>CM070601.1:10811439-12061439 GCA_036346395.1 Hsuehochloa calcarea | reverse complement strand
CCCGCCTCTGGAGGAACACGAACGTCCGCTCCTTGTCGTACCCATTCCCGCGCGGGCGCCCGCGACGGCCATGGGACAGCGCACGAGCGTACTAATCCTGATGGCAAGGCTGGTCATGTAGCTAGCGCCCCAACCCCAATCCGGATTAGCCGACTATGACCTTGTTTTGTCTCTTCCTAACACGCCTCCTCAGACTTGGACTTTATATGGGACGAGTGGGAGATGCCGCACAACTCCACGGCAAATCAGAAAACGCTCATGCTCTTGTGTTGTTGCTATCACCAGGAAAACTCTCTGATCTCCGCTCCTGTATTTTGCGCGCACCTAGCGTTTGAGTTTTTGCTTCTGCCGCCTATATTTTGCCTGCTTTTGGGCGATGTTTTGCTTGGGTTTTGTAGTGCGTGGCTGGTACTGTCTACAGGGAAATTATGAATTTAGCTCAACAGTCGGTTTATACATGAACGTTTTATTTAAAATTTTAGTAGAATTTTTAGTCTATAAATAAAAGATACTAGTTATTGTAAAAAGTTATTCGCTTGAAGAGCAATAAGGAGAAACATGAAGTCATCTACATCTCTGTGTTCAATATACTATTATGTTCCTGTGTTTTTTCATTGTTTGATGTGATTTAATGTTTGTCTACGAGGCGATCGTTCGGAGTGTACTCGTCAGCGATGGTTCCTCAACACATTATCAGCAGCACGATCGACTCCGGTCTACCTCTAGCTCTACTCTACTAGGATCAAAAGGTAACCGTCGTAGTACGACGCTCGTAGATCGAATTACATTTTCTAGATCGCTTTCAATTCTGAAAAATTCCACTTTCTAGAGTTTTTTCTACGGTGCGAATATGTAATAATCTACCACGAGCTGACTTGAAGTCGCCGACCAACCCGATCGGTTGGTTGCATGAAAGAGCAGATAACGATCGCGTTGTAAATTAAACATCGGATGAACAGTACTCGGCTGAACATTACTCAAATGAACAGTGCTCAGATGAACAATATTCGTGCGAGCGAGACTCGAATGACGATAAACACAAAAAAAACCGGCGCCATCCGTCGCGCGCCGGCTTGCGGCGACCCGCAAAGAAGGCCACGCCGACTCTGGCGCCACCTTGTCGTGCGTCGCCCCACGTGCACATCGCCCGGCCAAGATGACCACCGCGCGCGCTCCCACGGCTGCACTGCCGGCTCGCGCCGCTGAAGTGAAGAAAGAAGAAAAAAGGAGGAAGGGTGGGTAGCACGAGCCGCATGGGCCGCGCGCGGCCATGCCGGCCTCGCCGCCTCCGACGACAGCCCGCATGGCCCTACACCACCACCCTTACAAAGCACCGCTGGTACCACCTGCGCGCGCTTGAAGCCGTCGGACCGACCGCCACGCATGGTCGCACCTCGCTGAACCCGCATGAAGCTGGGCCGCCCGCACCGCCCCGCTGCGTCGGCCACACCGTGTCGCCACCAACCCGCACGGCCGCGCGGCGCTTGCACACGACCGCCGTGCGCCGCCGACCCGCCTCCGTCGGCGGGCTTGCACGCCGTCGGCCCCACATGTGGCACGAACCAGGCCCCGGACGGCCGCACCTCGCCGGCCTCCCGCGATGGCCATGCACGCGCGCCATGCTTCGAGCCGCGCAGACTCGCGACGCTGTCGTTTCGCCACGTGAGCCGCCGCCGAGCAAGCACCATCGTGCCACGACCGCAGCCGCCACCCGTCGGCTCCCGTCAACTGCGGCCGTGGCCCTCCCACGGTGGCCGTAGCGCCGCCGCCAGCCGCATGGCGCCGCACCAGGCCAAAGCGCCGCCGAACGCCTAACGAGGCTCCACTCGCGTCGTCAAAGACGAACGCCTCGCGCCACCGCCTACACGCAACGTCCTCCCAACAGCACCGCGATGGGTCCGCGCCACGACAGCGACCGAATGGCCACCGGCCCGATCCGGTCCGGCCCCGCGACGACAATGGCAGCGCGCGCGCAAGACCACGCCGCCTCCGCGCGCCGACGCGACCAACCCGCCGCTAACCGAACCGCGCCACCCGCGTGTGCTCCGCCTTGGCCGCCGGCTCCCACAGGAAGGGCCACGCGCCGCCGCCGCTAGTGCACAGGGGAAAGGGGGAAGCCTAGCATCCCCCTGCCCCCCTCTTGACCCGGCCGAGCTGGGCCCTGAAGGGCCGAAAAGGAAAAGGTTGGCCCGAAAGAATACCGGGAAAAGAAAAAACAGGCGAAAGGAAAAATCCCAAAACTTGCAAATAAGCCCTCAAATTTTCTGAAATCGCGCAGGAAATTTTCTCAGAATTGGAAATTTGCAGTTTAGCCCAGAAATTATAAAATTCTCCAAAAATTCATATTACAGCAGAAAAGGGACTCAGAATTCAATTTTTTGATCGTTTTGAGGATTTGAAGAATGTTTAACTTTGTCATTATTATTATTATTATCATTATTATTTCTATATAATTTATTTATTGTATTTACTTTTTGATTATCTATGATTGTTTATATTGCTTTTAATCACTGAAAATAGCCGTAAATCATGAAAAAGCATAGAAAAATACGGGATTACGAACCAAGCGTTCGAAGAATATTATGAGAATTTTGCAACTATTTTATGCAAATGACCAGCATTAATTTTTGAACTTTTGAATGAATATGCAGATGACTGGCATAAAAAACCAGAAGTTCGAAAGAGCTGGCCCAGCATGGATGTGTGCACACACATCGAAGCTTAAAAACCAAAGGGACTTGCCCCCGCAATTGGAAGTAGCGGTGAACAAGTAGAAACACTAAAAGAATCGCTCCATGAGGAAATAGCTATAAATTATGTGACCATAGGAGAATCTACGAATAGAACAATAGCCAATGTCGATATTTATTTTGCAAAAAAATTTATCGCAATCATCAATCTTGATCCAGAGCCTGCATCGCTTGCTGAATGTAAGAAAAAAAAATCATATTAGGAAGATTGGAAGAAGGCAATAGAAGTAAAATTATTATGTCCGAATAAAAGAGAGGTGTTTGGGCGTGTAAGCCGCATGCCTCCCTATGTGCACCCCGTATGGCATAAGTGGGTATTTGTTCAAAAGATAAATGAAAACAATGAAGTTGTAAGACATAAAGCAAAGCTCATTGCACTAGGTTTCACTCAACGTACAGGAGATGATTATGAAGAAACATATTCCCAGTCGTGGGCGGGACCATCTTTTAGATATTTAATCTCAATGGCAGCTAACTTGAATTTAAAAATGAAATTGATGGATGTGGTAACTGCATACCTTTATGGAAATTTGGATTCAGATATTTTTATGAATGTACTTGAATGTATCCCTGTCCGAACCAAGACAGAGCAAATGAAAATCTGTACAATGTGAAACTCAGAAAGCCACTGTACGGACTTAAGTAGTTAAGTACATGTGGTATAATCGTTGAAGCGACTTTATATTAAGAAATGCTACACGAACAATGATGATTGTATCTATGTATTTATACGATGATCCCAAGATGGATTTTGAATAATCTCAGTATACGAAGATGATCTGAATATCATCATAACCTTGAAAAAAATTAAGGAAGCAAGCGCTTACCTGGAGTCGGAGTTCGAAATAAAAGATTTGGATAAAATCAAATATTGACTAGGCTTGCACCTTGAGCATACCCCTGTAGGGATATTAGTGCATTAGTCAACTTACACTCAAAAGGTGTTAGAAAGGTTCGGATTTGAAAAGACACACTCTTCGAAAGTGCCAATGGTCGTAAGATCCTTGTAGCAAGATAAGGATCTGTACAAACCTAGAGAAGAGGAAGAAGTCCTGGGACCAGAATTCTCATACTTAAGTGCAACAGAAATACTCATGTACTTAGCAAACTGTACTAGATCGGACATTATATTTGTCGTGACCTATTAGCAAGGTATAGTGTAGAACCAACCAAAAGGCATTTGTAGGGAATGAAGGACATCTTCTGATACCTCAAAGGAAGCAAAGTGTTCTACAGAAAGAACCAAGACATATCTATGAATGTTTATGCAAATGCCAGGTACCTGTTGGACCCGTATACAACTAAGTCGTAAATAGGCTATGTATTCCTATGTGGTGGAATTGCAATTCCATAGAAATCATCTAAGCAAAGTCTTGTATCGACTTGAATGAACCACTCATAAATCATAGCACTATACGAGGTCTCGCAAGAATGTATTTGGCTTCGGCGGATGATTCACCACATCCAGCAGTTGTGTGGATTTAATGTCACACAAACCCCTACTATTGTCTATGAAGATAATGCAGCTTGTGTTGCATAAGTGTAGATGGGCTTTATGAAGAGTCATCTCGCAAAGCATATCAACCACAAGTTCTTCTATGCTCATGAATTGCAAAAGATGGACGAAATTAAAGTACTACATACTAAGTTATATGAAATCTTGTAGATTTATTCACTAAGTCACTTCCAGCATCTAGCTTTGAAAGGTGCATACGTGGAATTGGAATGATGAGACTTAAAGAAGTGGATAATTTAGGGGGAGAATCTTCACGAACTCATCATTGAAACTTGATCATGAAGATCGAGTACCCAAAGAATGAATCCTAGAGATTAAATGAAACTGTGTGGATTGTAATTTTTTCCCCTAACGAGTCTCCCTGAAATTCCTCGGTTAAGATTTTTAACGAGGCAATTTGTGCAATGCAATAGAACGTGTCTCATGTACTCTTTCTCTAAATTTTTCCCACTGGATTTTTATGGAGTTTTGATGAGGTATGAACATGTGAGGATGGGTGCCCAAGGAGGAGTGTTGGTGTCGACGATCAAATCGTCGATCTTATGAATATACAAAAACAGAGAAAAATAGTGCGTATCTACTAGAATAGAATGTGGTCACTCTTTATTGCTATGGACTGGCTTTTACAAGGAATGTCTATGATTAAAGAAAAGGCTAATCATAGTTACACTGGAACACAATGCTTGCTATGGTGTTCTAATCAAAGCGACTTCTAATCTTCTCAATTGCCTTCGATCTCCCCCCCTCCTCCGTTGTCCTCCTTAAGTAGTTAATGAAGCGGTGACAGTTATCCTTTAGAGAGATACCTGTTTGGAAGTAACGCGTCTGGTCGGAGAGAGGTGTCAGTTGACAGGGTATCTACTATTGTGCGGTTATATGTTGGTGAGACATTCAACCGTAGTCCAGTGTTTTAGAATTATGTAATATCCCGTGGTATGAAATATACAACACGTGTTCCATTCATCACACGGTAAGGATATACCTAGATTCTGATCCAAATGATACCAGTTCATAGCATTACGAGCAGTCAACTGGTCAGGGACTAGGTACGGGACCTTGTCCGACCAGGGTATTTATTGTGTAACCTCTAGAATCCTCACGACTAGTGAGGTCATTAGCCTTAGGGGTTACGATCACGAAGACGTATGGTCTTCTCTTACGTATTAAAATAATACATCGGGTTTTAATCCTCGTCAGTTGGGAAACCATGGGCTTGATCCAGCAGTCGGCCTATGTATGGACGCCCCATCCAAAACCCTAGCAGGGTCTCTAGCCTATAAATAAGGGGGTACTAGTCACTGTAAAAGGCCGATCGCTTGAAGAGCAATGAAGAGAAGCAAGAAGTCTCCTACATCTCTGTGTTTAATCTACTATTTTGTTATTGTGTTCTTGCATTTTTTGATGTTACTCTATGTTTGTCTACAAGGTGATCGTTCGGACTGGATTCGCCAGCGACGGTTCCTCAACACTATCTATCTTATCGCAGGGGGCGTGCTAGGTTGTATATATGTACAACCGAATAGGGGACAGAGTGATAGATAGGTGCTCTATAAGTTAAACTTGTATGTGATAGCAATTGACATGGCATATAGGGGATCTTAAACAAAACTGTTACCAGTATGTTAAGCCATGATGACGTCGCGGGCCCGCGGGTCCGTCATTTTGAGGTTGTTCGGCTCTGTTGCCAACTTGATTACCGTGTTCAATCCATACGAGTGAAACTCAACACTTTATGTTCTAAAAAGATGGTGCATGTCATAGTACTTAGATATGTACGACGTAGATATTTGCCTGACTTGCACACATGCTTTATACTCGAAGATGGTGCATATAGCCAAATCACCGAGGGTGCAGACATGTTCCTTTCCCCTGGCATGATTGTTGACATATCTTTGGTTCAACCGGATCTCGTACTTCCTCCTCAGGCTGTCGATCACCTGGATGTTGTGCATACGAGCTTTCTGCATCTTTTGGTCTATATATCTTTGTGTACTCTCAGACCATTACTTATCTTCTTCTAGTTGTCACCTCGCTGCGATGGCTCTATAGACGAAGTAACCAACCGTGCTAGTCCAGATCTCTCATCGATCGCGGTGATATGGAGGCACAATACACCTTTAGAACGTTATTATACACCTCGGACATGTTAGTCGTCATAATGATGTACCTCGCACTGTCGGTGTTTTAGGAGAGTGGAGATTAATCCACTAGGTGAAACTAATGGTGCTCATGGATTCCCCGCTCGTGCCTGTTGTCCCTCTTGTGCCTCTGAAGGGGACTCTCTTGTACGTCTCGTAGTCCTATGTTCGAGGTCTCTCCAGATGGACTCAAACTTCCACCTCTGTTTCTGCATGTACAATGCCTTGAATATCTTCATAAGTTCCTAACTGTGGAACCACGTGAAAAAGTTTGATGCAAGATTCCTCATGTACTACCGGGTTTCTACGGCATTCCACTGGTACGGGGGTTATGTCATGTTCTTCGTGGCGTTTATAGCGGACAACAACCCAACATTGTGGTTTATGATAAGGCATACGTTGGACTAGTCTTCTACGACCGTCCACTTGATATTTGCTATGAACTACAACCAACTGGATGTGTTTTCATTCTTACGATGGCAAAAGCAACTGGAAGAAGATGGTTATTTGCGTCGGTCGCCACTGTAGTGAGGATAGTGCCCTTGTACCTCTCAGCTAGGAAAGTGTCATCCATCGTGAACACCAGATGACAGAACTTGAAGCCCTCTGTGGCCTTAAAGAAAGCCTGGAACACACGGTCCAGTATGAAGTAGTTAGGACTTCCATCAAGATCTTCTCTTTTCCATCTTGTTTACATACATGACGGGCTTTGCTTCGGCAATCCGGTGAAGCATCCTTGGCACAAGGTTGTACGCCTCCTCGTATGTCCGTACATAGCCTCGATAACCTTCTGCTTCGCTTGTTGGACCTTTGCTATAACTGACTGGATAACTAACCAGATTGGCAACTTTTGACAATATCTTGGGGGAGACGAACATGTCCTCCATAATTATGTGGCCGATGAGGCTTGCCATATATGCGTAAGTTACATTCCGATACTGCTGCAGCGGCTCACTCAGCTCGCAAGTGTGGTCGATTACCGCCTTGACCATGAAGACCGAGTCAAAGAACTTCGTCCTGTGAGCGTTGACCTTGCCAGAGCATCCTTTCACTAGGCACTTTACTGCGTAATGTCCAAGGTTGAACCGGTGTACTCTGTACACACGACTGATAGACAAGACGCATCGTGCTATAGCTTGTTGCACGACTACCTTGTTAGAGAAGTGCAGCCTAACTAACAGGGTATCAGCATCAAACCCAAACCGAGACCCTACTTGATGTGGCGGTACAAGTGACCACACTTTGGTATCATCGAATTTAGATGCCACATAAGTCACCTCCGATGAGACCACCACCGGGGGGACATGCTGGGTCGTGTATATATATATATACAGCCGTACAGAGGTCAGGTGATAAACAGGAGTGATAAATAGGTACTCTATAAGTTAAGCCTGGCTGTGACAGCAATTGGCGTGGCACATAGGGGATCTTAAACAAAACTGTTAGTAGCATGTTATGCCAAGATGACGTCGTGGCCCATGCGGGTCCGTCGTTTTGAGGCGAGCACAAACTTTTGCCGTGAGCCATTTGTGGCTGCATCTTGGTATGCTCGTGGGCAGGGAATACGAACAAGGTGTGCCGGTGGTGGTATTCGCAAAGGAATAGGCATGGCCGCAGGTGTGTGGTTAAAATAAGCGGCGCATGTCCCCGTACGGCGAGAACATTTCAATGCGTGCGGTGGCCGATGTCGCCTGTCCCGGCCTAAGCGCGCCGCGCTGCCCCGTGCGGCGTGTTGGATTCGGCAAACCGGCGCAGCGCTGCCGATTTGGCGTTGTTTCCCCGGGCCAAGTTGGTCCTCTTGATGCCCCTCGTGTCGGGCCCGTGCGCCTCTGCTTCTCCGAATTCTCTTGTTCGGCACGGTTGCCAACTTGTCTATCCGTCCGACCGGGTCGTCGAGTTTTGGTTAGAGGGTGTCCACGCCGGATTTGCATCCAGATCTACTTGCGTACTGAGTTAGTCTCACGATTGAAAGTCTTAAGGGTAAGTTCTTATGTAACAGGCCAATAGGCCGACAGATTTAGAAAGTAAATAGCAGCGAAAGATAAATAAACAAAAATGGTCTCAATGATTTGTCATAGACAATCGACTGATGCTACAACCTAATTATGGCCGACATCTTCATTTTTATAGCCGGACGCAAAGAAGTATCCATACACCGGATCTTCAACCTCGTAGTATGAATCTACATATTTGAGCAACAGTTAGTACAAAAGTACTCCGGAATCCCTCACAGCAAATGCAAATACATAGATGCATGACTTGTCAAAGGAGGGTTTTTATGATTATTTTTGCACAAAGCAAGTTTAGCTCAAATACTATAATTATGTTTCAAACCTACAACTCAGCCTTTTTAACTCAAAACCAAAAATTCATTTGTGCCGAATTTTTATCTTGTAATGTGGTTTCATTCACCTGTTACTATTTATAAGGTTCCATCCACCTACAATTATCAATTAGATTCCGTCCACCTACATTTATTCACTAGGATCCATCTAGCTACGTTTACCTCATTGGAATAATTAATAGTTTGCCACTGTAAAGATGTAATATTCACAATTTGCCACTATAAAGATGTAATATTCATGATTTGCCACCGGATGTGTCATTAACGTGTGGGTCCCAGCGCCATATGTCATACACATATGAGTGGCAAATCATGAATTGAACATCTTGTGCTGTGGTAAATAATTGAATTTTCTCATCTTACTTATTAGGTTCAATCCACCTACATTAATGTTAATATGTTCACAACCACAATTTTAATCAACTATACAAAGTCTAGCTTTCTGGACCACGCTACCGACCGGGGGCACAATTATTCAAATAGATTATGTACTCTTCAAAAGTTGTACAACTTTACCTGCAAGATATGATCAATTTATAATATTGGCAATGACATGCTACCTTAGACGTGCGGCGATGTTTGTGTCATATTCAATTCAACCATTAAAGAGTGTTTAAGCTCAACCATTAGTCATTATAGTTTAACCAAGTTAATTTATTAATGTGATAATTAACCTAAGGTGATAGGGCAAAAATGTTATCAATATTCAAGGAGAGGAATAAGAATAATCAATATTTGACATAGTTAGGTATTAACATTTAACATAGTATTTCGTAAAAAATATTAAGCATCCAAATAATACTTTAAAACAAAATAGTTTGCATTTCAGGAGTTGTCTTGCTCAACAGTTGATATTACTTTATCTTGGTCTTGTCCTGAAGCAGTGGCGAAGCCTTCGACAACGTTGGAATTTATTGAAGAGAAACAATGTTTCTCCGTGTGCCTGACAAGTGAGACCCATTGGTCAGCAAGAGCAAGAGGCGCGCGAGAGACAGGGCGAATAGGGTGGGCTGCGGCTGACATAGCAGAAGACTTGTATTGAATTCAATTAAAACCCCAAGAAAATAGACCAAAATCACCAAAAACTCAAATCCAAATGAATTGGGCGGTCTGACTTTTGGCCTAGCGGTCAGACCCCTCTAGCACGATGAACAGCAAAATCAGTCCGAGCTCAAAATCACAAATTAGTCTAACTTTTGATCAACAACTTCAAACTTCACGAAACTTGAAATATACCTTCTCTAGGATGTCAGGAACCTATTCCAATCAAGGATCGTGAATATCATTGCCAAAGTTCTGACCTTTTTCCGTTTAAGTGGAGATTGCTTCAAAACCGAGTCAAAACAAAAATATGATGAAAAAACTTGCTCATGTGTAAAAGATGACAAAGATGATCATAGATGCATTTTCACATATCACAAGAAGCAAGATCCTGATAAGAAACCAAAGGATCAAAGAAAGCTCTAAAATAACTAAAGAGAGGGTAAGAACAAGAAGAGACTAATCTTGAGGAATATTGCTTTGATTGATTTGATATTGATGTTTGTTTACAGCCACTCCATCCTGGAGGACAAAAGCTCAACACTTGAGCACACAATCAGTCCAACTCTCTAGAACCTTAACCCCTCCACTTCTCTCCTCTCCCTAAACACAAACTAGTTTTTCTAATACAAGGGTTGGGAGCTGCACAACCAGCTCTCTCCACTTTTATAGTGGAGGTTAGATTCTAGAGGAAGGCACCTAAATGGACACCCGTTAAGCCCACACACAAACGGGTTTCACCCACGCATATTTTTTAAAGTGTTGTCTTCATCTACTATTGACCTAAACCATTTCTCCTTGCGTCATCTTACGCCTTGGTTTAACCAAAAGTAATTAAGTGGTATTTTGGTGAAGTTACCAAAATACCCCTTCTCGATCCTTCTCCAAAGACTGAGTCCAATCTTCATGAAGCAATCGCATGCTTCGCCACGTGTTAGGTTGATCAATGGTTCTCTTCATGTCAGCAAGTCTCTCCCATCCGGCTCTCACCGAAACCACCATGACACTTGCACCGGCCCGAGCGTCGCTTGATGCAACCCGTTGCACCGAACTTCCCATTTGGTCATCTTTGTTCATTTTACGTCATGCTTGAGTCCACTGACTTGACCCGGCATACTCAATCATTTTGAATCTCAGCACTCCAAGCCTAGTCCCTGATCATCCTCACCGTTGACCTCCAAGCCTTCTGCACAATAATAGACCAAGAATTCGATTCTGGAAATAAGTTCTTCACAACTTGACCCATGTTAGTTAAAACATGCATCATGCAACACATATGTACTGCAAACCATGAAATTGACCTACCTACAAACATTGCTGCCAAAGCTGGCCAGTGAACAGAACAAAACTGGTCAGACCGCCACCCATGGCCGGTCTGACCACCCAGTAAATCAAAATCTTTCTGAAAATTTCAAACAAATAGAACATTTGACTTAAAGCTCCAAAAATATAAGACCAAGTATAGAAGAATTTTCTCTCTTGTCTACACCCTCTATTTTTACATAGCTCCAAACTCAAAACATCTTTAAGGCCGGTCAGACCGCTAGCCACTAGACCCGAGGCTTGGTCAGTTTGATCGACAGTGGTGGCCAGTCTGACCGCCACACAGGCCGGTCGACCGCCACCCTACCCTGTCTGACCGCCTAAAGCTGACAGCGTTTGAACTTTGTCGAAAACGAGTGATTCAAAAAACTCTCAACATCATTGCCAATTGTACCATCATCCTAACATCTTGAGCATATCCCCATGATATCCACAATACCTCCCTTGCTGAACACATTGACAATTTCTCAAAAATGTAAGTTTAAGGTTTGAAAATAGAAAAACTCAACGTTTTCGTGCAAAGACACAACTTGGTCTATAAGAAAGACAACACAATGGAAATGACCCAGTTGGCTTCAGATTAGCATAGGCAAGCGATATAAGGCAAAAGAAGGCAAGAAGGCTTCAATTTCTAGAGAAGAGTAAAAAAATCTCACTTAAGATTTATATGAAAGAACAATTGTTCAATTTGACCTTTGATCGTTGTGAGATTCGAAGAATTGCAATTCAAGTTCAGAAATAGCAATAAGATCATAAGAATGCAAATTAAATTCTCCCCTCACTGTGATCATCATTTTTCAAAAATTCTCCTTTTCTCCAAATAGCTCCCCTTTTAACATTTTTGCCATATCTTCTCCCCCTTTGAAAGTGGAGAAATCAAGGAATCACGTCTTCCCTTCATCTAAAGATGATAAATACAAAAATAAGGAAAAACATAAGAAAGAACATGCATGAAATGCAATGGAGTGACTTTATTTTTGTATTTTTCTATTTTTAGTACAAGAAGCTTTAGAGATTACCCAAAAAAACAAGCTAGCATTAATACTATTACTCAATACACATCAAGGAGAAAAGTTCTAGCAAAATCATGTTAAGACATATATATCAAAGCTAAGCTAGACAGTAAGTTCATCAAAAGAGATCATAAAGTGATAATGGCCATGACAGAATGTTAATGTGAGATCAAGAAGCTAACAAAGACCATTCTAGAGATAAAAATTCCGAAAGTGAATCATTTTGCTCAAGATACCTCAATCGCCAAATTTTTAATAACAGTTTCCAGTTGCAATGAATGTTGACGCTTAGGTAAAGTAGGGAGTCAATTATGATGCGGTACTCACGTTGATCCACGACTTCTCCTTCTTCATCGGGATCCAAAGCACTTGAAGTTGCCATGGAGTGGCGATTGGCTTGCAGTCACTTATCTCAAAACGCTTGAGAAGATCCTTGGTGTACTTTGTCTGATGGATGAAGGTCTCTTCTTTGTATTGCTTTATTTAAAGCCCTAGAAACTAGTTGAGCACTCACATCATACTCATCTCAAATTCTCTGGACATGGTCTGATAAAAACCGGAAATAAAAGCATGAGAAGAACCACCGAAGATAATATCATCTAGATAAATCTAGACAAGCAAGAAGTCATTGCTATGCCTAAGAATGAACATGATCTTATCTACTTTACCCATTGTTGGATCAAGAATAACCGATTAGAGGGTGAGTGAATAGGAGGTTTTTAAAACTAATTGACAATTTTAGATTTTAAGCAAGATAATTCTAATCAAGGCTTTCTTGCACAATAAAGGAGATAAACCTATTATGCTATTAGAGACAAAAGAGCTAAAAATAAAACTAGGTACTTTCCTATCTAAGCTAAACAAGCACAATAGAAAAGTAAATACCAGATAGTAAAGACAAGAATAAACCACAATAAAGATGAGGAAGTTTTCCCGTGGTATCGAAGACTTGTCGATCTTCACTAGTCCACGTTGAGGAAGCTTGAGTTAATCAAGCCAGCTCCACAAATTAAGCATTCCCACAATTTCACTAGTGGTTGTTCTTCCTCCACTCTGGAGATGGTGAACACCGAACCAATCACAACTTTTATGTCGGGCCTCTTCACAATCTTCTTGAAGAGATCGCCGCACAAACTCCCACCAAGCCGTTTAAGTGTTGACAAACACCAAGAGTAATAGATTGTAATCTTCGGTTGACGGAAATCAAGTGCTAAGGATCTATCTAAAATGAATGCACTTGAATTTTGATCAACCACCTCACAATAAATGCAATGAGAGTATATGAGGTGTGGAGTGAATGCTCTAGGCTCAAAAGAAGTTAAATGAAGTCTCTTGATCTGTCCTAGAGCAGGTGGGGGAGTATTTATACCCCCACAACCAAATACGACCGTTGGAGGTAATTTACATAATTTTTCAGCATGTGCGGTACTACCGCCGTTATATGTCCGGTAGTACCGCTTGTTTAGAAATAGACAGTAACGGCTAGCGAGAGGCATTAAAATGCTTCTGAAAGAGCCGTTGGAAAATTTATTATGGTACTACCGCTAGTGATCAAGCGGTAGTTCCGCCTAACGGTCATACCGCAGTACAGGTGCGGTACTACCACTTCTCTTTGCAGTCCAAAACAGGTGCTTTCTGGAAAAAATATACCGTTGTCTAATCTTCGGTATATCCGGGTTGCGGTAGTTCCGCTCAACATGCAGTCATACCGCGATACGGTAGTTCCACCAAGTAAACTTCAGAACTACCGTTTACTAGGTGATCAACTGAGATAAAATGTGTCGTTCTATAAAAAATGTACCGCTACCAAGATTCAGGTATGACTGGATTGCGATAATACCGCACCACTATCCGGTCATACCGCAGTGCGGTAGTACCGCCAACAAAACATCGGTACTACCGATTTTTCTAAAAAAATATGGTTGGCTTCCAAAACAAACTCTAGATGCATGTATCATCCTAGATTAATGCATATTGCACAAGAATATATTATCAAGCTACTAGTCACGATCCTTCCTAATAGTACGATATTTAACCTACAATCTGGTCTTCCACCATTTTCTCCTTAGACCAGTAAAAGCAAAAAGGGTCCTAGACTACTTGTACCTTGTCTTTGAACTGTATTAATCTTAATGTTGACCTTTAGCATGCATGTCCAGATTGCTGTATTTACCACTGAGACCAAACCTTGTAAATATTTTATAAACATATTAGTCCCATATTCATATATTATCATTAATTACCAAAATAATTTTTAAGGTCCTAAATGATTTCACCTATCTCAAAGTTATTCTTAAGTAAGAAGGTTTTAAGCTATCATACCAGGCTATAGGGGCTTGCTTAAGACCATACAAGGTTTTGGATAGCTTGAAGACTTGATGCGGATGCTTAGGATCCTCAAAGATGCCCTCTATCGCTTATGTATCACCTGAAATATCTGATCTAGCTCTAGAGCTAGTCTCATCAAAGGTGACATTGCATGTCTCCTTAATAATGTTAGTCTCAATATTAAGAGCCTAAAAACCCCTCGAATGTGCAGGATAACATAGAAATAAATAATTAAAAGTTCTTGACTCAAATTTATCTAGATTTCCTGTCTTGAGAATGAAACACTTGGCTTCAAAAACTCAAAAATGAGAAACAGAGGGTTTTCTACCAAACCGAAACTCATATGATGTCTTGCCCAAAGATGGTCTCAAGAAGACACGTTTGGCAATATGGTAAGCTGTAGCAATAGCTTTAGCCCAAAACCTCCTCAGAGTGGTATACTCATCTAGCATCGTCCTAGCCATATCGACTAAGCTTCTGTTCTTCCTTTCCAGCACACCATTTTGTTGAGTAATGTGTGGAGGAGATAACTGATACTCAATATCACGCCAGCACATAAAGAGATAAATTAGGCATTCTTAAACTCCATGTCATTGTCATTACGGATTGCTCTCAAGGCACCAGGAAGTTTAGAAGCCAAGTGAAGAACAAGATCATGAAAATGATCAAAAGCTTCATCTTTCGAAGCAAGAAAGAACATCCAAGAGTATCTCAAAAAATCATCGACTGTAACAAGAATATACCATTTTCCACCGGCTGACCGAACCCTAGTAGGACCAACAGTATCCATGTGAAGCTACTATCCCGGTCCGTCAGTCATGACCACAGTCAATGAAGGGTGTGAGGTGGCAACTTGCTTGCTATGCCTACAGGGCGCACATACAACATCCTTGATGGCTTTGAGATTGGGTAAACCTATCATGAGATCAAGGTTGTTAACTCGCGTCATATGATCAAAACCAATATGCCTCAAACAACGGTGCCAAAGCCAGAACTCAGAAGAATATGCAATTAAACACTTGAGAGATCCAGCAAGAGATTCAAAAAAGTTAGCTCCAAAGATCCTACCAACTCTAGAAATCCCAAAAACAAGCTCACCAGCTAAATCAAGCACACGACAAATATTTTTCTTAAACCTAATCTCATAGCCATCATCAAGAAGCAGCGAGACAAAAAAATAAGTTGTACCTTGGCTTATCCACAATGGCGGCGTGCTTGAGGATGAACTTGTAGTTCATCATGATCGATCTCATTCCTTCAATCCGCCCTTGTGTATCATCTCCAAAGGTGATGGAGTCATCACCTCTCGACTGCGTGATGGAGGCGAACCATCTTGAGTCTCCGATCATGTGTCGTGAATAGCCAGAGTCGACAAACTACGTGTCCTTCCCCCTTCCGCGACGATCCTCATCGATGTCATCAATGTTGACGGAGTCAGCCATGAAGCACATACCGGTGAAGTTCTTTGCCTTCCCTTTCTTCTTTATCTTGAGGGAGCTCCTCCTCCTTGTCCTCCTCGCTCCCGGAGTCCACATCACTCATGGATTGCACTCCAAAAGCGGCAAGAACCCGGGGAGTGGCTTTCATGAGCTTGGCAGCGTCAAACTTGGACTTGTTCCCTTCAGGCTTCCTCTAAGCCACTTTCTCCTCCTTGTGGTTGCACTTTCCTTTCAGCTTGGGGTAGTTCACCCGGATGTGGTAGTGCTCTCCACACTCATAGCATGTCGCAGGGCCGCCTCTCTTCTCGTGTCTCATATTGTTATAGGTCCGTGTGAATTTTTTGGCTAAGAGGGCTAACTCGGTCTCAGGAATACTCTGAGGTTGCTCTTCATAGTTTGCAAATAAACAAGCAAGTGAAAATTCAAAGGAAGATTCAGAAGAGCTATCAGAGTTTCTTTTGAGAGGGATAGCGACCAAAGCCATGTTCTCCTTCTTAGAATGATCAACTCTCTTAATCTCATGGGTCTTGATATTGCTATAGACTCCAAAGTGAGATCAGAGAGATTGACATTGTTCTCAATGGTAGTAGCCTTCATCTCTCACTCCTTGTTGTTGATTGCAGCCAAGAGATGGGTAGCATTCTTGGATTGAGAATACTCGATGTTGACCGCTCTCAACTGATTGAGCACCCTGTTGAAGCGAGTGAATATATCATCGATACTCTCTTCAGGACGCATCTCGAACTTATTGCATTCTCGCTTGAAGACCGTTTGGCGTAGTTTCTTGATTTGGGACGAACCCTCATGGTAAGTTTCGAGAGTGTTTCAAATCTCATACACGGTCTCAAGGTGGTAAATTCTGTCATACTTCCGCATACCAAGCCCAGCATATATGGGGTTCTTTGCATTGTGCTTGTTAGCCAAGAGAGCTGTTGAAGCCGATACAGCAACATCGGGCAAGACAAGCGGGGCTCGAACAACGTCCCATACAACTTGACCTTCGCTCTGAAGGTAGACATGCATTCGATTCTTTCAATAGGCATAGTCGAGCCCATCGAAGACACGCGGTTTGGTGGAGTACTTCTCCATCGCTAAGTTCAGTGACCGGTTAAGATCAAGAGTGAACTAATCGGGCTCTGATACCACTTGTTGGACTGAAAAGGTGACTAGAGGGGTTGAATTGGAGCAATGTCTTTTTTTTCATCTTGATCGGATTCAACATGATTTTCACTCCAATAGCTATGAGAGCTCTGAAGATCAATATACAAGCATGGCGAAAAACTTGTATTGAATCCAATCAAAACCTGCATGTCACAACAAACAAGATCCAGACCAGAAACCAAAGGATCGAAGAAAACCTCAAAATCATAAAAAGAGATAGTAAGAACAAGAAAAGACTCATCTTGAAGAATCTTGCTTGGATTGATTTGAGATTGATATTAGTTTACAGCCACTCCATCCTGGATGACAAAAGCTCAACACTTGAGCACACAATCAATCCAACTCTCTAGAACTCTAACCTCTCCACTTCCCTCCCCTTCCCCCTTTTATAGTGGAGGCTAGCTTCAAGAGGAAGATACCTAAACAGGCACCCAGTAAGCCCACACACAAATAGATTTCACTCACATAAGCTTTTCAAAGCGTCGTCTTCATCTACGCTTGTCCTAAACCACTTATCCTTGCACCGTCTTGCCCAATGGACTTACCAAAATACCCTTTCTCGATCATTCTCCAAAGACTAAGTCCAATTTTTATGAAGCAATCCCATACTTCGAC
The DNA here is from genome assembly GCA_036346395.1 of Hsuehochloa calcarea. Taxonomy (NCBI): domain Eukaryota; kingdom Viridiplantae; phylum Streptophyta; class Magnoliopsida; order Poales; family Poaceae; genus Hsuehochloa; species Hsuehochloa calcarea. Next base: position 12,043,771 of record CM070601.1, on the reverse strand, counting down.
CCGTGTAGGTTGATCAACGACTATCTTCATGTCGGCAAGTCTCTCCCATCCGGCCCCCACTGAAACCACCATGGCACTTGCACCAACCCCTGCGTCGCTTGATGCAACCCGTCGCACCGAATTTTCCATTTGGTCATCCTTGTCCATTTTGCGTCATGCTTGAGTCCACTGACTTCACCCGGCACCCTCGAATGTTTTGAATCACAGCTCTCCAAGCCTAGTCCCGATCATCCTCGTCGTTGGCCGTCGTTGACCTCCAAGCCTCCTGCACAACAATAGACCAAAAAATCGATTCTGAAAATAAGTTCTTCGCAACTTGACCCACGTTTGTCAAAACATGCATCATGCAACACATGTGCACTTAAAATTATGAAATTGACCTAACCTACAAACATTGCCGCCAAGCTGGCCAGCGAATACGACAAAACTGGTCAGACCGCCACCCATGGCCGGTCTGACCGCTCAGCATGGGGACTTAGCCAAAATTCCTCCCTAGAAATTCGAAACCTCTTTGAAAATTTCAAACGAATATAACTTTTGACTTGAAGCTCTAAAAAATATGAGATTAAGTGTATAAGAATATCCTCTCTTGTCTACACCATCTACGTTTGGCCTAGCTCCAAACTCAAAACACCTTTAAGGCCAATCGCATCACGCCCATAACCTGGCCTCGACCAGTCACCACTAGACCCAAGGCTTGGCGGTCGACCGCTAGTGGTGGCTTGGCCCGACCGCCACCTGACTGTCCGACCGCCTAAAGTCTGATAACGTCTGAATTTTGTAAAAAATGAGTGATTCAACAAACCCTCAACACCATTGCCAATTGTATTATCATCCTAAGATCATGAGCATATCTACATGATATCCACAAGTTTGGATTTTCAGGATTGAATTTGAATTCAAATACTTAGGAGGTTTAACACACCATTTTATTTGTAGATTTTGTAATTTCAATTTGGTGCAAGGAATTTGATTGATCTTTTTGAATTGTAAGACAAAGCTTTTAGAAATTCTCAAACTGCAATTTTTTTGAAATCCAAGGAAAGCATGCACAATTTTAAATGGTTCAAATTTGGAGGGTTACTGAGGGGCTATATTCTCCCGCGCATACAGTAGAATTCGCCTCTCCTTTTCCCGCCTTTCGGCGAAACGTTTGCTTTGGGTGGCACATGGACCCGGGGAGCGTTCGCCCCTATCCCGGCGAGGGATGGACGGTTGGTTGCAACAGAGCGTGGTGGCGACCTCGGTTTGTCGGTGGTGCTACTGTCGTTTGACTAGATCGCCCACACAAGTGAAAAGTATTATATCCTCTGTTTCACCGATGCAACGGCGTGGTTAACGGTGCATTGCCTGGTCACCTTCTCAACTGGTGTTTGCCTATATGATTCAAGGCGAACTGTTGAGGATTGAAGCGAGCATGAATGGACATAGCCGCAATAAAATTTGTTGTACGAGACGGTTCAAAACATGTTCGCCTCTGACCAGCTGTTGCATCTTCATGGCAGACGACCCGAAGTGGCCAGCGAGAGAGAGAGACGTGTGTATGGAATCATGCTGTCATGCATGATGCCTAGGATCCCATGTTTTTCTGGGGACAGGGCATTGAGCGGCTCAGGTTGTGGCGCTGATATCCGGGCCCACGCATAGAGAGAGGGGGGTTCTCCCCCATGCGACTGCGTTGTGGGCCCATCGGGCTGACGCTTCCTGCATGCACCAGGCACGCGATGGAAAGGGAAAGAAAGGAAAGGAGCCGAAGAAAGCAAGTAGACTTGTATTTTCAGGCCACTCACATGGCAGTTTCACCATAGCCAAAACAGCAGCAGGGAGAGATTACTCGGATCCGGATCATCACCGTAAAGTGTTGTATAAACAATGTTTTATGAATGTGCGAAGAGTACGTTGTAGTAGCATAGCAGCAAACGCGGTAGCAGCATTGAAATATTTACAGTAGTGAAAAACTATATAGTTATTGATATCGGTATTTGATTTTTGTATCGAACAATAGCAATCGCTTTCAATACTACACACGGTAGATCGTTTACACTGATATTTCTTCGATACAGAGAATCCCAATCCAAAATTACTCCCCTACCAGGGTACGTGGTGGTGGCCTCGCTCCTTTTGCAGCGTCGGATTGGCTCATCGTACGGTAGTAGCTGGCTGGCTACTCTAGTAGCCTCCTGATCCGGGTCATGTTGAGCCTGACATAATGTGGTCAGCCTTTGCACTTTCATCTCGAGCAATCGTGTTTGAAGGGAAGGGTGCCCGTCCTTTGGATGGTTCACCCAAAAGCATGCAGGTTCTTGATACGGGTGGTTTTCTGGGGCTCCATGTGTCCTACTCTGCAGCACAGCAAGCAGCTGGCCATACCTACACCTTCCAGGATCTCGCCAAGTGAAAAGAGTGTCCCCCAGTAGTCCTTGTGTTGAGAGTTTCTTTCTACTGGCGGTGTTTTCTTACAAGCTAGGGCAAAATGCTACTCTCTCTTCGTAATAAAGAGTTTGTTATTTCTACCTTGTCTGTTTTTTTTTAACACTAGATCGATACGAGTTTTTCGAAAACTTGATATATAGTTTATTAATTATCAGGCGCAAGATATAAGATTTACGCAATTGTAAAAGAGAGAGATGCGCGAGGACTTGGGGGGGTCTGTTGACCTTTTGGACCGCGACACTGGTGAATTCTACATGCATGCACTTGCCGAAATCCGTTATGCGGAGAACATTTGCAAAGTTCGGCTGGCTTTTCTCACCATCCAAAAGCAAGAATTGATAAGTTTTATACCTCGTCGTGCATGCGCTTGTAGCACATCATTTTGCACTCAATTTTGCCATCCAATTGGCGTATATATATAATCTGCAACTGGGCGATCGACATAAAGACGCACATAATTAAACTTGTTGGCTGGAACACAATAGGGAAATATAACACGTACGGTGATCAAGATTATCTAGAGGGGATCAACGAGAGGAGTATCAGGCGCAATTATATATGCAAGCGAATAATTCGAAAGCCATGGTGAAAAAAGGCGTGCAACTTGCGCACGATCGATCGATTAGATATATAGGGTACAAATTAACTCGATCGAAAAGCTAGCGTTTCGTTGATTAACTAATGATCGAAGAGAGGATGCATGATGCAAAAGAGAGAGAGATATGATGCGATCACGGCTGTGTTAGTTTGGGGGCCAGGCCAGGATATGTGGTGGTGATTGGAGCCCATATATCAACAAGAGAATATAATATATGGTAAATTGGTATATATGCATGCGCTCCGTCTTTACTACGGGCAGCGGCAAACCACGCGTCGATCAAGGGTATCTTGGGACCTCATCTTGCCAAAAGAAAGTACACATGTCCTTATTTCTTACGGCCAATTTGATGTGTCCGGCCACTTTAATGGAATCGAATCAAAATGTACATGTCTTCTCGGGCTGTCATTAAAAGATCGTCGCTCGTGTGCCTGTCGTTGGCATAGTGGTTAATTCGATGTGTTCAAGTAAACAGTTCGATTTTTAAAAAAAAAAATCAACGTACGGCGAAAAACGTACACATAGGCCAGAGAAGAGATTATGCTCGAATGTTTCGGTTACTTTTTCTCAAATTTACCAACTGGATATTCAAAGTCTCGGATGGTAAAATATACTTAACATGCATGCCAAAATATGAAAGTACATGTGGTAATATAAGTGGTAATCGGGGTACGTACCACTGGTGCAAATTTCTCAAATTATTTTGCCCCCTTGTGGTCTGGAGTGTATCAGCGTGGGGTGCTAGGCATTATTTAACCCCTGGATATACATACATATATAGTGCATCGCCAGAATCATATCTTGCTTGATCATTTCCGATTTGATTCGACGGTTCGTGTTTAATAGTCATTGCAAAATGCATACACATAAATGTATCTCACAGCTGCAGATCAGATACATATCCAGGATGAATATATTCTACCCAGCATGGGAGCATCTGTCCTTCCACTTGGTGAAAGCTCGAGTTACATGTAACACCCCAGTCCAACACTGAGCCTAGAATGCCACCACGCTACACTTTTCCAACTAACAATTATCGACACACTATATAATTACAGCAAGAAAACAATGATAATCATATCCATGGACCACAAAAGAGCAATGCATAATTATGGGTCAAGTGATAATAGATAATCAATGGGAATTTTAACCAGGTAAATAATCCAAAGTAGCATCAACCAATGAATCCAAATTAATAAAACAAATAGTCTAGTCCAAATGATGTCCTAAACTTTATTCAACCTCTAACATGTCCAAGAGTAATCCAATTGTGAATGAAAAGATTATTATGGCGAATGATCATGGGTTGTCCATGTGCTCTACTCGCTCTCAGTTACGGCATCCTCGAAGATCACCTAAAGACAACAATAGAGCAAGGGTGAGTCCACGACTCAGCAAACACATCCATAAACAACGAACAATAATAAATCAACAGCATTCAATAACTTCATTATCATCACAGGTACTTCCATTAATATTCTCATGCAGTTATCTTCTCTTTGAATCACATCCATTAATCTCAAATATCAATGCAACTCTAATCTATATGTCCACATGCACTTCTTTCGCGTATACCGGTATAGCATGAGTGAATGCTCGCGACAACATTCACTCTCAAGCCCGTTCCTCCATAAGGATCGGGGACCTCCTCCACTCCCGTGGAGTTGTGATCATTCATGATCACCTGCTCATATGCAAAGATGCTTATGTATGCAAACATGCAAACTCCATCATAAACATCATATCCAACTTTCCATCATGCTTATCAACAAAGATATAAACATACCAATTATTTGTTTGCAATTAAACACAATAAAAGCACAACAATAATGGTAATAGAAGATAAAGAAAACAGTGATCGATCATTGATCGTTGTCTACCATGCACTTGCCTTTATTAGTTGCGACGCACAATTTGACTAGCAGATGGCAACAAGTACGACGCCTCCCCTACATTTAAATACACAAATTTCAATACAAGCTACAGCATCATAAGAACAACAATCAATCGACATCGCTCCTACACGTCCCCAAATATACCACGTTACGCCGGTACCGAAAAGTTACCCATTGCGGTCTTAGTACTAAAACGAACGTAACTTTTGACTCGAAAGTCCGATCACAACAAACCACCCCATTCTGGATTCTTTATAAAATTATCCACATTTTCTTAGATTACAAAGACGTCTAATTAAATCATCTAACCCTCCGTATTTAGCCCAGAAAGCCGATCTGTCCGCTTCGGAACAGCGGTCTTACTAGATTCATAACTTTTGTTTTACTCAACCAAAATGCGCGTTCTCAGATTCTACAGAACCATTGGACAATTATCTACAACTTTCATGTAGATCAAAAACTCTAATTAAGCTATTTACTATTTTTAATCTACAGTATACCAAAACAGCGCCGAAAGACGACAACCGTAAAGACAGCAGTCTTCCAAAAATCATATCTCGAAATCTACTTGTCCGATTGACGTAATAAAATATGCTATAGAAAGATATCGAAATTATCTACAATTAACTAGTAGATGACATTTTCAAAATTCGCCATTAAGGTAACCGAATAAATCGTACACAGAACAACAGACTAAACCAATCTACCTTTTCAATTTTCCCCGACTAGAAACGCTAAATAATTTCCCTTACAAACATGCTAGCTCTTCTCTCTCCATTAATTAACAGAACTAATTAAGCTACCCTTGCATGATTAGTAAATCACCATAGCTAACCATGTGAACGAAACTAATTAACCACAACCAAAATAGCTAATCAATCAATTTGTGAGCTAATTGATTACTTACTCGGGAAGCTAGCAACCTGAGCACTAACCAACTACTAATTAGCAGAGTTTAATACATCTACTTCTAATTCGGCACCTCTCAATGAATTACGTATTCATATGTCTTGGGAAACCACCAGATCAAACACTCCCATTTACTATCCAACCAAGGCAAGGCAGTACGCCACTACACAATGAACTATGCAATCCAGTATCCACCGAAGCTAACAATTGATTGCATGAAGACAAAAAGGACGGCAGGTGTCTAGCAAATCAATAGACCTTGCCAAAAAAAGGACGAGCAAGAATACTTTGGCGAGAAACACAGCTGGTCAAGTCTTCACGCGGGGAGGGCAGGAGTCTCCACGCGGCTGCAGATGTTCGGCCGCGACCAGAACGCCACGCAGCGATTCTAAGACAAAGGCCGGCTTCGGCAAAGACAAAGAAGAAGGCAAAGAACGACTAACGGAGCGGCAAAGACGCGGCGAGCCTTCTTGGTCGCAAAGAAGAAATGAGAACTGGCCGGCGATGCGGTGCGAAGATCAGCGACTGGCGGCTTCCACGCGGCGATCACGGCGGCAAGAACGCCACGGATTAAGGGCATAAAGAATAGCAGGATTACACGCGCAGGGAAAAGAATAGGTTGGCGGCGGCGGCTTGGAAAAATAAATGGCTATTAGGGTTTCTAGAAAACCCACAAACTATTTATATAGCTCTTAAAAAAATTCCAAAAATTCTATTTCCACGTATACTAAATTCTTTAATTACGCACAAGCCCTAAATTCTTTAACTAATTAAATTATTATTATTTTTTCAGAATATTACATTCTACCCCCCTTAACAGAATTCGACCCCGAATTCTACTCGCCGTTCTACTGAAATAAAAAAAACTACACTGCTGAAATTAAACAACAAAATAACACGTACCCGACGTGAACAACTCCGGGTATTGCTCGCGCATGCGAGACTCCAACTCCCAAGTCGCTCTCTCTCGGGATCGATCGCCCACAAAGACCTTGACATATACCAACGTCTTGTGCCTCAAGACTCGCTCCGACCTCTCCGTATGCGCGCACGGACGCGACTCAAGCGTGAGGTCTTGCTCAATAGTCGCGGCTCTAATGAAATCTTATGCTCGATCTCTCAAAACTTTCTCAAAGATCGAGGCGTGAAACACATTATGAACTCCACGCATGGACTCGAGCAGTCCAGGCGGTAGGCTAACTTTCCAATTCTTGCAATAATCGAGAACGGTCCAACGTACCTCGGGCTAAGCTTCCTTTGGTACCGAACCAACAATACCTTTAGTAGGAGACACTCAAGAGCACTGGTCACCCACCGCAAACTCCAAGTCACGCCTCAAATCAAGATAACTTTTTCGCTCGCTCTGAGTCGCTAATGATTCTCGCCTCACCATGGCCACACGCTCAACGGTCTTCAATCCGGTCCGACCCAAAATTGCCTTCTCTCCAATCGCATCCCAACAAAGCGGCGATCGCACTTCCGCCATAGAGAACCTCAAATGGCGGCTCTAATCTCGAATGGTAACTATTATTATAAGCAAACTCGCAAGTGGCAACCGGTCCTCCCAACTACCCTTCCAAGACAAAACGCAAGATCGCAACATGTCCTCCAAAGTCCGAATAGTCCGCCTCGATCGTCCATCCATCTGTGGGTGAAATGTCAGACTAAGACGGAGCTGTGTGCCCAATGCACTCGCAGACTCTCCCGTAACTTGAGACAAACTTGGCCCTCGTCGTAAACGATGGTCCTTGGCACACCATGCAGTCTTACTATTTCACGCACATAAATAGGAGCTAGATCACTCGCTGAATTTGTCGTGCGAATAGGAATAAAGTGCGCCGACTTGCTGAATCGATCCACCACTACCCAAATCGCATCCTTCCTCGCGTAACGAGGCAACGCCACCACAAAGTCCATAGAGATATCATCCCAAGGCCACTGGGGACCTCTAAAGGTCGCAACAACCCTGCAGGACGCTTGTGCTCAGCTTTCACTTGCTGACAAACACCACAAGAAGCCACATAGTTAGCAATATCCACCTTCATTCTTTTCCACCAAAAATTATGTTTCAGATCTCGATACATCTTGGTCTCACCAGATGAGCAAAGTAACGGAGTGCGATGTGCCTCCTCAAAATATCATCTTTGACCTCCGCCTTTTATGCACGCAAAGACGCCCTTTAAACCTCAAAGTACCGTAATCATCCATGCTAAAATCACCCTCTTTACCCTCATCCAGACGCTTCCTAACCTCCTGTAATAACCGGTCACTCTGTTGTGCTTCCCGACACGGATGCCGAATAGCCGACTCAAGAATCAACTGTGTCTCAATATGTGTCGTGCCCGCATAACAATAAGATATTCCCATGCGATCAAAATCAGCAATGAGGCAATCTAGAGTAGCGGAGTCGCCTTGCGACTAAGAGCATCAACAACAACATTGGCCTTGCTCGATGATCTTGAATAGTAAGATCATAGTCCTTGATCAACTCCAACCACCTCCTTTGCCTCAAATTCAGATCCTTCGAGTGAAGATATATTTGAGACTCTTGTGATCGTGAAAATATCACAAGGCTCGCCGTATAGATAATGCCTCCAAATCTTGAGAGCAAAGACAACCGCAGCCAACTCCAAATCATGAGTGGGATAATTCTGCTCGTGCTTCTTTAACTGTCTCGACACATAAGCAATCACCTTACCATCTTGCATGAGAACACAGCCAAGACCCACTCGAGACGATCCAAAAGATCGTGTGAACCGCTTTCTGGCTCGGGAAGAGTGAGAATAGGAGAGGTCACCAACTGTCCTTCAAAATGCGTAAACCGCGCCACACTCATCACCCACTGGAATCTCACACTTTTTTGAGTAAGCTGAGACATCGGTTTGGCGATGATAGAGAAATCCTGCACAAAACGCCGATAATAACCAGCCAATCCCAAGAAACTCCGCACCTCCTTCACATTAGTCGGCCTCTTCCAATCCACCACTGTGCAGACCTTGCTAGGATCAACAGCAATGCCCTGTGGGTTAATCACATGACCCAGAAAACCCACTTCTGAAATCCAGAACTCACACTTCTTCAACTTAGCATAGAATTTGTGCTCTCTCAAGGTATCTAAAACCAGCCTCAAATGACGCTCATGATCCTCATTGGTCTTGGAATAGATAAGAATGTCATCAATGAACACCACCACGAAGTCATCTAGATACTCGTGTAACATGTTGTTCATGGTCTCCATAAAAATGGCAGGCGCATTAGTCAATCCAAAAGACATAACCTTATACTCATAATGCCCATACCGTGGAGAAAGCGATCTTCTCAACATCTCGCCACGCACACGGATTTGATTATACCCGATCGAGATCAATCTTGGAGAACACTTGAGCTCCATTCAACCGATCAAACAAGTCCTCAATGCGGGCAATGGATATTTGTTCTTAATTGTGACCGCATTAAGCGCACGATAATCAATACACATACGCCAACTCCCATCCTTCTTCTCTGTGAATGTAGCAGAGCTCCCATGGCGATACACTACGCCGATCAAACCTTTAGCCAACAAATCATCCAACTGCTTCTTCAACTCGTCCCCAAACGGACGTGCTAATCGATATGGAGACATCGAGATGGGACGAGTACCGAACAAGATCAATACGAAACTCCACGCCTCGCACAGTGGCAAACCCTAAGCTCACCGAACACATCCGGCAATCACTAACCATCGAATCTCCTCAATCATGGGCCACACTCGGTTTCTCAAAGAAGAGCTAAAAGAAGCCCGGGCCATCGCACACGACCGAAACAATCCGTAATATCGAAAGAGAGCGCGAGGCGCACTCTGAAAGGTCAACGTCTCCCTGCACGAGGTCTCGCATGCAGATTCTCTACGTAAACAAGATATCACGGCTCGATAAGAGTGCAACCAATCCATACCCAAGATAACGCCGAACGGCTCCATTTGAATAACTATCAAATTCGCCGTGAACTTCTCTCCATCAATAATAATAGAACACCCAGACAAACAAGAGAACTAGCAATAATACCCCTGTGAGAACTAACCAACACCGACCGAGAAATCCATCAGATACTCAAGTTCGCTCTCCTAGCAAACGCCACGACACAAACGAAAAGGTAGCCCCGAATCAAAAAGGACTAAAGCATCAAATGAATCCACAAGCAAAGTACTGCCACCACGCCAGACGACCATGACTCACTGTGGGCATGGCGTACACTCCTGTGGCGCCATGGCGAAGAAGACGACGGCGGGCGGCGAGCCCCAACAATCTGCTTTGTGGCGGTGCAGTAAAGCCGGTCGTGCACCACGAAGCGGTGCTGAAGGTGGCGGCGCGCAGAGTACCCTACCGAGGCGCCCAAGTCAAGGAAATGGCATCGTTTGGAGGAGCAAGCCATCATCCGAAAGATCCTCGAGCAGACCCATCAAGAAGAAGATGGCACAGCTCCCACTTTATTACACTAGCGTGGTTCCGCGACACACCCGCCTCCTTGTGACCCGGTCGGCCACACCGACGGCAATCTCCCGCCCAAGAGCACTCAAGCCAGCGCAGTGTCCATCCCCACACTTAAAGCAAAGCATGCCCCGCCTCGGGACAGACGAAGAGCCGAGTACTGCAAAGGACGAGGCGCCAAGAAGGAACGGCCTCGATCGCTAGACATGAAAGACTGCGGTCCTCCTTGAATTTCTTGAAAGCGGGTTGAATGCACTCCACTTCCCTCACTAGAGCTCCTCTTCCGTCACCACCGTAAACTACCACCCACCGAGGCTTGTCGCCTTTGTGAGCTACATCTCCAACTCCATGCCCCTGGCTTGCTCCACAACAGAGCTGTAGTCACGGAGTGGAGTAGCTCCCAACACATGCCGGTACTCAGAATTGAGACCCCGACGGAACCTCTTGGCTTTCTGCAGATCATCGTCACATCAAGGGACGGTTAACCAAGTTGTTGAACTCACCTCATACTCAAGAATAGACCTCTTCCCCGAGCAAAGGTCGCCAAGGCAACCTCCCTTGAACTTCCCTTGAACTCGATCAACAAAGTCCTCCCAAGTGATCGCCCTTGAGTGGCGGTCCTCAAGACAACACGCCTCCCACCAAATATCCGCTGTCTTTCGGGTGAAAGGCTACAAACGGACCCTCCGAGGTGAAGACATCTCTAAAGCTCTCGATTATCACTGCACGGTTCTTATTGGGAACCGTCAGTGATATTTATTATCACGCACGGTTCGTAACTAGAACCGCCTCGTGATTTCTGGCTTCATATAAATTGAGCGACACATCCTCACCAAGATCGCCACTAGCCGTGTCCATCGCCGCGACCGCCATCGCCGCACTACTGCCGCTTCTTCCATTGTCTCTACCGCTCCAGCGCCACTTCCTCGCCTCTAGCTCCTCCAACTCGGCTCCTCCTCTAATACCGGTATGAGCTTGGAGATGCTTGTGGACTTAGCATTTTATTGTGTGTTAATGCATTGACTAAAAGAAAGGAGAAAAGATAGTGTAGATGCTAACTGTGAATATTGAGAATGGTGTTGTTACTATTGATTTATTACATACTTGCTGAGTCACCGCGTGTGGTACATAACTAGTGAAGAGTATGAGATGATGCCTATATTTGGGTTGCATGATTGTTCAATTGAGATAGATATCGTGTCTAGAGGTAGGGATCATGGTTGTGGCCGAGGCATGGCTACGCTATGCCACCGCGTGTGGTACATAACTAGTGAAGAGTTTTCTTTCAATAACCTTAGATGCAAATGTTGGAGAATGAGTTTAATTATATTGCACATTTTCGCTCTATTAGGGAGTTATTGTTTCTCCTTGTACATAACTATTTAGGTATGTTTGGTAAATAGGAAGCCCATTGTGCCCCGACGAGAGAGGGAAGGGAGGAGAAGGTGAGGATTATCGAGAGATATTAGATATTTTCTTCGTGAGCTCCGAGGGTAACGATCTATAACCCTTTATGTTTGCTATAAATTAATCGCTAATCAATTTGACACTAATTTGTTACATGCGTAGTGTAGATGGATCGAATCGATGTACGGTGTGAACCGTGTGAGTCAAGAGTACATTAATGGCGTGGTTGATTTTAGAAGAGCCACGAAAGGTGATATGTTGAAGAAGGGGATAAATTTTATGTAACCGTCTGCATTGATTATGTAATCAAGATGTTTAACAACGCGCGCAGATCGAAGCGCACTTGATTCAAGGGGTTTCAAAAAGGGTATACATGTTGGACCACCACGGTGAAGAGCGATTATACCGTGGTTAATAATGACGACATCGCCGAGGAAGTCAACGATTTGCCGGATGTGGATCGTGCTTTTGATGAGGATAGGGGCACGATGACAACTGATCGGATGCTACGCGATGCGTAAGAGAACTACTGATGGGAGAGAGTTTTGTAAATTCGAGGGCTTAAGGGAGGACTCGGTGAGACCTTTGTTCCTCGGCCGCAAGCCGGATACACAAGGTTGTCAACCGTGCTTGAACTGCCAAATTGAAGGCAAGCAATAGTTGGTCCGATAAGAGTTTCACGGCGTTGTTAGGTCTCCTAGCGGACATCCTTCCGAGGGAAACGTGTTGCCCAAAGACCACCTATCAAGCAAAGAAGGTTATTTGCCCATTGGGAATGGAAGTAGAAAGAATACATGCATGTCCGAACGATTGTATCCTCTACCGTAAAGAGTATGCAGACATGCATGTATGTTCCGTGCAAAGCATCCCGATACAAGCGCCAAAATATCGCTAAGGTGAAGCAAGGACCTCCCGCTAAGATGTTGTGGTATCTCGCTGTAATCCCACGCTTGAAGCGCTTATTTGCGAACCCAAAGGAGGCAAGATTGCTGCGTTGGCACTCGTGAGGAGCGTAAGAGAGATGGAAAGCTAAGACACCTCACGATTACGCGGTGGAGAAACTTTGATCGGAGCTTCAAGAGTTCAAAGCGAACCGAGGAACATAAGGTTAGGGTTGAGTACGGATGGAATGAATCCTTTCGTAACATGAGCAAATGACATAGCACTGCCCGTGAATCTATGTATGTACAACCTTCCTCCTTGGTCATGTATGAAGCGGAAGTACATTTTGATGTCACTACTTATCCAAGGGCCAAGCAACCGGGAACGATATTGATGTGTACCTAGCACCATTGCTTTGGAAGATCTTGTGACACTTTGGACCAAGGGGTACAAGTATGGGATGCGCATAAACGAGAGAACTTCACTTTACGCGCCATGTTATTCTCGCACCATCAATGATTTTCCCGCCCTTGGTAACTGTCGGGTTGAGACAAAGGGAGCCAAAGCTCGTCCGCATCGCTTAGATGGTACCGAGAGTGTATGATGAACAACTCACGCAAAATCGTATATGCGCCACCGTAGGTTCCTTCCCAGGGAGTCACCCATACCGCAAGATGAAGAAACAATTCGATGGAAATAAGGAGAACGGTTCAGCTCCAAGGGCTTTTAGAGGGAAAGAGGACTATGATATGGTTAAGGATATTGATGTTGTGTTTGAAAAGGGATCTAAATTAAGAACCCTCGTAAAAACATCCGAAGAAGCGGTCAATTTTTTGGGACTTGCCTTATTGGGAGCACTTAGAAGTTCGCCATCGCATCGACGCCATGCACGTGGAGAAGAATGTATGTGATAGCTTGATTGGTCTCTTCATCAACATCGCTGGCAAAACAAAAGACGGCGTTAACGCACGACGTGACTTGGTTGATATGAACATAAGAACCGAGTTAGCACCGAAAGAGACCGATAAAGGACGAACGTACCTTCCCCCCGCTTGCTACACTTTGTCCAAGGCCGAGAGAAATGAACTGTGTCAAAGCTTGCATGGTGTGAAAGTTCCGTCAAGTTACTCGCCAATATTAAGAAACTTGTTTCCATGATGATTTGAAATTAATTGGTATGAAGTCTCATGATTGTCATGTGTCGATGACACAAATGCTTCCTCTGCGCTTAGGAGTATCTTGCGAACAAGGTCCGAGTGGTAATCTTTAGGTCAGTGTTATTTCTTTAATTCAATTGCTCGAAGGTCATCGATCCGAAGGACTCGACGCTCGCAGCCGAGGTGGTGACGACTCTATGTCATCTTGAGATGTATTTCCCTCCGTCATTTTTCGATATCATGGTCCATCTCATTGTTCACCTTGTGAAAGAGATAAAGATATGCGCCCTGTGTTCCTACGCCATATGTACCCATTTGAGAGATACATGGAATTCTCAAGTCCTACGACGGAATCGATCTCGGCCGAGGGCGATTATCGAAGGTTATGCAACCGAAGAGGTCATTGAGTTCTCGCGTCGACTACATGGCTCGTGGAACCGATAGGTGTGCCTCTATCTCGCCATGAGGGGAGACCGGAGGGTATCGGACCATCGGAAGGAAAGAAATCACTCCCGATCTAAATACGCACGCAAGCCCATTTCACGGTCTTGCAACACATGACCCAAGTGTCCCCGCACATCGACGAGCACAAAGACATGTTACGCAATGTAATCCGCACCGGTCGGAGGTTTGGATCACGAGAGAGCACAACCGCGGCTCAACGAATGGTTAAAGATACGATTCATCGGGAGGACATCAAGTGATGAAACGCCGCTATGGTTGGCCAAAGGACCAAAATTTACAATTGTGACATGGCAAGGATACGACATAAATGGGTACACGCTTTATACGGCAGCTCGTGATATTACATAACTAGTGAAGAGTTTTCTTTCAATAACCTTAGATGCAAATGTTGGAGAATGAGTTTAATTATATTGCACATTTTCGTTCTATTAGGGAGTTATTGTTTCTCCTTGTACATAACTATTTAGGTATGTTTGGTAAATAGGAAGCCCATTGTGCCCCGACGAGAGAGGGAAGGGAGGAGAAGGTGAGGATTATCGAGAGATATTAGATATTTTCTTCGTGAGCTCCGAGGGTAACGATCTATAACCCTTTATGTTTGCTATAAATTAATCGCTAATCAATTTGACACTAATTTGTTACATGCGTAGTGTAGATGGATCGAATGGATGTGCGGTGTGAACCGTGTGAGTCAAGAGTACATTAATGGCGTGGTTGATTTTAGAAGAGCATTGAAAGGTGATATGTTGAAGAAGGGGATAAATTTTATGTACTGTCCGTGCATTGATTGCGGTAATCTGAAGATGTTTAACAACGCGGCGCAGATCGAAGCGCACTTGATTCGAAGGGGTTTCAAAAAAGGGTATACATGTTGGACCAGTCACGGTGAAGAGCAGATTATACCGTGGTTAATAATGACGACATCGCCGAGGAAGTCAACGATTTGCGGATGTGGTGTGCTTTTGATGAGGATAGGGGCACGATGACAACTGGATCGGATGCTACGCGATGCGTAAGAGAACTACGGTGGGAGAGAGTTTTGTAAATTCGAGGGCTTAAGGGAGGACTCGGTGAGACCTTTGTTCTCGGCCGCAAGCGGGATACACAAGGTTATCAACCGTGCTTGAGCTGCTGAAATTGAAGGCAAGCAATAGTTGGTCCGATAAGAGTTTCACGGCGTTGTTAGGTCTCCTAGCGGACATCCTTCCGGAGGGAAACGTGTTGCCCAAAGACCACCTATCAAGCAAAGAAGGTTATTTGCCCATTGGGAATGGAAGTAGAAAGAATACATGCATGTCCGAACGATTGTATCCTCTACCGTAAAGAGTATGCGACATGCATGTATGTTCCGTGTGCAAAGCATCCCGATACAAGCGTCAAAATATCGCTAAGGTGAAGCAAGGACCTCCTGCTAAGATGTTGTGGTATCACTGTAATCCCACGCTTGAAGCGTTTATTTGCGAACCCAAAGGAGGCAAGATTGCTGCGTTGGCACTCGAGAGGAGCGTAAGAGAGATGGAAAGCTAAGACACCTGCGATTACGCGGTGGAGAAACTTTGATCGGAGCTTCAAGAGTTCGGTCGGAACCGAGGAACATAAGGTTAGGGTTGAGTACGGATGGAATGAATCCTTTCGGTAACATGAGCACCGACACGCTTTTTGCCCGTGAATCTATGTATGTACAACCTTCCTCCTTGGTCGTGTATGAAGCGGAAGTACATTTTGATGTCACTACTTATCCAAGGGCCAAGCAACACGGGAACGATATTGATGTGTACCTAGCACCATTCTTTGAAAGATCTTGTGACACTTTGGACCGAAGGGGTACAAGTATGGGATGCGTACAAACGAGAGAACTTCACTTTACGCGCCATGTTATTACGCACCATCAATGATTTTCCCGCCCTTGGTAACTGTCGGGTTCATACAAAGGAGCCAAAGCTTTGTCGCGACCGCTTAGATGGTACCGAGAGTGTATGGTGAACAACTCACGCAAAGCGTGTATATATCGCCACCGTAGGTTCCTTCCTGTGAGTCACCCATACCGCAAGATGAAGAAACAATTCGATGGAAATAAGGAGAACGGTTCACTCCAAGGGCTTTTAGAGGAAAGAGGACTATGATATGGTTAAGGATATTGATGTTGTGTTTGGAAAGAGGATCTAAATTAAGAACCCTCGTAAAAACATCCGAAGAAGCGGTCAATTTTTTGGGACTTGCCTTATTGGGAGCACTTAGAAGTTCGCCCTCGCATCGACGTCATGCACGTGGAGAAGAATGTATGTGATAGCTTGATTGGTCTCTTACTGAACATCAGTGGCAAAACAAAAGACGGCGTTAACGCACGACGTGACTTGGTTGATATGAACATAAGAACCGAGTTAGCACCGAAAGAGACCGATAAAGGATTTAACGTACCTTCCCCGCTTGCTACACTTTGTCCAAGGCCGAGAGAAATGAAGCGTGTCAAAGCTTGCATGGTGTGAAAGTTCCGTCCGGCATTCGCCAATATTAAGAAACTTGTTTCCATGACAGATTTGAAATTAATTGGTATGAAGTCTCATGATTGTCATGTGCTGATGACACAAATGCTTCCTGTTGCAGTTAGGAGTATCTTGCCGAACAAGGTCCGAGTGGTAATCTTTAGGCTGTGTTATTTCTTTAATTCAATTGCTCAGAAGGTCATCGATCCCGAAGGACTCGACGCTCTGCAGGCCGAGGTGGTGACGACTCTATGTCATCTTGAGATGTATTTCCCTCCGTCATTTTTCGATATCATGGTCCATCTCATTGTTCACCTTGTGAAAGAGATAAAGATATGCGGCCCTGTGTTCCTACGTCATATGTACCCATTTGAGAGATACATGGGAATTCTCAAGTCCTACGTACGGAATCGATCTCGGCCGGAGGGCAGTATTATCGAAGGTTATGCAACCGAAGAGGTCATTGAGTTCTGCGTCGACTACATGGCTCAGGTGGAACCGATAGGTGTGCCTCTATCTCGTCATGAGGGGAGACTGGAGGGTATCGGGACCATCGGAAGGAAAGAAATCACTCCCGATCTAAATACGTACGCGCAAGCCCATTTCACGGTCTTGCAACACATGACCCAAGTGTCCCCGTACATCGACGAGCACAAAGACATGTTACGGCAACAGAATCCAGACCGGTCGGAGGTTTGGATCACGAGAGAGCACAACCGTCGGTTCAACGAATGGTTAAAGATGCGATTCACTGGGAGGACATCAAGTGATGAAACGCTGCTATGGTTGGCCAAAGGACCAAAATTTACAATTGTGACATGGCAAGGATCGACATAAATGGGTACACGTTTTACGGCACTCGGGATATGAAGAGCTGATCCGAGCAGCGGTGTCCGTGATAGATGCATTTCACGAGGGTTCAATATGCGGGGCACGCGGTTGAACTCGTACTATGGGTTCAGAGGAGATTTGGGAGCTTGACTATGTACTTTTCAAGATCCCCTGCTTCGATGTCCTTGGGTTAAACTTCGCAGGCGTGAAGGTCGACAAATGCGGTGTCGATCTTGTGGACCTCAAGCGTGTCGGATACAAGGACGAACCATTCGTACTCGCTAAGCAAGTTGTTCAAGTTTTTATGTAACAGACCCAAACAAATAAGAACCACCACGTAGTTCTTCATGGGAAAAGAAGGATTGTCGGAGTTGAGAATGTCGTGGATGAGGAAGAGTACAATCAATTTGACGAGTTGCCTCCTTTCGGAGACGGCATCAGACTGGTGGAAGAACCAAGTGAGGAAGCTAGCTATATGCACGTTGATCATCATGAAGGACTGTATTTCAATTAAGCATGTATATATTCCACTGTAATTAATTTGATGTTAACATGGAAGCGCGTCACGTGTTATGGGCGATGCTAAATCGGTCAATTTGCCTCGATTCGGTCGTGTGAGACCCGGTTTATCGACTTGTAATGCAAAAGATATATATGAGAAAATTAAACACCTCATTTGGAGCTATGGTACAGTGAATCAAGCACCACATGAGATGAACAACCCAATTGGATTCATCTCATTTGGAGCTATGATGCACTTTCTACGATTTTTCAAAGCCTTGAAATGAGCAAAAGTAAAATGCATAAGTAACTTTTCCGAAATAGTAACATGTTCCAAACTAATTTTCACAAGAAGCTCATTAATAGAGGAATCCAAAAAATTGGATTCACTCAAAAATAGTTCTGAGAGAAAAAGTTATGCATTTTTGAATTAAATTGTATTTTTCAGATGACAAATAAGCCTTCTCGGAAAATCCAAAAGTAAATCGACGTGGATGAACTTGGATCGTTGATCTAGCGATGGGCGGTTCATCGGGAGATATCACGAGCGGTTCTATAACGTAACCGCTCAGGATACTTAATATCACGCAGCGGTTCTATTAATGAACCGTGCGTGATATCAACATATCACGACGGTTCGATTATGGAACCGTCTGTGATATTAAAATTAGGGTTTCCCTTTCTAAGTTATCACAGACGGTTCCATAATAGAACCGTTTGTGATAGTTAACATCACAGACGGTTCTATTATGGAATCGTCTGTGATGCATTATCACAGACGGTTCTATCATAGAACCGTGCGTGATATCCATGTATATAAGTATGTTCTATCATCGAGCGGTTGTGCACACTCGCTTTTTCACACTTCTACGCCTTAAGGGTTTACGGGCCGCCTCCCTTCGTCCCGCCTCAGGCCAGCGCCGCCTCCTTCGTCCCGCCTCAGGCCAGCGCGCCTCCTTCGTCCTACCTCCTCGCCTCCTTCGTCCCCGCCTCCGACCGCCGCCTCCTTCGTCCCTCCTTCGTCCGGCCGCCCCCCGCGCCAAAGACCGGTGAGTAAGGATGAAAACCAAAGGTTACATTTGGGTTAGTATAGGTATCTTGATCCCTGATCCCTCCCATTGCTCTGAGATGAACTGATGAATGCTTGATACTGGGTGTGATTGGGGAATGATAATGTTCTTGGGCCGTGGTGTGGTTGCTACTTGTGCGATGGGTAGTTCATAGTGGTGTATGAATGGGGTTACCTTGGTGGCCTCGGCCTCTGGCTCGTTCTTCGCTTCTTTGTTGGCCTCGGCCTCGGCCTTCTTTGGGAAGGAATGGGGAAAAGGGAGAATGGCCGTGGGGAGGCTTGTGTCTTGGCTTTCTTGGCTTCTTTGGGGATGAACTTGTCTTTCTGCCGCTTGCCGGGGATGAACTTGTGCTGCCTGTTGGCTTGGGGAAATGAATCTGGGGGCTGGCCTGGGCTCTGGCTGCGGGGAATGTATTGAGTGGCCTTCTCTCCTAGCTGTGCACTCACCTTCTTACCATTGCCTCCTCTCCCTATTGCCTGCGGCAGATATTTCTTGGCCCTTGCTATTGCTTTGGCTGAATGATGAAACCTACGGGAATAAGATAGCTTGGATTTACTTAGGTTAGTCTAGGTATCGCGGTTATCCAGGTGCCGATTGATTTGGGTTAGTCTAGGTATCTTGAGAATCAAGGTGCCGGTTAACCTAAGTTGGTATGGGTAGCCTTGGTACTCAGGGTGCTGACTAATCTAAGTTGATCCGGAAACAGCGATGATCCCTATGGTACTCTGACGACAATTCCTTCTTTGCTCTTACTTTAATGGGTGTGCTCTATTCTAGATGGTCTTTTGGTATTTGCGGCAATGCATGCAGGGTTTGCAGAATGATCAAGTAACTTGTGATGCCATATACTTGTGATATACATAGTCTTGTGGGTATCTTTGTATTCAATTATTGAGTATCACTTTGAGTATATATATGTTGTACTAAGTCAAGTCTGAAATTGATTTGTTAGTACTAGGAGATATATATATTGCAAAGTGACTTTTGTGGGCTCTGTTGGAATTGCTCTGTGATAATAATTGTCATATATTCAAATTGATGTGATAGCATATTCAGATTTGAGCTCTACATGTGATAGCATATTTCTTCTTGATTTGGCAATACTATAATCAGGAGATTTATGTACACCTCCAAGTATACACATGTATATGCTTATGAACGTAAACAAGTATATACTATACACATAGAAGTTCCATTACTTTTGTTGCGATGAATTGCATGCCTCCACACCATACTTGCTTTATTCATGCATCCGTGATGAAGCATCCAGGATAACATGTTTTGTACTAGTGTATCGACAAATATTTCTATGTAGATCTTCTTTGCATACCATTTTACCTTATTTATGTTAGGACCCTTCAATGTTATGTGCCTCCTATGTTGCCACTCCACATGCCACTGTTATGTGCCCCCATGACCCTCATGTCTGTGACACGTGGATTGCCATATATATATATGAAAAATCTTTGATAGAATAGATGGGTTGTAATACCATAAAAATTACCTAAAGAAGTAACATAAGTGTTTTTTTTGTGAGGTATCAAACATTAATTTATTAACAAAAAATATCATTTAAGGAAAAACTGTTTTAGAAATTAGATGACATCTAATATTATTTATAAGATCATGGCCAACAATCAAAGGGGGGACGGGAGGGGGGATGAGAGCCTAAAAATATCATTTAAGGAAAAACTGTTTTAGAAATTGCATGCCTCCACACCATACTTCAGATTATTCATGCACTGTGAGATATATGAAAGTGCACTGTGAGTAATCATTGCGTACGTAACTTATATAGATAGCAAGTTAGCGAGATGACAGAGGCACCGTCTTCGCCGCCGTCAGCGACGTCGCCAAATTCATCACGAGGCGGGCCACTTTGTCGTGGGCTTCGAGGACTTATTCGACCTATACAACCTAACTGCCCTCGACGCCTCACTTCTACGATGTTGGACACTGTAAGTGTGTACAATCAATTTCTACACTCACGTGATAGCGATAAATATCACAACTCATTCCTTACGTACAGATACATTATGAAATGTGCCCGTCGAATCAACGAACCGGTGGGTTTCCTCGACCCGCACGTGATCTCAGAGCAAACAATAAACCAAGACGCATCCTACGTCGAGAGTTACATAAAAATGGGATTGCTTGCTCAGAACGGCAAGGAGTACATAATGGTGCCGTACAACCAGAAGTAAGTGCTTCACTACTTGCTACACAAAATTCGTTTGAACATATATAGGTTTATGACTATAGCGACATACATGAGTAGGTTCCACTGGATTCTTGTGATTATTGTGCCAAAGAGGAACATGGTATTGTACCTTGATTCTCTACTCAACAAAAACCATGACTTCACCCTTCTTAAAGGAATACTCGAAAGGTACGATTATTTCCTCCGCACATAATTGTATTGTAGTCTTCCTTCATTTGAAATGGACGATGATAACTTTTTGGAATCATGTAGGGCGTTCATCGGCTATGTTGCCGAGGGAGGTTTATACAAGGGAACGAGCGCCACACTAACCCACAAGATGCGATTTTCGGTACGCGATACAACACAATAATAATATATCATACTCCGTAAATATTGCGTCTCGAACTGACTGTACCTATATATGTATATCCATTTTTGCAGTGCCGCCAGCAAAAACAAGATCACCTATGCGCATTCTACGTATGCCATCATATGCGGCTATTGATTAATTCCACGACACACGATCCCTAGGTAGGTCAATCTCGCTATAGTTATTTTCTAATTATAAATTTAAATATATATTCTTACTACTTTACTCTTGCTAGCGACAGGACTTGAACCTAGAGTTAAAAGCACTCCAGAAGAACAAGGTCACACATGTTCGAGGGTTGCTCTGCAGCTTCATCAAGTCGGAAATCGTTAACCCCGACGGAGAGTTTCACGTCGTCGACTAGTTGTAATTGATTCAATATTGTAACTCACTTTGACTAGTTGTAATTCAATTTGTAACTCTAGCGACAATACTTGAAACATTCTTTTTTAATTGATTTTGAGTTAAATGAACACTTTGAGTTGTCAACAATAATCTGTGATGTAGCTGTTTCTACTTATTCGTTTGTAATTGATTTTGAGTTAAATGATTACTTTGAGTTGTCAATAATAATCCGTGATGTCGCTGTTTCTGCTTGTTTGTTTTCAGAGGGCATGGCTAGCAATTCCTGAGGCTAGCTGAAAATACGACAAAAACTAGTTAGTGGAAGGACATATCACAGACGATTTTGTTCAAAACCTTGTGTGATACTAGGTAATCACAGACGGTTTAAACCAAGAACCGTCTGTGATATGCAAGCCTCACAGACGGTTCTTAGCTCAAACCGTCTGTGATTATGTAGTATCACAGACGGTTTTTATTAGAGCCGATTCGATTATGAAGTATCACGACGGTTTGGTAATAGAACCGCTCGTGATACTTTAGATTCCTGACGGTTTGGTAATAGAACCGCTTGTGATATATTGAAGTATCGCGAGCGGTTCTATTACCAAACCGTCTGTGAATCTGAAGTATCACAGACGGTTCTTATAGAATCGTCTGTGTTAAACTTATCACTAGACGGTTGAAAAACCGTCTGTGATAACCGCCTGTTATCACAGACATAAAAATTCAGACGGTTCAAAAATCGTCTGTGATGACGGTTTCGAACCGTCTGTGATAAGATTTTCTGTAGTAGTGTACTTGTCCAATCGCTGGCTGTCATACGTGCTGCAGTTGAAGCCATTTCGAATGTTTTTGCTTGTTTTGTCAGTACCGTCATGTCCTCGAATTAATATTTAGCTGCCAAGTGTCTATTGTTATATGCATCGATGCATGTATGTAGGACTAGACTACAAAGGTGGTGACGATCATTCGTAGCCTAGTTAACTCAATCGACAGGTCTCAAGGATGACGATCAAGTGTCGATCCATCTATTTTAAAAAGAAGCTTAGAATTATATATGTAAAGCTAACAACGGTAAAGTTTAATTGTACCTATAGATGTTTTCACATTGATCGTTAGTAGGGCTGGTCAAATAGGGGGTGTCGATCCGAAGCATGATACTACTGTTACAGTTCAGTTACAGTACAATTTATACTATTTATGGGCTGGATCGTTTTACATGTTTTTCAATTTGTCACGTCTTATGAGCTAAATGATAAATGTTTTAACGAGTCAGCTATTTGAACATTAATAAAATTATATTACATTTTCAATATGCTTATCTCATTTATTACAATTTTTATATGTATTTTTGAATTCTACACATTTTACTAATATTTTGGGATTTTTCTTGGATTTTTTTTGTTCTGATGGGCTAAACGGGCTCGTGCTAACCCAGCCCAGCACGAAACTCCAACGGGTCAGGCCTGAGCCGCCTCCTCGACACGTGGGCCGGCGCGGCACGACCCATCTAATAGTCAGGCCGAAACGGGCTATGTCTAGATGGGCTGTGCTCGATTGTGCTTGTGTCGGACCGGGTCGGGCCGCCTTTGTGGCCAGGTTTGATCTTTAGATATCCACAATAATTCATCTCTTGTTGTTGACTTTAAGGTCTTCACGTAACTAGGCAACTTATCCTAAGCATACGACACTGTTCATGCATATCCTAAGCATACGACACTGTTCATGCACGACGAGGGGGCGTCGGAACTGGCTCGTGGCGACGGACGCGATGACGGTACCCAGCCCACGAGAAGAAGGCTGGCTCGGTCAGATCTCGACGCAGGCCGGCGAGGTCGAGGTCGACGAGCCGACATGGCTGCCGTCCACGAGATATGTCGCAGCTGCTTGCCATCACCCCCCCCCCGGGCCTGAGCTGCAGCTAATTGCTTCCCCAATCAACACGACGTCCGCATTCAACCACTCCACGCCCAACCAAGGATGAATTAATCCTTGCTAATCTTATTTAAACTAAGGATTAATTAAATCTATATATTTAATTAATTAACTATCACTACAAGGGAAGTTCATACTGTAGAGTGGACGAGGATTAATTAACCCGTGGCGTAAACAATGTTTGGTTAATTAAACTGGCGTAATTAATTACACGGTGATGGTTAATTATACGACTAAATAATTACACAGTGGTGGTTAATTAATTAAGATTAAATAATTACATGGTGGGGGTAAATTAATTAAACCATGTAATTAATTAGTTGTAATTATTTAGTCTTAATTATTTAGTCGTACTTAATTAATTGTAATTAATTGATCGTAATTAATTAGTCCTAATCAAGTTAGTCGTTGTTAATTAGCTATAATTAATTTAGTCATAAATAATTATTTATAATTAATTAGTCGTAGTTAGTTAGTCCTAATTATTTATTCATAATTAATTTAATCGTATTTAATTAACAATATGAGGGAAGTCCCCTCGCTTGACGCGCAGACGAGGGAAGTCCCCTCGCCAGAAGAGGGGACGAGAACACATGTCAAAAGTCCCCCTTGTAGGAGAGGGGACGAGGTGGTCCTAGTACCCAGGGTGCGGATAAGGACACATGTCGGCTGCCGGCAAATCTGCGGTGCTATTTTTGGCTTTGATCTCCAGAGGGAGCTAGATTTGCTATTTTACATAAAAATAGTGCTATTTAAGTTAAAAAAAACTCAAAAGAAAACCACTCAACAACACATCCAAAAACTCTACGCACATCCTCTTTTGCCAATATCCCCCGGTCCACAAATTTCACTATGATTACAGACATGTTGATTTGCCAATAGTCTACAAATTTCACTCAACACCTCATTAAAAAAAAACACCACTCTACTCCCCCAATCCACAAATTTCACTCTGATACACCTCCAACCAAGGCAGAGTTCAAGGAGGTAGCTGTTGTTCTTCTGATCAGACGGCTCAGCGGGTGGTGACGGCTAGGTAGTAGGTGGCGTGGCTAGTTCGTGCAAGAGGGAGGTGGGATGGCGGTGGAACCCTACGCGGCGGGGCAGGCAGACACGAAGGTGCGGGTCGCCGGCCGAATCCCTCACCGTCACCCGTGCGTCCAGTGTGGCCCGCACAAGAGTGATTCGGGATGGAGCGACGTGGATCTACCCGCCGCCGCCCGCACGAGAGAGGGCAAGAGTGATGCGGAATTTGGGATGGAGGCGAATGGCAGGAGGGAAACAGGGGCTGTTTGCAAAATTGATAGGGTGGACGCGGGCGATTTTTTTTTAAAAAAATAAGTGCTCCTTCGTACGGACGGTTGGATGACGATCGGATGGCCCAGATTTTAAGTGACCTTTGTGGGTAAGATATGTTGCCACATAATTATTTTATATTATTTTCATCACAACTTCCCCTTACCCTCCCTCACAATTCTTTCTCATGTACGGTGGTTTACATCCTTAGGTTGTTTCTGGTATAAGAGATAACATATTCTCTTTGTTCACGTCCTCTCTCTTTCAACTAAGATTTTGAGTGATATAGCAGAAAAGTGACGGCTAAAGTGGTAATTATTGGAGATGCCCTTAAAGAGATACTCGTATACTATAACCACATCAACAAGGACTCATTTGCATGTATAACACAAGTTGTTGGTGCTTAGATGATTGTATTATCTATTAATTAGAGGTAGTTATATGCATAAACATCTGTTAACCACTAGTACCTACTCAAGCATCAATGCTACAAAATAAGCTCAATGTCTATCCTATGTGGCACGAAAAGATAGTTTTCTTTTTTCTAAGCACCTCTCCAAACAATTTCTCTCGTGAGGTCTTGTGCTAGCTGCGGCTGGAAGGAGTTCGGCTGGAGGCGATTCGGTGCGGCGGCTGCACAGTTTTCATGCGTGAGGAGTTGAGGGGTGTTGTGAGTGTTTTTTGTAGTTATAAAAATTGATGATCCAGAAATAATCAGTGAGATTCAATTCAAGCAGATTTTTATCCTAAAAATAGAATAAATTGAGAAGTACATTTATTTTTAAAACTTTTCAAGTTTATTTGGCGCCTAAACCAAAAAAGTTTCCTTGATCCCAGCCAGGTTTACACTTGATATCTCCATGTGTAAAAAACAACTCAATACTATTATCATACCGCCTGCATTACACAGCTAAGACTATGGTCTACGGTCGAAGCTAACAATACATAATGAACAAAAAAAAACTCTACCTCGAAGCTATACAAGCAAAAATGACTGGTCAATCAATCATACATAATTAATCGACAATTGATGATTGCATGCGCTTGAATTATCCACTTAAGGACACCATTGACTCTCATAAGAAAAGAAGTCATGGAAAGAGAAGCATACATTGGGGAAAAAAATACAGAGAGCTCAGTGGGACAGGTCAACTATTATCCACACGAGGTCTTAGTATACATTAGTCGCAGTTCAGAGTGGATGCAGTCGTCATCTCGATGCGTTGGCATGTTCCTGGTTTCTTTAGGGCTTTCAACTCTGGAGTGAATTGGTTTGGACCTTGCGAGAACGTAATGCGTACATAATTGGCGGGTAGGAGAAACAGCAGCCCAAGTGATCTTAATGGTAGTTTAGGTCACCACTACAACCAAAGCATACCTTTTAGTAGGCAGGTGTCGCTAACTTCTGCGGGGACCCTTGTTTTCCTTGTCCTCTTGTGATCCATACATACAGTCCCTGCTTATCAACTCTCTTGTCCTTTTCTTCTTAAAAAACACTTTATCATACATATGCTTTGTTTGGGGTGGCTTTGGTTTCGACTTTTTCATAAAAAAGTTGAAAGCCGACTCAAACGGTAGCTTTTCTCACTGACTTTTTCGAAAGACGAAAGACGTGTATAACATGATAAAATCGGAAGCCGATGCGGGGTAGCTTCCTGCTGCTTCCCACCACTTCCTTTCTAAATTTACCCCCTGAAGATGGGTGATATTTACTCACATTTTGCCATCGAACAAAAACCCCTCCCGTGCGCCCCTCCTCCCACACCCCAACCCTAACCCTAGTCCCGCCCACGCGCGCCTTCTCCTCCCTCGCAGGCGCGGCCGCGCCGCCTCCTCCTCCCGCTACGCACCGCCGCCCCTTCCCCTCCTTCTCCGAGCCGCGCCGCCGTGATCTCTCAATGCACCACTGCCCTCCCCTTCCCCTCCTCCTCCGAGCCGCGCCGCCGTGCTCTCTTAACGTGCCACCGCCCTCCCCTTCCTCCCCCGACGCGCCGCCGCCCTCGTCCTCCCCTGTCATAACCGTCTCCTCCCTCTGCCTCCCCAATGCGCCGCCACCGCCGCCTCCTCCGTACGCCTCCCTGATGTGCTGTTGCCGCCTCCTCCCTCTGCCTTCCCAACACGATGTCGCTCTCCCCCGATGTCGATCTCTTCGATGCAGCTCCTCTGTTCGTGTGGGGATGAGAAATGAAGCACATGCTACGTACCAACGTCGAGGCCCAGAGCATTATCTTGATCAGTTTGCTCCCACATGATGGGCCTCTCTGGTATCCTAACTCCCAATCAAGTTGCTAATTATTTAGCGTGCACTAATACATCATGTCATCGCCTGCTCGCGAGAAGCAAGTAGCAACACGAGCTGTACGCCCAAAAACAATGATGCTGATTTCACTTGAAAACCTGCATCGGAACCTAGCAAGTTGCGCTTAAAAGCACAAAAAATGGCCAAGATAATGGGGGCAGTTGTCTGGTTGCCACTTGCCTGATGATCCAATCACAAACTGCAGTGTCTTCTTTCCAATGATATGTGCTCTCGATTTAAAAGGGTATGTACGTATAACTCCATGGCACTAATGAAAATTATGGAAGGTGAAACTAAAGCCATGAAAGTGGCCTTAGTTTAGTTTTAGTAATTTATACATGCATGCAACGTTTTTTTTTCCGTATTTGGTATGTTTTTGACACGGAATAGCAAATCTAGCTTTCCTTAATAAAAATAACACCTCTGCCCTGGCAGACCACTCGCCCTGTGTGCAGCGCCCAGGAAAACACTGTTTATATGCGGGTTTTTTCCCTACCGCGCTATTTTTGTAGGGTGAAAGTACTATTTTTGTTATTTCAAAAGAGCTATTTTTTATTATTTCACCGCGGAACGACGTCATTTTATAAACCCCAAGGTCCATGCAACGAGATGCGGTGATGCATGCAAGTCGCGATCAGCGTTACATGCGTTGGTAGATATGGATGCAGCTTCTCTACGTGGTACGACCGTGACCTTACTTTACCTGCACTCAGGTGGGTGTGGGTGGCGTTCGGAACCTGTACAAAAAGCCCAGAAGAAGAAATGTTCGATCTTGCTGGGCCATGAGATCGTACAGCCGTTTAGCATTTGTTCCTGGACGTTGTGGGCACTTGAATTTTGTCCAAGCTTACTCCCATGTGTGTACTAGATACACCCAATGAGTAACAAAGAGCTGCTCATGATCTTAGAAAAGGAAAGTCTATTAAATATATTATGTAATCGACATTGTCACTTTCCTAACATGTTCTCTATCTCTCGATTGATTAGTTTCCATAACTATAAATTCTGTCGGCGTTAGTAATAACTTACACTACGTTTTTTTAGACGCTCTTATACTACGCTGGAAGAGAAGAACATGGAAGCCATTGAATGTCGATAGAATTACCAGGCACAACTTCATATTCACGTCGAAAGACAATAGGCGCGACTAGCATTCGGACGTACGACTCAAGCGCTAACGCTGTATGGCCCGAGCGCAGTAGCAGAGATGCATGAGTGAGTCGAGGTGGCCGACGGCCGGAGGCCGAACCGGCCGGGCGCAGTGCAGGAGCCGAGCCGAGGGGGCGCGGGAAGCCATCACCGTGAAACATCACCTTAAAGAATACCAGAATAAAAAATAAAGCATTTGAACAAAAACGCATTGAAAAAATTACAACATCATCGTGAATAGTATGCAACACTTTTGTTCTACAGATGCAACACTTTTGTTCTATAGACACAACATTTTTTCTCTACATATGCAATATCTCAAAGAACAGTATGCAACATTATTCTCAACGGGATGCAACATTATTCTCAACGAACTGCAACATCAAAACATTCAGAAACATCAGAACGATTGCAACATCAAAACATTCACAAACATCAGAACATCAAAACGGTTGCAACATCAATGAACCGCGCGGCCAGGCCGGGCCGTGGCGCAGCGCCATTGTGCTAGGTCAGGTGCATGAGGGGAGAAGCACGAGGAGGAGGTCGGGGCACTCACGGGAAGAAGCGCAAGGTCGAGGAGGCGGGCCAAACCATGCCAACGAGAAGCCAGAAGGAGCCAGTTCAGAGCACGGGGAGAGGAGCAGCGCGGGGAGGGGCTTCACCCATGACTCAGATGGGCTAGGAGCAAGAACCAAAAGAAAGAAATGTGATTGGAGAAGTGTGGGAATGGAGAGAAAGAAATGAAGTGAAGAAGAAAGAGTGAGTGGATGAGAACTGATAAGATTAGAACGACGGAATAAGATGTAGCGAATTTAATTATGGTTGGTGTTCGGTGAGCGTGGAAGTCGAGAAGTGTAAAGCGTCCAAGTGTACTGCTTACATGGAACGTCCGGCCCATATCAATACCCAAAGACAATACATAAAGTATACTACTGGCTAGCTGTGCAGTATTGCACGGATTACGCTGCTAGTCACAAAGGATGGCCGTTCCCTCTAATTGACGAGGTAAATTGAAGTACTTCACCGCTAGTACCAATTAGTAACATTATTACGGAAGCATTAATCTAATAACACATTAACACCTATAATTAAAAGAAGCTTCTCTCTGCCAGCCGGCCCTACTGCTGCGGCGGCAGAGCAGCGAGCAGCTTGTCCGCGCGGCGAAGCACGCTGTCCTTGAGGAGCTGGAGCGCTCTGGTGAACTCCGGCAACTCCGCCTCCCCGAGCACCTCCACGTCCGCCTCCCACCAGAACCGCCTCCCCGCCTTCGCCTGCAGCACCTTCTCCGCGACGGCGTCCATCCGCGCCTTCTCCGTCGCCACCTGCTCCTTGGTCTCCTCCGCCGCCCGCCTCAGCCCCATCGCCTCGTAGTCCTCACCAAAGTCGGCGTCGTCAACGGGGGCGTCGTCGCCTGGTAGGGGGGCGTAGTGGCGGAGGACGGCGTCGATGGAGGGGCTGCCGAAGCCGAACGAGTGCTCGCCTTCCGAGAAGACGACGATGGCGATGCGGGCGCCGCAGAGCGTGGAGAGCTCGGAGGCCTTCTTGAAGAGCCCGGAGCGGCGCTTGGAGAAGGTGACCTGCCGGCGCTCCTTGTCCTCAATGCGGCGGATCTCAATGCGCTGCCGCCCCTTGCTCGTCCTCCCGCCAGGCTTCACCATCGTCGCGATCGATCGGGCGGCGGCTGCACTGTTTCTTCTTTCTTGCTCTGCTTCTGTCAAGACGCCAATGCACTGCAAGGAAGAAGATCTGCAGGCGAGCATAAATAGAGGAAGCCATTGCCAAAAATGGCTCGAGAGGAAGGTGAGGGGGATTGCTGATTTACCTCGATCTTTTTACCGGATACGGTACTTTCCGTGCGTGGTACGAGACGGCCTTGGAGCTCTGAGTCCGTGTTGGACGCGGTAATTTTTTTGGAAGGAAATCTCTGCGTACGCACCGTCCGATCGTATCTAGCGTGACAGAGCGCGCACGCACGGGGGGCGCGGCCCCTGGGTGGAGTCGAGCCTCGCGCGCCCGGCTGGCTTGAGCCGAGCGGAGCGGCACACAGTAGCACATCGGCAGCCTGTGGCCTGTGGGTGGTGCATGCAACCGCGCGCGCGAGGCGGTCGCAGCATCCAACGGACGAGCGCGCCGGTGGGGTGGTGTTGCCTCGTCGCGGGATTAAGAGCATTTCTATTGTATTGAGTCGACGTTGATTTCAAATCAACGCTACACAAGTATAAACTGAGTTTGTTTTTTTAATGTATTAAATCAATTCCGATTAATAACTAGGATCCACGTTATATTTTAAAAAATCACAAAATAATAATATCCTCATCTCTCCTCTCCAATCACTCCGGAAGCACCAAGATGTATCAAAACCTCCAGCAACAGTTCTAGCGGCCTGGTATGAAGCGGGGCATCGCTGCATATGTTGCCATGTGCGACGTGTGTCAGCGTGTTAAAATAGAACACCACCGACCCGTAGGATTACTTCAATCTTTAGATATCCCCGAGTGAAAATGAGATGAACTTGGTATGTATTTCATAACTGGGCTACCAAAGATCAGGAATAGACATGATTCCATATGGGTTATTGTTGACTGCTTAACCAAAGTGGCACACTTCATTTCGGTTAGCACCGCCTACCGGAGAGCCAAATTTGCAGAGCTTTATTGTGTGCTAAGGATCATAACCTCTGATTGAGGCCCTTAGTTCAACTCCCGATTCTGGGATAGCATACACAAATTGTTGGAAACTGAGCTATTCTTTGGCACATCATTTCACCCACAAACAGGAGGTCAAGCAGAGAGGACAAGTCAAATTCTGGAAGATATGCTACGAGCTTACGTACTGTCCTATAGCACCAATTGGGAGAAATATTTGGTGTTTGCCAAGTTTTCCTACAACAACAGTTTCCTTCAAATGTCTCCGTTCGAAGCACTTTATGGAAGAAAGTGCAGAACACCCCTATTCGCGCAGTCATGACATAAGAGCTATGTCGACCGTCGTCGCCGCGAGATAAGCTTTGAAGTAAACGATTATGTTTATCTCAATGTCTCACCGCTGCGAGGCATCCATTATTTTAGGTTCACGGGAAACTGGCACCTTAGTACATCGGACCATACCGAATTATCGAAAGGAAATGCGAAGTGGCATATCAACTGGAATTACCACCGGAACTCTTAGATGTACTTGACATCTTCCACATATCCCAACTCAAGAAATGTCTTCGGACCCCAACCGAACTCACTCAGTTGGAGAACATTGATCTCCAACCGAATCTTTCTTATCGGGAACACTCGATCTGAATTCTAGACGAATCCATACGACACACGCGTAGCCGCGCCATCCAGATGTTAAGAGTCTAGTAGAGCAACCACACCAAAGACGAAGCTACAAGGGAACGAGAAGACCGCCTTAGAGCAGAATTTCCCTTTTTTTTTACCGAATCCACTGAATCACGAGGACGAGCTTCTTTGTAAAGGATGTAGGTCTATAACATCCCAAAATTTACATTTTGGGAATACATAATAGAAATGCATTGGGAAAATTATTTTGATCATTTTACATATGAAAATATTATCATGTATGAATTTTAAACTTTTGTTTAAAAGCAAATAATAAATTCACACAAACATGCACTTGAAATTTTTTAGATAAAATAGAATAAAAATGACCGAGAGAATTATTTTGAGCATAATTGCTTAGGGGGGAAATTTACTAAACAAATTATATAAACTTACATTAAGTGTGGCAATGCATTTGCATAACAACATAAATTTAAAAGATTTTTTTGATAAAATCACAGACAATATAAAGTCCTAAAAAATTGCATAAGAAACTACACTAGGACAGGAGCCCTCACAAAAATTTCATAAAATTTGGATTTTATTTGCTCAGTACAAAAATTCAGCAAACCTTCAGCCCTTAAATTTAAAACCTAATCTAAACTCTCTCTCTCACCTCTCGCTGGCAAGTGGGCCCCACTGCCAGGCTCCTTCATCCACCTCCGCTCGCCCTCACACCGCCCACAGAATTCAGCTTCATCTGCTCCCACCGTCTCCGCCAGCACCTGCCCATCCTATCTACCGCCTTAACGCCGCACCAACCCCGCCTTGGCGAGATGCCGAGAGCGCGAGATACTCTCATGTCTGCCTTGTTCTCGTCACCATTCTCGCATCTTCTCCCACGTATATAACCCTCCAACTGCGTCACGGGGATTCTAGCTAGCCACTCTCGCTCCCCGCACAGAAACAACGCACCTCATGCTTTGGTTCGTCGGGAACGAGTGTGCCGTCCTCAGCGTCG
This sequence comes from Hsuehochloa calcarea, assembly GCA_036346395.1. Classification (NCBI taxonomy): domain Eukaryota; kingdom Viridiplantae; phylum Streptophyta; class Magnoliopsida; order Poales; family Poaceae; genus Hsuehochloa; species Hsuehochloa calcarea. Next base: position 12,010,784 of record CM070601.1, on the reverse strand, counting down.
ATGAGCAAACTCCCCCACGCCATCTCCCTGTGTGGGCTTCCTGGCCCTCCCCCAACTGCGTCATCACACGTCCCTTACCTCACTAATACTCTCTTTGTACTTGATGTAGCTTCTGGAACCTCATAGCTCCGGCAAGCCATCGCCGTCCCCATCTCCGGCGCGCACCTCCGCAATGGATTTCTTCGTTCAGGCAATCAGGTGAGCTTGGGCCTCTTCTTTTCGCTTCATTTCGTGTCTTATACATCACTGATGCTTTCCCCGCTGTTAATGAAGCTTCAATCGTAGAGGATCTTCTGGATCAACCTTTTTCTCTATTTTCGGTCACCACAACCATTTTTCTAGATAGCGGCCGACTGGGTGAGTTCTATAACATGTCAAAGTTCTGTTACTAAATTTAAAATGTATAAATTATTATTTTGGATTTTTGAGTTTTAAAAGAGTTTTCTTGCAAGCCAAAAATATTTTATTATTAAAATTAATAAAAGTATTATTTTGGATTTTTTGAGTTCCCTACATTTTTTTTAAAAAAAAAGTAAAAAATAAAATTTATAGAGTTCTCTTGGATTTCAAGTTAAAATAATTAATTAATTTCTTAAATGTTCTAGTATTTTAAAAGGTTTATCCTATTTTTCAGAAACTAAAAATGAATTATGGGAAAAAATAAAAGGCAACTTTAAATTGGAAATAATTTTATTTAAGTCTTGGTTAATAATAAAAATTAAATATTTCCCTAGAATTTTTTGATTTTAAAAAGATTTTCCCTATTTATTTTAAAGGTAAAATAATTTATTTGCAAATCTAAACACCAATTGTGAGTTGGAAATATTTTATTTAAGTCCAAAATATCTCAGGTAACTTTTGTGGATTTTTTCATAATTTTTTAGCTTTATTTGCTATTTTCTAAAGGCTTCAGTAAATTGTTTCAATTTCCAGAAATACTAATCAGTTCAAAAAACAAAAACCAGAGAAAAAATATCTCTCTCTTCCTCTATAAGCCACGATGCAGGCCCCCTTCCATTCCTCTCCTTCTTTTCTATCTCCCCATTGAACCACTGCGCTTCCTTCTCTTTGCTCTCCAAACCGCCACCACTCCTTCCTGTTGTCCCTCTTCGGCCATCGCTTAGTCGCGCCACCCGTGTCACGAGATGCGCATTGGCCTCCTCCCACGAAGCCCTGAAGTCTCACCATCGTAATCGCCTTCGTTGCTCTGGATTTCGCCGAACAAGCTCGACGCCGCCGTAAGCTTCCTCACCGGGTTTCTCACCGTCTAAGGTCCTCCGCCTCATCGACGTCACAGTTGGGTGCGCCCCGTCAAGTTCTACATGCTGCTCCCATCTTCTTCGCCCGAAGGTCACAGCCCCGCCACTGGCCCTTTCTCCTCCAAGTCCGGTCGTCGCCACTCATGTTTGATTCCCTCGTCGGTGAGCCTCCTTACCCCTCCTTGCCGTGTCACCTCGTGTTCCAGGCTCTCCCCATCCACCTCACCTAATCTCATCCCCACCCTCCTCTTCTCCTCGCCGCAGTTCGGGCTCAAAGCTCGCCGTTCCCGGTGTCGTCGACGATGTTCTGCCGCCTTCGACCCCACCATTGGATTCGCCTCGCGGTGTTCTACACCGTGCTCACACTCCCCTTGCCAGAGCGTCGCCGCCGCCTTCAGCCGCACTTCGTCGTCGCACATCGCCTCATTGCCGACCACCTCCTCAAGCCTCACCGTCGACGAGGTGCGCAGATCTCCCCATCCTCTCCTCTCTCCATTCCCCCATTCTCCCCTTCCCTCTCCCTCTATTTTTGCCACACTTTGCGTTTGAACCTCTTCGACCAAAGCTCCTCGCATCGTCGATTTCCTCACCGATGGCCACACTCCGGCAACGCCTCAGCAGCTTTGGCACGCATCGCCATGTTCTACGTGGTTCTCTTACCATCTTCGCCGCCGCCAGAGAGCCGTGCCGCTGTGAACCTGCATCACCCCACCACCACCACCGTGCACTGCGTCTCCTGTGCGCGCCACCACCACCGGCCGCCCTTACCCTATAAGTATGCGACTTGGCTTCACCCTTCTCCACTCATCCCAACGCCCCTCACCACTTCGCTCCTCTCTCCCTCTAGCGCCAAAATCTTGAGGTTCTTCTTCACCACCGGAAGCTCATTTCGCTGCTAAGTTCCTCACCGACAAGGGCGCATTGTTGACATCGACCACCCCCTCGCTTCGTCGTCGCACGTTCTGCACGACGCTCGCACCATCTTCCTCTTAGAGCCACCAGAGTGTCGCCGCACCTTTTGCACTGACTCCACTGCTGCATCTTGTTCTCGCTGCCGGCCACTCCATCCCATTCCCGAGCAACCGTGGTGAGCACCAGGTTTAGCGTGTTCCTCTCTTCCTCCTGGTACCATCACCAGCGGCTGAATCGCCACCGTTCGTCGGTGTCCTTGGGCCCCAAGCACCAATGTGTCAGGTGATGATGTGGCGCCAGGTGGCGCCAAGTCAGCGCCACATCACCCCAAATGTTCGAGTCAGTGGCACGTGTACACCCACACCGGCAGTTGCGCAAGGACTAGTCATAGTTGCTTAGACCGAGTCCACCATGGACCTTTGACCAACTTGTGGACCTGGTCCATTGACCAGGGGGCCACCTGTCAGTTTGATTTTCCTATAGAAAATTAATTCCTTAAAATCTGAAATTCCCAATTTCGTCATTTCATGTGATAGAAAACTTCCAGACGTCCGTTCACCTTCATACGAACTACGATTTCGACGATTAAAATTTATAAATTCATCTAAAATCAAGATATAACTACATATACTAAAATTATTAAATTTGGAGTTTATTTGAACATTATTTGAATTTGGCTCATTTTCACGTATAGGTTTCGACGACTCCGAGGAAACAAATCTTTTTGAAGAGTTAGATCTTCAAGCATGTGAGCAAGACAAGTTACACCCTAGATACTTTGTACCACTAATCTTGACATTGATGCAAACATACATTGACACCTTAGATGAAAATCTAGTTTATGTAATAGTCTAAACTTGAACATTTTGGGAAAAAATATGCTTAGACCCGAAATATTTGATTTGATAATTTACAGCCAAAGATCAAATATTGTTTAGAATTGTATCCATGGCATTGGTTTGTTATGGAAGTTTACAATTGCTTTGAAAACTGAAATAAAATTAAAAACTGGTGTAGACTTGGGCGAAATGGATGTTTGATGGGTGTGTGTTTATGAATAGGCTCAATTTGGGAATTGTTGAGGTCCATGGTTTTATTGGAAGTCGCTAGGTCAGTTAAGGACCGGTCTTCAATCCACCTCTTGCTAAGCCCCATCGTACTACCATATGTCATATATGGGCAGGTATTGGTTAAATAGTTTGCAACATTCCACCGCGATTGTTCCTTCCGACAGTGTGTCCAAAGGAAGCGAAACTTTAGCGGGCATGACTACGTTGGGATGACGCATTGTAAAGATCTTGTGATATTTGCTTAGTCGTACGCCTTCGAAAGCGTGTCTTGGCCGACATATTAAGCAAACTATCTATTATGGATAAAGGTGTACAACCTCTGGAGAGTGTAAAACTATTTAAATAGTCGTGTTCACGGTCATGGACATACTTAGCAAAACCAAAGCAAAGTTAGATTTTAGTTTTGATTTTAAAAGGTGTTATCAAATGATTTAGGATAGTTTATCCTATTGAAAATTTTGGGCGGTTAACCATGTGATAGGAGGTTATCCTTCAGCAGAAATGTATGAAGGTTATCCCACTATAAAACTTGAGAATTTAGAAAATGAATTTTATTTATAAAATAACTGCTTTGGAACTTAGTACAAATATTTAAAGAGAACCTTGCTTTATGCAAAATCATCCCTATAAACCATCCTTGGTTATACCCTCATGCATTATAATATGTTATTGTGTGTAACTTGCAGAGTACATTCATTTGTACTCACCTTGTTTAAAATAAAAAAATATAGGTGAGGAAGACTACGAGGAGGACGAGAACCGCAACGACTAGGCTACGCCCCCAGACGATTGCCTGTGGTGAATCGTGTGGTTTACCTTACTACTTATGCTTCCGTTGTATTTTGCTTTGTAATATGTCCTTTTGTAACGAACTTAAGTTATTATGAATGAATCGCGTATTATGGATATGCTATCACCTTTTTGTTTGACTGTGTACACTAGCTACTGATCATGGGATTAGTATGGAATACACAGAGGATTCAGGATCCTTCGCTCCAGGGTTCGATAAGTTCCCTACCGATTCCTTCAGTCTCTACCACCCTCAAGGTGCTAGGAAACTAATGCGCACCTTCTTGTAGCACATCCATCACCGTAGCACACTGTTGACGGAGGCCTCCTTCGCACTGCCGCCGCTCAACCTTCTACATCTCCAAAGCTTTGGGTGAGTTTCTAGTAGTTCACTAAAGCTTAAGCATGTGTTAGATCAGAGGTTTATCCATCGTAGCTTAGGTTTCATGGTAGCCGATCATGGCACCACCGTGGAAGCCATGTCGCCGCCGCTCCAGTGACCTTTGGTCCCCGAGCCGATGTCAACGACTTCGCCATTAACCCCTAAAGCCAATGCGCGCACTCACTTGTCGTCGATTTGGCCCAAACATGAAAACCTATTTTGAGTCGAGGAGCTCTACTACTCTTCTCCGGCGTGGCACCGACTCCGGTCATCTCTCTGGCCTCCACCGTCACCTGGTGGCATCGCCGCCGAGAGAAGATTCCATTTTGGCCATTCCCTGCCGTCGCCATCGCTCCGATCCCCGGCGATGAGTGCAGCTCCTCCGCTGCTCTACTTGTCCGAGAGCCGACCGCACTTTAGCATCATCAATAAAACAAAATCTCAATACGTTAGGACAAAGTAATGATTAGATTTGAGTTAATAACATCTCTATTAAATTGACATGTGGGCCCAGGAACAATTAATGAGAAATCAATTAAAACCTGAGTTGAAAATGAGTCAATGGAAAACAGACCGCGCCACTTAAGTGCACAGTGTAGACCTAGTCCTTGGACCAACACAGTGGCTATGGACCCATGGTCTGTGCGCTGTTCCCATGGACTAAGTCACTGACAAATGGACCCCATGTGTCATATTATTGAAAATCAGAAGAAAATAGAAAAGTCACTTTAGTCTTGAGGAAATACGTTTTCTCTTTTGGAAAGCGTAAACCTCAGTAAGTCCAGAGGAGATTACATTTTCCTTACTGGAAAGCGTAAACCTCAGTAGAACGTATAAGAGAATATGCTTTCTCTAAGAGAAAACGTAAATCTCAGAAAATACGCTTTCGACGTCATTTTTCTTTTTCTCTGGAATTTTCAAACCTAATCAAATTAAAACCTTAATAACTTTTGCCTAAAAACTCCAAATGAGATGTGACGAGGATCTAGAAATCCTCATTTAATTATTTATCTGTAATCCTTATTATAGATAATAACGTCATTATATGGTTCTCGAGTATACCCCTTAATGTTCATAGGGGAGAAGGTGGAGTTATAAGATCTTCTACGACTACCTCATGATTGTAAGTTCTTCTCCGACCATCTCATGGTCGTAAGTCTTTCTATGACCAGGTTAGCTATGACTCGCCCCATAGTCGTAAGTTCTTTTACAACTAGCACGAGATCGTAAGTTCTTCTACGATCACCTCATGGTTGTAAGTTTTTCTACGACCAAGTCAGCTACGGCCGCCCTATAGTCGTAAGTTCTTCTACGACTAGCACGAGGTCGTAAGTACTTCTACGACCACCTCATGGTCGTAAGTCCTTCTACGACCAAGTCAGTTACGACCACCCTATAATCGATTGAGCTTATAGACAGGTAGGCACAATTGATTAGGGCATCTAAACAGACAGTATACATTATTATTCTCCGAAATAACTGCATGATTAATCTCTCTACCCTGGTGATAACTGTCTAACGACGTGGGAATGTTACTTCTCCCACAAAAATATCCGGTAACTGCGCCATCATCTGAAGCATTGATACGCCCTTTGGGCTGGAGAAATTGTCGCCCACTGCGAGCATGCTATGAAAGGAGGAATCACCAGACGGCGGAGGAGGACAGACAAGAGGAAGAAAGATACAATCAGGAGCACAAAACATTGCATTTCAGTCTTTCTCTTGATCTGTAACCAGTATACTCAATATAGCCACACAGGAGTAGGGTTGTTATTCTCTCCGAAGAGTGCTCAAACCTGCATAAAATCCCTGTGTCATTCTCTCTACGTAATTTGAGTCTTGGAGACCACCCGAATCAAACAATCATTACGTAAGTTCAGTTCTAAAACACCGATAAGATGATTCTTTTTCCTAAATTCATCTAAAATCATTCTTTACTAGAATATGCAAAAATATATGGATTTGGCTACTGGTGGATTTATTTATCATTATTTAATTAGTTTCTAATTCTTTTTATTAGACGCCGATTGCTCGAACGATATTTTCGACGACAAACCATCCTCCTACTCAGAACAACCAGAGCAAGGAAAGCACCCCCTTTGATTATGTTGATCCTATTATTTTACCTATCGTATTTCTTTTTGTAAAATCTATTATGCATGCGTGTATGTTTGTTGAAAAATTGCTATGCTTGGGATAATCGGTAGATGTAAATTCTATTCGATGCATGAATCCCATTGAAATGTTGATGCCCTTACTGTTGTAGCCATTAGGTTATGGGTTAGACAATATATAAAGTCAAGTTGGGAGTTTTGAGTGCGAATATGGCACAAATGCTTACTAGAGTGATAGTTTTTCCTAAAAGTTATAAAAAGACAATATGATAAATATGAATTTGGAAGATTTATAAAAAATATCCAGATGGGTATACCTCTGTTATTTTGTATAAAAATAAAAATGCAAAACCTAGTTTTTGAAGCGGGCGAGTTGTATTATATTTTGAGAAGAGTGAAAGGTGTACCTCACTAGTAGATAGGGGGAGATCCTCGCTCGGGTTAATTAAGGACCAAACGTCGGTGCCATCAATCTAAGCCTAAGCGTACAACTACATGTGCTGGTATGTGACAGCATTAGCTAATTAAGTCATTGAAACCTAACCTTGCACGTTGTTGGGCTGTAGTAGTATGAACATGACCAGTGTATGCATGTTCGAAGGGGCTCCCTTCACCGAGGTATTGGAAACAAAGCTTGCCAACACAACCGTGAATGCCTCAATGAGATAGTGGTGTCCCCGAGTGAAGTGAGGATAAAAATTCGCTGAGCTAGTGCAAGTGTAGGATTAGATGATATAAAGGCATCGACACGTGCTCTAGACTGCTTACCAAAGGTAGTGAGCGGTGGTATCGACGGATGCCAAACAATCTAGAGAATTTGTGTGCTATGGGTAAAGTTGTATACATCTGCAGAGTATAAATCTATTTAAATAGCTGTGCTCGCAGTCATGAGTATGCCTAGTGCAGTCACATCGGATATAGTCATGATTTTTACAAAAAGCAGTTTCATTTGAAAAACATGAAAAATATTTGTAGTTTATATTTGAGTTGTTTGCCATGTCTATGGCTGAAAATGATAAATTGTTTGCAGCCGAGGAGGGTTGCGAGTTGTTGTTATTGTCTATTCAATTACTTACTTACGGTCATGTATCTATTCAACTGTTTTAAACTTTCGTTGTAAAATACTACGTATGGATATTGCAAATAAAACTGGCTTAAAGCAAAATAACTTGTAAAGTAGAGCCTCATCCTCGGTCGGCCTTGCATTTATGTAAATTTTACGATATATTATAAGTCTTGCTGAGTACGTATTGAACTCAATCTTACTTACATTTTTGATTCTGCGGTCTGCACGCAAGCAGCAGGCCAGCAGCCAGGCACCGGCACCGGCACCAACCGCTAGCCAGAGGGATCGGAGGAAATGCCGAAATGCCAAATCGGCATGGATCCAATGGACCGTGGATGGGCCGAGCTGCGCGGGCGCCCGAAGCCCCGAGCCAGAGTGTATGTCACGAGATTTCGGTTGTTTTCGGTTTTTAGCCGGTTTTATCGAAAAAAACCAAGATACCATAAAACCATCGAATACCAAATATAGGTGAAACCGAGTTAACCGGTACGGTTCGATATTTCTGGTACGGTACGAAAATAAACAGCCTTAGCAGACGCTACTGCAAGTGCTCCTGCAAGTGCGCTCCAGCTAGCGATTGGTTGGTTGGTTGCTTGCTTCACAGCACGCGCCACAGTTGTTGGGAAAGATTTAGTTGGGAAATAAATCTTTCTGTGGAGTTTGTTCTCTCAGTGCATTGGTGTTGATTTATATATGTTCATCAATTGGGATCGTGACAACGTAGTGTCACGTGCGTCCTTCCAAGAATAAAGAAGTTGAAGGTATGTGCGAGCGGCTCCGCGGCTGTTACTTTGCCAAAGTTTTTTTACGGTCAAAGTTGAGTATTGGGCCCAATTCAGTTCTTGTCTTTTCTTTTTTTTCCGATATGTGCTTGTAAGGCTGGCTGCATACGAGCCTAGGTCAAGGTTAGCTCGGCTCAGCCAGAGCTCAGTAAGCTCAAGCTCGGCTCGTAAAAGTTCACTTACTATACTTTGTCATGATATCTTCTACAAAAGCTCAATCAAAGCTCGAGGCGAGCTCGAAAAAGCTCGACAACTAGACTTTACTACTAGAACCTAGGAGGGAACACAAGCGCAAAAAAATTAGGAAGGGTAAGTTGAGCCATAACCATACAATTCGAGCTCATGCTTGTTAGACTCATGAGCTTGAGTCTAAGCTCAAGCTTCGTTCGTTTGGGACTCGAGCTGAGCTCGAATCAAGCCTAGAACGAGCCGAGTTTGGGCTATTTTTGAATCCTTTTGTCATTTTGTTTGTTTCATATTAGGCACGCCTTTGTTTCATATTCGACATACCTAAGTTTCATGGTCAAGGCACTCGACAAATCTTCCAGCTTTGCCGAGTGCCATGGTTCAGGCACTCGGCAAAGCTTCCAGATTTGCCGAGCGCGATGGATCAAGGCACTCGGCAAATCTTCCACTTTGCCGAGTGCCATGGTTAAAGACTTTCGCAACCTCTAAGAAAGCCGAAGATTTGCCGAGTGTTGAGATCCGACTCTCTGCAAAGAAATTTTAAAAAAATTAAAAATCTTTGCCGAGTCTTGGCCGGTTGGCACTCGGCAAAGAAAGAGGCCGTCAACGGGCCGGCTACGGATCGTGTCTTTTCTTTGCCGAGTGCTGACTCGGCACTCGGCAAAGGTTGCTTCGCCGATAATTTTTTTTCCGAGTGCCCTTTGCCGAGTGTCGCACTCGGCAAAGTTTTTGCCGAGTGCAAAGGAGTCTTTGCCGAGTGCCTGAGGCACTCGGCAAATAGCCAGAATCCAGTAGTGATAATGATCGTTTCGTGAAATTAACTAGCTCATCTAGAATTAAAACTTGGAATTATTGTTGTATCCTGAACTCAGTGAACAGTTTTGCATTCTTAACTCGAAAGAATCATCGCTGTATTCTAACCTTATATTGGTGTTGTGCAATGATCTATAATTCAATACAAAGTAGCTCGTTCGTGTAAAAAAAAACGACGTGAGTGGTGTGCAAAATGCAAACGAGACTTTGTACTGTGCTTGCAATATAGGTGAGCAGGTACCTCCTCTAAAAAAAACAGCCTTTGATTCACAAATGGGCTCCTTTGATTTACAAAAAAAATTATAAACGTGAGTAATTTAGTAATTACTAGCCGAATTCTGCATTAAGTTTGCGCAAAAATATACGATCATGCAGATGTTTATATAGAAACATATAGTTGTACTTGTTATACAACTTTGATACTTACGTTGGATATACAGTTGTTTTTCTTATACAACTGTAATAGCTTTCATGTTTATACGATTAATCTGTACCGTTATAATCTAGACCTACCAAAATTGATTGGTAGAATTTTCTCTTCTTACTCCGATTAGTGTGGGATTACATAGTCTTGAGGGCGAGTAGGATGACATATTTTTCTGTCGTTCAATAGATAGAAGATTCTTAGAGCTAACCCTATATCTCGTCTTCTCTTTTCCCTAACTCGTCGTCTGTGATCTCGTGCGGCACTCCTCCTCCGTTCTTCACCGACGCTCCTCCAAACCAGCCACAACTTCCCCACCTCCTTCTTCACCAACCCTCGTCCACACTCCTCCCCTTTCCATCCTCTGTCATCTCCCCTTCCCCTCATCCATTCATGCGGAGCGGCCACCATATTCGTCGGTAGGCAGTGGGAAAATTATGTACTTCTTGTCCAATTACTTAGTTTAACACTGAGCTACACAATCTACACGAATAGTATGCAAAAAATGGTGGGAAATTATGTAATTCATGTTCAGAGACTGAGTTTTATATCCAGTTACATAGTCGGCAAGATCTATACTTACACTTGGTATCCAAGTCTAACTGACATCACTAGTCACCGCTATTCAGTGCCGCCGCCGCCGCCACACGCGAACACAACCAGTGCCGCCGCCGGACGTTCTACACAGCCCCCAAAGCCCTTAACCATTGCCGCTCTTTGTCGCCGCCACCGCAAGAAGGTTGTAGTACTGAGCTGTGCCAGGCATGGCATGCACTTGTACGGACTCTGGCTTGTCATTTCCCTCGTTCAGGGCGAGCAATAGGAGGAAGGATAAGCATTAGGGTTTTAAACCATTCTCCATCTATTTTGATAAGCTAACACAATTACCTAGCTACCATCCCAACTAAACTTTTAAGTTAATACCTAGCCCACAACTTAAGTACCTTCCCGTATGTACCTTTAGCAGGTAAGAACTCTTAGCTAATATTATATCATCTCAGAGATTCTCTCACCTGCTGAGGATTTTGACACATATTGCATATCACTGTATAGCGTTTCAATTTTAACTGATGATTGGTCCTGTGCTCCAAATAAATGACTGCCAATATTTGTGCCATACATGCAAACCCCCAAACCAGTAGATTTTTCTGAAGATAGTGAATCTTTAGGATATGCACTTTGTGATTTCGAAGGTATTGTTAGCATTTCAAATAAATAGGGACCTTTTCGTTTACTAGAATCTGTAAATTTGCCCACTGACTGTCTTTCATGGGTCACTGCATCACCCTTACTATTTATTGTCAATATGTTTGCAGTTGGATCAGGTAACATGTAGGAGTCCGTTACATTAGCTGCAGATTCCATTCTGTGTGTATTCAGATAATGGTGCTCATCAGATAACAAAGGACTTGCAACAACCCTGCCAGGAGATTTATATGGCCCATGAAAATTTTCATCATCCTGCTTGCTGTTTTTCCCTCGTTCAGGGCGAGCAATAGGAGGAAGGATAAGCATTAGGGTTTTAAACCATTCTCCATCTATTTTGATAAGCTAACACAATTACCTAGCTACCATCCCAACTAAACTTTTAAGTTAATACCTAGCCCACAACTTAAGTACCTTCCCGTATGTACCTTTAGCAGGTAAGATCGAACTTTCCCAGCCTTCTTGTCTGCAAAGTACGCACGACTTGGGAGGTTCTTTTGCTGCAAGTACGTAGGATCCAACTCTTCCAGCCTTCCAAACTTGTAATGTTCCGTAGTGCTGAGGATATTTGGATCTTGCGCGTGCTTGATGTAGCCTTCCAAATAGTTGCCACAGAAACAAGTGGTTTATCAGTGCAGTGCAAAAATGTGTAGCACCCTTCAGCTGAGGACTGAAGCTTAGATACATCACGTATACTGGCATTAGACTACGAGTGCCATTTCAGGTGTTTTTGTCTGCTTATCCAGTTTTCTGCAGGATTTTTTTTTTTTTTTTTGACGTGAGAAGGTAGACAAAGCTCTACCGTATGACCATTGTATTTAAATGGTAGTCAAGAAGTACGAGAGAAGAGACAATAATTAAAAAAACAAAAATAAAGAGAAGGAAAAAAGAAAATAAAAAAAAGGAGACTGACCAAGATTAAGATAAGCTCTGTCTCCACTGACTAATGCTATCCTGATATCTAGGACTTGACCGGTGTATCCAAAGATCAAGTAAGCTTTGAATCTGGAGATGAGTCCGTGCCATATTGTCCTCAAAATCTTGGAACACCCGATTATTTCTCATAATCTATAATGTATGAGCACATACCGCGAAGCAAATTGGCCGGATTTTTCAGGAGTTAGCATTCCCACTCATTTTTTTTCCTCCAAAAATTGTAGTATATTCTGAGATGAGTTTGCTTCCACAGTGAGTCCTAATTTTCTTCAAAGATTGTCTGTAGACTTTCAACGTAGGATAATATGGTCAATTGTTTCTATTGCAGGACAAATATCGCAATGTGGATCAGTTGTCCAGTGTTTGGTCGTCACGTTGTCTCTAGTATTTAGTCGTCCTATGAAAGCTAGCCATAGGAAGACTCTACAGCTATGAGGTATCAATTGGATCCAAGTGTAATCCATCGCTGGCCATCTTAGTCCGTGGAAAGATAATATTATGTAAAATGTTGAAGTAGATGGGGCCCGGCTGTAGTGATATCGCCCAATTGTTATCTCTTTGTTGCGATTGGACTGTGCAGTTCGGAAGAGTTGTGAAAGTGAACAGAGTTGGTTGAGTTTCTGAATCCCAACCCCCCTGTTCTTTTGGAAGAGTGATTGTCGTCCATGCAACAAGACAATGTCCTCCATGTAGTTCTCTTTCTCCACGCCAAAGGAACGCTCTCCGGATTTTGTCAATGTCATCTATGCTGCGGTCCGGCCATTTGATGCAGCTCATGTAGTATGTTGGTATAGTTCATAGCACTGTATTAATCATCGTCACTCTGCAGGATATCAGCACATTCTAGCTAATTTCTCTTCAGAAAACATCACAACTGGCCATGATATGAACCTATGACTGACAAAATTCACATATATATACTTTAAATTCTTTGAAAGAAACCACAGCACATGTAATGGCAAATAGTACATTACCCAAAACAAAAGACAAAACAAAACTTTTCGCGGCTCATGCTCCCTCTGTCTTCCACACCACGAAAGGCCCCTTCCTCTTGTTATCACACGGTCGAACCTTGTTCATTGCTCGGCCCATCATCGCCATTGCCGTAATGCTTGGGAAGTGACCTTCATGTTCTTCGGATGCAAGTTCAGGCTTTGCTGCTTGCTTTCTCTGATCTGGATCTTCATGGGAAACAGGAGTGCCTCCTGGCACCATCTTCCTAACCAATAATTAACATTCTTTGCTGGAAGAGGAGATCTTTCTTGGATGCCTTGGAGTTTAATCCCTTCATCCAGTACCTGGTTCTCGTTAACACAGTCGACCATGTCGGTATCACTCCTGTCGTGACGAGGTGCCATGCCAAACATTCCACTTGTTTCTCCAACTGGACGACCGTCTCCAACTTTTGACCTCTTGGAACCAGGGACATGAGGATCTGCGATATCAAGCTGCAGTCGCTTGAGCCATCTATCACTTGGCTCGGTACACGCTGCTGCTCGAATTGTACCATTGGAAACTTGATTTCTCATTCTGCTCATTTGAAACATGCAGCATCCTTGCTTACTGGCAATAGTTGCTTTGGAAGAAACATCTTGATGTTCATTCACATTATGGAATCCATTTTCTTTACTGTATCCTGACGCTCCTTTCATGGACAGAGTTGCCAGCTGCTCAGATTTTGCTTTTTTCGCAACCATTGTCCTGTAGTACATTTGTTAGTAATGCAGATATTAATAAAATGTTATGCTTCCCACTATGAATTAACTGCTACAGGTCCAAAACTAAAGATAATTGATAGCTTTAAAGAATTGTCATATGGAATAGTATGAATTAACAGGTAAGTGAGCATACAAGGTGCAAAAACGAGCTAGTCCAAGCAAGTACAACGATTTTAACAATAGAGCATAAGCAGAAAGATACATTATATACATGACCAAAGTCCTAAATATGGGGACAAATTGCATGCAAGACAATAGTCCATGACAATACTCTATAATTGTTAAGGCAAGTTTGCGTCAACATATGTATTCATTTTCATACAAATACTCCAAAAACAGTTCAGCATGATTCCTTTATATGCTTAAGACGTGAGACGGTGAGAGTGATATGTAACACTAATACCTTTTGCGCCAACGATGAAGCGATGCCTGCAAGAAGCCAGGACAAAAATGTGAGTGATACTACCATGAGAACAAATAAAATTATTAGATGTATCGTTCAGCTGATACGGCGCTTTTTTTTTTTTGCATTACGAAGAAACATATTTCGACACAAACAACCATGACAAGAGGCAAGTTTTTGCTATCACTGCGTGCTAAAGGACACTCTTAGCTAATATTATATCATCTCAGAGATTCTCTCACCTGCTGAGGATTTTGACACATATTGCATATCACTGTATAGCGTTTCAATTTTAACTGATGATTGGTCCTGTGCTCCAAATAAATGACTGCCAATATTTGTGCCATACATGCAAACCCCCAAACCAGTAGATTTTTCTGAAGATAGTGAATCTTTAGGATATGCACTTTGTGATTTCGAAGGTATTGTTAGCATTTCAAATAAATAGGGACCTTTTCGTTTACTAGAATCTGTAAATTTGCCCACTGACTGTCTTTCATGGGTCACTGCATCACCCTTACTATTTATTGTCAATATGTTTGCAGTTGGATCAGGTAACATGTAGGAGTCCGTTACATTAGCTGCAGATTCCATTCTGTGTGTATTCAGATAATGGTGCTCATCAGATAACAAAGGACTTGCAACAACCCTGCCAGGAGATTTATATGGCCCATGAAAATTTTCATCATCCTGCTTGCTGTTCTTGGAATAACTAATTGGTTCAGTCTCATATTCTTTACCAAGTACTGACGCACCAAACACGATTCCTGCAGCATCTTGGTGTTTATGGAGTCCAGCAGGTGTTCTTGACTTCTGATTCTGAGAGGCACCTCCAACAATTTGGCCCTTGATATTGTTTTCTGCAAACTTGAACTTCTTTTCACCAGATCTGCAGTGTGGCTCCTGATTTGGGTTTGCAAAATAGTGGCTTGTATGCCGCTCATCCATTAGACAATCTGAGGATGAGTGGCTATCATCCTTGCTGCAAGAACATGACACTGTAATTGGTAAATGGCCTTTTGATTTTTTCCCTGCAGGATCAGAACTGAGACCAGTAGGATCTTCTAGGCAAGATATGATGCCTCCTGCAGGTTTGCACTGATCCATGACCTCATCAGTTATTTGATGCGACTGCAGCTCATATTCCTGAGACGAGAATGCCATCAAGTTGGATGTAGCCATGTTTAACTTCAGAGTTTGTTGTGGCACAAAAAGATCATTGGACATAGCACCAGTTGCAGACCTTCGTTTTGGGTTGAGAATACCGTCAATTTTTCGGTTAATTGCGAACATAGGAAAATGGCTCCACTCTGAATTAAGATTGTCTGAGTTCACAAGTTTCTGAAAATCCAGTGATAACTCTGAAAGCCTGCGAATGGAAAGTGTTTTTGATACTACTGTCTTAGGATATAAATTCACATCTTTCTGCATCTGCGTCATAAAACTTTGAAAAGACCCATCTCCCTGTTCAATTTTCTTTATCTCAGCTTCTTGGCAATCATCATGTGCCACACTCCACATATTAGAATTCAACCGCTGTGCATGCTCCACAGAATCTCTTTCATGGTTTACTCCTACCATTAGCCTTTCAGCCATTCTAGATTTCATAAGCTCGAAAGGTGAAGTCCCAGAATCTTTTGTACAAGTGCCATTGTTGGCGTCCTCCAAAGGACTACAGCTCTTGCCATCTTGGGGTTCTGCACTGCTGCTTGCTTTGGTCCAGTGTGCCATCCACGTGGAATGCTTCTGGCGAGGCGACTCTCCAGGATCTCGTTTGCTCAAAAGAACTTGAAAGTCTTCTTTCTCATTGTATTTATTCCCAGCACAGTCTGACATGATTGAGGTACAAGGTATAGAATCACGTTTGCCTTTTTTCACAAGCTCACAGTACTAGTTGCAAAAGCTTCTGTCAAAGATGCAAGAAGATAGTATAATTTCAAACATTGAGCTCCTAGGTAAGTCTTGACAAAAAAAGTTATATACACACCCAGTAATCAACTAAACATAAAAAGGGATCATTGCTATGTTAATTTCCATGTCTGAAAAATAAAGTTCGGTAGAATACGCATAGTCAACACTGCCAAATGGGAAAAAAGATTTGAAAAATTAACAACTAATTTTTTTTTACGGATGACTGGAAGGTATCTATCATTATAATTTTTTTTTATTGATGCTTGGTTAAAAGTGTTAGAGATATATATGTTAGAGATATATATATGTTAGAGTAGGACTCTAGATTTGATTTGGTTTCCTTTTCTGTAACATGTCTTGTGTATATATACTGGCCCATTGGCCCCCTGATAATATAAGTTGTTATTCCAACATGGTATCAGAGCGCTAGGGTTACCTCTCTCCTCATCTGACCTAGCCGCCACCGTCGCTGGCTTGCCACTTCAGTCGGCCTCCCTCCGATCTAGTCGTCCGCCGGCTTCCTCCTCCGTCGTGAGCCGCTGTCGCCTCTGCTTCCTCCCTCCTTCATCGCGCCGCCTCGCTCGCATCACCGGCGACCACTCGCCAGGCGACCGCCTCGCCACCGCCGCCGCCGCTCGGGAGACGCCGAGCCCCTCCTCAGAGCCGTCTCGGCGTCGCCGGAGCCCGCCGCCTCGGGCGACCGCCTCGCCCCGCCGCCGCCTCGGGAGACGCCGCGAGCCCCGCCACCTCGGGAGCTCGCCACCATCAACACCTCCGGTCGGCATCGCCTCGGCGAAGCGTGTGCCGACCGCCGCCGCCGCTGGGAAGTCGCGAGGCCGCCGCCGCTCGCGTATGTAGCGAAGATGAAGTTGCCGCTGCCGCCGCCGCCGCCGCCGCCGCGCCGCCAGCCGCGAAGGGCTCCACCGCCGCCGCTGCAGGGAGGGTAAACCTAGCCCCTGCCCGATTGCTTTCTTTTTCGAGCCGTTTGGGCCAGGTCGTCCGTTTCGGCCGACTTAAAAGGAAAAGTTCCCAAAAAAAAACGTCGGTCTAATCGCCGCGCCGTCCGGCGCCGCTTATTAGACTACGTTATTTGGTCGCCGCGCCGCCGGCGCCGCCTACCAATGGGCACCGTTTCTCCTCATTTGCTGGTGATCTTCGACGGTGTTAACTACACGACTTCGTGTCTCACATGCGCATCCATATGCGTGGTCTTCGTCTCTGGGGCGTCCTCTCTGGCGATGTCACCTGCCCGCCATGCCCTACTCCTCCGACGGAGCCTACGTCTGTTGCGCTTCCCCCGACAGCTGACAAAGCTACTATTGAGGTTGTTGGCCTTACTGATGAGAAGGCGCCTCGCCTACCAAGAGGCTCGACTCTACATGGATCGCTGACTACCTACACTCCGTGGTGCGCGACGGCGCTTCGAGTGCTTGTTGTCTTCATCGCCAGTGTCCAGCCTCAGTTTTCCTCTGAGATTGTGGGATTTTCATCGGCTGTCCAGATGTGGACTCATCTTCGACAGCGTTACGAACCCTCCGAGATGCCTCTACACATCGGTGAGTTCGCCAGAGCACTCTCTTGATGAGGTGATGCTCTCGTTGACGCCTTCTACGCTCGAGTTCTGCGATCGGCGCCAATCTGGACTCTCTTCGCGCTGCCGCTATCGCTCCGCTTTCGTGCTATCTGGCCGCATGCGTCCGACACAGAGTTTCGCGTGTCACGAGTTCCTTACTCGCCGCCCCGAAGTTCGAGCAGAGGCGTGCCCGACTACTTGCACGCCACCTCGTGTCACTCTTCCGAGGCCCTTACCGAGATAC
Organism: Hsuehochloa calcarea; assembly: GCA_036346395.1. Classification (NCBI taxonomy): domain Eukaryota; kingdom Viridiplantae; phylum Streptophyta; class Magnoliopsida; order Poales; family Poaceae; genus Hsuehochloa; species Hsuehochloa calcarea. The sequence continues at coordinate 11,992,996 of CM070601.1, read as the reverse complement.
GTGCGGAGGAGACACGCCCGAGTAGTGCCGGTCGATACCACTCCCTCGGTGCTCGCCGCCGACACACTGCTACACCGACCGCCTCACGCCTCGATCGTTGCCTCCTCCGTGGTTGCCACAGTGGTGGTGGCCGCCTCCATCTGGCGGTGGTCGTCCTCGTTGCTCCTCTCAGTAACAAGGTCGGCCACATTGAGTCCCAGTGCTACAAGAAGCGGCGGCATCTTTCACGTCGTTCTTCTCCCAGCACTGGCACCGGTACTTCTACATCGACGTCTGCATCGACTACTTTCGCGATTTCTCTCACTGAGCAGGAGATAGCGGACTTCGGCCTTTGCTTGTCGCCTGTGTTCTTCCGATGTGTTACGCTCATCGACTCTTTGCAACGAAATCACCTCCCACGCGATTAGGTATCTCCCCGTGGATCCTTCATTCCGGAGCATTCTTCCACATGACTTCTGATTCTTCCACTCTGTCTTTTGTTACACCTCTTGATTCCCCTGTCAGTGTGCTTACTGCTGATGGTACCTCTCTTTCTGTCTCTGGCCGAGGACCTCTTAGCAACTCATCATTTCATGTTCCTTCTGTTGCTCATGTTCCTCGTCAAACCATGCAGCTTCTTTCTGCGGGACAGATTACTGATTATGGTTGTCGGGTCATTCTTGACTCTGACTCTTGTTGTGTTCAGGACCGCCACACGGGAGCTCTGGTTGGTTCTGGCCCTCGGCGCCTTGACTCACAGCGTCTCTGGGAGCTTGACTGGCTTCACCTTCCTTCCACGCCACCGCCGCCACCGATCTCTCGCCTCGCCACTCCGTCTCACGGCTCTTTCCAACAGTGGCATCACCGTCTTGGCCATCTGTGTGGCTCTCGTCTGTCGTCTTTAGTTCGTCGTGGTCTTCTGGGGTTTGTCTCAGGAGACGTGTCTTTACATTGTCAGGGCTGTAAGTTAGGCAAACAGCTTCAGCTTCCTTATCCTCATAGTGAGTCAGTGTCTCAGCGTCCGTTTGATCTTGTTCATCCAGATGTTTGGGGTCCGGCTCCCTTCGTTTCGAAAGGGGACCATCGATATTATATCATATTTATAGATGATTTCTTTCGCCACACTTGGATATATTTCATGTCTTCTCGTAGCGAGGTCTTGTCTATCTACAAACAATTTGCCACTATGGTTCACACACGCTTCTCCACTCCTATTCGTGTCTTTCGTCGACTCTGACTTGGCGAGTATCTCTCTCATCACTGCGCAGCTTCCTTCTTTGAGCGAGGCACCTCGCTTCGATTCTCTTGTCCCGGTGCTCATGCTCGAATGGTGTTTTGGCGCAAGCATCGTCACCTCCTTGAGTCGGCTCGTGCAATCGATGATTGCCGCTCTATTCCACCTCATTTTTGGGCCGAGGTCGTTTCCACCGCCACCTATCTCATCAACATCCGGCCTTCTTACGCTTCTTGAGCGCAATCCCTTTGAGCGTCTCGTGGTCTTTTTCGACTACTCGCGCTTCTTCATTTGTTTGCGTTTGCTACGTTCTCCTCGCCCGAGAACGCACTAAACCGATCTTTCATCTGTTGAGTGTTTTTGGGATACTGATCTGCTGAGCACAAGGGCTATAGTCTTTGGGATCTGTTGGTCGACGGATGCGGATTTCTCGGGATGTGACTTTCGACGAGTCTCGCCCCTTCTACCCACGCCCTATCTCTCCTTCGACTTCCTCCGTGGAGTCTCTGTCTTTTTACCTTTCCGGATACACCTATCTCTATCTTGCCTCATCCACCCGCCCCATCGAGTCTCCACATATTTCTCCTGTGGCCCTCCGCCATTGTCGCCTCCTGCGGCTCCTCGTGCTCCCCACTACACTTGTCTACACTCGCCGACCTCGATTGAGGATCTTCCGGATGAGCCCTCTTCTCCCGATGTTTCATCTTCTTCGATGCTTCATCTTCCCGATGGGCCGTCTTCTCCTCGCTACGCTCTTCGTGATCGCCATCGATTCGGCCCCGCCCATTTCGCCTTCTTTGGCGCAGCCTACGTGAGCTCGCCTCCTCTGGGATGTGTTACTCATCCCGAGTGCCGGCATGCCATGGCCGAGGAGATTGCGCCTCGAGCGCTTGGTACTTGGGATCTTGTTCCTTTTCCATCTCACTCGCCCCATCACATGTAAGTGGGTCTATAAGATTAAGACTCGCTCGATGGCTCTCTTGAGCGCTATAAAGCGCGTCTTGTTGCTCGTGGCTTCCAAGAGAGCATGGTCGTGACTACGACGAGACTTTTACTCTGTGGCCCACATGACCACTTGTCGCGCTCTTCTTTCGGTGGCGTCCTTCGCCATTGGTGCATTTTCGGCTTGATGTCAAGAATGCCTTTCTTAATGGCGAGTTGCGTGAGGAGGTCTACATGCATCCGCCTTTGGGTATTCTGTTCCTAAGGGCATGGTGCGCCGCTTTCGTCGCTCTCTATGGCCTTAAGCAAGCCCTCGTGCTTGGTTTGAGCGTTTCTCCTCTGTGGTCACTTCTTGCCGGTTTTTCAATGAGTGATTATGATCCTGCGCTCTTTGTCCACACTTCGCCTCGTGGTGGACTCTTCTTCTTACGTATGTTGATGATATAATCATTCAGGAGATGACTCGAGTACATTGCCTTTGTCAAGGCTCATCTTAGTGGCGATTCCTTATGTCGGATCTTGGTCCTCTTCGTTACTTCCTTGGGATTGAGGTTACTTCCACTCGGATGGTTTCTTTATGTCCCAAGAGAAGTATATTCAGATCTTCTTGATCGCGCCTCCTCACCGATCAACAGATCGTTGATACTCCCATGGAGCTTAATGTTCACCTCCGACCCTCTGATGGCGAGCCTCTTTCTGATCCGACTCGCTATCGTCATCTTGTTGGGAGTCTTGTCTACCTTGCTGTTACTCGTCCGGATATCACTTATTCAGTTCACATTCTGAGTCAGTTCGTGTCTGCTCCCACTCAGGTCCACTACAGTCACCTTCTTCGAGTTCTACGATACCTTCGTGGGACTATCTCTCGCCGTCTCTTCTTTCCACGCTCCAGCTCGTTACAGCTTTAGGCTTATTCGGATGCTACTTGGGCCATCCATCCCTCTGATCGTCGGTCTATCTCTGCTTACTGTGTTTTTCTTGGTGGTTCGCTTATTGCCTGGAAGACGAAGAAACAGATGAGTGTCCCGCTCGAGCGCAGAGGTGAGTTATGAGCTATGGCTCTCTTGACAGCAGAGATTACTTGGCTACGGTGGTTACTTGCGGATTTTGGTTTTTCTGTTACTACATCGACTCCTCTCTTGTCAGACAGTACAGGTGCTATCAGTATTGCCCGTGACCCTGTGAAGCATGAGCTCACCAAGCATATTGGTGTTGATGCTTCCTTCATGAGGTCTTGTGTGCATCATCAGGTGATCGCTCTTCAGTATGTGCCTTCCGAGCTTCAGATAGCAGATTTCTTCACGAATGCCCAGACTCGAGCACAGCACGGCTTCTACCTCTCCAAACTCAGTGTTGTTGATCCACCATGAGTTTGAGGGGGGTGTTAGAGATATATATGTTAGAGATATATATGTGTTAGAGTAGGACTCTAGATTTAATTTGGTTTCCTTATTTGTAACATGTCTTGTGTATATATGCTGGCCCATTGGCCCCCTGATAATATAAGTTGTTATTCCAACAAAAAGTTCTTAGAAAAATGGGAAATATGCTAGAAATTCTTACAAAAAAAGAAAAACATGTAGCACTCAATTTGATGGGCAAAAACTATAGCAAATCCACGCCGGCTCCCCACCCCAACTGAGCATCACTCAGTTCCTTCCAAAATATATATATACCATGGATTTACTTACAACAAAATGCTATGGTGAACTTGGCATTTCTGAGAAGAAGGTTCATAGTTCGGTTGGTTGTGGGCGTGTGGCAAACTTCAACAACGCGGTTTAACTTATAATGTACAGTGTAAATGTGCCTACTGCCTAAGCATGAAACAGAATTTCGTGATTTCAGCTGTAACTGTACTGCACCATGACACGCGAGCTATGGAGATTGGTTCTAAGGTGCAGCAGTGATTTCCGACAAGCTTGTCGTGCGGTGAGATAACAAGAGGAAAACTGTAGCAAAATCAGCAAGAATGGGCCGAGAAACCAGAATTCAGGCAACGTTGGGGAATGTACCAAAGGAGTGTTACAGCACCAAGAGTTCAGCAATAGCTCTTACTTGGTACATGATCTTCTTGTCGTACATACTCTTCAGAGAACAGCAAGGGCCATTTAAAGTAGATTTATCAGGCAAAATAACAATAACCACATAATTCTTGAAAATGACAACACAAATCGAGCAGGTCTAACATGCACAAGCAGAACAAGCAACCGCTCGACTTTCAATCGAGGGGAAAATGATTTTAACTGACCTTGCACACGCTTGTGTCCTGCACATTCCGGACTTTCAGTTGGATCAGAAATTCAGAATTGGAACACAAGTTAACGACCACTCCAACTCTGCAAAACCAAACAACGCAAGAAAAGACCGATCAAGAACCCCAAAACCAACCAAAAGCCAATATTTTGCTCGCAACTTCTTGCTCCAAATTGCCCACAAGAAGCAGGGAAATCCAGCATAGAAGTGACCGGAGCAACCAGCACTCACCCAATCTGCGCCGCGGCGAGGACGACAGCTAGCCAAGGCGCAAATGGACCAAAGAACCCGCGCCCATTCCTCCCCTGTCGCGCTCCGCCCAAGCCCACTCAGCAGCTCAAAACCTCCCTATCTCCCCTCCCCAGCATCTTCCGTGAGCGAATATATAATCTGTGGGCGACAAGGAGACACGATGCGCAACGACGACTTCCTCGGCACGCCTCTCGCCAACCACCACTACGTACGAGCGCTGGGGCGAGTAGTATCGTCCACACGCCGCGTACAGTAGAGCACCAAGGAAACAGTCGAATTTTTCAAAGCTTTAGTACTTACTACTCGGAGGCATTAAAGGCGGAGCGAGCAGGGTGGTGTGGGTGGGAGCCAGCCGAGGAGGAGAAGAAACGACGGAGACGGGAGAAAGAGAGACAGGGACAAGCGAATTCATGTGTTTGGGGATTCGGAGGTGGGAGACGTCAGATGGGGAAGCGTACGGCCGATGAAAAATGTCTCTCAGGTAGGTGCAGAGGTAGGCGGTGGGGTGGCGGGCACGGTGCAGTGTTAAAGTTTTCTCTCTCTCTCTCTCTCTCCCTTTCCTGCTCACTGACACGCGGGCCCGTGCTAGCAAAGATTCCCTTGACGACGGTAGTCACTAAGCACAGGTTGCAGGCAGGCATGCATCATGCCCTCGATCAACGCCTGATAGGATAAGAGGTCTCGGGCCACAGCATTTTCATCCTGGCACCACCCCCCACATGTGCTATAGTACAATGTGCTGGTGCTGGTAACGAGCCTCCTGGTACTGGCAAAAAGTGCACACCGGAAGAAAACCAAAGAACCTAGGCCCTAGTGCTTATTTAGAATCCAATAATTTCACCCAAATTCCTGCGTAAAATTTGCAGAAAACAATAGAATTTTTTAAAAAAAGAATTTATAAAAATCACCACATTCTAAACAGGTCAAAAATTTCCGAGTTAGATGCAGCAACTAACTCATGAAGAGCAAGAAGTTCCCTCTTCACAAGTTGCAAGCTTCTGACGAGGAGTGTGTTGCCTGTGGATGGGCCAACCAATATGACACCTTGGTTTTCTTACCAAAGTCATTTAGATTGTCAAACTTGTTCGGAATATAAGAATTTCATATTTAAAAAGTTCAATTTTTACAAATTTTTAGAAAAAAATCTTGATACTTAATTTACGCGAATGTTTCGCTGTGAACCATAGGTTGTTTATATAAAATTTACTAACTTAATTTACGTGAATGTTTCGCTGTGAACCATAGGTTGTTTATATAAAATTTACTACACTAACCCATTGCTCCCACTGACATGATGGCGGATACAGTGTCATTAAATTGGAGCATGACATCCTGAAAAGATCGCCACTTTGCAAACTGTAAGGCAATGTGATGGTCCCCATATATTTTCATGTTGTGATGATGAGTAATTGACAAGTTGGATGTGATAAAATTGGAGTTTGATGTTTGATTTGGAAAGGTTAGAAAGATTTGAAGTCTTTTGTGCTTGAATAGGCCGTGTAATCCGAGTAAGGCGGATCACCTGAGTAGGGCGGATGATCCGAGTCGACTGGACCATTGGGTCGGATCATTGATCCCGAAGAGTGTCCAAGGTGAAGTCAATGTGAGTTGGATCATCCGAGTGAGTCGGATCATTTTATCCAGAGAGGGTGTATTTTCATGATAGTTTGAGTCGGATTATCCGGTCAATCGGATCATGGGTCAAATCAATTCTCACAAGCACATTTTTTTTTTATGTTTAGAGTTGTTTTGGAGTGTTCAGTCGGTCTGGTGGCCAGAGGCCTTAACATCTTTTGTAGAGGACTTTGATATGAGTCTATTGATGATGTTTTTGGGCTAATGGTGAGTTGTTTATGATGAGATTATGCTATGCAATATTTTGCTTGTGTTATGGAGAAAATTTGGTGAAATGGCAAGCATTTATGGCTTGATAGCTTTGGGTCTTTGCATACATGTTGTGAAACACATGTTGAGGCTATGTGTGACATGGTTGAGCTAACCATGGTGGATTTGAGTGGATGAGCATGATGATGCTTGAGATGAGATGTGTGAGGTGCACGTGGTGCGTTGTGAGCCATGAGGTGGCTTTGTGGCGTGGTGATATTTTCGAGAGCGAAGCATTGAGGTATGTATCCTTTGATCATCAGTTGTGTCAATTGATGATTATGTGCATTGTGCGGTGCTACGTGTCGGGTTTGCTTGTCCGTGATGGTTGTAGGACTTCGAAGCTATGTCATGTTGAGTCGGACGAGACCGAGACTAAGCAAGGAGAGTTTAGGTCCAAAGTGGTCAAGAGATCAAGACTAAGCTAGGAGAGCTTAGGTCTAGAACGATCAAGGTGCTACCAGAAGATGACCGAGGTTAGCGGAGTAGTTACAAACCGTGAAGGCAAGGAACCTGAGCGGAAGCTACCATGATGGAGATGACGGACAACGGTGAGGTAGACTGGGACTAAGCTTAGAGAGGAGCTGAGGTCTAAAACTGCTAGGGAAGCCGGGTGCCGTCATGGTACAAGGTGGTGCTCCGAGTGACTCGGACCAGTGCAAGTGCGGTGGCGGTCCAGCGGTGTCCGAAGCCATAGAGACTTGCTGGTTGGGTCAGTGGGAACTTGGACACATGTGCGTTTATGGTGAAGACACGTGATGAGCATTTTAGGAAAAATCTTGACCGGGTCAAGGTCAAGTACAGGCTTCCAGAAGATAGGCAGTATCTTCGAGGAGAAGTCAGCTACGTACTATAAAGGTGGATTCCATCTGTGAGAAGGTGTGGATGGCGTTGGGCTCGGTGATAGATTTCCAACACATCCAATAATGTGTAATTCGGAGTTCATATGAGAGAGTTATGCTCATTTTTGTTAACGGGTTTTGAGTATGCCCAAATTTGTGTTGTGAGTTGAGTGGGTGGTTGGTACGTGCATTTTGAACCCCATCACCATATTAGGGTTTTGAAATGGAGTGGTTGGCTTGGTCGCCACTATAAAAAGATAAGAGGAATGGCTTAGGGGCTAAGCCTTTGTGATATAGTTTAGGAGAGGTGTAGGTGTGCTCTTGTGAGAGTGCTCTATGGAGAGATTAAGAGGCTTTTGTGTGAGATTTTTGTCATAATTAGATTTGGAGTGTGCATAGGGAGTGTGACGTTGATTCCTTAATTAATTAAATCATTTATATGTAATACTTATTATGAACAATAGTATCTTCAACAACCATAAGAGGTACCCCTTATCATTAACTTACAATGAAGATTACGATTACTTAGTGGCCGAAATTTCTTCTATGACCACCTTATAATCATAAGGTATGCTACGACCATCTTATGATCGTAAGGTTTACTACGGTCACTTCATGGTCATAAGATCCACAATGACCACCTTATGGTTGTGAGACTTCCTACGACCACCCTATAGTTGATACAACCCACAGACATGTGGACCCAATTGACTAGGGACTTTGTACACTGCGCTCATTAACACGTAGTAGTTATACACGTTTTGTTTTATCTCTGACATAACTGCATAAAAGTTTCTTTATCTCTGGCGTAACTGCATGGCGAACGTGCGAGGGGATGTCTCACCGACACTAACCGCCATCAACATGCACAATTCATCAACCGTTGAGACGTCTCCTGGCATTTAAAGAACTAACATCCCTTCAAAAGTTATATAAAGGAAAACACTAGTGGATAGAGAGAGGGGGATACAGACAAAAGTCATTAGCATTAGTTTCGGTGTCTTCTTATTATAAACACAATCAATACAAGAACACAGGAGTAAGATTATTATTCTCTCCGGAGAAAGCCTGAATCTGTCTAAAAATTCCCCGTGTCTCCTCTTGCATAGTCTCAATCAAATATCCTCCAACATTTATTTCATAAGATCGATATTAAAACATCAACAAAGTGACTGTAAAATCATACATCCACAAATAATATAAGATCAAATTCCAAATACATTGTGTCCTTGTCTCTCCATGTGACGGCTTGATTTAGTTTTTTATTTGCTCTCTTGTTCTTGATCTTTCCCGCTTGATTTTTGCCTTTGGTTGGGGTGCGCAAGCAAGGATAAGTGATGGAATAGATATTGCATATTCAGATCCATCCACCCAGTGCATCAAGTTTGTAACTTTGTCAATTTTCCTCTCTTTTTGATGAATAGGTCTTGAACTTTGCTTTTGGTGCAAACCTTGCAAAGTTTGGTTTTTGATTTGCTTTTCTAGTGCAATGATGGGTGCATAATAGATGTGAAAAATTACAGGTTGATCCATCACTTGAGCACTTCACGTGGAAATATCTTGCTAGATCATTTTGTGTTTAGATTCATTAGGTTTTGATCTTGCTTTGGTTTAAAGCTCTACAAGTTTTGGTTTTAGGTTGTGTTGTTGTTCAAATCATCCGACCTGAGCAGGATAATTCGACTCTAATGTTTCAGCAATCCGTGAAGACTTTTGGTTGGAGTTTTTGTGCTGGTTTCCGTGGTGTGTCTTGATCTGACCTTTATAGCTCCGTATAGCTTTTGAAGTGAAAGAACTATTAACTTCTTGAGAGAAAAGATTTTAAAAAGTTTGTTATTTGTGTGGCTCTTTTGCTATTCTAGCCAAAAATAATATTCAAATTAGTTAATATATAAATAAAAATAAAATAAAATTACACTAAACTACCTGAAAAGGCTGACACGACGAGACCCAATATCTTTTAGTTGGGACGCGACAACCTGAAAAAGTTGTCATTTTGTGCTAACCTCCGAGTAACAAAACCACCAGCTGACCGGTGCAAAGAAAATATGTCACTTGTACTCTCAGTACTGTGCGATAAAGGATGGCAGCAGGTGCACTCAACTGAAAAAGTCTCAAAGCCGCTAATGGCACGGGTAAGCAGCAGTAAACCATCATGGTCATAATCTCAAAGTATGTGCAATAGTATGACGTAGTGTATATAAATTTTATCATGTATAACATAAGATGATATAAATGAAAGATGGAATATAGATAATTATATTGACGGGGTTTACTAGCTACCACTACCACGACCGATTATTGGGAGCATCGGCATCACCTCATATTGCGTGGTTTATTGGATGGTTGCTCTCTACTCCCGGATCCCAAGGCTTTCCGGTTGTTGGCATTTATCGTGACAATGACGTCCCGGCTGATCGATGGATCGATCGGCCACTTCTCCTGCTCGTTCTCATGTGCTCACCGACGACGAGTATGCGGCTTGTCTCGGCTATACCGTAGCTGTCGTTTCGACCCCGTTGTAAGAATGTGTGTGTGTGTTTGCATCTGCGTCTGCATCTGCATCATCGGGAGGATAGTGATCACGGTGCATGACCAGTTGGCTGCAATCTATATCGAAACCATGTGTGGCCTAGGGCGTGTTTGGATTCTAGGAATTTCTCAGGTTATACTAGTGTAATGTATGTGGGAATCGGTAAAGAAATCTCGAGTTCGAAATCGAACTAACTTGGAGTGCGACTGGAGGGAGAGTACTTGTGGCTCAAAATCGAGCACCGAAGCACGCGGTACGGCGGTAGGCGCTATTATTGAACTGAAACACCGATATGTCAGCTTAAATCTAGCTTAATGTTGTTAATTATGGTACGAAAAATAGTAGGATGGGACACTTGAGTTTGGCATATGTGGGTGGGGTTGACAGCCGAAGTATATAGTGCAAAAACGATGGGTGATACTTGATCTTGGTGGGCTCGAGGTTGCTGAACTAGGTCGAAGCCCATAACATAACAGTACAATGGGGGTTGGATATGCTTTATATGAATTCGTATAGCCTTTGTGTGGGCCAAATTGGATTCCTAAAAAATAGTAGGCTCTTCGTACTCCGGACTCCGTAGTGTGTTGCAACAGGTGCCGCCACAGATTCGCTGTCAGGGCCCTCGGGGGGTTGCTTCTTGTGGCCGCACTGTGCGACGTGAGGGAGGACATCACTCTATTTTGTTGCTTATCAAACAGGACGAGCGAACGAACAAGGAATTCCATTCCACATCCCTTACAAATCGAAAAAAAATCCATTGGAAAATTATGCATGTATCGACAGCGTCTAATACAACATCGCAAGCAAGTCAATGTATCAATCCTTTCGTCTGTCTAGCTAATCCCACCAACCCCCGCGAGATTCAACGCACGCTCCTGGCGACCGAGCCCCGAACCGAGAGCCAACTCGAAGAACAAACACTTCAGGGCAGGTGGTAGAGGTCGGATGGCCGGAGCGCGGCCGTGGCGTTGAAGTACCTGAGTGCCTCGGCCCACCGGGCGGCGTCCTTGAGCATGTGCACGGCGATGGTGTCCGGGATGAAGTCGTGCCGGAAGCAGTTGGCCGGCGAGTCCCCCCTGTAGTTGTACATCCTCGGCGCATTGTCGTAGCGGTTCTTGGCCTTGCCGGCCAGGTTCAGCCACCGCCCCGTCCACATGTCCTCCGGCCCGTCGCGGTCGCTTCGGCTCACCTCCGACGTCGCCACCCACTGCACCAGGTCCCACGACAGCGCGTACCCCATCCCGGACATGAAGGGCGGGAACGGGTAGAAGTTTTCGCGGTCGCACGGCATCACCAGTCCGTAGTACGCGTCCTCCCGCGCCTTGCCGCGGAGCGATCCCACCAGCGCCGGCAGCCGGAGGTACGTGTCGTCGTCGGCCTTCATCACGTAGTCGTACCGGTGGCCGTAGCCCGTGCCGTCGAACGCGCGCGCCACGGTGGAGAAGAAGGTGTACGTCTTGCCGTTGTCCATGTTTTCGGCGCAGTCGAGCACGATGATGTCGCCGTAGCGCAGGATATCCAGCGCCACCAGGACAGCATCGTCCGGGGACGTCACGTTGCACAAGACGAACCGCACGTCGACGCTGCCGGCGAGGGAAGGCTGCTCCCTGACCTGGAGCGAGTACACCGTCCGCAGCAGGTGCCGCCGCTCGTACTTGCGCGGCAGCGTCTGGATGCCGACGAGGACGCGCACGTCGTCGTCCGGCGCCTGTGCCGCGATGGTGGTTACAGCATGGGGCGCGCTGCCGCTGGCAACCTTGACGGGCGGTGCAGCAAGTGCAGCGGCGTCCGTGCCAGGGCGGCCGCAGCCGCCGGAGAAGGACTGGATGCGGAACTCGTTTGGGTGGACGACGAAGACGGTGAGTGCGAGGAAGCCGGCGCCGAGGGCGAGGAGGAGGAGGTGGGAGGCGGAGAGGGGAGAGGCTGCTCCGAGGCCAAGCTGCTTGTACAAGGCGGAAGACGACGGCGACGACATGGCGATAGCAACCAACCTCAACCTGTGCCTGGTGATGTACTTACCGGTGCATGCTTAGGAGGACGAATTAGAGCGCTGCTACTGCAACTAGCGTACGACGACTTCGGGAGCTGAATAATTGAAATGGTTTTGGGTGACGACTTGGTCATGAGACTCGTGAGCTCCGATTGCTCGACGGCGCAGTTGCGTGAAGGGTCATATATCTATATAGCAGATCCTCTTCCATAGTACTGATAAGCTCATCGCAAAATGGAAAAACAACAATAACAACTCAGGCACCAAGAGAATAGCATGAGTAGAGTAATAATATATTAATGCGGTAGCCAAAACAAAACCATGGAGCAAAACAGATCATCTTCTGTAGCACTGATAAACTCATTAACAAAACTAGGCATAAATAGGAGTAAATCAAGCAGAAAGTACCAGGCAGACAGTATGCCTCAGAACAGTAAAAAAAAACTTGACATTACAATGTTTTTCACGAACAAGACTCCTAAGCCCTTCAACAGATTTATCGTCTAGACTCCGTAGCTGAACCCTGAGATCTTATAGACCCTGATAGTTCCATCGGTGTATCCAGTGTAGAGTGTGCTGCCATCCGCGCTCCAGCTCAAGCTTGTGCAGTAAAGCATCTATACAAATGTAACAGTAATCAATACCCATTTGAAAAAGGACAAGTTATAAAGGGATTAAGATTTAACAATACTATGTCAAGTTAACTAGGAGTACAAGTGTACAATTGATGAAAATACTAAAATATAGGATATAATGGTTTACAGAACAATCCTCGCTAACAAGAGTTTATATCAGTTGTGGAGGGCAAGTCACATTATAACAAACAATTACTCAAGTGCTGTAAATAGAGATCTTCGTGATAGCGGTAAAACAGGATAAATGTTACACAACAACATTAAATAGGATAAACATTAACAACATCAGCGGTGGGAAACATAACCATAATATTAGCACAAATTTCACATCTATAAACTATCAAAAAATTTGGCATAACATCTCTGGGCGAAAAGTCAAAAATGAAGATGCATTGGAAATTCAGTTATGGCCCTTGCAGATTGTATTGAATGACCGCAGTTATTCAAAACACGCGCTAATATTAGAACAAGGGTCACAGTAGTATAGTATAGTATAGTATAGGCAAAGAAACAAACAATTAGTTTTGAAATTACTACAGATGAGCATGACGAAGCAACTAATAACGTCTGGTTGACGAAATAAAATGCATCGAGTAATATCTGTAGACAAGGATATCTATCTGTAGACAATTCACTGTAGACCTAGCAAGCATAAAGTTCAATATTAACATTACGGATCAAAGATAATAGCATACAGATATAATGAGGTTTAACACTAAAGGATTGAATAACTAGATACATGTCAACAGAATTAGCCCTGTGAACCAACATTAAAAAAAACAGTGGAACTGCAAAACCTACAGACAATGATAGTGCATAGTAGGCCCCCAACAAAATTACCTTGCATTATAATATGCAAACTAGATTCTTACAAACACACGATCGTATGGCTGTATCAGTTTGACGCGTTAACAACAATTCTGCATTCAACGGTAATTAGTGAAATTAAAGTTCCTACCCACCACGAACATACATATTAACTAAGATAACATTACTACATAGTCAATAGCATAACATATTGTAATTGAAGCAAATAGCACTAAGACGTAACAAATCCACAATAAATCCAACAATGCACCCTAATGAGACACAACAGATCAAACAAGCAAGCTAACAAGACAGGCAAAGGGTAGAGACATACCTGGTTCTTGGAGGCCTGGACTTCTGGCTTGAGGTCCTGCACGATGTGCTTGGACTCCAGATCCCAAATCTTGATAGCTTCCTCTGTCGCCGCGCAGAGCCAGTAGCGGTTGGGCGAGAAGCAGAGCGAGTGGATGATGGCGCCGGAGTCGAGCGAATAGAGCCTCTTCCCCTCGGTCAAGTCCCACAGCAGCGTGACGCCGTCCTTCCCGCCGGAGGCGCACAGCGAGCCGTCCGGGCTCACGGCGACGGCACTGACATAGCCGCCGTGGCCGGTGAGCGAGCAGCGCAGCTTGCAGTTTGTAAGGTTCCAGGCCTTGACGCTGCGGTCCCAAGAACCGGAGACAATGGTGGGCTGGAAGGTGTTGGGGGAGAATCTGACGCAGGAGACCCACCCGTTGTGGCCCTCGCCGCCGCCGTGGTCACCGCCGATGGTGTATTTGCACTCCCCGAGGGTGTTCCAGAGCTTGATGGTGCGGTCGCGGGACGCGGAGACGATCTGGCGGTTGTCGACGGAGAAGGCGACGGATAGTACGTCCTTGTCGTGGCCGACGAAGCGGCGGGTGGTGAGGCCGGTGGAGAGGTCCCAGAGGCGGAGCTCGCCGTCCCAGGATCCGGAGAGCGCGAACTGACCGTCGGAGCTGAGGACGACGTCCTGGACGAAGTGGGAGTGACCAGTGAGACGGCGGAAGGGGACACCGTACTCGGTGGCGGCAGCGGTGTCGCCCTGGGCCGGGACGGGGTTGGTGAGGTCCCACACCAGCACCGACTTGTCGCGGGAGGACGAGACGATGAAGGGCGAGTTGTCGACCGGGGTCGCGATCGCGGTCACCACGTCGTTGTGACCGCGCATCGTGCCGACATGGGTGAGCGTCTCCTGAACGCCGGCCATGGTTGTCGTCGGAAGTTTGGGGGAGTGGGGACCTGGGCCTCTCGGCGGGATGTGGCGGCGGCGGCGCAGGGGAGGGCTAGGGGAAGGGGGCGGAGGCAGAAGGTGGAGGATTTTATAGTCGGAAGAACTGACGGCTAGGGTTCCGCAGGGTTAGAGATGTGGGCCAGAGACCACCACGGTGGGCCGGACACGGTTAACTAAATGGGTTTTGTTATTTTGGTCTGTGAGCGCAGATGTCGACTTAGGCAACAACACGTTGGCATCTTAGTCCGTGTTGGGCTGTTCACAATTAGCTCGACAGACCATAGTTGACCTGTATAGCCCATTTCGATCCGAATTTTTTATATAAATAATTCAAAAATTCCATAAAATACATACAATTCAAAAATACAAATTAAAATAGTAAAAAAATGAGTTCTGTACCCATAAAAGAGACAAATATATTGAAGATACAATAAAGAGCTTTTTTTAATGTTTATATGGTTGTCTCGTTAAAACCTTTACTAAGTAAAAAACTAAACATGAGAAAATCTTGGGAAATAAACAATAGTACAACATATAACTCTGAATACATCCATGTTCTGAGTGGCGTTGTCTATGTACAGATTTTCGAACACGATTGCTGACTCTAGATTATCTATAGAGTGTTGTTCTCGTGCATCAGCTTATTCTCAGTCTTTCACAGTTACAAGTATTTCCGTCATCTCACTTATGAGACTTGTTTTCTCTCCTCCAATATTCTTTCAAAAAGACTGAAGCAAATTCGGAGAAAACCATGGAGACACAAACAATTAACACATCGCGTGCTAATATGGATAGTACTGGATATGTTACCTTATAGTTATACTACCATTGCAAAATTTTGAAGCCATTTGCGTAATAATCCACCGTATCACTGTCTAGATATGTGGATAGTTCCCCACTCCTTGGGTTGATGATTTGTTTTGCTTCAGAAGGTGATGTTGTAAAATCAGAACTCCTATACCTGAAGAAAGAACCCACACCCCATATTTTGCCCTACACATTTGTCTTCTTACTTGTGGTGGGTGGTAATGGATGTCGTTGCAAGCGAGCTCCTTGAAACTAATGTTCGTACTTTTGATAAACCTCCAAAATGTTAGTACAAACATATGCAAAATAGTTAGAATAGTCTAGACCTATAACATCACAGAGAAGTTAGAGAACATCGACAAATCCTTGAATTTTAGCTCTATGGTCTAAAATAAATGTAAATACATGTAGGAATGGGATTCTTTTTCAATATTTCAAGTATCTAGTTTTCATGCAACAATAAATTCTCGTAAGACAATTTCATTTTCATAAGCCTTCAAGTGACTAGCAAATTCTAAAGTATTATGCACAATTAAAGGATATGTTGGATAACACACGGTAAATAAAGTAGTAGTAAAATCATAAAAAAGTTTCAAAAACCAAAGTAACTTCTCATCAAGATACCAATGCTATGTAGTCAATAGTGTGCTACCGTCAGTGTTGCAGTAGTTTATTTGAATAAAAATAGAAAATGTGCTCTTATATGGTAAAAGGCTTTTAAGCATCAAGTCGGTAGAGCTACATCTTACCGGCATGTCCAAACTAAATTTTCTTGTACGCACATCCATTGCCTTACAGGAGTTCTTATATGCTATTATTTGTAAAAGACTCTTAAGCATCAAGATATCGCATCGCGAAAAGCTTTAATATATGGATTCAACCTCTTGAAACCACATTTAACTATAAGATTAATAATATGATAGATATGTCGCAGATGTAGCAAGAATGATTTAGCATATGTGCTAAATAATATAGTGAGAATATCCACTGCCCTAGAGTTTGTGGCAGCATTGTCTAAAGTTATTGATTTTTTTTATTTGTAATACCAAAGCCTTCCACGACTTTGATAATATAGTCTGCAATATTCTCGCCCGTGTGTGCTACATCAATTAGTTTGAACCCTATAATTCTTTTTTCTATTTCTCAGTTGTCATTAACATAATGAGCAACTATACTAAGATAATTCTCCATAGCCTGACCATTTCATATGTCCGAGGTCAAAGTCACCGAAAATGTACATGTACTAAATAGTTTTTTAAAATTTATCACATTGTTCATTATGGTATTTAATTAGATCCCTAGTTGTTGTCTGTCTAGAAATGATATAAAATCTAGGATTATATGCAGTAGTAATATAATTTTTAAAAGATTTAGACTCACCAAAGTTTAAAAATAAATCATCTGAAGCAATTAAACGACAAAGAGTTTGACGAGCTGCCTTGGGACTGTAGTCCCAGCTACGTACCGTACGGTCAAGGCTGCACTGCAGTTGCATCTACCTCATGCCCAATCCTTGCCTTTCTTTACATCTTGTAGCATGTCTAAGCAAATGCCCCGTTCCACTTGAAAATTTTGCAGACAATTTGTGTTTACAAAATTTACAAACATCATATCTTACCTAAACTCCTTGCTGTTGGACTGAAACGGTGACTAAAGGGGGGGGGTGAATAGGAGCACGATCTCTTTTTCACCAAGATCGGATTCAACACGATTTTCACTCCAATAGCTATGAGAGCTATGAAAATCAATGTACAAGTATAGCGGAAGGCTTGTATTCAATCCAATCAAAACCCCGAAGCAAAACAACCAAAAACCACAAAAACTCAATTTGCAATAAGTTGGGCGGTCTGACCTCTCAGATTGGCGGGTCGACTTTTACATGGGGCGGTCTGACCTACAGCACGATGAACAGTAAAATCAATCTGAAAATGAAATCACAAATAGCTTTAACTTTTGAACCACAACTCCAAACTTCACGAAGCTTGCAACACACCTTCTCTAGAATGTTAGGAACATATTCCAATCAAAGATCGTGAAGATCTTTGTCAACGTTCCGACCTTTTTCCGTTTGAGTGAAGGTTGGTCCAAAACCGAAATATGATCCAAAAGTTTGCTCGTGGGTTAAAGATGATGAAGATGATCCTAGATGCATTCCCACATATCACAACAAGCAAGATCCCGACCAGAAACCAAAGGAAAACCAAGGGATCAAAGAAAGCTCAAAAATCACAAAATAGAGAGCAAGAACAAGAAGAAGATCATCTTGATGAATCTTGCTTGGATTGATTTGAGATAGATGTTGGTTTACAGTCACTCCATCGTGGAGGACGAATACTCAACACTTGAGCACACAATCAATCCAATCTTTGGAAACCTAACCTCTCCACTATTCTTCCTAAACACTAAAACTAGGGTTTCAACAAAAAACACAAGAGGTGGTTGGTGCACAACCAGCACCCTCCTCTATTTATAGTGGAGGCTAGCTTCTAGAAGGTATTCCCTAATGAACACCCGTTAAGCCCACACATAAACGAGTTTCACTCACGCACGCATTTCAAAGCGTCATCTTCATCTTCTCTTGACCTAAACCACTTCTCCTTGCGCCGTCTTGCACCGCGGTTTAGCCAAAAGCAATCAAGGCGGTATCTTGGTGAAATTACCAAAATAACCCTTTTCGATCCTTCTCCAAAGACCAAGTCTAATTTTCATGAAGCAATCCCATGCTTTGCCACGTGTGGGTTGATCAACGGCTCTCTTCATGTTGGCAAGTCTCTCCCATCCAGCTCCCACCGAAACCACCATAACACTTGCACCGACCCCCCCACCGCTTGATGCAACCTGTCACTCCGAACTTCCTGTTGTCATCCTTGTCCATTTTGCGCCATGCTTGAGTCCATCGACTTCATTCGGTATCATCGATCGTTCTGAACCTTAGCTCTCCGAGCCTAGTACCGATCATCCTCGCCGTTGACCGTCGTTGACCTCCAAGCGTCCTGCACAACAATAGACAAAGAAATCGATTCCGGGAATAAGTTCTTCGCAACTTGACCCACGTTAGTCAAAACATGCATCATGCAACACAAATGCATTAAAACTCATGAACTTGACATAATAAACAAAAATCACCGCCAAGATGGCCGACGAACAAGTGAAAATCGGTCAGACCACCACTTAAGGGCCGGTCTGACCGCCTCTAGCCGGTCTGACCGCTCAGTAAGGGACTTAGCCAAAATTCCTCTCTAGAAATCCAAAACCTCTTTGGAAATTTCAAACGAATAGAACATTTGACTCGAAGCTCCAAAAAATTATGAGACAAAGTGTAGGAGAAACCCCTCTCTTGCCTACATCCTCTATTTTTTGGCCCAGCTCCAAAATCAGTGTTTCATAATGGTCGGTCAGACCGCCCAAGGTGGCTTGGTCGACCACGCTTCTCCAAGTGATCACGCTCTGAGCAGTCGGACCGCCGCCATGACCGGTCGGACCACCAGCCTCTTGACCCTAAGACCTGGCTGGTCTGACCGCCAAAGGTGGCCGGTCTGACCGCCGCTTCTTGGCCGGTCAGACTGCTACTTCTTTGCTAGTCTAACCGCCAGTAACCTGACAGCACAAGAACTTTGCCGAAAATGTGTGATTCGACAAACATTCAATGCCATTGCCAATTGTAACATCATCATAAGATCATGAGTATATCCCCATGATATCTACACTTACGCGTCTGGCTTGATTGTCTTATCAAAATCATCCTAGACTCTCGATTTACTCAACCTGGATCTCTTTGCTCTAGTGCTTGCAGACGCAGATGCACTCGTAGAGCCTCATAATGATATTGTTGCTGGCTCTTGCAGTTGATTTAAGGCCTTGAGATTTTAGAATAATGCAAGATCCTCCTTTGAAATTTCGGAATCACCAATAGCAAATTTATCGTAATTTTCCATCACGAAAACTGACAATTGAAAGTTGCACTATTATTTATTTCATTTTAGTACAACAATAAGAACATTAAAAGTATACAAAAATAATATTGTACCTCTTTTCTTGACTCGCTGTTGGAATTCAACTTTTCAAATATTTAGCACAAATTTTCCAAATTTTGCCAAGATATCACAAAAGGAATCTAAATTTGCACAACAGAATTGAAAGAAGAGATTGAGAAATGAATGAGTGCTGAATGAGGAGGATGGGGGAGATTGAGAAATGGATGGGTGCTGAATGAGGGGGTATGGTGCTATTTATAGAAGAAATATCAGGATTTGTTGATTTTTTGTATTTTAAAACCTCAACAACAATTAAAAATGATCAAAAATTTCAAATTTCCGACCATCATCGTGCCTAAACAGGCTGAACGGGCCATGTCGTTCCTACGTGTGCCTAGCCGGGCCCAACGAACATAATCAGGCTAGGCGTGTCGTGCCGGGCCAGGCCGATAGACACGGCGTGCCTAGTCGTGCTATGCCTGGCATGGCACTATTCATGTCGGGCTGGCCTGGACCGCTGGGCCAAGGTAACGACCCAAGCATAGCATGTCTAGTCGGGCCGGGCCCATGGGTCGACCCAACCGACCATTTGGACACATCTAGATGTGGCGCTTGGATGGTGGATGGAAGATCGTGGTCATTGGATGCAATCAGAAGTAAATGCCTTTTTTCTTGGCTATTTTTGAATTAAAAAAATTGGTTTTATGATTTTTTTTCTTCGTTAATTTAATTTCAATTTCACTTTGTGGTAGTTCAATCATAATTTTATCGTAGATACCTCAAAATGTTGCAGTGAAATAAAAATAAAATAAAACATATCATGCGGCATTTATTGATAACTACGGTGAATTGATGTGTGCCTAGTTGTAATTGTTTTAATATATATTCTTTTGAGTTGTTCTGTCTCCTTTTGAGCTGTTTTCGAAT
Organism: Hsuehochloa calcarea; assembly: GCA_036346395.1. Classification (NCBI taxonomy): domain Eukaryota; kingdom Viridiplantae; phylum Streptophyta; class Magnoliopsida; order Poales; family Poaceae; genus Hsuehochloa; species Hsuehochloa calcarea. Next base: position 11,972,685 of record CM070601.1, on the reverse strand, counting down.
TTGAATTTCACAATAATAAAAGCCCAGTTGCAAAACTGGTAGAGTTAATTGGGTTCTTGTTTTCCAAGTTGGGCTTTTGGTATTGGTGAAGCGCAGGCCCATCAAACGTCGTCCTGGTTTCCGGAATAATAACACTATCAATGACGTAATAGCAGATAGAGAAATGAGAGGCCGTCGCGCCAATAGATTCCTCACATTCGCTACAAGACATGGAAACGTGTACAAAGGAGATATTAGATATTCCCAAAAGCCATAGAGGCCTAATCCAGCACCCAACTCCTCCACCTGTCAACTTCTCCACTCCAAATGATATCACAAATATGAAGTCAGAAAAAATAGTGACACGAGGCAGTTGAAGGTTGAGGAATCCTCATTTTGGATAATCCAATCATAAAACCATATCAAAATTCAATGTCATGACTTCATGAATTATTGAGCTATCCAAATTTGCAGTAAAATACGATCGTGGTGTTAATTTTCTTGAACGAGAGGGTCATCTGGAGGCTTAGAGCAATATAGTATGACTTCAAATCTTTTCCCAGCAATTGTGGCCAAGTCAGTGCTTTCTTGAGTTTTGCTCGAAAGGAATAACTTTCTCGAGCCAATAAGCAACATTTCGTTTGCTGTCAAATTTCGCCAATGCTTTGTTAATCTCTGTGTATATGAATGAACGACAAAGCAGTTCAGAATAAGATGTTTCAGAAGCAAGCAAAGACCAATAATAACGAAGGCACCTACTCCATCTCTTGCTTCTCTATAGCACCCTCTCATTGTTTCAGATACCCAAATCCCGCCTTGCAAGCCTCCTCCTTTGTCTTGCAGCTTGCTGCATCTGCTCTTCTTTCCTCTTGGCCTTACTTAGCCTCTGCCTTTCCTCTCCCCCTCTATCTGCTGATAAAGCTCATGCCGTAATTCTCTGTTTCGGATTTGCAGTTGCAGGTAATGACCCTTTCAAATATTCACTTCCGGTGAAATGAAGAGAATCACTAGGAGCAGTCAGCCCAATATGTTCAGAATTCAGACACACATTTTGCTTTCTCTCTCACAAAGTACCGTCATATTTGTGTGTCAACGGTGTATTCTGATATGATCTTTCTTGTGCTTGGATGATCGTCTTGGCCTCTCAGGGATGGCGGACCATTTCGCAGTAATGGCGGGCCGGTTGCTCACGGAGTCGACTCTTCAGTATGCCATCGACGAGGCCTCTGATGTCCCTTCATCCACAAGGACTGCGTGTGATGAGGCTGTTCAGGATGGCAGGCCAAAGAGTGGTGTCTTGGTAGAATGCAGAATCTGCCAAGAAGAGGATGATGAGACCTACATGGAGACCCCTTGCTCCTGCAAGGGCAGCTTGAAGGTAAAACTTAGCATCATGCTAATACTACTTCAGTTTCTGCAGTTTTTCAGAGGAAGAAGCTTTCAGCAATTCGAAACATGTTTACTGTATTATCAAACACCGGTGACTAGGAAAGGAACAAAGATTAATGCTGTTTGGGCAATCAATGTCCCCAAATTTTATTCTGCAGTACACTAACCTATATGGAACTGCATCTTGAATATGATACCTTGGAGTTTACGTCCTCATGTTGTTAGCTTCAGGAAATCAATGGTTTCATTAACACAATCTGCAGTTCTGCACCACATAATATTTCTCTATTTCAGACCCCTCTAATCCAGAGCAGTGATGCAAAAGGCGGTCTCCTTTTCTTTTACTTGGATTAAATAGATGTTATTTGCAGTATGCTCATCGCAAATGCATTCAGAGGTGGTGTGATGAGAAAGGAGACACCATATGTGAGATATGCTTACAGGTGAAATTCTCTCTAGTGGTCTAGTACTGGTGACCCTTCAACTTAATTTGATAAAAAAAGGATAACAACACACTGTTGTCCACTGATTTATAGCTTGTATTTATGATGACAGCAATTTACACCGAACTACACTGCCCCTTCAAAGTTGTTTCAACAGGGAAGAAACTCAATTTTCTTCAGGTACCTCAAAGTACTTTACCTGCCATCACAAAAAGGTTGAAAGAATCTGATCAGATATATGCTCTTCTGTTTCACAGAACTCCTGGTTACATTCAAGCACAGGCCATGCAGACCACAGATCAAACTTCTGTTACATCCACAAGCTATGAACATTATAATCAAACTTCCAATGCAAAAGGTGTAATCTGTTGTCGCATAATTGCTATAACTGTAAGTACCGGTGAAAAATACAGACATTCAATTCGTTCAGCTACTGAATATTAACATCCTAGAGCATCCAACTCCAGCTGATGGTTCTCTTGGTGGTCCATGATGCTATCACGGTTTTCTTCGGTGACCATGATGCTTACACTGTCGCAATGATCACTGTAAGTCTCTGAACTCCGAGACAATACACACACTTTGTCCTAGCCAAACCTGACTAACTTTTAGTACAAATTATGTTTTCTGAACCAGCTTCTGATGCTTAGAACGGCTGGAATTGTCATTCCAGTCTACATCATCTTGGTCTCTGTGACTGAACTGCTTCATCGGCGCAATCAACGGCAGGTTTGCAAAACTCTTACGATCACACTGCTAGATAATTCTGCAGTTAATTCCATGATGACATGTTGCGTTGGCAACGCAGGCAGTGCATGGTCAGATTTCAGAACCTGGAGGAGCAGAGAGCGTTCAGCCCGTGCCACTTCCACCCCATCAACAGCATGTCATCAGCATCCAATAGTGCGCGAAGAAAAAGATATTTGAGCTTCAATCAACATGTTTAACACTTTAACCTTTGAGCTGGGTTTTGAGCTTCAGATGTGCCATCATACAAGATATGGAAGATACAGAATTGGTGTGAGCTGTGACTGTATATCATCTTCAGATTACCTTTGTACATACAAAACAACCGCATATACATCGCCACTCGCTTCAGAAGCAATGAAGATGAAGTGAACTTGCTGTACATAACAAAAATACAAGATGCTGATGTAGGAATCGATCTGTGCAATGTACATTTCATACAGAGAAAAAAAATCAGGCATTGCTCATTGACTCGTTGTCTAAAATCGGCAATTCGCCAGTTCCAAATGCTGTACAAGTAACACTGGAGTACTTCCGTAACATAATAATTAATAATACCTGCTTCCTTTTAAAAAATCAATTAATTACCTTTTTTAGAGGAGAAAACAATTAATTAACTGCTTCCTCTTTAGCTGACATGTGGGGAGTCCCGGTTCTCTTTTCCGAAGCTGACATGTGGGCCTGAAAATGGCTGGGCTGTAATGGGCTCGCGAAGCTTCCATACGGACTTAGGCCGAGAATACGCGTTTTTGTTTTTTTAACTTTTCTTTCTCCGCCTCCCTCCTCGGTCTCGGTTCCACCAAATCAGTCTCTAGGGTTTTCTCACCCGACACGAGCGCCCTTCCCTTTATACGCTTTCCATGAAAGATACGGGTAGACTATGCTAGCTGCCAATTCAAAAATTTCACTACGTAAACCAGGATACCATATAAGTAAGAGATCGCAAATCGTTACCACCAGACGTGCAGTGCAGCGGAAGAAGAGTTGGAGCAACCTGGTCCAACGAAGAGCACGTCGATGTAGTGATCGTAGTCGATCGTCCTCGGTGGCGATCGTCTCCTGCAGCAACCAATCGAGTTCGACGCCGAGGTCGTGGATCGTCCTCAAACGCAACAGCAACCAGTAGCGCCTCCACGGTATCCACATGTCCGGAGAAGGAACACCGTACACCGATGTGCTAGCACTATGTCGCACGGGAAGGCTCTCTCAAGAAGATAGCAGCTAGGGTTTGGAGCAACTCACGTCAACTCGTATCATCTCTCTATCTCAACAGCCTCATGTGTCTCCTTATATTGAACTCATGACGAATCCTATCCAAACACGTTTGTTCCAACCCGTTAAGTGTGTGATCCATAGGTTCATGCGTAGTCGGTTATGACTCGAAAAACTTTTCCGATCACGAGTCATCAGTGGCTCCTAGCAGGACATAACGATTCCCGAATACACACGAATTATATCGGACGAATCATAATGCAATATGATCTACGACCAGGTCCTTGTCACTAACGACTAGCTTGTATCTCTATACGGCTAATTCATATTTGGTCTCGACCAGTTCGTAACTCCTTACGACCAGGTTTCGACTACTTAGTGATCATGTTCGACCAGCCTACAACCAGTTCGTATTTCCATACGACTAGTCCGTATCTGATCGAACTAGAAGACCTGTTCATGTATGATCCCTTTGCCTCACGCTATCCGGTTGAACTCCAGGTGAGAAATTATGTCATCCATGGACTGTTCAATACTTTCTCGACCAAGTGTCGGATAACTTCATGTCATTACTGACCCATAAACTCAGACGGCTCACGAAACCGTCTGTGATGACGTTTTTGAAACGTCTGTGATAGTCTGTGATGCAAACTATCACAGACGATTATGAACTCAAAACTGTATGTGATAATTGACTATCACAGACGATTTGTAGATTAAACCGTCTGTGATAGATGATGTATCATAGACGATTTGTCCTTAAGGAAACGTCTGTGATATTTTTTTGTATTGCTAAATCTATTTCTGTTTATTGGCTAGCCTCAGTAAATACTAGTCATGCCCCCCTGAAACAAGCTGAAACAACACAACAAGTACATGTATACATCCAATTCACATTCATTTCAGAAACAAACACATCCAATCCACATTCATTTCAGAAACAAGCACATCCAATTCACATTCATATTAGAAACAAGCACATCCAATTCATATTTATTTTAGAGACAAGCACATCCAATTCACAAATAAATTAACTAAAATTAACCATTCATATACATTTACGCACATGTACCATTAAGTTCAATTTACATTGTGGAACTTCCCATTTGGATTTATGACCCCACGGTTCAAGAATGACGCAAACTGTCCTCGAATGTTTATGAGCTGGTCCTGTTCCAATGCAATTGTATCAATGCTCGCAACCTGTTGCTAGGAAGATTAAATTCGTATATATATAAATTGATAAGTATGAAATAATTATTGCAAGATTGACAAACCTGAGGATCATTGGTCATCGCGGAACTGAATAGTAGTTCCATATTGTGACAAACATAGTATCGGATAAGCGGGCTAGGCGGAAGGGTGTTGCCTAGCAACTAGGCGCCGCCTAGGTGGCCGCTGTTTACAACACTGGAAAAAATATGTTGTTTCAGTGACTAGGTATTGAGATGGAAAGAATTTATAGTTGTGAAAACATGACTCTAATTGGAACATAGCAATATGGATTTGATCTGATTTTGTTTTCCAAAGTAGTTTGGTCATTCTCATTGGAAAGGCAAGGTTGCATAATTTGCTTGATATTCTTGAAGAAACTCCGCTGGACCTGAATTGTTCCGTCAGTCGGTGATTTTCACTAGAGCTTAGGTTAGTACTTGAGATTTGCACCAGTTTTTTATGTAGGTCATGAGGAGATAAGTGATTTTGAATTGATTTGATCTCAACTGGTGAGGCTTGTTTTGGCAATATTTTAGTCTCTCAATAGGATGAATCTAGTTGCACTGAACGCACAGTAACACAATTTCAAATATCCTTGAGTAATCCCATTCCCATCAAACGCACTATTTTCTGGATGATATTTCACTTGAATATCTTGCATGTCTTGTATGATGCTTGCTAAATAACATTATATATCTGTCGGTGTGTGTGTGTGTGTGTGATATTACTTTTATTCATCTAAAGAAACTGCTTTCTGTATTCGAACCAGGGTTGTTTATATGCTCCATTGGTCTATTTCAATTTGCGTACTGTAGATGCTAATAGTGGATGGTGCTATTGCCTATTTGGACTTGTTTGTATGTTCAGCACTTCAGCTATGTTTTGTTGTTTTTGTAGAAAAACAAGGTAACTATCCGAATCATTTTACTTGGTACAATAAAAATAGTAGTATATCCATGTAATAGCTTGAACTAGGTTGTCACAACTAGTTTGTGCTCCACTATTCTGTTCATGATTTACAGCGCACCTATAACGGAGACAAGATTGTGGTGAAACCGTTTGGCTACTTGGATCTTGAGGCGGAAAAAAAGTTGCAGATGATGAGACAAATCTGGCGGTCTGAATGGCGCGGCTGGCCCAATCTTGGGTGTTGTTCTCTTTGCAATTACTCCGACGAGAGTTGGAAATACTTGTTCGTCAACTGTCCCTTCTCGGCTGGCAAGATTCTGGACATAGAGCGGCATCTAGTTACCGATCCCCTCCGCTGTGATGTCAAGCTCCCAGGATTGGTGGCTTACCACGAGGAAGTTAATCTCAAAACCGCTCCGACAGGATTTTGACACGGTGACCATCCTCGTTCACTGGTGTATCTGGAAAGAGCATAATGTTAGAATCTTTGAGGGGTGCTGTCGGCCTGCGACCGATGTGCACTGGAGTATCAAGGAGGAGATCTTCTAGTGGAAGGCTACGGATGTTTTTCAGTAATTTAGTCTCCTGTGTGTAGCTTGTCGGTGCTACTTTCGCACGGACATTTGAGGTTGTAAGGTGTTTTTCCTTTGGTTTTTTCAGAGAGTTTTCTCTTTGTTTTTGTACCCTGAACTTGTTCTCTCCTTCTTAATATAATTGGTCCGGAAATATTCATGCCGGCGTAAAAAAAAAGACAAATCTAGCGGTTGTTAAATCTGTTTTCAGTTTTAACTCCATGCAATTGTAGGTGGTTATTGTACTTTGAGATGGTTCTAAAATGTGCTTGGAATCCCGGTTCTGAACATCTTGATGATTTAGATATGGCTAACCTCATGATTACATAGTGTATATAACATAGTTTGGTATCTTGCCAACATTTATTTTCTGAGAACAAATATGCAAACTGGAATTTTTACTGTAAGACATGCTATAGCTAGTACTTTACTGATATGTTGGTTTTCGGATTTTCAGAATTGCAAACTTAAATGTTGTGTAGTTTCGAGCAAGTGTTCTTGTGAATTGTCCAGTTCTTAAACTACTATTAAAAGTATTTTCCGTGACCAGCGGGACAGTTTTACACTAAGATACCCTGATACTTTGCTCAGCAGTTCCCGTATGCGATACGTAACCAATACAGTGATACTTTGATACAGTGCGATACTTCGCTCAGCAGCGTTCCCTTCGCCCCTCCCAGGTGAGATTGTGGTCTGAGTTTTGTGTTTCATTTTCTAGTTTTGCGCTGCATTTTCTTCTCTAGTAAGATGAGATTGTGGTTTGATTTGGGTTAGCGTTTTCCTTTAGGATGGCAAGTGGAACTGTGGAAGAGACTTCAGGATAAACGATACACAACCATGAACTGATTCAAAATTTCACTCAACAATGGGCAGCAACATCTCATTCAAACCCCCAATGATCCGACTGTTAGGAATTGTGTGTGTCGTATCGAAGAGGCCCAATATATGATATATATAGTAGTACAAGAGGTATATGTCATATATAGATAAAGCATATAAGAGTAACTCCTATTCTAACATATCTCTAACAACCCCCCTCAAATGCAAAGCGTATGCAATAACATTACATTTGAAAAGGGTTGATACTTAAATATGAAAAATCCAAAGTCCGAATTTTGATAATGTCGTCGTAGCATGCAGCTCTTGGAAAATATGTCGAGTATCAAAAGACCTCCTCCCATCCGGTGTCGTGCGACGGCTCATAAAGCACAAGGTGCAGGAGCAAAGTTGACCGCGACAACAGGTCGAAGAAGATGATGAAACCGACATGAATAAGGAGAGCTATCAAATCAAGTCGAATAGAAATAGGTGGAAGCATGGCGGCGCAGATCGTAATCCAAGACGGCGGCGACATAGTGCACAAGAAGTGCAACGAATACACAGTGCAAAAGAAGCGCAACACAATGCACAAGAAGCGCAACAGAGGCGCAATGCAGAAGAAGAGCGGCGCAATGCACAAGAAGTACAACGAAGACGCAGTGTGGAAGAAGCGCGGCGGCCTTGAAAGCTTGGGACGGCGGATCTGCGGCGGCTCGAAGAAATAGCAGCGGAAGCGGCAGCTGCTGCCATGCAAAGGCAATTCCTATGCTTCTATGACTGACAATAAATTTGTGGACTCGCATGGCTAAGACGAACTCAAAAATTGAGTGCTACGGACTTGGATGGACGCAACGGAAACAACGGACACAAAGCAGGAAAAACCTAAGGATAACTAGCAACAGGGAGCAATCGCATCTCTCCTCCAATCACCAATAGCAAATAGATTAGCCCAGACCAGCAGACCAAATCTAGCTAAAGGCTACTCTCCACCGACACTCCAAAATAGTTAGCAGTAGCAGCAATATCAGCGATATGTAATCGGATGCCCCTGTCCTCACTCCACCGACTCCTCCCCCCTCTCTCAATATTTTCTCTCTCCCCCTCACATAGTCGGATGCCCCTGTCCTCACTCCACCTACTCCTCCCCTCTCTCTCAATATTTTCTCTCTCCCCCTCACATAGACCTCCCTTCGCCCCCATCCATCGTCACCCATCTCCTACCCCGCCGGCCGTCGTGGTCCCCGAGAGCCACCTCCTCAGAGAGAAGAGTGGTGCCGGGCGGCACGATCAGACGAGGCTCTGGGGCGGCGCCGAAGCAGAGGCGGCCCGGAGAGCCAGATCCTTCGGGGCGAGCTCGGGCGGAGAAACTCGAAGACGAGGCGCAGAGATCTCGGGCGGCGGCGGTGAAGAAGAAGCTTTGCATGGCCTTCGCCACACGGAAGTAGCTGGGTGCGCGGATCCATCGAGATTGGGCACGGACGGCCTGATCCGGTGGGATCCACCTTGGTGCTCGCGAATCCGTGGCAGAGGCGCGGCGCCCGATCGAGGCCGCAGCCGACGATCGATTCGGCGGAGAAGACCAGGCAAGACGCGGATCCGAGGCGGCGGCGACTAGATCCGGGCGATGGCGGTCAGTGGAGGCAAGCTCGGGGTGGAGGCGGCTGACGACAACAGCATCGCCAAGCAGATCTGGCCAGGCCGCGGCGCTGACGAGCTCGAGGCGATGGCAAGTGATCGGGCCTAACACCAACGACGACTACATTGGGCGAGAGCTCAGTGCCGCGACCTCCTCCGACAGCGTAGGCTCCAACGGCGGTGAGGAGAGCGCCGAAACCGATGGTGGTCGACAAGATCCGACCTCTCGAGCGTCGAGCGCCAGGCCGACATCATCTCCTCAAGGGGCTGCACGACAGGAGGCCGCCCCAGGGAGCAAAGATCGGTCCTCCCGGGGGCAGCGGCGGATAGGGGCTAAGAGGCCGCGCAGGTAAGAAATCCTAAACCTAGCTCTGATACCATATTAGGAATTGTGTGTGTCATATTGAAGAGGCCCAATAAACGATATATATAGGAGTACAAGAGGTATATACTATATATAGATAAGGCATATAAGAGTCCCTATTCTAACTCCTATTCTAACATATCTCTAACACCGACATCTATATGGTAAAAATAGAGATTACATTTTGAACCTATGACCTGGTGCAACAAAGCTCACACATAGTTGAACAAAACAATTACGGAGTTAGATCATTGTACTTCTGTAAGTTTTTCATATGTAACTGACAGCTCGAACATTTGATTTTCGGCACACTTTGGAGTACTTACCAAGATAGTAAGCCATCCAAAAAATACACATCCACGGAGGTCCCCTCTGGAGAAGTGCAGGGTGAGCAACTGGTGAGCTATTTTTCAGTTCCAGTTCTTTCTTTGCCTGTAAAATCCACAGATAGAACCTAATCACTTCTCTATGATATTAATTCCACGGAAGCACACAGTAACAATGGTATCCTACCAACCCAAAATGTTTATCATATTTTCTTTAAAGAGCACACAGTAACAATGGTATCCTACATTCCTACCAACCCAAAATGTTTAATCATATTTTCTTTAAAGAGCGTAAATGGTCTGAGTACTTTCTGTTCTTCTGCTGGGCTCTCCAGAAGCAAGCCAGTGCCCCAAATGTACAGCTGGCAATGGCAACACCCAGGGCAGCTCCCATTGGGAATGTTGCGGCATTGGAAGAGGAGGAATCGTCGGAAATTGACCCTATTTGCTTCTTCTCTTGAAGAAGAGACTCCATGTGGATCTCCTTGTAGGATGATACAAGCATCTTCCCGTAGTAGTTAACCAAGAACTGGAATACTTCATCCTCATTCCAGTCAACCTGCACGGCTCCATCACCACTTGAAGAACGGTAGCAAGATGGGCAGAGCTGCTTCTGAGGCCAGATAACCTTAGGGAATGATGAATCACCAGTTCCTAAATCCTTCTCTTCTTTCATCAACCTCTCATTAACTTTGTTATGTGTGCTCCAAAGCCACAGGCTGAGGTCACGGGCAGACTTGAAGGGGACTGATACGCTACAGGTAAAGGTTACAGTTAGGTATGCAGATGTTTTTTTTAAATGACAATGTGATTTATGCAAAGTGGGACTTCCAAACCTTGAACACATTTCATAGAAGTGCTTGCGGCATTCCTCACAGATGAAGAAATTATGTATGAAATCGCATATTGATGTAAAGGTTGATTGGCTCTCTCCATCCCCAATTCGGACAGTCAGTGAATGCAGCAAAACCCATAGACCACAGCTGGCACAGTAAACAATGTTAATTTCATGTGATAGTAAGTCTGTCATTTATTTTAATTTTCATCTGCCTGCCCTATAGCCTACTTCAATTCCAACAAAGTATTAGAACGAGTCCCAAGAACGTATTAGAAAAGAGTCCCAAGAAGAGTAAACAAATTTTGCAACCACTGAAAACGTTCAAAACATATGAGAGCAGACATACCTAAATCCTCTTGTTTCACTTTTACTTCCACGGCAGAACATCTGCGGCATTTTTACACAGAAATAAGAGGAGCAAATTCAAACTAAACAAGAATGAAAGGCACATACATTCCTTGTAATTTGTATCCTTGAAGTTAATCAACTACGGGCTATGAAAAGAGGCTCTAAAAGATGGGGATCACATATTTAGAGTAGGCTATGCTATAATGCTCACAAATTCTGTCAGCAATAAGAGTAGAGTAAATCGGGACTAAAAAATCTATACCTAAATAGAGTAACTGCCGCAAGTAAATTGTGTGGATACAAGATGTCGATAGCTCCTAATAGTATCTTTCAGACACCAGATTTACATGAACATTTAATGCAAATATCTCAAACCCAAAATTAGAAAGTTCAAACAAAATATATGGACTGGTCACTGGGGACAATTCCATGATATCGCAGAAAATGCCTACATCATTATACCGACAAACTGCCATTTCTAGATTATTTGCGCATGGAATATTTATGAGGTCCAAGATAAAATAACACCTAAAAAAGAAATCACTATCAGGCCTAACATAAGAAGGCGTACCCAGTATCCACGTGGCACCCCTTTTCCACAGATCCAGTGGTTCTCTGCTGCAACACTTTCCAACAATATAGAACTCTCTTGCGAACTTAATGAGAGGTTTGAAGGCCACTGATCATCAAAGTTAATAAGTAGCTCAGCAGATCCCCTTCGACACCTATGTAATCAACAAAATGCATAATACAGAATAGCTATGCGTTTGCACCACTATACACTCAAAAGATCAACTCCATACCTCTTGGATGGATGGTGAGCCACCAAAATTTGTGAAAACCTTATAAGTGAGTTACGAGTCTCTGGCTTGATCATCTACAGTTGTGAGTAACATTAGCAATAGTCAGAAAAGAGGAGCAAACACATTAATTGTGAATTTTGATCATTTAACTAGAACCTTGTGCTCCAAAATTATCTGCAATGCATGAGCTGTTGCTTCCTCAACATCGTAAATTGCTCGAACAATCTAATAGAATAAATTAAATAAGTCAACAAAGGTTCTTAAGGACTGAAGCATAGTGGCATAGTGCGTAAAATAATATCTCATTCAAGGATCCAAAAACTGCTACCGGTTGAAATCCCGGTCGGCGGCCGGTAACGGTAATCGGAAATCCCGAAAAAAAACCAAACAAATTTCAAAAACTGAAATTTGCATTGCCAATTTTGAAAACCGGTTACCGGAAAAATGGTCAAAAAACGGGGGAAAACCGGATAGAATTTTGAATTACAAAGTTTTTAATGAAGTGCATATTTAGCTCATACAATACGTAATCTAGCATATTTAGCTCATACAATACATAATCTAACATATTTAGCTCATATGAAGTGCAAACCGGCCAGAAACAATAATTCAAGCATATTTTGCTCATACAATACGTAATCTAGCACAAAATAGGCCTAAACCAACCTAGGAAGTGCATTAAGCATTCAAAACTTCAAATTTGAAATTTAAATTTCCCAGCCGGTCCCCACCGGTAAATCCGGTTACCGGTGGTAACCGGCCGGGATTTTTTTCTTTGATCTCATGCAAATTGATTCAACAAATAAAGTATGTAGCTGTACCTGTTCAGGATCTGAAGCATTCTTTGGGAGCATACTTTCATTCTTGTATTTTTTGTCATCCAAACTGAAAGAACTGCACATACCATAAAGAGGGGTGTATTAATAAAATACAACATGCCTATAATGGTTAAGCTGAACCAAAACTAAAAGCATTTGAGTAACAGAATAGTATTAGGCCCAAAACTCAGACACCAACACACTTCAGAAAAGGCAGGTAATAAAGAGTCAGGCAAAAATAGGTGTACAAACAGCTGCTGGCTCCATACATCCACTGAACTTTTAGCTGGAGCAGAAATAGCCAGGACAAGAACTTGCCTTTCCATCTGCTTATTTATCCACTTAAGTAAACGCTCTGCTGTGTTTCCATCACCAATTAATTTTATTTCACTTTTCTCTTGCTTCGGATCCCACTTAGTGGAAGCAAATTTTGTTGGTGGACCCCAAAGTAGGAAAGGATAATGGTCAACAGAGAATCTATTGCAAAGATCTATGTTCACCTGTGCATGAGGAATTAAATAGGTAAGCAGCATAAATCACCATATTATTGGTTTTCTCAGAAAACAGGGACAAAACTCAATCAAATTGAAATACCAATGTTTCACAAGAGAGGACTATCTTTCTATATTTCTAGCTTTTGGCTTGGCAATAACAAAGAGAAAAACTACGAATTGAAGATATACAGCAATACTTCTCTAGGTAATCTCATCATCCAGTTAAAGGTTAGACAGGATCACATAAAATCTCCTTTTTAAGTGTTTAATTGTTTAGATTCAGGAAACTGATGAAAATTACCACCCTTCACTGGAAATACTGTACCTTTGATGCACAATCAACCCTTGCCATCAGTATTATCCCAACATGTGCAGCATCTGGACCATTGAAAAGTTTTGCAACCTTCTCATAATGAAGCTGCATGTAAGGAAGCAATCAAGATTAGCAAGAGTCGCTTTTCATATCATAATATACTACAAAATAATAAACTGCATACCTTGTAGTTTCTGCAAGCTGGGCACCTGACCAGGCATGGTAGGCATTTTAGTTAGCAGCAATTAAACAAAATGAAAACAAATGGCATTAAGCAGGGAATAAATGGAGTACAAAAAAGGTGTTAAAAGTTTGTTGCCACAACAGTAAGCAAATCACCACGTCAAATTTTCCAGTCAATGGGAAAACTTGTGGATAATGTTGATCGACTCTTCAATAGGAAAAACGAATTCAAATATGGAAACCAGCAATTTATTTGAATTGAAAAATCCTTCACTAAGAGAAAGTTCTCAAGCTTGGGCGAAATTAGATATCACTCCATAGTCCATATCTATGACTAATGTCTTCTAAACAGTTGTGCATAACCATTAAATAGATCATTACTCACTAGAACCACCAGTAGTCTAATACCAAAACAGCTTGGCAGGGAATATCTAGAGCATGGATTTTGGAATGAAACATAACATAAGGTTGCAGATTGTTCAAGCGTTTGATAAACCTTCTGTGGGTTCCTATGAGTTAATCAAATCATGACGTTCCATTTAATAGCAGTTTGACACATAACACAATGAAAGTACAATACATAATTCTGGTACATATGGAAATCATAACTGTCACCTTGCCATGTTAACATAAAAAAGAAGAAGTAAATACATCTGGTGAAGCTACTGGTTCAGAAAGAAACGGTAACAAGTAGAATTAAAGAGCACGGTGTATTTTACAGACGTATAGCCAAATATAAGGAACTTGCATAGTGCAATATATTACCATACTGATACTGTGAGGAATTTGTGTTTCACCCGACATACTATCTAACATGTAGTTCCGCCACTGCATTTTTTCAACACGCCAGATTAGACACGGCAATATCCCAGAAGTAATTACTATCATCTTGGAAGAAGCAGCAGCCGCCAGAAACTAAAGGTGAACTTACACCCCTTGCAATTTGGCTCTTTCATCATTCCTATACTGTAATCACTCTACACATACTTTAACAGATGACCCTGCACCAGATCAATTGTCCCACATTTCTCTCTTTTAACCTCGTGTTTGCACTGCCTATCTCACTCACAAGTCACAGCTATACAGGACAATACTGTCTCGCGGTCTCACTCTCACATGACATCTCAAAGTACAAGTGAAGCATTATTGACTATTCGTCGGGTCATGAACCGCACGCATCCATCCCATCCATTAGGTCTTACACCACCAAAACAACCCTATCACGATTGAAAACCACACAAATCCGTTGAGCTATCTCGCATGCCCACAGACGACGAGACGAACTAATCGTTTCCATTTTCGACACATATATCGATAACAACACGGAACACCGCGTCACATCTAACGCCATCTAGAACTAACGTTTTCCCGCGATTCCCTTCCATTTCGCGATTCTAGAACTAATTCCGATAATCAAATCAAAGCAGCATCAGAGCAAAATGAATCGAGCCAACATAGGAGACTGACCAGTGGGCGAAGAACTCGACAACCGCGAACGACTCCGGCGAGGCCTTGAGGAAGGCGTCGAAGTTGGTGGCGTTGAGGTCGACGGCCGCATCGCCGTCGGCGGCGTCAGCCCCCGCGGCGTCGCGGGCACCGAGCGACCGGAGGGCGGCCGCCCCCGCGGCGAGGGAGGCGGCGGCGACGACGACGAGGGCGAGGAGGCGCGCCGTCGCCGTGGCAGCCATGGATCGGGCTCGGATCTCTCCTATACGGGATTTGTTGGTCGGACTCTGAGCCTGCTGGGTTTTCGAAGTACTTTTCTCCTCTATACAATATGTTTTCGCGCAATTACGCTTGCTCTTTTCCTGGCAGTGCGATTATGCGATTTCTTGAGGTGCGCTCTGATTGGTTTGGGTTATGCTTGTTTTAGAAGCGAAACTGGGATAGGTGCACTGCTTCTTCAGTGACTTTTACTCACTGAGTGCTGGGTCCCGATGGATAGTACGGACCCACTGGCAGTGTGTTGACACTGGACGGATATATGGATGTTTGTGGTCTTTAGGTGTGGAAGTTGGTTTGGGTGCTACGCTACGCTTTTTGCAGCTCAAACTGTGCAAATTTAGAAATTTGGAGACTATTAACATGTTAGATCACTGAAATTCTTATATTAACCATGTTAGATCACTGAAACTATTAAAATAGTCATATTGCCTCAAAATTTCAATTTTTAACTCCTTATCGTGCCTGCTACTATGTGGGACGGCAGCACCTCAGCTGCCGCCATATGGAACGGTAGCTGGGCCCATCCCCTTGCGCGCCGCGTGCGCCGACAAAGAAGCGGGCTGGCAATTGCGAGTGCCACGCGCGCTGCGGCCGCCATTGCCTACGCTTACTTGCTCTGCGCAACGCCGCGGCGATGTCTTGCAGCGGTCATACCATATAAATGAAGACGAAGGAAAGACGAAGAAGAGAGGAAGATACCCTGAGAAGGGAGAAGCCAACCAGAGAGAAGTTGAAGTTCACTCAGTTACGGAAGTTGTGCATCGTCTTTTGAGCATCAAGAAAATGTAAGTGTCATTCGCATCCGACTATAGGTTTAGTTATAGGTTTAGTTAGTTTTAGCAATGTGATTAGGTTGTAATGAGATGAATTGTAGTTTATTATTGTTGTAATTGAGTAATTATATATGTATTTTGACTTAGTGTTCGGACATCAAATTGGAAGACTTAATGTGATTAGCATGTAATTAGAAGACTTAGTAGTTAGTAATGTGATTAGCCGGTAATTAGTTGGCTTAGCAAATTTATTGTTGTTGGTGTTGTAAATTTTAACTTGGTGATTTGCATAGTGTCACGAACTTGACCGTAAAATATGAAAATATTTGAAGGTCGTTCAACGAAATAGAAATAGAATTGAAATAGAGTAGCTGACAGTCGGGTCCCACGGAGCGCGTGGTCTATGGACTCTGATCGGGCATGTTGACCTTCGGTGCATGCACTATGCAATAGACCGCGAGAATGACAAACGGGCCCCCCTTGTCAGTAAGTTTTTAATTCAAAAATTCAATGAAAAAGAATACTATACAGTAGACCCCGCATGTCAATGGTATAGGCTAGGCCTAGCCTGGGTATAAAAAGTTTTAAATGCATTAGGAAATTATGAAGTGATTTATTTTTGCACTGTAAATTCGAACTAGTTAAAAAATTCATAACTATTTAAAATTAACTCCAAATTTAGTGAGACCAATTTTGTTGCTTTCCTTTTTTATAGTACTTTAACTTGGAATAGGTTTGAAACTTGTTAGTACCACATAAAATTTCAAAATTAGAAAAAAAAAATCGGTTATAAATTTCTTTTACACTAGAAATTAAATTAACTTCACATTCTATAGATAAAAAATTCATATGAACTCCAATTGAGATGAATATATTTTAGTTGGTCTCAAAATTTTACTCCCTAGCTAACCATGTAATTTTTAGGTCCACTAGTATGCAGCAATTTTTCACGAAATATTTAAATAGAAATAGAATTGAACCTGCAACCATGTAATTTTAATGTCAAGTAGTACATTAAATTATGAAAAAATTATAGAAGTATCAGAAAGTTAAACCTAAAATTTGAAAATATTCTAAAGTGGTTTAGCATGTAATTAAAATATGCATGAGACGCAAACAGAAATAGAATTGAAAACATGGATGATAAAAGGCTGGTGTAAAGTGGGCATGACCAACTTTATAGAAGAATTCATTTGAAAACCCCACAAATAATTGGATGGTTCGAGCATTGCATATAAGTGGTTTCATATGCACCTGTTATAGGTACTTCATGGCGGAGATTCAAGATCTATTTGTGTTCCACAGGGACGGTCTCGTACGCGACAGACCGTACGGTGCAGACCTGTCAAATTATGACCGGACCATGATTTGGGCGTCAGCTCTGAAGGACATGAGCCTCTCAGAGCTAAGGCGGTGCGTGCGTTCCGCGTTCGATCGCGCCACTGGAAGGAAAAAGCTATGCATCGAGGCGTTGTATGCTTCGGTGGTGGGTAGTGCAAACGCGACCGTTTGGCAACTTATGAAGGTGACATGTGACGCTTCATGGACCAATTACATGGGGGTTGTTTGCAACCCCACTGCTGCGATATATGCGCGGTCGATAGTCTACGTTCAGTTCGTTGAGAGGATGGGGACATCGGGCGTGGGTGGTTCCGGTGAAGCCGCTGGTGACGAGGAGCCTGCGTTGGTCTCCGGTGTTGGAGGAGATGCAGGCGAGGAAGTGGGCGATGGAGACCTGAGGAGGCGTGCCGATAATTTTGAGCCCAACGAAGGAGTGGAGATATGGTGGGAAGCCCATATTGACTGCCACGAGTACCTGGTCGACCAGGTGCATGAGGTTTCAACAAAAAACCTTCTGTGATATGTTAGATATCACAGACGGTTTTTTATTGAAATCGTCTGTGAATGCCTACTATCACAGTCAGTTTCTACCAAAAATCGTTTGTGTTTTGACTTTTCACAGATGACTCACAAACTGTTTGTCATATAGATTCAGACGGTTCAAAAACCGTATGGAACCGTCTGTGATGACCCTCTCTATAGTAGTGCTTAGTGGTAGAGCTAGGGTTTTTAGTTGTTGATCATCAATTTTAGGGTTAATGTCTGTTGGACCGAAAAGGCGACTAGAAGGGGGTGAATAGGAGCACGCTCACTTTTTTACAAATAATTGATTCAATAATATTTCACTCCAGTAGCTATGGAAGCTATGAAGATCAGATATCAGTACAACGGAAGACTAATATTGAATCCAATTTAAAACCCCTAAGCAATACGACAAAAACAACAAAGATTGAAACAATTCAATACACTGGCGGTCTGACCTCTGGCCTTGGGCGGTCTGACCGATTCCCTGGTGGTCTGACCTCTGACTGATGCGAACATCCTTAGCTATGTTGTTTAATATAGTGTTTTCAATTCATTAAATACCTCAGAACAACATGAGCTAACTAAGAGGTTAAAAACAAGATAAGCTTATCCAACAGGTGAATCTGTTCCCTAAATTTTCTTTTAAATTAGTTGATAATATTATACTACCTAATAGCGGGTCATCGCTTGTTTTTAGGTTTGAAGAAGAAGGTTTATTGGAAGACAAAGAACACGATACTTCTCAAGTTCAAGATGATCTTCGCAGAAACTCGGAAGGATCTAGCATACACAATATATATATATTTGGAAAGCTTATCAAGTCTACTTTCCAATGGATCAAACGGCATATAATTTGGAGCTTTCTACCACAAGTTATGGCCATTCGAGTACATGCTGCACATTCAGACCGACCAACACGCGAGAGTTGACAAAGTTAATGATTCCGTTGCTTGTACAACATCTTGGGAGGATATCAAGCTATGCCATGACTTTTCAAAGGTTCACAAGAGTCTCTTTCTCAAGTTTCACACGAATTCAAATAATTTCAATTAATGAAATTGAAGATAGGAAGGTTTGGATTCAATTCAGATTCGGAATCAGCATCAAATTCGGATTCGGAATCAGCAGGACAGTCCGGAGTAAAACGGTTATAACCTTCACAAACGGAGTCTGATTAGGGTGTTCTTGGGATTTTGGAAAGATAACTTCAAGCCCGATCCAATGGATCCTCCCTCACTCCGAAATTCGTCCTGTATCAAAAGATATGACCGAAACAATATAACGATTGTAAAATTAGAGTTTCTTTTTTGTTTTAGATTGAGTCGGAATTGGAGTAGGAGTTCTAATTCCGAATTAGAGTAGGAGTAGGGCCTCTTGGCCAGCCATGAGGAGGAGAAGGGACACTATATATTGAGGGGTAGACCCCCATTGTAACCTCAGACCACGTTTAATATATTTTCAAAGCTTTTGCTTGATTCTCTTGTTGTGCTTATAACCAAAACAGAGGGAATTGGGCGTTGAGAACAAGGGGTCGTTCTTGTTTTTCCGCTGGGAATTGAGAGTTCGACGATCTTCACTTGTGGTCAGCGAGGATCCAATCAAGTGTGTGTTTGGGCGAATTTTCCATATAGTTGCAAGTCCGTGCATTGGCGCAGGGGATCAGCTGGTGGTTAGTCAGAATACACAAGTTATCGAGAGGTTCTACGTCGAGAAGATCGGGCGCACCGTATCGCTGACCTTGGGCGGTCTGACCGATTCCCTAGCGGTCTGACCTCTGGCCTTGGGCGGTCTGACCGATTTCCTTCAGAACAGAAGAACAACCCCGATGACGAAGATGAAAATAGATGAAATTGTTGATCTACTAATCCAAACTTGATGAAACTTGGAACACACCTTCTCTATGATATCAGGAAGCTATTCCAATAGAAGATTGTGATAATTCTTGAAAAATAATGATCCTTTTCGATTTGATTGAAGAGAGGTTCAAAACCGGGTCAAAACGAAAACTAGGTCAAAACTCTTGCTCGTGGGTGATTGATGATCAAGATGATCCTAGATAGATTCCCATACGTCACAGCAAGCTAGATGACGTGAAGAAACCAAGCAAAAACTCACGGATCAAAGAATGACATAAAATCATCAAATAGAAAGAAAGAACGCAATGAGACAAAACATTAATCAAACTTTCCTTTGATTGATTGATATGATCAGGGCTTACAGCCACTCCATCAATGGAAGACAATGCTCAATCCAAGAGCACGAAAATCACATCAAACATCAAGAACCCTAGCCTCCACAAAAGCTCTCCCTAAGAAAATTAGGGTTTACAAGAATTGCAAAAGAGGCGAAGAGGAGGTGCAACCACCTCCCTCTCCTATTTATAGTGGAGGCTTAGACCTGCTAGATGTTTGATCCAATTGGGCTCCCGTTAAGGCCCAAAACAAACGGGACACTTACGCACGCATTTTAATGTGTCGTCTTTAACATCTATTGACCTAACTAGCTACACCTTGCGCCTCGGATTAGCTAATAGGTCACCCTTGTCCATCTTGCACCACGCTTGAGTACATTGACCTCACCCGGCATCGTCGATCGTTCTGGACCTCAGCTCTCCAAGCCTAATCCCGATCATCCTCGCCGTTGACCACCAAGCAACATGCACAACAATAGAAAAGTAAACCGAATTTGGGAATAAGTTCTTCACAACTTGACCCATGTTAGTCAAAACATGCATCATGCACCATATATACCCTGAAACTCATGACTTTGACCTAACAACCGAACAACGCCGCCACGACGGGCGACGATCAAAGTGAAAACCGGTCGAGACAGCCTAGGGCGGTCGACCGCCACCTCCCTACTGGCCGGTCTGATCGCCACCTATTGGCCGGTCAGACCGCCAGCTGGGACTTAGCGGTTTTTCCTCTCTGGAATATCGAAACCTACTGGAATTTTCAAACCAATAGAACTTTTGACTGGAGACTCCAAAAATTATGAGACCAAGTGCAATAGAATCCCCTCTCTTGCCTACACACTCTATTTTTGGCCCAGCTCAATTCTCACTTTCTGTAACTGGTCGGTCCGACTGCCACCAAGGCCAGTTAGACCGGCCATGGATCGATTAGGCCGCCACCTGGCCGGTCGACCGATTCTAACTCGACAAAGATCGAACTTTGTCAAAAACACGTGAAACGACAAACCATAAATGCCATTGCCAATTGTCACATCATCCTAAGATTTGGAGCATATCCCCATGATATCCACAATCTCCCCTTGATGAACACATTGACAATAATCCAGAAAATGTAATTTGGAGGTTTGAAAAGTAAAATACTTTCGTTTTCGCACAAAGGCACAACTTGGTCCATAAGTAAAAAAAGCAATGGAAATGGCCAAGCTGGCATCAGAATAGCATAGGCAAGTGAGATAAGGTAAAAGAAAGCATAAAAACTTTGATTTCCAGAAAAGAGTCAAGATCTAACTTAAAGTCCATATGAAAGAACAGTTGCTCAATTGACCTATGATCATTGTGAGGATTAATAAATGCAATTCAAGTTCAGAAGAATCAATAAGACAATAAGAATGCAATTCAAAAGCTCCCCCTCACTATGATCCTCAAATTTCAGAAACTTTCAAAATTTCCAATTTCTCCCTCTTTTTATAATTTATATATATATTCTCCCTCTTTGTACAATAATGATATATTTTCTCCCCCAATATTGAAATATCCATTTTCTCCCCCTATGTACAGCATTAACACATTTTAACACATCTTCTCCCCCTTTGACAATAGAGTCATCAAGGAATCACGCCTTCCTCTCAACTAGAGATAACAAATGAAGAATGGAGAAAGAACCATAAGAAGGAGTATGCATGAAGTGCAATGGAGTGGCTTCATTTTTGTATTTTTTAATTTTTGATTACAAGAAGCTTTGGAGATTACCCAAAAGAGCATGCCAGCATTTCTAATATTGCACAAACGACATATCAAGCCTAATAGCGCTAGCAAGATCATGATAAGACGTATATATCAAAGCTAAGCACGAAAACTCAAAAGTAAAGCAATAGATTTGATCAATTTAAGCAAAGCTTCAAATTCAGCAAGTTCATCAACAGGGATCCTAAAGTGAAACTAGCCATGTCCAAATGTCAAAGTGAGATAAAAAATCTAACAAAGACCACATTAAGAGTGAATCAGGTCCTGTATTGAATCATTTTGCTCAGATTTCTCAAAAGCTCATTTGTCAACAGTTTTCTTATTTGCACTGAATATTGAAGTTGACTAATGATCTAATTTAGTGACAAGATACTGGACTAGGAGCCATCCACAAACTCATCCTAAGCTTCGACCAGAAGTTGATTAAAGGTATATCTTAGTGAAGAAGATCCTGGACTAGGAGCCATCCACAAACTCTTCCTAAACTTCTACCAGGCGACAAATCTTGAGGTTCATGTTATTTCTAACAAGCAGTCCCCATGAGATCGTCTGGATCATCAAACTATCTCCAAGTTCATGTCTTTGACAAGCAGTCTCATAAGAATAGTTTATCACAATTTAAGCACAAGACAATCTTGATTTTTCATGTTTCACAAGAGCAGTTTTAGAATCTCAAGAACACAAAAAGCTCAAGTAATGGTCAATTTTAGATTCAAGAGCTAACAAAGCAATTCTGACAGGGCCAATGTCACAAAAGGTGCACTAATTGCGCAACTTGCTAAAATATCCACAAATTGCAGTTTTTAATTCGAGTTGTTTTAGAGTTCTAGCTCATACAACAAAGACTTATCTGTATATATGAAAACATGATAATTCTAGCAAGTTAAAGAACTAGACATGGCATTGAGCAAGAATTGAAATACTAAAACTCCAAAGGGTAATAGACAAAGCTTCATCAATTTTAAAAGATAAGCAGAAAAACTTATATTACAATGCATCTTTTTGGATTTTTCATACCACTTGTTGTATTTTTCATATGAATGCAATATGATACAATGAGATGCAATAAAAAGCCTTAAAAACCTAAAAAGTTCAAAAAGATCAATAAGTTTAGAAAAAGAACAAGAAAAGATCAAAAGAACAAGGTAAGATCAGAAAAGATCGAACTCCCCCTCAAACCAACCCATAGGGATAAATTACCCCTAACTCGCTTCTCAAGGTGGCAAACCTAGTTGGGTCTAAAGGCTTGGTGAGAATATCAGCTAGTTGAGCCTCGGACTCTACAAAGTGTAGCACAATATCACCTTTCTCGACATGGTCTCTAAGGAAGTGATAGCGAATATCTATGTGCTTGGTCCTAGAGTGTTGCACGGGGTTCTTAGCAATATTAATGGCAGAAGTGTTATCACAGAAAAGAGGAACACTAGCAAAATTTAACCCATAATCCTTAAGAGTGGTTACCATCCACAAAATCGACTACTGACAACTAGCAAGCTGACTACATATTAAACCGGTGTGGATTGTGCTGTGAAGAATGCTTCCTAGAAGATCAAGATACAAGAGAAGTGTCTAGACAGTGACAAGTGCTTGAGGTACTCTTCCTATCAAGCCGACAGCCCGCAAAATCAGAATAAGAAAACCCCGAATGGACAAAGATGAAGAACATGAATACCAAATGCCATACAGAAGGGTAGAGTGTAAATACCTGAATATGCACTTAACGGCTTGGCGATGGGAAGTCCTCGGAGACGCCTGAAACCTCGCACAGAGGCAGGCCGTGAAGTGGATGTCGGTCTCGAGGCCGTCAGTATGAAGGAACCGATCATCTTTGCGGTACTCGCGTTGATCCACGGCTTCTCCTTCTTCATCTGGATCCAAAACAGTCGAAGTTGCCATGGGAGTGGAGATTGGCTTGCAGTCACCTATGTCGAAACGTTTGAGCAAGTCCTTAGTGTACTTCGTCTGATGGATGAAGATCCATTCCTTACATTGCTTAATTTGAAGCCCCAAAAAGTAATTAAGCTCTCCCATCATACTCATCTCAAATTCCATGGACATAGTCTCAGGAAAGCTGAAAACAAGTGCATTAGAAGGACCACCAAAGATAATATCATCAACGTAAATTTGAGCAAGCAGGAAGTCATTACCACGCCTAAGAATGAACAAAGTCTTGTCTACCTTACCCGTCTGAAAATCATTTTTAAGCAGGAAAAATCTTAAGTCTATCAAACCAGGCTTCAGGGGCTTGCTTAAGACCATTATTTTCAAAAGTGATGAAATCATCACCCGTCGACCGCGTGAAGGAGATGAACCATCTTGAGTCTCCGATCATGTAATGTGAACAGCCGGAGTCGATGAACTACGTGTCCTTCCTCTTTCCGCAGTGATCCTGAAAAATCAAGGCACATAAGAACGATATGTCTCGATACTGGGGTTAGTTAAACAAGACTTAGGGACCCAGTACTGAGACACACGTCTGCGAGTAGTATGCAAAGCAGAAGTGTTATCCTTGATTTTATTTGAAGTTCTGTTATGAGCAATGGTTAAACTAACATGAGAGTTATCCTGTTTAGGAGCATAATGATGAGCATGTGACACAAATCTTAAACCAAGTTTATTCTTTTCTATGTTACCATGTATCATAGAAGCTCTAGGTTGATTAGTTGAAATTCTAGCAAAATTTTTCTTATCGTTTTTCAACCTACGCCAACAGAACTAAATCAAATTCCCATCCTTTTTGCAATAGGTGCAATGATACTTAATACCATTGGGAGAAGCACCCTTAGACTTAACAGATGGTTGGGCAATACCTGCAGATTTAAAGATAGTTTTTGCAGGTTATTTTTTAAATTCAATTAACCCCTTTTCCAAGACTTGAGTAACTTTTGGGTTAGAATTATTTTGAGTATGATTGTATTCTAGTCCTTGCTTCTTATAAGGAGTCTTAGAATTGTCCAGAATCATTTTTAATTGTTTCTTACCTTTAGAAAAATTTTCTATTGTATCCTTAAGATAAGCATTTTCTTTTTCAAAATTAACACACGATTCACATGTTTTACCTTTAATGGCTCTAGCATATTTGTCCTTATATAAAGCAGATTCAAGTTTAAGAGCTGGACATGAATCACATGTAGAAGATTTCAATACTGTCCTTAAACTTAGGATATTTAGCTCTAGCTGCATCTAAGATATCTTTGACTTCATGTTCGCGTTCTAAGCAGAAAGTGCAACGGCTAGAATCAATAGCTCCAGAAACAACTAACTTGCTGGACTCTAATCATTTTTCACACGGAGCAGATTTAACCTCAACTAGCTCAGTCCTAGCATTTTCAAGTTGTTGCAAGGCAATCTTATGAGCAGATTACAATTTAGCAAATTCTGAATGCAAAACATGGCAAGATGAACATTCATCAAATTCAAGACTCTTAGCATTCTCAAGTTCTAAAGTCAAGTTACCTATTTGAGACTCTAAATCTTTGTTCCTAGCCATGACATATTCTAAAATCTTATCCTGACTCATAAGTTGCTCAAACATAGATTCACATCTATTAAAAAGGACATCATAGGAAGGAGGTACCTTATTGTTGTCGTCATCAACTGAGTCGGCCATGAAGCACAAGCCGGTGAAGTCCTTGGCCTTCCCTTTCTTTTTATCTTGAGGGATCTCCTCCTCCTTGTCCTCCTTGCTCTCGGAGTCCACATCGCTTAAGAATTGATCCTCAAAAGCGACAAGCACCCGGTGAGCGGCCTTCGTCAGCTTGGCAACATCAAACCTTGGTTTGTTCCATTGAGGCTTCTTCCAAGCTGGCTTTCCCTCCTTGTGATTGCTCTTACCTTTCAGCTTGGGGCAATTTGTCCGGATATGATTAAGCTCACCACACTCATAGCAAGTCACGGGACCTCCTCTCTTTTTGTTTCTCATGTTGTTGTAGGCCCGTGTGACCTTTTTGACTATGAGGGCCAACTCAGACTCAGGGAGACTCTCAAAGTCCTCTTCATGGATTGTAAATAAACATGCAAGCGAAAATCCAGAAGAAGGCTCAAAAGACCCATCAGATGCTCTCTTGAGCGGGTCTGCTACCAAAGCCATATTTTTCTTCTTGGGATGATCAATCCTTTTGATCTCATGAGTCTTGAGCTTGCTATAGAGCAGCTCCAAAGTCAGATCAGGAAGGTTTACATTCTCCTCAATGGCTGTTGCCTTTATCTCCCACTCCTTGGTGTTGATTGCAGCCAAGAGATGAGTGGCATTTTCAGATTGAGAATATTCAATACCAACAGCTTTCATCTGATTTATCACTTTATTAAAGCGACTGAAAATGTCATCGATGCTCTCTCCAGGACACATCTCGAATTTGTTGTATTCACGCTTATAGACTGTTTGGCGTACTTTCTTGACTTGGGACGAACCCTCATGGTAAGTTTCGAGAGTGTTCCAAATCTCATGGGTAGTCTCAAGATTGCAAATCCGATCACACTCCTATCTCCCAAGCCCGCCATACAAGAGATTTTTTAGCCTAATTGTTGTTAGCCAAAAGGGCTTCTGAAGCCGGCGTAGCAACTTCAGGTACCACGAGCGGGACTCGAACAACCTCCCATATAGCGTGTCCTGCACTCTCAAGGAAGACTCGCATGCGATTCTTTCAATAGGCATAGTCGTGCCCATCGAAGATATGCGGCTTTGTGGAGTATCTATCCATCGCCAAGTTCAGTGACCGGTTAAAATCAAGATCGAAGATATGCGGCTTTGTGCATGAGGTTTCAACAAAAAAACCTTCTGTGATATGCTAGATATCACAGACAGTTATTTATTGAAATCGTCTGTGAAGGCCTACTATCACAGTCAGTTTCTATCCAAAATCGTTTGTGTTTTGACTTTTCACAGATGTCTCACAAACCATTTGTCATAATCGTCAGTTATCACGGACATATAGATTCAGACGGTTCAAAAACCGTCTGTGATAACCGTTTGGAACCGTCTGTGATGACCCTCTCTATAGTAGTGCTTAGTGGTAGAGCTAGGGTTTTTAGTTGTTGATCAGCAATTTTAGGGTTAATGTCTGTTGGACCGAAAAGGCGACTAGAGGGGGGTGAATAGGAGCACGCTCACTTTTTCACAAATAATTGATACAATAATATTTCACTCCAGTAGCTATGAAAGCTATGAAGATTAGCATATTAGTACAACGGAAGACTAATATTGAATCTAATTTAAAACCCCTAAGCAATACAACAAAAACAACAAAGATTGAAACAATTCAATACACTGGCGGTCTGACCTCTGGCCTTGGGTGGTCTGACCGATTCCTGTGATCGACCTCGACCTTGGGCGGTCTGACCGATTCCCTGGCGGTCTGACCTCTGGCCTTGGGCGGTCTGACCGATTTCCTCCAGAACAGAAGAACTCTGCCCGAGGAAGGATGGTGTACTTCAGCTTTTTGAACTGCTTCTTCAGTGCGGTCCATAAAGCTAGTGCATTTTTTCGCCATATACTCATTCTTGAGCGTTACGCAGAGATGGTGTCTGAGGAAATGAAGTGCTTGATCATTCTACTCAGCAGTTGGAGAGGCGTCCTTCAAGGTGCCAAGTCCAATAGCAGCACGAACTTCTTGGCTCTAAGTACGATTTCGACATCTGATGCCCAAGTTAGGTAACTGTGGCCCATGCTGGGCCACCTCTTGAACCCCGGTTCGTAATGCCAGTCATCTGTATATTCATACAAAAGGTGCATAAGATTACAGTTGTTAATTTGTATAAAATTGTTGCAAAAATTCTCGTAATGTTCCTGTATTTTTTCTATGTATATTTCATGATTTACTGTTATTTTCGGTGATTAAAGGCAATATGAACCATTACAGATAATCAAAACAATAAATACAACACATAAATTATATAGAAATAACAATAACAAAGTTAAACATGCTTCAAATGCAAAAATTGATTCAAAATTTGAATTCCTAATGCCCTTTTTTGCTGGAAAAGAATTTTTTGGTGGATTCTGTAATTTTCAAAGGTTAAATCGCGAAAATTTCAATTCTGAGAAAAAAGTCACGTAATTTTTAGCAACTCCGAGGGGTTTTTCGCAAAATTTCCTTATTCGCGGAAAATTCTCATGATTTTTTAGAATTCAGAGGGTCCTTTTGCAAAAAAAATTGGGATTTTTCCACCACCCTTTTTCTCGGCTTTCACCTAGCCGGGCCCCTATTTTTTTCTTAAATTAGTCGGCCCAAGTCAGACCGTTTCTTGGCCCAAATTCTGGGCCTGTTCCTCATGGGCCCGCACCATTTCTTCAAAATGGGAGCTAGGGTTCCCCTAGCTCCATTGCGAGTGGCGGCGCGAATGGAAGTGCCATGCGGCGGTGCGCGGGGCAGTGCGTCCATACGGAGGCGGGGCGGAGTGGAGCTCCAAGCGGCGCCAGCCGCTGCCCACTCCTTCGCCCCCCTTTTTCTCTCGGGCTATGTCTTAGCGGCGCAGGTCGTACGGGGCCGTGCGCGAGCTATCGGTGGTGGTGCTGTGCGGGGCGGCCATGCGAGGTGGTGGAGGCGGTAAGCGAGCAGCGCCGTGCAGGGTGGCCGGTTTCAAGTGCGGCCAGCGGTTCGACTCCAGGCCATCGACGGCGCGGCACCATGGTCGGCGATGTCCTGGCTTCAAGCCGGCGACAGTGGGGGGTAGGGGGAAGCCCATGCGGGGGCGTCGGCAAGCTGTACAGGGTCGTCGAAAAGTTTTTTTTTCGATACTGTTCATGTGAGTACTAATGATCATGCAACTATCGTTCATGCAATTACCGATTGGCTTGGCCGGCGACTCTAAGTCAGCTTGCAGTAGATTAGAATGTATTTGCAATTTCCAATCTACGGTACAAACGACATCCACTTTTCCATGCAATCTACCGATCGGCATTGTGCTGGCGACTTCAAGTCGGTTCGCGGTATATTAGAGCGGATTCGCACTTTAGAAAAAGCCAATCTAGAAAGCCAAATTTGCATAATGGAAAGCAATCTAGAAAAATGATTTAATATATGAGTGTCGTGCTACGACGATTACCTTTTGATTCAAGGAGAGTCGATCGTGCTGATAACGTGTTAAGGAACCATCGCTGGTGAGTCCAGTCCGAACGATTACATTGTAGACAAACTCAGAACCTGTTTGGTACAGCTTCATATACTCATTTTTGATTTCGCTCACGATTCTCGAGAATCCGCTTCTCAAGTCGTCTGAGAAATCGAAGTATCTGCTGAAATTATATGAGGGAAGATTTGAGGCAAATAGACCATGTCACCCTTGGGTGTAATATGATTGTTGGTAATTCTCATTTGCAGAAAACCTTCAACTTCAAAGTTACGAAGGTTGGATTCGCGAGAATCACTTGGAAGGTCGCTTCGTTGCTAGTTTATTTTCGAGACAGCTCCACACGAAAAGCAGAATCTAGTGGTTTTGAGAATTAGGGTGTTTGGTACGGCTCCACGAGAATCGATTGAGAAGCTGGGAGTGGAAGCTGTACCAAACAGGGCCTCAGAATCGTAAGAACGATGCAAGAATACAAGAGCAGAATAATAGATTGACACAAAGATATGAGGGACTTATAGCTTCTCTTTATTGTTCTTCTGAAAAACTGTGTTACAATGTTGGGGTCCCCCTTCCTTTATATGGGCTATTGGTTGGATGATGAACCTACCTTGGGCCAGGACTCTCGGTCTGGGCCCGGTTTCTTAACAAGAACGATGAATGCGTGTATCGAGTCATCGCCCTAATCAACGCATCTCATTCGGCTGCTTCCTTGACCCCCTCGTCTCCTACACTCGTTTTCCCCCATAACGAACACCGTCGCTACCTCCTACCTCGCATAATCGCGTGTTTTCCCCATGTTGCCGCCATTAATAGAGGAGCAGAGCCCGATCTCATGGATTCCCAACCAACTTGCCTTCAATTCCTTCGCTTTGCAACGATTCTACTCGAACCCCGTCATATAGTCGTTGCATATCTTCCGGATTTTTTCTTTCTTGTAAGATCAGTTTCTTTTGGTTATAAAGAACATTAGATGTGAGAGAGAATTAAAAAGATGGGGATTGAAATTGCAAATTTTGGTCAGTTGTTCATGGTAAGATTTTTCTCAGGTGAATTGATTACCAAAGTTAGAAATTTGCAATTGATCTAACTCTCTATAAATTTTTTGTGACAGGCTTATCTAATTTTCAGGACGACCGAAGGTTTATGTATTATTCTTGCTATAGTTTTGGTTCTGACGAGGATCTAATAATCCTCATTTTATCTATTATCTATAATTCTTATTATGGGTAAATATGATGTCACATAGTCTCCAGAAGTACCCCTTATTTTTATAAGGGGGAGGGCTACCAAGTGATTGTAAGATCTTCTACAATCACCCCCCATAGTCGTAAGTCTTGCTACGACTACTACCTGGTCGTAAGTCTTTCTACGATTATCACATGGTCGTAAGTCTTTCTACGATCACTACATAGTCGTAAGACCTTTTACGACTACTACACGGTCGTAAGTTCTCCTACGACCGGGTAAACTCACCACCTTATAATCAAACCTACGGTGAGTGGGTCCAATTGATTAAGGAATCGAGCAGTGCACACACTACTATCCCGCGTAGTAATTGTGCTTAAATACCTATTATCTTTGAATGATAATTGCGGACGGCGTGGAGAAGCCAATGCGCCGTGGTAATTCTGCCATCACACGCCCATTCTTGGCTCAATTAAAGGCGCCTCTTCCGCGAGGCAAAACGGCTACTCCTTCACGACTATATAAGGATGTCAAGGGCGAGTAGAGAGCGGAGTTCGATTCTCTGTAATAGTCTTAGCTTCTTACTCGATCATTAAAGAATACCACACCACACGGGATTAGGGTTATTATTCTCTCGGAGAAGGCTGAACTGTCTAAACATCCGTGTCAACTACTGCGTGATTTCATCTCTAGGAGACCCCGAATCAAATAATCTTTACGTAAGATCGGTTCTAATACACCGACAGTTGGCGCCGTCCGTGGGGATCTTCCGGTAATCTCTTGTCAACATACTCTCTTTTTCCAATCTCATGCAATCATGGCGGGAGAATGGAGCGAGGAGAGCTGGTTTGACTTGGCGGTCTGTGACGTCGACATGGATGCGGTTTCGACTACGAGCGAGTGATGCATCCGCTAATGGTGATGTTGCCTCGGAGATTATTCTCCAGAAACCATCCCATTAATGGAGTTGAGGAGGATCCTTATCCCCACAACAATACGTCCAACAGAGGAGCCAATTCCCTCAAAGGACAAGGGTCAATCAGACCGGGACCGCTCCCGGGAGGACTCACAACACGGCGAGTTTTTCTCCAAGTGTTCAAGTCCCCTTAAGGCGGTCCGACTTGGTAAGTCAAGTTCAGGAGCCACCATTCCAGGACTCCACGGCATCTAGTGATCTCTCTCTCGGGGTAACTCCGGAGAGGTGGGATCAAGCATGCTTTCTCGCAAATTCGGCCGTCTCCCCGCAGATCTCATTTGCGAACGGAGGCGATTATAACCGGAGTTCCCCTACGGAGGATTACTCCAAGTCGCCAGATGGTGTCTCTCGAGCACTCCTCAAGCGGGAGGCCTCGGCGCAAGCGAGAATCATCAGCGGAGGTCTTCGTCCTTCCCCAAATCGAGTCGACCTCATGGAGGCGAGATAAGAACACTCCCGAAGATCACACTCGCCCCCTCGTGGTAATGGCAAGGGCACCGCCGTTGGCGAGAGAGAACCAACACTCGATGAGCGAGAAATCCTCGACATTCTCGCACTCCACTAAGAAGGCCTCAAAGACACGATGAGGAGGATTTTGATGTCGTCGAAGAAAGAAAATTGCGATCGTAAGAACACTGCACAGGCGCATTCAACATCGATCGGAGGAGGTACAAGAACTCCGGGACATCAGCGACCTACTCGAGAATCCGGCCAAGAGCTTGCTCGAGCGCGTGGTACGATCTCTTTCTTTGAAGAGATTACGCAAAGACTTGAACTGTGATGACAAGGCGGAGGTACCTCGCCGACAACATTCGGTAGTCGCGACAATACGACTTCCTCGGCTACGATCAATCGAATATTTCTCTCGTAGGAATCGACACGGCCATAAGTCGAATCGATCCCTATTGGAGAAATACCTTTCGATCGGTGAAGATCAAGAAGCCCCTGAGAGATGATCATTCACCACTTCGACAAAGAAATTCTAGCGAGTGGAATACGAGAGTATTCTCCTCGTAGGCGAGACCTACTACGAGCAGTCACTGTTACGGGTATCGTCGTATACGATCACTGGTGACATTAACCCTTCTTTCCTACAAAGAAGGCGTCAAGAAGTGATTACGGATCTGGGCATTTTCGCGACCTTGAGCGATTCGGTGGCCACCACATTTTCGGCCGGTGAACATGGAGAAATTTGATGGATCTCAAAATCCCATCGAATTTCTTGAGATCTATCAACAATTGTCCGGCGGCGGGAGGAGGAGAGCATGTAATGGCGAATTACCTTCCGACTGTACTCGAAGGATCCGCTCGATCGTGGTTATTAAACCAACCACTCGAGTCGATCTACTCTTGGCA
This sequence comes from Hsuehochloa calcarea, assembly GCA_036346395.1. Classification (NCBI taxonomy): domain Eukaryota; kingdom Viridiplantae; phylum Streptophyta; class Magnoliopsida; order Poales; family Poaceae; genus Hsuehochloa; species Hsuehochloa calcarea. The sequence goes on along the minus strand of CM070601.1, from coordinate 11,940,392 downwards.
ACACCTCTGCGATCTTCTACAGGCGAATTTCCAAGGCACATACAACATACGGAAAAGAAGGCGACTTGCCGGATAAAGCGAGAACAACAACGAGACTTTGCGTCAATTCATCAAACGCTTTAGTCAGGTTCGTAACTCAATCCCGGAAATTTCTGATTCCTCTGTGATCAGGGCTTTTAAGCAAGGAGTCCGCAGTAGAAGAATAACGGAGGACATTGCTTTGAATCCTCCCAACATCATTGCGAACTCTTCGAGATGTCCGATCGATATGCAACTGCTTCTGAGGCAGTCGAGTGGAACAACACTATCGATCGAGAAACATATACTCCTCGAGAGCCAGGTGAAGTTGGTAAGGATAAAAAAGCAAAAAAGTCCAAGAAGAAAATAAAAAGTCAAAAACCACAAACCAGTGGTTCCAAGGAGGTTCTGGCCGTGAAAGATGGAGAGCCCCAAACCACCAAGTCGTACCCTGATCAAGGCAAAGGTAAGCACCCTGATCGTAGGAACGACAAACCAAGGTGGTGTCCTTTTCATAAAAGGAAGGACATGACCTCATAGAATCGCCGAGTTTTCCAAAGAAAGCTCGAGGACTACTACAACGGCAAAGCACCACTCCCTACTCTCGAGCAGGTAGGACATACGAGTGGCCAAAAGTCGTCGGATGATGAGGAGATGCCGTTCCAAGATCCGCAACATACCGTTGAGCACATCTACGGAGGATCATCGGCATACGACTCCAAACGACAACTTAAAGCTGCCGGACGAGAGATGCCAGGTCCCAAAGGAGTGATCACCATTCAGTGTGACAAAAAGATGGCGTATAGCTGCGACCGTCGATCCCTCGAGATGGTTGGTCAAATACCAACTCGAGATGAAAGTCGACCGACTAGCAAGTCGAAGCCTAAAAAGTCGCACCAAAGCCGAACGACCAAGTCAAAGAGGTTCCTCTGGACGCAGAAGAGCCCTCGAAGACTGTTCGCATCGGGGAGACTTCCGACCCCAAATAGGAAGACGCCCTCATTACCTTCCTCCGAGCTAACGCAGATGTCTTTGCGTGGCAAGCATCCGACATGCCCGAGTCCTGTGGAGGTGATCGAGCACAGGCTAGCTTTACGGCCTGATAAAGTACCTGTAAAACAAAAATTACGGAGATTTGCCCCTGATCGACGAGATGCTATTAAATCAGAGTTGGATAAGCTACTTAAAGCAGGCTTTATAAGAGAAGTCAACCACCCAGAGTGGTTGGCTAACCCTGTAATGGTCAAAAAGTCAAACGGCAAATGGCGTATGTGCGTGGACTTTACTGATCTTAATAAAGCTTGTCCAAAAGATGATTTCCCTTTACCTCGTATCGATCGGTGGTTGATTCAGCTGCGGTTTGTGAGATATTAAGTTTTTAGATGCATATTCGGATACCACGGATCAATATGTGTTTAAGCGATGAAGAAAAGACCGCATTCATTACTCCATTTGGTACCTTTTGTTATGTCAAAATGCCATTTGGTCTAAAGAATGCCGGTGCTTCTTTCAACGCCTAATGCAATCGACTTTTTCATCTCAATTAGGCCGAATTTGGAAGCCTATGTTGATGATCTAGTCGTAAAAAGCATTAAGAGACTTAATCATATCAGCGACCTACAAGAAACATTCGACAACCTCGAAAGCACCGCTTAAAACTCAATCAGAGAAGTGTGTTTTGGAATTTCTTCAGAAAATTGCTTGGATTCCTAGTATCCGAGCGAGGAATCGAAGCAAATCTGAAAAAATAAAGGCCATCCTCGGATCGTCCTCCAAACACAAAAAGGAAGTCGAAACTCACTTTGGGTGCATGGCGGCTTTAAGTCGTTTCATCGCACGACTAGGAGAAAAAGGACTACCTTTCTTTAAACTTCTCGGGAGACATGAAGGTTTTGAGTGGTCGAATGAGGCAAATATTTGCATTTGAGGATGTCAAGAGGTATCTTTCGAGTGCTCTGCTCGGTTTCTCCAAAGCGGAAGAGGCGCTCTTAATTTACCTAGCCGCCACGCCACAGCGGCAAGTGCGATACTAGTCGTAGAAGCGTGGCGTACAACGACCAGGTTTACTACGTTAGCGAAGTTTTACGGGCCTAAGGAGGCGTTACCCTCGGTCAAAAACTTCTATATGCCCTCTTCATGTCTTGAGAAGCTGCGGCATTATTTTCAGCGCACAAAATAGTAGTGTGCGGCCCGAGTTTCCTTTGGGAGCAATCCTCCATAATAAGGAAGCAATGGGGCGCATGGCAAAATGGTCGATCGAACTTGGGAGTTCGACCTCCATTCGTGTCGACGGCCATAAAATCCCGAGATCTTGGCATACTTTGTCGCCGAATGGACAAATCTGAACACATTCGGGATCCCGATCTGATTCCCACGACCGATGGATGATGTACTTTGACGGGTCACTTACTTTAAGTGGCTCGAAATTTGAGGTGGTCTGGTATCTCCTCTAGGAGAAACCTTAAAGTATGCCATACAATTAAACTTTCGGGCCACTAATAATGTGGCGAGTCACGAAGGTTTGCTAGGCGGCATACGAGTGCGAAAGCACTCTCAATTAAATCGACTACTCGTGAGAGGAGACTCTCAACTAGTCGTGAATCAAGTCGGAAAGAGTACGGTGCTCTAGCTCGACAATGTCTCAATACTTATCGGAAGTTCGCAAGCTAGAAAAGCATTTTTAGGTTTCGAGGTACAATTCATCCCTCGAAGGATAATTTCCTCATGAGACCAACTTGCTCGGATGGCTTCTTCGATCTACGGTACCAAAGGGGTTTTCTTGGAGCAACTCCAAAAGCCGTCTCGGTCGAAGAACCGAGACACCTCCTATTGAGATGGCCTCATTAGATTACGAGGATATCGGATGACTCCCATCTACGAGTATCTTCGCAAGGGTTCCGTGCGAAGATGATCTTGAGGCGATCGTTTATCCGAAAAGCCAAAATGTATACTTTGGTCGAAGGAGTCCTCTACAAGCGAGGAACCCAAGGGATACTCATGCGATGCATTCCATAAAGCGAAGGAATAACACTCCTTCATGATATACGGTGGCATCTGTGGGACACATGCATCCTCTGTAACCTTGGTTGGTAAAGCCTTTCGACAAGGTTTTTCTTGGCCTCTGACCACTGTATGATGCTAAGGAGGTGGTTAAAAAGTGTGTCGAGTGCCAATTCCATGGTAGACAAATACACCAACCGGCTCAAGCATTACAGACAATACCTCTTTCTTGGCCTTTTGCGCACTGGGTCTCGATATCCTAGGACCGTTTCCCAAAGCTCCGGGAGGTTTGAATTCCTTTTGTGGCTATTGACACGTTCACAAAATGGATTGAAGTGAACACATGGCGGGATAACATCGGAGCGACAAAAGGTTCATGATGAGATCGTAATTAGCGATTTGGAGTTAAGTCGGATAATTACGAACAATGGTAAACAATTAGCAAGTGCAAAATTTGAGAATTTTGCGGCGAGTTGGGTACCAAATTATGCTATGCTACATTGCACATCCCCAAAGCAGCAGGCGGTCGAGCGTGCAAGCGGCCAAATAATGCGAGAATTAAAACCCGAGTCTTGACCCGACTTATTAGCGCTCGGGGCTTGGGTACAAGAATTACCCTCCGTGTTATGGGCGGTTCATACGACCACCATCGAGCAACGGGAGAAACACCATTTTTCTAGTGTTTGGGCGAAGCCATGCTTCCTCGGAGCTGAAATTACGGTCGACACGAGTTGAAACTTTCAACAACTCGGACCGGGAACAACCGGCGGATGACATTAACCTACTCGAAGAAAGGAGAAACCTAGCCTTAATCCGTTCGCGGTCTACCAACAAGCCTGCTTGCAGATACTATGATCGTAAGGTCCAACCTCGCGACCTTCTTTGTAGGTGACTTAGTATTGAGGCTCGCCAATCCAAGTCTAATCGAAATAAACTTTCCCCAAATGGGAAGGTCCTTACACGATGGTCGAAGTAACGGCGAGGTTGATGCGACTAGCGATGGAAGATGGGCGAGTTCTCTCAAACTCTTGGAACATCGACCCGATTCACATAAATTCTATGTGTGACCAATTTCTCGGGCAATAAAAGTCGAGTTCTTTCTACTTCTCTTGCCTTATTTTTTTTTTTTTTGAGTAGTGCTTTTTAATCTTTCGACTATGATACAAAAACACCTAGTTTTCTTTACCTTTGAACGAAAAACAAGTAACATCATCTAGTCGAAACTTCTCCTATCTGCATGTGGTTACGCCCACTAGAAGGAATTTCCTAGCATCGACTCGTTACTCATTTTTCACCAATACAAAGAGCTCGGGTTTTATCCGATCGAAATGTTCTCGAGCCAACTCTCTCAATCTTAGTTTATTTTTTGGTGATTTCCAAAAATATTCTAAGAAGAGTACACTTGATATATTTATTCGACCACCTTTGATGTACTCGTTTCGTTTGAGCTGGTGAAGGAAGAGACACACCTAGTCGAAGTTTTCCTCTCTGCATGTGGTCACGCCCACTAGAAGGAACTTCTAAGCGTTTGCTCAGTCTCCTACTTTTTGCTCTTGGAAAAGACTTATCGAGTCCATCGAGAAAAGAGGCGAACAATTATTAAAGTCCTCTAGGCGTTTGGTTAACTCAAGTTGCTGTTCTTGGTTTGATTAAACTAGTCGGAGATGGTAACATCACCTAGTCGAAGCCTTTTCTCTCTGCACGTGGTCTTGCCCACTAGAAAGAACTTCCTAGTGTCGAGTCGTTTCTACTCTTTCGACCAAGTGCTTGACAACCATAACAAAAACTATAAGTTAAACAAACCTCTCTTTGTTTTCAGAAACCCCATTTCAAACACTATTTACTTAGATTGTCTAAACAATCTAAGCAAATAGTCGGGGGCTAGGATAAAGTTATTAATTTGACTTCAATTCTTAGTCTTTCATCCGTTTATTATCTTTTGAGTTACTAACTACTCGACAAGATGATTTTCAGGAAATAAGATTCTTGATTAGTCTTCAGAGTGGTCACCATTTCTTGTAATTTTCCGACTTGTTCCCCAATGGTACTTGTGTGAGCAGCTATGGTATCTTCTCGAGGAGTTTTTCCCTCAGAATGTAGCTCACTAAGCACATTGTTCAGGAGAGTGATGTTGCCTTGAAGACTAGTCTTCATCGACTCCATCTCCTGTTGGGTACAAGTCGAAGCCTCGCGAAGTTTCTTGTTTTCGACCACTTGTTCTGAAAAGAATAAAATCGGTCAAACAAAAATAAACTTCTGGAGGAAGATAACACAAAGATAATTATAGGTAAAAGCATTTCTTACCTACTAATTGAGAATCCAGTTTCTTAACCTCTTCTCGATGGGAAGCAATGGTTTGATGTGCTTTTTCTCCCATGCTCGATGTCCTCTGCATTCATCTTAGCGATGCGGATGGACTCATTGTAGATCAAGGTTTTTCTTGGATTTGACCTCGAGGCTTCTCAATTGGATGACAATTTACGAACAAGAAATTGGCATTAGAAAAAGGAAAATACTCAAAAGGATAACGGTAAAGAATTACTTACGTTAATCGAGTTCTAAGACCCTCGAGTTCTTGGTCCTTATTCGTAGTATACGAGAAAACTCTGAATGACCAAAGCTTTTTCTTGAACTTGATGCGGAGCTTCGCATCTCTTTTTCTTTATCACGGAGAAGAAAGGAGAGTCGGGTAAAGTTAAAGATCAAAAGATCTTAAGTTCGAACTTCTTGTTTATTTTTTCCTGCAATCTTTTAGATCTGAGAGCAGTCTCTCGAAGTCTATCAGGAGGACTAATACTTCGTTCCTTAGCCTCCTCGACTCTTCTTTTTCATAGTCGGTGAGTCACTAAGGTCTTCGTATCCTTGTTTAACCTACAAAGAGCGAGGCGAAGAACAACATCAGTAGAATGGTGACCTAGTCGTAAGTTTTTCTCGACTACGATATGATTGTAAGTCTTTCTCGACCACTACAGTTGTAAGTAGTCGTAAACTTTTACGACTAGTACTTTGTCATGAGTTTCTTCCATGACTATTCTCGTAAAACATTATCACAGTATTTAAGTCGAAAACAATTATGAATGATAAGTGACTTACCATCTCTCTGCCTCTGCCTGCAGTAGTTCTTTCTCTGTCTTAGCTCTAAAAGTTGTCGATGGTACTCACCGACAACGACAATTTGCTCTAGAGCTTTAAAAGAAAGAAAGTGAGAAGAGAAGGAAAGTCACATATATAAGTATTTTGAAGATACTTACATTCATAGTCGCCCTAGCAAACATCGAATATACAAGGTCAGGGTTCTGCAGCTTATCTATCCTCGCGACTTTGTCCCACCACACCTTCTCAAAGCGCTCGTTATCAAAAGTATTCTCCGTATTGGGAATATCTTTGGGATGGGGACTCGGTCACGAGATCTGTGAAGCGAGGACCCTCGACGGAGGCGAGCCCAAAGAAGTCACCACGAAGTTGAAATTTTCTCGTTACGGTTACGTAACTTCTCTTTGGGTAGGGAAGGAACGCCTCCTACAATTTCCTTCCCGAGCGGTGCACAAGCTGGTCACCGCCTTGACGAGAGGCGCCACAGTGCCCTTGTTGTTTTACGACCTCGTGATCATAGCGGTCACCACACAAGATGCGGCCGCTACTTCAAGGGTCGTAGCTACAACCTTCAGCAGATGTGGAGTCACTCTGGGAGTCTCGACTTCATCGGCCACTGGGCCAAGGGTGATGCCGACCACCTCCATTGCCACCTCCTCGATGGTGAAGGGATGGCAATGGACTTCTCAGCGGAAGCATTCAGGGGTGAAGAAGTCGGTGAAATAAAGAAAAGCAAATCGAGGTTGTGAAAAGAAAAAGGTAAATGTCGTTCTTACACTTTAGTAAATTTCACATACCTGCACTCGGTCTTAACCGGGAATTTTGGGCAATCCTCCCAGCGGAGGACCTTTTCTTCTCCACGACCACGCCCGGTGAAGTTCAACAATCGGCTCGATTACGACCACGTGCGGTCGTAGAGTTTGAGCAGGAACGAGCTACGGTTTCTGTTTCTCTGAATGGCGAGATCGGTCTCGACCATTCCAAAAGCAAAGCCCTCGATTGCGAGTTGTCTTGATGCGACATCGTCCTTCATAAAAGACACAAAATCTTTCCAATTCTCCTTTTCGGTTGCCTAATAAAACTAGGAGTGGCGAAGCTGCGAAAGATTCTTTGTCATAACGAAGGATACCTTAGCCTTGCGAGGTTTGCGCTTAAGAGATTGGTGCCTCAACCTCCTCGGCCGATAGCTGCGGCCTCGGCCGGATACAACTATAGGCGCGCGTGTCTTGTAGAAGGTCCGGTCGAAAGACCGAGCTTGAGCTTGCTCCCCTTTGTCGGCAGATTTTACGGTCGGCGTCTCTTGGAGGAGGAGCGAGCCTTTGTCTTCGACAACCCGAGCGCCAATAGTCATCGATGCGACTTCTTCGTGCGTCCCGGCGATTTTCCATGCCTACTTTACGTAAAGCAAAGCAGAAAAGAAGAATGACTAATTAGTCGTAAGTTTTCTCGACAAGTATCAAGTCGTAAGTTTTTCTCGACTCTTTCACGATCGTAAGATATTCTACGATCACCTTTAGTCGTAAGTATCTTCTCGACTATAAAGTCCTAAAGAAAGAATCAACTTTTGATTACCTTTAGGCGCTCTATCCTTTCATCTGCGGACAAAGCCGCAATGACTTGAGAACCGCCCCTCGGAGTGGTGGAGACTTCTCATGAGATGAGTCGACTCTAGAGTCAACCTCGGCTGTGAAAGATGCGTGTGAGCAGATAAGAATATTAGACAAGGTCGAGAAAGATCAAACCGAGAGCTAAGTCGACAAATTACTTACCCTCCTCATAGTCTCGGTTGGGTCTCCTCTTCCGAGTATCTCCATATAGGAGATGCTCGTTTCTTGAAGGACTAATTGGCGTGTGATGAAATCCTTCACCACATGCCATCCGGTCACCCTTCTTCCTTCAAGTCCTTAATAGCTTGAATATAAGGGCTAATCCGGTTGATATCTTGAGGTTGAGTCCCATGAAGATTTCTTTTCAGCGACCTTCCCGCGAAAGAAAGGTGTCTTGAGAGGTGACCTTCGGTAGAACCACCTCTTCCTCGGCCCGACCACGAAGACGGGTAAAACTCTGAATATACTCCTTCGACTTGAGTCGTGGAGCTTGAACCCGACTTAAGCGATTCGGTTTGTCGAGCCATCCCATAATAATATTGAAGCATTTCGAGATTCGCGGAATCCCAGTGCACGCCTCGCATGGATACACGAACACACTCAACATGGTAATGGAATTGGGACCTAAGTTCACGGTTCCACCCCAAAGTGTTCGAGTACTCTCAGTAAGAAAGGGGTGGGCGAGCAATCGAAGCCGCACTCAATACGCTTGGAAGGCGGAATTTGCCCATTTTCCCCGATGGCGATCTTGCCGATAGTGGAATCCACTTCACGAGCTTTCTCGGAATCTTCCGACATCGACCAAGATCTTGATCTTAGCGCATCCATCTCGATTCCTCCCATTCAGAAACTCTCTTGGCCATTTCGCTCAGAAGCAAGTAGTTTTTTTGGGTTGGCGGCGGAGAAGATGAAACCTAGTCGAGGACGGAGAAAGCAAGAGCTCGAAGAACAGCGGAATGATTTGGGGGAAAGGTAAAAACCCAAGTCTACCTCCTGGTAAGTTTTATAATCAAGACGATCTCCGCCGCTTCGGAAACCGTCTCGGCTATAGGTCTATGGGAGATGGTTGTACCGCTTCGGGAACCGCTTCATCGGACAAGTCTATGAGAGCCGGTTGCAATTCCCCAGATGGTCCGTTCGAGAAAAAATAGGTGCGTATTGTCACCTCCAAGCGAAATTACATTCTTGACCAAGTCTTTCTGGTCGAAGGAAGTATCAATCGGAAGAGTTTTTTCTCCGATTCCCCTACTACGACCACCAGACGGTCGTAGGGGTTTTTACGACTTTTTAATAGTCGTAAGCAATCTTCACGATTGCAATCGCTTCGGGAACCGTTTTATCAACAGATCTGTGGAATTCGTTTGCAATTCCCCAGACGGTCTGTTCAGGAAAGTTAGGTTAGTTTTGTCACCTCCAAGCAAAATCACTTTCTTGACCAAGTCTTTCTGGCCGAAGGAAGTATCGATCGGAAGGGTTTTTTCTCCGATCGCCTTACTACGACCACTACACAATTGTAGGGGTTTTATGACTTTACGATAGTCGTAAGCAACCTTTACGACCAAGCAAACTCTGGTCAAAGTAATACTCAAGTGTCGAAGAGTTTTCCTTCGACTATGGTTCTCGACATTTTTCATAGTCGCAAGTCCATTTGCGAATCCTTCACCAAGTAAGTTACTTTCACTTGAAGCTTGGGGGCTAGATGGCGAGGATCTAATAATCCTCATTTTATCTATTATCTATAATTCTTATTATGGGTAAATATGATGTCACATAGTCTCGAAGTACCCTTATTTTTATAAGGGAGGGCTACCAAGTGATTGTAAGATCTTCTACAATCACCCCCATAGTCGTAAGTCTTGCTACGACTACTACACAGTCGTAAGTCTTTCTACGATTATCACATGGTCGTAAGTCTTTCTACGATCACTACATAGTCGTAAGACCTTTTACGACTACTACCTGGTCGTAAGTTCTCCTACGACCAGGTAAACTACGACCACCTTATAATCAAACCTACAGGCGAGTGGGTCCAATTGATTAAGGAATCCGAACGGTCTGCACGCACTACTATCCCGCGTAGTAATTGTGCTTAAATACCCCATTATCTTTGAATGATAATTGCGGACGAGCGTGGAGAAGCCAATGCGCCGGTAATTACTGCCATCACACGCCCATTACTGGCTCAATTAAGGCGCCTCTTCCGCAGGGCAAAACGGCTACTCCTTCACGACTATATAAGGATGTCAAGGGCGAGTAGAGAGCGGAGTTCGATTCTCTGTAATAGTCTTAGCTTCTTACTCGATCATTAAAGAATACCACACCACACATGATTAGGGTTATTATTCTCTCCGGAGAAGGTCTGAACCTGTCTAAACATCCCGTGTCAACTACTCTGCGTGATTTCATCTCTAGGAGACCCCCCGAATCAAATAATCTTTACGTAAGATCGGTTCTAATACACCGACAGGTTCCTATCCAATCCAGGTGCTTTTGTTCCTTTTGTAAAGGAGCTCTATGCTAATACTATTTGTGTGGTAAGATGTCATCTAGAAAGTATTTATCTGTAAGTGAAAAAAATGAAACATGAAAAAAGAAAACGAGTAGATAAGTTGATAGAATCCAAAAAGGATCCATTGACAATTTTTTTTTATGGATTAATACATGTTCTTCTAGGAATTATGACGAATTTGGTCTTTAATTAATGTTGAAAAACAATCTAATAAAAATTTAGGTGAGAATAATGATATCAATGATAATGATAATCCATTTTCTCTTGAATTGTTTTGTCCTTAGTGTTATGTAATAGTCTTATGAGACTTACTAATAATATTAATGTGCTATTGGATTATCGCCAATGATTACTTTGTATTTTTTTATGTGCTATGATCATGTACAATGATATTACATCAGCTGTCTATATTTTCTACCACGTAGGATTTAAGCTGATGTGGATGAAAGAGAATAAAGAGAGAGAAATATGTTGTCTACAATTATGTAGCTGACTGTATCACCAGAACTGTAAAAATATCTTAGGTCCATGAAAACATTAAAAGATTGTGTCATCTATAAAGATAAATGAAAAGACAGCTCATTGTATGAGTTGTTTATAGTGATGTCAACATATGACATAGAGAGTTGCTATAGGCATCAACTATCTGTACAATTATACAATTATACATGTTCTAAGTTTATTGACTATATTCTTTAGTAATATATTGAACTTTAGCATTGCCATTGAAATAAAGGATCTCCACTTTTGTCGCGCTGCTGACTCGCCAATTAAACCACGTTGCGATCGCCCTGGCATGCAGATAAGGACACCGCACGACGTTTGACTTTGCATTAGCGGCAAATTTGGGGAAAGAGAGACGAATTGATTAGTGTTTGATTTGCTAATTTCTTGCGGACAAGAATGCTTTTCTTCGCCTTATTAACTACACATTCGTCCGCCGAGAGAATTCTGTGTTTGCTTTGCTTCAGCCTTCAGGTACCTGTTAGACCAGCCTCCTTTGCTTTCATCAATCAATCTACTCACCTCTTTACCCTGTTTTGAGGGGCACTATTATATCTTTCTACACGACAATACTCCTATCAAATTAACTACCTATTACCGAGGGAATTTGACAGCGATTGATTTCTGTATATCACCTGTTTTGCTGCGTTGTTTGAATCTGAAGATCACCTGCTTCTAGGTAAGGCAACGTAAAAAACAGAGGTGAAATAGATTCAGTTGCTATGTGCTTTTCTTCCTAGAATGATAAAAACATCATAGTTTGCTACTCTGTTACTTGTAGTTTTCACATCGTTTTTTGAATGTCCTTTTCAGACTAAGCTTGCAAACAACGATCGGTAGCTTTAATACATGACTTTTCTTTATGTCCCAGCCAGTGTATAATATCCATTCACCTCTAGGATTTCTCTCTTTTTATTGACATGTTTGGTTCATGACCACTACTTACCAAAACAAAAGTTAGGAACGATCATTCTTTCAAAAGAGGTTATGAATACTTCACTTGTCGTCTTGCTCCGATTATTATTTGGTTTACAAACTGATAGAAGAGCTACAAGAAAAGCACAAGAAACTACTAAGACGCGCATAAGAGGCAAAATGGGTGATAATTTGTGACGTCCAAGTCAGACGCTAGAACGTGTGGAACAATGCTCCTTTTTTATGGAAGAGAATCGTTCATTTCAGTTGGTTACACAAAATTAGTATGGAAGGAGCTGTTCATTTCGTGATACTTTTTTCAAATGAAGGGGGAACTGGTTGTGCGCGTTCCAAAATCAAAGTGGAGATCTCAAGTACAATTTGTACTTGCAAAAGTAGTACTGAGCTACTAATTATTAAAACCTGTTAATCTTGTCCGAATAAATTATAAACCACGGTAGTATTTGCATATCAGTGAAACCTCTCTATCCCAGCCTCCCAGGAGAATATTCTCTATTTCGAATTTTAACCAAGAACAGAACAACAATACATGAAACATTGGAGTGTTTTTTTTTCTTTTGAGAGAGACCAAAGATCAACAAATGACAAGCCTGATCTATGTATGCTTAATTTCTTCACAAAAATAGGCTGTACAACTCTCTCCCTTTCATTACATATCTTTTCCAACTTTTGTTGAACTTAATCCAAAACAACGGAACTTAGATGATTAGATCGCATGCTGTACAAAAGGGAGAGAGAGAAAACTCTGCTACTACATTTTAGGATCTTGATAAGTAGTTCTCCTCTTGTATGGTCTCCAGCGTCGGCCTCCTTGACCGGGCACTGCTCAGCCGGTGCTTGAACACGCCGATCTCCGCGGCCGCCGCGTCGTCCACCATCTCATCCAGCCGCAACCTCGGCACGTCCTCCGCCACGACAGCCGCAGCCGCGGTTGCCTCCGGCGGTGCCACGACCATCGCGGCCACCTTCGCTGAGCGCCGCGCCTCCCTGGTGGCCGCGGCCGCCAGGTGCGCCATGTTCGCCGCGGCCAGGGGAGTGCCGAGGTGCTTCATCGGGAACATGGCGTATACGGCGCCGAGCTCGAGGTCCTCGTCAGCCGAGAGCGCGGCCAGGCGCGCCCCCACCCTTGCCGCGCGCGCGTCCGCCAGGAAGTGCCCCGGCGCGTCCAACATCAGCTCGGCCGCCGTCGCGGGCAGCCTCACCTGCCGCACGCCGCCGTCCGGCAGTATCACCTTGGCGCCCCTCCCGCCGTGCGCCTTGGCCAGCGTGCACGACAGGTAGTTTCCCATGGCCTTGCCAAGAACCGCGTACCAAGTACACGAAACCAAACCAAGGTCGAGCCGCGCAAGCAAGCTAGGACGTCGTACTCGTATCAGGATCGGTGAAGAAACCAGCAGGTTGAAGTGCCGTGACTTGTGAGGTGGTAGTTTGGTTTGTTATGCCTTGCCGGTGAGGCTGCAGCTTATATGGCGTGTGTTGTGCCTCGCCAGCGGTGAGGCTGCGGTTTAGGATATCTTCAATAGTCAGAGACAATTTTGTTTTTAAAGATAATATCTTTAATATATAGTATGTAATATACTCTCTAATATTTATATATTTTTTCTTTTGAACGGTCACACATGTCAACTAGAGTATATTAATGTATCATATCTTTTTTCGTGTTATCTTATTTTTTTCGCGTGCACAACAGTCTCTTCAGTAAGAGACACATGTGCTCTCTTCTCCCCCTCTCTCTCCTTCATATAGGATTTTTATTGATATGACATAGCTAAGAGACGATAATAAATACACTATTGGAGATGCCTTATATAGCTTGCGTTGGGAGTGGAGGAGGCGCTTGGAAACGCAAACGCATTTCCGCATGTGGGCGGAGGCGACGGTGATGGCAATTGCCAAGTGAGAGGAAAAGAAGTGGTTTTTGGTTGGTGTCAACGCGGTGAGGTGCGGTCGTGTCCGCAGGTATGGTGATGGGGTCGGGTCGGGTTCTGCTGGCTCGCACGGTGATTTGCGCGTGCGATGTGGCGGGGTCTGGGCATCTGGCTGGGTCGATAGAACGGTCGCTCGCTACCAGGGCTTGGAGCGGCAAGTGCTTCCGTTCAGTTAACTTACCCCATTTGGTAATAATCTTTTCTTGTTCCTATAAAAATTAAAATATATTTTATAAAAATGAAGAAGTTCATGCTACCCCCTTAAGTATCTATGTGCAGACAAGTAACCTTCTGTATTAAAAAATCGGACCTTTAACAAACCGAAGTTGCAAAATCGGACAACTTACCCTCGGAGGCTGTTTCGTGCGATGGTTTTGCGCATGTGGCGACCGTTCGGCACGGTTTGGCCAGGTCGGGTGCTGACTTGTTATGTGAGCTAGCGTCCCCCTCTGGCCGCCAACGCATCACCAGCTTCTTCAACTAGTACTACTTCACCTTCACCATCGCCATGATGCTTTCCGGCACCCTCATCATCTACCTCCAGAGCAACGTCAACTGCACTCGGCCTCGTCGTCTCTGCCGCGCTCATGAGCCTCTCCTGCGCGCTCTTCTTCATGGGCACACGCCTCTACGTCCGCGTCTGCGTCCGCCCCGAGGGCAGCCCATTCACCAGCTTCGCGTAGGTCCTCGTCGCCGTCGCCCGCAAGCGCCACCTCCGCCTACCCGAAACATCTGTCGACCTGCCGCACCGGAGCTAGCTCATCTCGAAGATCGCCTACACAACCAATTATACTGCCTCGACAAGGCCGCCGTGCTCACCACTCAGGGCGAACCCGTGGCGCCTCTGCACGCTGCAGCGAGTGGTGGAGGTCAAGTGCCTGGTGCGCATCATCCCGGTGTGGTCCTCAGGGATCGTCTACTTCGTCATGCTGACCCAACTGGGCACCTACGTTGTGCTCCAGGCCATGCAGACCGACCGCCGAATCGGCGGTCGAGGTTTCAGTTCCGCGGGCTCTTCGTCGTGTTCGGATCTTTGGCGCTCACACTGTGGATCTCGGTGTACTGATCGAATCTTTGGAATCAGGTATGTGGTGGTGGATCATGTGAGTGATATCAACACCTACACATCTATAAATCTTTGGGATCCAACAGGAGAAAAGAAATAACTCTGATGAAGCTCAAACAATAATAAAACAAGGAATGGAAAGAGCAGAGCAGACTCTACAGTACGTTTATGGTGAAGGAGAGGTGGACGGGGGAGCCCAGGTCGAAGCCCGCAGTGCAGGTCCTGCTCTGCCGCGCCTTGGCGATGAGAACCTCGAACGTGTCATGCCCGCAGGCTCTGGGAGGCTACCGACCAGTGCGCCGATCGGGTTCGGGATCGTAGTGTGGCCCTACGCCAGCGCCACCGAGATGCAGTCCGCTCCACGCGCTAGCTCGCCCACCGCGGGCTCTTGAGCGAGGCTACCAACGGTGAGCGGCCCTCCTCGACGACCTCCATCTGCTTGCCGACGTTGACGAGGTTAGAGCTCGTGGACTCGAGGTCCTTCTAGTACATGCAAAGGAGTATGACCATATTGACAGCCATGCCGGCGAGCATGGCGGGCAGGATGCCCAGGAGGAACTTGGGGAAGGGGATCTTGCTGCCGAAGGCGATGACGAGGTTCTATGGGTTGACGATGGGTGTGACGCTGGAGCCGATGTTGGCGCTGGAGGCGAGTGCGAGCAGGAAGGGCTTGGCGGGGAGGTTGCGCTCGGCGGCGAGCTCGAGCACGATTGGTGAGCACGACGCAGCAGGTGTCGTTGGTGAAGAGCACAGTGACAATGCAGACCCAGCAGAGCAAGCCGTGACCTCCCTGGCTCCGCCACGCCAGCTCGCCTAACCATATAAGCGTTCAACCTGGCCAAACTAAGCTGAACGGATGCCACGTGCGCAAAACCACCCCACGAAACAGCCTCAGGGGTAAGTCGTCCGATTTTACAACTTCAGGGTGTCAAAGGTTCAATTTTTTTAATACATGGGGTTATTTGTCTGCACATAGATACTTGAGGGGGTAGAATGAACTTCTTCCTTTATAAAATTCCCGTGAATTTTTCTGTGAAATTCCTACATTTCAAAAACAACACCGCTTGTTGTGGCTTGAAGCGGCATAAAGGAAAGCGCTTCCGTTCACTTAGACCCCATTTGGTATGGGTTTTTCTTCTTCTAATTTCCTACAAAATTTACTTTATTATGGATTCCTTCAGAGTTATCCGTGAATTTATCGCGTTCCAAACATACCTTTACCATCCTAATAGGATTTACTATGCGCGTGGGCCTGCACGTGTGGCGTCCAGTCAAGAACTACACCGAGTGCTAGTAAGCTGGTCGTATGCGTATGGGTGCTTGAGGCTTTTCGACACAATGAACATGTGTGTCACTGTGTCTATTTGTTTACATGTAGATCTTGCGGGAATGAAACCACGCGCTATTAGCTTACCATCTCTTTATTGGTGGCTACCGGTCTACCTGATCGTACCGTCATATCTTAATTTTGGTAATATGGATTGTCCAAATATAGTATTTTTTTTTACCTATGAAGAAATTCGGCAACTTTTGTGGCTTCATATAAACCAACAAATTAATGGAATTATTACTGAATTTTGATGTTTTCGTGGATTTTGCTATGCCCAAATTATGAGCATTCTTTCTTCCCATCTGGTCGTTGTTGATCTAACTTTACGCAAAGCTGTCATGGCACTACACCAAGTTTTGATTCCCCGTAGCACGATAAACATAGGGTGGTTCGGTGTCGTAGTCTAAAGCCTTCTAATTTTGGTTGGGTCCTTTCTTCTTTTGTTTTGTCTTTTTATTATTATTTTTTGACCGGCTGAGTGAGAAACTCTATAGCCTATCTTTTGTTTTATTGGAGGTCCTCTTCTGTGTGCTCTATATCATCTCTACCCCTGAGTTCGGTTGGTGTGCGTCGACCATTCAACCCTGGAATTGCTCCACAATCTAAACGTGTTGCGGGGTGGTGTTTGTTGTGCTGTGATAACTGGTTTACCATTGAGGCAGAGGAGAGGTAGGTGATGGACAAGGGATAAGGTTTTTTTCTGTGCTTGTCTTGCCTCTTTCAGAACGAAATAGCAAGTTAGTCTTTGTAAAAATAAAATAACAAAAATAACATTTTATCATGCAAAAATATTACGACAGACCACCTACTATACCCCATGCGCGGTAGCCGGAAATCAGCAATGAACAGTGCTCTTTTGCATTGGTGCCACAGTGTGCAACAGTGCACATCATCAATTCATCACTGTACTACAGTGCATGCAACAACAGTGTTGCTGTGCCCTTTGCTGCTGCCGGGCGGTAGATCCACTTTCGCACACATGGGCATAGTGGCCTCTGAATTTTTTGCTATTTCAATTAAAAACATATTATTTTTTTAAAAAAAAACTCGATAGGGGAGTGTGTGACATATTGTTGAGCGTGTACGTGCTGCCTGTGGCTGCGAGAGGTGGTGTACTGCTATGCGTATTTTTTACCATTTTAAGCACACAGCGATGGACAAAGATGCTCTTTTTTGTTGTTCTAATGCAGAGGATCATGGCCACTTGTCCTCCTCGCGAAGCTCGTCCCACGTAGTACATATCCAGTAATTAGGATATCATAATCAATGAGACGGAATAACATGCAACTCATGTCTCAGTGTAAGGGTATATACAATGGTATAGACAATTATTGTCTATAGTAACTCTCTATATCACATGTAGACAGAACTAAAGATAACTCATATAATGGGTTGTGGTAATACATCTGCTATAGGATTATAGACAACACACAATCTTTTAATGATTTTCTTAGTTCTGATAATACAGTCAGTTATAGAATTATAGACATCATATTTCTCTCTTTTTATTCTTTCATTCACGTCAGTTTAAATCCTACATAATAGAAAATATAGACAATTGATATAAACTCATTGTACATAACTGAAATCTCATTTTTTGCAAGAAAACTTTCAGCAGTGAAGCAGTCCAAGTTCAGTGTCAAAACCCAGTAAACAACCCTTTGATAATTTATAACCTGGATAAATAATCGAGCGAAAAAACTGACTAGATAAAACTTAAGCTCGATTGATCCCAAGAGACCGATCCCATAAACCAAAGCCTCACCAAGTAGTATATTGTACTATACATTATCATCTCAAGGATTTTTTAAAAAATATTCTAATTTTTATTTAAAAATACAGTAATAATACTACATTTTTATTTTATATGAATAATCATCTGTCGCTCACCGTTAGGCGACTAATCAAGTCGTTCAACGGTTAAGCGACAAGTGTCCAAGTAGCTCAACTGTTGAGCGACTTGGCCGAAGTAGCTCAATCGTTGAGCGACTTGAACACTTGTCTCTTAACGGTTGGTTTTAGTGTACAGGTCGCTCAGCTAGTATGACATGCATGTACACCGTTGGGCGACAAGTGTCAAGTCGCTCAATCATTGAGCGATTTGGGCTAATCGTCTAACGGTTAAGCGACGTATGATTATTTTTGTAAAATAAAAAAAAGGTATTATTACTGTATTTTAGAATAAAAATAGATTATTTATATATAAAATCATCATCTCATGTCAAAAAGAAGAAGAAGAAGAAAATGAGAAATATACTTGCATCCAATCCAATTAACTAGACTCTGAAGTCTGAACTAAACTGAGAGAAATTCTTGTGTGACAATCAATAGTATTGACTAGGAGTTTGGGAAAGGGATAAGCCCGGTTGACCTGGGAAACAGGACGAAATTTCCCACCTCAAGCCGAGCCGCTAACACGATCTCTAGCATAAGAATGTCACCGGCGAAGCTGCCTGGAACCTGCATGGGTTGCAGGAATGACCGTGATGGCATGAACGGAATAATACCAGGTTGAGCGCACGCTGTATGGCCGTGTGGACTATGGAGTTAATCAATCGCGCTGGAGACGTGGGCGAGTGAGTTGTTCTCGAAGCGAAGCGATGAACCCTAACCACTCGGCCACCGTTTTGTGTGACGTAAGTGTTGTTAGAGATATAGTTAGAGATATGTTCTAGATTTGATTTGGTTTCCTTATCTGTAACATGTCTTGTATATATATACCGGCCCATTGGCCTCCTGAATAGACAAGCATTATTCGTAACATGGTATCGAGCCTACCTAGGGTTTTGATCTTCCGTCGCCGCTTGTCGCCGCGACGCTGCCTCCTGCGCCGACGCCGGCCTCACCGAGCCACCGCGCCCCCGCCCCATCGCCGAGGTCTCCGCTTGCCACTGGGACGCCGCCTGCTGCAGAATCGGAGGAGTCGGGCTGCCGCTCTCCGGCGCGCCGCCATCGACCGCCGCTTCCACGCGGCCTCCCCCAGCACGCCGACGCCGGCCTCACCGGAGCCACCGCGTCGCCGAGGTCTCCGCTTCTCACCGGAGCCACCGCGTCGCCGAGGTCTCCCGCCCGCCCATCCTCTCCGGCCGCTCTCCGGCCGACCCAGGACCTCCATCGACGCTCCGCGGCGCCGGCTACGCAAAATCACGGCCCGCCACGCCGCCGCCGACCGCGCCGCCGCCGACGAGCCCCGCCGCCGCTGCCGTGAGGAGGGAAACCCTAATCGAGGTTTCCCGATTGGCATCGGGCCGATTCGGTAGAATCGGCCCGGCGGGTTCCTTCTTAAAGGAGAAAGAGAAAAACGTTGTTCTAAGCGCCGCGCCGCCCGGCGCCGCTGTTAGACTCGCTTGTCTTGGTCGCCGCCGCCGTCGGCGCCGCCTACCAATGGGCACCGTTTCTCCTCGCTGCCCGGTGATCTTCGACGGTGTTAATTACACCGACTTCGTGTCTCACATGCGCATCCATATGCGTGGTCTTCGTCTTTGGGGCGTCCTCTCTGGCGATGTCACCTGCCCGCCATGCCCTTCTCCTCCGACGGAACCTCGTCGCATTGCGCTTCCGACGGTGACAAGAGGCGCTATTGAGTCGGCCGCCTTGCCGATGAGAAGACCACGCCTACCAAGAGGCTCTGGACTCCTACATGGATCGCTTGACTACCTACACTCAGTGGTGTGACGACGACGCTCGAGCTGCTGCTGTCTTCATCGCCAGTGTTCAGCCTCAGTTTTCTTCTGAGATTGTGGGATTTTCATCGGCTGTCCAGATGTGGACTCATCTTCGACAGCGCTACGAACCCTCTGGAGATGCCCTCTACTTGTCAGTAGTTCGTCAGGAGCACTCTCTTGGCCAGGTGATACTATCTATTGACACCTTCTACGCTCGAGTTACGCGATCCGCGTCAATCGACTCTCTTCGCACCGGGCCGTCGTTCTGCTCATACCGCTTGGTCCGTCGCGACCGAGTTTCAGCGTGTCTACGAGTTCCTTACTCGCCTTCGTCCTGAGTTCGAGCAGAGGCGTGCCCAGCTACTTGCACGCCACCCTCGTGTCACTCTTCTGGAGGCCCTTACCGAGATACGTGCAGAGGAGACTCGTCTGAGTGGTGCCGGTCTGATGCCACTCCCCTCCGTGCTCGCCGCCCCACACACCGCTACACCGACTACTTCACGCACGCCAAGACGTTGCCTCCTCCGGTGCCGCCACAGTGGTGGTGGCGCCCTCCATCCGGAGGTGGTCGTCCTCGGCGCTCCTCTCGCGACAAGATCGGCCACATTGAGTCTCGGTGCTACAAGAAAGCAGAGGCATATTTCACGCCGTTCTTCTCCTAGCACTGCACCGGTATTTCTACAACGACGCGCGATCGACTACTTCCGCATTTTCTCTCCTTTGGGTGAGATAGCGGACTTGACGATCGCTGCCGCTTGTGTTCTTCCTCGGCGAGTTCTGCGGAGTTCTGCGGCCCGACTCTTCGGCACCGAGAAACCACCTCCTACTGAGCATGTGTACCTCCCGTGGATCCTTGATTCGGAGCATCCTTCCACATGACTTCCGATTCTTCCACTCTATCTTTGTTACACCTCTTGATTCTCCATCGGTGTTCTTACTGCGATGGTACCTCTCTTTCTGTCTGCGTCGAGGACCTCTTAGCAACTCATCTTTTCATGTTCCTACATTGCTCATGTTCCTCGACTAACCATGCGACTTCTTTCTGCTTGGATGACATCTTGACCTTGGTTATCGGATCATTCTCGACTCGACTCTTGTTGTGTTCGGGACCGTCACACGGAGCTCGTTGGTTCGGCCCTCGGCGCCTTGACTCGCAGCGTCTCTGGGAGCTTGACCGCTTCACCTTCCTTCCGCCGCCACCGTCGCGCCAGATCTCTCGGCTCTGCCACTCAGTCACCGGCTCTTTCCAACAATGGCATCACCGTCTTGGCCATCTGTGTGGCTCCGTCTGTCGTCTTTAGTTCGTCGTGGTCTCCGAAGTGCATCTCAGAGACGGTCTCTACATTGTCGTGTAAGTTAGGCAAACGGCTTGACTTCCTTATCCTCATAGTGAGTCGGTGTCTCAACGTCCTTTTGATCTTGTTCATTCGATGTTTGGGGTTAGGCTCGCCCTTCGCTTGAAGGGGTCATCGATACTATCATCGGCAACCGCTCAGAGCTTCACGTGTCCAACAATCTACATTGTCTTCTTGACTTCCTTATCCTCATAGTGAGTCGGTGTCTCAACGTCCTTTTAGATTGATGTTTTCTCTTCGAAAGGGGTCATCGATACTATATCATATTTATAGATGATCGCCACACTTGGATATATTTCATGTCTTCTCGTAGTGAGGTCTTGTCTATCTATAAACAGTTTGCCACTATGGTTCGCATACGCTTCTCCACTCCTATTCGTGTCTTTCGTCGCGACTCTGTGGCGAGTACCTCTCTCATCACTGCTAGCTTTTGTTGCGACTGGGCACACTCGCTCGATTCTCTTGTCCGGTGCTCATGCTCGAATGGTGTTCTTGGCGCAAGCATCGTCACCTCCTTGAGTCGGCTCGTGCATCGATGATTGCTGCCTCTATTCCACCTCACTTTTGGGCGGAGGCTGTTTCCACTGCCACCTATCTCGTCAACATCCAGCCTTCTTCTGCTCTTCAGGGAGCAATCCCTATTGAGCGTCTCTGTGGTCTCCCTCCTGACTACTCGCCATTCGCTCTGTTTGTTTGCGTTTGCTCGTTCTCCTCGCCCTCGAACGCACCAAACCGATCTCCATCCATTGAGTGTGTCTTTACGGGTGCGATGCGTCGAGCACAAGGGCTATCGGTCTTTGGGATCTGTTGGTCGACGGATGCGGATTTCTCGGGATGTGACTTTCGACGAGTCTCGTCCCTTCTACCCACGTCCTGTCTCTCCTTCGACTTCCTCTGTGGAGTCTCTGTCCTTTTTGACCTTTCCAGATACACCTATATCGTCTCCACATATTTCTCCTATGGCCTCTCCGCCATTGTCGCCGGCTGTTTCGTCTCCTGCGGCTCCTCAGGCTCCCCCCACTACACTCGTCTACACTCGTCGACCTCGTATTGAGGATCTTCCGGTGAGCCCACTTCTCCCGATGTTTCATCTTCTTCGATGCTTCATCTTCCCCGATGGGCCGTCTTTCTCGCTACGCCTCCGCGATCGCCGATCGATTCGGCCCCTGCCGGTTTGCCTTTGTCGGGCGCAGCCTACTTGTGAGCTCGCCTCCCACAGGGATGTTGTTACTCATCCCGAGTGGCGGCATGCCATGACCGAGGAGATTGCGCCTCGAGCGTCATGGTACTTGGGATCTTGTTCCTTTTCCATCTCACTCTCGCCCCATCACATGTAAGTGGGTCTATAAGATTAAGACTCGCTCTGATGGCTCTCTTGAGCGCTATAAGGCGCGTCTTGTTGCTCGTGGCTTCCAGCGAGAGCATGGTCGTGACTACGACGAGACTTTTGCTCCTGTGGCCCACATGACCACCGTGTCGCACTCTTCTTTCGGTGGCGTCATTGCCATCGGGTCTGCTTCTCAACTTGATGTCAAGAATGCCTTTCTTAATGGCGAGTTGCGTGAGGAGGTCTACATGCATCCGCCACCTAGGTATTCATTCTCGAGGGCATGGTCAGTGCCGCGTCGCCTCTCTCTATGGCCTTAAGCAAGCCCCTCGTGCTCGGTTTGAGCGCTTCTCCTCTGTGGTCACTCGCTGCTTGGTTTTTGACAAGTGATCATGATCCTGCGCTCTTTGTCCACACTTCGTCTCGTGGTCGGACTCTTCTTCTTCTGTATGTTGATGATATGATCATTACCGGAGATGACTCTGAGTACATTGCCTTTGTCAAGGCTCGTCTTAGTGAGCAGTTCCTTATGTCGGATCTTGGTCCTCTTCGTTACTTCCTTGGGATTGAGGTTACTTCCACTCCAGATGGTTTCTTTATGTCCCAAGAGAAGTATATTCAGAATCTTCTTGATCGTGCCTCCCTCACTGATCAGCGTCCGTTGAGACTCCTATGGAGCTCAATGTTCACCTCCGACCCTCGATGGCGATCCTCTTTCGATCCGACTCGCTATCGCCATCTTGTTGGGAGTCTTGTCTACCTTGTTGTTACTCGTCCGGATATCACTTATCCAGTTCACATTCGAGTCGGTTTGTTTACCGCTCCCACTCGGGTCCACTACACCACCTTCTTCGAGTTCTGCGATACCTTCGTGGACTATCTCTCGCCGTCTCTTTTTTCACGCCCGGCTCATTACTTCAGCTTATTCGGATGCTACTTGGGCGGCGATCCTCCGATCGCGGTCTATCTCGCCATCGTGTTTTTCTTGGTGGTTCGCTTATTGCACGGAAGACGAAGAAAGCAGATGCAGTTGTCCCGCTCGAGTGCAGAGGTGAGTTGCGAGCTATGGCTCTCTTGATGCAGAGATTACTTGGCTACGTTGGTTACTTGAGGATTTTGGTGTTTCACATTACACCGCTCCTCTCTTGTCGAAAGACAAAGTGCTATCAGTATTGCTCGTGATCCTGTGAAGCATGAGCTCACCAAGCATATTGGT
The DNA here is from genome assembly GCA_036346395.1 of Hsuehochloa calcarea. Classification (NCBI taxonomy): domain Eukaryota; kingdom Viridiplantae; phylum Streptophyta; class Magnoliopsida; order Poales; family Poaceae; genus Hsuehochloa; species Hsuehochloa calcarea. Next base: position 11,916,838 of record CM070601.1, on the reverse strand, counting down.
GTTGATGCTTCCTTCATGAGGTCTTGTGTGCATGATCAGGTGATTGCTCTACAGTATGTGACTTTGAGCTTGGATAGCGGATTTCTTCACGAAGGCCCAGACTCGAGCACAGCACGGCTTCTACCTCTCCAAACTCAGTGTTGTTGATCCACCATGAGTTTGAGGGGGGGTGTTAGAGATATAGTTAGAGATATGTTCTAGATTTGATTTGGTTTCCTTATCTGTAACATGTCTTGTATATATATACCGGCCCATTGGCCTCCTGAATAGACAAGCATTATTCGTAACAAGTGTAACCAGGTGGCCTCTCTGACTTTCAACGCTAGTAACCTGACGATGTAATGGGAAGCTGAAACTGTGCTGAAATGGCGCGATCGGCACCGACGTTTGGAGCGGAGATGCGCGCGGTTGGATTGGAAATGGCTGAAGTATGGTTACTTGGTGAGCATATGGAGTATTAGTATATAGGACAGGTCAACCTTAGTGGTTTCTGCATTCACTTGGCAATCAGGCAACAAGCTGTGTGTTACCTTTTGGTTTTTTCACGAAGTACCTGTGTTTGTAACATCCTCGTATTTCAAAGAGATTTCAAATCAAAATTTACAAATCTAATTCAAATCTGATCTTCAGTTGTGTTTCGAAACCCTAACCTCGGTTCGGCTCGACTCGGCCGGTTCTTCTCCACCCACCTCGGCCCAGGGCGCCGCCCCCACCACCTCGCCCGTGCCCCTCCTCGCCAATCCCTCCCCTCTACACCCTCCTGCACCTATCCCCTCTGCGAGCCCCGACTGCAGCGCCCTCCCTCTCCCCGCCTTGTCCCCCTCACCGCTCCTCCTCGCCAATCCCCGCTGCCGCACCCCTGCCTAGCCCGGTCTCCCCCGAGCGCAGAGCAATCATGGCCGACCTCGCCTCCGCCGGCTATAAAAAGCCGGGCCTTCTCTCCTTCCTCCCCTCCTCCCCCTCACCTCCTCCCCTCGTCTCCGACGCCGTCGCCACCTTCGTCTCAGCGTGCTGCCGCGCGCCTCACGAGCCTCGCCTGCCACGAGCCTCGCTTTCTCCCTCTCCTCGAAGCCATCACTGCCTCGGTCGTCATCGCCTCCTTCGCCCCGCCTCCTTCTCCGGCTCCGGCCCCGCTCCGGCGCTGCCACTTTCTCTCCCCAGCCTCCGTCGTGTGCTCCCGCCCTCTCCCTCCTCTCCCCGCCTCGGTCTCTCCCTCCCCCCTCTCGTTCTCCACGCAGCGGAGAATGCGAGGCGACGCGCTCCGCGCGACGCCGTCGCGTAGTGGGCCCTGCTCCCGTGTCGTCTCGCTGACAGGTGGGCCCGCGGCGTTGCTCCGTGGACCCATGGTCCCGTGGACCGACGAGTGCCTCCAGTCCACGCAACAATGTCGTGGACCGTGCACAGTTCATGCCACGTGTCAGCACCTCATTAATCCGGTTTTCTGATTTAGTTTTCAATTAAAAATTCAATTGAAAAGCTTCAAAAACTCATATATTTTTCTTTATAACTCCAAAAAAAATATGAAACTTATTTCTAAAATTTTCTAAAATCAAGATCTTGCTTATGGCACTGGTCTTGTTCAATTTGGAGTTTATTTATTATGAGTGTGGTATTTATTTACTCTCTCCGCTGTTGTGTCTTTTTCCAGTACTTTTGTCCGATTATGGTTCGAAGACGCAGGAGATCTCCACTTCGACCAAGCTCAAGAGTACCAGAGACCTCACTGCCTTTAACCAAGGCGGGTCAATACTTTGATCATTTTGAGCCTACATTTTATGCAAATTATGTGTATTTAAAATAACAAAGTTGCATGCTTTAATTCTGTAATCAAATGTATGTTAAAGTTTAAGGTAGTTAAACACTCATTTGATGATTAATTAAGTATTATCCATCCTTTGATAAATTGAATATCTCATTCCATGTCAACCTAGTAAATATGTGATAAATACTAGCATAGGTTGTACTTAAGCGACATGCTAGTTTTGCTTAAGTACCGAGACAATAAATGATGTAAATGGCTGGCGTGTTGTGTCAATTCGCTTTTCTCCCCAAAACCCTAAACAACTTGCTAGTACCACATCTAGGCGGATGGAAAGAGTGGTGGGTGTGGATGTAGCACGAGAATGTGTGGAATGTGGTATAAACCGTCCAGATGGATTAAGGACTTAATCTTGTCATGACCTCCTGTGTAAAACAAGTACAACCGCAAGTCTGCAAAGTGCAACTTGGCTTATAAAAATTATTGAACCCTGAATGTCATCCCACAACTGGTGTTTGGAAGTGTGCAAGCAGCAAGATGTACGCTGGCTTGAAAGGGACACCGGGGAGGGTGAAGTTGCCAGCTGTGCTAGTCGTTGTGGTTGGAGCCAGCTACGCTAGTCGTTGTGGTGAACATCCCGCACAACTTATGGAATTGGCCATAGAGGTGAGATGACTGAAGGGGAAAGGTAGTTTGAAACGTTACTGTGACGATCGCTCAACTACATGACTAAGGAATAATGTGGGGTAACGAGTATGATTATCTCTTATGGGTACAGTGTACAACCTCTGCGGAGTCTAAACTGTTTAAACAGCCGCTCCTACGGTCAAAGGCGGACATGAGATCTTAACTAGAGTTAGTTCTTTTACAAAAACCTTTGTGGGTGGATTACAACCAGGACGGCTACCTAGCCTGAGGTAAGATTTTTCCTGAGCCATCGAGCTCAGTGGTGTGAAGGAGCGGAGGTAGCTCCAACAAAATGATGCATGTGTAGAGTTCCGATGGAGGGAACCTCTACTGTTATTTAATATTGCACTTACTCCTTTTAATAAAAATGCAATTTGTTCAAAATGCTAAGTCATAGGAGTTTGTAATTATGATAATTGAAAATATTGCTTTAGCAAATAAAAGAACCTGAGTCATCCTTGTTAAGCCTTGCATGTATACTATTGCATATTGTGTGTTGGCTCACGAGCACGGTGGTTGTGCTCACTCCCGCTCTCCCCCCAAACCCTCCAGATGATTTGGATCAAGGAGACTACACGTACTACGAGGATCCCGAAGTCGATTCCCAAGGGAACCCCAAAGAATAGTCTAGATTCTGTAGTCTAGGTCTCGCCTCAGTCTAGTGGACTCGTCGGCACTTGCGTACAACCAATATTACCCAATCCTTGGATAATATCAGTTGTACGTAGGTCACCCTAGTCGCCTGCTTGTGGAGAGATGAGCTCTATCGCCTCTTTTGCTTCCACTATTGCTACGTGCTTCTGTGAGATGTAATCAATTTGGTCTGGTGGCCCTTATGTAAAACTCGACTTGACGTGGTCTATGTCACTCTGATGTCTGTTTGTATTTGAATGACTTAATTCACCATGTATGAAATGATTCAGCAATGAGTCTGTGAGTGCTACCTACTGATCCATGGAGTAGTACAATATTTTTACAGAGGAATCGGAATTAGAAAATCCGAATCCGGCAGTGTTAGAAGTATCTCTCAAACATATTTTAGTTCGCTGGTTAATTTGTAGTAAGTTTCAAGAGACACTTGTATGCATTTCCAGTGTCGTATATTCTTACCTGCAAACCGATGCCCTTATCTCTCATATTATTTTGATGCTGCCTTCTGTCGTAGGAAAATATAGGTGAATTACGGTAGCAGCAATTTTATTTGACCACTGGTACAGCCTTTTTATATTGTTTTCATACATAAAGCACATCATCAGAATGCCAATAGTATGCAATGCAAACTTCAAGCACCACCAGGCTTCCATTCACTTGACGAAATGACTATTGATTGACCTAAAATGGAAGCTATTATCCTGCTTTGTGAAACTCTAGCCAGCTAAAGTTCATTTCTATTTCCGACATTCACAGGAAAGTTAACTGACTTAATTTTCACTACAGTTTTGCAAAATGACAGCCAGTCCAAGTTAAATTAACCACAGGATTCAACCACGGAATATTTTAAACAAGCAAGCACAGAATTATGACCGAAACAAATCAACTGATGTTGATAACAGTATTAACATAGGCAGTAAGGTAACCATTCTCATCAGAACGTAACCAGGGTCGGTAGACCAACAATGTAATTCCTTTACCAATTGCCGGGAACATAAAATACGGTTGCCATTCAAACTGCAAAAGGCCGACTGCTGTCGACCTAGAGCCACAGACAAGCATCTCTGACAAGAGAACTCTCAGGGTTCAGACTTCAGAATTTCAGCTACACAATGGATTGTCCGGAATTCCTTGACAATCAAGCGACTTGTGCTGCAAGATAAACAGCAAGACGCCTCTCTTCAAATGAGTAGTACTCGTTGTCCTCCAGCAAAGTCAGCTCCGGTTTGTCGTAAGCTAGGCATGCAGGAGCAGCTTTTGTGGTAGTCAGAGCAGGCGTCATTGCCATTTGCATAGGAGCACTCACTGTCATCGGCGTCTTAGGAGTTGGTGCTGCGAAAGTCTTGGGGGTCCTGTTCTCGGCTTCAGTATCATTGGAGCTAGGCCGCACGGGCGTCGATGGAATGCTATTTCCTGGTGTGATCTGAGCGAAGGGTTTGCGAGGTGTCTCCATCTCACGAAGAATACTTGCACTGAATGATAACTTCTTGATCGGAAGATCGGCAATGTCCAAACCTCTACTACCTGAAAGTGTGTTTTTTTTGCATCAGGATAGTTTGATAGTTAAAAACTAAAATTGAGAACCAGTACATCAGATACAGTTGGAACTTGCCAGGGGAGAGAGTGCCAATATCTTCAATTTTCTTGGCTGCTCGAACGGATTTTGAGTGAAGTATCTCTGATTTTGGAGGTTGCATTGAAGCTCCACCGAGAGACAGCCTCCGGTTTGCACCACCCGTGGAGTTTCTTGGTACCTTCTTTGTGCTTTGAGGCTTTGAAGGGCTTGGCTTTGATCCATAGAGTGCCTCCTGCTCAGCTTTGAGTTGATCCTGAAGTTTCTTGTGATCCTGCAGTTACTTAGTGATTAGGTCTAAACCCACAGAAGATGGTATACACAATATTAGCACATAAATGTTCAGCAAACAATTAGTACCCTTTGCCTTTTCCTTTCCTGCTCCTTCTCTTGACGAACTATCATATATTCTTCAAGCATCGACAAAAGTCGAACCTGAAAAGGTTGCATGACATGAAGTTTTGACATTATAGATTAGAAACAAGTATTATATTGACCCACAAAAATAAACAGTGTGAAGAAACATACGCCATCGTAAGTGAACTCAGTGCCCCTTTCTTTCTCCCACGCTATGATTTTTGTTTTTAGAACATCTACCATTCCTGCTCAACGTAACAATAGCAAATAAGCAGCAGCAATTATAGAACAACAAGCAGAAAAAATATATTTATCAATAGCATTTCACCTGGTATTTTGTTAACCAGAACACGTGCTTTCTCGGCCCTCTTAAGCACAATATGGGCACCCCTCCCAGCATTATATCGGTTATCATCCTGACATGACATGCAGATAAAGCAATCAGCAGTAGTTGCTACAGAAACCTAAAAAGAGCCTGTCATATAACTTCGATCAAACACCACCTACTTTGTTGTAATCCTCCAACCAAACTTCCTCCTCACATGCATTTAGCCACTTTTCAACTCGCTCAAGAACATCCTTCCTACTAAAAGCTTCCTCTTTCACTGTTGCAATGTAAGCCTCAATTTGTTCTAGCAATAAAGAGGGATCAATAGCCCCTGAAATGGAAAAACAAAGGCAGTTACTTCATGTATTGCAACATTTTACTAAACAAACAAAATCAACAAACGCATCCATTCGCAACAAAATGCACCAGCAAAGCAAGTTACAGATAAAGGATCATCATATGACCCTATGAGCCATAACATATTAGAAAGCTAAGAAGAGAATCATCGATACAAGCTTACCTGCTTCAATGGCCTCAATGCTGAATTCGATTGCATAACCCTCCTCTCCAGCTAAATGTGCCCTTCGTCGATGCTCTTCTAGTTCTGTTTTCTTTTTCAGAACCAAATCCTTCATTTTGCTCGCTTTCAGTTGCAAAAGCCTTAATACCTCAGCTTCCACCTGCATCAAAGAATATCATCTCCTCTGAGTTTCCTATCCCAGTAGAGAACAGAAAAAAAACACAGTTAGATCAATTTTTGCAAACAACCATTGACTCACATAGTCGAGGAAATCAATGGAAAGGATGTTGGCCTCTGTTATTTCGGGCTCTGAAGCAGCAATATTGCATGTTATATTCTGGAAGGCCTGCTGCTCTTCGATTGGTGTATCCATGAGATTCCATAGTTCTAGCATGGTAGACGAGAGATCTTGAAGCTGCCAGAGCTAGAGTTAAGGGCTGAAAGCAGTCACATAATGAAATTTCAAACTTGGAATGGTAAGACGCTGACCTTCTGCATCCTTTGGATTTTTGCTTCGCGTAGTCTCTGTATTACTAATGCCAGCCTGTCAATTGTGGTGTTGCTTATGTTCCTCGGTTCATCAGCTTCATCCAGAGTAGGGTGTACCTCGGATACTGTTTGCTTGAAGTCCATACCAAGTACTTCGCATAAGGAATGCAAAGTATTCAGATATTCCATTACTTGCATTAGCCGCTCACTCTATCAGATATGCAAAAAAGAAGAAGAAGGAATCAGCAGATATAAAAATTATAAAAGGAATCCAGTGGGGTAGATTGGGAAAAAGGCGTGAATAAGGACCTTCTCCTTTTCAAGGGACTGCAGCTCCATTCTTAACTCTTCAAGCTTTCGTAAGGATAGATCAGATTGATCCACAGGTACTTTAAAAGGAACGAAATCTGCAGGCCTTATCTCAGATGATATCTTTTTTATCTGACCTACAACATCAAGAAACTGGCTCCATCGGTCGACCTTTCTCTTCTTCATCTCTTCCAAATATGGAATGATTGCACTTAGCTCCTCCCGTAAGCCACATGCCTTCTGCTTAGACTGAAGAAAAGAGAAAATGGAAAGGACTCGTTACTGGTGGAGCCCCTACAGCAAAGCTTCAAGCCTTTGAAAATTAGCGAAATTAACAGTACACATAGAGTAAACTCATTAGTGACCATATTGCTCAAGCTGTAGTTTACGGTTAAATTGGCCTGAATTAATAATGCTTAGTTTGGACGGACTATAACTGGTATGATTCCGACCAAATTTACATGGACCTTCGTTATCCTCCACAAGGATTGGACCATTCTGAACCCATCCTAATTCCAGACGATCCCTAGCCCTAAGGGCATGTTTGGAAAGGGAGATTTGGAATCATAAAAATTCCTAGAGCAACCCCTTCTCCAATTCCTCGCACCCAAAAAAAAACTTCTCCAATGAGGCAATGACTGCTAGTGTCCCTAGCCTTTATTGAAATTTTCAACATAGCTAATCTGCCCTAGGTTGGAACTAAATGTTGGCCGCCTTGTTCAAGCTAGAACACAGTTACATTGCCAACGGAACAATAGAGTTTACTTGTGCGTCATAACAACTAACACAATTAGAACTGGATAACAGAATGGTAAGAAACATAAATGATCTTATACAGTGTATACTGTACAAAATTAGCACAATAGTTGTATCAACACAGCCTTTTCTCATAGAATGCTGGTACTTAAAAAACTGCTGGAACAGTGACCAACCTGCCTGACGTGGACCGGCGGCTCGCCCATCGCGGAGCAGATGGCGGCGAGCTCCGCTTCAGAGTCGGCGATGGCCTGCCGCAGCTGGGCTCGGCTGCGGTTAGCCTGGTCCACCTTCCTCCTGTAGACCTCCAGGCACTCCTGCTCGAGCTCGAGCAGTATCCTGTCCCTCGCGGCATCCGGCTCCCCGACCTCATCCCAGATAACCTGAGCACAAGAAAATCACGAGCAATCAGACCCACGGGCCGCAACAAACCACTCCGTGGCAGCAACCGCAGAGGCAGCGGCGCGCACCTGAAGCTCGTGCATGAGGGACCCGCAGATCGTCTCCATCTGAAGGAGCTGGTCCTTCGAGTGGCCGCTCGTCGTGGCGAGGGTACCGCAGCCTGCAAGGAGGTCACGCGGAGAGCCTTAGAAGAGATCGCAGACAGAATTAGGGTTCGCTCGGATGGTAGATGCAGCCAGGCCTGCGGCTTCCTCCCGCTGCGAGTTCACTCACCAGCCTGCGGTGGCTTGGTCGGGCCGGCGGGGGAGGTAGGAAGGCTGGATTGGGGCGAGCGGAGGCGGCGGCAGCGGGGAATTAGCCGGAGGCGACGGCAAGATTGGGGGGAATGGATGCGGCGGACGAGAGGTTTGAAATGGTTTGAAATGGCAGGGAGACGATTTCGGAATACCGAATTGGGGGGACGGGGATGGATGGGGCCGTAGGGAGGGAGGGGAGGAAGTAGAACTGTAGGAGCTTATTTCTGTATTTGCATCACGATTGAGTGGTCCGTTCTGACCCTTTCATTTTGAATTGGACGGTGGAGATGGGAGGCTGGACAATTTCCGTGCAGGAGAACAATGGATATATACTGACGTGGGCCAAGGCCATCGGCCCGTATTGGGCCCACTGTGCACGAGAGAACTAAGATGTGTAGTGATGAACGTATAATCTCACGGAGCATATCTACCCTTTTGTTAAAGCTGGTGGAATTACCAGCCTCTCGTGCCTCTCGTACGATTAGTCCTCCAATCCTTCTGCGTCAGCTGCCCCGTTCAGCGCGCCCGCACTAGAGACGTCGTGCGAGGGAGCCTTTCTCCCGGTCAGCCGGTCACCGCCCCGTCTAGGCCGGTCGGCGTCCCAGACGATGCCCGGCTCCCATCGTCGCTCCACAAAATATCGGCCCTTCCTCGAGCCTCGCCCCGCCCACACTTTCCCCGTCTCCTCTCCTTCCTCGCGCCGCCCATGCCTATCTCCTCCCCTGCCATCGGTGCCACCGTCCACCAGCCGGAGCCACTTCGGTGCACCTACCGCATCCCCTGGCCGACGCCGCTTCGGCACACCTACCGCATCCCCTAGCCGGCGCCGCTTCTGCACCCTACCTCGCCCAATGCAACCTCCAGCCGAAGCCGCTTCAGAACCCTATCTGACTGCTTCTATCTGCGTTGCAGGCGGAGTTCCACTGTCTGACGGCCGCGAAAGTCGTCGAACCCGTCGTCGCCGATGGTCCCGTTGTTGTGAGCCCCGTCCAGCCTCCTCCTCTGTCGCTTCATCACGGTATTGCCATCCGCCTTTGATCGTTTTCATTGCTCTTTAGATTCCTATTTTCCTTTACTAATTTGCGTAGCTGATTGAGGTCGTAGAATTGCATAGTGAGAAAATTATGAATGATTTGTTACCGTCCATCCAACAAGATGGATGGACTTTATGTTGGATCCTGGTCGGTTGCGCAGGTACTATTTCGATCCTCTGTTTTGGAATCGCCCCAGCTGAAATACTATGCACTAATTTGTTATCGTTTCGTCTGACAGAATGGATGGTCTCTATGTTTTATCTTGAATGTTAGATCGCGTACTGTTTGCATCCTGTGTTTCTGCATGGCCTCAATGGCGCTACCAGTCGACAGATACAACTTTGATCATTTCCGTTGCTCTTTATATTCCTATTTTCTTCACTAATTTGCACAGCTAATTGAGGTCATCGAATTGCATAGTCAGAAAACTATAACTGATTTGTTACAGTCTCATCCAACAAGATAGATGGACTTTATGTTGTATCCTGGTCGGTTGCACAGCTACTGTTTCCATCCTCTGTTTTGAATCGCCTCAGCTGAAATACTATGCACTGATTTGTTACCGTTTCATCTGACAGAATGGATGGCCTCTGCGTTTTATCTTGAATGTTAGATCAGGTACTGTTCGCGGCCTATGTTTTTGCATGGCCTCAATGCCGCTACTAGTCAATAGGATGCTGTGTTGGATTCCTTCAGGCGATGGCACGAGATTTAGTGCTGTTGGTGAGCTTTTACATCGTTGTTTCTTATGAGTTATTTTCACTGCTTGTGAGATATCATGAATTTCCTTTGTTTTTCCATCAGTATGCTGAATTATTAATACAGGAAAGATTCCACCACATTGCCGAACAATTTCATCGTTAATTTACTGGTAGACACTTGGATAAGCATACAACTTTTGTTTTATTTGTATTGACGGTGATCATCGTTCGATTGGAGACAAATTGCGATTCTGACTTTCTTACTTTTTTCCCTTGCCATATGAAGTTGTTCAGTTTGCAATTATTTTTGTGATTTTATATATATTAGGTGGTAGCTACAACTAAAATTTTTAGAGCCAGCAATTCCATCAGAGCAAAGGGTTACCTGATAACGCTATTCAGTTTACTGGCTTAAATTTATGCATAGGTTATAGCTGTTCACCAAAGTTTACTCGTGTTAGTTTAGATAAAGATTGAGCATGACACAAAAGATTCAGAACTTCCTATTCGATATATATGGGTTATAGCTAAAGATAGACAACAGGACAATAGAGATTTACAGTTTCCCCATTAAGAATACCTCGTTGATTGAGAACTTAAACTTTCCGGGTTTGTGATGCATTTCATTCTTGAAACCATTGAATACATGATATTCGTTAAAGTGGTTATGCTTTGTGATGCGTATCAGTTATTGTACTACGGGACTCTACTCCTTTACTTTATGTCATGTTTGGGTGTTTGCATTATTTCGATTTGTTTCATGTTTTTCCAAATTGTATTTTGTGTGCTAAAAGGTAACTATCATACTTTGTATGCTGCTAATTTCTTGTTTGTTGCCGATGTGATCTACCTTGGTATCACTGTTTTGAAACACAGGCAGATTAGGACTCCGAAACTTGCCATATGACCCTACTGCTGTAGATTAGATTAGATTTTTTGTATTTAGTTTATACTTGCTTATGCATAGCCTCACCTGCATGGAGGGAAAGAGATATTGAGTTTTCTGTGTTTCAGAATCACTTGGTGTTTAGTGCTTCGTAGTTCTTTTTTTTATTCGTATGACATGCCGTCATACGTTGCCGCTGTCGACTGCATGCTTCGAAACTTGAATCTATTTTCTTTATGAATTTTCAGTGTACCGTACTCTTAAGGCTTACATACAACAACTTTATTACTGACATGGTATCTGCAGTGAAAAGCTCTCATGGACTAGCCCTGTTCCTGATTCCAGACCCAGCATTACAAAATATAAAGTCCCTAAACAGTTCAGGTTGGCGATGTAAAGGATTCAATGTCATCGCTTTGTTTTTTGATTTGCGGGTACGGGATCGCTAATTGCTTTGAATTTCTTACCATGATTCAGAAAACAGGTTGTTGTGGATCCTAAGAACCAAGCTGGCTGTGGCGGACACCGTCCGGTTACAAGGTTCGCGCATTGTTCTTACCTTTAGTTACCGTTTAGAGTTGAATGTGGTGGAAGGTTAATGGAGCTCTTGTGTCACTATTTTCCAGGAAATTCGCTGCATCGCTTGCAAACCAACCCACAGGTGCTTCCCTGGTGATCATCATGAAAGTGGTTGAGTTTGTTGTCGTTTTACTACATGCACTGCTGTTCTTTTCTCTAAACTTTTTCACTAGATTCGGATCCAAGCAGAAATTCCACATATTTGGTATGCTCTCATCAATGCGCTGTTTTTATTACTCTGATTATGTATGTAGTATGAAGTTGTATGTGCAAACTTTGTGCTGCATATCGAGATGGTAGATTCAGCTATTGGATTATTGATACAGAACAGATTAAACAACATCACCGAACAAATGTAGCGTTACTTCACTGGAACAACAACCCTGTGATGCATATTTCTTCTGTATTTTATATACATTTGTCTGGAGAAACATACACCTTATGTTCTCACCAAACAAATTGCATGCACCCAACCTCAGACAGTTACATTTTTCCCGAGAAACTACCCTCCATGAAAAGATAAGGAAATTGTCTATTTTGTTCTTCTTCATTGTTTATTATTTAGACACACTTGGAGAAGCAGACACCTTTTGTTTTATTTGTATTGACGGTGCTCCATGGTCGATTGGATGCGAATTGCGATTTTTAGTTTCTTTCTTTTCCCCCTTGCCAAATGACACTGTTTAGTTTACATATATTTTCATGACTTTATATATATTGTGGGATAGCTCAAACTAAAATTTTGAGAAGTAGCCATTCCATCAAAGGAAAACTGACCTGATAACGATGTTCGGTTTACTCACTGAAATTTATATATAGTTGATAACTGTTCAATGAAGTTTACTCACCTTAGTTTAGATAAAGCTTGACCATGTCACCATAGATTCTGAACTTCCAATTGGATATATATGGGTTATAGGTGAAGACAAAAAACAGGACAATAAAGATCTACAGCTTCCCTATTAAGAATAGCTCTTGGATTGAGACCTTCAACTTTACAGTTCTGTGATGCATTTCGTCCTTGAAACTACTGAATACATGATGTTCATGAAAGTGGCTATGCTTTGTGCTGCGTATCAGTTATTGTACTTCGGGACTCTACTTCTTTACTTTATATCCTATTTGCATTACTTCGATGTGTTTCATGTTTTTTCAGATCATATTTTGTGTGCTAAAAGATAATTGTGATAATTTGTATGCTACTAATTTGTTGGTTGTTACCCATGTGATCTACCTTGGTGGCACTGTTATCAAACGCGGGCAGATTAGGGGTACGAAGCTTGGCATATGGCCTTGCTGTTGTATATTAGATTAGATTAGATTGTTTGTCTTTAATTTATACTTTCCTATGAATAGCCTCACCTGCATGTAGGGAAAGATATATTGAGTTTTCCATGTTTCAAAATCAAGTGATTCGTCAATTTAACCTGGTGTTGATGTTGACTGATCATGTAAATGCTGCGTCATGTACATGCTTACCGCTTCCTTTGCTAGAAAGTCTGCTTCAGATTCTTTACCAACCGCAAAACAATCTTGACCGGATGACTCGCCACTGACAGCTCAAGTTGATGATGACATTGGGTAAATACTACCCCTGCTGTTAGCAGTATCAGTTTATTAGGACCTCTTTCTTCCATATTGTAACATCTCATTATCACCCAACTGATAGTGCGGTGCATCTGAGAAAGAAAGTCACTGTCATCAAGAGACTAGACATGGATAAACCTTTCGGCAAATGAAACAACAGGTTATGTCTTCATAGTTTAGAACAACTTAAGCTGCTTATTGTCTCTCGCCTGTCATATTAACATTTTCTCATTTAATTCGTTTATACAGAGAGCCTATGTACAAGCAGTAGCCCCGTAATGATGAGCCACACCTTTTGTTAAACTACGTCGGCCCTACTTTTTGTATGAAAAATAGATGTAAACTTAGCTGCTAATGTTCGCCAGACGGCTTGTCTATTTCTTAGACCGATTTGTGCTAATCGTTTATACTTCTGTGACCGTCCATCGTATGTTGTATCTATTTTTGTAACTTTTGCTGTTGTGCTGCTACACTCATCCTCCCTGTTAACTATCATTCACACATGTCTTGTACTTTCAAACCTACATATTCTATGGATCGATACCAGACAGTGCCTTGGCTTTCCATAGATACCATTGTGTTACGGATGATACCTTAACTTTCCATAGATACCATTACGTAAAAATGTGTTTCCCATGGGAAAACATCTATATTGCTCTGCCATGAAAAGCGCTTCACACGTTCTGCCTGCCCTGCGTATCATTCTAAGTATTGATACATCCTCCAGACAGACCAAAAAAAAATAACTTATATCTATGCAAGAGCTATGACGATGCCAGCTGAAGCGCGGCGTAGCGCGCATAGCATTCTAGTAGTCCAGAAAGGGAAGCTACGTGATGCCAGTAGTGTTAAAATCGCAGAAGGATGGCAATCGACACAAACGGCAATCGCAGCTGATACCAAAGCTTACTTTTCTGATTAACGGCAGCCATTTTCCTGAGCTTGTCTACAACCGAAAAGGCGCAAACATGCCAAAAACTAAGCGGGGAGATTGATCAGTTGCCTCTTCTCCAAGGTGGCTTCTATCATTTGTAATTATTTTTATTACACTTGATTATTTACCACAAAGTTGAAGAGACAATCAATTATTTTTGCTTTTGAACATTTTTACCCCAATCTTCCTCCCCCCTTCTACCTCATCCTCTCTTCTCCTCTTGTGCGGCCCACACTGCCTTTGGCCAACCGGCGCCGCCTCCGCTAACGTCATTGCTTTGTCGTGTGGCCACCGCCGAGGTGCGTGACACTAACGTCGGGGTCGGCGGTCCGGAGAAGGAATCTCATCCTCCTCGGCTTGGACGGCCATCGCCAGACCTGTCCAAATGGGCCGCCCAGCACGGCATAGGCCCGATTAGGCCCGATTGACTAATCAGGTCATGTCGTGCCAGCCCGTGAGCCGGGGTGGCGACCCAGCCATGGCACGCCGGCCTCTCGGGTCGGCCTGCATGTTAAGCTTGACGGGCTCCGGGGTTGGCCCGTGTAGTCAATCTCGGCCCAAAAATTTCAAAAAAAAATCCAGAAAATTGTATAGAATTGAAAAATGCATATTAATATTGTAAAAAAAGAGTTCTATGCACATAAAAATAGAAAAATATATTGAAAATGTAATAAAGAACTTTATTAATGTCTACATGGTTGCATCATTAAAACTTTTGTCAAATAAAAACTCAACATGAGAAAACATTGGCAAAAGGGAAAAAAAGTACAACATATATCTCTACATATATCCATGTTCTAAGTGTTGTTGTCTATATACAAATTTTCGAATACGCCCGCAAACTCTCGATTAGCTACAGAGTTTTGTGCTCGTGCATCAACTTGTTCCCAATCTTTTACAATTAGAAGTATCTCCACCATCTCACTTGTGGGACTTGTTCTTCTCTCCTTCAATATTCTTTCAGAAAGACTGAAAGAAGACTCGGAGGAAACCGTGGAAACAGGAATAGTTAACACATCACAAAATATTAAAGCCATCTGTGTGGTAATCCATGGTATTACTGTCCAGATAGGCGTACAATTCCTCACTCATCGGGTGGGCAATTGGTCTTGCTTCAGAAGATGTCGTTGTAGAATCGGAACCTCTAGACCTAGAGAAAGAACATGTACCCCAGATTTTGCCCCACACATTTGTCTTCTTACCAGTGGTGGGTGGTAATGGAGGTCATTGCAAGTGAGCTCCTTGAAACTTATATTCGTACCTTTGATAAATATCAAAAAAATTAGCACGCACATCTACAAAAATAGTTAGAATAGTCCAGACCTCTAGCATCATTAAGAAGTTGGAGAACATTAGCAATTCCTTGAATTTTAGTTCTATAATCTAAAATATATGCAAATGCATATAAAAATGTGACTTCTTTCCAATATTTCAAACATCTAGTTTTCATAGCAATGATAGCCTCTCGTAAGACTATTTTATTTTCATATGCCTTCAAGTGACTAGCAATTTCTATAATATTAATACGCTTTGGTTCCAAAGAGGAAACAAAGGAGTAATGTTCACAAAAAGAAGCAATACGAGAGCGAGTTTGGACACCTTTGTTACTTCACCCAATATTTGGTCTATTGGGTGGTCTTTGGCTATTACGTTGTGGATCCTTTGAGGTAGATTAAATGATTGATCTCCTTCCTTGACATCTTCTTGATCTTGATTTATTTCATTTGTCACGGAAGAGGTAGGTGGCTCAACTCCTCATGGATGATGATGGTTCACTTTGATCTTCTTTGGCTTAATATCCCCAATTTGCATATTCTTCATTGCTTCCATAAGAGCTCCATTGCCTACATCATCAAAATCCTCTTGCTCTTCTTGAGAGCCGTTAGTTTCATCAAATTGTACATCGTGTCTTTCTTCAACAATACCACTAGTTTTGTTAAAGACACGATATGCTTTGCTATTTGAGGAATAAACAAGTAGAAAACCGACATCACACCGACTTGCAATTTAGAAAGTCGAACACCCTTTCTTAAGATGTAGCATTTGCAACCAAATACTCTAAAGTAAGAAATGTTCGGTTTTCTTCCAACAAGGAGTTCATAGGAAGTCTTTTTCAAAAGTCTATGCAAATAAAGATTTATTTATGGCATGACAAGCGGTAGATAATGGCTTCCGCCAAAAGCGATCTAAGTATTATACTCATCAAGCATTGTCCTAGCCATTTCTATTAATGTACGATTTTTCCTTTCTACTACTCCATTTTGCTCCTGAGTGTAGGTAGTGGAAAACTCATGCTTTATTCCTAGTTCATCACAATAATCTTCAATATTAGTGTTTTTGAACTCTAACCATTATCACTACGGATTTTCTTTATTATAAAATCAAATTCATTTTGAGCCCTTTTGCAAAACTTTTAAAAATCTTGGGGCTTCACCTTTGTCATATAAGAAGAATACCCATGTATATCTAGAGTAATCATCTACAATGACTAAACAATAGCTATTGCCCCAATGCTCTTATAGGTTGTTGGCCCAAACAAATCCATATGTAAGAGCTCTAATGGCCTAGAAGTTGACATGATACTTTTGGAAGGATGAGAGTTAGCAACTTGCTTTCCTGGCTTGACAAGCACTACAAAGTCTATTTTCTCAAACTTCACATCCTTCAAGCCAACCACTAAGTCATGTTTGAAAAGCTTTTAAGTTGAATCATTCCCACATGACCTAGTCTTCTATGCCATAACCAACCCATTGAAGTTTTTGCAATCAAACAAGTTTTCAAACACGATTCATTTGAGGAGAAATCAACCAAATAAAGATTGAATCTAAAACCTTTAAAAATCATTTCTTTTCTTTTCTTTAAAAATAGTGACCTCCTTTTAGAGAAAGAGCAAGTTAATCCAAGATCACATAATTGAGCAACGGATAGCAAATTAAAATTCAATGTTTCTACTAAAGATACATTTGAAATGGAAAGGTCATTTGAGATAGCAATTTTACCTAAGCCAATTACCTTTCCTTTGCCATGTCCAAACCAATTTTTTTATGTACATCCATTGTCCGGCAGAAGTTCTTATATGTTGCTATTCATTGGTTAGAATAATATAAGAAAGATATCGCAATGTGGAAAACTTTAATATACACCTCCAACCTCTTCAACCATATTTTACTATAATATTAATAATATGACAAATACATCACTAATGTAGCAAGAAGGATTCAACGTAGGCACTAAAACAACGAAGTGAGAATATCCATTGCCCTAGAGTTTGTGACGGTATTGATAAAAGTTATTGAAAAAAATAGTTTGTAAGACCAAAGTCTTTCACGATTTTGACAACACAATACACAATTTCTCACACGTATGCTACATCAATTAGTTTGAACCCTATAATTATTTTTTATATTTCTCGGTTGTTATTAACATAATAAGCAACTACACTAAGATAACTCTCCCTAGCCCGACCACTCCGTATATCCGAGATCAAAGCCACCGAAAATGTTCAGGTGCTAAATAGTTCTTTTAATTTATCACAGCATTCATTATAGTATTTAACTAGATCCCTAGTTGTTGTCTGCCTAGAAACGATATAAAATCTAATATTATGTGCAGTTTTTATGTAATTTTCAAAAGTTTAAAGGTAAATCCTTCATAGCAATTAAACGATAAAGAGATTAACGAGCTACCTCAGGACTATAATCCCAGCTACGTACAATATCGTCGGGGTTATACTGCTGTTGCGTCTGCCTCGTGGCCAATCCTTGCCTTGCTTTACATCTTACAACATGTCTAAGCAAATACCTCATTACACATGAAGACTTTGCAGACAATCCGTGTTTATAAATTTTACAAACATATCTTACCTGAACTCCTTGAACGTCTAGCTCGGTTGTCTTATCGAAATCATCTCAGACTCCCGATGTACTCGACCTGGATCTCTTTGCTCTGTTGGTTGCAGACGTAGATGCTACCCTAGAACCTGATGATGGTATTCCTACTTGCTCTTGTGGTTGGTTTGAGGCCTCGAGATTTACGAAGGATGCAAGATCCTTTGGTGAAATTCCTTAATCACCGGTAGCAAAACTATCGTAATTTTTCATCACGAAAACTACAAATAAAAGATTACACTATTATTTATTTCATCTTAGTATAATAAATAATAACAATAAGATATGGGGAAAACAGTATTGTACCTTTTTCCGACTTGCTGTTGGATTTCAAAATTTTGAATTTTGGCAAATTATCACACAATGAATCTAAATTTGCACAACAGAATTTGTAGAAGAAATTGAGGTATAGAAGGGTGCTGAATAGAGGGGGTATGGTTGCTATTTATAGAAAATTAGGGATTTTTTGAATCTATTTCGTATTTTTAAACCGTCCAACAACTCAAAAACAGTAAAAAAAAAAAATCAAACTTTTGACTATTACCTGTGTCTAAACGGGCCGGTGTGCCATGCCCGGCATGCCTAAACGACCATAAACGTGCTCCCCGTGTCGTGTTGTGACGGGACCGGTGTGCCTAAACGGGTTTAATGGTCGTAAACGTGCCCCCGTGTTGCGTGACGTGTCTGGCCGACTCGCTGGGTTAGGGTGTCGACACCTTACCCGAACCGAACCAACAGCCTCGTACTTCGCCCAGCCCGCATGATCTATTTAGACAACTCTAGCCACTGTTGTTGGGCCACCACCTCTGCCTAGACGACTGCTGTTCCCAGCCGCGCCGTCGTTGGCCAGATCTGCAGGACAGGACGAAAGCGCAACACGAGGCTTGAAGACGAGGACAGCGTGGCAGCACTTACGGAGGAGTGCAGCGTGCCCCTCTCTTTTCCGGCCGAAGCCGCGCCACCGCGTGCTCCCCCCGAGCCACGTCGCTAACGCCGAAGAAGAACGCAGGCGAATAGATCCGGCGGCACGACAGTTGGGGACGAGGTTTGGCGATGACTTGGGCGGGGACCACGACCGGCCCGGCGACAAGCAGCGGGTCCGGCCATAAGCAGGCTCACTGGCCCGGATCCAGCCATGTCCGATCCTCAACGGCCGCCTCGTGTTGCTCACCGGTCATGGTGTAGAGAAAGACACAAGCACACGGACTCACAAGTCACAACTAGTGGTGAGGCGGCATTGCGACTCTAGGGACGAGGGGGTGACAGCTTCAGAGAGCAAACGACTAGGACAAAGCGACCAGTCTGAAATAGCTAAAGCAGAGAAGACGAGGAAGATGAGGAGAGAGAAGACAGTGGCAAAAATGTTCAAAAGAGTAAAAAAACAATTGCCTCTCCAACTCTGTAGCAAATAAAGTGCAACTAAAACAGTAGCAAATGATAAAACCACCTCAGATAGGGCAAATTATTAATTTTCCCAAAACTAAATAAACAAACATGAAACAATACCGGTCTCCAAAGTGCGATTACAAACAACTTTACCAGCCAGAAACCATAACTTCATGGTCTGATGGATCTGCATTGCAAAGGCCACATTTTTTGTTAGTCAAGTAATTTTGGTGCATCCAAATAATTGTCACTGCAATTGCTTATTTGGGGTAAAGTGGAGGAAAAAAAAGGACAAAAAACAAGCATCCCTCAGCAGGAGATGGCACTCCTGCTCGTAAGCACGTCCTGGCTAACAGCATAAAAGCTTAAGTCCAAAAAATTAACTTGTACAGGATTTAACACCGAAGAAATATCATTATGAAGCAGATTCCTTGGCAATTTTCTCAGCCTTAGCAATGACTTCCTCAATGCCTCCCACCATGTAGAATGATTGCTCGGAGAGGTCATCATACTTCCCATCCAAAACACCCTGCAATTACCAGATCCTTCAGCAAATCACAGACTAAACAGTGCTAGCAGCCAGAAAGAACAAAAGAAAAGCCCATTAAGAAACAAGCAGACTGCTAACTACACGTAAAAGGGTGGAGTTATACGGCAAAATGAGCATAATACATTGCAATGAACATACAATATGTAGAAGAGTTAATACTGGATTTGACTTTTGTGCAGTGTTCATATTGCATGCACTGTTCCAGTTTAGTAAACATAACACCAAACAAGCAATTTCTCATAGTAAAACACTGGTACCATGTGATAATATTGTTCTAGAAATACTATGATTAAGCCCATACCTGGAAACTTTTAACACTCTCCTTCAGCTCCACATACTTCCCTGGAGCACCCGTGAAAACTTCAGCAACATGGAAAGGCTGGCTCAGGAACCGCTGAATCTTCCTTGCCCGAGCGACCGTCAACTTATCATCCTCACTGAGCTCGTCCATACCCAAAATTGCAATAATATCTTGAAGATTCTTGTAGTTCTGAAGAACCTTCTGAACACCACGAGCAGTGTTGTAGTGGTCCTCACCCAGCACGTGGGGAGAAAGCATCCTGGACGTGGAGTCCAGAGGATCAACAGCGGGATAAATACCAAGCTCAGAAATCTGCACAGGCAGCTCGTTCAAGTCATAATGAGCACATCATGTGCATAATGTACTAGGACAGGTGGACAAACCTGTCGTGACAACACAGTAGTAGCATCAAGATGGGCAAAGGTAGTAGCAGGAGCAGGATCCGTCAAGTCATCAGCAGGCACATAAATAGCTTGGACAGATGTAATAGAACCCTTCTTTGTTGTGGTAATGCGCTCTTGCAGTCCTCCAAGATCAGTAGCAAGAGTTGGTTGGTATCCCACAGCAGATGGAATACGTCCAAGAAGAGCAGACACCTCAGAGTTTGCCTGACATCAAGGGTGACCAAAAACACAACAGTGAGACTTAATAGCAATGGTGAATCCAAACAATAAGTTAAAATATGGAAAACATTAAAAAAGGGTGTTTTTGTACTAAGTTGAGCACATGCAGTATCGTGGCAACAAAGTTCATATTAACTAATTCCTTTTGTGCACAAGATTGGTGTTGGTACTTCCTAGACCGAAGACGAACTGCAGAAATTACCTGAGTGAAACGGAAAATGTTGTCAATAAATAGAAGCACATCTTGCCCCTCAGCATCACGGAAATGCTCAGCAACAGTCAAACCGGTCAACCCAACACGAGCACGAGCACCCGGGGGTTCATTCATTTGCCCGTAGACAAGAGCACACTTGCTTTCACTCTGCCAACAAAACCAATATATAAGAAGGATAGTTTGCATATGTGAACTTCACAGGGAGATCAAGAAATCTCTACCAATTACCTGCTTGTCACCAAGCTTAATGACACCACTTTCAATCATTTCCCTGTACAGATCATTACCTTCACGGGTACGTTCTCCGACACCAGCAAACACAGAGAAACCACCTAACATAAACAAATTAACCGATTATAATCAGCAAAACAGAACAAGTGACTGAACAATTTAGATTATGAAACTCTATACAATACTAACCATGGGCCTTAGCAACATTGTTGATCAACTCCATGATTAGGACAGTTTTACCCACTCCTGCACCACCAAAAAGACCAATTTTCCCACCCCTTTGGTAGGGTGCAAGCAGGTCCACAACCTGTAAGAAATAGAACCATTGCACAACAATCAACACTCAGGACATGATGACAAATATGCTACCACACTGAATTCAAAGACTTAATACATAGGCTCCAGAAGGGATATGGAAAAATTATACCTTAATTCCAGTAACAAGAATTTGCTGCTCTGTGGCTTGCTCAACAAAAGCAGGGGCCTCACGGTGGATAGGAAGGAAATGGTTTGTCGCTACAATATAGAAAATCATCAATAACAACGACAGAACATAAAAAAAAATATAGGATTACAAACTCTTCCATAAATATGTACAAGAAAGATATATCAAACATCCAAAGTCACTTACTTATGTCACCTTTCTCATCAATCGGCTCACCAATAACGTTCATGATGCGTCCAAGTGTGGCCCTGCCAACAGGAACCTACAAGGAAGAATAACTTCCAAGTCAAAAACATAGTGAAGCATACTATAGGTGATCAGGTTTCAATTTCCAAGACAGTGCTACTGACGTAAGACTCTGAAAATGTAAACATCTCCAGGATATGGTGATATGCATGATTACATCTAAAATCTTCTGCAGCAGACTGTCAACTGATCCTACCAAGGCCCATTTCCAGTGGACATAAAACAATTTTCTAATATTCACTAACACCTGAAATATAGATTTCTACAAAGCAACCTCGTTATGTCACAACGAGGGAACTATGCGCCGATGAGAGTAATGAACTTCGGCAAATAATTTAAGGGAAAAACTAGACCACCAAAAACAACACAACCACAGCATTTGAACCATGTTGGACAAAATCATTTTAGCGCTTCACATACACAGCCGATAGACCACCACAAGCCATCAAACAACCTATCGGTAAGTGAACCACAACAAAAGGTGTAAAGTCTCAACACTAACCACTCAGATCTGTACATCCAAATCAAAACTAATACCAGTATATCTACATTTCATTAGATCGAGCTCAACCGTCAAAAATGGAAATGTACGACCGGAAACGAGGAGGAAAAGGCGGATGTGTCATTACAGTGATGGGGGAGCCGGTGTTGAGGACGCGCTGGCCACGGACGAGCCCCTCGGTCCCGTCCATAGCGATGGTGCGCACCATGTTCTCGCCAAGGTGCTGCGCCACCTCGAGCACGAGGCGGATGTTGTTGTCGAGCACCTCGAGCGCCGTCAGGATGGGCGGGAGCCCCTCGTCGAACCGCACGTCCACGACGGCACCGATGACCTGGCACACCTGCCCGACCGCGCCGGCGCCGGTGAACTCGTCGGTGATCTTGCCGCCCCCGGTCTTCCCGGTCGCAGGTGGATGGGTGGACGGCGCCGCCTGGGCCGCGGCGGACGTGGCGTAGGCGGCGGCCCGGTTGAAGAGGTAGCCGGCCGGGGACGGGCGGTGAGGGGGCGCGCGGGGGCGCGGGGCGGGGGAGGCCCCGCGGAGGCGGGAGGCGGAGCGGAGGAGGGAGGAGAGGGCCCGGCGAGTCGCCATGGCCGGAGATCGCCGGAGACGCGGTCTGGATCTAGGGGTAGACTTTTCGCGAGGTGAAGTGTTCGGTTGCGGCTGGGGTTAGGGTAGTGAGGTGGGGGTGTGGGAATATGGGGAGTGGAGATATCGAAGGGACGGATAGTGGGTGGACTTGGTCTACAGGGACCGGGAAATGTGGAGGAGCAGCCCGTTGGTGGTTCACGGTGATCTCTGGTGTATGGAGCCGGTCCAGTGAACTGCTGATTGTGCATTTTCGAATGGAATAAGTCCATTCTTCGTCCCTCATCTATACCCGATGATTAATTTTGGTCCCTGAACTTAAATACCGGATATAACGCACCTCAAACTTTTCATACCGGGCAAATTCGTCCCTCGTGCGTGAGGCGGCGGTTTGAGCGGCCGTGGCATCCACGTGTGGCCGAGCCGCCTCGACTCGGCCATTTCTCTCTCCTCTCCCCTCGAATCAAATCATGCTCTCCGATGCCCTCGACGCGGTCGCCTCACTCTCGCTCTCTCTCTCTCGCCACTCGCCTCGCTCTCCCTCTCGGCGGCTAGGGTTTACGGCCGTGGCGACTAGGGTTCTAAGAAATCCCGGATCCCAATCGGACAGGACGCGGTGAACAAGGACAGGCTAAGGTGAGTTCTTCAATCCTAGATCCGCGCAATTACTCGGTTGTTTGTGGAGCTACTCGATTAGTGTTGTTCTTAGAGTAATGGTTGGTGTTATTTTGCATGTAGGTATATCACAGTGGTGATTTCTTGCGGTTACTCGATTTAGCAATGGATAATTTGGACAAGCTAGTGTTAGGTTCCATTTCGTGGGGATTTCTTTGATGATGGGAAGAGATTGCATTATTGCGGAGGAAGAGACGGCATGTCTTACATAGATCGGGATAAGTTGTCGCCACAGGAGGTCCAAGGCCATTTGAAGGACCATTGTGAGGATGTGGAGTTGGTACTCATGCACCGCGTTTCGGGAAAGCATTGAAGACCGGATTGAGGGCGCTAACAAATGATGAGGACCGCTGCGGACCATGGTCGATCAGTATCACCGATGGGGTGTTGTGGATATATTTGTTGAGGCGTGGGAGTTGATGATGATGTTGGCTCGGATGGTGATGGTGTTGGTGACAAAGGAGATGAAGACAGTGATTGGGAAGATGAGAGTGAAGCTTGGATGCACAGATGATGTTGAGGAATTAGATGCTTCCAAGGAGGTGGAGGTGATTGAGGTGTCACCACCGATATTGCAAAGGATATTGCCCGCAGTTTAAGTTCTACAATACATTGCACGATATGAAGGGAAGGCAAAGGTCGACTACAAGACTTGCAAAGTGACTCTGAGAAAGAGGTACAAGGTGGTCATTTGGTGGCCATTGATGAGTCAAGGGACAAGGAGGAGACGATGACAAAGGACACTTCTTACTTTTACGAGAGTGAGGAAGAGGGGCGGCTATGAGGAAGGTGGCAGTGATGGTGAGCTCTGAGGAGGAAACCCAAGTACCCTAGGTATGACCCCAAAGCAAGTCTCCCTACTTTTAGCTTGGGCATGGGTTTTAGCTGCAAGGGGGACTTCATTCAAGTCGTAGGCAAGATGGAGTAGAGAGGAGACATGTTATTAATTTTGCAAGAATGACAACAAAAGGGTTAGGGCTCAATGTGAGTGGGCCAAATGTCCTTGGTTTATCTTGTTGTCAAATAATGATGAGGATGAAGGATGGATAGTGAGTAGTTTCAAGGATGAGCACACATGCCCCCAAGAAGGGACAACAAACTTGTCACTTCAGGAGAATAGTGAAAAGTTTGAGAGTGCCATAATGGGAAACCCAACCTCGAAGCTTGAGCACTTGAAGCAAACAGTACAGGAACAAATGCATGCAGATGTGAGCATAGCTAAGTGCAAAAGAGCTAAGTCCATTGTAATGCAGAAGGTATTAGACTCCAAGAAGGGAGAGTATGGTAGGGTCTTTGACTACCAAATGGAGCTTCTTAGGAGCAATCCAGTAGCACAAGAGTGGTTAAGCCGCATCCAGATGCCCCTGTCGCTTTTCATGAATGTATATTTGTTTGGATGCTTGCAAAAGAGGTTTCTTAGTGGGTGTAGGAAAGTGATAGGTTTAGATGGTTGTTTCTTCAAAGGTCCAACCAATGGGGAGCTAATTTGTGCAATGGGAAGAGATGCAAACAATCGGATGTACCCATAGCATGGGTTGTGGTAGAAGGAAACTAATGAGTCATGGGATGGTTCTGGGATTTTCTTCAAAGATATAGAAATTGGAGATGGCGAAGGATGGGTAATCATCTCGGATCAACGTAAAGTAAGTCACATTAGTGTTTATTCATCCAATTTGTCATATGCGACTTAACACATTTGTTTGTTGCAGGGCCTACTAAATGTCGTTTCAAGATTGGGTACCTAAGGTGAGCATAGGATGTGTGCAAGACACATCTATGCCAACTTCGTGAAGACTTACAAGAACAAGGCTTGGCGCGTATAGTTCGGTTGTGTGCCAAATCTCCATGTGTCAATCTTTTCAACTACCATTGGGCAAGGCTTGCAAAGGATACCTCAAGGTGCTAATGCAATCATGAGGACAGATCCACAACATTGGAGCAGGCATGGTTCAAGTTGGGATCATTTGTGAATCTGTGGACAACAACATGTGTGAATCATTCAATCATGCCATAGTTGAGTCAAGGTACCTCCCTATCATCAAGATGTTTGAGTGGATAAGGAGGAAAGTGATGGTTAGAATCCATACCAACAAAAGCAAGGCGTAGAAGTGGACAGTGTGACATGCCCCAATATTCAAGAAAATGAAGGTCTACATCAATGAGTCGGTTTTACGTCATCTTGTGTACAATGGTCGTAATGGTTTTGAGGTCACACATAGAGATCATAGGTTCTCAAAGTGAACTTGGATAGTAGAACTTGTTCATGCAGATATTGGCAACTATCTGTTTACCTTGCCCACATGCCATTGCATGCATAAATTGGAGGAGCAGTTCCTTGATGACTACATAGCACCATGTTACTCCATTGCAGTACAACAAGACTTATGAGCACCGCTTGCAACCTGTTGAGGGCATGACTTGTTGGCCCACATCGAGAGACCAAGACCAAGGCAACCAAAATGGAGAAAATGCAGGAGACCAAAGAAAGATAGGAAGAGAGAGCAAGATGAGAAGCCTAAAGGAATAAGACTGCCCAAGATTGGCACAATCATTAGGTGCGAGCTTTGCAAAGGAATTGGCCATAACAGTCTAGTGTGAGAGGAGACATGGCCAATCGAGCAAACATCGAGCCCGACCAGATCAACAAGGTCATTGTGCAAGTGTTGGCAATTCTACACCAACCGGTCCTGCTCTCTGGTACAAAATTCATTCCTTCATTTCATGCATTTCCTAAGTTGGTACAAAATTACATAGTTTAAGCACCTTTCACATTGCAAAGTTGTGATTCCTCCACCACAACAGAGTTGTTCTAGCATGACCAAGAGAAAGACCAGATCTAATTCAAGGAACACACCACCTCCATCCAAAAGAGTTGCACTTTGGGGTAGGAGTATTGTACTCAGACAGACATGCACAATTTTTCGAATGTAGGTGCATTCCAAAATTTCCATATCTTCATTTATATTCTTTGCACTTGCAAACTACAAACCTCTAACTCAACATGGTGGTTCTCACATACTGGTATGCGGATCGAGGATCATCAAAACCTCTGCTACTGCTAAAGTCACTACACAACATGGTGGTTCTGGCACTATGAACTTGGAGGCAAGTGTGGCGTCTGCGAGTGCAAAATCAAGTGTGAACATCCAGTAACCGGGTTCCGCCTCGGTAAAGTCTGCGGCCAAGAACCACCTTTCAAAATAGGAAGAAGTCGAGTCCAACCAAGAAGAAGCAAAGTTATAGTTCAAAGCTTGCAAAGCTTTTGGGTATCCCAACTAATGAGTGATGTTCTAATGGATTTGCCAGACAGTTATGCTGTTAGTGTTATGTAATCTTTTGAACTTGTGCCTTGTGGGCTGACAGTTATGCTGTTAGTGTTATGTAATCTTTTCAACTTGTGCCTTGTGGTCTGACAGTTCTGCTGACAGTCACTTAGTGTTATGTAATATTTTCAACTTGTGCCTTGTGGGCTGATAACTGTGTTTATTAATGGAAATGGAACTGTGATTTCAGATCAAGCCATCGAACTATGAAAGATGACATGAGAAACTACTGTAACCATGTTGTCTGGTTGGAATTTCACCACTTTGTTCAGCAGCTAATGTCTTTAGGCCCTAGATCATTCTGTACAATCAGGTCTGGAAGCCTAATTAGAAAAAAAAAGAGTCAGGTGACACAAGAATCTTGCAATCCTTCTTAAGACTCCAGTCACATTAAGCACAAGATTGAACAATGCATTCCAGGTTCTGTTGATGTAATGCATTCCTGGTTCTGTTAAGACAATGCCTGGACAATGATTCCAGGTTCTGTTGATGTTTACATGGATTGAACATCTTACAATGCATTCTCGGTTACATTAGGACAATGCTCGCGATTAAAGAGCATCGAACTTGTTTCAATCACCTGTCCCCCTAGTATCATTTCATCCAGGTTTACATTTCATCCAGTATTAGAGAGCATCGATTCCAGACAGTTATGCTGTTAGATTCAATCATGGTACCTTGTTGACAAGCATCGAGATCTGAGCATCAATCGAATCGACAATTTCGTGAGCAACACAGTTCCATTACATAATAGATTGCGGCACAGGTTCAATTACATTCCCTAATCAGAACTCTAACTACCATCATTGCAAAAACAACAAGCAAGACAAAAAAAAGTCTCCTCTCTTTCTCCAGCTGTGCTACCCTACCAATGAGTCCAACAAGCTGCTACATCACGTTCTCCATGCCCGGACTCTACCACACTCAAATCTTGTTCATTGTTACGGTTCCTTAACGCCCTAAGCTCATGGTTCTCCTTCCTCAACGCCCTAAAAGGTCGCTAAGTCCAAGATTACCCGCCTCAAGAAGGGGTTGGTTCATCATCGCACCATGCCCAAAACTTGCGACCTCCAAACCTTCAATTAAGATTCACAAATAAGCGAGCCTTCACAAACCAAAATAACAAAGAATTTGGTGAAGATTACTTACCCGAGCTCGCATGCATGTCATGTACCGCGTCTTGGGTTAGAGTCGCTCCACGAGATCCACCGACCACCTTCTCCCGCATGAATGGCAATGGACCGTTGGAGCGTACTCCTGGTCGCTCTCTGTATGGAATCGGCGAGGTGGAAGCCCCATAAACTGTCTGGCCGGAGGGTGCGACATGCATCGCCGACCTTGAGCTTCCTCCAGGGCCAACGAACTGGAGCTCCTAAGCAGCCATGGCGCAGCCTCCGGCGAGGGGAAATCTGCGTGGGGAGCTCGGGAGGGCTCTGCAGATTGCTCGTCGGGAGGACGATCGGCGTGAGCGCGAGACACGGGGAAGGTATCTTGGGTCGCGCCGCCACCAAACTACAAACCCTAGTCGCCACGGCCGCCAAACCCTAGCCGCCGCCGTGAGAGAGAGAGCGAGAGCGAGTGGCGAGAGAGGAGCGACCGAGTCGCGAGGGCGACCGGTCGTGGAATTTGACAGAGAGCGGCCGAGCGCGAGGTCGACTCGGCGCCAAATGGATGCCACGTCGGCCCAAACCGCCGTCCGACGCACGGAGGACACGATTTGCGGTATGTAAAGTTTGAGTGCGTTATATCCGGTATTTAAGTTCAGGGACCAAAATTAATCATCGGGTATAGTTGGGGGACGAAGAATGGACTTATTCCTTTTCGAATGAATTTGTATAGCTTGGTTTTGCAGCTGGAATATGTTCATCTTTCTCTCTGTGCTGTCATTTGGCAATTTGTTAATGGCATTTGATTTTTGCAATGCTGTTCTTGTTGATGCTTGATCGAGTTTAAAAATAGAGGATTTGGGATTGCGATTAGCTTTGTTGTTATACCAACTAAACTCGTGCAATCCCGACCGAACGATCAGCTGTAGCTGTTTTTTGAATCCAACATCCGGGAAACTTCTTGAAATCACATACGGATTGTTTTTCTTGTTTTAGGCCTGTATATAACGGCGTAAGAACTCTCCGAAAATTCTGAAGGATGTGCCATCCTATGGCCGTAAATACCTCTAAAACAAAATTCATGCGTCCAGGCAGCCCAACAACCTGTGGCCTTAAGGCCGTTGAAGAGCAGGAGATCTGGCCCGTGCACATCCACGGGCCAGGCCGCGCGGCCACCTTCGACATGCCGGCCATGCTGCTTTGTATGGGATGATGACCGCTCGCTCACGGAATTGATCTCAACGTAGCATTATATTTCGCTTCTTCACTGTTTGGCAATGTTTCAGTTTTTCTGAAAAGCACCTTCTAGTTCGACTGTTGAGCTGAACAGTTAAACTAAAAATATTTAATATTTAACTATCTAGCTTTTAAGTAGGTTGATTGCAGCTTTTAAGATGAGAAATATCTGAAATATCTCTAAGGACAGCAATAGCTTGTTTGTTGTTGTTTAACGACATTTAACGACAATTGACGATAACTAACGACAACTACCGCAATTAGCGACAACTACCGTAATTAACGAGAATTACCGCAATTAACAACAACTGCCGCAATCAATGCGATTGACAGCGATTAACGATGACTACCGCAATTGATCGCATTTAACGGTGATTAACGATAATTATTACAATAAATAATTATTGCAAATAATTATTGTAATACATAAATATTAAAAATAAACAAATTAATTTACAACAGAAAAAAGGATGCAAGGAAAAAAGCAGGCGGTGATGGCTAGGGTTTGGGGTCGGTCGGGAGGAGTTCGGTGGTGAGACGCCAGATCCGATTGGGGCAGAGGCGGGGAAGTGAGTCGCGGAGATCGAGGAGCCGAGGAGGAGGGAGAAGGTGGGGCATCGGCGCGGGAGGGAGGGAGGGAGGAGGGCGGCGGCATCGGAGAAGGGAGGAGGAGAGAGGTGATGGCACCGGCGCGGGAGGAGGAGGAGAGAGGAGAGGTGGTGGTGCCGACGTGGCAGGAGGATGGGCGGCGGCGACAACAGGGGAGGATGAGCAGGCGGGGCGGAGGCGCCAGATCTGGCTACACGTGGGGAGGAGGAAGGAGGAGCAGGCGGGGCCGCGTGGGCAAGGCGGTGAAGGCAGCGCTAGGGTTTCATGGGGGTGGGGGGTTGTTGAGTGGCAACAGCAGGAAATTGCCCCTAACTTTGAGGGTAAAGTCAGAAAGATCTTTCGGCTTCGCGAAAAGGCATGGAAAAAACTAATTGAAATGGCTAGCGAAAAGCTGGACGAAACCGTTCCAAACAGACCTTGAAGTTCTGGCTACATCCTTTCGACTTCGGAAATGAACCCGCGGATGGAGTTTCGGTTGTGATTTGTGAATATCGTCATTCCAAGTCTACGAAGTACCTGGAGATCAATCAGTTAGCAGTTTTATCAATTTTTGTTGTTCAACAATAATCGGTAATATCATCTTCAGGTTTTGAAGAGCCAAAAAAATATTTTGAAAAGTGGGAAGAGAGGCAAAATTTGTGCTCTCTCTTTAGAACTACAACCTACAAGTCTGTTCGTGTCAATCAAGAAGGAACTAGTTCCATCGCAAAAAAATGGAAATACTAGTATGTCATGAGTCATCCATGGAGTTATTGCTTCTTACAAGTTACAAGTTGCAGAAATATGATTAAAAACCAGAGTATGATATTACAGAAAGGATGTAATGTTTATACCTTGTGTTTTCCACGCGTGAGATCAATGTAACCTGCCAGGATTCCAAGATTCCTTTGCCGTCTGCAAAACGATAACCACATGACGCAATGCCAACATCTTGAAGTCCACAGTGGCAGTGTGCACGCATAGTTTCTACGAGGTCCAGTGAAGATGCGTCCTAGCCTCTAGGCAATAATAAAATTGTGCTGCTTGCTAGTACTCTTAATCAAATGCATCTTTTTTTCAAACCCATATGAGACTTGACAGCCTCCAATATCTAATCATAGCTCTGTCAACACTCATCATACAAGCCGATTATTGATAAAAGAAGACCATCAAGTTGTCCGTCTTGTCAAACAAAAGGCATCAATTATCAATCAGGAAGATCTCGCCACTTGGAGATGTATGGCATAGCATATCCCTGAAGTCCTCTTTGCCAGCCTCCATTTTCTATAACTTATCATGTAGAACAAACCACTTTCATGGTAGCTAGAAGACACCATGAGCTCACATCTCCATGTTTCAAACCTAGATCGCCACTAATTCTAAAGGGGTCGAGTAGTTTTTCGCTCACGTTTCATCGTTTTTTTGCCCGGAACGATGACCACAGTGTCAATAATCGTGATCTTCTTAGAATTTACTGGCACTAATGATTGTCTCTGGTCTTGTATACCGCGTGTTATCACGACAAAATGTGCAATTGACTTTGAAGTGGATAATAAGTGTGTGACAAAACTGGCTAGTTCGGCTGTTTCTGCAGAGAAATGGACTGAATGTTACTCTATTGGCCGTAGAAACTTGTAGAAATGAAACGTAGACCTGGCCTCGCTGCAAAACTTCAAGAATTGAGACGAAGTGAATTGGGCGAGTAATTGCCTTGGTGGATTTTTGTAGTTTGGGTGACGTAGAAAGCACCCCAGCTTCCCATCAGGCCATCACCGGCTTTACTTTGTGTCCTTGATATGATAAAGAAGACTTCTATCCAGTAGGATTTAAATTAGCTCCCAGCTGCTAGAGGATAAGAAAGCATGCGCTGGAGAAAACATGACGATAAAACAGTACAATTCTGGAACCAATTGGTTGGTGGCAATGCAAAGGAGACCTAACATAATCCTTACGAACTCCCATCTTACACTCAAGGGAGTCACACTCAAAGAGAAGCCATTTTATTATCTAATGCTTAGGAGGCAATACATAAAGATATAATTTCATTTCTTCGATTTGTTCTCCCTCCCTGAATTCCATCCGTCGGTAGGTGCCTCTTTACAGCGAGCTTTCGGTTGGATTTCTCAAGGTTTCTGCAGGGAACCCCATACATATGGCAGCACTGATCCTCACCCATAAAATGTGCAAAACATAATACTACCTCCACCGATAGATACCATTTCTGGACTCTGATGAGCAGTTTCCCAAAAGTTTTTATCAAGATGAGAAAGTGGCCGGTCCCCAGCGTAAAGCAGCCGGTCTAAAAAGACCGAGGTAAAACAGAGCAAATTACAGACGCTGTAGAGACACCAAGACCACTACCACTTCACCACATTCACACCACAATGCCCGCCAAGCTCCAGGAACAGAATTCCTCTTTGATTGACCACAGCAAGTCCTCTGGCAAGCACAGCCTCTGTTGAAACACTCGATTGTTACGTGCCTCTGAGCGATGTACTGCCATGCCTTCTTTACTCGAGAGCAGATGTTGACGTCGCGGCTGTAGGTACCAGTTTGTCAATTGCGCTTTCAGAGATGCGAAAACGACGGCGCACACACGCACATGTAGCGGCACACTGTACACCAACCAGTACGTGGCTCGTCAACCTGCAGACGCGCACGCGCACGCGCACTAGCCGGTGTCGTGCCACACGCTTCGTTCCCCGGTCGTTCCGTAGGGCCCGGCCCGCGCGCTCGTACGGATCCCTGGCCGCCGGAAGAGGATCGGGACCTCCGCGTCGGCGTCGCTGTCGTGCGCTTCTCCCATCGCGAAATCCGTGTGGCTTGTGGAGTTCGCGACACGGCGAGGCGAAAGACCCGTGTGTGGCCGCGCTCGTGTGAACGGCGCCAACCTGTGGCAGATCCCTCTTCTCGAGTTCGACTCGACCCCGAGCTAAAGCAGTCTAAAATTAATGTGAGCTCGTAGTATGATAGGACTTGTATTTCCAAGCGAGTGATCCAAAGACCACTGCTGGCACTGAAAAATGTTACTTCATCGGTTGAAAAATTGTGTGATGTTTTAAATATCAACACGGTTTTCAATGTCTAATTTTAACAATTATTTTTCATATAATTATATTACTGAAAAATTATAAAATTAATAGATTATAAAAAAATTTATCATTACAGATCTACTTATACTTATTATGGCAAATATAAATAGTTTTTTAATATATTATTAATCAAAATTAAAAAAAGTTTGACTTCCCCACGTCGTACGTTACCCAACCTAGTTGCGACACCTTTTGACTTGGGTGCGTCTGCGTGTGTACGGAGGGGGTGCTTTGAGATTTGTTCGCTGGTATCTGGAACATTCTTGTGACCTGGTCAGGTTATTTGAAAGTGATCTACTCGAAAATAGACCGTCAGCTGATACCAAATGGAAAAATGCCACATCATACTACAGGAATATGCCTGTGTAAGAGAAGCAAACAAGAAGAAACAGATGCCACGCAGCACAACACAAGTGCACCTCGCCATGTGAAAGTTTACAGTGATAGCTTCTATCCGGCTTTCCGGCAAAAAAAAAAAAAACGAAAATACACGCAGAGTATGCAGATGCAGGTAGAAGGATTAGTAGCCACAGCAACAGATATAAGAGTCCTGGAAATTATTATTACATAAGAACCTTATCCGTGCCGCCCACGTTGATCGACTTTAGTCGGACTAGACATGGCAGTTATCCCCATCCCAAGGCGCCTTCCTCCCTTTTAACATTTCTCGTCAGATGCACGGTTCAAAAAGGCAGTTTTGCGGAATATTCACGGGCCGGTAGCGACAAGCGCAAGCGGACGATCAAGTAGGGGTTATTTTTCAGCACATATATGCTACTTGCATTGTTTAAGGGGGGTATCAACAGTCGATTGGGAAAATCACCGGCCATTGCCGTTGTTAAGTAGAGGTCTATGTAGGGGGTCCTTGTTATGCATGGGTCTCTATCTGCCAAACTTTAATTTGTTTTTTGCTTTTTTCCCCCTAAGAAACGCTAACTTTAATTTGTTTGCAATGCTCGTCACTAGTAGTCAAGGCTCAAAATTCTCCTGCAGATATGGTTGGATAACGCTGCTGCTACCTGCTAGACCGCTAGTCTGTAGGTCTACGTTCTTGTTCTGAAGCAAATGGCGCGTTTATTTGTTTATTAGGTTCTAGGGAAGGGCGGGCGCTCGGACGTCGGATGTGAATCAAACTATCGGACACTCGTAACATTTTATCATAAAGTGTGCAACAAATGAGATTCACAGGCGAAACAAATAGGTTACCACTTGAACAAAATACAATAAGAAACATTTGTGTCACAATAAAAACAGAATAGATTTTAGAGGTCATGCGCACCATACAACAATATCTATGATTTTCACTACAGAACTTGTTCGAAAAATTATGATTTTTCATCGTTGCAACAATTAAAAAAACATATTGGCAACATTTAGCAATTACGATGCATTCACAAGAATATTGAAACAAGAGAGTGTATAAAAGTGTTGCAACACTCGGCGTTAACACCACCACATTTTAAAAGAACATGCACAACATTTTAGGATAATAAATGCAATATTTCATAGAATTATTGCTGCAACAATCAAAACAAGTAAATGAAATACCTCATAATACCTATTCGATATTGCAATATTCAGGTCCTCCAAATCTAGTGACATGGATAACATTGTTTTTGGGGTTGCTGCCACCGTCAACATGGGTCCAAGTGAGAGCGTCAATATGGCCATCAGAGAAGACTTCTTTGGGTGAGGAGGATGCGGTGGTGGAGCCGCCCACGATGTCACCGGTGTCCGAGGGAAAGGAGTCGCCAAAAGGTAGGAAAATAGGATGTCGACTGTCATTCTAAGAGCTCACAAACAAAGGATTTGCAGAGGCTTCCAACTACATCGTTGGAGCTCATCGTTGTTTGCAGCCATCCCCAACCACTCCACTTTCTCCTTTCTCTCAACACTACTACAAAACATACCATAGAAGACGCCTCATCACAGACGGTTCTTTGAAATCGTCTGTGATAAAATAATCACAGACGGTTCCAAAATAAACCGTCTGTGATATAGACCTATCACAGACGGTTTGTAAATACATCCGTCTGTGAAGTATCACAAACGGTTCTAACCACAAACCGTCTGTGATGACTTAGAGTATCACACAAGAACCGTCTGTGATACTCTAAGTCGTCGCAGACGGTTCTTATTACCAACCGTCTGTCATAGGATATCATAGACGGTTAGTAATAAGAATCGTCTGTGATATACTGACATTATATATAACTAGTCCCGATAGAATCCAGCCAATTCTCATTTGAGCCGCCACCCTGTTGCCTCCTCCCCCATTGCTGCCTCCTCTACTGTGCTAACTTGGAGAGGAGAAGGAAGGGAAGAAAGGAGGCGGGGAGGAAAAGGAAGGGAGGAGAGGAGGAAGAAAGGGAGGAGATCTCGCAAGATATTCGTCGTGGGCTCTGAGGGTAACGATCTGTACATAACCATTTATATTTGCTCTAGGTTAATCACTAATAAATTTTAGTATGTTTGGTTAATAGTTAGAGTACTTCCGATTTATTAATATAATTTAATACTAATTTGTTACGTGCGTTATAGATGGACCGAAATTGGATGTACATTGAGAACCGCATAAGTGAAGAGTACATTAATGACGTGTTTGCTTTTGAAGAGCCGTCGAAAAGGATATGTTGAAGAAGATGATACAATTTATGTATTGTTCATGCATTGATTGCGGTAATCTGAAAATATTTGACAACCCAGCGCAGATCGAAGCTCACTTGATTCGAAGGGGTTTCAAAAAAGGGTATACCTGTTGGACCAGTCATGGTGAAAAGCAGGTCATACAGGAAGTTAATAATGATGACATCGCCGAGGAAGTCAACGATATGCCGGATGTGGACTGTGTTTTTGATGAGGATAGGTCGCATGATGACAATCTGGATCAGATGCTACGCGATGCGGAAAGGAACTACAGTGTGAGAGAGTTTTGTAAATTTGAGGGCTTAATGGAGGACTCGGGGTAACCTTTGTTTCCTGGCTGCAAGCCGGAATACACAAGGTTGTCAACCGTGCTTGAACTGCTGAAATTAAAGGCAAGCAATAGTTGGTCCGACAAGAGTTTCACGACGTTGTTAGGTCTCATAGCAGACATCCTTCCGGAGGAAAACGTGTTGCCCAGCACCACCTACCAAGCCAAGAAGGTTCTTTGTCCATTGGGAATGGAAGTAGAAAGAATACATTCATGTCCGAACGATCGTATCCTCAACCGTAAAGAGTATGCAGACATGCGTTATTGTCCAGTGTGCAAAGCATCCCGATACAAGCATAAGAATACTGCTAAGGTGAAGCAAGGACCTCCTACTAAGATGTTGTGGTATCTGCCTGTGATCCCACGTTTGAAGGGTTTATTTGTGAATCGAAAGGAGGTAAGATTGATGCGTTGGCACTCAGAGGAGCGTAAGAATGATGAAAAGCTAAGACACCCTGCTGATTCTACCCAGTGGAGAAACTTCGATCGGAGCTTCGAAGTGCTCGGTGCAGAACCGAGGAACTTAAGGTTAGGGTTGAGTACAGATGGAATGAATCCTTTCGGTAACATGAGCAGCCGACATAGCACCTGCCCGTGAATCTACGTATTTACAACCTTCCTCCTTTGATGTGTATGAAGCGGAAATACATTTTGATGTCACTATTTATCTAAGGGCCAAAGCAACCTGGGAATGATATTGATGTGCACCTAGCACCATTGCTGGAAGATCTTATGACACTGTGGAACGAAGGGGTACAAGTATGGGATACGTACAAACGAGAGAAATTCATTTTACACCTAGCGCCATGTTGTTCTGCACCATCAATGATTTTCCTGCCTTTGGTAACCTGTCGGGGTTCAGTACAAAAGGAGCCAAACCCTGTCCGTGTTGCTTAGATGGTACCGAGAGTGTATGGCTGAACAACTCGCGTAAAACTGTGTATATGCGTCACCGTAGGTTCCTTCCCAGGATTCACCCATACCGCGAGATGAAGAAATAATTTAACTAAAATAAGGAGGACGGTTCAGCTCCAAGGGCTTTTAAAGGGAAAGAGGTCAATGATATGGTTAAGGATATCGATGTTGTGCTTGGGAAGGGACATAAATTAAGGACATGTTAGAAAAACATCTGGAAGAAGCGGTCAATTTTTTGGGACTTACCTTGTTGGGAGCACTTAGAAGTTCGCCACTTCATCGACGTCATGCACGTGGAGAAGAATGTATGTGATAGCTTGATTGGTCTCCTACAGAACATTAGTGGTGTCGGTGTATTAGAACCGATCTTACGTAAAGATTATTTGATTCGGGGGGTCTCCTAGAGATGAAATCACGCAGAGTAGTTGACACGGGATATTTAGACAGGTTCAGGCCTTCTCCGGAGAGAATAATAACCCTAATCCTGTGTGTATGGTATTCTTGATGATCAAGTAAAAGACTAAGACTATTACAGAGAATAGCACTTGTGTTTCTACTTGACTAGCTCTTGTTCGCTGTCTCCCCCTATCCCTCTGATTGATGCCCTTATATAGTCGTGAAGAAGTAGCCGTTTTGTCCTGCGGGAGATGCGCCTAATTAATCCAGTGAAGTAACGGGCGCATGATGGCAGTAATTACCGGCGCCTCGGCTTCTTCACGCCGTCTGGCTATTATCTTCCAGAGATAATGGGGTAATTACACACCATTAATAAGCGGAATAATAGTGCGTGTAGACCGTTCGGATTCCTTAATCAATTGGACCCACTCGCCTGTAGGTTTGATTATAAGGTGGTCGAAGTTTACCCGGTCGTAGAAGAACTTACGACGTGTAGCGATCATAAAAGGACTTACGACCGGCAATGATCGTGAGAAGGAGTTACGACTATGTAGTGGTCGTAGAAGGACTTACGACCATGATATAGTCGTAGCAAGACTTACGACTATGGGGGTGATTGTAGAAGAACTTACAATCACTTGTTGGGCTTCTCCCTTATAGATAAGGGGTACTTCTGGGGACTATGTGACATCATATTTACCCATAATAAGAATTATAGATAAAAGATAAAATGAGGATTATTAGATCCTCGTCAAGTGGCAAAACAAAGGATGATGTTAACGCACGGCGTGACTTGATTGATATGAACATAAGGACCGAGTTAGCACTAAAAGAGACCGATAAAGGATGAACGTACCTTCCCCCAGCTTGCTACACTTTGTCCAAGGTCTAGAGATATGAACTGTGCGAAAGTTTGCATGGTGTGAAAGTTCCGCCCGGTTACTCCGCCAATATTAAGAATTTGTTTCCATGGCAGATTTGAAATTATTTGGTATGAAGTCTCATGATTGTCATGTGCTGATGACACAAATGTTTCCTGTTGCAATTAGGAGTATCTTGCCGAACAAGGTTCGAGGGGTAATCTTTAGGCTGTGTTATTTCTTTAACTCAATTGCTCAGAAGGTCATCGATCCTGAAGGTCTATATGCTCTACAGGCCGAGGTGGTGACGACTCTATGTCATCTTGAGATGTATTTCCCTCCGTCACTTTTCGATATGATGGTCAATCTCATTGTTCACCTTGTGAAAGAGATAAAGATATGCGACCCTGTGTTCCTAAGTCACATGTACCCATTCAAGAGATACATTAGAATTCTCAAGTCCTACGTACAGAATCGATCTCAGTCTGAAGGCAGCATCATCGAAGGTTATGCAACCAAAGAGGTCATTGAGTTCTGCGTCGACTACAAGGCTCGGGTGGAACCGATAGGTGTGTCTCTATCTCGTCATGAGGGGAGACTGGAGGGTATTGGGACCATCGAAAGGAAAGCAATCACTCCCGATCTAGATACGTACACGCAAGCCCATTTGACGGTCTTACAACACATGACCCAAGTGTCCCGTACATCGACGAGCACAAAGACATTGTACGCCAACAGAATCCAAACCGGTCGGAGGTTCGGATCACGAGAGAGCACAATCGTCGGTTCAACGAATGGTTAAAGGTGAGATTCACAGGGAGGTCATCAAGTGATGATACGCTGCTATGGTTTGCAAAAGGGCCCAAATTTACAATTGCGACATGACAAGGATACGACATAAATGGGTACACATTTTATACGGCAGCTCAGGATAGGAGGAGCACAGTCCAAAACAGCGGTGTCCGCAAAGATGTGTTTCACGAGCAGTTCAATACCGCTAGGGCACGTGGGTTGAACTCCTACTATGGGTTCGTAGAGGAGATCTGGGAGCTCGACTACGTACTTTTCAAGATCCCCCTGTTTCGATGTCATTGGGTTAAACTTTCGCAGGGCGTGAAGATCGACAAGTACGGCGTCACTATTGTGGACCTCAAACGTGTCGGATATAAGGACGAACCATTCGTACTCGCTAAGCAAGTTGTTTTAGTTTTTTATGTAACAAACCCGACAAATAAGAACCGCCATGTAGTTCTTCATTGAAAAAGAAGGATTGTCGGAGTTGAGAATGTCATGGATGAGGAAGAATATAATCAATTTGACGAGTTGCCTCCTTTCGGAGACGGCATCAGGCTCGAGGAAGAACCTAGTGAAGAAGCTATATGTGCGTCGATCATCACGAAGTGCTATATTTTAATTAAGAATATTTATTCCATTGTAATTTGATATTAACGTGGAATTGTCATGTGTGATGGATTTGTCATCTCTGATATTGATGTCAATGTGGACTTTATTGTAATGTAGAGTATCAAAATTGGTTTTACTTGATTTGGAGTTGAGTTATATTAGATATGAATTTTTTAAGGTAGATGAATTTTCATTCAAATGATTTGGAATTGTGTCAGGAAGTTATCACAGATGGTTTCATAGCATAACCGTCTTTGATATGTAACATCACAGACGGTTCCATAATATAACCGTCTTTGATATAACACATCACAGACGGTTCTGTTTTGAAACCGTCTGTGATATGACTATATCATAGTCAGTTCTGTTATGGAACCGTCTGTATTATGAGGGTTTAGGGTTTCTATGCTAAGCCATCACATAAGGTTCCATAACAGAGCCGTCTATGATATGAAAATATCACAGACGGTTTTGTTATGGAACCGTTTGTGATATTTTTATATGACAGACGGTTCTGTTACGGAACAGCCTGCGATGACTTCTCACAGAAACCCTATACAACATATCATAGACGGTTCTACTATGGAACCGTCTGTGATGACTTATCACAGACGGTTCTATAGTAGAACCGTCTGTGATATTCCTTTATTTAAGAGGAATCGATAGGGTTTGAGCGCCCTTAACTCGTCACTCTCCTTACTCTCGTGCGCCCCTTCACCTTCCCTGCGGTCGAAGCATCCTCCCCGACGCCGACCTGCTACTCCCCCACCTCCCCAACGCCGACACCCCTGGTACTCCCGGCCTCCCCGACCTCGACGCCCCTGCTGTACTCCCCGCCTCCTCGACGCCCCTTCTCCACGACCCCGACACCTCTGCTGCTCCCCGACGTAAGTATGAGTGTATGACAGTAGTTTCATTGGATTAGGTTGGTGGAAAGATGTTCAATATTGTAGATGAGTATATATATACACATTTGATTAGCAAGCCAGTTTGCGTGGATTAGCTTAGGTAAGTTGAGGGCTAATGAGGATTGTTAGTAAGTGTTTTATAGAGTAAGATGTTCAATATTGTTGATGAGTGTATATATACATTTGATTAGCAAGACATATTTGGTTAGAAATTTTCAGTAGGTTATCATCATCTAGTGAGCAAAGGCAGGGATAATTGATCTGTCATTGTTCTATTAATTTTATTCTATCATTTGTATGGTTATTGATTGCTCCCAAGTAGCAACTTTAGAGTTGTCAATTTTTATTTTGTTAGAAAGTAGGAATAAAATGTGCTCAACGTTAGACTTTAAGTTGTGTAACCCCACTACTGTTGTTCAGGGGTGCTTGTTGAGAAATATGCTAACATGGCATATTTATAAGAAAATGCATCGAATTTGATGTTGTTTGCCGAGTAAGACTTTTTTTATCAAGTGCAATTCATGGCATTGTAAGTAGTTATTATTGTTTTTTGGTATTAAGTTTGTATCTTTCTTTAAATATTATGGATATCAACTTACATTCCATGAAATTTTAGTTCATTGCGTATGTAACCGAGATGGCAGAGGCACCGTCTTCACCGCCGTCATCAACTTCGCCGAATGCGTCTGGATCTCCGATCAAAGTAGTACGTAAGCGAGATGACATAGGAATATCAAAATTGCCCGCGGGCCGAATGACTATCACAGAGGTCAGTGACGTTGGGATCCCTCTGAGTCCCAAGAAAGCAGCGATGAGATTCCGGACCATCTGCGGGATACTTGGAAGGGAACGGGTCCCCATCACCACACCAAACTGGAAGTCTCTGACGGATGTAGAGAGAGGTCTGCTGTGGACTGAAATTTCAGGCTCGTTCGTTATCCCAGAAGCAGACCAAGCATGCGTGCAACGGAAGGCGTTGCTCGCGATGGGACATGCGTGGAGGACCTTCAAGAGCACGCTTGTTACGAAGTACCTGAACACGGGTCGAACGCCCTTCACGAAGTATCATTTCTTGTCGCGGGATAAATGGGATGGCCGAATTTCAGGAGCAAAGTGTGGCGTACAAAGCTCTCCAGACACAAAATACTCACCCCCACAAACTCGGCATCGCTGGGTACGCAGGTAAAACCACTCAATGGGCGGCGAAGGACGACAGCGCTACAAGACCATTTGCTGAGATCTCAGATGAGCGCGCTCGAGCCTGGTTAAGAGCGAGGGCATCAACCACGTCTTCGGGCGACATCTCTTTCACAAACCCGGCAGACGAAGTAGTGTCCCAACGTCGGGTAAATATGTCGAACTACGTAGTGTCTATAATAACATGATGACCTCTTGCATAGTGTCTATAATAACTTGATGACCTCTTGCGGGAAGCATTGACTTCCGCATGTTCTGAAGGTTCCTTCGAAGCGAACAGGGAGAAGGATCTACTATCTACGGCCCTGGGAAACAAGGAGCACCCGGATCGCATGCGAGGCGTTGGGCTTTACGTAACTTGGAGGGATGGATTCCGACACGACTTCGACACGTACAGGAGTAGGAAGAGATCCAAGGACGAGCACAACACCCGGTTGGAACAAGCGCTTACTGAAAAATTTCAGGGATAGATGACAAGACTGCAGGATCAAATAAATCAACTCCTGAACCAATCGCAAGCTGCCCCCGTTTTTTTGGGAGCCAGTCCTCCTCAACATAGGAGTATCGTCGTGTCCACACATAATTATGGGCATGACGACGTCCAATTATCCATTTATGACATCAAGGTAATGTACATCTCTGGAATGCTCCAAAGATAGATCTATAGGACACCTTAGCTAATTGCGTATCGTTTTGTAGGAGCCGACGCCCTGCAAGCTCCAAGTGAGGACGGTATGGTCCATTCATATTGAGATTGGGCGGGGGATGGTCTATCCATACCAGGAAGGGGCAGTGCAGCATGGTGCCTAGCTAGTGCAGGGTTACGCCAGGGTCCAGGTGGACATGGTACATGATAATTTCATGGTCATTCCGCTGGAGATTCGCCCGAACGAAGACATCAGAACACTAGGGGATGCCATGCACACTTTTATCCAGTGGCCCAAGAAGGACATTGCCCTGGATCCTGCAGTGCCGCAATCTCGATACGATCATGCCTCTCTATCAGGACCCTCGGTGACTCTACCTCATCCTTTGCTTCAGGAGGCCGCCTCATCAGTTCCTGTGGAGAACACGCTGAAGGAACAAGAAAAGCGTGTCACCGTATCGGTTCCTGAGTTGTCTCATGGGATGACACCTTCCAAGCCCGGGGAATACTCCCTCGGAAGTCCATTGTCACCCGACACAATGCTAGCACGCGCTGGAGTAGCTTACCAGTCTTTGCATTCCTAGTACATGCAAAAGACCCAACACGAGGGAGTGATTACAAGGCATAGTCCCAAATGACAAAGTGAAACCAAGGAGTGCATGTGAAAGAATGTTGGAAAGACGGAGTTGATCTCAAAGACAAGGTACAAATAGACTAGGACCCTTTGAATTTTCTAGGTCTTTGGAGTATGGAGGAAGACCGGATTATAGGATAAATGTCGTACTATTAAGGGGAGCTTGTCTAGTAGCTTGAAAGCATCTCATTATGCCTTTGGATCAACTTAGGATCATGCATGTTCTTTTGGTTTGGTTTAAAAAGAAAATTCTTTTTCTCATAACACAATCGGAAGTTCCGGCATGTGAACTGCGGAACTTCCGCAGTGCGGTTGCTCCGAAAAGACTGCGGTTCGATTTTTCCAGAGAGCATCCATTTTGGGGACTTAGCCGATTTCTCAAGCGCGGAAGTTCCGCAATGAAACAAGCGGAAGTTCCGATTAATCGGTTGTTCAAATATGTGCGGCTTGATTTTCGAGAGCATCCGTTTAGGGACTTAGCCGATTTCTCAAGCGGAAGTTCCGCAATGATATGAGCGGAAGTTTCGATTAATCGGTTGCTCCAAAAAATGTGCGGTTGATTTTTTCCAGAGAGCACCCTTTTTAGGGACTTAGCCGATTTCGCGAGTGCGGTAGTTCCGCTGTGTAAAAAGCGGATCTTCCGATTAATCGGAAGAACCGAAATCTTGTTGGCGGAAGTTCCGCACATAAATCAACGGCTAGTTGAGCATTTAATGCTCATTTGTAATGACCGTTCTGATGCACTCGAGTGAAGAAGCGGAAGTTCCGCACTTTGTCTATGAAGTTCCGATTTCCACGAGTTTTGCTCGATTTTACGATAACGGTTATATTTGGTTGTGGGGGTATAAATACACCCCACGGCTCAGGGCGTGTTGTTGAGCATTCATTCAATTCAATCAAGCCTTGAGCACTCCTCTCACTCCTCATTTACTCTCTTTGCACACTTTTGTGAGGTAGTGAGTAAGAACAAGAAACATTGCATTATTAGTTAGTGTGATATTGGAATAACCGT
The DNA here is from genome assembly GCA_036346395.1 of Hsuehochloa calcarea. Lineage (NCBI taxonomy): Eukaryota > Viridiplantae > Streptophyta > Magnoliopsida > Poales > Poaceae > Hsuehochloa > Hsuehochloa calcarea. Next base: position 11,873,053 of record CM070601.1, on the reverse strand, counting down.
CAAATACACGAAAGAGTATTACTTCAATGAGCCGGGTCACTTCGTCGTGGGCTTCGGTGACTTATTCGACCTATTCAACCTCGCTGCCCTCGACGCCTCACTTCTACGATATTGGACACTGTAAGTGTGTACAATCAAGTTCTACACTCATGTAATACCGATAAATATCATAACTCATTGCTTATGTATAGATACATGATGAAACATGTCCATCGACGGAACGAACCGGTGGGTTTCCTCGACCCACACGTCATCTTTGAGCAAACCATCAACGAAGACACATCCTACGTCGTCAAATACATAGCGACGAGATTGCTTGCTCAGGACGACAAAGACTACATAACGGTGCCGTACAACCAGAAGTAAGTGTTTCACTACTTGCTATACAAATTTCATTTGTACTTTATACGCAGCACGAACTTTGGTTTATGACTATAGCGACATACATGACTAGGTTCCACTGGTTCTTATTAGTCCTTATACCAAAGAGGAACAAGGTAATATATCTTGATTCCCTACTAAATAAAAACCACGACTTCACCCTTCTGAAAGAAATACTTGATAGGTATGCTCATTTCCTCCATAAATAACTCTATTGTAGTCTTCCTTCTTTTGAAATGGCCGAGTATAACTTTTTGGAATCATGCAGGTCGTTCATAAACTATATTGCACAGGGAGGCTATACAAAGGATCTAGCACCACACTACACACAGGACACGATTTCTGGTACACGCTACAACACAATAATGCTATATCATACTTTGTAATAATGCGTCTCGAACAGACTGCGCCTACATGTGTAATTCTATTTTTGCAGTGCCGCCAGCAAAAACAAGATCACCATGTGTATTCTTCGTTTGCCATCATATGCGGCAATTGGTTAGTGCTAAGATGAAGGATCCCGAAGTTTGTCAATCTCGCAATAACTATTTCTTAAATATAAATTTAAAAGTATATATACTTACTACTTTACTCATGCTAGCTACAGGATATGACCATAGATTTAGATGCACTTCCTATGAAAGCGGTCTCGGAGGTTCGAGGGACGCTCTGCGCCTTCATCAAGATGGAGATCGTTAATGCCAACGAAGAGTTTCACTCCGTCGACACCGCTGAACGACCTTAAAAATATTGATTCAATTCTAATTGATCATTTTGAGTAGTTGTAATTCAAATGTAAATCTAGCGAAAATATATACTTGATCATAATCTTTTGTAATTGATTTTGAGTTTTAAATGATCACTTTGAGTTGTGTCAACAATTGATTCATCTTTGTGGTGTATCTGCTTCTACAAGCTTGCTAGTTTTCAGAGGGCATGGCTAGCAATTCCTGAGGCTAGCCGAGAATAATAAAAAATAATTAGATATAAATGAACTATCAAAGACAGTTTTTGGTCGAAACCATCTGTGAAGGGGCACTATCACATACGGTTTCAACCAAGAACCGTCTGTGATACGCTTATATCACAGACGGTTCTATTTACAAACCGTCTGTGATATCCGACATATCACAGACGATTTGTAAATAGAACCGTCTGTGATACACTACATATCACAGACGGTTCTTGTTTGAAACCATCTGTGATAGTGTCCCTTCACATACGATTTCAACTAAAAATCGTCTCTGTTGAGCCTTATCACAGACGGTTTTTGAACCGTCTGTGATAACCAACTGCTATCACATACATAAAAATTCAGACGGTTCAAAAACAGTCTGTGATGACTGTTCCTAACCGTCTGTGATGTACCTTTCTGTAGTAGTGCAAATCAAAACTCCTCAATCACACGTACATGTCAAATTTGAATGGATGTTTATGTAGACCGGAGGATGGGGAATAAAAAAAATCATACATTGCTTGATTTTTGAGATTTGATCGGTGTATTTTGGAGAAAGAGGTTGGAGGAATGAAGTGATGGGAGGGAGAACAGACGAGCACATGAGAGAGAGAGAGAGAGAACATGTGAAGTGGAATTAGGTGACGTCTGTTAGGCGCAGGAGGATGGAGAGAGAAGTATGGATGGAGGTATGGGGGACTAGGTGGTAAAGTGGTAATATAAGAGTAAACATAAGCACAATAGGTTGACGGAGATACAATACCAAAGTCACAAACTAGGGGCACACCAGTGTGCGAAGATGAGGTACAGGGGATGTCGCACAAGAACAATAGTCTAGATGCACTGGCCGAATGCACCAACGGAGCACCAATGACCAAAACGGAAAGCCTTCTTCCACTCAAGATTAAGCCAAAGCCGACTGGTTCTCACCTCCAATCAGCGCAAGTCCAACCCTCACAACAGAGAAGAGTAAGCAAGAGGGAAAACCGAGATGCACAAGAAGGAGCGGAATCCAATCTCGTAGCTTCCCACATGGAGGACCTGCAAGAAACCTTTGCCAACCTTTAGACGGAGGAGATCAAACTCAACCCTAAAAAATGTGCCTTCGGCATAAAGGCGGGCTAGCTCCTGGGGTTCCTCGTATCCGAAAAAGGTATCGAGGCCAACCGCAAAAAAAGAAAATCCAACCAAGAAATGGGCCCCCCCTCGCAGCACCCGAGAGGAGCAGAGACTGAGGGATGCCTCGCAGCCCTTAGTCGATTCTTGTCCCGCTCTGCAGAGTAGGCCCTGCCCTTTTTCAAGACACTCTTGGGAGCAAAACCGTTTCGATGGACGAAGACTACTAGAGGGCGTTCGACGAGCTAAAGCAATACCTCATCCAACTATCAAGCCACACCAGCCCGAAGCCCAACACGGACCTCCTATTGTGCCTTGCTGCCTCCTTGTCCAAGAAAATAACGGACAACGTCCGGTGTATTACGTCTTGGAGGCCCTCCAAGGGGCCAAGATCAGATACACAGAATCAAAAAAGCTGGCATACGCCCTGCTCATAGCCTCACACAAGCTATGACATTACTTTGTAGCGCACGCCATCACAGTCCTGATGTCCTACCCGCTAGCACAGATGCTATGGAACAAGGACACCTCGGGCCGAATAGGCAAGTGGGTGGCCAAAGATGGCACCCTTCGACCTCACCTTCGCGGCACGCACAACCATCAAGTCACGACCCTTGCCGACGTCGTTGCCAAGTGGACACCCCAACTCAAAGAACCACCAACCGGGATCGAGGCCTCGTGGACAATCTACATCGACGGATCTTGGTGCGCCGCGAGGGCCAACACGATGGCCATCCTTATCACCCCGGACGAGCGAAGTGTGTCACATGCCGCCCGCCTCAACTTTCCAACAACAAAATACCCCTCAGAGTACAAAGCCTTGCTGTTGGGCCTCCGCAAAGCAAAGGAATTGGGGTTGAAGCGTATAATTGTCAAAAGCGACTCCTGTCTCATGGAAGGAGGGACACTTCGACAAATCATTCACGACCAGGGACCCTGAAATGGCCAGATACCTAACAGTAGTGCGTGCGGCAGCCAATCACTTCCTCAGCATCACCATCGAAACTATCCCAAGAGGTGACAATGAGGTAGGTGACAAGCTCGCAAAGCTGGCTAGCTCTGCTGAGCACCCTCCTCCAAGCGTCTTCTACCCTAGAATCCTTGGTTGTATCGTCACGACCAATATACCAGAGCATCAAGTGAGCTCTGGCCTTCAAAGGACTGATTCTCTGCATAGAGAAGTCCCTCGCCACGTGCCAGGATGTCAAACCCCTGACACTCGAGAGATGGATGGCTTCAACCCATCTCTCAATTTTCCCCTCCTTCTTCGAGGAGGAACGCCATTGCGGTATCTCGATAGCCTTTTTACCGCTGTAAAAAAGGCCATCGCCTTGTGTGATCTTCATGTAAAACTAACTCTTCTTCCATGACGACCATGAAGACTTGGAGTACATTGGAATGTACTCCTCAGCCTTCCGGTCATGGAGACGCAAGGTACACTCTCTGGGTGTACCGGTCGTCTTCTTCGCATTCACCAATCTGTAGTAGTACCTGAAGAGGTCCAGGGTTGCTGGAATTCCCAGGTACGCTTCGCATAGTTAAACGAAGATGTTGAGGTTGGCTATGGCGTTGGGGGCCAGATTGATCAGTTCAACTCCATAATACTCCAAAACTTGAGAAAGAAAGGAGTGAACAGAAGTCTGAAGCCGCATTCGATATATGCGAGAAAAATAGGAATTTCTCCATCCTCACCACTTGGAGAATGTTCCCCAAATGCTGATCTCCACGCGATCATATTTCTGTTGGGTAATAGCCCAATGTTTCCCAGACCTTCAAGTTTCTTCTCGCTCAGATCGGAGATTGACCAGTTGGTAATAAGATCCGACATGGTGATTTCTTTCGGGTGAAGAATTCAAAGGTGATCGGAGATGGTTTCTTGGAAGATTAAGAGGAAAGCAAAAGGCGTAGAAACCCTAACACCCGGTGCTAAGGGGCCTTTTATAGCGACAACACTGTAACCGTTTCTAGGGAAAATCCAACGGACAAAAATCCCTTTTTGACCAGCGGACCAAGAGTTCCTTCAACTTCCAAGGCAATTTTCAACTTTAAAAATGAATACGGACCGCCTTGAATACCACGACATTTAATGAGGGGTCTGCCCGATACGATTGCATCGGGAGTAAGCGTCTATACTGTTGGAAATATGCCCTAGAGGCAATCATAAAGATGATTGTATTTCCTTATGTTCATGATATTGGATAATATGTTATCTTGTTCCTTGAATGAATCATCAGTTATAGATCAATGAGTATGTGACTTGTTGGTGAAACTCATTAACTTATATGATATCATTCTAAATGTATCCCTGGTCGAATGTCACTGGTCGGGACAACCGTGACTCTGTGACCAGCACATGTATTGATTGATGGTCATGTTTCACCGGTCATAGATATAGAGATATCGAATCAGTAATGAGAACACATGTTAGAGAATATGGAGCTAGATAGACCCATCATTGAGACACTATTGAGATTATTATGAATCTATGTGTCATTAGTTGGTCTCAAGTAATAATAATGTATAATCCTTAGACCTGAGAACAGCATGGTTCCCTACATGTGTAATAGCACTCTTAGGGGTTACCAAACGCTACTCCGTAACTGGGTAGTTATAAAGGTAGCTTTTGGGTATGGTATGAAACATACGGAGGGATGTGACTGGTCGAGATGGGATTTGTCCCTCCTTGCATAACAGGAGTGATGTCTCTGGGCCCCTCGTGGTGATCGGATAAAGAAAGTGCATGGCCATGCCACTAGTGGTCGAAGTGTCGACCAGATGAAGTTATCCGACACTCGATCGAGAAAGTATTGAACAGTCCATGGATGACACCATATCTCACCTGGAGTTCAACCAGACATCGTGAGGCAAAGAGAGAATGCGTGAGTAGGTCACTTAGTTCGATCAGTTACGGACTGGTCGTATGGAGATGTGATCCGTCGAGAGGCGATCGAACGTAATCCTGGTGATCGGTCGATAGAGATACGAACTGATCGTAAGTGATGAGGACCTGATCATAGATCATATTACGTTAAGGTTCGTCCGATATATTCTTTGTGTACTTGGGAATCGTCACGTGCTGCTAGGTGCCGCTGAAGACTAGTGGTCGGAAAAGAGTTTCCGAGTCACAACCAATCGCACAAAAACCTGTAGGGTCGCACACTTAAGAGGCTGGGGATTTGATTTGGATGGTGATCCGAATTCGTATAGGATATAAGTTCCTAATGGGCCTCGAGTAAGAGACCCATCATGGATGCCTATATAAAGAGAGGCGGTGGCATAGGGTGAAGGATGGTTTTTGAAGAATTCCCGAAACCCTAATAGCCACGCCATCCTCAACCACGTTGCCGGTGTTAGCACACCAGCGCGCGGTGTTCCTACCCTGTATGTGTGGATACCTCGGAGGTGTTGTTACGGAGGTTCCTTGGTTGCGCGGTAATTTTTTTTGTGCTATCGTAGCGCTTACCCGTAACCCTTCAGACGACCAATTCATTTAAAGATCGGGGGGTAGCTGATGAGGATTAAAACCTCTATTTATTATTTAATAAATAAGGGACCATACGTCTTCGTGGAAGTAACCTCTAAGGCTAACGACATCACTGGTCGTGAGGATTCCAGAGGTTACTCAATATCTAACCTGGTCGGAGAAGGTTCTCAACCTTGTCCCCGACCAGTCAAAAGCTCTCAAAACCTTAAACTGATATCTGGACCTAGTATCAGATATATCCCCTACCGTGTGAAGAATGGGACATGTGTTTTATATCTCATACCCCGCGACGATACGTAACTCTAAGACAAAGAAATACGGTTAATGGCTCACTGACATATAATCGTACGGCAGTTGACACATTAACAACTGACGGCTCTCTTCAACCAGACGCGTTGCTTCCCGAACAGGCGTCTCCTCCAGAGACAACTGCCAACCCTTCATCAACTACATAAGGAGGAATGCGAACTGAAGTTGAGGAGGCCGGAACAATGAAGATCATTTGGGAGACACTCTTGAAAGAGCCTTGTAACTCCCAAATTAGTCTTTAGTCTAAGTTATATACACTCATTGTAATAGCCAGTTCAAAGCAATAAAGAGCAGTCTCACTACTTTCTAGAAGATACGTGTCATTTTCCTCTTTTCATTCATATATTCATAAGATCGGTGATTTGATCGTCGACAGGTATACTCCTTATCGCATATAAGGGTGAAGTTTAAGATAATCGGTTGGAAACCATCCTACGACCACTATGTATGGTCGTAGGATGTTCTACGACCACTTCATGGTCGTAAGCCTTTCTACGACCAGTTTATGGTCGTAAGTGCTTCTACCACCACCTCATGGTCGTAAGCCTCTCAATGACCAGTCTATGGTTGTAAGTCTATCGATGATCAGATCAATTAAAGAGCACCCTATAATCGATAAAGCCTACAAACATGCAGGCCCAATCAATTAAGGACTCTTATGCACTGTGATCAATACAGAGTAGTTAATATATGGCATTATGCTCTGGGATAACTACATGAACTACGCCTTTGTCTCCAATGATAACTGCCAAGCGACGTGGGGTGTTATTTCCCTGACAATAACCTCTATTAACGTACGCATTTTATCAAGCGTTAAGATGCCTCTTTGGCCTGGAGTAAATGTCACCCCTTCTTGCACTATATAAAGGTAAGAGTCAGTGGATATTGGGAGAGATTGGGAGAGGACATTAGACATTAGTTTTCTTCCTGATTGTAAAGAAGCATAAGTCAATACATCCACATAGGAGTAGGGTTGTTATTCTATAAGGAGAAGGTATGAACCTGTCTAAATCCTTATGTCTTTCTTTGCGTGATTCTAATTCTACGAGACCCCCAAATATTCATTCGTAAGATTGATACTAAATCATTGACAAATACGTTTATTTAATTATCACTACTTAACTACAAGTCATTACTTACCAACAAATTAATTATGGTCACGTAAATTCGACTACTTAATTTGCACTAATGTAATTAGCACTAATAAACTATGCCAAATTTAATTACGATATATTAATTATGACTAATTAATTAATAGTACATTTCCACTCATTAATTGTGACTAATTAATTACAACTAATTAACTGCGAGTATATAATTACAAATGCTTAATTACCACTAGTTTACTTACCACTTACAAACTACAGGTAAATTACCACTAACTAACTAAGATGAGGGGACATATGATGCTTTTGACAGAACGCACATGTGCCCTAGTCGTAGGGCGGTGCAATGTTGTAGGGCGGTCTGCTGAAATCCGGCCCTGGGGACAATGGGAGCGCCACATGGCGCGTGCAGAGCTGTCTGTGCCAGGGGCACGACAACGGGGTGACCAGGCACGAGACACGTTGTAACAATCCATTTTTGGATTATAAATAGTAATTACTTTTGTCGGTAGGTTTCAAAAACTTATCTCAACTTAAGTTGTATTTTCAAAATCTCAAGCTTTTACCTCCAATTCAAACCCATCTCCTTGGGCTCAGCCCATTTTCTCTCCCCCTTGGGCCGACCCATCTTTCCTCCTGGGCTTAGCCCACCTCTTCTTGGCCCCCTCCCTTTTTCGGCTAGCCTGGCCCAGCTCCTCCCCTGCCCCCTTCTTTTCTCCTGGCTCAGCCCCCGAGCACGCCCCGTGTAGCGTCCGGCGCCCTGCCACCGCACATGCCCCCTTTGACTCCGACGCCCTCTCGTGCCTCGTCCCGTCTCATGGACCGGACTGCCCACCTGCTTGTGTCGCCTTGGCCACCTGCTTGGCCCCTGAAGTCACCGCCTCTGTCGCCACGACGTCCGCTCTGCCCCACTTCCCTGTGCCCACGCCGTGGCCGCGCTAGAGCTGCTCACCGCCCCGTCTTGTCGCCTCTTTCACCGCCGCCTCAACACCCGTGCGATGCGTTGCGCACGCGTGCGCCTGTGCCAACCTGTTGTGTCTCCTCCACCACCTGCTCTGGCCCGCTCGAGTCATCGCTTCCATCACCTCCCAGCACTGCACCCGCCTACGCCCCTGTCCTCTCCGACAAGAGCTCCCACGATTGCCTCGGGAACCCACGTGCCTCCGAGTCTCCAACGGCTCTTCATTCACTCCCCTTCGACTATAAAGAGCCCTGAGCAGCCCCCCTTTCACCTCCTTCCCACACAACTCCCCACTCTCTTTTGTGTTGTTGTGGTTTGCCGAAGCCCCGAGCTCTGAGTTCGAGCCACCGCGCGCTTCCTTTCAGTTCTCGCCGCACCAGAGCAGCCCCCTCTTCTACCCTCGTCAATTTTCGTGCCCCAGAGCTCCTTGAAGCAATGCCCTCACTCGATTTCAGTTTCGTGTCACAGGAGCCACCGCAATGCCTCTTCTCCTTTAGTCCTGGCTGACCCCTTCATCGTCGTCCTCCTTCGCCTCCTACCGCAAGTTCCCCACCGCCATTTCCCTAATCGCTTACCTGTGGAGAGATGCACTCTATCCTTTTGCTTCCGCTAATGCTTTTGCTACCTTTGTAATGTAATCATTTAGGCCTACTCGGTCTTTAATGTAAAACTCGACCCGATGCTGTCTATGTGACTCTAATGTCTGTAATATAATATTTGGTTTAGTTTACATCATGTATGAATGATTCAGTGATGTATCTGTAAGTGTTATCTACTGATTTAGAGAATAGCACAATGTTTTCACAGAGAATTTGGATTGGTGAAATCCGGGTTCGACACACGTGGCACAGGGCCATCCGGGCCAGGGGAGCATGTCATCGGGGTGGTCAGGCGCAGGACGTGCAGCTGGCGGCCACGTGGCGTGTGAAGGGCCGCCCGGGCCGGGGGTGGGCACAGACGAAGGGGCGACCGGGCGCGGGATGCACGCAGTAGCCATGTGGTGCGTGGAGGGCCGTCCAGGGGGCACGGACAAGGTGGCTACGATGCACTGGACGACCAATGTAGGACAAGTGTCGCTCACCAGGAGATCCATGGTGCCAAAAATGACATTACACCGCCTGAGCGGCTTTGCTAATACCAACGTCAACTGTGCTAAATAGGGCAAAATGTCCGATGTTTCCCATGACCACAAAGAAGTGGCCATGTGTGGTGGCAGTAAATAGTAAATTAACAACCAACGAGTAGCATATCACCGATGGTTTTGCCTAGACTAAGACAAATTAAACTTACGCCCAACAAAATGAAAGCAATGTCTGAAATGTTGAACATGCAGTGCTGTTCTTCGAGATAAACCATGGAATGGAATTTAAGAAAACGAAATGCAGTAAACCTTTGAGTAGCTTGAAAGTTATGTTTGAGACTCTCTTGAGTTGTAGATTACACCAAATTTACTATAGTTACTACAAGTCGCCATAGGGCCATAAAAGCTTATGACTTGAGGGGGCATCTTTATGCCACTAGAAAGAAAGAAGATCTGATCATAAGAAGAGATGAGCAAATTTCAAGTCGACTGCTAGCTTCTTCAAGAAGAATTAACAAGTAACAACTGGATTTATGGAGTACTGAAGGGGAGGCTATAACCCTCTTTGGCTCCTTAGTAGCTCCGCCGACCGCCAGTGCTTGGGTGGTACAGCAAACTAAAGAATTGAACAATGTGAAGAAAAGCCAAGAATATTTTAAGTTTTGAGAAGATAACAATAACGCGTCAATGAAAATCTTTTGTAGGGCACATCGCTGAAAGGTCCCCCGATCAGTGCTCCTCAAGGGCATGACAAGGAAGCTTCTACGAAACCGATTCTCTCGCGACAGTCAACTTGTCTCTTTTGTCGTGAGCTCGTAGTCTCCGATCACTTTTGCAAGAGATAATAGACATGCTTAAGCGTGACTAATATACAATGCCATAGCCAAATGACTATGTGCCCCAAGACTGATAAGACTATGATCAAATGGTACTTAAGGAGTTTTTTTATTATTTCGTATTTGCAACGTGACAGGGAGAAAGAGAATCTCGCACTGGTTCCTTGCGTCCACACGCTCCTCTCCCCCATTGGCCTTCGGAACGGGTCAAGTCCGGAGACACTGTGTGTGCGGTGTGCCGCATGGAACGTATGCAAGCCTCACGAACTGGTCCATGTCGCGCGCGATGCACACGTGGCGTTACCTCACCCAGTCCCATCGCTTTCAGTGTAGAAAAGGCGTATTCTTGTCGAGAAGACAATATGATTCGGTAGGAAGGCCGGCCGAAGGCGTAGATACACGCGTGCATGCAAAACCGTATTGCCTCGGTCCAAGCAACGGCAGCGATCATTATCCTACGTGGCGGTCAGTCTCCTCTGGCGCTGTGTACTGTGAGGCAGACGGCCCAAGAACTACTGTGACTTCATCTCGGCGGGACAGAGTGGTATCATTTTCAGGACGCACCTACTTGTACGGCGTATCGGAGAAGAAGATATTACATGACCTGGTTACTCTTATTGCACTCTTTCGGTCTCATCACCCGTGGTAGAATAAATCAATTATTTCTTTGTATTGATACGTGTCATGATATGGGGTATGTATGTACGGACAAAACGTTCGAATTAGCTTGAGATTTCAGATTTTATAGTAAAATCGAGCAATTCAATTATACATCTATATAGTATAATGCACATGTAATCGATCTGTCATACACAACAAACAGTCAAACACCAGCTATAGCCTGATGGCCACTCAAAGAAAGAAAAAAGGTGGGCAAAAAGTAAAACAAACTAAGGAAAGATAAAAGAGCAAGAACTATACTCGCAATGGATGGATCGACCTTCGAATCATGCATGAATTCATTGGAGCAAATTTTTTTCATGCAGCAATCCCATGAGCTTTACTCTCCTCCTGTGTCAAGGTGTCGCAGAGACCCTGCGGCTTGGCGTGGGCGTGGGCGTGGGCGGAGGCGGGCCACATCTCCCCCATGTTGTGGAAGTAGCACGCTGAGAGCTCCAAGGTGGCCTTATCCTGCAGCCCGCCGAACCCACCGAACAGGTCGCCGTAAGGGAACAACAGCTGCTCGCCGGCGCCCCCGAGCTCAGGCAGGAACACGTCGTCCAGCGTCACGCCGTCGCTCGCCGCAGGAGCGGACGCCCAACCGCTGGAGACATCCAGCGCGACGGTGGCCGGTGGCATGGGCGCGAGCTCGGTCTGCGGCTTGCACGGCGGCGGCGGGTCGAAGTGAATGAGCCCTTGGGGCAGCGGCTGTGGTGGGTACATGCCGGCGAAGCATATGTCGCCGCTCGAGCTGGTGACGGACGAGGAGGCGGACGCGGCGGGCGAGAGCGCCGGCTGCAGGGATGTGCATTGGCTCCGGGTACCGGGCTGCACGGCCACCGTGGCCTTCTTCTTGAGCTTGGTGTTCCAGTAGTTCTTGACGTCGTTGTCGGTCCGGCCGGGGAGCTTGGACGCGATGATGGACCACCTGGCATGCAGTAGAGGCGTAAAATTAGAAGCACGCACAAGGAAAAAAAAATGCAGTAGTTAGAGCTGAACACTGTAGTGTATCTCACCTGCTTCCAATTGAGTTGTAGAGCGAGCAGATGATCTGGTCCTCCTGCTCCGTGTAGCATCCATGCCTGATGTCCGGCCTCAGGTAGTTGAGCCACCGGAGGCGGCAGCTCTTGCCGCAGCGGTTAAGCCCTGAATCAAAAGGAGCAAGCTTTACAAACAAATCCTGGAAACTGTGTGCAAGAACAACATAATTTCAACTTGAGCAGATATCATCACAAGTTCAGAACCAAGAGTTCAAGAAAGCAACTAGTCCGTGATCAGACTGCACTACTGCAGTGCTACATGTCCAGTCTCCAGAGTCCAGCCTCCACAAGCAGCACACCGTACCTGCTTTCTGCGGCAGGGCGATCCAGTTGCCGCCGATGCCGTGCCTCTGGACGTAGCTCCTCAGCTGCTCATCCTCCTCCGGCGACCACGGCCCCCGCTTCACGCTCGCCTTGTCGCAGCACGGCGCGCGCCCCATAGACACCTTCAAGACTCGCCCTTACAGAGACAGCAAATTAAGCAAGAGGGGATCAGCGGCTCTTCACTTCTCCGCGGACAACAAACCACACGGACGGAGTCGTCTTCCGAGTCAGTCTCGCCCTCACGCACGCCCGCACGCCCACAGGAAGGAGGAGGAGGCAAGCAATCAAGCAGGAGAGGATATGGCACACAGGGCTGCAGCTTATATGTACACACAAACTGCAGGCCGCTCGGTACGGGTGTGCGCAAGTACGAGACGTCAGCGAGCGATCGAGTGCTACGCCACGAGTAAATTAATAGTGAGTGGCCTTACGAGACGGCGAGAGAGCGAGCGGCCTTTCGAGGGTGGGGCCCACATGCCAGTACGGCCTTCTTCCTCGCCGAGCCGTTCCGACTCCCGATCGTATCGTTCCATGGTCGTACCGTATGATGGGTTTATTCTATTGTTATTGGCAGTGCCTTTGACGAAGCGAGCTCGACGTGCTTTCACACGAAGACTTGAAACTTAGGCATGCACGGTCAATCCCTTAGTTCATGGCAACTGTCGTATAACTCTCAACAGCTTTTTAAGTTGAAATTGTTATTTTTTAATTAAATATGGTATAAGATTCGTATAGTTGATATAATAAAAAAATCATAATAATTGAATTTTTATTCATTCGATATACTTTGAGATTTACATTTTTTTCTATCCGATGAATTAGGTATGAATTTATTATGATTTTTTATTTGAAACATAATAGGTTCATCACATTGCCATATTTTGTTGGTATATAATTTTATTTTTTTATCTTTATTTTTGCTCAACCTCTTAAAATATATGTGAAGAACATAACGGGTTCACCACATTACCATATTTTGTTGGTATATAATTTTATTTTTTTTTATCTTTATTTTTGCTCAACCTCTCAAATTACATGTGAGATTTTGAATCATGCGATGGAAATATGAGTTATTAAGACTTTTAAGAATAATTACAGTGATCAATAACCAAAATTACATAAATAATTTATTGTAATTTATGTATAACACAGTTGTAAATGAACTTTCAAAATATGACAGTTTATTACAGAGAAAACAGTCGAATTATGTGTAAACAGATCCTTTGTTTTTACTGCTTATTATTGGTTCCCTTTGGAGCTAAGTATGCGGAAGAAGAGCAATTGTGCGTGGAATTTTCGATGGTTCAAAGTGTGCGTCTGCCGGACCCGGATTTTCTAATCCCAAATCATTTGTGAAAACATTGTGCTATTCCCTGGATCAGTAGATAGCACTCACAGGCACATTGCTAAATCATTTCATACAAGGCGTAAATTAAGACATTTAATATATTACAACTTCATAGTGATACAGACCACGTCGGGTCAAGTTTTACAAAAAGAACAGGCAGGCCAAATAGATTACATCACATAAAAGCATGTAGCTACAGCGGAAGCAAAAAGGGGTAAAGCTCATCTCTCCATAGGCAAGCGACAGGGGTGACCTGTGTACGACGGATATTACCCAAGCGGTTGGACAATATCCGCCGTACGCAAGTACTAAACGAGTCCACTTAGACTGGGGCGAGACCTGGACTATAGACTAGACTACGCTTCATCGTTTCCTTATCTGACGACTTTAGGGTCTTCATAGTATGCGTAGTCCCCTTGATCCACATCACTAGAGGGTTTGGAGGAAGAACGAGAATGAGCACAACTTCCGTGCTCGCGAGCCAACACACAAGATGCAATAGTATACATGCATGGCTTAACAAGGAATAGCTCGGGTTCTTTTATTTGCTAAAGTAATATTTTCAATTATCATAATTACAATTTCCTATGACTTAGCATTTTAAATAAATTGCATTTTATTAAAGAGAGTAACTGCAATATTAAATAACAGTAGAGGTTCCCTCCATCACTAGAAACTCTACACATGCATCATTTTATTGGAGCTACATTCGCTCCTCCATACCACTGAGCTCGACGGCTCAGAAAAAATCCAACCTCAGGCTAGATGAGCCGACCTGGTTGTATTCTACCCACAAAGGTTTTTGAAATAGAACTAACTCAAGTTAAGATCTCATGTCCGCCTTTGACCATAGGCACGGCTATTTAAACAGTTTAGACTCTGCAGAGGTTGTACACTATACCCACAAGAAATAATCATACTCGTTACCCCACATGATTCCTTAGTCTTGTAGTTGAGCGATCGTCACAATAACTTTTCGAACTACCTCGCCCTTCCGTCGTCTCACCCATATGGGCCACTCCCATAAGTTGTGCGGGATGTTCACCACAACGACAAGCGCAGCTGGCTCCGGACACAACGACTAGCGCAGTTGGCAAGTTCACCCTATCACGGTGTCCCTTTCAAGCCAGAACACATCCTGCCGCTTGCACGCTTCCACAAGCCGATTTGTGGGATGACATTCAGGGTTTGATAATTTTACAAAGCCAAGTTGCACTTTACAGACTTGCGGTTGTACTTATTTTACACAAGAGGTCATGACAAGATTAAGTCATTAATCCATCTGGGCGGTTCATACCACATACCAACTACTCTTGTGCACGACGACACCCACCACTCTTTCCATCCGCCCAGATGTGGTACTAGCAAGTTGTTTAGGGTTTTAGGGAGGAAAAGCTAATTATCACAACACGCCAGTCATTTACATCCAATGACTGTCCAAAATCACTTTCATGATTAAAAGATGATGATCAGAACATTTATTATCCCGGTACTTAAGCAAGACTAGTATGTCGCTTAAGTACAACATATGCTACTATTTACCACATATTTACGAGGGTGACATGGAATGAGGGATTCAATTTATCAAATGATGAATAATAATTAATTAATCTTCAAATGGGTACGTGTTTAACTACTTTAAGCTTTAACATATATTGGATTACATAATTAAAACATGCAATTTTGATATTTTAAATAAATATACTTTGCATAAAATGTAGGCTCAAAATGATCAAAGTATTGACTCACCTTGGTTAAAGGTTGTAGGGTCCTCGTACCCTTGAGCTTGATCGAAGTGGAGGTCTCCTGCTTCTTCGAACACTAATTAGACGAAATTGCCGAAAAAATACACAACAGAAAGAGTAAATAAATACAAAACTCATAATAAATGAACTCCAAATTGAACAAGACCAGTGCCATTAGCAAGATCTTGAATTTAGAAAATTTTAGGAGCAAGTTTCATAATTTTTGGAGTTATAACAAAGAAGAAATGAATTTTTAATTGAAAAGAAAAACATAAAACCCACAAATACCCCGTGCTGACACGTGGCACCTGAATATGGCTCGGTCCACCGTACAGTGTGTGGACCGAGTCCATGCGCACGGGCCACACAGTCCACAAGACCACAGTCGTGAGTGGGGGCCACTGTCACACACACGACAGAGTGGGTGGGGGCCCACCTGTTAGTCAGGCGCGCAGGGTGGATAAGAGCGGCGATGCGTGCGGCACGTCGCCACGTCTTCCCAACACATGGAGAAAACCAGGGGAGGGAGAGGCGGGGAGGAGAGGGGAGGGCGCATGGTGGCAGCGGTGCAAGAAGGAGGCAGGGGAGGAAGCGGGCGGCGCCGGAAGCGAGGCCGGAGGTGGAGGCGAAGACGTGCGCAGAGGCAACGACGGCTCGGTGAGGCGGCGGTGGCCGAGGCGCGGAAGAGGGCGACGACGACACGACGGAGGCAAAGACGAGGAGGAGGCGGGGTGCGGAGGGAGAAAAGGAGTGGGGGCTTTATAGCCGTGGGGAGGAAAAAGCGCGCGGCGGGGAGGAGGCGATCGGAGCTACGGGAGGAAACAAGGGGGCTCGGCGACGGCTAAAGCCGGGAGCGGCGAGCGCCTGGGAGGAGAAGGGGGCCCAGTGGCGGCGGCGCGACGCGTGCGGTGTGGGCGACGACGACCAAGGCGGGCGGCGCAACAGAGGGACGGTCAGCCTAGCGGCGCGGGTCGGCAGGCACGGGCGCGATGGTGCTGAAGGGGGCGCAGAGTGGGGCAAGGCCGGAGGGGGAGTGGTCCTGGACGGAGCGGACGGGCCGGGGGAAGAACTGGACCGAGACGGGCCCAATCCCAGGTTTGGTTGCAAAAATTCAAAATTTTGAAATTTGATTTTGAAATTTTGAAACTAAAGATCCAATTGTTTGATTGAAAATTTGATAATGTTACAAACGTACCCCCCTTAAACGGAATCTCGACTCCGAGATTCGAACTACCCCGAGAACAAGGACGAGAAATCCAGCTTTAACTGGTCTTCGCACTCCGAGGTGGCTTCTCTTGATGAGTGGTTGCTCCATTAGGCTTTTCAAAGGTGGATGATCTAACGCTTTGTTTGCTTCTCGACAACGTCGAGAATCTTGATTGGATGCTCCGGATAGGTCAGGTCCTTCTGAAGGGCGATGGCTTCAACTGGAGTATGCTCTTCTGGTACTCTGAGGTATTTCTTGAGCTGTGAGACGTGAAACACGTTGTGAATGTCTGACAGACTTTCCGGTAGCTCCAACTGATAGGCGACTTCAACACGCTTGGCGGTGATCGGGAACGGGCCTATGTATCTTGGTGCGAGCTTGCCTTTCACCTTAAATCTTCGAGTTCCACGAAGCGGCGACACCTTGATATACACATTATCTCCAACTTCAAAGGTTAATTCCCTTCGACGGTTGTCGGCATATCTCTTTTGTCTAGACTGAGCTGCTTGAAGGCGATCTCTGATTAGCCGAACTTTCTCTTCTGCTTGCTTGAGAGTATTTGGTCTGAAGATATATCCTTCACGATTCTGACCAATGCATAGGAGCTCTGCATTTTCTTCCATAGAGCGCTTCAAACGGGGGCATTTCCAGACTTGACTGAAAACTGTTGTTGTATGCAAACTCGGCATACGATAGACATTTCTCCTAGTCTACAGTGATTTCCAAAGCTCAAGTTAGAAGCATGTCTTATAGAATCTGGTTTGTTCTTTCAGTCTGAGGATGATACGTTGTGCTGAAAGCATGGTGTGTCCCAAAGGCATCATGCAGACTAGCCCAAAAGTGCGAGGTGAACTGAGAATCTCGATCCAAGACTATACTCTATGTAGGCGTACAATACGAGCCATATACAACTCTGCTAACTTGTCTCCCTTGTAAGTTGTTTTCACTGGAATGAAATAGGCGACTTTGGTCAATCTGTCCACTATAAACCATACTGAGTGACAACCGGACTTGGTTCCAGGAAGCCCTGTAATGAAATCCATTCCAATTTCTTCCCATTTTCACTAAGGGATCTATAGCGGTTGTAGCAATCCTGCTGGTCTCTGGTGCTCGGCTTTGATTCGCTGGCACACATCACAACAAGCTATAAACTTGGTGATGTCACTTTTTATTCACAATCACCAATACATAATCTTCATGTCTTGATACATCTTGGTGCTACCTGGGTGTAGGGTATGTGCTGAGCTATGAGCTTCCTTCAAAATCAAATTCTTGAGTTCCTTCTGGTCGGGAACAAAGAGACGTTTCCTATACTATAGGATTCCTTGCTGATCTTCGATCAGCTTTGGGACTTTCCCTTTGGCCATGAGGTGCTTGAACTTCTGGACTCCGGGATGTCCTTCTTGAGCAGTCTTGATCTGCTTTTCTAGAGTTGGATGCGCTTCCACATCATCCATAGTGCCTCGTTCTATTAAACAAAGGTTGAGCGCCTCAAATTCCTTGTAGATCTCAGGTTGATACTTTTGAACCATAATGTTACTGCAGTAGGACTTGCGGCTTAATGCATCAGCAACAGCATTAGCCTTTCCAGGATGGTAATGGACATCTAAGTTATAATCCTTTATCAGCTCTAACCATCTTGATACGGCCATATCTACAACCAAAGCATTGACCATGCATGGAGAGGACATCAGAACATGGCATGTGGGTTGGTTCGATTTGGATCCAATTGATGACCAATTGGTGATTAATATTTTATTCCAAAACTAGAATAGTTTAAATTCTAATTAAAGAAAGCATTTTTTGGTTTGGTAGTGTTCACGTGAGCGAATCACTGATTCTCGTTCACGTGAACATGAATCGGACACGACATCAGAGCAACTCTGACATCGTTCATCCGATTTTTGTGCTTGCGTGGGAGGCTATATAAACCCCCATGGCCGCACCATATTGAGAACAAGTTATGATTTAGATAATAAAAATCGACAAGCCGCTTTGGCGCATATCGTGTGTTCTTGAGTCGTGATATGAGTTGGAGAGATTGAGGGAGAAAGATTGAGAGCAAGATCAAGATATCTATCTCTTGTTTCGGAGTACTATTCACCTAACGCTACTACTTGCAATTCAATCTATTAGATTGGTTTGTGAGTATATTGATTTTCTTACAATTCAAGATCTCGATCTCGAGTGTACCGTGAAGGTTGAGATCTAATCAACTAGGTGAAGATGTACTTGAGAGGTTGAGGATATAAATACTTGAGACGTGGATATAAATCCGCGGAACCGCCTTACCGGTGGAGCAATGGAAACGAAATCACGACCGGTTTTTCCGAGTTTGCAAATTCAAATATCGAATTTCGGTTGATTTTTAAACAAATTTCAAATTTTGGTTTTTCTGGGAAAACCGGTAACCGGCCAGTTACCGTTCCCGGTCCCCTGCCGGGATTTAGTCCGGTAACGGTATTTTGATAAATGCTTGAGACTCTTGTTGTATGTGTAGATATCACAATGATTTTCAATTAAGTAACGCCACCAAAATTTTAAGGCATACACTGCTGCTGCTAACTCCAAATCACGAGTTGGGTAGTTGTCTTCATGAGGACGGAGCTGTCTGGATGCGTAAGCTACATCTTTTCCTCCTTGCATGAGTACATAACCAAGACCTTGACGTGAAGCATCACAATAGACTTCAAAGTCCTGATGAATGTCCGGCAGGATTAAAACTGGTGTAGAGGTTAACCTCTTCTTCAATTCTTGGAAACTCTTTTCACAAGCTTCTGTCAATTCATACTTCTTTTCCTTTTTAAGTAGATGCGTCATTGGTTTGGAAAGCTTGGAGAAACCTTCTATGAAGCGTATGTAGTATCCAGCCAAACCGAGAAAACTACGCACTTTTGATACTGAGGTAGGCTACTTCCATTCCATTACAGCTTCTACTTTGGATGGATCAACTGCAATTCCTCCAGTGGTTACAATATGTCCGAGGAAACTGATCTCTTGAAGGCAAAATTCACACTTACTGTACTTGGCAAAAAGCTGATGCTCTTTAAGTTTTTCTAGGACCAATTGCAGATGTTCAACATGTTCTTCATTGGTCTTTGAATAGATCAGAATGTCGTCTATGAAAATGACTACGAACTTGTCCAGAAATTCCATAAATACTTTGTTAATGAGGTTCATGAAGTAGGCTAACGCATTGGTCAAGCCAAACAGCATGACTGTGAACTCATACAAGCCATACCGGGTGGTAAAAGCCGTTTTATGAATATTCTCATTCCTGATCTTGAGTTGGTGGTAACCTGACCTTATGTCTATCTTGGAGAAAACTGCTGCTCCTGACAACTGATCGAACATGTCATCAATGCGAGACAAGGGATACTTGTTCTTGATGGTTACCTCATTGAGTGTTCTATAATCCACACGTAATCGTGCGGTGCCATCCTTCTTCTTCACAAAAAGTACTGGCAAATTCCAGGGAGAGGAACTAGGTCGAATAAAATATTTTTCTTGTAGATCTTCAATCTGCGTCTTGAGCTCTTCAAAATCGTCACTGGCCATTCTGTATGGTCTCTTAGCAATTGGGGTCATCTCGGTTTGAAGTTGATTACAAACTCAACATCTCTGTTTGGCGGCATGCCTAGCAATTCTTCGGGGAAGATATCGGGGTAAGCTTGGACTACAGGCGTTGTCTCTAGGGACAACTCTTCAAGGTGGTGGATTGCTCGATCCAAAAGAGGGGAACGATCCACACTAACCTTTATTAGGGTTCCTGTATTCTTGGTGAGCACCACTTCTCTGTTGGCACAATCTAGTAATCCTTGGTATTCAACCAACCAATCCATTCCTAGGATGATATCCAGAGTTTGGGATTCTAGCACAAGAAGGTTTGCTAGGAATCCAGAATTTTTCAAAATAATCTCTACTCTAGGGTGGTGAGGTAGCAAATAGAGGTCCACCGGGTGAACTTAGTACCACAGGTTTCTTTAACTTATAGGTTAACAATTTAAGCATTTCAACAAACTTTCTTAAAACAAAAGAGTACGAAGCTCCAGAATCAAACAAAACTTGCGTGTGTACTGAATTAACAGGGAACGTACCCATAAGCACTCCTGAGGTGTCTTGGGCCTCCTCGGCTGTGACATGGTTCACACGACCGCGGCTTGGTGTCGGGGTAGACCTCGAGGCTTGAGACGTCTGATGACTCTAGCTTTGGTTGGAAGCTTGGCCTTGTGTCGTGGTGGCTCCTGCATTGAACTTTGCGGCAGGGTTCTGATGTTGAGGGCACCTGTTGGCAAAGTGCCCCTTCTCTCATTTTCCAGCACTATGGCTTTTGTTGACCAGGTGATGGAAGCCGGGGTAGTCATGGAGGATGAGATGGACTCACATGTCCTCACGCATACCTTCCACAAATCGGTCAATCTTCTCTTCTTCTCAGCTACGTCATTTGGGGCGTAGTGGGTAAGCTGATTAAACTTGGTCCAATACTCATGCACTGACATTTGACCCTGCTTGAGGGCTCTGAACTCGGTCTTCTTCAACCTCATTGTACCAGCTAGTACAAAGTTGGTCCTGAACGCGGCCTTGAATTCAGACCAAGGGATTGGCAGCTAGGCGGGTGCAGCTTCATACACTGGTGCTTTGGGCATTTCTTCTGCGGTGGCGGGGTCTGGTTAGTTGCCGGTTGCATATGCTTCTGCTGCTTCTTCTTGTTTTGTCATTGAGCCATCACCACCTTGAGCAGCGAGGTAGTTTTTCCACCATGCAGTGGCGGCTCATTTCAACTGATGGGTGGCAAAGTCCACCATGTCTTCATCTGAGCAGCGGGCAAGGCGGAGTTTCTTCTCAGTGTCCCTGAGCCAATCTTCTGCTTCTAGGGGCTCATGGGCGGCAACAAAACTGAAGGGCCTTGTCCGGAGGAAATCTGCCAGCTTGGAGTTACATCCGGCTGTTCCAATCTGCTGATTGGTGAGCAGGGCTTGGAGAATCTACGTCTGTTGGAACATAACTTGAGCCATTGAGGGGTTTGCTGGTGGCGGGGGAGGTAGATATGGTCCTTGGCCACGACCACGACCATTTCCATGTCCTTTTCCTCTGCCAGTTGCAAAGGCTCCACAGGCTGGGGCGGCGGCTCTTCTAGGCGGCATCTGAAGAACAGCTGAGACTTAGAACAAGAGGAAGTATATGAGGTGTTACATGACTCCTAACACGTAGCATATAGGCTAAGCTAAGTCACAACACATGATACAAACACATCATCTACAAAAGAAGGAACAAAAAGTACTTGCAACCAAAATAATGCTAAAACAGGCACTGCTAGCTAAACTAGACCAACTACTCCTCCATCGGGAACTGGCCACCACAAGCGGTGCAGTTACCCGGGGAGTGGGAACGGCTCTGACTGAAAGCCCGTGAACTGGAGGGGAACGGTTGCTGCCGATATTGGGCGAACGGGAACAACTGAGGCGGCGCCCACAGCTGGGCTCGCCCAGGTCGATGAAGGGCTGCGGTGTGGGGTGTGCGCGTGGTCATCCTGGTGCGGGCTCCTCGAGGTCAGAGTGGTCGGTCGAGCGTCCTGTCGCTGGAGGCGATGGCTGGTGGAGGAGGAACTGGAGCTGGGGCGGTTATCGCGGTGGTGGCGGCGAGGCGGGCCAACTCTGCGACGGCGGTATCTCTCTCCTGAACTGCAGCAATGCGAGCCTCGTCTCTCCTGGTCAGGTTATTGCGGAGGGTGTCAGAGTGGGTGTAGCTGCCGGTGAGGAGCATCTGGAGCTGCTGGATCTCTCCATGACAGTGCGGATGTTGGTGGACATTGCCCGTGTGAGCATCACCTGGTGGGTCAGGCGGGGATCGTCGTCTCTGGAGTCGAACATCTCTGGGACTCGCTCTCTGTCAGGGAGATACGGGTGGCAGCAGAACGGTGATCTCAGCAGGAGATACTTGTGCGTCTAGCACAAGCGGGTGGAGGCGACTCGGGCTACATCCTGAACGGTGTCGCGAACGCTGCGACGGGGTGCCTAGACCTCGAAAGTGTGGGAGGTGAACTTGCCAACCCTAGCATAGAGGAAAACCTCCATGGTCCAGGACTCATGGTTCATGATCCTCACCATCCGGCCTATGAAGATAGGAGGCGGTGTAGCCGAGGTACTAAATCAGCTGATGAAGGATGTCAGTGAAATCTCCGTTGTGCTTTCCATGTGAATAATGGTACTACGGGCCATCGGAGGAGGGGGGTTGCCATTAATTTTTGAAACAGGAGAAAGTCAGTAAAAACTTAATGAAAGTAGAGATAGGTATATAACTAGGAGTGATGAGTAAAAGCAATAAGTATTCTATATTTTTGTCAATGTTTTTATTTATTTATTTTAACATAAGACCCAAGTCTTAAGGTAACAACCAATCTAACTAAGGATTCTGCAGTCGTATGCTCTGATACCAGCTCTGTCGGATCCAGATTTTCTAATCTCTAATCCTCTATGAAAACACTGTGTTATTCACTGAATTAGTAGATAACACTCATAGGCACATTGCTGAATCATTTCATACAAGGCGTAAATTAAGACATTTAATATATTACAACTTCAGAGTGATATAGACCATGTCAGGTCAAGTTTTACAAAAGGGCCGGGAAGGCAAAATCGATTACATCACATAAAAGCACGTAGCTACAACGGAAGCAAAAGGGGGGTAGAGCTCATCTCTCCACAGGCAAGCGACTGGGTGACCTGCGTATGACGGATATTACCTAAGGGGTTGGACAATGTCCGCTGTATGCAAGTTTTGAACGAGTCCACTTAGACTGGGACGAGGCCTAGACTATAGACTAGACTACGCTTCATTGTTTCCTTGTCCGTCGCCTTTATGGTCTTCACAGTATGTGTAATCCCCTTGATCCACATCATCTGGAGGGTTTAGGGGAAGAGCGGGAATGAGCACAACTTCCGCTCGCGAGCCAACATGCAAGATGCAATAGTATACATGCATGGCTTAATAAGGAATGGTTCGGGTTTTATTATTTGCTAAAGCAACATTTTCAATGATCATAATTACAATTTCCTATGACTTAGCATTTTAAACAAATTATATTTTATTAAAGAGAGTAAGTGCAATATTAAATAACAGTAGAGGTTCGCTCCATCAAAAACTCTACACACGCATCATTTTATTGGAGCTACCTCCGCTCCTCCATACCACTGAGCTCGACGGCTCAGAAAAAATCCAACCTCAAGCTAGATGAGCCGACCTGGTTGTCAATCTCAGGCTAGATAAACCGACCTGGTAGTATTCTACAAATAAAGATTTTTGAAATAGAACTAACTCAAGTTAAGATCCCATGTCCGCCTTTGACCGTAGGCACTGCTGTTTAAATAGTTTAGACTCTACAGAGGTTGTACATTCTACCCACAAGAGATAATCATACTCGTTACCCCACATGGTTCCTTAGTCATGTAGTTGAGCGATCGTCACAGTAACTTTTCGAACTACCTCACCCCTTCCGTCAACTCACCCATATGGGTCACTCCCATAAGTTGTACGAGATGTTCACCACAACGACTAGCGCAGTTGGCAACTTCACCCTACCGCGGTGTCCCTTTCAAGCCGGAACACATCCTACCGCTTGCACGCTTCCACACGCCGATTTGTGGGATGACATTCAAGGTTTGATAAATTTACTAAGCCAAAGTTGAACTTTGTAGACTTACGGTTGTACTTATTTTACACAGGTGGTCATGACAAGATTAAGTCCTTAATCTATCTGAGAGATCCATACAACATACCAACCACTCTCGTGCACGACGACACCCACCACTCTTTCCATCTGCCCAGATGTGGTACTAGGAAGTTGTTTAGGGTTTTGGGAAGAAAAAGCAAATGATCACAACACGCTAGTCATTTACATCCAATGACTGCCCAAAACCACTTTCATGATTAAAAGATGATGATCAGAACATTTATTGTCCTAGTACTTAAGGAAGACTAGCATGTCGCTTAAGTACAACCTATGCTAGTATTTACCACATATTTACTAGGGTGATATGGAATGAGGGATTCAATTTATCAAAGGATGGATAATAATTAATTAATCATGAAATGAGTGTTTAACCACCTTAAGCTTTAACATACATTTGATGGCAGAATTAAAGCATGTAATTTTGATATTTTAAATAAATATACTTTGCATAAAATGTAGGCTCAAAATGATCAAAGTATTGACTCGTCTTGGTTAAAGGTAGTAGGGTCTTGGTACTCTTGAGCTTGATCGAAGTGGAGGTCTCCTGCGTCTTCGAACCATAATCGGACGAAAGTACCGGAAAAAAGGTACACCAGCAGATAGAGTAAATAAATACAAAACTCATAACAAATGAACTCCAAATTGAACAAGACCAGTGCTATTAGTAAGATCTTGAATTTAGAAAATTTTAGGAGCAAATGAATTTTTGAAGCTTTTCAAATGAAGTTTTAATTGAAAAGAAAATTAAAAACCTGGAAATACCCCGTGCTGACACGTGGGACCCGAATAGGGCTCGGTCCACCGCATAGTGCATGGACACAGTCCATGTGCCGCCAAGACGGTCCTGGCCAGAGATCGTGGTGGGGCCCACCTGTAAGCCACACACAACATCAGAGAGGGGCCCACTGTCGGTCGTTCATGGGTGGATAAGAGCGACGAGGGGAGAGGAGAGGCGGGAGGCGCCGCACGGCGGTGGCGGTGTGAGGAGGAGCAAGGCAGAGGCGAGGCGAGGCGAGGCGAGGCGGAGGCGGCGACGACGGTCGGCGAGGCGGTGGCGCACCGAGGCACGGAAGAGGGCGACGACGACGGTGGTGGCGGCAGAGGCGAAGACGAGGAGGAGGCGGGTCCGGAGGGAGAAGAGGAGGGTGCGCGGGCTTGATAGCCGATGGGGAGGAAAAGCCGGGCGTGGGGAGGAGGCGACCGAGAGGCGGGGAGGAAGCAAGGGGAATAGAAGGAGGCCCAGCGGTGTGCAGGCACACATGGGGAAGCAAGCGACGACCGAGGCGGCCGCAGCAGAGAAGGGCGGTCACCAAGGCCACGGTCGATAAACACAGGCGGTGGCACCGGAGGGGGAGCAGAGAGGGGCGAGGTCGGGGGTGGAGTGGGCCGAGATGGAGCGGCCGGGCCGGGGGAAGAACTGGGCCGAGATGGGCCCAATCCCAGGTACGGTTGCAAAAATTCAAAATTTTGTAATTTGATTTTGAAATTTTGAAACCAAAGATCCAATTGTTTGATTGAAAATTTGAGAATGTTACAGCGTCCAAACACTAGCCGAAGGAAAAAGGTTGAGCCGGAACTGGAGAAGTTATCCTTCTCAGTCGAAAAATCAGGTAAAGCTTCGCCAAAAAATGGGCCCTATCATCATCCAACTAGCTGCAGGTTCGTCAAACTCTTGACATTAGTAGCAAGCGATGTTCTGTGTCCTGACCATGCGACGCCTTTCCAAAGTCGTATTATTACATGCTAAAGAGCACATGAACATGAACATGAACATGAACATGGTCATGAGAATAGTTTGGTTATGAGTGGGGTGGGGTGGTCCAACTCCAGCTCTCTTCAAGCTGTGCATGCATGAATCGTGATGAGTGAGTCGGTCGTTTCTAACTCGAATGTATGTGTGCGACTGGGGCCAGTCTTTGTTTTGCTGTTACGCTTGTCCCATGTACAACTATTTCACATCACCATCACATGGTAGTATGGTAGTGGTACACACTAAACAACACACGCGGCTGCAATTTTTCATTCTCTACTCTCTACTCTTCAGCAATCAGAATTCAGAACATGGCATCTTAAAAGAAGTTCAGAACATTGTTCAGATTGTTCTGAACTTCAGATTTCTGAATATGGCACGAACTAGTTAGGTGGTGGGCTTATATTTGGGATTGTTCTGAACTTCAGATTTCTGAACATGGCACGAACTAGTTAGGTGGTGGGCTTATATTTGGTGCAGCCCCAGAATACAAAATTACGGGCCACTTTAAAAGGCCCAAGATAATCAACCAGACTCGGTCCAATCCAACCCAAGCCGGGCCCGGTTGGTGGGGCCCTCCCGGCATAGTTGCCACCGGCCGGCCAGGCTGTGCGCCCCCAGTTTCTGACCCGGGCAGCCAGGCTCTCTCGTTCTCGTCTCTTCCCCTTTCCCCGTACAGTTTGGCTTTGGTTCGCTCAGCGGCAAGCAGCGGTTGTTCGGTTTGTTCCTTGCTTCCTCCCCAGTTGTCGTCCCGATCTCGTTTGCGGCGGGAGGAATCGGGCGGGAGGATGAGCGTGATCGATATCCTGACGCGGGTGGACGCCATCTGCCAGAAGTACGACAGGTACGACGTCGACCGGCTCAACGGCGCCAACGTCGCCGGCGACGACCCCTTCGCGCGCCTCTACGCCTCTGTCGACGCCGACATCGCCCAATGCGTCGAGGTAGATCTCCCCTCCTCTTCTTTCTCTCCGCTGTTTGCGGCCGCCGGTGGTGGTGGCGTCTGGCTCCTTCCCCTCGATCTGAATCTGATCGGTTTCCGGGGTCTGTTTCAGAAAGCGGAGTCGGCGAAGCAGGAGAAGAACCGGGCCCCGGTGGTCGCGCTCAACGCCGAGATCCGCCGCACCAAGGCCAAGCTCCTCGAGGAGGACCTGCCCAAGCTGCAGCGCCTCGCACTGAAGAAGGTCACTGATTTCTACATTGCCTCTCTGAATTTTGGTGAACTTTGCTAGATCTGCGAGTTTCGTGACGCGAGGACTTGCTAGCTACCCGCTTACCTTGACTGTGACTACCTAAACTTAGGATGTGCGGTTGTTAAATGTTAATGGTCAACTGTAAGTAGTCTCTGCATTAGGGAGGTGATTTGCTAGGTCCTTTGGTGGAGTTTAGGACTGCTGGGATTAGTATGTTTGGCATAGCTTCCAGGGAAAGTTTTGGGGAGTTGGACTGGTAGTCTCAAGTATGTGACTTTGTTGGATTGGGAGTGAGCCATACAGGGATTTTCTTACGATTGGTAGGGATAGTGTTTGCATTCTGATTGGACAACTGGAACTTATGCATACAAGGGGGAAATCGAAGGTCTTGTATGTTGCCCATGTACTTGCATTGGACTGCAGTACAGGCTGCATACGTTTTTTTTTTCATGGGTGATATAGACGCTGTCTAGGCTCTAGTTTCGCAGATGAGTCCATCTCAGAATGAGGTGCACGGCTCTGTTCCACACGATCTTATGTGCATTGATGCCCAATTCTTTGCGTATGAGTATAAACCATACAGAATCTCGCCATCATCTTCTGTTGCTTGCCTTTCTTTGAATGACTATTCAAATGCATAGTTATTCATTCGAACTAGATAAAAGTCACGTTGATATTGAGCCATTTAATCTTGTGCTGCTATTGTCATGGAGATTCATGTACTCCTGACTTTGTCCCATTCCTTTTTCTTTCAACTTAACATGCCCATACTGTTTACTCTATAAATATTTCTTTTATCTGGATTGCTGTGCATGTCACCTGCATATTTAAGTCTGACAACATGATGTCCTTATTCATGCATATCTCTGTGTTAAGATAGTGGTTATGTGTGATCACTGAGCAAGGAACTATTTGGTTGGTTTTACTTGTAAAAACTTGTACATTCTACTTTCAGTTTCTTTTAGCATATGCCTCTATATGCTTCAATTTGATGGCATGCATAAATTTGGGTAACTTAGTATTATGGCAGTTAGAATTTATATTTCTGTAAAGAAGTCATTTGGAATTTCTTCATTTCTTGTAAGTTGTAACAGGTAAAAGGGCTCACAAAAGAGGAACTTGCGACCCGTAGTGATCTGGTTGCCGCCTTACCTGATAGAATACAATCAATACCAGATGGTAGTACTACTGTGACAAAGAAAAATGGAACTTGGGGAGCCTCAGGATCCCGCACTGGAGGAGCCATTAAGTTCGACTCTACTTCTGGTTAGTGAGCATCATTTATCATATCACCTATGTCTTCTGTATATTGATATGCGAAATATGCATTGGCTTCTTAGTTGGAAAGATCTGGCCAGGTTCCCTTTCCCTTATGCACTGTCTGTTTCGGATTAACAATAAGCAGCCTCATTTTGTTCTTAGTGGCCCAATTTTTTTTAACTATTATGCCAGTATAAAAGGCAGCATTCCAATTTTTTAAGGAATCCTAATAGTTAAGCTTGTGATTCCATATGCGCGTGTGTTTATTACTTTAATTACAATTTCACTTCTTTTAGTGGATCTTTGTCATGTGCCAAATTTGGCCAGTTTCAGTTTTATAGTGCAGTGTTAGTACATGTTCCTCCATTCTTCCAGTACTCACCTCTTGCTTTCTATATTATCATTACATTGACAAAATGTGGATTAAGCATGCATGTGATCATGCCTAAAGTTGTTTGAGCAATGGATGTTGTGTTTGTTTTCTCGTCACCTTTGGCATAAGCCCGTTAGATGCTCTTCTTCTTTAATCGGGTTTGTTGGTCCCGTTCAGGATCACGAGCTGAACCTTTTTTCCCCTCTTACCACATAATACATACAGATGGCAACTTTGACGATGAATACTTTAAGGGTACAGAAGAATCAAATCAGTTTCGTCGGGAATACGAGATGCGTAAAATGAAACAGGTACATTTTAATCAACTAATATTTTTCTTCTGTTTCATTTTCTGTTGCCACTGGATGTGGGACTTCTCATGTGATGTGACCTGGATTTGACTATGAAATTCTGCAGGATGAAGGTTTGGATGTTATTGGTGAAGGGCTGGCAACTCTGAAAAACATGGCATCTGATATGAATGAGGTTGCTTGCTGTGCTTCATTTCTAGTTATATGATGATTATACTAAATTATGGGTACTGTACTTAATTGTTGTGTTCATCAGGAATTGGATAGGCAAGTTCCCTTGATGGATGAGATGGAAGACAAGGTTGGTTTTCTAGCAACCATCAGTTTTTGTTCTCTCATCTGGCAATCGTCCAGCAATGCTTAGTTTGTGATATAATGGTGAATGCAGGTGGATAGAGCCAATGCAGATTTGAAGAATACCAACGTGAGGCTAAAAGAGACTGTTCTTCAGGTAAAACCTAACACTTTTCTTGGTGCTTTCCTTAACTAATGCTTGGGTAATTGGGTGAGCTCGTATGTACCTGTTTTCCTCCTTGGCTTGTTATCAGCTGAGATCCAGTCGCAACTTCTGCATCGACATTGTCCTGCTCTGTGTCATACTTGGTATTGCTGCCTACCTTTACAAGTAAGTACTTTTATTTTCCAAGAAACTTCATTTTTGAAGTTAAACCATTCACTGGACATTCTCTTGTACCTTTTTACTACCTCGGATTTGGACCAACTTCTGAATGAAGATAGAACATTGTTATCATGAGCTGACTATGCCCGCATATTCTTTATTTGGTGTGTTTCTTGCAGGAGTTCTTTACCATGCTAGTCAGTTGAACTTCTTGCTAATGATATTGCTTCATGCTTTTGTGTTGCAGTGTGCTAAAAAAGTAAAGGTACAACGGTGTCTCGGAATCACCCATGTTGTGGTCGGTGTCTTAAAGTAAAGGTAAACGGTGTCTGAATCACCTATGTATCATGTCTTCCGGTGATGAGTTTCAACGTGTGCACGAGCTATTTGTTTTATCATCTCATCTCTTAAGTATTACTGTGTTTCAAGGTTAGGCTTGTAAGCTTCTTGAAGCAGTGAACATTGTATGTGTGAAGACCTTGTGTCTGCTGTACATTTGGGAGTAAAATGTTTAGTGAGATCACAGCATCATTCTTTGCGAACCATGTGTACCCACCTTCTCATGTATATACCATCAAGCCTGGCTTTATGTTGCAGCTGTCTTGGTACCGGTTGTGGGCCTTGTGGCTAATGACCAAACAATAAAAAGTAGGGGTCTTAGGGCCACTATTCGTCGTGAGGATGGTGGCAAGGACCTCGAAGCGCGGGAGGGATAAATGATAGCCATTATTTGTGTTTTTATTTATTTCTATAAAAAAACCAAGGACGTATTTATAACATTATAAGTCAGGAAGGGGATTACAATAATGCCTTTATAAAGATCCTATGACGATAGGGATCGACTGTAGGGGTCTTGTGGTCATTTCCTTCTTTGTTGATAGCTTTGGTGCATTGTGGACTCCTGCAAACGGTATCCATCATGTCACATTCCTTATTCCATGGCAAGGCCCAGACCCCCCGCCCTGTCCTTCACTCGAAGACCCCCTTCGGAACGAGGCCCCCTTGGGAGAAAGGCCGAGCCGATGGGCTGATTGGTCGAGGTGGCGTCATTTCCCCTTTGCATATGTCAAAGGGGCAGGTTTCATTGGCTCTTTGCCGGGTCGCTAGGGGCTGTGGGTCGTCCCTACAACAGGAGCCTCTTGCGGTCAAGGGCTTGCTTTGCCTTGGCCGAAATCGCGCCCCTTTTGATCCCAAAGGGTTTAGGCGCTCCGTCCAATTCGGCCTGGCGAAGTCCGACAAAGTCAGTAGTTGAAGGTTGTTTCTGCGCAGGTTTTGGCGCGACGGTTTGGAACTTGAAGTGGTACGATTGTTTTCGCGCTCGTCTTTTTTAATTTTAAAGGGTCGTCAATGTGTTTGTGGTCTTGTTCGTTGTGGTCGATCGTGGACAAGGCCGCACCGGTTTGTGTGCTATAGTGGGACACGTGTCGCACTATGGTTGGCTCGGCTTTCGTCGGTTAGTGTACCAACTCGGCGTTGTGGCCCTATATAAGGGGTTCACGATGCGTTCTCCACTTGCTCATGTGTCCACTATCCCACTCCTGCTCTTGCTTTCTCTTATTTTCATTGGGCCCTCACCGTTCGCCTCTCACAGGTTCCTCGTCGCAGGCGTAAACGTGTGGCGAACAGGGCCTTTCCCCCTCTTTGAGGTGGATGATACGAAGGTATACTGGTAGGCTATGCTAGCTGATAATTCAAAAAATTTACCACGTAAATCAGGATGCCATGCAAGCAAGTGATCATAGATCTTACCACTAGACGCGCAGTGCAGTGGAAGAAGAGTTGGAGCAGCCTGGTCCAACGAAGAGCGCGTCGATGTAGTAGTCGTAGTCGATCGTCCAACGTAGTCGATCGTCCGTAGTCGATTGTAGTCGATCGTCTCCTTCAGCAACCAATCGAGTTCCTCGCTAAGGTTGTGGATCATCCTTAAGCGCAACGTAACCGCAGTAGCGCCTGAACGGTATCCACACGTCGAGGGAAGGAACACCGTACGTCGGTGTGCTAACACCAAGTTGCTCGGAAAGGCTCTCTCAAGAAGATGGCGCCTAGGGCTTGGAGCAACTCATGTCAACTCTTATCGTGTGTCTCGTCTACCCTCTATGTCCCATCAACCTCAAACATTTCCTTATATAGTGTCCGTGATGGATCTCATCCGCACACGTTTGACGAATCGTATCTATACTTGTTTTGTTCCATCCTGTTAAGTGTGTGACCCATTAGGCTCATGCGCACCTTTTCAATAGAGCCCTAAGGAGGGCACTGACTTTAGCGAGGGGAGGGGGAGGTGAAGCAACGCGCCATTCCCCAGACATTTTGATGGGTTAGTTGACTATGGGTGCTTTGTTGTGTTAGTTGAAGGGTTTCTTCCGTACTGCGAGTTGGTTCTCTTGTAACGTGAGTGCCGAAGCGGATGGGGCCATGCGTGGTGGCTTGTTTTATTCGCTTCAAGGTGTGGGTGTGGGGGCATGTGGGGCGTGGGGCATGTTTGTTAATACACCGAGCGGTTTTATTCGCTTCGAGGTGTGTGTGCCGGGGCATGTGGGTCGTGCGGTGTGTTTGTGCAAGTTTTTTCTCCCTCCTTTGTTGCCTTTGGAATTGATGGGGACCATAAGAAGGCCATCTTTTACAACTGGGTGGGATACTTGCTTTGGCTATTAGGCCAGGTTTTCTCGCCGATCGTAGTCGGTTTTTACATTACTCAGGCGTGCGTTTGTGTTTACAAAAGATGGGTGTGGCCCAAAGAAAAAATGGCGAAGCCCCTTGTGCCCCCCCTATGGGTAATACTTGCGAAGGTTCTTGGCATTCCAGGTATGCCCGATTGGTTCACCATCGATTGTTTCAAGGTAGTATGACCCTACTCTTGTCATTCGGGAGACGGTGTATGGTCCCTCCCATTTGGATTCTAGCTTGCTAACTAATGTGGCGTTGGTTGTGCTCTTGAGAACCATGTCTCCCAGGGACAGGGTTTGGGGTTTCACCTTCTTGTTGTACGAGGCGACCACTCCTTCGGTGTACTATGTCATGGTGTGCAAAGCTTGTAGTTGCTTTTCTTCGAGATCCAAAGATACTTCGCGGTCTCTTGGTACTTCACTACATATGGTGTGCATGGAGCGCGCTTGCAGCTCTCCTGGTGACATGTCCTCGTCATCGAAGAGAAGCTTTTTGTGTTGCCGCTGTCGTGATCTTTCCCACAGGTTCCGTTTCTACCCACCATGCGAAGTATTATATGGCGACGATGGTGAAGCGGAGGTCACCCTTGGCACAAGGAGAGGGGACTAATGGTGTTGATCCCCCATCTTGGGAAGGGCCACATAGGCGGTATTTGTTGCAACGGTGTTGCTGGGGCCTTGGTGTTGCACCCCATTGAAAGATCTAGACCCGTCATTATGAGTTAATGGATTGTTTTAGTGATTAATGACAAATCCAAATATGAGACTAACTCTTTTATCAAGTATTATCTTTGTGTAGTCTCATTTGGATATAAAGGTGAAACACAACGAGGTATGCAATCGACATCTCAATTTCATATAATGTTGCATTTCTCGGATCCAAAATATAGGATTGAACTCAACCTTAAGTTAAACTTGAATATGTGCATATGACCTTATTACACATTTGTGTATGCACACTTTTAGGGGGAGTTTTATCCTATACTTTGTAGTTTCATTAGTATTGATCCATATTGCATTTTCCACATATACTAAGGATCTTTACGTTGAAACAAAACCGTTGAGTATACAAAACTTGTGTAGTTCGTATATACTCATGTTATGAGTATATAGAACTTGTGTAGTTCTTGTATACTCATGTTAGAGTATATATAACTTGTGTAGTTTATATATACTCATTTGTTCTCTCATTTATCTTCATTAAATTTATGAGAATTTAAGTGGTTATCATCAATTACCAAAGAGGGAAAGATTGAGATATCTTGTCCCACCATTATGAGTTAATGGTATAGTGTGGTAATTAATGATGATCACATTGTGGAACTAACATTTTCCATGAGTTGGATATATAGGTTATGTTCCAGGATGATGAAGACTTGGGATGATCATAAGTTGATGCATCATGAGTTGATGCTTATCAAGAAGAGATGATCATGGGTTGATCATCAAGACAAGAGAAGACCCATCATGTGTTGATGGAGGTCAATTGAAGGAATGCATCATGCGTTGATGCATGTGAAGATTCGGGATGAAGAAATCATCATGTGTTGATGATGATCAAGACAATATCCCGAAGTGAAGAAATCATTATGAGTTGGTGATTGTCAAAGTCAAGGACCCGGACTTGAAGTGTTGATGTGCGTCATCAAGCTTCAAGAAGATGCAAGGCAAAGGTATGACTAGCTAGGGCTAAGGATGTGTTCCTAGTCTTTTACCGGTCTCGGTGTTTAGTTGATAGACCAGATTGCTAGTATAGGATTGCCGTACTATTAAGAGGGATCTTGACTAGTAGTTTGAGTTAGTCATGTGTTGATAGCTCATTATATTTGCTCTAGCTCAACGAGGCATGACGCTATTTATTTGCGAATGTGTTTTGCAAATAATCGAGGCTCATGCATAACCCTTGTAGCATGTGACTTAAGTTTGCAAATGCGTTTTGCAAATGGAGTAAGCCCATGTACCTTTTTCCTTGTGGTATGATTCCAAAAGTTGGCAAATGTGTTTTGCAACTTGTTGGGAATCTTGCTTGTGACCTTTGTTGGCATGGCTTGTCAATTAGCAAATGTGTTTTGCAATTGAAGTTGTTGTAAAAGCCATTTCGATTTACGTCAGAAAATCGGAAGTTCCGTGCTTAACGGCGGAAGTTCCGCTTTCCCGATCGTCCGATTTTCGCGGCTTGAATTTTCCGAGAGCGGCGGTTTAGGGACTTAGCCGATTTCGAAGTGCGGAAGTTCGAGTGTAACTAAGCGGAACTTCCGATTATCGCTGCTCGAAATCCGGCGGTTGGTTTTTCCAGAGAAGCACCATTTTGGGGACTTAGCCAAAATTCAATGTGCTGTAGTTCCGCTATGTGTTGGCGGAACTTAGAAGAATCGAACTTCCTATATTTAGTTGGCGGTAGTTCGCACTAAAAATCAAACGGCTAGTTCTCGTCGACATAGCCGTTGCGGTGCCTTTTCTCTCTCATGCGGTAGTTCCGGTATTTGTACTGGCGGAACTTCCGATTTCCTGATTTTTGAGGGTTTGTCTCCAACGGCTAGTTTTTGTGTGTGGGCTATATATAGCCACCTTGGCGGTTGGAGAGTTTTTTTGAGTGCTATTGTTAAGTGATACACTCTTTCTTTGAGCTAAGAGCAAGCCTCTATTCTCTTTTGTGCATGTGTTGCACTTGGTGAGATTAGAGAGTAAACCCTAAGTGCATGTGTTGCCTTAGGTAGTGGATTGTGTATCCACGTGAGCATTGACACTTGATTAGTTCAAGTGAAAGTTCGGATTTGTTACTCTTGGTGTTTGCCGACACCTAGACGGCGTGGAGGCGTCGTGCTCGGTGACCTTCTCAAGAAGCTTGTGAGAAGGCAGAGCGATTGTGAGTGGTTTGGTGCTCGCCATCTCCGGAGTGGAGGAAGAGCAACCATAGTTGACCGAGGTGTTGGTTCGGTTTGGAACCGGTCCAAGTGTTGGACTTACCTCGGAGGTGTGTGCTCATTTAAGGAGCCGGTCCAACGCGGGTTGGGCTTACCTCAACGTGGATTAGGGGAGACCGGCAAGTCTCCGAACACCACGGTAAAACATAATCGTGTCATCTAGTTTTTACTTGTGCTTTACTTTGAGCAATTTACATTCTTGCTTTAACTGCTTATATATCTTGTAAGATTGCTCATATTGTATTGTGTTCATATTGTCGGTGCACTTAGTTGAGCCTAGTTGTTTTAGGTTTTAATTGTGCAAAACCAATTCGCTATTAGCTTCCGCATTTATATATTGGTTTAGCGCGATAGTTTTTTAAAAACCGCCTATTCACCCCCCTCTAGTCGGCCACCTCGATCTTACACCCATCCATTGGTATCCCTGGCATGATCGTACAAGGTTTTGGGAATTCTGAAGGGCCGTGGGCTAGAAAAGATCTTGTCGGAAAGCCTTCGCTACTAGGCCTCTTGGGGTCTGGTGTGATCCGCAGAGCCCCTGGCATATTTCATGCGTGAGGTCTAGCCCCTCCTATTTGGAAATGCATCTCAGGAGTGGGCGCGCGTACGCCTCCTTTGTAGAGGATGCATTCGATGACTACGTAGTTTTGGGCCCGCTGTTTGAGTCATTTTGCTTCCGTAGGGTCTTTGCCAACTCTTCAGGCTCTTTGCCGTTGGCGAGGTAGTTGGAGATGAGGGTGCACTAGTCTGCCATCTCAACTGTGTTGATGGCGAGGACCTCGAGGGCAACCCCTCGTGTCTTGACTATATCGTAACACATTGGGTGCGGGCCTTATGCGGAGCTAGCTGTTTTTTGCTAGCTCGTTCGCCACTTCATTATCGTTTTGTGGTATAGTTTGGACCATGATGCCCACGAAGTGTTTTTCCATGGCCCACACCGACGCGAGGTGCCTGACCATGTCAAGGTCTCGGGCTTGTTAGATTTTGTCAATATGCCCCGCCACTAGGCGGGAGTCACTTTTGATGAGGAGGCACCGAGCTCCTAGTGCCTACGCCTTGCGAAGGCCTAGTAGCAATGTTTCATATTTAGTTGCATTGTTTGTTGTGGGGAAGTCTAACCGGGTCACGTGTGGGATTTTTTCTATCCCTTTGGTGTGACCAAGATGGATGCAGCGTCGACTCCGGTGGCACACCACGACCCGTCGGTGTAGGGTCCATGTTGGGTCGGCTTGTGGCTCAAATGTTGCCGACGGCGAGGTCCATTCTGCGACAAAGTCTACGAGCGCCTATGACTTGATTGCCGTTCTTGCGACAAACTTGAGGTCGAAGGGTGCCAACTCGGCAGCCCATTTTCCTATACATCCTGTGGCATTCGTGTTGTGTCATGTTGTGACAGTAGGATGAAGGCACTGCTATCTCATACACCATGAAGTAGTGGTGCGGTCTGTGGGATGCTATTAACAGGGTGTATGCCACTTTCCCAACCTTAATGTATTGAGTCTTCATACCTTGCAGGGTCTCTGAGATGTAGTATACGGGGCAATGTGCCGTACTGACCTCTTGTACGAGGACCGTGCTCACGACGACTGCCGAAGCGGTGAGTTAGAGTAGCAACTTCGCTTAGGGTTTCAGGCTCGTTAGGCTTGGTAGCTATCGCTTGAGCTCATCAAAGGCTTTTTGGCACTCCTTCGTCCACCTAAAGGGCTCCGCTCTGCGGAGAATTTTGAAGAATGGGAGGCCACACTCTATCGAATGCGATAGGAAATGATTGACTGCTGCGAGCCACCCTGTTAACTTTGTACTTCCTGGGCATTGTGCGTTGGAGCCATCTCCTATATGGCCTTTATCTTGACGGGGTTCGCTTCGTTGCCTCGTTCTGAGATGAGGAACTCCAGCAGTTTGCCCGCCTTTACGCTAAAGTCATATTTATCGGGGTTGAACTTGACATCCTCCGCTGACTGGTTGTCGAAGGTTTCCTGGATGTCGCTAGGGTGGGTTCCTTTCTTGTGGCTCTTGACTACTATGTCATCGACATAGGCTTCGATGTTTCGGTCGAGCTACGGGGCCAAGATTTTTGTAATAAGTTTGGTGAAGGTTGCCTCCGCATTCTTGAGGTCGAAGGGCATGTGCACGAAACAGTATGTCTCGAGGGGGGTGATGAATGTTGTTTTTGCTTCATCTTTCTTTGCCATGAACACTTGGTGGTAGCCGGAGTATGCATCGAGAATGCTCATTAGTTTGCACCCAGATGTGGCATCCACCAATTGGTCTATGTGAGGCAATGGGAAGTTGTCCTTCGGGTATGCCTTGTTTATATAGGTGAAGTCCACACACATGCGCCATTTGCCTTTCACCTTTCGAACAAGCATAGGGTTGGCAAGCCTGTAGGATCAAGGATAACCGACTAGAGGGGGGTGAATAGAAGGTTTTTAAAACTTTTAACAAATTTATGAAACTAAGCAAGATAATATTAACAAGACTTCCTATCACAAGATAAAAGCTACAAACCACAATGAAGACAAGGGGGTTTTCCCGTGGTGTTGAAGATTTGTCGATCTTCACTGGTCCACGTTGAGGAAGTTTGACCTAATCAAGCTGACTCCACGAATTAAGCCTTCCATCGATTTCACTTGTGGTTGTTCTTCCTCCCCTCTAGAGATGGTGAACACCGAACCACTCACAATTGACGCCGGGTCTCTTCACAATCTTTTTGAAGAGATCACCACACAAGCTCTCACCAAGCCGTCTAGATGTTGACAAACACCAAGAGTAATGAATCCCGAACTTCGCTTGATGGCAATCAAGTGCTATGGATCAATCTAGAATGAATGCACTTGATTTTGCTCAACTACCTCACAATGAATGCAACAAGAGTTAATAAGGTGTAGAGTGAATACTCTAGGCTCAAAGATGTTCAATAAAGTATTCTCTATCTGTCCTAGAGCTGGTGGGGGAGTATTTATACCCCACAAGCAAATACGACCGTTGGAGGCAAATTTCAGAGAAAATCAGCGGAATCGGTAGTACCGCCATGCAATGGTCGGTACTACCGCACCTCCAACGTCAGCACAGTAATGGCTATAGTAGAGGCATTTAATGCATCTGAAAGAGCCGTTGAAAACTAGATGCGGTACTACCGCCATTGATCATGCGGTAGTTTCGCTCAACCCATGGCGGTACGACCGATTACTTTGGAGTTCCAAAAAAACCGCATACTGGAAATAACGTACCACTTGAAAACTTCGGTTGCACCGAGATGTGGTAGTTTCGCTCAAATAATGCCAGTAATACCGCACTTCCAAGAGAGCAAATAAAACTCAAAAGGTGTCTCTCTGGAAAATATGTACCGCAATTTTTTGGTTCATCCGAGGTGCGGTAGTTCCACTCAAAGAACGCCGGTACTACCACACTTCCAAGAGAGCAAATAAAACTCAAAAGGTGTCTCTCTGGAAAATATGTACCACAATTTTTCGGTTCATCCGAGATGCGGTAGTTTCGCTCAAAGAGTCGGTACTACCGCACTTCCAAGAGAGCAAATAAAACTCAAAAGGTGTCTCTCTGGAAAATTCGTATCGTGATTTTTGGTTCATCCGAGGTGCGGTAGTTCCGCCATGGGAACGCCGGTCATACCGCTATTACGCATAGCGGTAGTTCCGCTGACAACACGTTGGTACTACCGATTATTTTCAGAAAACAAGTTTGGCTTTTTAAAACAAGTTTTGAGTGCATGCATGATCCTATATTGATCCATTTTCTGCAAGACCATGCTATCAAGCTACTAGACATG
The DNA here is from genome assembly GCA_036346395.1 of Hsuehochloa calcarea. Classification (NCBI taxonomy): domain Eukaryota; kingdom Viridiplantae; phylum Streptophyta; class Magnoliopsida; order Poales; family Poaceae; genus Hsuehochloa; species Hsuehochloa calcarea. The sequence continues at coordinate 11,833,888 of CM070601.1, read as the reverse complement.
GTCCCTCTTAATAGTACGACATTTAACATATAATCCGGTCTACTACCCTTTTCACCTTAGACCGGTAAAATAAAAAAGGATCCTAGACTACTTGTACCTTGACTTTGAACCTTTAGCATACATGTCCAAAATACTGTATTCACCATTGGAATCAAACCTTGTAAATACTCAATAAACAAGTTAGTCCCATATTCATATATCGTCATTAATTACCAAAATAATTTTTAGGGGCCTAGATGCTTTCAAAGCCATTCGGAGTGCTTGATTTCCCATATGATGTCGGCTTTGAGTAACTTGGCCACCTCGGCTTTTGCGACTTCTTATATATCTGCATACATACACTGTAGCTTTTGTTTCCTTAGCTTCACATTGCCCATGATTGCGATTTTGTGCTCTATTGTTGCGCGAGCGACCCCTGGTATTTCCTCTGGTCCCAAGGTGAATACATCTTTGTTTTTACAGAGCACGCCTATTATCGTGGCCTTAGCTTCCGGCGTGAGGTTAGCGCTGATGGCGGTTGTCATGGTTAGGGACCCTTTGGACAATGGGGCCCTCTTTAGGTTTCCTTCTGGTTTTGCCTTAGGAACCCACTTTGCTACGGCGGGCTCTACCCGGTTTTGCTCTACCATATGGAAGTGCCGCACCTATGCCATGGCCTCGAGCACTGTGTGACATGCGAGGTCTTGATCGCCTAGCCCATGATGACGCCTCTCGTGCCTGGTAGCTTCATACAAAGATAGTTGTGGCACATCATGGTGTCGAAGGCGTTGAGGGTGGCATGTCCTTTGATGGTGTTGTATTGGTAAGGTATGTCGACGATGTCGAACGTGACCGCTAGATCTATTAGGACGAGGGTGGCCACTGGCTTGGCTTCAAGCCTACGAGGGGGGATGCCCATGGGTGACTGCCTACTTCGAGGGATAATCATTTTGTCGAAAGCCTTGTTGAAGAGTACATCAGTAGAGTTTCCCCTGTCTACCATGACACACTTTACTTCAAAGTCTGCAATGGTTGTTGAGACGATGAGGGGGTATTGGTGTGGAAAGAATACCCCTCGCGTCTTTAGGATGAAGGTGATGAAAAATTCAAAGTATTGTTTTGGTACGTTGGCTGGGTAAATGCGACGTGGTGAATTTGGTGAGCGTAGGCTCGCCGCTGTCTCTTGGATCCTAGATCCAGGGAGGAACCCCCGGTTATCGTGTTGATGATTCTTCGATGCGATCCCTTTGGGTGCTTTGATGCACAACTGCTGGTGTGTCAGGGGCCATGGATTGTCATGGCGTCGGTCTTCCTGTGGATCATAGATCGGTCCCTTGTTCATGTAGTTCCTTATGGCTGTGATGGTATGACATTCTTTGTTGGGATGGGATCCTTCACCATGTAAGTCACACCAATGTGCTGGCATGTTGGTGACATGATGTGCGTCCTGTCCGCGGCCATGCCCACGGCCATGCCTCTGACCGTCGTGACCACTTCGTCGTCCTCCTTCGGCGGGGATGTCGCCTCCATTGACATGGAAAATGCACTGCCCCCTTCGCCTCGAGCAGTTTAGATGGTCGTCACCAGTGTTGGTTGTGGCGGCATCCACTGCCTCGTTTGCCAACTGTCGGTTGGCCTTTGCCGAGGTGTCGGCCTTGCTTGTCGCAACCGTTGATGCCTCATCCACTCTATGCATGTCACCTTCTTCCGCGTGTGCGTACTCCTCAATTTTGTTGCATAATTTGTCCATCACGTGGATGGGCTTTTGAGCCATCCTCTCCGCCATGGGGCCTGCTCTGAGCCCATACCTGGCGACATTGATGATGGTGTTGTCGATAATGCCCTTAAGCTGGCACTTGACCTCCTCGAACCTCTTAAAGAAGCTTCATGTGGACTCATTTGGCCCCTGCCTTACAACGAATAGATGTCCCTCGTCTTTCGACTCCATGTAGTTGCCCTAGAAGTTATTGCGAAGTTGGTCCCGAAGCTGCCCCATGCATATATGGATCGCAAGGGGAGGGCGAAGAACCATGTCAACGACACCCCGTGAGAGAGGGCAATACTCTTCGCTTTGGTGGTGTCATCCCCTCCAACTGCCTCAATGGTTGTCTCGTACACCTGAAGGAACTCCATGGGCTCGTTGCCCCTATAGCTTTTGATGGTTGACATTTTGTAGTCTTCGGGTCACCGTGCTGCTTTGAGGTCCGCGCTTGTGGAGAACTCGGGTCTCCCCTGAAGATTTGTCATGGCTTTGCGACGAGGGATGCCGCTGCTAAGGCGACACGACAAAGGGTGTTGCTGCTGGAGATGGTGCGACGAGGGATGTTGTTGTCGAGGCAGTGCGACAAGGGATGCCGCTGCCGGAGGCGACACGACAAGGGTTGTTGCTGTTGGAGGTGGTGCGACGAGGGATGTCGAGCGGTTATGCTAGCGTAGGTCTTGCAGCTCTCCGTGAAGGTCTGTCAGCTCCTTTTGCATGGCCTCATAGGCTTCTCTGCTTGTGCTTGAGTTTGTCGATGAGGAGTGCCGCGCACGGTGTCGTTCGGGTAACAACGCTTCGGTGTGCGCTCCCTGTCCATCTTCCCCGACGATCTTCCCGTGGGTGGAATTTTCTTCGAGGGCCGTCACGGCTGCCTCAGCAATTGCGGAAGTCTTGCTTCGCTTTGCACGGGGGATCCTGGGCGTCAAGCCTGCGGCGGCTGCTTCAGCAGCTGAGACCTGGGTGCATTCTTCCTTCTGGGTTCTATCGCCATGTTGTTTCTCTGTCACTCCCCACAGACGACGTGACCTGTTGTGGCTACATACCAAACAATAAAAAGGTAGGGGGCCTTAGGGCCATTACCCACCGTGGGGGAGGTAGGGGTCGCAAGGACCTTGAAGTGAGGGAAACAATACAAAGGGATGAATGATAATCTTTATTTGTGTTTTTACTTATTTCTAGCAAAAAATCCCCCATTTATGGTATACAAGAGGGTATATTTATAGCATTACTTGTCGGGGTAGGAGATTAAAATGGTGCCATTATACCCTATGACTATAGGGGCCTCATGGTCCTGTTCCTTCTTGGCTGATAGTTTTGTTACACTGTGGACTTCCATACGTTGTGTCTACCGCGTCACTTTCTTTGGTTCATGGAGGGCGAGATCCACCCTTCAGGAGGGGGGCAGACCTGGCCAAACGGGTAGCTCGGACCGGTCCATTTCGGCCTGGAAACTATTCGTGCCGGGCCGGCTCACAGGCCGGGGTGGCAGCCTAGGCACGGCCCGTTGGGTATTCGTGCCGTGGTGGGCCGGCCTGAGCCCATTTGGCCTTTTGGGCCAAGTGTGTCCCGTTTGGCCTGTCAAAATGAAAAAACTCAAAACAAATCAAGAACAATTATAAAAATGTGTAGAATTCAGGAGTAGACATTAAAATTGAAAAAAATGAGACAATGATATTGAAAATGTAATAGTGAGCTTTATTAATGTCCAACTGGCTGCCTCGTTAAAACCTTCGCCAAATAAAAACTCAAAATGAGAAAACTTTGGCAAAGAAAAAAAAGTACAAGCTATAGTTCTACAATTCTACATACATGATACATCATTGTTTTATGTGTCGTGTCATTGTCTAAGTACATATTTTCGAACACCTCCGACAACTTTGGATTTTCCACAGAGTATTGTGTTCGTGAATCAGCTTTTTCCTAGTCCTTCACAGTTAGAAGGATCTCCACCATCTCACTTATGAGACTTGTTCTTCTCTCCTCCAATATTCTTCCAGAAAGACCGAAAGCAGACTCCGAGGAAATCGTAGAGACAGGAACAATTAACACATCACGTGCAAGTATGTATAGCACGAGATATGTTAACTTATGGGTTTGCCACCATTGCAAGATGTCGAAACCTTTTGAGTTGAAATCCATCGTATCGCTGTCCAGATAGGTAGATAGTTCCCCGCTCCTTGTGGGTCTTGGCTAGGCAGGCGTTGGTGTAGAAGAAAAAGAATACCTAGACCTGGACCTGGAGGAAGAGGCACCGAAGATTATGCCCCACATATTTGTCTTCCCACTTGAGGTGGGTGCTACTGGAGGTCGTTGCGTGCGGACTGCCAGGAATTTATTTTTATACCTTTGGTAAACCTCATATAACCGAGAACGAACTTCTGCAAAATAGTTAGTATAGTCTAGCCCGTAGCATCACTAAGAAGATCAAGTACAGTACCAAATGCATCAATTTTAGCACTTGGATCTAAAAGAAATGCTAATGCATATAGGTAAGGGATTTCTCTCCAATATTTAAGGTATTTAGATTTCTTGGAAACAACAGCATCGCGTAAAACTAAGTTATTTTCATACATTTTCAATTGGGTAGTAATCCGTAAAATAGTATGCACAATGATAGGAGATGTTGGATAGTAGACAGCGGATAAAAGCAACAGTTGCCTCATGAAAATTTTTAAAACCGACAATATCTTCTTAGCAATGAACCAATGTTGCTCAGTTAATAATATAGTACCGTTAGTGCTAGGATAGTGCGTTTGAATAAAAACAAAAAAATGCTCTTGTATGGTAAAAGATTCTTAAGCATGAGGTAAGTAGAGTTCCACCTTACCTCCATGTCCAAACCGAACTTTCTTGGACGTATGCCCATCGCCATGCAGAAGTTCTTATATTGTGCTATTCTCACGTTAGAATTATTCAAGAAAAAATCGCATCGCGAAAAGCTTTAACATAAGGATTCAACCCCTTCAAACCACATTTGACTATAAAGTTGATAATATGACAAGCGCATCGTTGATGTAGCAAGAAAGAATCGACATATGTACTCAACACTGTAGTATGAATATCCATGGCCCTAGAGTTCGAAGCGGTGTTGTCTAAAGTAATTGCAAATATTTTGTCTGTAAGACCAAAGTCTTCCACAACTTTGATAATACAGTTCGCAATATTCTCCCCTGTGTGTGATACATCAATTAATTTCAAAGCTATAATCATTTTCTGCATTACTCAGTAGTCATTAACATAATGCGCAACTACACTAAGGTAATCCTCCCTAACCCGACCACTCCATATGTCCGAGGTTAGAACCATCGAAAATGTGCACGCACTAAATAGTTCTTTTATTTTATTACGACGTTTGTTATAGTATTTCACTAGATCTCTAGTTGCTGTCTGTCTAGAAACAGAAAAAATATAGGATTATACGCAGTCCTAATGTAATTTAGGAAAGAAGTAGACTCGCCAAAGCCTAACGGTAAATTCTCAGAAGCAATTAAACGACAAAGAGATTGGCGGGCTACCTGAGGATCGTAGTCCTAGCTAGATATCGTACCGTTGGGGTTGTATTATAGCTGCGTCTGCCTCATCACCAATCCGTGCTTGGTTGGACATCTTGTAGCATGTCTAAACAAGTGTCTCGTTATACCTGTAGACTTTGCAGACAATTCACGGTGACAAATTTTACAAATAGCATATGGTACCTCATTTTCCGTTGCGTCTTGCTTGGTTGTCCTGTCGAAATTCTCCCACACTCCCGATGTAGATGGTCTCGACTTCTTTGCTTCGGTTGCCGTGGAGCCTGATGCTGTCGTGGAGCCTTGCTCCTCCGGTGAAACCTCTAGTTGGTTTGAGGCAGCCGTAGCCTTCTCCATGGACGCAATTTCCTCCGGTGAAAGTCCGTAATCACCAAGAGCAAAGCTGTCGTAAGGACTGTCCATAACAAGAACTGCAAAATCGAAACTAACACTATTACTAATTTCATCTTAGCATAACAAAAAGTAACAATAAAAGTCTTACAAAAATAGTATTGTACCTCTTTCACTGACTTGCTGTAAAAAATTGAAATATCTAAATTTTGGCATTTTTTTTGAATTTTCCCAAATTAGCTCAACACGGATTTGAATTTGCACAACATAATTTCAAAGAGAGAATGTAGAATGAAGGGGTGCTGAATGAAGGGGGGGGGGTATGGTGGCTATTTATATAAAAAATTATTTTTAATTTATTTTGCTATTTTTAAGACCCCTACTGTTAAAAAGGTAAAAAAAGGCTAAAAATCCTACAGGTCGTGTCGTGCCTAGGCACAGCCCACGGGCCCGCATGGCCCGGCTGCCCTCCCCTACCCAACCTGCCCGCGCCCGTGCCTTCTTCTCCCCCCTGCCGACTCTGCCTCACGGTCGTTGCCTGCGCACGTCCTCGCCTCCCCGCAACCTCGGCTCCTCGCCTCCTCGCCGTCGAGCCGCCTCCTGGCCGCCTCGTCCCCACTGTCTCGTCCGTGCCGTCAAGCCGCCTCCTCGCCACCTCGTCTGCGTCGGCCGTCGGGTTCCTCGCCTCCTCGTCCACATGGGTGGCGGCCCAAGCACGGCCTGGCTCTCGTGCCGGGCCGGCACGACCTATAAACAGTATGTGTTGTGTCGTATCTAGGTTAGACCTACAATACCGTGTCTCGTGTTAATCTGATAGACTCAACCTATTTAACTAGCTCTAGGGGGCTTCGGGAGAAAAGCCGAGGTGTTGAGGTAACGTCCTTCCCGTCATTTATGTCGAATGAGTTATTTTTTTTAATCTCTTCGCTACAATACTACTTACTCGCTGTTTCACCTGTGGGCTGTGGCTGTCTTCCAATTCTTCTAGTGTCGATCCGTCGATGTTTCACACAGTAGCTGCTATCAGGACAGCTCTAGCAGTGTATAGTTCGCAAGTAGTGCATATGAAGTCGCCGTAGATTTGTGTCGTCGTCAGATCGGCTCGACGCGCTTGTAACTTGGGTAGTACCTGGCCTCAAGATCGGCTCGGTACTGAATACTTGCCTTCAGTAGGATGGCCTAGTCGGCTTGTTTATCTTCCCGTGCCACGCTGCTCGTCTCTCGAAACCTCGAAAGCGTCTCCCGCCAACGCAATTTGCCCTTCCCGCCCCCGAATCCCCGGTGCTCCCACCGCACAAAACCACCCCAAAAAGCTGCGCGCTCTCTCGGTTCGGTTCGCCACTCGCCAATCCAAAACAAAACCGGTGGCGGCGGCGGCGGCGGCGATGAGCGCGGTGAACATAACGAACGTGGCGGTGCTGGACAACCCCACCGCCTTCGTCAACCCCTTCCAGTTCGAGATATCCTACGAGTGCCTCATCCCCCTCGACGACGGTACGGCCTCTTTGCCCCCTCCTTCCCTTCGGTGCTGGCTTTTCTTGATGCGTGGCGGCTTGCTAGGGTTTCGTGTGGTTGTGGTCGTTCGGGGCCGTTTAGATTTTTGCTGCCTCTAGAACCTAGAGTTTGGAATTTGGAGTGGTGCGGGAGCCGAGCATGGGATGCATTTCTCGACGGCAACCGCGTAATTTTGTTATGCGAATGGTATTATGTCGTTAGAACTTCCGTCCATGAATGAGTAGCGCGTTTGTGTAATGGGGGAATGTTTTGCATGTTGATTCATGACCAAAAGAACCGAGTTAGAGAGGATTTGGTGGAACATAACCTAAAGTGTTTTCTTTGTTCTTGTAGAAGCTACCTTGGTTGGTTGCAGCTTGTAAAAGTGCCGAAATGAAAATGGATGCTCTTTTTGGTTAACTTCTCGTTTTGCCTTTGTGAGGGATCAGCTCAAGAATATAAAATTGGTTTTATTACACTGTTCTCTATTATCTGGGTTTATATTTGATATGTTGTCCTTAATGTCTGATATTAGTATGACAGTATATTGTGCGATTGAACCTATTAGCCTAGCATCATATAGAGTAATCTTGTCAGTGTCCGTCGATAGGCAGTTCACTGGTGCTAGCCCCTTAACTATGTGTAGTCGTACAGAAGTATTAAACTGGACCTGGAGATGCTAAAGTAGCTTGTTTCACTTGATGCTATCCCATAATCAATTTATGCCCACCCATGTATAGAAGCAGCTTGCCTACATCCTAGCATCATTGACTGTCCATAAATGCAAGTTAGAAATTATAACTACGATTTTCTAATTCCCCAGCAGCCTCTGTTTCTATAATTGAATGTGCAGTGAATAAATCTTGTGTCAGTTGTTCTCTGTGATACCTAAAACGAATTAGTACTCGTGTGACTGTTCTTGTTGATGGGCTTAGCTAATGGGAGTAGTCAAAATTTTAGGCCACTCGACTTGTCTCAACTGGGTTTTTTCTCTCGGTATCTCAGTTTCCCTCTTCTATTGATAAAATACTCTACTTTGCCTTTGTTGATTAGCGGTGTGGAACTGTGGATTGTTATAAAGGAAACAGAAGTTTGGTTCTGAGATGCCTGCCTTGTGTGCTACAGTTTTTTTTTTTGGGGGGTGGGGTGGTAAATGTGGCGCTTTGCTTCCCTGTCCCCCTCTTTTGGTTCCAGTTTCTTGACAATGGCACAAAATAGCATAACGTGTTTGTCCTTAGCACAATACACTATATTATTGGGCTTATATATAGATACTACTGCCTAGAAATTCTTCAAATATGCTCCAACTAAAGTAAGGGTCTTATGATATGGTTTATGCCATGAAGCCAGCCCATTTTTCATCTAAGTTGAGCTAATTTTAACTTTTAATTATCATGCAATATTTATATTCCTCAAGAGTACTGAAGTGAATATACATATATACCTCGGATGTTGTAAAAAATGCAAATATGCCAAATATTGCTATTTTCTTTCGTAAATTAGCTTTCTTCATGTGTTTGAATTTATCTATGTCCATTTCTTGAGGGTATAAGCTCACTAAAATATTGCTGAAGAGTTTGTTGGTTAACCTTTTAGATCTGGAGTGGAAGCTCATATATGTTGGATCAGCTGAAGATGAAAATTATGATCAGCAACTTGAGAGCGTGCTTGTTGGCCCTGTCAATGTTGGGACATACCGTTTTGTACTGGAGGTAAAGTACTTTGTGCTATATTAATCAATCGAGTCCAAGATCTTCATGATCCACAGTAAATCCAGAAATCCTTACACGTTCAAGTCTTTAATTCCTTGCACAGTTTTTTCTTTGTTGCTTAAGCCTCATATTTCATAATACTAAATATGCATCTGAAAATTGATGTGCCATTTTCATTTCAGGCTGACCCACCGGACCCCTCAAAGATCCGTGAAGAAGACATCATTGGTGTTACTGTGCTGCTATTGACATGCTCGTACATGGGGCAGGAGTTCATGAGAGTGGGTTACTACGTGAACAATGATTACGATGACGAGCAGCTGAGAGAAGAGCCTCCAGCAAGGCTGTTAATTGACAGGGTGCAGAGAAACATTTTGGCTGACAAGCCCCGTGTCACCAAGTTCCCTATCAACTTCCATCCTGAACCCAGTACAAGCGCTGGACAGCCACAGCAGGAACCACAGACGGCTTCACCAGAAAACCACAAAGGCGATGGAAGTAAGCCCAGCACCGACCAATGATCAGAGTTGGGATGCTAACATTTTGATGTGCATGCCTTTTAGGATGTCTTTTAATGTTACAAATGAGACTGGTGGTTCTGCATTGTCCTGGGTTCCTGGTCTGTAGTTGTTTAAAACTGTCTGTTCTGTTGCAAATGCTGGTGTCTGGTTATTTCCCTAGACAAAGACCAGAGTACTTAAGTCTGTTCTGTTTCAAATGCTGGATGGTTACTTAGACTAGAGTGCTTCAGATTGAAGCACCCAGTCGTGTGCTTTGTGTTTGTTGTATAGATTCTAACTGGAATCCTTTTGCTCACTTGTGCAAATTAGATAGCATGTTTGTAGGCAAGATGCTTGTTCAGCCTCACTTTTCATGAATCGATTGTGGTTGTGGTCAAATGAGAGAGTTCTGATCTAGCATACTAATTGGTGATGGATAGTTGGTTTCAAAAAAATGGTGAAGGATAGTAGCTGCAGTAAACCAGTCGTAATAAATTTATAATTCAACGGTGATTAGATTTTTGGGTGGTTTTGCGCAGCTGTATGTTGTTAGTGTTGAAGAAAATGGACTACATATACCAGATAATTTCGGGATACAGCCATTTGATGCCACAGCCGTCACTTTAGACTCGTTACTGAGACACGACGCCGACAAGCACGTTCAATTCCATTGCATTTCCAGTGAAAAATTGCCCGGTTGTTGTTACTTAGCGTTCGAGCCCGTGGCCACCCTGGCCGTCGCCGCGGCACTGCCAAGCGTGACGCGAACTCAGCCGCTTACGGTGCGCCCCGCCAGTGCCATCGTGCCAATCCCAATCGCCACCCATCCAAATAAAATCCAGCATTCTGGCCTCCCGGTGGATTTACGGTACAACGGCCCTGGTCCGATGGCCCAGTGACTTCTAGCAAATTTTGAAGAGAAGCTCTTATTTATTATAAGTTCTCCGGTGTAAATTATGAACGTATCCTTCAAATGACCCGATGACTATTTTGTTGGAAAATCATGAATTTAGACCAGCAGTTGACCTATAGGTGGACACTCTATTCAAAATCTAGTAGGGTGTGTAGTCTATAAATATAGGTACTAGTCATTATAATATGCTGATCGCTTGATGAAGAAAAAAATACCCTTACACTTTTATCTTCCTGTGTGTTCATTTTACTATTTATTTTTGCATTGTTTGATGTGATTCTACATTTGTCTACAAGGTGATCGTTCGAACTGGACTCGTCAGCGACGGTTCCTTGACACGATATCAGTACGATCGACTCTGGCCTACCTCTAGGCCTACTATACTCGGATCAAAATGTAACTGTCGTAGCACGACGCTCGTAGATTGAATCGTATTTTCTAGATCGCTTTCAATTATGCAAATTTGGCTTTCTAGGTTACCCTCTACGGTGTAAATCCGCTATAATCTACCGCGAGCCGACTTGAAGTCGCCGACCAAGCCGATCGGTAGATTGCATGAAAGATTGGATATTGATTGCACTGTAGATCGGATTGGATGAACAGTGAATAGAAAAAGTAAAAGAATTTTACCAGCCCCGAAGCCGCCAATGCCCGCTGCGTGTGAGCCTGCTGCACAGGCTCGCTGACCTCGACAGCCACGTGACGCTCCGAGCACCCAACACGCGCCAGCCTGTAGCCGCCTTGCGCTCGAAGTCGCACTTGCGCCATCATCTCGAAGACGCGCCACCGTGCCTCTCGCGCCCGTGCCGTTGGCACAAAGCCACACAACTGCCGCTCACCTGTTCACGCCGCCATCGCGCTGCCCGTACATAGTCGCACGTGCGTGCCGTTGGCCCAAAGCCGTCCAGCCATGCACTGCTGCCCGAAGCAAGAAAGAAAAGAAAAAAAAGGCTAAAGCAAGAAAAAAATGGCGCCGACCCCTGCAAGGGCAAACCGCCGCCAGCCGACACCGGTCAACTTGCGTCGCGCCTGCACACGGCTGCCACGCATCGCCGGCCACCGCGACGCGGGCCATGCCGCCACCGCGACGCGCTTCGCCGTTGGCTCGAGCGTCCGCCGCCGCTCGCTGATCGTCTCCGCGTCGTGTGCCACCCGGCCGGCCATTATTTGCCGCGGCGCCGCCGTCGGCATCGCCACCGCCGCGACGCGATGCATGCGCCGCCGGTTGCCCGCACGACCAACAACCACCGCCTCGGCTGGCTCGAAGGTCGCACCGCATGCGTCTTTGCCTTGCATGGGCTCCGCACCGCCCTTGCACGGGTTCCACGCGCCTAAAGCCGCCTCCATCGCCCCGCACGCGCGGCGCCGCCCGCATAGCCACCCCGCCGCCGGCCGCAACCGCCAGTCGCACCACTGGCCCGAAGCTGCACCGCCGCGCCCGTGTTGCGCCTGGATATGGTCTAGAAATGCAGTGATTTTATCCTTCACTTTTAGAGCTAATATATGTGCCAGATATCCCATGAAGTATGATCAAGATACGCTTTGGATTAACAGCCGTATCTGTGTGCCAGACATCGAAGGCTTGAGACAGCTAATCTTGAAGGAAGCCCATGACTCAAAGTATTATATTCACCCTAGAAGTACTAAGATATATCAGAATGTTAATAATAAGTGAGAAGTCGCAGAGTTTGTCGCCTTATGTGATGTGTGTCAGTAAGTAAAGGCAGAACATCAGTGACCAATAGGTTTGTTGCAACCACTGAAGATTCCAGAGTGGAAATGGAAGAAAATCGGAATGGATTTCATTACCGGCTTGCCCATGACTCAATCAGGTTACTATTCAATTTGGGTAATAGTTGATCATTTAACGAAAGTTGTCCATTTCTTGCCAGTCAAAACTACGTACTCGGAAGACTGCCTTGCATAGCTGTACATGTCAAGAATTATCAGTTTGCATAGTGTGCCTAAGAAGATAATGTCAGATCGAGGATCTCAATTCACCTATCATTTTGGGCAAAGTCTGCATAAAGCATTGGGAACTCACCTGAATTTCAGTACCGCGTATCACCCCAGACAAATGAGCAGACTGAAAGAGTAAATCAAATATTAGAAGATATGCTGATAGTATGTGCTCTAGCTAATGCTGCCAGTTGGGATAAGAGTTTACCGTATGCAGAATTTACGTACAACGATAGTTACCAAGCCAGTCTGCAAATGTCATCATTTGAAGCCTTGTATGGTTGTGTATGCTGAACCTATTTGAATTGGTCAGAAACAGCTGAACGTCTAGTATTTGGACCACGGCTCCCCTTGTGCTGCAGCCACGTGGTGGCCCGGGGCGGGCTGCCGCTCCGGCCCCGGGTGGGGCTGCAGTAGGTGCTGCCGTCTGGGACGGCAGCACCTTGGTGCGGGCCCCACGAGGGCAGCCCCGACGGCAGCAACTTAGGTGCGCTGCCGTTCCAGACGACAGCAAGTATAAGGAGGGGGTTATTTTTGAAATTTTAGAATTATAGAGGCTATTTTTAGATTTTTATTACGCAACGGGGCTAAAATAGTTCAGAATTTGTACTTGCTAGCTGCTACACGTGTTCATTTTCTGGCCATCCGGCCGTGTGATCAATGAAAAATCTCAGCAATGGCGAGAGGATTGGCCGTCATGCATGCTTACGTTCTGATTGACTGCAGCATTGACATGGTCTTCATCTGTTTTGCCAACGTAGAAACAGGAAACACATTTTCCAGCTTGCTGTTGCTTGTGTTCTTATCCAGCCACACGTGGGTCGTCGTCCTTCTCGGCTAATGGGGTCATCCGGTGTTGCTTGTCATTGCAACGATACAACAAAGCCCGATGACATCAGCCGTCATTGCAGAGTCACTCACTTCCCAGGAGAAATGGAGTGTTTTTTTGCTAATATAGACGTGCGAATAAGCAATTCTAACTTCTTTTTCGCACCAAACACAAAAATTGCGTTGAGTCCAAGCATCAGAGGACTGGAACCGCCGCATAGGCGATACATCGCCAAGTTCGTACTCCTAACACACGGTGCCACACCAGCACAGAGCACGATGTGTAGGGGAGCCCCGTGCCCCTGGTGCATGAGCTTGGCGGCACCATACTCTGGGTGCACGGATGTGGCAACATCGTGCCCCGGGCACATGGACTTGGCATCAGCGTGTCTCGGGCACACGGATTTGTGACATGTCGCTTGAGCGGCAACTCCGGTCCTCTGGTGCACGCACTCAGCATAATTTATGCATTTGATGCGAAGAGGGAGTTAGATTGCTAATTCGCGCACAAGAAGTGTCGTCGAAATAGCCAAAAACTAGTGAAATGAATGAATGAATCGTCTCGAAAAAAGTTGAAACGAATGGATTTCCTGATATCCATTGGAGGTTATTAAAACTGCTGTTCGATTGTTTGCGTGTGATTGTCGTCCAACCCCCTTAGTTATTTACTCGTCTATAACATTTACTGTACAGTATTTCATGCCTTTTGGGTACAGAATTTAGTAAACATATTGCAACATATACACAAGAAGAGCACGTAAGTTTAGTGAAGAGAGTCTTGCTTTCTTGGCTTCAAGCATCTAGCTAGGTTGAGAAGAACCGGCGTACTCCATTTTTTATGACAACTCCGGGAAATCCTAATACAAACCTACATTCATTGAAAATTGTAACATGAACATATATTATGCCCGTTGAAACTACTATTTACTCCTAATACAAACCTATACGGTGCGAAAGAGAATTTTGGTTAGTGAAGAACTCCTAATGACTAATTCGAATTTGAAAGAACTAACTGATCAGTGGATCGGTCGAGACTTATCCACTTTTAAGGACTTCCATCGCTACGTCACCGACAGTAAGAGCTGAACCTCAAAATGTAATCAAGAATCTGATAGCTAAACAAAATCCGTCAAGACAGACAAACTAGCACGAAAAGACTACGCATCACAAGTCATCGAGTTACCTACTTATGTCACGATTGAACGGTGGGCAAAGCCAGTGAGCCGGTGTTCATGTAATCACGGTAAAGCCGCGCATGCTTGTGCACTTTTGGGCTTCCAAAAGCGAAACTGACCAAGTACAGCAGATACGGCAGGATGTTGCCGTGCCTTTTTGGCTTGGCACTTCGTCAGCTAGCCGTGGCCGGAATTATTTGAATACATTGTTGTCCGGTTCAATTCATTCAAATTGATTCGAAGTTTTAATTAAAATCTTTTTCAATCCAAAAAGATTGATTCTAATCGCTCCCTGTCCAAACAAACCCCTTATTGATCAGATTGCTCGGCCGGGAAAGGAAAACAGACGGCTCTTGGCTGCATGTATGCTGCGTTGCATCCAACTAATGCACATCTATAGCCTAGGTTGTCAGTGTCTTGTTCCTGGAGTTGGATGGTACGGTCCTAATCCTAGGGGAACAAAAGCTACAGGTGCTCTCGATGTTATAGTTACCAAAGTTGTCGATTAGGAGGAGAGAACCGCGATGCATATGGATATGGTTTTGCAGTAGTACTAACTACTCGTGATTCTCCAAAGATCAGAACCGCACAAACCGTCCCTCCCTACGATCTGCCGTCTGCCGTCATCTGCTCATGATCTACCATCCACCGGCCGGTGACCTCGGATGGATCCAAAAAAATGAGTTACTGGGTCACCATATACTAACTCCACATGAGTTTACATAGTAACCTCTTGTATACACTTGAGTTTATAAAGTAACCTTTTGTATACACAGTGTGCTACTACTGATTGTGCATAAAATTATCGGGGACATAAGACTACACTTCGATCCGCCTCTGGGTGACCCTAACAGCTACACTAGTCACCTCTATTAATCAGATCGTAGTTTATTCAATTCATGGCCATGCGTGCTGATTGGTTCGTTGCATCTCTAACGTGAAATCTACCTTGATGATTCATGCATGTGCTCCTTAATCTTAACTACTATATAATTCTGAGTTTACCCATTCGTCCTCGGTCCACAACTCGTCCTCTTTTGTCCGCACGCGCCCGCAGCGTTAGCTCCTAAAACCACGCCGCCCGCTCCGCATTCTCTACCCCTCCCCGCAACCGCCGCCCCCTCACCTCCCTCTCCTCCCCCGCAACCGCTGCCTCCTCACCTCCCTCTCCTCTCTCGCGCCCGCCGCCCCCTCATCTCCCTCTCGCTGTTGAAGTACAAGTGAATTGTACGTCTTTCCTCATCAGCTTAAGCTTTTGGGTGAATTGGTTGGTGCATGCAACTCAACATGGTATCAGAGTTGAGGTTTTGAGTTCAATTTAAGCTTTTGGGTGAATTGGTTGGTGCATGCAACTCAATATGGTATCAAAGCAAAGAGGTCTTGAGTTCAAGACTCGGTTGGCGCAATTAAAAATTAATTAATTGCAGCCCACTCTATTCCACGTCTTAAGCTTCCACACACGCCCACACATCCGCCATGGCAGGCGACTCGTGCCCGCTCTGCGGTGGGCAGCCGCCCCCCTCGCGTGTCACCCTCAAGAGGAGGCTGCCCCCCGAGGCACTCGCCATGGCGTGGGTGGAGATCGGCAACGAGGCCACCGCGCTGCGGGAGGCGGTTGCACGGCAGTAGCGTGGGGTCGCGGAGCTGCAGGCAGAGCTCGAGGCAGCTTCGTGCCACTCCCACTCATGTTTTTTTGCAGCAGCGTTTACGTTGGATTTCGTCTGCGCGTGCGGGGCTGGGTGCCTCGGTG
The DNA here is from genome assembly GCA_036346395.1 of Hsuehochloa calcarea. Lineage (NCBI taxonomy): Eukaryota > Viridiplantae > Streptophyta > Magnoliopsida > Poales > Poaceae > Hsuehochloa > Hsuehochloa calcarea. The sequence continues at coordinate 11,817,956 of CM070601.1, read as the reverse complement.
CTCCTACATTGCTCACGAGCGCAAGGTGTTTGTGTTCTTGTCTGAGAGGGTTGGTGGTTGTTGCTGTTGAGAACGAGGTATAGCATACATGTGTGTTCATCTTGTTCTGGGATTAGTGAAGCCTCTTGCATTTTTGTTCTATGTGCTTCTTCAATGTGTCTAGACATTGTCATAGGAGCCATTCTGATGCGGCAGCTAGCTGAGTTCAATCCCTTGCAATTTAATGTTGTGGACTATTCCAAGGGGTATACTGGTTTTGTAGTTGTCTGTTTCACAAAGGGTTGGATTGGGTTCAAGAATGCCTTAGCATTCCAGAACTACTTGAAATCAAAACACTTGGGTAAAATGGACTGGAATGAGACAAATCAACAGGGGAAGTAACAGTGTCTTGGAGCCTCTTCCCTCCTATAATGGTTCACAGCCTCTAAGAAGTGTGGTGTGAACCTCTAAAGAAGATGTGAAAACTGTGGCAAGGGAACCCATAAGTCAACCTCCCATGTATTGTCTAAGAAGTGTAGCAACTCGGAAGTGTTGTGCACCAGGCTGCTTCTAGGCAAAGTTTGGACCTGTTTGGTTGTCAGCCAAACAGCTCATCACTCTTTTTATCTATTACATTTTGTGGAATTTTTACATCAATCACTGATTCATTGTTTAATAGGTTAGCTTTTGTGTTATCTAATTGCGACTAACCTATCTTGGTAGCTGTATTCTTGTGTTCAGTCTGTTATTGTGGAAGTTCCTGATATCTTGCTCAGATGTGTTAGCCGGGATGAAGCTGCGTTAGCTATTGCACAAAAGGTAAACAACCCTTTTTCTGTTACGATAATTATATATATTGCTTGGTTGATTGTTGTTTTGACTATTTTTGGTGTCTTTGGTCCCAGGTTTTCAAAAGTTTGTATGATAATGCATCAAATAATGCTTATGTCACGTGGTTTCTAGCAACTTCAATGCTATAAAAAATAATCATAAAGAAAAAAAGTAGAGAAAAAACTTTCCTTAATAATTATTCGACCATATTCTGTTATATGTAATCTTCTTGTGTTGGCAACAAAATTTAGGACCAGATCGACACTAGGAAGTTTCTTCTAGTGAGAAAGACTACATGTAGAGAGGAAAAGACTTTGACTAGGTGATGTTACCCTCCTTCGACTAGTGTAAGAAAAACTAATCATTAAAAAGTGAACCAAAGAACATAAAAGCTTTGTTCTTTTATCAACTTCTTGACATAATAAAGATTGAAGAAATCATAAACTTTATTGAGAGTATACGAATTTACACAAAGAATTTTTGTAACTGGTCAATATTTCATGAATTGGAGAGAATTCTACAATCTTCAATTGCCAGTCGTATCGAACCTGGCTGCATGGCTTCGACCATCGTGTAAGGACCTTCCCACTTTGGGGAAGGTTTATTCTGATTAGATTGAGTTTGAATTTTCTTTAAAACTAAGTCACCTACAACAAGGCTGCGAGGTTGAACCTTACGATCGTAGTATTTGCATAGGACTTGTTGGTAGACAACCGAATGGATTAATGCTCGATTTCTCTTTTCTTCGAGTAGATTGATATCATCAGCTCGAAGTTGTTCTAGGTCAAGGTCGGTATAATTTTTGACCCATGTAGACAGAATTTTTAGTTCTGGTGGAAGCATGACTTCGACACCAAAGACTAAAAAGATAGGTGTTCTGCATGTAACCCGACTAGTGGTCATATGAATTGCCTATAATACTGAGGGTAACTCTTTTACCCAAGCCCCTGAGAGCTTTATAAGCTGATCGAAAACTCGAGTTTTGAATCCCTACATGATTTGACCATTTGCCCTTTTGACTGCTCCAATATTTTGTGGATGGGCAACAAAGACATAACATAATTTATTACCTAATTCTTCGCAAAATTATTAAAATTTTGCACTAAAAAATTGAGTTCCATTATTAGTGATGATACGATTTGGAACCCCAAATCGAGTGATCACACTTTTCATCATAAATTTATTAGCTGCTTTCGTTGTAATCCTAGTAACGAGTTCGACTTTAATCCATTTTATGAACGTACCAATAACCACAAAAAGGAATTCAAAGCCCCTAGGTGCTTTGGGAAATGGTCCTAGGATATCTAAACCCCATATTACAAAAGGCCAAGAAAGATGTATTATTTGTAACACTTGAGCTGGTTGGTGTATTTACCTGCTATGAAACTGACATTGTACACATTTCTTAATGAGCTCTTTTGCTTCATGGAGGGTTGTTGGTCAATAAAAACCTTGTCGAAAAGTTTTTTCGACCAGTGTTTTGTAGGAAGCATGAGTTCCACAAATACCTCCATGTATGTCATTAACGAGTGCTAATCCTTCTTTTTGTGATACACATCGTATGAGTACCCCTTGAGTGCCTCGTTTATAGAGGACTCATTTGACCAAAGTATACATTTTGGCCTTACGGGATAAATGATCAGCCTCAAGATCGTTGTCGGGTATGGTGTCCTTTAGAAGATACTCGTAGATGGGATTCATCCATGTATCTTCATATCCTAGAAAGGCTATCTCACTTGGAGTATTTTCTGGAGTTTCGGCCAGAGATGACTTATGGAGTTGCTCCAAGAAGACTCATTGTGGAATAGAGGATCAGGAAGAAACCATTTAAGCTAACTGGTCTATGAGAAAATTATCCTTTTGAGGAATATATTGTACCTCCATACTGAAAAAATATTTTAAAAGCTTTTTAAATTTTGACAAATAATTCCCAATGGTCGTACTAGAGCATTGATACTCTTTTCTGACTTGATTCACAACTAATTGAGAATCACCTTTCATGAGTAGTTGTCAAATCCCAAGCGTTTTTGCTGCTTGAATGCTTGCCAATAAACCTTCATATTTTAAGATTTCCTCGGTAGGGGATACCAAGATGACCCCAGTCCCCAAGCCACTAGTCATGGGATTCATACTGGGGTTTCTGAACATGCTCAGGATTTGTCCATTCAGTGATAAATTCTGACAAGATCTGGGATTTAATGGTCGTTCAGGACATGAAATGGAGGTCGAACTCCCCAAGTTCAACTGACCATTTTGTTACGCACCCTGCTACTTCCCTATTTTGTAGGACTTCTCCTAAGAAAAACTCAGAAAACACGGTTAAATTGTGCACCTGGAAATAATGTCTCAGTTTCCTCGAAGATATAAGGAGGGCATGTAGAAGTGTTCGGACCTGAGGGTAACGCTCCTTAGGCCCATATAAAACTTTACTAACGTAGTAAACTAGTCGTTGAGTGTTTTCACGTTCAACGACCAGTACCGCACTCATTGCTTGTGGCGTAGCAACTAAATACAACATGAGTGTCTCATTTGGTTTAGGAGAAACTAAGACAGAGCACTCGCAAGATATCTCTTGACATCCTCAAAGGTTTTTTCCCCTCTTCCGACCACTCAAAACCCTCATGTTTCCAAAGAAGTTTAAAGAAATGAATGCATTTTTCTCCTTGACATGCGATGAAACGAGTTAAAGCCGTAATGTATCATGTGAGTTTCTGGACTTCTTTCTTTATGGTGAGAGGACGCATTTGTTCAATGGTATTTATATTTTTTGGATTTGCTTTGATTCCTTGAGCAGAGACAAGGAATTGAAGCAACTTTCCTGGAGAGACTTTGAACACACACTTCTCAGGATTGAGTTTCAACTAGTGTTTCCTGAGGTTGTCGAATGTTTCTTGCAGGTCGGAAACTTGATTAAGACACTGAATGCTTTTTACGACTAGGTCATCAACATAGGCCTCCAAGTTTCATCATAGTTGAGGAAGGAATGTCTTTTGCATCAAACGTTGGAAGGAAGCACCAATATTTTTTAGACCAAATGCCATTTTGATATAGTAAAATATTCTAAATAGTGTAATAAATACGATCTTTTCTTCATCATCTAAACACATACTTATCTGATGATAACCATAATAAGCATATAGGAAACTTGAAATTACACACACTCTCCACTTACCATTAGATTTTATAACCATTACAGGGTTTGCCAACCACTCTGAGTGGTCGACTTGTCTTATAAAGCCTGCCTTTAGTAACTTGTCCAACTCTAACCGGATGAATTCTCGTTGATCAGGTGCAAATTGTCGTAATTTTTGTTTTATGAGTTTTTGTCAAGCCATGGAGTTAGCCTGTGCTCGATCACTTCCTTGGGGACTCCGGGCATATCGGATGCTTGCCACGCGAAGACATATGTCTTTGCTCGGAGGAAAGTGACGAGGGTGCCTTCCTATGCGAAGTCGAGGGAGACTCCAATGCGAACGGTCTTGGAGGGTTCTGCTGGATTCAGTGGAACCTCTTTAACTTGGTCATTTGACTTTGGTGCAACTTTTGGCTTCGAGTGCTTTGTCGGATGTTGTAGATTATTCGCATCTTGAGCTGGTATATGACCACCATCTCGAGGGACTTGCGGTGGCATGTTAGCACCATATTCTTATCATAGTGTACCGTGATGACTCCTTTGGGACCTGATATGTTTAGACATTGGTAACCATAATGAGCAGCTATTAGGAACCATGCTAGAGTTGGTCGACCAAGAATGACATTGTATGTCGTATCGAAATCAACCATGTCAAAAGAGATTTTCTCCGTCCTGAAGTTATTTGGTGACCCAAACATAACAAGAAGGGAGACTTGGCCGAAGACCCTGGTACAATCCCATAAAAGGAATATTGTACATGCCTAATTTTTGTCCTGTGAACTTGCATTTCATCCAGGGCACTCGTAAAGAGTATATTTAATAAACTTCCACCATTAACTAACACCAAATTAACTTAGCAGTTGTTGATAGTGGGCTCGACCACAATTGGACAATAACTACATTGAGTGGAAGGGATCGAACAATCACTCTTCTCGAAAGAGATGGTGATCTCCGACCACTTTGTCAACTTATTGACAAGAGGACGGTCAATGGAGTTTACCTCACGCTCGACCACTTTAAGTGGTCATTTTGACTCATATGCCGACGACCCCCTGTAGATGTGATCGATGGTATGTTCAGGGTGCTGGTGCGACATCTCATCGTCGTCTTCTGACTGCTTTCGACCACTTGTCTGCCCTACTTCTTCGAGGGTAGGAAGTGGTCCTTTGCCAGAGTAATAGTCCTCGAGTTTTCATTGGAAAACTCAGCAGTTGCTGAGGTCTTGGCCTTCTTGTTTATGGAACAGACACCACCTTGACTTATCAGTTTTCCACTCAGGACATTTGCCTTTGCCCCGATTAGAATACTGTTTGGAGCTTCGAGGCTCCTTGTCACTCACGGCTAAGACCTCTTTTGAGCTCTTGGCTTGTGATTTTGTTTTTGTTTTTGGACTTGCTATTTGATTTCTTGGATGGCTTGTCCTTCTCCTTTGTACCCTCACTTGCTCTTCCAGTACTTTTGTCTTCATGATCGATCGTGAGATTCCACTCGACCGCTTCGAAAGCAGTCGCATAGCGGTATGCCATCTCAAAGAGCTCAGCGACGGTATCAGGAGGGTTGAGAGAAATGTCTTCTGTGATCCTCTAGTTCCGGACACCCTGTTTGAATGCTCTAATAACAAAAGAATCAGAGACTTCAGGAATTGAATTTTGAACTTGACTAAAGTGTCTTATAAATTGACGTAAAGTCTCGTGAGAATGTTGTCACATTCCGTGCAGGTCTTCTTATTTTCTAGGATGCTTGTAGGTGCCCTGAAAATTCGCCAACAATAGATCACACAAATGCTGCCACGAGTAGATTGATTCTGCAGGTTGGTTCAGCAACCATGATCGAGCAAATCATTCGAGTATGATTGGCAAGTAATTCACCATAATGTACTCATCTCCTCTAGTGACGCAGACTGCGGTTGCCTAGATTTAGAGAAATTCAATGGGATTTTGGAACTCATCATATTTCTCCATGTTGGCTGGCCGAAATATGTCTGGCCAGCGAAGTGCTCGGAGATCAGATGAAAAAGCCCGACATCTGGTAATGTTGTCGTAATGCCTCTTTTGTAGAAAATAAGGGTTAGCATCACCAGGTGATCGTACTCGACGATACCCCGTGGTAAATGGACCTGACCTATCATAAATCTCGATCATGCGAGGGTAATACTCTTTGTGCTCCATTTGCTGTCGCAGATTCCATTGAGGAAGTGGTGAGCAACCACCTTCTCTAGGAGTCTATTGGTTACCAGCTATTGGAGGGTTTCTTCTTGGATCAGCATCATGGTCGGGAGATCCACCGGTCCTGCAGTCTTGTTGCCCTCCACGAGGATAGTTGTTCGAATGACTGGCGTTCGAGGGTGTGGTCCCGATATGATTTATGGGATGACTTTGTTGGTTGTGCTCGATTATGGTCATGGTGACTTGAAGTCTACATGCGATCTCTTGAGTGAAGAGATTGTAACTTGGAGCTTGGCCAAGTTCCAGAGTTGGATTCTTGTTAAAATCATTTTTCTGTTGAAGCTCTCGAGAGGTTTTTGACTGGTAGTTGATACGCCCAGGCAATGTGTTCTGGACTGCAATCCTCCTTTGTCGAATGGTGTCAAGATCGTCAACATCCGAGTTGGCGGGAGAATGTCTCAGTGGAGTGTGATCACTTCGAGGATGTCCGCCAGGCTCATGAAGGGTGAGATCCTGGTTGTCGTCGGAGGCGTCCTCGCCATTGCGATGAGAGCCCGAAGCGAGTGATTGATGGGAAGCAGTGATGCGGACATCCTTAGCAATGTTGTTTCATCTAATGTTTTCAATTCATTGAATACCTCAGAACAACATGAGCTTACTAAGAGAGTTGAAAAACAAGAGAAGCTTATCCAACAGGTGAATCTGTTCACTGAATTTACTTTTAAATTAGTTGAGAATTTCATACTACCTAAAACTAGTGTTTTGCTTGTGCTCAGATTGGAAGATTCAATAATGAACGGAGATGAAGGATATGAGGTTGTTCTTGAAGAAAGGTCATCACAATGGAGGAGAAGCTCGTGGGAGACAAGCAAGGAAGAGAAGTCCAAGAATCCAAGTCAAATTCGAAACTTCCACAAGCCCAACCAAATTCAAATTCGAATCAACTCATAATTCAATTCGGATTCGGAATCAGCCTCAAATTCGGATTCGGAATCAGTAGGACAGTCCGAATTAAAACGGCCATAACTTTTACAAACGGAGTCCGATTCGAGTGTTCTTGGGCTTGTTGGAAAGCTAACTTCAAGCCCGATCCAACGGATCCTCCTCACTCCGAAATTCCTTCTGGATCAAAAGATATGATCGAATCAATGTGACGGTTGTAAAATCAGAGTTTCCTTTTCTGTTTTGAATGTATCGAATTGGAGTAGGACTCCAAATCCGAATTAGAATAGGAGTAGGGCCTCTTGGCCAGCCATGAGGAGGAGTAGAAGCACTATATATAGAGGTAGACCCCATTGTAACCTCGCACCACGCTTAATATATTTTCAAAGCTTTTGCTTGATTCTCTGTTGTGCTTATAGCCAAAACAGAGGAATTGGGCATTGAGAACAAGGGTCGTTCTTGCTTTTCCGTTGGGAATTGAGGGTTCGACGATCTTCGCCAGGTCACGAGGATCCAATCAAGTGTGTGTTTGGGCGAATTTCCATAGAGTTGCAAGTCCGTGCATTGGCGCGGGGATCACCGTGGTTCGTCAGGGTACACAAGTTATCGAGAGGTTCTACGTCGAGAAGATCGGGCACCCGTGATCGTGGTATCGTGAGTCTGCTGACTCGGTAGGATCTTTATCCGATTATCTTTTTCCCATTCACGAAAAAGCCATACAAAAAAATTCACCGTAGTATTTAATTTGTTATTCTAGTGAGTTTTGTTAAGTTTTTGTCCATTAGAATCATGTTTAGTTTGTCGATCTTGAATTCTTTTATGTTGCTTTTATTTGAGCCTAGTTTGATTTTTTTAGTCGTGTCTATAAAAAACACCAAAAAAGTGAGTAACCAATTTATCCTTTGTGAACCTTTCAATCCTTTGCGAATACTTTGAACCTATTGAAGACTAGCTAAATCGTTGCTTAGGGCTGCATATTAATATTTGTGTTCTTGCAATTGTTCAAAGATCAAAAGGTGGGAAAGAATTTTTGCTCATTTTTGGTAGAACAAGAATTTTGGCAATAGTTCAAAAAAAAGAAGGAAAAAGAGAAGAAAAAAAAAGAAAGAAGAGAAAAAGAAAAGAGAAAAGAGAAAAGAGAAAAGGAAAAAGGAAGCGCATAGCCGAACCATAAACTTGAGCGAAAATCCCCACTCATTCTTGATTCAATTGTTAGAATATCAATATTTTTTGCAATCTTGTGCCCTAGTTTCATTATTTGCAACTAGCTAGCGTCTTTCTATAACTTGTGCAATACGAGCTATTTTGTTCTTCACTTATATCTTACATAGCTCATTGCTTGATTGCACTAAAGTTCCAATATCTTTGCGTGTGAGTTTTTTTTTGATTTTCACTTATATCTTTGTGATCGGCAACTAGGCATTGAATTCTAGTTTGGATATTTACTTAGCCTTACAATACCTAGAATTTTCAAATTAAGTAGGTATCCATACCAAACTCCACAAAACACCCGTTGTCGTGCTTTGACTTGCTCTTGAAATTCGCCACACATCACCTTGTGGTTCATGTCACTCAAGTGTAAGTATTGTTGATCTTAATTCCTTTCTGAATCAGTAAAGAAACTTCACCTTGTTAGGATTGTGAGTTGAGTGACCTCTACATATACACATACACCTACATACATATTCTTTGCTTTGCTACTAACAATGGCGGATCGCGAGTATAATGATCTTCCTTCTATGGTAGTAATGATCCGAGGAGTATCTTGAGTGGGTACAAGACATGGAGTTCGAGCTTGAATCCCATAAGTTCGAATCAGAAGCCAAGGAAGTGAGAGTGGCCACTTTGTTTTTTACGGACTATGCCTCTAGTTGGTGGCAACAACTAGGTGGAAAAAGATTTATTACATCTTGGTTCTGTTTAAAAAGCATCATGAGAAGAGAATTTGTTCCATCCTATTATGAGCGGGAACTACTACGACACGTGGAGAGCATTACACAAGGATGCAAAGTTGTCCAAGATTACTATATTGAGTTGAATCATGCAATGCGCCGTGCCAATATCACTAGTCCATATCAAGAAAAGACATATTTCAAAGCAGGCTTGAATTATCAGATCGTTGCTGCACTTCAAGATGAATATTTTCGTAGTCTGCAAGATCTTGTGAAATTTGCTATGAAGGCAGAAAAGAGACTTAAACACATTCAAGCACATCAATTAAATCTGCGCCGGCTCTTTAGTTCTAATTCATCCACTGGTGTGTCACTTGAGAAGAAGATCGAGCATGAGAATTTTTCTTCGGCCAAGGTGATGAGTAGTGCTGCCCCGTCACAACCCGCAACACGTGAGGAGGTCGTGGTTGGTGGTAGTTGTGCCCTTGCTGGCCCACGGTCTTACAAGGATGAGATATATCAAAACCCATGTGAGAATGAGAGCCACATAGCCAAATTGAGTGAGAGTGATAAAAAGAGTGAGCTGTGTGAGTCCACCATATGCGAGGTTGAGAGCATCCCAATTGAGAGTGTGAGAGATACACCAAAAGAAAAGGGAGAGATAGATGATAGGACAAGTAAGATTATTTTTGAACCTAACAACTTACCCTCTATTTCTAGTGTTGTATCACACATTGTGCAGGTGGACCAAGCAAATAAAGAGTTGGACATTCAAGACCCCTCACCATTGGAAGAGAAAGATGAAGATATAACCATGGTTGGAGAGGGAATACATGATACCCCGTGGTTACATGATGACATTACGATACCCGCGGCACCTACATCAACTGAGGAGGACGATAAAGGTAACACTATTGGTACTAAATCGATAGATCATCACGACAAGGTGCGTAAAACTGAGAACTCCATTATTCCTTTGACGATTCCAAGTTCTAAATTTGATATGCTTAATTTGCATAATATGGAATTGATTACTCATACAGAAGTTATTACTAGAATATCCCTTAGTGATTCTTTGTGTCGTATCATATTCGATAAACCAAAAGAGGTAGTTAGTGTTATTAAGAAGGTTCTTGAAATTTCACATTTAAGTTCACCAGTAAATAGCTACGTACACACATATAAATTCAATTTGATCGAGATTTTGGTGTAGACAACAACATGTTTCAAGTTTATCGAATATGCATTACCGGTGATAATCTTGTTGATTTAAAATTACATGTTTTGCGCAAACCACCTATTGAGCAATGTCACGGTCTCTTTAAGATGGGTTTAAATACAAGTGTCTATTGTTTAGAACGCAATATGATGCCTACTTGTTTATCTCTTAAATGTATAACTAATCGTAGTAGCGAATTGAATCATGGAATGGTATCAATTTGTTTTCACCCACTTTAGTTGACTTTGATATTGGGAAGGTTAAATTTTATCATACGAGTCAGTTGCGCAATTTGAAATATGATTTTGAGCTATCGATTGTGGAAAACAACAAGAAGAACACAATAATTGATTCATACATATACCATGCATATACGTTGTTTTCTTCGTCTAGCACATTTTCAGGCTATCAAAAGCCGAGGACGGCTTTTTTTGAAGAAAGGGAGGATGATGCGGACATCCTTAGCAATGTTGTTTCATCTAATGTTTTCAATTCATTGAATACCTCAGAACAACATGAGCTTACTAAGAGAGTTGAAAAACAAGAGAAGCTTATCCAACAGGTGAATCTGTTCACTGAATTTACTTTTAAATTAGTTGAGAATTTCATACTACCTAAAACTAGTGTTTTGCTTGTGCTCAGATTGGAAGATTCAATAATGAACGGAGATGAAGGATATGAGGTTGTTCTTGAAGAAAGGTCATCACAATGGAGGAGAAGCTCGTGGGAGACAAGCAAGGAAGAGAAGTCCAAGAATCCAAGTCAAATTCGAAACTTCCACAAGCCCAACCAAATTCAAATTCGGAATCAACTCATAATTCAATTCGGATTCGGAATCAGCCTCAAATTCGGATTCGGAATCAGTAGGACAGTCCGGATTAAAACGGCCATAACTTTTACAAACGGAGTCCGATTCGAGTGTTCTTGGGCTTGTTGGAAAGCTAACTTCAAGCCCGATCCAACGGATCCTCCTCACTCCGAAATTCCTTCTGGATCAAAAGATATGATCGAATCAATGTGACGGTTGTAAAATCAGAGTTTCCTTTCTGTTTTGAATGTATCGAATTGGAGTAGGACTCCAAATCCGAATTAGAATAGGAGTAGGGCCTCTTGGCCAGCCATGAGGAGGAGTAGAAGCACTATATATAGAGTCTGTTCTATTTCTGGAGAACTATTAGGATCTTAGGGGAGGACAAAGACATCCTTGGTGCTGGTGTCCTCGCTTACGGTCGAGCCCTCCAGGCTGGATGAGTAGTCGAAGGACAGCGTCTCGCGACTTAGAGGAAGCCCCTCTAAGAAGGGGAATTCAAGGTTATAACCATCTCCGGTTGAATATGAATCCTCTGGGGATATGGCCGAATTCGAACTGTAACGGGCTCAACCATACTCCTGGTAGGGGTAATCGAAGGGTGACGGTTAATACGTGAAGGCCGAGCCCCGAAACCATGGATCCAGGACATGACGTGTTAGATCGGATGGCCTCAAACGGACTCGAACGCTTGGAGGAGGAATCCTCGCTACATTTGACTCTTGTCTCGGGGCTGCTCCAAACATGGTCATTTGGACCTTTGCCTTGTGATGGTTCTGGCTCCTCATCTGGGTATACTGTTGTGGGGGGAGACGGTTTCCTCATCAACATTGTCTGGTATGCGACTTCTGGGATCTAGTGAAAGATATCTGGAACCATCATTGTTGTCGAACGAAACCATGCTTGGCTCGTAGTCGTAGCAGGCATCCATATCGAGTTCTATGTAGTCTACGAGATCGAACCAATTCTCCTCATTCCACTCCCCTGCCATGGTAGCATCAGAGTAGGAATAAAGAACAATTTTGTCGAAAGAATAGAGGAGAAGAATGTAGATCCCAACAGACGGCGCCAACTGTCAATGTTTTAATATCAAACTTATGAAATGAATATTAAAGGGGCTCCTTGCTCGAGACTACACAAGGATGGGACACAGGGAATTTAGACAAGTTCGGGCCTTCTCTTGAGAGAATAACATCTCTAATACTATGCTCTTGTATTGATTGTGTTTGCAACCAGAGAGAAGTCACCGAAGGCTAAGACCAATGACTCATGTCTGTTCTATTTCTCGTGTCCTTGTCTCTGTCCACCGGCGTTATCTCTTATATAGCGTCTGAGGGGGTGGTAGTTGTCTATGTCAAGAGGCGCCCCAACGGTTGATGAATTATGTGTAGGGTTACGGGTAGGCTACGATAGCACAAAACAAAAATTTACCGCGCAACCAAGAAACCTCCACTGGTAATAGATCACGAGATTACCACTAGACGCGCCGACTCATAGCAAAAGTAGAGTCGATGTAGCGAGTTGATGCAGTCGTAGTCGTACTCGCTGCGCGTCTTCTTCTTCGAGTCTTGTGATTGTACGGGGCAGGGATACCACGCGCTGGAGTGCTAGCGCCGGCAGCATGGTATGAGGAAGGCGTGGTTGTTAGGGTTTCGGGAGTTCTTCAAAAGATCATCATTACCCCATACCACCATCCTCTATATATAGGCATCCATGATGGGTCTCGTACTTGAGGCCCATTAGGAACTCATGGCCTAATAGATTTCGGATCACCATCCAAATCAGATCATATCCCTTTAAGTATGCGACCCTATAGATTCATGTGTAATCGGTTGTGACTCGGAAACTCTTTTCCGATCACTAGTCGTTAGCGGTATCTAGCAGCATATAACGATTCACAAACACACATAAAATATATCAGATGAACCCTAATGCAATGTGATCTACGGCTAGGTCCATATCACTAACGACCAACTTGTATCTCTATACGACAAGTTCATATTTGGTCTTGACCAATTCGTAACTCCTTACGACCAAGTTTCGACCACTTAGTGACCATGTTCGACCAGTAGCCTACGACCAGCTCGTATCTCCATACGACTAGTCCGTATCTGATTGAACTGAAATACCCTCTCGTGTATTCTTCCTTTGCCTCACGATATTTGGTTGAACTCCAGGTGAAATGTTGTGTTATCCATGGACTGTTCAATACTTTTTCGATCAAGTATCGAATAACTTCATGTGGTCAACACTTCGACCACTAGTGGCATGGTCATGCACTTTCTTTATCCGACCACAACGAGGGGCTCAGAGACATCTCCCCTGTTATGTTAGGAGGGGCAAATCCCATATCCGATCAGTCACATTTTTGCATATTTAATAGCATATCCGAAGCTACCTTTATAACTACCCAATTATGAGTAGTGTTTGGCAACCTCTAAGAGTGTTATTACACATGTAGAAAACCATGTTGATCTCAGGTCTAAGGATTATACATCATTATTGCTTGAGACTAACTAATAATACATAGAATCATAACAATCTCAACATTATCTCAAGGTAGGTCTTTTCCAACACCATGTTCTCTAACATGTGTCCATATTATTGGTTTGATATCTCCATATCCATGATCTGTGAAATATAGTCATCAACCAATACATATGCTAGTATATTCATATGTGTTCTCGTATGTTTTCGACCAGGGAACGTTTAAGAATAACCATCGCATAAATATAGAGTTTCACAATCAAGTCACATACTTGATAATAAATATTATTGATGTTATTCTAGTAACAAGATAACATATTATCCAATGTTATGAACATAATGAAATATAATCATCTTTATGATTGCCTCTAGGGAATATTTTCAACATTGTGCACATCGATGATAGTTATTGTCAGAGAGACAACACCCCACATTCGCCTCGTGGTTATACCAGAGATAGAGATTAATACGTGCAGTTATATTAGAGAATAACGACACATATTAACTACCATGTGTAATTAGACATAGTGCATGGGGTCTCTAGTCGATTGGGTCCACATGTGTGTGGTTCTTATTGACCATAGGGTAGTCGTGAATGAACTGGTCATAGTAAAACTTATGACCATGAGGTGGCCGTAGTAGAACTTACGATCATAAGGTGATAGTAGTAGAACTTACAATTAGGACTTATGATCAATAGGTGGTCGTAGAAGAACTTACAACCATGAAGTGGTAATAGGATGACTTACAACCATATTGGGTGGTCGTAAAATAGCTTATGACTACTAGGTGTTTATAATATTTCTCATTGTTGATACTGAGGGGTACCCTTGAAGGTTGTATAAATACATTATCATCTATAATGAATTACAAATAAATAATTTAATTAATTGTGGATTATTAGATCCTCGTCAATTGGTCTTTGTGGACTAAGAGCGGTGAAGATGTGCCAGCATAGGGTAGGACACAAGCTGAACGCGGGAGAATAAAGCGTGACACAAGAGCAAGAGAATAGAGGGACAAGGAAGGAGGATTCTCGTAGTCTAGATGGACTTGGATACGGTCCCATCGACAGGAGACAATCAGGTTAGTAGTTCTTGACTTCTAAGAGGTTCAGCGAGTAAATTGGTCGTTGGGGGGGGGGGATTTGCAACCACATAGAACTTGCGAGTGGGCTTTTGACGAACTTTGAGATGCAAGTAGGTTTTGATAAACCCTCCTCGGTGTGTGTTTTTTTCAAAAATCCTGAGTACATTTATATAGTCTATTGAAATTATAATATTAGAAAGTACTTTTTTACTCAAATCTACACAACTCATTTTCATGTGTCAATTTTAAATGTTTAAAACGATATTGATAGCCAAATTTTTTAATGTTTGACTGCATATTACTCACATAACTTTCTTTTATAACCGGAGAGAGAGAGAGAGTATATTTTAACAACAAGAGTGTATGTTTTATTTAAGTGTAAATAACAACTTTCAACAATCATAGCGTTGGTTCAATTAAACTTTCTACGATCACATAACAATTTTCAACTGAAATTGGATATTTGGATGAGAGACGCAATAGATCATGGGAATCATTGGATGAGAAATATGTATTTGAGACAGTGGGAGCTATTTTGCTATGGGGCACTGGGATCTGGAGCAATTTTTGCTGGGAATGTATTGGCTCAACTGCATGCAAGGAGGGCCCTTGGATTAAAGGGCCAATCAAAGAAAAAAATGTCTCTTATTTTTCAGCCGTGCTCGATCGAGTCTATCCACCATTGACCCAACGGCATGTACACTACAACTGTGTAGTCATTGAACAACTTCGAGAACCCGTTTCTGCGAGAGGTTTTATAGGAAATTATCTAATATGTAACTCTTAGTACTAAACAGGCTGATTCAGCCATCGATCATCCAATGGCCCGCATCACAAGTTACAAAATAGCGCATCAATGCCAACTATAATTTGCAGTGGATATTGAGGTATGTTTAGAATTTGTGAATTTTACACGAACAACCAAATCCCGCGATAGAAGTGGATACGGACGGATATCATTTATACTGTATCATATTCTATATTTTTTTTTCTCGCGGTCAGAATCGAACACAGATATTGTTGGATACTCATTTCTCCATCTCGTATTCGCTCTACGAGCCTTCGGTCTGTCAGACGGAAATTATTCGCTTCTTTTGCACCCCTATACAAAACATTAAACAGTAAGAGTGCAATTATTCGCTCTGCGAGCCTTCGGTCTGTCAGACGAAAATTATTTGCTTCTTTTGCATCCTTATACAAAACATTAAACAGTAAAAGTGCAATTAGAGAGAACACATAGAGATACCGAAGGAAAAACACTCAGTATCTCCTGCCTACTCAAATACAATAATCTACATATTTGGTATGTTGTTCTTAAGTAAAGTCACAATAGATTTTTTTATACCATCTTATATATGGATACATATGAACAGGTATCGCTCATCCTATATTATATATATATTTCTTTTTTTCCTCTTAAAATCGACTCAAACACGAATAATAACACGGATAATACGGAATAACTATCCCCCGCGTGCATTCTCTCCACGTGCCTGTGGTCAAATTATAATCTCCGTTTGGGGGCATAGCTTCGATATAACCACCATCCGATAGAACCCTGTTTTCACCCGCCGCTGATATCGAGTCCTTTCCCATTAAAAGCCCCGCCCAGCAGCCGCCGAAACACACGCAAATTGCAAACACCAACGCGACTCCACAAAAGAGAAGAAGAGGCGGGAGAAGCGCGACGAACTCCATGGAGGAGAGCACACCGCTGCTGTCCCAGCTAATGGAGCGGGACGGCACCGCCGAAGGAGAGGAGAGTAGCAGCAGCAGGTGGTGGAGCGGGCTGGCGCGTGAGGCCGGCAAGGTGGGGTACGTGGCCCTGCCGATGGCCGCGGTGAGCGTGGCGCAGTACGCGGTGCAGGTGGCGTCCAACATGATGGTCGGCCACCTCCCCGGCGTCCTCCCGCTCTCCGCCTCCGCCATCGCCACCTCCCTCGCCTCCGTCTCCGGCTTCAGCCTCCTCGTACGTTACGGTGCACACCCACCACCCCGTTCATGCATCAATTTTCTCGCTTAAATCGATCTTTCCTGCATTATAACATCGAAATATATACTCTGTTGCTTGCGTTTCTCGGTCTCCTTGTTACCCAGAGAAGCGTTTCATCCTATCTTTGTGTTCTTCCGCTCTGCATGCATGTCAGTGGAACTGAAGAATCTTCGTGGTGTGCGCATGCATGCGCTGGCCATTACGGGTTCACCATGGATTGCGGTTGCAGAATCTACAAAAAGTTAATGGATCCTGTAGATTTACTTCGATTATTACTTTGTGATGCTCGGTTTAATATTATTTCGGAGATGTACTAAAGCATAAGTGTCAGACAAATAGTCAATCTGGAGAGACTAAGCCTGCAGAGTAATGCAATCACCCTAGTGTAGACTTACCGCACTAGCAAAATGTATGTTTTCTTTATTTTCTGAGACAAGTACTATATGTTTTCTTTATACTAAGTTCATAAGAAACCTATGTGCCCTTTGCGGCTGAACATAAGTGGTGACTGGTAACATCAGTGCATTACCACGGCACGGCACAATAAAACTATTCAATAAATTCTCGACATCTTCTCAATCTGGCTTAGCTTCTTTGGTGAAAAAACTGTGTGGGAAAGGTAGAAGTTCAACCATTATCAAGTCTCAAGCATATTGCTATCAACGCTATTAAAAATGTTTGAATGCATAGTAAGTCAATTTGTCATTATTTCATCAATATCAAGGAACTTGTTTTTTTTGTAGCCATCAGGAAGAGACCATAGATCATATTCTAGTAGGTTACGCGGTAACAGCACAATTTTGGGCTCACTTTGTAGCACTGATAGGTTCGATGTCCCGTGCCTAGTGGACAGCCCACTCCAAGATTTTTGGCCGGCCTCTCGGATTTCAGTGCCAAAACATCTAAGAAAGGATGCAGATTGTTGTATCATTCTCGTCTCTTGGTAGATCTGGAAAGAGCGCAATCAAAGAATCTTCAACAACATCGCCGTAGCAGTTGATCAGCTCTCTTATCTTGCTCTCCAGGAGTACCGGCAATGGCGCTTGGTGGTTGCGCATCGATTGGAGTTGGCAACGCAGCAGCAGTAGTTACCTCCTGTTTTTGGTGGTCGTCTGAACTGTTCACCGTATATTGTTTTTTCAGTCTTTCAGTGTATCGGTTTTCAGCTTGCGTTCGGCTGCTGAGCGGTTTCGCTCAAGCTTTCGGACAGGTTGTACACCTTGTATCCTGTGTGATTTCAGTTTCTTTCTAAAATTGATATGATGTGCACTTTTGCACATCCTTGAAAATTATTTCATCAACTAGAATACAGCTCCACCGGATGGTTAGCGCAGGAAACTACAGATGTTTTATTCAACTTTCAAGCATAAGTGCATAACTTTGTTACTTTGATCCAGCATTCTTGCCATGCATGTGTCATGTGTGTCTTAAGGCTATATGTTATTACTGCTCATCTGATTGGAACAACTATCATTTTTTAAATATATTCTCTTCAGTTGTAAGGAAAGTGATTCAAATATTCAACTTGCAAAACAGATTGGAATGGCAAGTGGATTGGAAACTCTATGCGGCCAAGCTTACGGGGCAAAACAGTACGACAAATTGGGAGTGCAAACCTACAGAGCTATAGTCACACTTACAATTGTGAGCATTCCAATCTCACTTCTATGGGTATTCATAGGCAAACTCCTGACCCTCATAGGTCAGGACCCCTTGATCTCACAGGAAGCAGGAAGATACATAGTCTGGCTAATTCCAGGGCTCTTTGCATACGCAGTCAGTCAGCCTCTCACAAAATTTCTGCAGTCTCAGAGTCTAATAGTTCCTATGCTTTGGTCCTCCATTGCAACGCTGCTCCTGCACATTCTTCTCTGTTGGTTATTGGTGTTCAAGACCAGCCTGGGGTATATTGGAGCCGCTTTGGCAATAAGCATATCGTACTGGTTGAATGTATTCATGCTTGCTGCGTACATCAGATTCTCGAGTTCTTGTAAGGAGACTCGCTCACCTCCTACAATCGAGGCCTTCAGAGGAGTCGGCCTGTTCCTGCACTTAGCTCTGCCATCTGCACTAATGTTATGGTAATCGCAGCAGTGTGATTCAGCATCAACATGTTTATGTTTATTTTACTTATTGGGCTAATGGGTTTTCTTGTAATTTTCTAGTTTTGAGTGGTGGTCATTTGAGATCCTTATTCTTCTGTCAGGAGTTTTACCCAACCCGGAGCTACAAACTTCAGTTCTTTCAATATGGTCAGAATCTTCACACGTGAAATTAATATGCACTTACAATTACATTTGCATTATTTTTACACATCCTTTTGTGCAGCCTGACGACTATCACGTTGATGTATACTATACCATATGGGCTTGGAGCCGCTGCAAGGTATGAAGAAGCTTAACGACTCCTGGATGGTACTTCTTTTTCGGGACAGAATTGACATTTGATAATAGCCTTGTGTTTTTTGTTTGATGAACAGCACTCGAGTAGCAAATGAATTAGGTGCTGGGAATCCTGAAGGAGCTCGATCGACTGTTCGTGTTGTGATTCCTATTGCTGTGACAGAGGCAGTTTTCATCACTGGAGCACTGTTAGCATCGCAGCACATCCTGGGCTATGCATACAGCAGTGATAAGGAGGTTGTCGCGTATGTCACCGCAATGGTTCCCTTCGTGTGTGTCTCAGTGGCTGCTGATAGCCTACAAGGAGTTCTCTCAGGTTACATTTTCTAACATTTGATTGATATGCTAATTCTACATTCCCTTCAAAAGATTTTTTTTTTATCAATCGATTTAGCTGTTTGTTATACTTGTTGCCGGCCATTACACCATACTACAATATCTTTTACCCCTTAGATTGATTAGCATAATTCAACCTGTGAGCTTTTCTCCAATTTGGTAAAAAGTCCTGTCAGGTAGCAAGTGATATTACTGTTTTGTCAGTCATGCCAATGTCGTAAAGACAAACCAGGTAACATGTCGCTTCTTAATTTTTCTTTTATCCACGATACTAATGCTATTTTGTGTTGTGGAAGCCAATAGTGTTACTCGGGGAGTTACTTGTTTGTTCCTTCAAACATGTGCTCTTACGTGAACATGGATGCCAGTGTTTACATCAACAGCATCTAGCAGAGATGTCACCTTAAGTGAGCTCCACTTCACTAAGTATGCAATTACACCTTTCTTCTAGCTAGTGGTACTGCTGTTTGCTTCACAGGGTCTATTTCGCTGTCTGTGCTTGTGGACAGTTCTGGACATGCCAAAATTAACTGAACTTGACACCCAAAACACATGCATCTGGTTGGCTTAATTTAGGCATTGGCAAGATCCTCTTGTATAATGACATCATATCACTCAACTGCAATAGAGAAGAATTCTGCTCTTTCTGTTCTCTCTGTACGTTTATGGCAAGATGCATCAATGTTTAATACTGATACATATTGCATGTTGTTCAGGTATTGCTCGAGGATGCGGGTGGCAGCACCTGGGCGCCTATGTTAACCTCGGTTCGTTCTATCTGGTTGGGATTCCAACGGCTCTCCTTCTCGGCTTTGTTCTGAAGATGGGAGGGAAAGGACTTTGGATGGGCATTTCCTGTGGTTCTATAGTGCAATTCTTACTTCTCGCTATGATAGCATTCTTCAGCAACTGGCAAAAGATGGTTCGTTCTTTATCTGAAACTTCTCCGCGTCAATCTTGATCGGGAACGTATTGTGTGCAATCTAGCGTGGGGTGCAATCTAGCCGGTGCACTACAACTAAAAAAGTCACAAAAATTCCGAAAAAAAATTCTAGATGTACTTATAAACTTAATCTACATATGTATAAAATTTTAAGTTCAAATTCATTATATCTTTAGACTTGAGAGTAACAAAAAAGGATTAAAATTTGACAAATGTTAAGAGTTCAAATTTGTTGGAATTCTATCTTTTTTGTTATTCTTAACATGGAATGAATTTGAACTTAAATTTCATACAAAGGTGGAGTAAACCATGAGATACATCTTGAATTTGTTTCGGAATTTTTCGTAACTTTTTTTTAGTTGGAGTGCACCGTGATTCAACCTAAGCTAGATTGCACACAATACGTTCCATCTTGATCATACGAAAAATATAAAACGATTTATACCCCACTGACCTGTTGCCGCTTATGCAGTCTGAGAGAGCGATGGAGAGAGCTTTCAGCGAAACGCTGTCGGAGAAGGAATCTTTGATGTCTGATGGAACGGCTGCTGTCTAATTTTGTCCCGAGTCATCTGATCCCTTGACCTGAACTTGAAGCGAATGACATCTTGATCTTGTGGTCTTGTAGAGAGGAAACCCCTGTCGAGTATATTAGCTAGTGTCCATAGCTGTACTGTGGATGTACAGGGAGCTTGCTGAAGAAATTAGCTAGTGTCCATAGCTGTACTGTTGCATCTTGTTGAACCTGGGAGAATGATATCAGAAACTCAATATATGATAGCAATAAAAGGTTTGATCTCTTGCACCCTGCATTCCTTTGGTTGCTATGTCATACTGCGTCCTGCAGCTCGCGAATGTGATCCTGCTCGCGCCGCGCGCGCGTGATGGAAGCGACACTGTAACATATGACATATGGCCGAGCAGTCCGGCATGGGCGGTGGGGCTTGGGAGCCGCGGGTGCCAGGCCGTGCACTCGCACACAGTCACATGCCATGGACAGACAGATGGAAGGAGCCAAGGACCACGGCGCCCGGTGCCGCTTTGTTTCAACTTCTCATGCATGGCATGGAAATGTTTCAGACATATTCTCGTGATAACACGGTAGTTCAGTGGCTCACGTACTACAGTGCTCTATAGACCTTGAATTCCACAATATTTTCTTAAGGCGTTCTTTAATTTCACACTTGAAAAGATGGACCAGCAATACACTAACCGAGCGTTTCAAATATGAAATCAGTTCAGTAAGTAAATAACCTTGGCACCTGTTTATATCCAAACAACACGGCTGATGATTTATCAAGAGCTAGCAGACACTGATGTTATGGAATAACCGGCACAGCATAAAACTACAAGCCACATAATTGCAATATGTTGAAAAGAAAACAAGGCTTTCTGCTTGAAGATTCTCAACAGATCTCAAAGTTAACAAGGTTACGCAAACTGGCCCCAAACGTACCTCACAGAAATCATGTCACCATTCACTAGCCTACGAAACTGTTTGTCCATATGACCATATCTTACCATGTCCTGTAAGGTCATTGCATAAATGCACAAGAGAAAGACTTAACGTACATGTAGCTCAGCTACAGTTATCACATAAAGAATAGGCCAACCAAATAAGATAGTACTCGAAATAATACTTCAACTGTGCGTGTTGTTGATATCATTTTTCAAAGTAATTTATTCCATGTTTTCTGTCAGGGACAGAAAAATTCACCAATAGAATTGGAGCAAACACACCATGAGATGAACGGAGCAACCAGCGTGTTGAAGACCGTCGAGGCTTAAAAATTTCGAGTAACATAGGCAGTCCCAAACTGCATGGTGCATGCAGCCATAAAAAATTAGGACCAGCAATCCCAAACTGCATGAGCCATCAACCATGACAAGCATAGTTAAGACCCTCAACAGGACCTGCACGTAGCAACAACAGCATATTGAAATTGCATACATACATCACAATTACTTGAATGCAGCACAAGAATAACTTCCACCTAACAACAGAGCAGCATTAGTCATTATTCATAGCCAGGAGCAAAAAGTTAGACAAGTGGGCATCTTTGTCTAAAATTGATGCAATTCCCTTGTGAATTTACTGACTCGAGGTCCTTTTAACTTAGACAACAGGCTAGCTGTACTGCTTTACTTGAAAGTGATAAGTATCGATTACAGTTTGCACATTACAAAAACTGATGGGGATGCCAGCTTACCAGACGAGAATCGCAGCAACTACAGTTGTGCAAAAGACGACTAAAATTAAGAGGGCATCCCCCCAAGAAGCAAAGGAACACACCTTTTAACTCAACTCACTACACACCTCTCCCCATCACAAGTTCACAAAATCATCATGGTCACATCCTACATCATAGTTAAAGAGTGATGCATACTAAAACATTCGATTAAATGCTCCTGAAGTGTATTACATACAGCATCAATTTCTCCACAATTTTACTAAGCCAATCATCATGTACTTAACTTTATCGAAGTTACAGATTTGCAGGATCTCACCTTCGACCGCATGCGCTGATCAGTCCATGACAACCTTGGCGCCAACGGCCTTCATCCGCTCGACGATCGTCTCTGCTTCCTCCTTCGACACGCCGCCCTTGATCACTGCGGGCGCCTTCTCCACCAGCTCCTTCGCCTCCTTCAGGCCCAGGTCCGTGAACGACCGGATCTCCTTGATCACCTTGATCTTGCTAGCCGCGTCGAACGCCTCCAGCCGCAGCTCGAACACCGTCTTCTCGGCCGCCGCCGCCGCCTTCTCACCGGCCGGGCCTGCGGATGCCGCGCCGGCGCCACCGAGGCCCGCGGCGGAGTTGAGGATGGCGATGGGGGGAGCGGAGGGGATGTCGAGGCGGCGGAGGAGGAGGGAGGAGAGCGCCGCGGACTCGGCGAGGGTGAGGGAGGAGACGTCCTCGACGAGGCGCCAGACGCGGTCGGAGGGAGGGGGCGGGACGGGGCGGAGGGTCGAAGGTGGAGGGTCATAGTCGGTGGGGAGCTTGCGGACGTCGATGAGTTCCTCGGTGGCAGCAGTGGAGAAAGCCGCGGAGAGGCGGCCATGCTGGCGGAGGAGGAGGCGGTGGCCGGACCGGAGGAGGGAGGAGGCCATGGCGGCGAGGCTAGGGTTCTGAGGTCAGTGCGGTGATGCGGTTGCGGGAGTTCCGTTTTGGAAGAGATGGTTTTGCAAATTTGGATCTGGACTTAGGCCCATGTAAGCAACCCAGCCCAATATGTTTCATGCTAGGTTATTCTTGCACGGGATGATCTGGGCTGGTCTAAGAAAGGCCCAGCAATTCAGTGCACTACGTGAGACAGAAATACCCTGGTACTACAAAACAGGCGGAATACCCTAGTACTACAAAACAGACAATAATGCATCCGTAAAAAAGAGATGGACCACTTCAAGAACAAAGAAACCAGAGAGATGGAAAAAATTATATGATCATTCCTGAAACTGAATCGTGTTCATTATCAGATCATTTACAGCATGGATGCTAGAAATGATGAACCGCAATTGTTAAAAATCATTGGAGGAAAGGATAGCTACATCAGTTAATGAATTGAAGAATATATGTTCTTGCAGCTTTTCAAAAATACAGGGCTACACCAAGATAACTGATGTATCAGCTTTGCAAGCAGTAATAACTAGCAACAAAAAATGAATTAAAATGTGAGCCATGGTCCCGCATCTGCTTTGTTCTTAGTGTAGCTCTCTTTCTTCGATCCATCAGAAGATGTGGACAATATCGTAAGAAAATCTGCTTTGTTTCAAGGATGAACTCAAGTAGCAAAAGACTAACACTGCTGCAGTAAAAAAAAGGGGGGGGGGAACAAACATAAATATGTTTTGCAAGTAGCAAAATAATGTGCAGAACCTATTTTTGGTAATTGCCCCATCACATTTTCTCATTTCCTTCAGTTTGACAAAGATTGGATTGGGATGCATGCATCCTTTACCCTTACAGAAGAGAAAGCACGACATACCACATCTTATATACCAATGCGGCATAAAGCACCTTAAAGTAAACAAGAAACAAGAATTGCAATCAACTACAAGGACAATGTTAACCTGCTAGGCTCTTAATGGAAAAAAGAAAAGGGATTGAATATAACATTTCACATAGTCTAGGTCCTCCTTTAACCAGTAAAGCCATAAATCTCCTGTTGGTTGTGGTAAGATCATCTTGGCAATATTTTCAAATCCCAAATCGATCTAACTTTACGCTGTACTCCCTGGATCATTCAATTTATTCAGAATGCTGAAAAATGCTAGCTCCATATTTTAGAAGGTTCCATTAAAGAAAATACCGGAATGTTCATGTTAATATGCTTGGCAGAGTTGTTTTTAGATATAATGATGTGTTGCCCAACCATGCGGTAAATTTTGGAGACACTGGATGACCATCCCAGAAATATACAATATTTCAACATATCTATCAACCTAATAAGGACATAAAGAAGGGGATAATTATAAAAAAAAACAACTTTAAAATCATTAAGGATACGTCCAGAACAGCACGAAAGACTACAAAATAAAATTCATAATGTTAGAACATCATTAAACAAGGCAATGCTCATTAGCACGAGGGAATTCGAGAATAGCAAGTTTGATTGTTTGAACTTAAACAAAAAGAACATAAAGAGTACATATAGCAATTGAATAGAACTAGATGTTGTTTTCGGAAAAATTCCTTTCGAACATTGGAAAAAATATCGAAATACATAAGCTAACCATCCAACCATGAAATAAATATACCTTGTTAGACCTCCCAACTTCCACCAGTTAGTGGTCTTACTAAATTATCTAAACCTAGAGATAATATTTAACAGTGAGCCACACACTTGCTTTGTATAACTTCTAACTTCAAGACTTTTAACAGCTGTGCCAAACCAAAACTTATTTTGAGCAGATTGATATGGAAAGTTGAAAACAAAAGCTTTGGACTCCTGCTCTATGTTCAATAGCTTAGAAGACCAACTAAGACGACAAAAATAAATAATGTGTGGGGCATATTGCAACAGGGTATAAATAGCATGTGAGGGTCATATTGTTTAGGCAACAAATGATGAATCACATAATACATATCATTATGACAGAAACTTACCATAAGGCCGCCAAAAACTCCTTCAATTAAAATCCTGCTCCAACTATCAAAGTATGTGTGGACTGAAAACTTTGACTTTGCCAAGACCCCGAGAGATGCAACCATCATTATCAGAAAGTAAAAGACAAATGCCATCAGGCCTGTGCATCCCCAGATTCCAGAAACAACTCCACCAATGATCGACAAGAATGTTCGACTGTAACACACACACACAAAAATCCCCATGTTTAGGACAAACCATATTGGCTTAAGTAGAAATCAGTCAAATATCTATAATAAAATATCCTAAATTCGAAGTGTCATAAAAAAATTGGAATGGGAAATTGGAAAGCATATCATCACATAAAAAACAATCTTTAAAACTTTTACACGGTACCTGAAGCCTGTTACTGTTACTGGAGAATTACATATGCCAGGTTGCCAACTATCAATTCGCTAGATCAGATTTCTAACTGAAGTGTTAATACATTCTTTGCAAAGCTATATATATGAACATAAGCTGAAGCCTGGAGCTTATGCTCAAGCATAAGGATATCACTATATACCTGTTCCACATTGAACGCTCCCTGTCTGGCGCATGGCGGGTGCTCCCTGTCTGGAGGCACCTCTTCAGCCAGAGTAGTTCACCTTTAGTCGTTTTTCTCTTGTTTTCGGTCGCTTTCAGTTTCTACCGCTTAGTTTCTTTCTTCCTCCTTTCGTTTTCCTTTGTTTCAGTTTCCACTAGGCTACTTAGGTGGTCTAGTATCACATTGATACATTTGTAGCTCCGTGTTTGTACTTTATTTCACCTTAATGGAATGACATGCAAAGCTTTTGCGCGTTCTTTAAAAAAAACATTGAACGCTAATAGATATTCCTAGCAGACCTAAGAGGAGTACTCAAACACAACCGAAAGGAGATAAGGTTTGGCACTTCAATTTTGTTATTCATCAAACTTTGTGGGTGTACTAATTCAAAATGATCATCAATCAATACATGTGCTGGTCGATAAGTCACTAGTGTTCCGACTAGTGACATCCGACCAGGAATATATTTAGAATGATATCATATAAATTAAAGAGCTTCACCAACAAGTTATATACTTGTCCCGGTGCACTACAACTAAAAAAGTCACAAAAATTCTAGATGTACTTATAAACTTAATCTACATATGTATAAAATTTCAAGTTCAAATTCATTATATCTTTAGACTTGAGAGTAACAAAAAAGGATAAAAATTTAACAAATGTTAAGAGTTCAAATTTGTTGGAATTCTATCTTTTTTGTTATTCTTAACATGGAATGAATTTGAACTTAAATTTTATACAAAGGTGGAGTAAACCATGAGATACATCTAGAATTTGTTTCGGAATTTTTCGTAACTTTTTTTTAGTTGGAGTGCACCGTGATTCAACCTAAGCTAGATTGCACACAATACGTTCCATCTTGATCATACGAAAAATATAAAACGATTTATACCCCACTGACCTGTTGCCGCTTATGCAGTCTGAGAGAGCGATGGAGAGAGTTTTCAGCGAAACGCTGTCGGAGAAGGAATCTTTGATGTCTGATGGAACGGCTGCTGTCTAATTTTGTCCCGGGTCATCTGATCCCTTGACCTGAACTTGAAGCGAATGACATCTTGATCTTGTGGTCTTGTAGAGAGGAAACCCCTGTCGAGTATATTTCTGTTGTCTTGCTTCGAGGGCTGTGGATGTACAGGGAGCTTGCTGAAGAAATTAGCTAGTGTCCATAGCTGTACTGTTGCATCTTGTTGAACCTGGGAGAATGATATCAGAAACTCAATATATGATAGCAATAAAAGGTTTGATCTCTTGCACCCTGCATTCCTTTGGTTGCTATGTCATACTGCGTCCTGCAGCTCGCGAATGTGATCCTGCTCGCGCCGCGCGCGCGTGATGGAAGCGACACTGTAGCATATGACATATGGCCGAGCAGTCCGGCATGGGCGGTGGGACTTGGGAGCCGCGGGTGCCAGGCCGTGCACTCGCACACAGTCACATGCCATGGACAGACAGATGGAAGGAGCCAAGGACCACGGCGCCCGGTGCCGCTTTGTTTCAACTTCTCATGCATGGCATGGAAATGTTTCAGACATATTCTCGTGATAACACGGTAGACAAGTAGAGTTCAGTGGCTCACGTACTACAGTGTTCTATAGACCTTGAATTCCACAATATTTTCTTAAGGCGTTCTTTAATTTCACACTTGAAAAGATGGACCAGCAATACACTAACCGAGCGTTTCAAATATGAAATCAGTTCAGTAAGTAAATAACCTTGGCACCTGTTTATATCCAAACAACACGGCTGATGATTTATCAAGAGCTAGCAGACACTGATGTTATGGAATAACCGGCACAGCATAAAACTACAAGCCACATAATTGCAATATGTTGAAAAGAAAACAAGGCTTTCTGCTTGAAGATTCTCAACAGATCTCAAAGTTAACAAGGTTACGCAAACTGGCCCCAAACGTACCTCACAGAAATCATGTCACCATTCACTAGCCTACTAAACTGTTTGTCCATATGACCATATCTTACCATGTCCTGTAAGGTCATTGCATAAATGCACAAGAGAAAGACCTAACGTACATGTAGCTCAGCTACAGTTATCACATAAAGAATAGGCCAACCAAATAAGATAGTACTCGAAATAATACTTCAACTGTGCGTGTTGTTGATATCATTTTTCAAAGTAATTTATTCCATGTTTTCTGTCAGGGACAGAAAAATTCACCAATAGAATTGGAGCAAACACACCATGAGATGAACGGAGCAACCAGCGTGTTGAAGACCGTCGAGGCTTAAAAATTTCGAGTAACATTGGCAGTCCCAAACCGCATGGTGCATGCAGCCATAAAAAATTAGGACCAGCAATCCCAAACTGCATGAGCCATCAACCATGACAAGCATAGTTAAGACCCTCAACAGGACCTGCACGTAGCAACAACAGCAGATTGAAATTGCATACATACGTCACAATTACTTGAATGCAGCACAAGAATAACTTCCACCTAACAACAGAGCAACATTAGTCATTATTCATAGCCAGAAGCAAAAAGTTAGACAAGTGGGCATCTTTGTCTAAAATTGATGCAATTCCCTTGTGAATTTACTGACTCGAGGTCCTTTTAACTTAGACAACAGGCTAGCTGTACTGCTTTACTTGAAAGTGATAAGTATCGATTACAGTTTGCACATTACAAAAACTGATGGGGATGCCAGCTTACCAGACGAGAATCGCAGCAACTACAGTTGTGCAAAAGACGACTAAAATTAAGAGGGCATCCCCCCAAGAAGCAAAGGAACACACCTTTTAACTCAACTCACTACACACCTCTCCCCATCACAAGTTCACAAAATCATCATGGTCACATCCTACATCATAGTTAAAGAGTGATGCATACTAAAACATTCGATTAAATGCTCCTGAAGTGTATTACATACAGCATCAATTTCTCCACAATTTTACTAAGCCAATCATCATGTACTTAACTTTATCGAAGTTACAGATTTGCAGGATCTCACCTTCGACCGCATGCGCTGATCAGTCCATGACAACCTTGGCGCCAACGGCCTTCATCCGCTCGACGATCGTCTCTGCTTCCTCCTTCGACACGCCGCCCTTGATCACTGCGGGCGCCTTCTCCACCAGCTCCTTCGCCTCCTTCAGGCCCAGGTCCGTGAACGACCGGATCTCCTTGATCACCTTGATCTTGCTAGCCGCGTCGAACGCCTCCAGCCGCAGCTCGAACACCGTCTTCTCGGCCGCCGCCGCCGCCTTCTCACCGGCCGGGCCTGCGGATGCCGCGCCGGCGCCACCGAGGCCCGCGGCGGAGTTGAGGATGGCGATGGGGGGAGCGGAGGGGATGTCGAGGCGGCGGAGGAGGAGGGAGGAGAGCGCCGCGGACTCGGCGAGGGTGAGGGAGGAGACGTCCTCGACGAGGCGCCAGACGCGGTCGGAGGGAGGGGGGCGGGACGGGGCGGAGGGGTCGAAGGTGGAGGGGTCATAGTCGGTGGGGAGCTTGCGGACGTCGATGAGTTCCTCGGTGGCAGCAGTGGAGAAAGCCGCGGAGAGGCGGCCATGCTGGCGGAGGAGGAGGCGGTGGCCGGACCGGAGGAGGGAGGAGGCCATGGCGGCGAGGCTAGGGTTCTGAGGTCAGTGCGGTGATGCGGTTGCGGGAGTTCCGTTTTGGAAGAGATGGTTTTGCAAATTTGGATCTGGACTTAGGCCCATGTAAGCAACCCAGCCCAATATGTTTCATGCTAAGTTATTCTTGCACGGGATGATCTGGGCTGGTCTAAGAAAGGCCCAGCAATTCAGTGCACTATGTGAGACAGAAATACCCTAGTACTACAAAACAGACGGAATACCCTAGTACTACAAAACAGACAATAATGCATCCGTAAAAAAGGGATGGACCACTTCAAGAACAAAGAAACCAGAGAGATGGAAAAAATTATATGATCATTCCTGAAACTGAATCGTGTTCATTATCAGATCATTTACAGCATGGATGCTAGAAATGATGAACCGCAATTGTTAAAAATCATTGGAGGAAAGGATAGCTACATCAGTTAATGAATTGAAGAATATATGTTCTTGCAGCTTTTCAAAAATACAGGGCTACACCAAGATAACTGATGTATCAGCTTTGCAAGCAGTAATAACTAGCAACAAAAAATGAATTAAAATGTGAGCCATGGTCCCGCATCTGCTTTGTTCTTAGTGTAGCTCTCTTTCTTCGATCCATCAGAAGATGTGGACAATATCGTAAGAAAATCTGCTTTGTTTCAAGGATGAACTCAAGTAGCAAAAGACTAACACTGCTGCAGTAAAAAAAGGGGGAACAAACATAAATATGTTTTGCAAGTAGCAAAATAATGTGCAGAACCTATTTTTGGTAATTGCCCCATCACATTTTCTCATTTCCTTCAGTTTGACAAAGATTGGGATGCCTGCACCCTTTACCCTTACAGAAGAGAAAGCACGACATACCACATCTTATATACCAATGCGGCATAAAGCACCTTAAAGTAAACAAGAAACAAGAATAGCAATCAACTACAAGGACAATGTTAACCTGCTAGGCTCTTAATGGAAAAAAGAAAAGGGATTGAATATAACATTTCACATAGTCTAGGTCCTCCTTAAACCAGTAAAGCCATAAATCTCCTGTTGGTTGTGGTAAGATCATCTTGGCAATATTTTCAAATCCCAAAGCAATCTAACTTTACGCTGTACTCCCTGGATCATTCAATTTATTCAGCATGCTGAAAAATGCTAGCTCCATATTTTAGAAGGTTCCATTAAAGAAAATACCGGAATGTTCATGTTAATATGCTTGGCAGAGTTGTCTTTAGATATAATGATGTGTTGCCCAACCATGCGGTAAATTTTGGAGACACTGGATGACCATCCCAGAAATATACAATATTTCAACATATCTATCAACCTAATAAGGACATAAAGAAGGGGATAATTATTTAAAAAAACAACTTTAAAATCATTAAGGATACGTCCAGAACAGCACGAAAGACTACAAAATAAAATTCATAATGTTAGAACATCATTAAACAAGGCAATGCTCATTAGCACGAGGGAATTCGAGAATAGCAAGTTTGATTGTTTGAACTTAAACAAAAAGAACATAAAGAGTACATATAGCAATTGAATAGAACTAGATGTTGTTTTCGGAAAATTTCCTTTCGAACATTGGAAAAAATATCGAAATACATAAGCTAACCATCCAACCATGAAATAAATATACCTTGTTAGACCTCCCAACTTCCACCAGTTAGTGGTCTTACTAAATTATCTAAACCTAGAGATAATATTTAACAGTGAGCCACACACTTGCTTTGTATAACTTCTAACTTCAAGACTTTTAACAGCTGTGCCAAACCAAAACTTATTTTGAGCAGATTGATATGGAAAGTTGAAAACAAAAGCTTTGGACTCCTGCTCTATGTTCAATAGCTTAGAAGACCAACTAAGACGACAAAAATAAATAATGTGTGGGGCATATTGCAACAGGGTATAAATAGCATGTGAGGGTCATATTGTTTAGGCAACAAATGATGAATCACATAATACATATCATTATGACAGAAACTTACCATAAGGCCGCCAAAAACTCCTTCAATTAAAATCCTGCTCCAACTATCAAAGTATGTGTGGACTGAAAACTTTGACTTTGCCAAGACCCCGAGAGATGCAACCATCATTATCAGAAAGTAAAAGACAAATGCCATCAGGCCTGTGCATCCCCAGATTCCAGAAACAACTCCACCAATGATCGACAAGAATGTTCGACTGTAACACACACACACACAAAATCCCCATGTTTAGGACAAACCATATTGGCTTAAGTAGAAATCAGTCAAATATCTATAATAAAATATCCTAAATTCGAAGTGTCATAAAAAATTGGAATGGGAAATTGGAAAGCATATCATCACATAAAAAACAATCTTTAAAACTTTTACACGGTACCTGAAGCCTGTTACTGTTACTGGAGAATTACATATGCCAGGTTGCCAACTATCAATTCGCTAGATCAGATTTCTAACTGAAGTGTTAATACATTCTTTGCAAAGCTATATATATGAACATAAGCTGAAGCCTGGAGCTTATGCTCAAGCATAAGGATATCACTATATACCTGTTCCACATTG
The DNA here is from genome assembly GCA_036346395.1 of Hsuehochloa calcarea. Taxonomy (NCBI): domain Eukaryota; kingdom Viridiplantae; phylum Streptophyta; class Magnoliopsida; order Poales; family Poaceae; genus Hsuehochloa; species Hsuehochloa calcarea. The sequence goes on along the minus strand of CM070601.1, from coordinate 11,785,947 downwards.
AACGCTCCCTGTCTGGCGCATGGCGGGTGCTCCCTGTCTGGAGGCACCTCTTCAGCCAGAGTAGTTCACCTTTAGTCGTTTTTCTCTTGTTTTCGGTCGCTTTCAGTTTCTACCGCTTAGTTTCTTTCTTCCTCCTTCCGTTTTCCTTTGTTTCAGTTTCCACTAGGCTACTTAGGTGGTCTAGTATCACATTGATACATTTGTAGCTCCGTGTTTGTACTTTATTTCACCTTAATGGAATGACATGCAAAGCTTTTGCGCGTTCTTTAAAAAAAACATTGAATGCTAATAGATATTCCTAGCAGACCTAAGAGGAGTACTCAAACACAACCGAAAGGAGATAAGGTTTGGCACTTCAATTTTGTTATTCATCAAACTTTGTGGGTGTACTAATTCAAAATGATCATCAATCAATACATGTGCTGGTCGATAAGTCACTAGTGTTCCGATTAGTGACATCCGACCAGGAATATATTTAGAATGATATCATATAAATTAAAGAGCTTCACCAACAAGTTATATACTTGTTAATCTTTATAAATGATAATTAATTCAAGGAACAAAATGTAATACCCTCGGTATTTCAAAGAAGATTCAAAATCAAATTTTGCATTTTCATTTTGAAATTCAAAATTTCGAAACCCAAACCTAGGTTTGGGCACGACCCGGCCCTATTCTTCGTCGCCCGCCTCGGCCCAGGGCACCGCCCAGACCGCCTCGCCCGTGCGCGCACGCCACCGCCCCTCCTCGCCAATCTCCTCCTCTGCCACCCTCTGCTCCGCTCATTGCAGCCACCCCCCCTTTGTCCCCATCGCCGCCTCTCGCCAATCCCGCTGCGCCCCTGCTCGCCTGGTCGCCTCAAGACGAGCACTCATGGCCAACCTCGCACTCCGCGTGTGCGCCCAGGCCTCTCTTCTTTCCTTGCCCTTGCCTCCGCCGGCTATAAAAGTCGGGTATTCTCTCCTTCTCTCCTTCCTCCCCCTCCACCCCTTCACCTGATTCGCTCGTCTCCGACGCCATCGCCTCCCTCGTCTTCGACGCCATCTCTTCGCCTCTCGAGCCATCGCCGGTGCTTCGCCTCTGGCTCGCTTTCTCCCTCTCCTCGAAGCCATTACCGCCTCGGTCGCCGTCGCCCCCTCCACCCCGCCTCCTTCTCTGGCTCCAGCCCCCGCTCTGGCGCCACCTCTCTCTCTCTCCCTCCTCCCAGCTCCCGCCACCGTGCGCCCCGCCCTCTCCCCTCCTCTCCCCGCCTCGGTTCCTCCCTCCCCCTCTCGTTCTCCACGCGGCACCGAGGCTGACAGGTGGGACCCGCTCCCGCGCTGTGTCTCTGATCGGTGGACCCACCGACACTGTTTCGTAGACCGGTGAACCCGTGGACCAAGCACAGTGTGTGTCCGCCTCCGGTCCACGCAAAAGTGTCGTGGACCGTGCACCCGTGCGCATGGACCCGGTCCACGAGCACTGTGCTGCGGACCAAGCCCCGGGCGCACGCCACGTGTGAGCACGAGAAAATTCGGCTTTTCTGATTTTGTTTTCAATTAAAAATTTCATTGAAAAGCTTCAAAAATTTATATTTTTTCAGTATAACTCCAAAAATTATGAAACATGTTTCTAAAATTTTCTAAAATCAATATCTTGCTATTGGCACTAGTCTTGTTTAATTTGAAGTTCATTTATTATGAGTTTGGTATTTATTTTCTTTCTCTGCTGTTGTGTATTTTTTCGGTACTTTCGTCCGATTAGGGTTCGAAAACGCAAGAGACCTCCACTTCGACCAAGCTCAAGAGTACCAAGACCCCGCCGCCTTTAACCAAGGGGAGTCAATACTTTGATCATTTTGAGCCTATATTTTATGCAAATTATGTTTATTTAAAATATAAAATTGCATACTTTAATTCTGTAATCAAATGTATGTTAAAGCTTAAGGTAGTTAAATACCCATTTGATGATTAATTAATTATTACCCATCCTTTGATGAATTGAATCCCTCATTCCATGTCACCCTAGTAAATATGTGGTAAATACTTGCGTAGGTTGTACTTAAGCGACATGCTAGTCTTGCTTAAGTAACTGGGACAATAAATGTCCCGATCATCATCTTTTAATCATAAATGTGGTTTTGAGCAGTCATTGGATATAAATGACTAACATGTTATGTTAATTAGTTTTCCTCTCCCCAAAACCCTAAAATACTTGCTAGTACCACATCTGGGCGGATGGAAAGAGTGGTGGGTGCGAATGTAGCACGAGAATGGGTGGAATGTGGTATGACCCGTCTAGATGAGTTAAGGACTTAATCTTGTCATGACCTCATATGTAAAAAAGTACAACCGCAAGTCTGCAAAGTGCAACTTGGCTTAGTAAAATTATTGAACCCTGAATGTCATCCCACAACTGGTGTCTGGAAGTGTGCAAGCAGCAGGATGTATGCTGGCTTGAAAGGAACACCGGGGAGGGTGAAGTTGCCAGCTGCGCTAGTCGTTGTGGCCGGGGCCAGCTGCGCTAGTCGTTGTGGTGGACATCCCGCACAACTTATGAAATTGGCCATAGGGGTGAGATGATGGAAGGGGTAAGGTAGTTTGAAACGTTACTGTGACGGCCGCTCAACTACATGACTAAGGAATCATATGGAGTAACGAGTATGATTATCTCTTATGGGTATAATGTACAACCTCTGCAGAGTCTAAACTGTTTAAACAGTCGCGCCTACGATCATAGGCGGACATGGGATCTTAACTGGAGTTAGTTCTATTTAAAAAACTTTTATAGGTGGATTACAACCAGGACGACTCACCTAGCCTGAGGTTGGATTTTTCCTGAGCCGTCGAGCTCAGTGGTGTGAAGGAGCGGAGGTAGCTCCAACAAAATGATGCATGTGTAGAGTTCCGATGGAAGGAACCTCTACTGTTATTTAATATTGCACTTACTCTCTTTAATAAAATACAATTTGTTTAAAATGCTAAGTCATAGGAGTTTGTATTTATGATAATTGAAAATATTGCTTTAGCAAACAAAAGAACCTGAGCTATCCTTGTTAAGCTTTGCATGTATACTATTGCATACTATGTGTTGGCTCGTGAGCATGGTGGTTGTGCTCACTCTCGCTCTCCCCCAAACCCTCCAGATGATTTGGATCAAGGAGACTACGCCTATTACGAGGATCCCGAAGTGGATGGCCAGGGAACCCTAAAGAATAATCTAGATTCTATAGTCTAGGTCTCGCCCCAGTCTAGTGGACTCATCGGAACTTGCGCGCAACCAATATTACCTAATTCCTTGGATAATATCAGTTGTATGTAGGCCACCCCAGTCGATTTCTGTGGAGAGATGAGCCCTATCCGCTCTTTTGCTTCCGCTGTAGATATGTGCTTTTATGTGACGTAATCAATTTGGCCTGGTGGCCCTTATGTAAAACTCGACCCGACGTGGTCTATATCACTCTGATGTATGTTTGCATTTGAATGTTTCAATTCACGTCATGTGTGAAATGATTCAGTAATGAGCCTGTGAGTGCTACCTACTGATCCAGTGAGTAGCACGGTATTTTCACAGAGGATTCGGGATTTGAAAATCCTGGTCCGACACATAATAACATTTATTCTATAACTCATAAATATAGACGTGATACATTCATCTCTATGATTGCCTCTAGGACATATCACCAACAAAATATTCCTTTTCTATATCAGCTGGTGACATTTGTATCACCTCCACCTCTTTGCTAGCATTATCTGACAAAGCTTTATCATCATCTGTCTGCAACAAAGCTTCAACCTCATCTTCCCAATCACTGTATTCATCTTCTTTGTCGCACACACCATCTGAGGCAACATCAACTTTCACTGTCTCAACAAAGATATCCACAACACCACCATCGGTGACACAGTCAGCCATGGTCTGGCAATCCTTGTCATCTATTTGCACCCTCAATCCATTCTTCAAAACTTTCCCAAGAAACAACTAGTGCATGAGTACCACTTCCACATCCTCTCAATGGTCCTTCAAATGTCCTTTGACCTCGGGCAGTGACAACTTATCACGATCTATGTAAGACATGCCCTCTCTTCCTCCGCAATAATGCAACCTCTTTCCATCATCAAAGAAATCACCACTGTAATTGAACCTAACAACTAGCTTGTCCAAATTATCAATTGCTCAATCGGAGTACTCGCAAGAAATTACCATTGTAATATACCTACATGCATATTAACACCAAGCATTACTACACAACTCTATCCACAACAGTAAACGAACTAGCTCCTCAAAACAACCAAAGTAATCGTGCAAGGCAAACCAAAACCATGCCAGATTTAAGATTGATGAACCCACCTTTAGCCATGTTCTTGTTCATTGCGAGGGGGGACTGATGTCGCCGGTGTAGTCTGTTTGCTGGCCCTGGCATCTATCCTCTTGAGGGGAATCTAGGGCAGGGAGTTCGGGATTGGGGATTTCTCATCAGCGCAGATAGAGAGAGTGAAAGTGAGTCCGCGAGGGGGGAATCTAGGCGCAGGGACCTCGGGAGGGGACTTTGGGGATTTCTCATCGACACTGATAGATGGAGTGAGAGTGAGGTAGTGAGGGGGGAATCAAGGGGTAGGGAGCTCAAGGTTGGGGATTTCTCATCGGCGCGGACAGAGGGAGTGAGAGTGATGCGGGAGAGAGAGAGAGTTGGGGAATTTCTTGTCAGCCCAATGGCTTTGGGGTGCAGCCAGCTACCTAGTCAGTGCTCAGTGGCCAGCGTGGACGCCATGTGGGACAAAACAGCCCACGAACGCACGAAAGGTTTGATTTTGCCATGTATTGACACTTTGAGGATGTATTTCATCTGGTATTTCAGTTCAGGGATGAATATTAAACTAGGTGCATAGTTGAGGGACGTAACATGTACTTAATCCTTTTTGCAATTGATTCAGAGAGGGGGCTACTTTTGCTAATTCCCACACCACCAGCGCTAAATGCGCCAAAAACTCGAATTACCATATGGATTATATATCTTGTGTCCTGTTATTTTCTGTTGTTTATAGAATATAGGGTCCTTGGCCGGCTCTCAATGCTAAAGTAAATTCTTGAAATCATTTTGCTTGCTTGCCTACATGCCCACACTATTTGATCTCTTGTAAGCATTCTCCAATGATACAATTCCTTCCGTGTGTTAGGGTACTCTCAACAAGCAAATTTGCTTGATACTTAGCCTATAACATGTCACCTTTTTGGTGTGGTGGAAGAGAGAGTAAAGAGAGAAAAAGCTTGATAGTCATACAAGTATCAAGTCTTTTTTAGGAGACCAAGAAATTAATAGGAGCATCTATCTTCAAACTAGTCATTCTCTCCAAGCTATGATATAAAGCTACTAAAGTGGTTGTATCTAAAATCTCATCTAACAATTCTCTCTCCTCTGGTATAAGTTATAGTATCAAGCTATTGAAAGTGCCCTTATCATGGTGCATATATACATGTGTACGGTGGTCCAGATCCAATGGTCCTTAATCCTCATGCGCTAATGCGTAGTAGAATCCATGATAATGCAAAGAGAAATCCTAGAAAACTCTATAGCATTTTTCAGCCAACCAATGGTACAACACTTGTCTGTCCGATTTGAGCCATCCAACGCACCTGATCTACCCCTACCTCCACCTTATCCCTTCATATTTCCCATCCTCTCATTCCACTCGCCTCGATCCAGATCCTACCACCTTATCCCTTCAGAGCAACGAGGAGGACACTGCGAGTCAGGGGAGAGTGGGAGGGGGAGTGGTGGCGTCATCCGAGTCGCCGTGATCGTGGCCGAGACCGAGAAAAAAGGGAAGAGGTGATCGTTGTGGCGGCGGGGGAGGCGGAGCCAGTGGGGTCAGCGAAGACAGAGAAGCACGTCGAACGCATCCTCTTGGCCATCGAGAACTTCACTCGTCAGGTCCACCTCCTCACCTTCTCCTGTCCTCTCTCCTCTCCTCTCCCAGTCTTGGTTAACCTGTGACTGTGATGGTGAGCAAACGAAGTGAAGTGACATGTAATGATGGTGATAATGCATGTGTGCAGCTATTGGAGATGCTGGAGGTCGGGCACGCGCTGTTCAAGGACCTCACCGCCGACTTCGAGGACCGTTTGTGCTCGTAAGAAGCCTCACACACTATGATGAAGCATCAGCATTCCATTGCCCATGTCCTTGTGGTGGAGAACAGCTGTTTATTACGCGCTGCTCTGTGTGTGTGCGCGCGCGGAATCCACAAGGAGAGGGTGGAGAGGTGGGAGGAAATACGGGAGTTGCTTGCCCACGACACCGCCGACGAGTAGGCCCGCGCCCTCCTTCATGACGCCCAGCTCCACCTCCTCCACACCGTCCTCGACTAGACCACCAGACTAGCTCTGACTTTGACTTCTCTCACCTGCTTCACCTATTCCATTCCATCTATAGGCAAACCGATGTTTTTGTGAGCTATGTTGGGATTTTTTTACTCTTGTTCGATTTTTTATGGAACTTGTTGAAACTTCTCGAAACATATTGAAACTTGCTGAAACTTGAAACTTTTTTGTCTGAAACTTGAAACTTTTTTGTCTGGAACTTGAGTTCCAAAATCTGAAACTTCTTGAAACATGTTAAAACTTGCTGAAACTTCTTGAAACTTTTTGTCTAAAACTTGTTGAAACTTGAGTTCCAAAATTCGAAACTTGTTCAAACTTCTTGAAACATGTTGAAACTTGCTGAAACTTTTTGAAACTCTTTTGTCTAAAATTTTTTGAAACTTGAGTTCCAAAATCTGAAATTTATTGAAACTTGAGCTTTAAACTTTCTTGAAATTTTCCGAAAACTTCTAGAAATACCTGAAACCCACTGAAACATGAAACTTTTAAAATGTTTTCACAAAACTTCTCGAAACTTCATAAAACTTGTTGTAACTTCTCGAAACTCTTTTGTCTGAAACTTGAGTTCGAAAATCTAAAACTTGTTAAAGCTTGGGTTTGAAATTTTCTTAGAATCTTCTGAAAACTTTTAGAAATATGAAACACGTTAAAATCTAGTCGACCCTTCAAACTCGAAATCTAAAACTTTTAAGGAATTGAAATTTTACACAACTACATAAAACTATTATACTGTTGAAAATGCATTCCAACGGACGTAACATGGGCTGCTAGCTCCCTAATGCAAATCAGAACTGCGATTAATGGAGGTTGTGAGCTGTGAGTTGTACTCTACTCCGCCACGAATATACGCGCACACACAAAAAGGGCGCATCGGCGTATTCCATGGGACAAATTAAGTCCGATTTACCGGCTCGGGGCCGAGGATAAGTGTGTGGTTTGACCTTGGCACATTTAACGATAGCTAGCTGCAAATGAGAGCCACTCGTCCTCGTTTTCTTTAGTTCTGGAAACCTAGATGGTGTACCCTACACCGCGGAAGAGAAGAATTTCTGAGGTATAATCCTACATTATCGATCCTGTCAACATGAAAACCATCCTGTAAGATCTAATTCTCAGTCCTGTCAACCAAATTCCTGTAAAAATTCTGACAGAATCATCTGTTCGAAACAGGACATTGTTACGGCTAAACGGCGTTCTGGAAGCAAACAACTGAACGCAACAGCTAGATACAACAAAGACCGGACCAGAAGAGCACGGGCCAGTAACGCATCATCTTGTTGGGTGGGGTGAGGTGTCCGCTCGGGCCTCGCGCCGGTGAAATGGCACGGCCGGCCGGACGGGCGGACGGACGGACGGCCCGCCCGTAACCCCATCCCCGTGTGGCCTTTGTCTGCTTGCCCGCGTCGCTACGGCAACACGCGCGTGTGGCGATGGACGCGCGAGCCATTTGGCGCCGGCCCCGCGCCCAGTGGGAACCGTCGCTCTCTGTGCCGTGTGCTCGCAGCGCCGAGAGGAAAGGCTCGTTCGTGGGTGTAAACGTGGGGGTTTGACCGGGACGGGTTGCACGGCCAGGATCGTGCGGGCGGCAGGATCGTACGCGAGCGGCGCGCTTGTCGCCTTCCCCTGTGCGCATACAAGCGGAAGCCTTTTTTTTTCCCTTGCTTACTGGTTCAATGTTGGTGTTCTACTACAAATTAAAAAAAATTATAATCACAGCATATTAGATCGTCAAACGTCATCGTACTCGATCTATAATTCATCTTCATGTCCGCCACCGAGCTCAGTCTATGTTTTGCACCCGCTGCCCTACCACCACATCCGCGTGCATCGTTGTCCACATGTCACACCGCTCATAGTCAAATTGAGTCTCTTTGTCTTACCCCTTACCCAACCACTGTAAGAAATCTGTATTCAAACTATTTGACCACTAAAATCTTCTATTACTCTGACAATTTACCACACTAAACAAAGCTGTATGGTTGAAAGTACAATAACAATTACCACTGCAACATATTGTAGGCCAATTGAGTGAAGTCTTAAGCTAACTCTAACATTCCATCCAACAAATTACTAACATTTACTACCCTTAATGATTTTAGAAAGACATTTACCACCCTTGGTCTGTCTAGAACATCGGACAACTCATAAAAGGTTAACAACTACCTATAAGGGTAGACATGTATGAGTCCTTTTGGGATAAGTTCCATTCTGCATACTTGCTAAACTCCAGTTCACAATCAATTATATGTTCCAAGTGTTCACCAAGAAAGTACCAAACACACAGTGCCCAACATCTAAATTTTGATTAAACAAACATAAGCATTTGATGCAGTCTATAATTTCAAGCAAGTTCACTTCCAAGACCTAACAATTATTGCTAGAAGCCTAGAATACAAGAGAACTCATCTATCACACAATTGTGTGCCGTCTTCCTAGGAGGCTAGGGCCTTGCCTTTCTTGCACTTTAGTTCAAATTATTGTGCCATCTGCAACAACTACCGAGTAAAAAATTTGGAATTGAACATACACCCGCACAATACTAGAATTTGAACAATTCTCAACTAAAGATCCCACCTTTATCAGAAGAGATAGGTGTACATTTTCTTTTGCACAACTAGTTGTCTAGTCCTTGAATTGTGTAGATATAATTGATCAGCAAAGAAATGAAAAAATGTGATTAAATCAAGAAGGAATAAAACCACTTAATTGAGATGAGTGAGCAAAAAAATACATGCTCCTACATAGGTGTCATAGTTGATGGAAGTTCCAAATAAATTTTAAAACTCTAACCAAGTTGCTGAAAAAATTAAGTTCCAATGTTCTATTGACACGACCATACAATATAAGTAGCTCAAACAGATACCAATAGACATAAATCGTGATTACCTCTTATATTCGGACTTGATTCATTACTCAAACTTCTTTTGAACGCAAAAGAGATGCACTATTGCCTCTGCCTCAAAGCACATGCAAAGTATTTTCTCGATCTATTATGCTCTGTCATGAGCCTGTAGCTCTGCATCATGAGCTCAAGACCCTCCATTGCTGCTTTGCTTCGTCCTGGGCCCAATCGCCACAGCCACTGCCTTCATGTTGCCACCTCTGAGGCCACATGCTCGCACAACTGCCTGCCAGGACCAGTCGGTAAAGATGTCCCCAGCGGTTTCACAATCTCCTGAACATACACAAACCCACCACACAAGTTCCCCTCAAATCCCTCATGATTGCACAAAAAATCGAAATCCCTCACCTTGAGTGCGCCATTCTTCTGCTGCTTGTCGAGCCTATCATTGAGGTTGTGCACCACGCTGCCTGGGATGATGGAGAGCGCGTCATCGGTCCATCATTACAACTTCTTCCACTCCAGTCGGCGGTGAAATCCATTACCATGTTATGGCTTCCATGGCATGGATGGGGTAGGCAAGAGTTGGGACTTCAACCACTTGGTAATTTCCACGAGCATTTGGCATGCATAAACAATGCGATATACCATGTGTAATGATGTACCTGATTACAGACATTGAGCACTTACCAATCCAGGGCTCAACAGCCATTGCCACAGACACATGAAACAAAAACAAAACTAAGATGAGATCTCACAATGTAGCCCCGCTGAGACTCACCTTCGAACCCGGTCCCTCTGCCCCCTACTTGCCGACAGCAGCACGACGACACCGAGAACTCACACCGCCACGCATTGCAGCCTCATCACCCCGCACGAGCCACCACCGCTGCCAGCCCCGTCCGGCAACTACTGTTGCTCCTCGGCACGCAGCCTCCTCCCCCATATGGTGTGATCTCAATTCTCAAGCATCGCAGTCAGCAACCGTCGTCGCCTCTGTTGAGAGGAAGGCAGCATCGCACATGCTCTCTGCCAGTCTTGCACAGAGGAGAGTCCAAATGGGGATAGGGAGTGGGTGGGTTACATGAGCAGAACTAATTAAAGGCAAATTGAGGAGACTCCAATTGGGGACGTTGGCGATTGGATGGGGATGGCGCGACTGATTGGACGGGGGTGGTGCGGTCGGTGATTGGATCAGGGCAACGCGGTGAGAGGACGAGAGTTGTGCGACCAATTGGATGGTGGTGGCGCATCGAGAGGTCGGGGGAGGAGTGGTTAGCAATTAGACGGGGGGCGACGCATGACGACAGGACGGGGCGACCCAATCAAAAGTGGGGCGGCGGCGATTGCTGGTCATGTGCTGCGATTTGACCTGTCGATGCTCCACTTTCCGATCCAACGGACGCCGAAAAGGGTAGGGAGGACGAATGACCACTGACTCTAATTTTTAAGTAGTAGAGATATGGCACCGTTTGGGCTCAAAATAGCAAATTTAGCCCCCTTCGGAGATTAAAGTCAAAAATAACACCGCGGCCTCACCGGTAGGCGACACGTGTCCTCGTCCGCGCGCCAGGGGTCCTGACCAATCTCGTCTGCACGCTAGGAGGTCGGACCCCCCTGTCCGCGCTCCCACAGCACGGAATCGGCAAAAAAAAATTGTAGTTACAGTGCATTTCCATTCTCCCATAACATGGAATCGTAAAAAAAATCATAGCTACAATGCATGTCCGTGCGCCCGCCGCGCGGAATCGGCAAAAAAAAAACACCACTACAGTGCATGTCCGGGCGCCCAAAACATGGAATCAGCAAAAAAAAATGCTACAATACATATTTGGGCAACCAAAACACGGATTCGGGAAGAAAAAAAACATTTCTACGATGCATGAATAGTGTATCTGAGCATTGTGCATATACTATTGAAATGTACTATTAGACACTATTCATACAACTTCCACTGTTCATGCACTATTTAACATTGTTCGCTTATTTTTTCTTGTCCCCATAGTGGTGGCGCAGACGAGGGTGTCCAGCCTCCTAACATGCGGATGAGACGGGTCCGTGCCCCTAGCGTGTGGACGAGGACACATGTCACCTGTCGATGAGTCCGCGGTGTCATTTTTTATTTTAATCTCCAGAGGGGGCTAGATCTGCTATTTCAAGTCCAAACAGTGTCATATAAGTGAAAAACTCCATCTCCTTTCGTCTGTCTGTCTTCTTGTATCCCGCAGGTAATTAATTATTGTCGTTGTTTCCACCCTACTCAGGTGCGCACAACCAAACAAATTCACCATCGGCACCTACCTCACACTTTATATTTTAGCAATGACCCATGGTTTTTGCACGCACGACATGGGCCCGTTTAGGCACAGCTCGTTTGGCCCAGCATGTTAAACGGGCCGTGTTGTGCCATCATGTGGGTTCAGCCGTAGACCCAGGCACAACACACTGAGTTCACATAACGTGTCGCGGCGGCTGAGCATGTTTAGCTCGACAGGCAAGGGTAGACCCCTTTAACCCATCTCGGCGCCCCACCACAGCTCCTCACTGAGGCCACCGCTGCTTCATGGCTACCTTGATAGGGACGTCTCGTCTCAGATCCGACCAGATCTGGGAGGAGGCGGGCGAAGGAGGGGCAGATCCCCTCGTTGCAGCTGACGACGATGTCCATCTTGCGGAGGTTGTTGAGGACGGGGGGACTGAGCCAGCCGTCCAGCTCGGAGAAGATGTTGTGGAGGGAGGGAAAGAGGGAGAGTTGACGGCCTAGTGCTCAGAGAGGACCTTGGAGATGACGGCGACATAGTCATGTGCCTGTCAGGGATGTGTTCGTCGTTGGTAGGGAGGGGGAGGGGGGACGTGGTCGTGCACCTGGGCGAGGTTGAGTAGAGCGCCAGCGGGGGTGCGCACGACGTCATCAATAGGGAGGGGGAGACAGGTGGGTGTACGTGTCAGAGGGGAGGCGAAGGGGGAGAGGGAAGGGATGAGCCGGTTTGGTATCTGGAGTTCGATCGGGGGAGGCAGAGGGGGAGACGAAGGGGATTCAGGTCGTGCCATGCCAGACACGGTACTGTGTGTGTCGGGCCGGATCGACCCGATGGACCAAGGACGTAACCTAAGAACTACATGGTGCGTCGAGCTGGGTAAGAACGACCTGTTTTGGTGGTAGGTCATACCGTGCCTAAGTCAGACCAATAATATCGTGCTTCGTGATAGCCCGGCTGGCACAACCCAATTGGCTAGCTCTAGTTGGTGCCATGTTTTGCTTTGCTTTGCTTATCCATATCAAAATTTATTGTTAGCCCTCGTACAAAAAAAAAATTACAAAAAAATGTCACGGGATTGATCTTCCACGAATCGGAAAACTTTAGTTAAAGAGTACGCTAGATTTTGGCACTGAAGCAAACGTGTGCTGAATCTGCTTAGATCCTGTTTGGAATGCAGAAATTTGATTATTATTATTATTTTACAAGAATGTAACATAAAACAGTTGGAACCCCATAGAGAAGGGAGCATAAATTTTGGCAACTGTTGGCTCAACCGATATGCCGACTATGCATTACCAAGTAGCATGTTCTGTATGCGCCTTCATTTGGAACTACCAGCAATGTACTAAATGTGTCCTAGTACATGAGTAGACCAAACATGCATCACAAGCCACATAACACGGAGGTCGATTAGATCTCGAGTAGGAAACGAAACATGCAAACCCACAAAAAATAGTTGGAACTCGGCGACGAACAATCGTACCCGAGTGCCAGCCCAGGAAGCCGAGGACCTGCCAGAGCGTAGGGGGGTACAGATGGGGGGGCACCCCGAGGGGGCAAACGGAACAACGGTGGTTTCATATATTTTGGTGGTGCCGGCCTACGTCGAGACGCAAAAACACGAGAGAACCGAGCCAAACCGAAGGGCTCGTCGCTCATCTCGCGTCGCCCTTATCTCTTTTAAAGACGAAGCCGCCACTTCGCCTCGCCGCTCCTCCTCGCGTCGTCGTCGTCTTCCTCACCTTTCGTCCCTTCCCATCTCACTACCCTTCCGTTCGCGATTCCGATCGCTATCCGACCGAAATCTCCCTACCTAATTTGCATGCCCCCCCGCATGCGTATGCTTCCCGTCTCTTGCGTCAATTCTGTTTGCCTTAATTATCCTTTCTCGGTCGGGCTATAGATGAGGGCAAACGACTGAATCCATCGCAATTCCTGCCGGTATCTTGTTATCTTGCATGTCAATTCCCAACTTATGTCAGGAAAACTCACTGCGATAATCTGTGCAGGTGCTGCGGCCCGTTTGGCGTATTGCCCCTTGAGTCTGACAGGTGTTGGTCGCGCGCGGCAGGCTCTGTCGTCGCAGCCTCACAGATAGGCAGCGCCGGTTCTCTCTTGTTTCGGGCTTGGAACGTAACATGGAGGCGAAGCAGAGGGCGAGGCACGGCGAGGAGAGGAGGCTGCCGGCGTCCGATGGCGGCGCCGAGGAGTACGACCCCTGGACGGCGTGGCTCTACAAACCGCACACCATCTCGGTGCTCCTCGTCGGTGCTTGCCTTCTAATGTGAGTACTCTCCATTAATTTCTCTCATGTTCAGGGGAAGTTTCGTGTAGTTTTGCTGCCTGTGACTTATCGCTGTAAGTTTATCGGTGCGAAGACGAAAAGGCGTGTGTTGGGGCAAGTACAGTAGCGACCAGAGCTATCAGGTGCTGCAACAGTGTCAGAGTTGAAAGGCAATCGTGTAGTCATGTGGGTTTTTTTTCCTTCAAAAAAAGATTTATTGGGTTGAAATTTAATGATTTTGTGCGAAAGAATCGAACTTTTGAATGATTGAAGCATGATAGACGGATTGTCAAGTCAACTAGTGGAACGTACGAGTGGCTGAGGAGAACCAGAATCTTGTTCAAATATCTCATGCCAAAATTTACCTGAAATATTCTCTTTGCCAAGGCTCCATTCCACCTCATTTTAGCAAGTGCAAATTACACGAGAAGCGCATTTTCTGATTCTTTTTAAATAGAAGAAATGGCCTCATCGAGAACTCTGTTACTGTTGCTTCGTGAAAGGACAACACCTCCATCAAGCTTAGAGCTAAATCTCAGAAACAATCCTTACTTGTCTAACCTGAGTGCCAAGTTGTCCCTAAGATGTGTCACACGGGGCAAGCAATTCAGTAACTTGTAGGCTCTAGAAGTTGATGCGAACCGTACTGAAGAAATGTGGGGCGTTCTCCTTTTCACTTTCTCGTGGTGCCATCTGACTTCACATTCATTTTTTCCCCTTTCAGCTGGGCAAGTGGAGCTCTTGATCCAGAAGGTGCTGCTTCTCACAGCATTGTGACATCTATTAAGAGGTATGGTTGAAGCCACCTCAAATTTTTACTGTCCTGTTTAGGCTGGATATTGAAGTTTTACACTTGTAATGAATACTTTTATCCAAGAAAAATCAGGTTACTTTTCCATTCTGATGCTGCCATTTTGAGTTGAACCGCACTCCTCGTAGCATTGCACAATGATTGGAGAGAGTGAGTGACACTGACTCATTTTCTCACTGACACTTTCCAGGGGTGTCTGGGCTATGATTGCCGTCTTCCTTGCCTACTGCACGCTCCAAGCACCTTCAACGTGAGTTAGTTTGCCTCTCTCTTTTTAATGTAAACCAAACATTAATGCGTTATTAGTGCTGCGGTTATCGTTTGTCAGGTTGCTTAAGTGGCAATGGCAGTCCCTTCTCCAGCTTTAGTAGTACTAGTGCTAATTGTTCGTCAGGATGTTTCAAGTGGCAACAGACAAATTACCTAGAGGTCCCCACCCATGTTTTATACATGCAAACTTTGTCTACCTGGATTTCGTAATAATTTTGGATCCTGTAAATCTTCTGTACATCTGTCACAGGATGTAATAGTAGTGCAGTGCTGATATTTTTGCGTGATAGTAATTCAGCCTTCTGGCAATATTGTCACAGGATACTTATTAGGCCCCATCCTGCTGTCTGGCGCCTGGTGCACGGGCTGGCTGTTGTTTACCTTGTTGCTCTTACCTTTCTTCTTTTCCAGGTTAGCTACAGGCACTATTGGTTATTGTTCTCTTGACATTCTTAATGCCCAAACTACTTAATTTTGACACTTCAGGATAAAGGCCATACATCTTGGATATATAGTGCCGTCTGCTGTGATTCTAATTGAGTTGATGCTCATTTTCCAGAATCGTGATGATGCTCGCCAGTTCATGAAACACCTTTACCCTGATCTTGGAGTTGGTAATATATTTGTACGAAATAGTTTCAAAACTGTACAAAAATGGTGTCAATAAACCTATTTTTTTACCCTTACACAGAATTACCAGAGAGATCCTATGGAGCCGATTGTCGTCTGTATGTTCCAGAAAACCCTAAAAACAAGTTCATAAATATTTATGTATGATTTTCCATGTGAACCTTCCTTTTTACGAAGATGCCCTGCTTATTATTCATGTTGTTATTCCATCAAATTTCACGGTTTGATCTATGTATAGGAGACATTGTTTGATGAATTTGTTATTGCCCATGTGTTGGGTTGGTGGGGTAAGGCTGTAATGATACGAAATCAACATCTCCTTTGGGTATTGTCGATTGGCTTTGAGCTAATGGAGGTTAGATCTGGCTGCCTTGTTGGAAGAATTCTACGTTAATTTTTCTTCTTACAGTCTCTTTGAGAAGGAAGTATGCTTATTATGACCTTTTTCAGCTTACGTTCCGACATATGTTGCCAAACTTTAACGAGTGTTGGTGGGATAGTATTATCTTGGACATCTTGATCTGCAATTGGTTTGGTGAGACATTTGAAGACAGTTAACAACTTAGCATTTATATTTCATACCTTCAGTTACATTCCTGATATGTATGTGATCTAAAATTCTTCAGTAATATAGCTAAGTAAATTAAAATAATCGAGTGCTTCTCAGATTGCATGATTTGATAGTTTCTTTGGATCTGACCCTATCAACTGTAACATGATAATATAAAAAATATTGATGTGATGTATCTGAAAGTTTAAAAGTGAAAAAATTTAGTGCCTGACATGTTGTTGACATAAAACACTTACTGTTTGACAAGCAATATTTAATTTCTCCTGTTCTTTTGCTTCATGGGTAGAAAGTAAAATTTCTATTGCAGGAACCACTTGCGAAACAAGTCTTTCATGGTTGTGTTTCTTTTAATAAAAAAAATATTGTACCACTTCATTCTATAAACTATGTCAAAGATTGACTGTCCTTACTTTGCTGAAATCACTATCTATAAACTATGTCAAAGATTGTATAAACTATGTCAAAAATTGTACCACGGTCATCCTTGAACGTTTAGTACACCATTTGAATCTAAAGCAATAGTTGCTACAACACTTGATATCATTTGGCCTGTGAACATGCAATGCTTATCCTGTCGTAGGTAAAGCCTTATACTGAAATGCTGGTATTCTGGTTCAGGTATTTGGGCGGGAATGCACACAGTCCGTTACTTTGATGGTAAAACATATGAATGGGTTGGGCTGAGCCGCCAGCCAAGCATCATGGGGAAGGTATGTTCACTGAAAATACATTAACACAGAGGCGGATCTA
This sequence comes from Hsuehochloa calcarea, assembly GCA_036346395.1. NCBI lineage: Eukaryota > Viridiplantae > Streptophyta > Magnoliopsida > Poales > Poaceae > Hsuehochloa > Hsuehochloa calcarea. Next base: position 11,769,168 of record CM070601.1, on the reverse strand, counting down.
GAACTCGGGCTGGGTGGGCTATAGGCCGATGCCTGAAAATCTTATCAGTGTTAAAAGCTCATGAAAATCTCTTAAAAAATCATCAAACATTCGAGTTCAGCCCAAGAAAACTGGCCCAGCCCGAGGCTGGCTCCACCCCTGCATTAACATACAAATGGTTTCTTTATTTGATAATTCAATTACAGTATCCTCATAATTGGATTACTGTGTAGTATCTATTACGGTTCCTAATTAGATCAATGTGCCCCGGTTCTTGTCCTCTGCTCTTTTGTCCTCACGAATGATCCAGAGCTCGGAAGCACCGACACGTCTCAAATGTCCCGAGTCCGTGTCGGACACGGACACGGCTCCGACACGTATTGCAAGCGTGTCGGAAATTACAGTCGCGAAAAAAAAAATTTAAATTCGGACACGTATCGGACACTTGGGCCCATTTAAATTTAAAGGAATTCTGAATTTCTTGTATTAATATGAAGTTACGAAGTTATGCTTTATGAAGAACTGAAAAGAACAGGAGCCGATGATCATCTTTGAAGTACATATTACATATTCCTAACATTTTACACTTTCTGTTTGATAAACACGTAGAAAAACATTCAATAGTACATATGCATATTATATATATATATATATATATATATATATATATATATATATATATATATATAGACGCTTGTTCAGTACTCTGAGTACATACTCTTGAATATACCACTTAAATAAAATATTATACTTCTTTATCATTTTAGTATACTTAAATACCAATTATAAGATACTCAGTGCAATTTGATTGAAAAATTTTCATTGGAGTCCTTTATTTTGTCATATACCTTTTCATATATAAACAAAAGTATACACACAAATTTTCTATAAAAGTGGACTTTCATGAATTTTTCATAGAACTCACTTTGGAGTATCTTATAATCATCATTGGAGTATACTCAAATAGATAAAGAGGTATTACCATACGATTTAAGTGGTATATGAGAGGCGGGAGTACATACTCCCAGGAGTACCAAACCATTATATATATATATATATATATATAGCCGTGTCCCCGTGTCGCTATTTTTTAGAAAATGACGAATCCCGTGTTCGACACGCGTGTCCGTGCATCCTGGATCCAGAGTCCCAGATCGTTTGCACTTGTCAAATTGCCCTGGGCTCCTTTGGTCTTGATAATAATTAACATGAATAATGTTGAGTTATGAGTTTATGACAGCCTCTTGCCAGAGTATAGTCCAAGAAGAGTAACTCCGTAAAACAATGCAGTTTGTCAGATACTGAGCAAAAGTGAATTGCTTTGACTTCTTGTATGTGAGATGCCAGGCAACATGTGAGGGCTTCCCAGTGGGGCAGGGCTATATTGCATTTCTGTTGCGCTGTCCAAATCTGCCATTTTTCAGTATTGATCCCTGAATTTTTCTTCGTAATTTATTTTGCTGCATTCCATTCTCTATGCATTATCTGATACTGTACCCACATGTGAATAGTTACACTGTTTCAGACAACCAAACTTGTTAATCAGGCTTGTCCAAATCATACCCCACTCTCAAATTAAGTTATTGATATTGTCTAATCAAAAATTGTTTTGGAAGGAAGCTTTCTAAACAATGAGATAAAGGCAGTGTTATGATCAAGAAATGGTATATCTTTATCACGTTTGTACTCCTGGAAAGTGTTGACTGGCTTGACATTAGTTCACTAAACAATTGAAAATACTTTCACATAAGCTGATTGTTTGTGCTCTCAATGTGAATTTGGTGTTGAAACTTGAGGCTCATTCATGCAGACTAGTTTGGTTCAGTCTGTTTACACCGTCTACTACCTTCCTTTTGACTTGCAGGTGAAAAGATCATTGAGCCAGTTCACCCCTGCACAATGGGACAAGGATCAATGGCACCCTTTCATGGGACCATTGCGGTTCATCCAAGTGTTATTCCTCTGCGTCGTTTTCATGACAGTGGAGCTTAACACATTTTTCCTTAAATTTTGCCTCTGGATTCCTCCAAGGAATCCCTTGGTCGTGTACAGATTGATCCTTTGGTGGCTGATTGCTATTCCAACCATTCGAGAGTACAACTCCTACTTGCAAGACAGGTCCTCTGAATTCTCCCGTACACGATCTCTAGCACGCACATTTATTTCCAGTTGCACGCTTGAACAGTATGCTATCTTTTTCTTGACGGATTGTTGATATTTGGCTGTAATTTTTTATCACCTCAGCAAACCGGTGAAGAAGGTTGGGGCTTTTGTTGGCTCTCTCTAGCTATATGCATAGTGGAGCTTCTTATCTGCATGAAGTTTGGACATGGTGAGCTCTTCTGTTTTCGCCTTTCTTGTGTCGCATATAGAAATTAATAGTCACATTTTCCTTGGGATATCTTGAGATGATTTTTGGCAAATTGAGTGGCTAACATTCAGAAATTTGTTTGTCCAGGGTTGTTTCATGATCCAATGCCTACTTGGTTGATCATCTTTTGGAGCTCGGTGGGGATAGCACTCGTGATTTTCTTGGTTGCATGGTCTTGGAGGAACCACCGGAAGTTCCGGAGAAAGCGGCTCTAATGGATTCATCACAAGAATGTCCTACTCGAATCACTTCAAGTTCTTCTTCTTCTTTTTTGGATACATAGGCTGTACATATGTGATGTAACTCAAATCTTAGGGAAGCCAATTTTCTGCTGCTCCTAACAGGAAGTCGGTTTGTCACAATAGCTCATTGTTGCTAGCACCATAAGATTGAATAATTTCTAGGTCGCTGCTTTATCAAAACCTGATGTAACGAGCTAATAAATCAAGATTACTACATGATTGGGTTCGTCTGAAAAAAAATATTGCAGTTCTTTTTTTAATCCGTTTAGGACTTAAGGTTTAGGTGTATTTTGGAGAGGGAAACCAATTCGTCTCCAATTGAGAGAAGGAAACGGCTTGGCATGTATTTCCACGAATCTTGATGCCACTCGTACGGCTTAGGCAGACTCGACATCGGGCCCGAGCCCTAACCAAATAAACCCTGCATCAGCGACCGCCGCCGCGTCCTCTTCCTGCCTCCTCGCCGCTCGCGCCGTTCCTCTCCATCTTCCAAACCCCGCTTGCCGATGCCACGCGACGCCACGGCCGCCGCCATGTCGAAGAAGGGAGGAGGAGCGAAGAAATCAGCAGCAGGCGGCGGCGAGCTGTCCCTCTTCTTGCAGTCGCATATCCAGACCATCACCGACACCCTCCAGGTAACGAAACAATCCCAATCGCAGCACGGCTCTAATCCCACGCCAAATACCTCACTGCACCGGCTACATGCTTGTTTTCTCTGTGTTTCTCAGATGTTGGCGGATGCGGCTCCTGGGGGCTTGGAGCGGACGGAGTGGTCGGAGGTCGTTAAGCTCGGCGACCAGGTCTCCAGGCAGGCCACTGTGGGTAAGTCTAAAATTGAACGATTTGTTGGACTACGTTTCTCGCGCTTACGGTCGAACCATCAACCATGCAAATGTAGTGAAAATTGTTAGAATTTCTGTCGGTGAACATAGGTTCGTTTCGGTTGCTTGACATTGATAGAAAGAATTACCTGGTAGGATTACAAGTTAGGAAAGGTAAGTTTTTTAGCTGAGTTAGTACGTACTTAAGAAGTCAGTTTGGAGACTTGGGAGTTAACGTAGCAGCAGTTTCTATGCTTTGGCTGCTTTATGAAGCAGAGTTAAGTTATTTGCAGTTTGTATCTAGGTAGTGCTCGGGCTAGTTAATGCATGCAGTCTGTGTGGTTGTGTTATACTCTTTTGGCGATAATTAACCTTTGGCTTTTATGACTTATTATTATGCCTGTTTTGGCTGTAGCTGGAATGATCTGGAGCGGGGACTTGCCTGATGTAGAAACGCTAAAGGAGAACATTGCTGCATATTTCAACATCCTACAGGGTTTCCTTCTGGTATGCCATGGAAGCACAGTTGGCGCCGGGCCTACTCTTCACAAGTCTATCTGTAGCTCTGCAAAGGGTGTGGTAGATTCCAGCTTCTCGTTGTTCAAGCATGCCATTTCTGCTTACGGTATGTAACATCCAACATCCTGCTAAAGCTAATCTCGAGATGCTGCTATTTGTCTAGAGCAATGCCTCCTGACACCGCCTTTTGGCTTTCTGATTATCAGATGGCAAGTAGTAAAATTCAGAATTTTAGGTGAAGCAATGTGGATGATGAACAACTCACATGACTAAACTTGCTGATCTAATTTTCATATAGCTAAAGTAAAAAGGAGTAACTTGTATATTTCGAGTTGTTGGTTGCCATTGTTATTGTTATTCTTGTGCATGAATGGGTAAGTGGTACTGTATTTGTAGTAAAGGACCTGTGAAATAGCAATGAAGCATTTAATGTTACTAGCACATTCATACAGTTTTGAGCCTTGCAGTATAATTTTGTTTCTGTTCTATCCCACGGAAGATTTAGACAATGTTAAAAAACTGTATTTTTTTCTGATTTAAAATGGTTAGAATCAGGGCTAATACGTTCGGGTTTTTTTTTTTTTATGAAATGCAGAATCTCGCAACCCTGACCGGAAAACAACTATACCTCCGGTGACAGGAACTGTATGGGAAGCATGTCTTGCTCTCAAGAAGGTGCCTACGACCAACTGTACTGCCATAGGGCGAGCTATGACCCAGATAGGCGTATATCTGAAGGATGTTCTCCGGGAAATGAAAGAACTCCCAATTGGTGATTCTGGTGAGAACACGGCTGAAAAATCCTCCAATGGAGCTGTTGACACGAGTTGTTCTGATAGAGATGAATTGTCATCTGATCTTGAGATGGATGATGACTTCACTGAAGAGGAGGTTGCCATTGCCAAGTTGATTATCACTGTGGCATCAGATTCTCTGGTTGTAGTGAAAGAAGCAATTCGTTTCATTACTGGTTTGCTTAAGAGCTCTGGTAACCAAAGCGGGGCTAATGAGGATAAGGTTGAGCCAATGGAAAAATTGCTGAGCTATTGCAGGGAGATTGCTGACCAGGTTAACGATCTTGGGGCTTCTGTGTATCCACCACAAGACGCATCTGAAATGAAGTCCACTGTAAAACGATTATACAATGGCATCAATGGGATGCGCAAGGAAATAGGGGGCCTCGCTGGCTCACCCGAGAGCACCTCTGTAGCCTTCGAAGGATTTGAGAAGTCCCTGGGAGCTCTGGAGGCGAAGATAACTGATGACGTAGTAAACGAAATGGAAAATCTTACCATCAGCTCGTCGTGATTTTTGACATTGTTCAGATTTGTGATAGATGTTATATACTGTCCTCTAGTTCGAGCTACCAAGCTTCTGTTCAAGCAAAAATGAGGAATGCATAGTCTTTTGCAGTGTAAAAAAATGAAATGCTTAGTGCCTTGTCTGGTTTGCTGAAAGATTTATCAAATACAAAGGCTGGTGTGTTGATTTGCCAAAAAAATTTATCGTCTCTCTTATATGTTATATTTACAAAACCAGACTTATTAGTTAGCTGTATCGCTTTTACTCTTTCACAAATGATCATTAAACATCTCTAGTTAGAAAGGAGCAGACCTTTAAAAAATCAGCATTTACGTTTCGACTGAATTTAAATTTGATTTGCTGGGGACCTTCCGAATAAAGGACACCCTCAAAAAATTTGTGTATGCTGTTATTTATAATGTGCACACGGTATTCTTTAGTAAAAGGCGAAAGAATAGTTCGCGTTGTGCTCACCACACAGCTGCGTGCTCCATGATTGTGCCTCTACCCTCCTCATAGCACTTTCCGGCGTCCCGTCCATCAGAAATCCGCGATATGGTACTAATCATTCTCCCATCACCAGCTGCTTACCTCTTACGCTGCTCCTTTGCGGTGGGCTCACAACTTGCCCGGTCCTTTGCCCAACTACGGATGCATCTGTTAGAGAGCCCCACCCATGAATGGTTTGAGAGGCTCGCGCTGGCAGCGCGCGTGCGGTGGCGAGGTGGGCTCCGTCGTGGCACCGCGCGTGCCGCGTGCGGACGTTGGTCTCCCGGTGAACCGCGGCCGCGCCGAGGCTCGATCGGCTACGCGTGCCGTTGCGTGTCCTGTCGTGCGCGGGCGGGCGGGCGGGCGAGAGGGCGTGTCCTGTCGTGCGGGGGACGTGAGTGACCACTGACCAACCGTGGCAAAGCCGAAAAAACGGCGGGGTTACGCACCGCCCACCGAAGCCGGCCCGGCACCCGCCAACGCCAAGCACACCCGCGGCGACCGCGCGCGTGCGGCCTCGTGCGCAGGGCCCGCACGACGCCGCTGCTCGCGTGTCGCGCGCTGGCCCGGCAGCGTGTCGGAGACCCGTTAGGCCGGGGTACGTGGAATGAGTTGAGTACCCAATGATTGAGCATATTATACTCTGCTCCCCCATTCTCGCGTTCCCTTGCACACCGGACGGAGTAGCATACTACCAGCTTTTCTTCTCCGGTGCGTCGTCGATTCCAACTAAGTTATTGATATTACATTCCTCCTACGACTATGACGCTCGATCAGCCTGGATATTTCCCTTTTCCCTTTGCTTGCTTGGAAGAGAATGGAGCAAAAAAAAAAACTGGCGCTGCAGGTTACGTGCCCGTGACGTATGTCGAGCGTGGAGGGCAGGATTGTGAGCATGAGCATGCATACCATGCTGACAGGTAGAATTTGTTTCATCGACCGATGACTGATCGTTTCAGTGATCGCAACTTGGCGCCGAGCGATGCGGTTCACGTTGCGCTGCTTTACTGGACGACATAAGCTGACAGCAATGCAAGCGCGATAAAGGCGACGCCGAAGACAGTTGAGGTCTTGGGCGTGGCAGACAAGTATGATGAATTCCTTTTGATATATGGATTTTGCCGATCCTGAAGTCGGTAAGGCACAATCTGCTCTGTGATCATCTCGCTGTGTTTTGCGTCATGCCTGCTCGATCCATTGTTTTTCACCTTCAAGACTGAGCTGGTGACTAAGTCATGATTATTTACTCGTTTCTTCACTTGCAGAGTTACGGACTTCCAGTTCTTTATACTTCAGCAACAACATCGGTCTTATGTTAGCACCAGCAACAGCGAACCAACCAAGCCGGCTTCCTAAAAAGGGAGTGTAAGAGAATCTATCAATTTTGACCACTAGCTGAAGCTTTTTTGTCCGTTGATGGGGACATCTCCTTCCCCATATGCGATAGTGGATGCCTGTAGTTTACCGGGAGCAGATCTCCCCAAAAGCGGGCTCACGCCAATTACATGTTTGTGCGTTACTATTCATATGAGTTCTTGGCCAGTGCAAGGCAGCATTTCTACGTTTGATCTGGTGGTAGGACGGGTAATGCTATGAGCTATATTGCTAGAAGTAAACTATTACGTTGAGTTTGAGTGTGAAACAAATTGAGTTTGAGTGTGATACAAATCGAGTCTTTCATATACCACTATAAATCTATCCGTACAATCCATAGGGGAAAAACAAGAGCTTCATTGTAAACATCTCCTTACATAGTGATACTGCATTCATGAGCCTGTGGCTTCACTCGAAATGGTTTCTCATGTAAAATTTGTGTCTCCTGTTCCTATTTTCTGTGCATTATTTACAGAACCCGCAGTTAGTAGATATTTATTGGGCATATCTGATGCTTGTTTACAGTTTTGGAAGACTAACGGTGTAATCGTTGGTTATGTGAACTCAGATTTTGCTAGATATTTGGATAAGATAAGATCTCTTACTGGTTATGTGTTCACTGAAGGATGTGTCCTTAGTTGAAAAGCAAGTCTGCAAACTAATGTTGCCTTGTCCACTATAGAAGCCAAGTATATGGCTATTTTTGAAACTTACAGAGAAGTGGTTTGGCTAAGATGTTTGTTTCCTGAGTTTTGTGGAAATACGTCTTGCATTATAATATTCTATCACGGTCAAAGTGCTATTTGTCTTATGAATGATTAGATGTTTCATGATAGAGCGAATCGTATTAACATCTGATACATTACATTTGAGGTGTCATTGATCTAAGTGGCATTAAAGTTTGCAAGATAAGTATTAATGATAATCCAATTGATATGATTACAAAGTCAATTCCTACCGTTAAGTTTGAGTTTTGCTCAGACTTAATTAGTATCATTCGGTAGTCCTATAGACGTTCGGCGCACAAAGTGTTCATGCTAATATGTTTCGAGGAGATCATGTTTTATTTTAGCTACAGGAGGAATTCGTCTCAAGGTGGGTATTGTTGAGTTTGAGTGTGATACGAATTTTGTTTCCCAATCCAACTGATAGTTCACTTGTACACAAAAATATTTCATATGCTACTATAAATATATCTCTGTAGTCCATAGGGAGGAACATGAGGTTTATTATAAACATCTCTTTATACAGTGATATTACCTTTATGCACCAGTGGTTTTTTCCTGAAATATTTTTCATGTAAAATTTGTATATCCCGTTTATATTTTTACATGCATTATTTACAAGGTAATAGTATTAGTACTTAGTGGCTTAGTGCTATCCTTCATGTAATGGTGAGAAGTCAGGGCACGCTGATGAGATACAGGGGATCTTGTCTGTCCATACTCGTGATGGACGGATGAAGCAGCATGCATATCGGCAGTGGTGACGTGGTGCATGCGTGCTATTCCTTTTTGCTCTTCTTCTTTTTCCTCGAGGAATTCAACACCTGCCCATGCTGAACCTCCATGGACGTAGCCCGTGCCTTGTTTGCTTCTGCGTTGACATAGAGAAATTTTGCCGAAGACAATTTCAGTGGGCATTTGGTGCATATATCTTGCCTGCAGGAATGTCTTACTGGAAAGCCTCATTTCCCCCCAACCAAAACCACTTGAGTTTAGAATATAAACTGTTAAATTGATAGTTGGATAGCTTTTGTACTAAAATAGCAGTATTGCTTTCTTATTTTGCAAGGTTACTCTTGTTCAGTCTGTCTTGGGCTGTACAGCAAGCACCTATATATGGAGTACTTTTCTGAGGAAATTTGTTAGGGCACCGTCAGACCCTCCAGCAACCGTTGATCCTCCGCCAATCATCCGAATGGACGGGTGGATACGTAAGCTCCTCTGAATTTTTCCCCGTATAAGCATTACTACTCCAACAGGAGTGCTAGATTTTACTATTATATAGTACCATATGAGGCGTTTCTCTCCAATGCATTACATGAAAGTCACCAACTATCTATAAACAATCATCTGCTTCTCTTGTATCATGGGGAGAATCCTATTCTATACCAGCAAGAGCCAGGAGGCCACTTTTTGGGGGAAAACATTAACAAAGCAAAGGAAGGTTATAAAATACTACTCCAACGTTAGTAAGATAAGGACCGTTTCTCTGCATGAGCAGCTAACACGCATGTTACCTCTACTTTGCATGCAAGCAGTAGAAGAGGGGAAAGGGCATGTGTTGAGTACGTGTGACTTGTATAATAACTTACTAGGATTTGAAGATATATTCTACAATGATTTATATTCTAACCATATTATGATTAGAATTTTTACTCTTTTTTGGAGGAGAATTAGGCGACGCTTACGTACCAACTCATCTAAAGCAAGAGACATGCGAGAGGATTAGAGGTTAGGTTATTTTTTAGCACTAGATTTTTGTATAGGGCAATGATTCGATATTTCTAAATGGTTCGAGAGAGGTGTGAGAGTGCAAAAATCACTTGTACTCTTTTAAAGTTGTGCTTAAGAAATTTACGGCTGGCTTTACCAAATCTTTCTCTCGTCATGATTATTTTATCGTTGTTATTAGGTTATCTATACGAGATTCATCTACTTCGTTCTTTGTATAGTTCACGCTCATGTCGTTTCTCACAAACACTGATCCAATATGAGACTGTTGCACGTAAGAAGGGTATCAAAGTATATGAAGATAATAAAGGGGTGAAGCTTCCATGCCCTTGTGAACAGATAAGTGACATGCACATGGAAAGTTTTGTTAAGTGTATACCTAAACATGCTTTAACAAACCCTAATCTCCACTAATCCGACAAGCTAAAGTTACTAGGAGTATTAACAAGCCAATGAGCTCTCCTTAATTAAGTTATCACTGGCTGCACAAAGATGCATCATGAATTACTTATTGCTAGCTACATGCATGCAGCTAGCTAGGCAAGTTAGTTATGCTGAGACATCGTTCCCCATCTTGTTAGGATGAGAGACATGAGTGATCGATCCATTCACGATTCACAAAGTTACATATAGAAAATTTACAGAAGTAAATCAGAAGCAACCCTCACATTTGCAGATTATTTTGGTCGAGTAGCTTTCAACTTTTAATTTGTCAAAAAAGAAAAGACAGGTTCTCATTAATGTGTCATTACTTTTCATCTCCAAACCGGCCAACTTTGAAACTTTTTGAAGAGTACCGCGTCCCTAAACCGTATGAAGTTAGCTGAATGTAGGTTGAGCAAACCAGTTATGTCAGGTTTGGCTAGTAGGTAGCGAAGTTTTGCAACAAGACCAGAAGCCAACGTTTATTCTTGATGGCTTACAAGCACCTATATCTCTTACTACTGAGTAGAGTTTATGTATTCTGATTCAACTGTTTGACCAGTTTGATAATCATAGTGACTTTTCTGGCTGCCATTATTTCGTTTTCTCAGTTCATCAATCGTTCTGAACATGCATCTCCCACCCATGGTAGTGCAGAAGGACAGCAAAGTATATTTTCCTTTTGCGTTTGAAAAGCAAAGGGAGGCAGCTCGACAAGGCAGTCAAACAGAAAGCCCATTCGATCCCTTTTTCCCTGTCCTTGTAAGGTCCATTTCTCCCTGCTCGAAAATACAGGTCTACACATGATGCATGCCAGTAGGCTGCACATTACAAACCATATATTAACACTCCACTCAGTTTACCCCTTTTGTTTATCTCCCCCAACATGCGTCGGGAGCCGTGTAAGTGCGTTTTGCATTCCCCACAAACATGCCTCCCATTCTCTGTCCCCATCAGGTCATAACCATTGTTAAACCAAACACTTTCTCCTTCTCTATCCTTGTGGCCATGTGAGTGGTTTTGTATATAAGCACCACTCTTTCCTCAGTGTCTTGCTTGCTTCTGCTCCTTCTTGCCCTCCCACTAAGCTCCCTCTTTGGAAGAACAGACTGCCTTCTTGTTCTCCTCGCCCTCCTTGTCCAAATGGAGTTCAGTGCTAGCTCTAGAAGTAATGCCTGGCCAATGTGTGGAGATACAGGCGAGGAGCCGAAAGGAAGGCCGCACAGATAGGAGAAAGTGTGCGTTTGGCTCCCACTGCCGGCTAGCTCTCTGTTTGCTCCATGAGCTGAGCATGAGGAGGAAGACGCAGATGGTATGAGATTTGTGGGGAATTGAGGCTTCATGGTCCGAGATATATATCTCTAGGTATCTCAATTAGTATCTACTAATTAGTCTTCCTGGCTAGATCATTTTTCCTGTTTTGCTTCTCTTCTTTTTTGCTATTTCGGGAGGCTGTAAGTGGGGTATTATTGGCTAGGGGCTTGGGTGTTACCATGTTAGAGATCCCAATGTCCTTCTGAGTAACGTAATAACAGTGCTGGAGGTAGCCTCAAGTTTGGAGTCCATCGGTACGGTTACGCTTTGTAATGCATGTAATCTATCTGTTTCCGCATATTGTGTTCCCTATTGTTAGAAACTTATATACCCCTATGTATTTATGCTGGCTTCCTCTCTTGATGACTTGACGCGAGTACACCGGTTGCAATCTGCAATGCGTGTGGTTGATCTCTCTTTCGTTGCATGAAGCCCATCCCAAATTCGACTGCCGAAGCGATTGTGTTTGATTCTCTACCCTTTGGGACAAATGCGTGACTTTTTTTAGAGAAAGTAGCCCAAGAAAATTAATGTACAGTTATGATTGGAGTAGTTGAAACTGCAGATTTAGAACCAACTAAATGCAGAAGCATTGCAGATTTGGGACAAGAGCGTGGATTTTCCAAATATACTAGTTTTGTTTCACTTGTTAAAGCTTAATTTCTCTCTTGATGCTTATCAATAATTTAGAAGAACGGAAGGGCAAATTTACACTCGTGTTGTAGGCACAGCAAGGCGTCAGAGCCGTTCTAAATTCTGAAGCCTAACGATCAATGCATCTATGCAATGCGTGCAACGCAATCCATCTGCTGCACTCTATGGATTGGAGTACTCGCGTCCATGCTCACGGTCCTGGATGCATTTAAACCGCACGGATCCTTCTCGCTTGTGCTGTGTGCGCGCGTTGCATAGAACAGACCAGACTAGACTAGATTTGGACTAGGCAGGCAGTGAGGGAGGCAACGCTAGTGCTCTGTGACTAGTGGTGTGCTTTGTCTTCGCCTCCTCCAAACTCTGGCTGTCAATGGTTGGCGCAGGGAATATTCAGCGGCTGCGCAGGTGTCTAATGCATGCCAACGCCTGTGCCGTGCAGCTCTGCTCGCGTCCTCCAGCCCTCGCCCTCCTCCTCTAGTCATCCTCCTCCTGCCGCTGCTGCTGCTGCTGCCGCTTTATGCTTTTGCTTTTAATTGCTGTGACAGCACTCGCTCGCGCGCCCGCCCGGTGCTGCTGGTGGTGGTGGCCTTGGGATGATGGATGGAGACGGATAGAAACGCAACAGCAGCAGCAGCAGCAGGGCGTGTCCTCTTATCCCCGTCCTGTTGTTATCTTGTCTGGCTCTTTGGACTGTCGCGGCTGCGTGCCTCTGCCCTGCCCTGCCCTGCCGCTGTGCGTGCGTACGTACGCCGCGTGCTCGTGCGAGCGACCCAGAGGGACGGTTTTTCTCCGTGGCCCATGAGCTCTCCTCGGTCATTTCCGCTCGGACGGTTTCACTTGCACTTCGGTTTGGTTTACAGTGAGCTCGTGACCCGTTATAGCTGGCGAGACATGCAGGCTGCAACTGCAAGGTGATCGACCATCTAATGACAAACGCTCGATCCGTCGTCCGTGCCTGTGGATTGGTTGTTGTTTTTTTTTTTGTCGATTTGATGACAGATTGACGCTGGCAAAAGTGTGCTGGGAAGCATGGCGATGGCCGATGGGGATTGACGTCGTTTGACACCACTAACTCACGGAGCGACGGGCTACAGTACGCCTCCGATTCTTCTTCGTGATATGTGCGTGATGCTTGCTCGCACAACACTACAAGATGGGGGCCAGGCACAATGTTGGAAGTTGTGAGTACCGTAGTTTTTAACAATTTAACTACATACGATGTTTACTGACGAACCAACGCTTTCACTGTGCATAAGGTGCTGTCAATAGTGTAGAACAAAGGAGCAGCCGGGCAGGTTTCACTATATGTGCATTGCTAGCTAACAGTTGTCGTCTACCTGAATGAATGTAGGCTTCGGGGCATATCTTGCACTAAGCAACTAAACCTGGTTTAAATCACGGTTTTAAAGCCATTATATCCCTTTTTCCACGAGACTTGTGACAAATCTCTAAGTAGTGTGCAGGGAGTGTTAGTTTCTAGCCTGCCTTTCTGACAATCTGCCCTTCTATCCTTGCTAAAGAAAATGCTACTAGTACGCTTGATTGCTTTCACTTTGTGCAAGATTTATTGTCTATTCACTTTGTATTTCGTTTCATCGATCCTTCAGTTATACTAGAGTTGTAGTATGATGTACTCTATGCCGTTGCTGGCAGTGTACTACAAGGTCTACAATCCTCAGCTGCCTGTGCGATAGTCCAAGACTGAAGACGCTGCGCTGCTACGCATGGGCCTCGGGGGGACAAAGTGCAAACTAGCTGGATAGGTCGATAGGTTCAGTCCCAAGCGTGCACTGTGCAGTGTATCCTGGAAAGATCATGCGTGCATGGGGCGCAGATCTGAGCAGGCCAGCACAGGAGAGTCAATGGTTTATATGGGCAACAGGGCAACAAAGCAATTAATAGCAACAGGAGCGCTACACTACACACATATGTTACTCCATAGGCTGCATGTAGCAAATGCTCGGCAGGGGCATGGAGCGAATGCACTGCCGGCTGCCGTCTCCGCTGCATCCGTAGCACCAGCGGCAGCGGCGACGCAATGTGGTCTGGTCTCCATTGAGCAGTGCCGCTCATGGAAAGGAAGGGTTTTACATAATTGATCTCAGCTTTGACTTGGCAGAGCGTGTGTGCAGAGGTAAAAGTAAAATGCATCATTTTTCGGCGTCAGGACTCAGGAGCACCTTGTTGATAGCCTACTAGTTCATTGTTCAATTAGAAGCCCGAACTGTTTTGTTACTCGTGAACAGATCACTGATTGTGGCAAATGCTTTCGATTCCATCGTGTGTTTGGAACGGAGGAGGGGTAACTTCGTTTTAGGTCCGTTAAAGGCCAAGGCGTGTAGTGGTGGTGCTCCCGAAAGCAAGTGCCGTAACCTGCGCTGCACGAGTAAAGCACTCAAGCAAATCACGGGTCCTCCTCTCTTCGTCCCTCCTCCCTTTGTAAGCGTGGGAGAATCTCACGAGCAAGGAGGGCAAGCCGCTCATCCGAAGTCGCTCTAACCGATCATCGCTATATCACAGAGAGCGACAAGGAGAAATTGCAAGAGGACTCGTAAGAGAGACCGAAGTTGAATCGATCGGGACTGTGGCCATCGATCGTGACTTCGACCTACGAGACAACGTCAATCTCGTGAGTCTTGAGGCGGAGTACGCCGCATCAAGAGTCAAGGTCGAGAGGTCTGTCGTGTCTTTGATGGTGGTCACTTTCATCTCCCACACACGCAGATCGAGTGCCGTAAGTATCTCGACGAGCGTTGTCCGAGTCGGGTATGTGAGACCGACCGCCGGAGGTTGCTCAAGATCTTGTGAAAACGCTGAAGCACTCATCTAGGGACTCACCAAAGAAGCATCTCAAATTTGTTGTATTCTCGCTTGAACCGGTCTGCCGAACCGCCTTGATCTCGGGTGGTGCCTCATGGCGCGCCGAGGGTCACCCAGATATCATAAGGCGGACGCAAGTGAGATATGCGGTCAAACTCACTACGACTCAAACCTCGGATGATGATGTTCCTAGCCTTTGCATTTGCCTCAACATCACCATGTTCCGTGATTGATGTTCTCATCGCAGAACAAATAATCGAACCTTGACCTTTCGCCGGATGGCATACCCCGGCTCGGATGTATGTCTCCATTCGCTCTTCCGGAAGGTGGGGTAATCGATGCCATCGAAAATGGGCGGCTTGGTCGAGTACTTGTCCATCGCCACGGCTCTTGAGACCGGTTAAGATCTATTGAAAAGAGCTAACCGGCTCGATACCAATTGAAGGACCGGAAGGCGACTAGGGGGGTGAATAGAGCACCTAATCTTTTTCGCAAAGAATGGATTCAACTTGTAAATTACTCCAATAGCTATGAGAGCTATGAAGATCAATGATTGCACAGAGGAAGTCTTATGTTGAATCCACTCACCCCCAAAGCTCAAAGAAACAAAAACGAGGAAGAACCAAGAAATCAGACAATCGGTACAACCACAGTAAACGGCGGTTGTACCACATCCCAGACAACCATGCAGTAAACGGCCGGTTGTACCGCATCCAAGACAACCACGTGTTAAGCTTGCTCATCCGATTGTCCCGAGCAGTAAAACCTCTCGGTTTCAAAACGAAAATCGACGAAACTTTTGAACTGCTTGGCCAAACTCTACGAGATTTGAACCACACCTCCCTAAAGACACTAGGAACCTATTCCAAACAAATATTTCAGAGATCCATTCCAAAGTTCCTATCTTCTTGCATTTGAACGAAGAAGGATGCAAACCGCAAAACCAAATGCTCCACAATCTCTCAACCTTGGCTCATGAGATTTTGCAAGAAGGTTAGTAATAACCTCAGACATGCTAGCATGAGTCTTAGGCCAAATCCTCAAGGAAATCAAGAATTTCATCAAAACCCTAAAGAAGAGGAAAGGCAGCGGCAGCGGCAGCCAGCAAGGATGGGACGCTGGAGTCAGTGGCAGGCGGACAAGACATGAGATCCGGGAGATGCTGCCGCTGCGGCTGACCCGCCTCACAGTCGCAGCATTACCGCGCGCACGCTTTATGTGCCGCGCGACGGGACGGGACCGTGCCGTGCCGCGGCACACATGGTCATACTCGCGCGTGCGCGGTGCGGTGCGGTGCCAGCCGCGCAAAATTGATGGGTCGGCACGCCGTGGCGGGGGTGGCCGACCGCGTGCTGTCGCGTACGACGCGAGGACGCCGCGCCGCTAGACCGTTACGCCTGCGCGTCGCCGGCACGTAGCGGGTGATGCGTTTACACCGAGACCAAACAGACAGCCGCCCACGCACGCTGTAGAATACGCCGTGTGCTCGCGCGTGACTCCGCGATTCGCCTCGCACAGCACAGCTCGTTTTGCTGGGGTAACTAGCTCGGACGTATGTTCACGTCGTACACTCCGACGTAAAATCCCGATGCAACGTATGCAACAAAAATAATTTATATATATAATAAAATATACAAATGATAAATACAATACTAAGACTTGCCGACACGAAGAGAATCATTGATCAACCAACATGCGGCGAAGCATGGGATTGCTTCACGAAGATTGGACTTGGTCTTCAGAGAAACATAGAGAAGGGGTATTTTCGTATATTCGTTAAAATATCGGGTTGGTGACCTTTGGAGAAACCGTAGCGCAAGACGGTGAAGGAGCAACGCTTTAGGTCAAGAGGAGACGAATATCACAAAGAGACAGATTTGGAAGACCCGGTTTGTTATTTGTTTTGAGAAGCGTACGTGACTGTAGATCCGTTTGTATGTGAGCTTAATGGGTGTACGATAAGATTTTTTTCTCTTGACCTAGCATCCACTGTAAAAGGAAAACATGCAGGATTTTCACCTTGAGCTGTTCCAAGAAGAAACCCTAATTTATGATTTGAAAAAAGTGCAAATAGAGAAGTCTAGGGTTTAAGAGAGATGGATGGATTGATTTCTCAAGTGTTGAGCTTTTATCCTCCATAGTGAAGTGGTTATAAACCAACAATCTCTCGAATCAATACAAGCAAGGTTTGCCCCAAGATGAGTTCTCTCACTCTCTCTTTGATGCCTTTGGGATTTTATGTGTTCCTTTAGTTTTCCTTAGGACTTTTGATGCGATCTAGCTTGCTATGACTTGCGTAATTGATCTAGGGTTATCGTGACCATCATCCACCCACGAGCAAGCTTTTTGATCGAAGTTTGAATTTCAACGGTTCTTGTCCCTTCTTGACCTCACTTAATATATTCGTGGAACCTTGGCTATGGTTGAAATCTCAGAAGATTTTGGTCATGAGATTGAAAGTTAGGTCATTTTGTGATCTCTTCGGGCTGCAGTTTCTGTAGCCAGCGGTCAGATCGGCGCGGTCAGACTGACGCTGGTGGTCAGACCGGACGTGAGGGCTTTTTGACTCAGAGATTCTCAGTTTCAACGCAAGATTTTTGATGTGCTTGTTCTCTGATCTTCATAGCTTTCATAGCTACTGGAGTGAAGAATAAGTTGAATACCGTCAAGGTTAAGAAAGAGTAGGTTCTCCTATTCAACCCCCTAGTCGTCCTTCCGGTCCAACATATCCAAACACTTGTCATGAATTCAAATTGTGCGAGTAGATTGGAATAGCCTTCTCCAAATGATTCTCACGAAGCTAAATTGAGCAAACCACCAGTAGGTCTAAACACACAACTATCAACAAAGCAGGCGATCAAATCTAGGTCTACAATAATTCATAACCCTAGCAAAGTCCAAGTCTGTGCAACTGATCTCCTGAAACAAATGCTCAATCATCGAACGACATAAGCCAATACATCACCTGTGGTGTTGGGTAGATAGCAAAGAATTCATCTCATAGATATTCGACATGCCCCACGTGCAATACAAAACTCGACAAACAATGCTCACTGAAAGAGCAACTTGCACTCGTGGCCATCATGCACATTAAACTGCCGACTTCAAAGGTAACTGAAATCCATGATACGATCAAAATTGCTTCTATAAAACTGTCCAGATGAAATTAACTCAATGTGTTGTCAATGGAGTAGAAACTGCAATAGACCCCTTGTATCGAGCTATGACAACTGGACAAACGTTGTAGTATCCACGCAAAAATGAACCTGTTCTTGTACTTAATGTTGGTGATATGCCCTATAGGTTATTACGGAGATGATCTTTGGATGAATTATGATTTCTAGAATAAGTTCCTTGGATGAATTACCATTTATAAATATAAACAAGTATGTCACTAGTTGGTGAAGCTCCTTGATAGTTATACGATGTCATTCTAAAAGTATCTCTGGTCAGATACAATAGTCGAGATACTATTGGCTTATCGACCAGCACATGTATTAATCGATGACCATGTTTCAATGGTCATAGATATGGGGGTATCAAATAAATAATGTGAACATGTGTTAGAGAATATGGTGTTAGATTGACACACCTTGAGACATTATTAAGATTGTTACGATTTTGTGTGTCATCAATTGGTCTGAAGTAACGATGATGTATAATCCTTAGACTTGAGATCAGCATGGTTTCGTACATCTTTAATAGTAGACTTAAGGGTTGTCAAATGCTACTAGGTAACTAGGTAATTATAAAGGTAACTTTCGGGTATGTTATGAAATATACGGAGGGATCTGACTGATCAGATATGGGATTTGTCAGTCCTAACATAACAGGAGAGATATCTCCGAGCTCCTCGATGTAGTTGGATAAAGAAAGTGCATGGTCGTGCCTGGTCGAAGAGTCGACCACACAAAGTTATTCATTACTAGATCAAGAAAGTATTGAGCAATTCATAGATGACAAATATCTCACCTAAAGTTAAACCAGATATTGTGAGACAAAAGGAGACACAAGCAAATAGTTAAATTCGACCAGATACGAACTAATCATGAGCTGGCCGTACATGATCACTAACTAGTTGTAAGGTGTTACGAACTGGTTGTGACTAAACATAAACTAGTCGTAAGTGATGAGAACATGATCGCAGAGCATATTGCATAAAGTTCGTCCGATATAATACTTATGTGTATTTGGGAATCGTTATGTCCTGTTAGGAACTGCTAACGATTTGTGGTCAGAGAGGAGTTTCCGAGTCACAACCGATTACATATGAACCTACAGAGTCACACACTTAACGGGTTGGAACAAACTAATTCGAATAGGATATGTTATGAGATCTTTTATAAGGGGATGCATGAGGTTGTTGGGACGTAAGGGTTGTACCATCAAAACCGTAGCTGCTATATCCCCGAAGGCCCTATTGTGCGTGTAGGTGATACCACATTGGCGTACGACGTTCCATCTCAGGATATGTGGATACAGTAGAGGCGTTGTTGCAATTGCTATTGCTCTGATCGATGACGATCCACGGCCTACACAAGGAACGTGATGGGTTGCTTGAGGAGACGATCAGTGCCAAAGACGTTGGACGATGGACTACGACTACTACATCGATGCGCTCGACGTTGGATCAGGCTGCTCCAACTCTTCTTCCACTGCACTACGCGTCTGGTAGTAACGATCTATGATCTCTTACTTGCACGACTCCTTAGTTTACGTGGTAGATGTTTGAAATATCTTGCTAGTGTAGCATACTCATATCACTTCACTTAAATCCTTCATGTCGAACTGAAATTGGAGCAAAACCTTCACTTTCAAACAATAAACTCCAAAGTGTATTATGCTAGCTACCATCAGGGTGTCGTCAAACAATGATCGAAACACTAAATCAGTTATTCCCTCAACTGAATCCAAATATGCATAAACTGCATAACTTCCTGAATTGGAATATATCATAGCATTACACCCCACATTCTTACTTGTCTTTAGCACATTTTAAGACTGAATTGACCACATTGTGTCATGCCATATTTTCAGATTGAAATAACCACACTCTGCTATGCCACCTTTTCATACCAAAAGGACAACCCGAACCAGTTTTTCTCAATGAGTAGACATCATTAACCAGCCATCCCATATTTTCAGACAGAAATGACCATACCCTGTCATGCCATCTTTTGAATTGACCGCACTGTGCCATGCCACCTTTTCATACCAAAAGGGTAACCCGGGTCAGCTTTTCTTAGTAAGCACAATAGAAGGACCAGTCATCCTACATTTTCATACCAAAACCCTACTATTTGCTATTATTTAGCCCCTCAACGTTGTACCCTAGCCGCTTATAAAAGTGGGACACACTCCACCACCACAGTCCATAGTCAATACTCAACTCCAACTAATTTCGCATAACATAGAGAAAGGCTTGGAGATGTCAGGCTATGAAGAGATGATGCAGAAGCGGATTTGGCTTGCTGGGAAGACAGGAACCTGCCCGTATCGTTTGATGAAGGATGCGTCTGTACCACCACGTATCATTCAGTCCACACACCCGGCAACCGCCGCCCGGGCGTACTACACGTGCTCGGTTATCCGCGTAAGATAATCACACACGCACATCGATTTTTCACATTGTACGTTGCATTTCAAATATCGCTAACTTGATCCGTGCATAATGACATGGCAGCCGGAGGAGCATTGATATTTCTTCCAATGGATCGACGGCTCGAAAAAGTACATTAGGACGTTCATCATGTAGAAGTACATACTGAACTGCACGGTGCCACCCGAGATCTTCGCCCGCTGAAAACCTTACTCGACCGAGAGAGGGCAAGACAAGAGAAAGGCAACGATGAAGTCTAAGAAACCAAGGTGGTGTAGAAGACCCCCGAATAACACGCTGAGCACGACCGAGCCCAGCACGACGTAGACAAGGCGTATGTAGCCATGGTCCTCGATGCTCCTCCCAAGCGGGTGGTTACTTCCGAGGAGATCCTGGAAATCTAGTACAAGATTGCCTTTAGGACTGGTCGCGCCCGCAGGTCTGCAGGAGATAAGGGAAAGATACCCATGTGCTCTCATGACTGAGTTCTTTCTAATCCATTATTTTTTCTGATTCCAAAAATCACACACACACACACACACACACACACACACACACACACATATATATATATATATATATAGATTGGTTTGATTTGTACATGTTGTCGTTGTACCATATGTGTAGCGAGAAACAAATGCATGTAACTAACCCTACACGTCATGTAATTCGCACTAATATCATAAAGTCTTATTGTCACTGTTGAAATCTCATCTTTTATATCTAATTTCTAAATTATATTTTTATTCTAGTTTTTGAAATAAATCGGCTGTGCAAGTACGGTAACGACAACGCGAGTACAATTACCTATAAGGGATGCGGAGGAGGATGGGGGCGGCCAACACTTCTCCCTCCTTGGTCAAGCGCTTGCGCCGTGTGCTCCACGACGGCGGTGGCGGCGGGGAAGGAGCCGGAGGGAAGGCGTCGTGCACCGTGAAGCTGCAGGCGGCGAGTGCGGCGCGGATCTGGAGGCCGGCTATGCGCGGTCTATGCGTTGGGCTACCATGACCCGGATCTGCTCCACCTCCTAGCCCCTGCCGGTCCACGCCGCCATGCATCGAGCCTGTTGTCCTCACTGCTTTCTTTGGATAAGGTGGGGAACTTTGACAGTGAGTCCATGGAATGGTATGAAAATTGAACTGAGGAATCTTTCGGTGCTATTTGAAGTGAGCTAAGAGTTCAGTGATACATGGCAAAACAGGTGATTTTTTTATGCTACAGAACCAAAATTTCCTAAAATTTTTAGGCCGCCTCGTTTATTACCTGAGTAGGCTTAACTGCCCCCAAAATACAATTGAGCTCCTCCCAAAATACGAAAGCAAACAAGAAAGTTAGCAAACAAGACAGATTTGCTTTCCGAGCTTCAGTTTCATGATCATACATACGAGTACAGTGTGCGGAATGCACCTGATCAACAACTTAACAGCGTCGCAAAATCAATCGCATAGATGCACGGGGAATACAATTTGTCAAATGTCAACGGTGAAGGTCGATTGGAACCAACAACGAGCGCATCACACTCATCCAGGCTCGGCCATCTGCTTCCATATCTACATACATCAACTGAACGTGCTGTGCAGACTTTTCCTTGTCGCTAATGAGAAAACCGACTGACATTTCATCTGACCGAAGTATCATCTTTGCTAATTGCATGGCAGGTATCCAACATTTGATAACTACTGCTCTAAATTCCATCCTGACCATTTGTCTAGCGAGCAAAAATAGGAGGCATAACAACAAGAAAACAGCTAGCGCAACGCATTGTCAACAAACTGATAATCAGACACCTATTTTGACTACATTCTTTCAGACATCAACGGCAACATAGAAACCATTTGTTTTGTATCTGAATAATGGCACTGCCATCAAACTGATAACAAGACAGGAGTTTTGGCCACAACAATTTAGAAACCATTTGTTCTATATCTGAAGAACAATATGCACACCTAAAATAAATAAATATTAAATAATCCTACCAAAATAAATAAATTAACAAAAAATAACATATGCATCGTGAAGTCTCACATATCCTATATCCAACAGCCTAATCTTTACATCCGAGGTTATCTGTGCTAAACTGAAAAGAAATTGATGTCTCTACATAAAACCACATTGACTTATCTACAGCATGGACCAAGCAACAGTTAGCGAGACATGGGCAAATTGGGAGTTTTTGGCGTATTTGGCACAGTTAACTTGCAAATTATCAAATGTAGCCTCCTCTCCACGTCAAATACAAACACTACAGAGCCGCACGGAGGCGACATGTGGGCTTGTCCGAGCCCTAGGGGCCCAGAGCCGACTCGTCCATGCCCCGAGGGCCGGAGATGTCACATCCGTTCGCCCTGTTATTTCATGTGATTTTTTTTAGAATGGACATGAAATAACAGGGCGCACGGACATGGCATCTCCGCCCGTAGGGGCACGCACGAGCCTGCTTCTGAGGCTCGGACAAGACCACGTGTTGCCTCTGCGCGACTCCGTAGTGCCATTTTTGCACTTGACGTGGAAAGGGAGCTAATGTCAAAAAAAAAAAAAAAAACTTGGCAAATTGGAAATCCACCGCCTGAGAGAAAAATGTGTGACACTTCGGCCCAATGCACCATCTCTTGCTCACGCCATTAGTGACTCCTTCCAAATGGATCTCCATGCTTCTACCCAACTTCGTTGCGACCACAAACAGCAGCGGGGTATGGTCGCCGCCATATTTGCCATCGAAGAGCACAATATCATCGCCTATCCAGCCGGTCCATGCTGCGCATCGCAGGTCGATGCCTCGAGGAGGTAATGTGAGTGGACGGAGCTCGACGGTGGCCTTGACGCCCTGCCGAATCATGGCGAGCTTCAGGCACATCGTTGGGATCAAGCAGTGGCCACAGGAATTAATGGATAGCCCGTTAACTCTAGACCATTCGGGCCCGCCCGAAGGGTGCTCTGATACTCCTTGGATCAGCTGCTGGTAACTGTCGATGCCATAACCTGTTCTCTTCATCTTCAGGTCGAACTAAAGCAGTATATTGTTGCGTCAGATGGCTCTCTGAGGGATCATTGTTGGCAGCAGCAAAATACCCTGCAAAATAAATCAATGCTCTCATAGCTTTCACCCTTTTTGTTAGCTATGTGAAAGGGTCATATGGAGTGCGTACATTCTGTGATTTGACAGTCAGGGTCTGCTATTTCCTGGTTGAAAATGTAGTTCTGTCGTCTATCTAGGATATCTCTAATTGCAACAAAACCAGATACGTCGAGTTTGCAGGAATGAAGATAATCAGCTACGATGAGCTGGAGGGTGTAAACTTGAAACATGGTGGAAGGTGAACAAGTGCACCACTCCAGACAAGCAAGACTAGGAGACAGCTTGCTCTTAGGTTGCAACTTTGCTGGATTCAGGGAATTAGTCAAGGTTATGATCCACAACAAATAACAATGAAAGTCAAATCAGGCCAAAGCAAACATTAACTGGTACCCTGATCCCTATCTTGGAAAATGCATTTTCTGGAGGTGAAATCTAACATATGGCATACCTATTTAGTGGTTTATTTGTTTTTTATTAGTTATTTGAATTGAAAATTTCAGCTTCCTCAATGAAGCTCACAACAGCTCAATAAAAACTTCAGCTTCCTCAATGAAGCACAAAACAGCTCGAGAATTCCTAAAGTGATAACAACACGACCGAATATGTATATATATAAAAAACTGTCTATTTCCTTTTCACGTGTTGATGTGTTTTTCTGTATAACACATGGGCACTCAAGATCTGCAACAAGGATGGGACACACAAAGGGAATGGATAGGCTGCTCCCATAACAAAAAATCATGTTTATCAACTTAGCAACCTGGCAACTAATGCTTCTAGGGAAGATAAGGCCTATTTATGTCTGTCGCAGAAATTGGTAGGAGTTTTATATATAAGCAAAAAATGTTTTCCTAGAGAAGAGTACAACGTGACAGTGTTGTTTGGCTACGCCACAAGTGGTGGCTCGGCCAAAAGGATTATAATTCAAAATAAAGTTGGTGAGATGTTAGTAATAAAAATAAATTAAAACATGGGTTAAATAATAAAAATTGCTCAGTACAATATGCTTGTTGTAGACCATGTGGTATGGTCCTAATCTAGGTGATGAACAATTGACATTATTGCCTAAGAGTTTGGGAAGTAAACTCGTTGTTTTGTAAATTATCGGATTTGCTATCAAGTTCAGGCAATCTGACCGACCATGGGGGAGGATTGATCGGCAATGTAGGAGTTGTCCAAATGAATACCAAACACTTTTGTGGGAGTGTGTTTGCACCAGGCGCCATTGAAAATGGAGACTAGACGCGAAACTAGATAGAGATTTACCGAAAAGTCTAGGCGGTCAAACTATCCAAGGGTTGGCGGTCTAACCGACCATAGCGATTTCAGCACAGTGAGCTGTGCTGATTTGGGGAATTGGCCAAAGTCATGGAATTAGTGCATATGTGTTACATGGTGCATGTTTTGGCTAACGTGGGTCAAGTTGCGAGGAACTTGTGGTCGGAATCGATTTCTTGGTATATTATTGTGCAGAGACGCTTGGAGTCAACTACGGTCAACGACGAGGATGATCGAAACTTAGTTTGGTGAAATCAATGTCCAGAATGATCGAAGATGACTAGTTAAGTGGTTGGTTTTACGCAAGGAGCAAGATGGACAAGAACGAGTGAACGGGAAGTTCCGTGCAACAGGTTGCATCAAGTAGCTTCGACTGGTGCAAGTGCCGAGGTGGTCCGGTGGAAGCTAGATGAGAGAGACTTACCGACATAAGAAAAGTCGTTGATGAACCTACGTGTCGCAAAGCATGTGTTGCTTCACGATGATTAGAATCGATCATGGAGAATGATCGAGAAGAGATATTTTGGTATCTATACCAAAATACCAGGCTGGTGACATTAGAGAAATCACGGCACAAGACGACACAAAGGAGAAACGGTTGAGATCAGGAGAAGGACAAAACCACGAAGAGATGGATTTGGGAGCACCATATCGTCACCCACTTAGAGAAGCGTGAGTAAGTGTAGACACGTTTGTGTGTTGGGCTTAACGGGTGTTCGTTAGGGTTTTATCTCTAGACCTAGCCCCCACTATAAAAGGAGAGGGTGCAGGATTTGCAGCCCCGAGTCTTGCATATTTAGAAACCCTAATTTATGAGTTTCAAAAAGTGGAAGAGACTAGGGTTTAAGAGAGATGTATTGAGAGAAAGATTGTGGGATTGGATGCTCATGAGTGAGTTCTTGTTCTCCATGATGGAGTGATTGTAAACCTTCAATCCTCGATATCAATTCAATCCAATTCGTGCAAAGATGAGTTCACTCTTGTTTTTGCCCTCGCTTTTGTGATTTTGATGTACTTTTGTTCTAGGGGTTTTGCTTTGGTCTTTTGCTGTGATCTAACTTGCTAGGACTTATGGGATCTGATCTAAGGCCATCTTGACCATCTTTCATCTACGAGCAAGCCTTTAGATCAAAGTTAACTTTTGACCCAGTTTTGTGTCTTCTTGCCCTCAATCAAGAAATTCATAGAACCTTAGCTTTGATCATCTCTGTTGGTGATCTAGAACCGATCTTATGTATGATTGTTTGATTCGGGGGGTCTCCTAGATTGAAGCTACGCAGAGAATGACACTGGAATTTTATACAGGTTTAGGTCTTTTCCGGATAGAATAATAACCATACTCATGTGTGTATTGTATTAGATATGAGTGTACAAGTAACAATCAAGAGGAAGACTCAAGTATAAGTCCTCTGCTCCTGATCACCTTCTCCTTTCCCTATCATCTGCTAATTCCACCCTTTAAATAGTGCTCGAAGAGGGCGGCAGTTTCTCCTGTCCAAAGGGCGCCTCAACGCTTCAGATGATGAAGCGGTTACTGGAGATTATTGCTGGAGTAGTAACGTCCCACATCGCCAGGCGGTTATCATCAGGATAGAAAGATTAATCATGCAGTTATTCCAGGGAATAACAGTGTAATTAACTACCACATATCTTTAAACATAGAGTAGAAGACTCCCTGATCGTAAAGCTTACGACCATAGACTGGTCGTAGGAGGACTTACGACAAGGGGATAGTCGTAGAAAAGCTTACGACTAGGGATTGATCGTTGAGGAACTTACGACCAGGGGGTGGTCTTAGAAAAGCTTACGACCTTCTCCCTTGTGGATAAGGGGTATACTTACGAGAAGTGTAAATATATTGTTATCTATGATAAGAATTGTAGATAAATGAATAAAATGAGGATTATTAGATCCTCGTCGGTCTCGATCTTCGATTGAAATAGATTCCTGACCTTCCTGTAGAGCCATGTATGAAATTCCAAGTGATTTGGATTTAGATCAAAAGATAGGTTGTTTTGTGCATCCTTCGTCGTGTTGTTTTTCAGTCAGTAAGGGGGAGCGGTCAAACTGGCCTTCTTGAGTAGTCAGACCGGCCAAGGATCAAACTGGCTTTGTCTTGGTGGTTAGACCGGCCGAGGGCATTGAAGTCTAATTTTCTTGGTTCCAGCTCAAGTCGCTCACTGTGATCTTGAGACCATGATCTTTATAGCTTTGCATAGTTATTAGAGTGAAAGTAACGTTGAAAACCAGAGGATGAAAAAATGGGCTCTATCGAAGAATTATTAGTTATCTTACGAAATAAATGTTAGGGACACGACTATCAAGATTATGCAAGAAGAGACATGGACTTTTTTTAGACAGGCTCATGCCTTATCTAGGGAGAATAATAACCATACTCTTATGTTCTTGTATCGAGTGAGATTACAGAGTGCAACAAGTCACCGAACTAAGTTTAATGACTTCTCTCGTTGATCATCCCCTTGGACCTCTTTCTCTGTCTACCGGCACCGCCCCTTATATAGTGTTTGAAAAGGTGGCAGTTGTTGTATTGTCAGGAGGAGCCTTAATGGTTGCTTGAGTACACACGTGAATGACGGTTATTGTCAGTGAGACATCCTTGTGTATGTCGGTCAAGCGGTTATTGTCAGAGATAAAGAGAAGTACAAACGGTTATGCCAGAGATAACACGTACGTATATTAACTACTACGCATAGTTGACAGTAGTGTACAAGATAGCTAGTCTATAAAGTCCACATGTCTGCGGGATTTATCGACTATAGGGTGGTCGTGAGTCGACCTGATTGTAATAGACCTTACAACCATAAAGTGGTTGTAACATAAACTAGTCGTAACATTCCTTGGTCGTTGTAGCTATCAGCGATCAGGGGTATATTCGAGAGCTATTTAAAATACCATTATCTATAATGAATATTACAGATAATTAGTTTCATTAATTAAGGATTATTGAATCCTTATCATTAATCTATAACGAATATTCAACCCCTCTAGTTGCTATTTCGGTCCAACAAGCTGTTAAGTTCAATGCCAATGCCAATATGTGTAGTTCCTACCGATCAAGACCTTTTACCCAGCATAACAAGAAATCAGAAAGTGCATGTAAATACTCAGGGAGATGCAAAATTCAACAAGGGAGGAGCGAGGCATATATGCCTGCTTACATTCCGATTTGTTTGACAAGGTCGAGGAGTTAACACAGCGAGAAGGGCTCGTGCATTGGGAGCTATGCGCGTCTGCCTCATCAGTGATAACAGTGCCCGGCTGATCCATGAAATAATTCCGATCCCTCCTCGGTTCATACACTGGTCTTGTTATGGGCTCCAATCTCCATGACCTGCTTAAGCTGCTCCTTGTGCCTCGCTTCCCTCTCCCGGATCTCCTCCTCTGTTGGAAACTTGGGTACATACGGCTCTGACACCTTCACCTAATCAGATTCTCCAGGAGATGTAAACAGCAGGTTGTACTCACATTCTCCTTCCTTTTCCCCCTTCTGCCAATGGCACCGCAGATAGGGGCAAGACAAGATATTAAGCCTCTGAGTCTTCCTGTTCTTGCCGCTGGTGGTGCACGAGTCTCTGATCTCCCTCTGCTTCTACTGCAAACATGCCACCGAGTCCCAGCTCTTGTTCAACTTGGCTATTACGGACTCATTCAGATGACAAAGCTTCCTACTGAGCGGCACAAGCAAACATGAACAGGGTATAGGGCTGAAACAGCTCTGAGTTTTGAATATTTGAAAATTTTTGAATCTTTTTGTTCAAAATTCGAATTCTTTCCGTTTTCAAAAATATTTGTCGAAAACCCGCTTTCCTCTTTCGGAAATCTGCTTCTCCTCAGCCGGAGGCGCCTTCTTTTCCCGGCGCTTCCTTCTTCTTCCTCCTCCCCGCGTCAGCACAGCCGACGTCACCGTCGCCCCGCCACTGCCGTCAGCCACCACCTCCCACGCCACCTCTCCTTTCCAGAGCCTTCCCCCGCCTTCGCCGCCTCCACCTGGCCCCGCCCCCAGTCGCCACCTCTCCCCTCTCGGCGCCGCTCGAAAGTTCTACCACCGCCACCTCGCCTCCACTAGCGTCGCCGCCCTACTGCTCCCGCCGCCTCTCCGAGCTATAAAAGCTACGCTTGGCTCGCATCACCGAGCCCGAATGCCACTAAACTACCTTCCAATTAATAATTATTGACACACTTTATAAATACAGCAAGAAATCAATGATAATCAAATAAATGGACCACAAAAGAGCAATACATAATTATGGATCATGTGGTAATAAATAAGCAATGGGAATTATAACCAGGTAAATAATCCATAGTAGCATCAACCAATGAATCCAAATTAATAAAGCAAATAGTCTAGTCCAAATGATGTCCTAAATTTTATTGAACCTCTAACATGTCCAGAGTAAACCAATATTGAATGAAAAGATTATCATGGCGAATGGTCATGTGATGTCCATGTGCTCTACTCGCTCTCAAATACTAAGATCCTCGAAGATCACCTAAAACAACAATAGCGCAAGGGTGAGTCCACGACTCAAGCAAATACATCGATATACAACGATAATAATAAATCAAAGAAGAATCAATAACTTCATTATCATCATGCACTTTCATTAATATTCTCACCATTAATCTCATTTATGAATGCAACTCTATTCTACATGTCCACATGCACTTCTTTCACAGATATCTGCAGATAGCGTGAGTGAATGCTCGCGACAACATTCACTCTCAAGCCCGCTCCTCCTCAAGGATCGGGACCTCCTCCACTCCGTGGAGTTGTGATCAATCATGATCACCTTCTCTTATGCAAAGATGCTTATGAATGCAAACATGCAAACTCCATCATAAACATCATATCCAACTGTCATCATGCTTGTCAACAAAGATATAAACATACCAATTCATTGTTTGCAATTAAACCAAATAAAAGCACAACAATAATGGTAATAGAAGATAAAGAAAATAAGTGATCGATCATTGATCATTTGCCTACCATGCACTTGTTTTTACTAGTTGCGACGCACGATTTGACTAGCAGATGGCAACAAGTACGACGCCTCTCCTACATTGAATACACAAATCTCAATACAAGCTACAGCAACAAGAATAGCAATCAATATGCTTCGCTCCTACACGTCCCCCAAATATACCACGTTACGCCGGTACCGAATAGTTACCCATAGCTGACTTATTACTAAAACGAACGTAACTTTTGACTCGAAAGTTCGATCACCATAAACCACCCCATTCTGGATTCTTCATAACATTATCCACATTTTCCTAGATTACGAAGACTTCCAATTAAATCATCTAACCCTCCGTATTTAGCCCGTAAAGTCGGTCTGTCCGCTTCGAACAGCAGGTCTTCCAAATTTCATAACTTTTGTTTTACTCAACCAAAATGCGCGTTCTCAGATTCTACAGAACCATTGGACAATTATCTACAACTTTCATGTAGATGAAAAACTCTAATTAAGCTATTTACTATTTTTAATTTACAGTCTACCAAAACAGCGCCAAAGGCGACAATCCCTAAAACAGCGGCCTTCTCAAATCATAACTCGAAATCTACTTATCCGATTGACGTAATAAAATAAGCTAAAGAAAGATATCGAAATTATCTACAACTAACTAGTAGATGAGATTTCCAAAATTCACCATTAAGGTTCCCGAATAAACCGCACAACGGACAGCAAGTTAAACAAACTCATTAATCGGCCTCTATTAGAAAATTCTAAAACCTCTCTATTGCCAATGTAATTAACCACCAAACTAACCAAGGTTCGCATGAAAACAATCTAACCTCCACGCGGCAAGAGCTCGGCTCGAAAATCGCCAGGTCGCACCTCCACGCAAAGAATCACCGCCGGCGCTTCCTTAAACCACGCGGCAAGAAGAAAGACTCCACGCTGCCTCGGCCACCGGCTCGCCGGCTCACGGCAAACAGAGAGCAGCAGCGATCAGCAGAAGCCACAAGGCAGCGGCGGCAGCTTCCAGCAAGAAGAAGGCGGCGTCTTGGCAAGGCAAAGACCCGGCAATAGCAGAGCCACGCAGAAAAGCAGCCGGCCCAAGCAGAAAAGAACGCAATAAAGACGGCAAAGAAAGATGCAAAGAATTTGACAAACGGGAAAAGAATCGCTTCGCTTCACGGCAGCAGCACTCAGCAGATCGGGCACAGCGGTCGGAGCCCAAGAACAAGAAGAGTTTTGGGCGGCAATGGCAGCAAAGAGCGCTAACGCAGATCACGCAGAAGACTCTTCTGGCCGCAAGCGACGCAAAGAGAAACAAAGAAGAAGTAATCCACGCGTTGGCGCAACGCAGGAAAGGCTCTCGGCTAAGCAAGCGACGGCAGAAAGACAACGCGCATCCTGTGGAAAGAAAGAGTCGACGCGGCAGGGAAAAAGTGAAAGCGCGGTGGAAAAGAAAAATGCGCGCAACACACAGATTTTTTCCGTCACTACCGAGGAAAATGGATATTAGGGTTTCTAGAAAACCCAAAACTATTTATATAGCACTTAAAAATTTCAAATTTCTATTCCTCACAAACTCTTTTTATTTAATTACGCACAAGCCCTCAAGACGATTTTAAGTATACTATTCGATTAATTACGCCCAATTTCTAATACGATTATTAATATTATTATCATTTTCGTAGTATTACATTCTACCTCTTAACGTAATTCGACCGAATTCTACTCGCCGCTCTACTCAAATAAAAACTTCATCACTGAAATTAAACAGCAAAATGACGCATACCCGACGTGAACAACTCTGGGTATTGCTCGCGCATGCGAGACTCCAACTCCCAAGTCGCTTCTCTCTCGGACTGACGCGTCCACAGCACCTTGACGTATGCCAACGTCTTGTGCCTCAGCACTCATCTCGTCAATTTTCGGTACACTCAACTGACAGAAGTCGAAGGTACGGTCTTACTTGGTGGTCAACGGCTCTAAGAAGACCTTGTAATCCTGATCTCTCAAATACTACCTTGACATCGGGTTATACAAAATGTTGTGTGCCCTGCGCATGGACACGAGACGGTCCTAACGATACACTTTCTTCAAAAAAAATCTCCACAACTTCCAGAAACGAACTAATGTAACTTGGGCCAAACTTCGTTTTGGTACCAAACCACACAACCTGTACATAACACACTGAACTCCTGTCCTGTCTCCCAATCAACCACTTCACATTTGCAAGGAGTACCTCCTTTAACCAGGAACGCACAACCAAACTAGTTTCAAATAAACTCTTTTATAAATAGAACCCAACTGAAAACAAAGGATTCTCATCGCAATCACGCGTTACCAACTCCCCATCAGAATAGTCAAATCCAAAATCAAAGATTCATCACAAAAAACCTTTCCATTTTCCAAATAGGCTGTTTGCAAATGAACACCACGTAAGCCAAAAGAGAGCCAAAATCAATCACTTTTTTTTTCCCTAAATTAGAAAGAATCACATGCCAACGTAAAGCCAACTCAAATTGTAAATGACCTCTGTCATAAACACACGGCTCAAACAAGAATCAAGAGGGCATTTCACTACCCGAGGAATCAATTTTTTTTTTCTCAATTTTTCTTTTAGGAATAAACTCTCTCAAATCATAGGATTTCAAATCATCACACTATCTCATTCCTCTTAATCGGTAATCTCAAAGCGATGCTCAACCCGAGAGCAACAACCGCCCATTTAGAGAGACCCTACTAACCCATAAAAAGATACTATAGTCCCCTCCTCTACCAAAGAAACTATTTTGACAAATGATTCCCAACACCTCAAATAAAATCTACACCCACAATCACATCACCTCAATCTTTTAAGGATAATCAACTTGAAATTCTCTACCCACACACATCGATTTAAAACCAAAGGATTCTATCAATGATCATCATACTATTTGGAATCCACTTTTGTTCTACTACTTCTACACATGATCATTGGGCAACCAAGGTTCTAGCATAAAACACATGCTCAATTTCAATACCAGACTCCTAAAGTGACTTCGGTATACTTGATAGAAACCGCATATTCATTGCCTAGAATTCCCACAATCCAAACAATATCCTCAATCATTAATATCAACCATCATCACTAATCAATTGACTGCCCAAAACGATTTACTTCACTAATCTTGGACCCTCAATAAACCACACCATTCAATTTCACCTACATAACCTTGCAAAGTATACCATCACAATATCCCAACTATTCGATAATTCCAATACTCCACCATCATGAACAAATATTCTTGGATCACTATTCACTATAGGTTCTACTAATTGTAACAATATGATCGCTTTGTCCCAACGACCATAATTCCTTTTAGATCCAATTCTCTATGAGATTTATATCATGAAATGAATTCATCCTCTAATGTTCCTCAATTAACTTGCAACCCAGGGTCTCACAACATCATATACTTGACCACTATTAACCAGTTCCCAATATACACTCTTTAAGGTTTTGTAAAACAAATCGACTATTCCTTTCTCAAAAGAAGAGACAAATAAAAAGATTTTTTTAAGACCAAATCACATTAATCACTTAAGAACCAATAAAGCTTTCCGACTCGTCACTTGCTCAAACCAATTTCATCTACCAAATAAATCATGAACTCCAAAATTCATGAATTCAAAACTCCAAACCTTTCATTTAAACGATATTACTAAAGGCGATCAAATTACATTCTTTCTAAAAGAATCATCACCACACGAAGCCACAATCCCTTACAGACAATCTTACTAACATTAAGAATAATACACTCTTAACATGATTCATTATCGTCAACTCTTCCATTAATAAGCCCCGAAAAGTTCACCAAATTGTTCCGTACTACTTTACCATCACATCTTCAAAATGAGATTATACCAAAACCATACAACCTCACTACAACAACTACTTTATATTAGAAGGGATCCACTACACAAATTAAAAGGTTTTATCAAAACCCTTTCATCACGGATATGCTATTGTCTGACTATTCCACAACCTGCTAGGTATAAGCCACCTATTAAATCACACCACTCAACTCTTAGTGATGCTCAACCCCAAACTTTAACACTCAAGAATTGCACTCCAACCATTGTTGTTATCAACTAGCTTTCTTATGATGTCTAGTCGCTACCTATTTTCATTTGTGAATCACTTGAATATTTACCAACACATATTCAGTTGTTCCTCCTCACATTTAGTTTTCAACAAAATCACCCTAAAACTTCAAAAGTCAAAATATTCTCTCGATCCAAAGTCTCAACAACACTATAATCAAATTCATCGTGTCATTCCAAAAAGAGGAACTATCCAGAACTCCCCCTGTAAATTCTAGATCCACTGGTATTCAATCCCTTCAACCTTTTGTACACAATTCCAATAATTAATCATACTAAGGTATATGTAAAGCTATCAACCAATTATGATCACCAAGTGTCTACAGTAAAGATAACACCACAAATAATATCTATTAAGGCAATAACCTAGCATCTCCTCAAGTTTTCCTTTACACACAATTAGATTAATCCATTGGTACCAAATCCAATAAATTCAACAAACTAATCAATTTTAATGTCCAAGCCAGT
The DNA here is from genome assembly GCA_036346395.1 of Hsuehochloa calcarea. Classification (NCBI taxonomy): domain Eukaryota; kingdom Viridiplantae; phylum Streptophyta; class Magnoliopsida; order Poales; family Poaceae; genus Hsuehochloa; species Hsuehochloa calcarea. The sequence continues at coordinate 11,734,858 of CM070601.1, read as the reverse complement.
TCATCAACGTTCCATACTTCTTAATAACTCTTATGACTCCAATTAGGTATGGACATACTCTTAGTCACTACTCAACTCGTAATTACTCTATGACAATATCAAATTAATCAAGTTCAATTATAAGGATTTGGGTTAAGACCAATCATGCATCACGCTACAGATCCGACCTGATACTCATACCTTATCAATGAACTTCTATGTTTACCACCTCTAGCTTAAACATAACAAGTCAACACAAAAGGATTTTAACTCTTTTCGTAAAAAAACAGCATTAAACTTCAAAGACTAAATAACCCAAAAGAAATACATAAAGCCAAAGTTTTCACATGTTAAAGAACTTGCAATAGAAAACTTTCAGTATCCAGAATACCAAGTGAATAAATAAGTCATACTTTCCAATAGGAAGGGCGGAACTCCCACGAAAAGATCAATCTTGTTGTTAACCGATGATCACACAAAGCAACAATAGATCAACAAATATGAGAACCAAGAATGGCTTTATGGAACCAAAGGAGACCAATGAAATATCACCCATTGATTGTAAACACTATCTCAAGGAAAATTCATCAACCGCAACTATAACTGAATTGCCCAAAATTCAAGCTCAAGGAAGAGAACAACTTTTAAAGAAACTCACACACAATACCTATAACTATCAGAATCAAAGTAGCTACCTCCTATTCCCATACCACGAATGGTGGTGTGACTGTAAAACCTGGGCCACAACCACGATCTCAATCGCCTCAGAGGGGCCCCACGTAACCACGCCCGCTGCCCGACCTCCACGGCCGTGGCCACCACGACCACGCCACCTATCCTCGACATAGCTATCAATCACAATCAACATTATATAATGAGTTCAAAGCTCAAAATAAACTCATCCATCAATGAACAACATAACTAAGCGTAAAAACTATATTCGTACCTCTCTCTAACCTACTGTGCACTAGTGTGTCAAATTTTAGGTTAGTTAACCATTAGCAAATTTTAGTTGATTTACTAATACTAAAACAAATTTTTTTAACAATTTTAGTTTGCCTAAGTTGTTAATCTATTCACCACGGACCTAAAGCCCGCTCGATACTAATCAGTAACACCTCAAATTTCAACACCGAGCCCGAATGCCACTAAACTACCTTCCAATTAATAATTATTGACACACTTTATAAATACAAAGAAGAAATCAATGATAATCAAATAAATGGACCACAAAAGAGCAATACATAATTATGGATCATGTGGTAATAAATAAACAATGGGAATTATAACCAGGTAAATAATCCATAGTAGCATCAACCAATGAATCCAAATTAATAAAGCAAATAGTCTAGTCCAAATGATGTCCTAAATTTTATTGAACCTCTAACATGTCCAGGAGTAAACCAATATTGAATGAAAAGATTATCATGGCGAATGGTCATGTGATGTCCATGTGCTCTACTCGCTCTCAAATACGGCATCCTCGAAGATCACCTAAAAACAACAATAGCGCAAGGGTGAGTCCACGACTCAAAGAAATACATCGATATACAACGATAATAATAAATCAGCAAAGAATCAATAACTTCATTATCATCACAGCACTTTCATTAATATTCTCACCATTAATCTCATTTATGAATGCAACTCTATTCTACATGTCCACATGCACTTCTTTCACAGATATCAGATAGCGTGAGTGAATGCTCACGACAACATTCACTCAAGCCCGCTCCTCCTCAAGGATCGGGACCTCCTCCACTCCCGTGGAGTTGTGATCAATCATGATCACCTTCTCTTATGCAAAGATGCTTATGAATGCAAACATGCAAACTCCATCATAAACATCATATCCAACTGTCATCATGCTTGTCAACAAAGATATAAACATACCAATTCATTGTTTGCAATTAAACCAAATAAAAGCACAACAATAATGGTAATAGAAGATAAAGAAAACAGTGATCGATCATTGATCGCTGTCTACCATGCACTTGCCTTTACTAGTTGCGACGCACGATTTGACTAGCAGATGGCAACAAGTACGACGCCTCTCCTACATTGAATACACAAATCTCAATACAAGCTACAGCAACAAGAATAGCAATCAATATGCTTCGCTCCTACACGTCCCCCAAATATACCACGTTACGCCGGTACCGAATAGTTACCCATAGCTGACTTATTACTAAAACGAACGTAACTTTTGACTCGAAAGTTCGATCACCATAAACCACCCCATTCTGGATTCTTCATAACATTATCCACATTTTCCTAGATTACGAAGACTTCCAATTAAATCATCTAACCCTCCGTATTTAGCCCAGAAAGTCGGTCTGTCCGCTTCGGAACAGCAGGTCTTCCAAATTTCATAACTTTTGTTTTACTCAACCAAAATGCGCGTTCTCAGATTCTACAGAACCATTGGACAATTATCTACAACTTTCATGTAGATGAAAAACTCTAATTAAGCTATTTACTATTTTTAATTTACAGTCTACCAAAACAGCGCCGAAAGGCGACAATCCCTAAAAACAGCGGCCTTCTCGAAATCATAACTCGAAATCTACTTATCCGATTGACGTAATAAAATAAGCTAAAGAAAGATATCGAAATTATCTACAACTAACTAGTAGATGAGATTTCCAAAATTCACCATTAAGGTTCCCGAATAAACCGCATAACGGACAAAGAAGTTAAACAAACTCATTAATCGGCCTCTATTAGAAAATTCTAAAACCTCTCTATTGCCAATGTAATTAACCACCAAACTAACCAAGGTTCGCATGAAAACAATCTAACCTCCACGCGGCAAGAGCTCGCTCGAAAATCGCCAGGTCGCAGCCTCCACGCAAAGAATCACCGTCGGCGCTTCCTTGAAACCACGCAGAAGAGCAAAGACTCATCGCGCTCTCTACTACGGCTCGGCTCTGCGGCTCACGCGGCAGCAGAGAGCAAGCGATCAAGAAGAATACACAGGCAAGCGGCGCTGCTTCCAGCCGGCAAGAAGGTCGGGCGTTCGGCAAGGCAAAGACCCGGCAATAGCAGAGCCACGCAGAAAAGCAAAGAACCGCCACAGAAAAGAAACGCAACAAAGACGGCAGAAGAAGAGACGCAGCAAATGACAAATAGGGAAAAGAATCGCTTCGCTTCACGGCAAGCAGCACTCAGCAGATCGGCAAAGCGGCCGGAGCCCAAGAATAAGAAGAGCTTTGGGCGGCAATGGCAGGCGAAATACGCTAACGCAGATCACGCGCAAGACTCTTGGCCGCAGCGACGCAGTTAGAAACAAAGAAGAAGAAGCCCACGCGCTTGGCGCAACGCAGAAAGGCTCGCTCGGCAAGCAAGACGGCAAGAAGACACACCAGATCCTGTGGAAAGAAAGAGCTGACGGCGGCAGGGGAAAAAAGTGAAGGCGCGGTGGAAAAGAAAAATGCAACAAGACGCAGATTTTTTTCTCGTCATACCGGAGGAAAATGGATATTAGGGTTTCTAGAAAACCCAAAAACTATTTATATAGCACTTAAAAATTCTGAAATTTCTATTCCTCACAAACTCTTTTTATTTAATTACGCACAAGCCCTCAAGACAATTTTAAGTATACTATTCGATTAATTACATCATCTCCTCATCCCCACCTCCAGCACCTCCCCTAGCCTCCTCCTTCCCCGGCGCCGACGAATTAGAAGGAATCGCCGCCGCCTCTTCTCTCCGCCGAAGCGAGTTCTTCGGTAATCCGCCGCCCTCCTTCCTCCCCTTCCCTCCCACCTCCGTGTAGCACCCTCGCCACCGCCGATTGTTCCCCACCTCCCCCACCTCCTCGCTCGGAGCTCACGGCACCGTGCTCCTCCGTCGCCACCTCTCGGTCGCCATCGCCACCCCATTTCCGCACCCCCTTCGCCCCCACAAAACCCCAAAATGGGTTCACCTCGTTGCGGTGATGCTCCCGGTGCTGGCCACCGCCACCGCCGGCCATCGCTGTCGCCGCCGGCTCGGGCGAGCGTGCAGGCCTTTCGGCCGCGCGGCTTGAGCCAGTGACTACTATTTTTAGGCCTCGATCGTGTTCAAGCGTGCATGTGGTGTGTTTTTCTTTTGTCTTGTATTATACTAGCTTTGGGCTTGGAAGTCCGTGTCGGCGTCAAAACTGGTTGTTAAACCTTAATCTTATGTAATAAAAGATTAGTTTTGTTGTAATCGAAAGCTTGCTTGAGACACTGCTTACTTCGCAACTGCACATCCTAGACGGTTGTGAAGAGTTTTAACAGCTTCGGATTTTGAGGTTGTTACAAGGGCTGTCATCGTCGACCCTCCATTCTAAGATTTGGTCGGTCCAGTTCTTTGTTGAAATGTGAGACGAGAACACAATCACTAGCATATTGTGTGCGGGTAAACGGTGATGATGTGGTACTAAAATTTTCTGCAAGTTCTAGATGGGGTATGCATGTCTACATAAATCATTGTATATGTTGGGTCTTGCTTGATCACCCAAAATTTCCCTTTTACTTGGCCCACGGTGTGTAGCTTGTAGAGTGCGGAACTGCGTTGTGGATATGGGTTGGGAGGAGTTTGTTTGGGCTAGGTTGGGCTGGGGGAGTAATTTTGAGTTGGGTTGGGGTTGCTCTGTTGTGCTGCTGGATGGGGTTAACTGGGTTTGAGTTGGGTTCTAGGCAATTAGCAGGCGTCTTGACCATAATTATAGTTGTCAATTCCATTCTAAATGTCGTTCTGGTTTGTCTCTTAATATGCAATGCGTCAATATTGGTCTATTCTGACATAACATTCTGGATTTTAATATAATAACATATATTTGTTCATAAATATATATGTAATTATATGTATACATAATTTTATTTAGAATCTCACTTCAAATACATAACCATAGAATAAAAATGATACACGGGTCAATGAGCTCATAAAACACAAAGGTCGTACGTAATTAAATAATACAACACGAGTTTATAACTTCAAACACTTTACTAAAGTCTAGCGTACTAATTTAGCATAATTTCACTTACCGAAGAAGTATTGGGCTGTGCCTTTTGAACTAATTCAAAGGAGGGTCACTTCAATTATGTCTGGTGCTGAAATTACAAAAAATAGACCAGAATGGATCGGTATTGACCAATATTGAGGATGGTACGAGATTAAGCATGTTGTGTGCCGTTTTGGATGCTAGTACAACATGTTTCGATACAAATTGAAGCTTGCTCCTAACTGACATACACTTAGGGCATGTTTGACTTATGCCTAACTTTACCATAATTAATCTTAAACATGGCTTGTTATACCTTTTGTGGTAACAAAATTGAGGCCACAAGTGTGGCAAAGTTATTTTAAAAAGTATATGACATATGGTCATGGTGCTAACGAATGTGGCAAGTCAACTGTGGGAACGAGCTAACCACTTGACTTAAAAAAATATGGCACACTTAAGGTTAGGCCTCAATCCGAAGACCCCATAAACTGCTGCATGGCTGCAGCTTGTCAGTCAGCATCCAAGTGTTTGTGCATTTAATGGGTTGATATGATGCCAAGTCCCACGGGTAGAGGTGGACATTGGGTACCGGCACGGCACGGGCCACCGAGCTTCTACTTGTGTCGTGTCAGTTCGTCTCACTTTTAGTTAGATCTAAATAAAGTTTAAAATTTATTGTGTTAGAGCCGTGTTGTGTTAGTCCAAATTTAATTCTAAGTAACTATAGACAGTGGAGGTGGCGACAACGATGGTGGCGGCGACCACCATCTTCATTCCTGTTAGACCGTGTGGCTAAATCTAAAATAATTTAACTGATTAATAATTAACAATATTATTTACTGATATTATTTGAGTCGTGTTGTGGTGTGTAGTTTTATGTCGATCAAGTTGGGAAGAACTTGTGCCGGAAAAATATGCTGCTTTGGTCTTTGCATGTGCAAGGTAACTCAGAGGCGATCGTGGTCTACGACGAGAACTAACAGATGATTTGGTGTGAAGTCATGATCCCGATGGTCGAGGATGCTGGAGGAGACGCAGTCGAACTCGAGTTAGAACGTATGGAGATTAAAAATAGATGATACGTGTTGAAGATGCATGCGGAGATGTACTAATGTGTATTAAGTGATTAGGTGCTAATTGATGCATACATGATGGGCTGATGGGCCGGGCTAGAAGACTGCTTATGGTTGTAGCCGTGTACGAGTAGATGCCGTGAGCATATAAAAGCGGCAAACGGCTCATATGCTAAGGTTTTTGAGGGTTTCGTGTATTTTTTAGGCTCTTGGCAGGCGGCGGCAGGCGATCTAGAGATTTTGTCGAAGACCCCCAAGCAAAGATATCAAGCATCAGGAAGTGCTAGCAGCACTTGATTTTTTGGGTAGTAGGTGCATGCATGATGTGAGAGGCTAGCGGTGGCTGGTCGCATAAATAGGTGAGATTCCAGGGGGAGGCATGCATGGTGTGATTGATGTTTCTTGATTGAGTCTTCAAGCAATAAATGTGGCAGACTTTGCTCGTTGTGTTAATCAAGAAAATGTTGGTGTTATTTTTTTGCATTACTCGAGGTGCTAGCTTGGCTTGGTTTTCTGTGAGTCGCAGCGGCTGCATTGTTGTTCGGCTGGTGGTGTGTTTTGGCTTGTGTGCATCTGATCGGTGGTTGCCTACCGGTGGCCGACTACATCTGATAGTTAGGCATCAGTAGTGGCTTTTTTTAAATTTGCGAATTGTGTTGCTACTATTTATCGTGTATTCACATCAAATTAGTTATTTCTTGTGTATCTAGACGGAGAAATTCCTGCTATTTGTTATATACTAGAAAGCTGCACGTTGATTTCCTTTAGGCTGCAAAATAGCTTCCATAATCATTCATCCCTTCTTGGTTGTCTTTAGCGATCTTACTATTTCTCTTGTGTCCGCCTCATTAAAAACATAATTTAAATTGAATTAATTGCATAAAAAATATAGGCACATAAATATTTCAGAAAAAAGTGGATTTTTTTACGGATTTAATGTTACTGCCTCGTTAAAAACCTTACGTCCCAAAGTGTGGTTCCTCGAGTAAGAAAAAGAGTACAGTAACAACATGCATACATTGATGAGATCGTTCATGCGTTCGAAGTCAGTGTACGCCTGCACGATCTCAAGATCCTTCAGTTGATGTTGTTGCCACTCTTTAGCCAATTCCCAATCCTTGGCGCATATGATTGCCTCTACCATCTTAGGCGTGAGGATGATCTTCTTTCTTCAATTATTCTCGCTATCATGCTGAACGTTGCTTCTGAAGAGACAGTGGACACCGGCACCAGCAGAATATCCCGTGCGAAATGTGAAATCATAGAAAATATCCGCTTGTTGTTCTTCAACCACTCGAGCAAGTCCATCTTTCCATCGGAAAGATCAAGATCGATGTTTGCAAAATCATACTCTAGGTAGTGGTTTAGCTCTGAGATAAAATTCCATTTGGGGCTGCCTGAGACTAAGAGGGCGAAGAACTGGACTTGCCATTTAGCTTCTTCCACAAGTGGGATGTCAAGCTTGTCTTTCCATGTTGCGTCTGTTGTGAGGCCTCCGATCTCGCACTGTTGTCGAATTTGTCATGATACATGTGAAAAACACGGAAAAACTCCTCTTTGACATGTGTGAAAGCTTCCGAGTAATCAAGACCGAGACATTCACCTATTCCCTCCATACCGATCTGTAAACCTGGCAACTTTTTTGTAGGATCGAAAATGATAGCAAAGCAATACACGTGTGAAATAGAACCAAAACATTTAATAAATTTTTCCTCCATTAGTGCGACAGCATAACCTAAAGGGAGATCCTCCCTAGATTTGGCAATCTTGTCTGCAATTAACCAAATAAATTCTATAACTAAGGAAGAGGTAGAGTAATAAACACCAAATAGAATCGTTGGTTCTTTATTAAAAGGTCTTAAAAACACTCAAAAATTACCATCAATCTGCCAATCTGAATTAGTAACTATCAATTCATTGTTTTGAGAGTTAGCATTGACAAAAACGGATATGACATGTTTGTACCCTTGTAACTTCTTTAACATGATGTATGTCGAGTTCCACCTCCATGTCTCCTTCTATATTTTCCCCCGATTCCCTCTCCATGTCTCTCTCGATTTGAATGAAAGCCACGGTTGTGAACGTTGCTAATGACTCGTACACCGGTCACTCGTTGTCTCTCTCTATCTTTTCCCCCCTGATTCCCTCTCCTTATCTCTCTCGATTTAAATGAAAGCCAAACAATTGAGTCTCCTTTGGTGTCTGATGTGCATCAGACCATCAGTGCATGTGGCCATGTGCGTAGGGTCCCCATCTCCCCCATGTCTTACTTTCTATCTCCTCCCTATCTTCTCACGGGTCACGAACGAGAGCCTTCCTGGCCATTTCCTTCTTCTCATTGCTTTCCTTCTTTCCCCAATTTCTCTTCCTCCACATCTTCATTTCCGTGTTTCTTGCTCTTGGAGTCATGTCCGAAAATATTTGGCTCCAGGCTCTTCTTCATTTCCTCCTCTCCCCATTCTTTCTCTCCTCCAATGTTTTTCCCTGGTTTTCCCTTGATTTGGCCGAAGCCTTCCATGGCGCCACCTTCCTCCTGTCAGCCTGGCGTGGTGGCACCTAGCGCCGCCGCCGAACTACGCCCGTCGCCGTGCCCGCTTCCTGGTTCGGCCACCCGAGCTCTTGGCTCCCTCCGCGCCTCCCCTAGTTGCACGGCTCCCCTGGCCTACTCCAGCGTTGCGTTGGGCATGTTGGGCGCGACTAAGCGGTGACCGTGGCGGGAGGCCGAATGGCGCATGAGGCCGAGACGGGCGGCAAAGCGACGTGAGGAGGCGGCGGTGCTCACCGTGCCGCCCCGAGCACATCATGGTTTGCCGGGTCATGCCGTGCCGCCCGACGGGCCGGCTTTCCAGGACCAGTGAAGAATCTAGACCTACTATTATGAGTTAATGGAGTATTTTTGTGATTAATGATAAATCTATATGTGAGACTAACACTTCTATTGATATACCTATTGTGTAGTCTTATTTGGATGAAAATGTGAAAATCATAGAGGTATGCACTCGACATCATATTCTTTTATCTTGTTGCGTTCCAAGATCCAAAATATAGTTTGAACTCTACTAAAAGTATAACTTGAATATGTGCATATGTTTTTATTACACATTCGTATATGCACACATTTAGGGGGAGTTCACTCTATATTTTGTGGTTTCATTAGTATTGATTCATATTTCTTTATCCACATATATTGGGGATCTCTACTTTGAAACATATTCTTTGAGTATATAAAACTTGTGTAGTTCATATATACTCATATCACTTTATATTCAATTATTTACAATTGTGTTTATGGGACTAATGTGTGTGCCAAGTTATTTTAAAGGCTCAGTCCCGGATTATGGAAGACAATATGGAAATGGCAATGCAAAGACAATAGAGGGATCATGGCTAGTGGCTTGAAGTTTATTTTATGCTATTTTTAGTTATGGTCTAGGGTGATGAAGACTTTGGATTGTATCATGAGTTGATCGTCATCAAGTCAAGGTTTAAGAAGAGAATGCATATCAAGATGTCGAAGAGGAGATGATCATGAGTTGATCATCAAGTCAAGAGAAGACCTATCATGTATTGATGGAGGTCAAGTAAATGATACATCATGGGTTGATGCATATCAAGATGATGACTTGAACTTAAAGTGAAGATGTGTGTCATCAAGCTTCAAGAAGATTCTCAAGGCAAAGGTATGACTAGCTAGGGCTAAAGATGTATTCCTAGTTTTTACCGGTCTTGGTGTTTGTTTGGAAGACCAGATTGCTAGTATAGATTTACCGTACTATTAAGAAAGATCTTGTCTAGTAGTTTGAGTCTCATCATGTGTTGATAGCTCAATCTCGCTTACTCTAGCTCATCGCGGCATGATGCTATTATTTGCAAATGTGTTTTACAAATAGTCGAGGCTCATACATTTAATCCTTCTAGCATGTGAATATACTTTGCAAATAGTTGAAGTCCATGTACCTATCCTTCTAGCATGTGAATATACTTTGCAAATAGTTGAAGTCCATGTACCTACTCCTTCTAGCATGATCTAAGTTTGCAAATGTGTTTTACAAATTATTAGGATTTATGCATTTTCCTTGGCATAGTCTAAGATTGCTTGTTGCTATTTATTTGAACTTGGACCGTGGCAGTGGTTCTTTGGAGTTGTGCTTTTGATTTGATAAAATGTGTTTGAGATCAATCAAATAGCTGGATTGTGTAGCCCTCTGAATAAGTTTTCCAAAGATCCCAAGATCACTCAATTCCGACATCGGAGTCAAAAGTTATGACACTTTTACCGAGTGTCGTCTGTGCTGAAATTGGACTCGAGAAGAGAGGTGCTATCGCAGAACGGTAGTACCGCCCATACTACTGCAGTACTATCGCACAAAAAACTTTAACGGATAGTTTTTGAGCTATTAATGCACCCGTACGACCGATGAACAGTAGAAAACGGTAGTACCAGAGTTTGTACGGCGGTACTACCTTAAATCCTGATTTTTGAAGATTTCTGCTCTCAACAGCTAGTTTTTGCATGTGGGCTATAAATACCCACATTGACCGGTTGAGAGATAACTTTTGGTATTCCATTTTACTCATTTGAGCTAGTGTGAGCTTCTCCTATCAATTGTGCATGTGTTGCACCTTGTGAGCAAGGAGAGAGGCCTCTAGTTGCATGTGTTGCATCTAGAGGTGGATTGTGTATCCACTTGAGCTTGTGCATTTGTTGCACGTGGTGAGAGTCAAGCAAGGGGCTTGGCTTATTACTCTTGGTATTTTCCGACACTTAGACGGTATGAAGGTGTCGTGGACCGGTGATCTTCTCAAGAAGCTTGTGAGAAGGCCTGTCGTGTTGTGAAAGTTAGAGCTCACATACCGAGCGGGAAAGAGCTTCCACTAGTGGAATTGAGGTGTTTGGCTTAATTCATTGAGCCGGTCCAATTAGTTTGGACTTACCTCAACGTGGATTAGGGGAGACCAGCAAGTCTCGATTCCATGGTAAAACGTCATTGTGTTCGTTGTGGTTTATTTCTCTTGTGGTTTACTTTGTGTAATTTACATTCCTAGAACTAAATTGCTTATAGTCTTTGTATGTTTACTATCATTATGCACTTAGTTAATACTAGGTAATTTAGGTTTTAATTGAGCAAAACCGATTTTATTTACAATTCTGCATAAAACTAGATTTTAGCCAAAAGATTTTAAAAACCGCATATTCACCCCCCTCTAGTCGGCCTCCTAGATCTTACAACCAGCCCGGCCCACCGTCGTGTCGTGCCAGCCCGGCTTACCACGTGTCGAGTCGTGCCGTGTTTGAGTCGTGCTGGGTCGGTAGGGCCTCGGGCTGTCCTGGAAAAGCACGGCCCGACTCCCAACTCTACCCACGTGCCTCATCTCTACGTGCGCCTCCTCCTCATTTTCCTACATGGTCAACCACCGCCCGAGCCGTCGTTGTCCACTATTAGGGGTGGATCAAGGACTAAATTTTAAGTAGATCGAAGTGACAAACGTGGACCAAAAGATAAGACATGTGTCATTTACCACTAAATTATCGAACATAATAGTTTGAGCAAAAGATAAGACATAGAAGAAAGAACATGTCAACAGGAGAAGGATTAGTATTTAGTAGTGTCACAAATAGTTGATAATAAATTATGAAAGATGTAGAAGAAAGAGAAGCCAAAATACATACCACTAAATCATTAATTGTGTCTAGGAGAACGATGTATTTTTATTCTATGAGATTTTATGCATTGAAACCGTTTCTTGATTCTATCCCGATCAAATCCTTTGAATATCTCTCGTTCAACATAACACACTATCAAGTCATTAAGCCAATCATCTTATATCTTATTACGCAAATCGCTCTTGATAATATTCATAGCTGAGAAGACTCTTTCAATTGATGTTATTGCCACCGGTAGTAGAAATGCTAACTCCATGAGAGGGTAGACCAATGGAAATACAATATGTCTTTCAGTTTCGATCATCTTCACGACCAGACTCCAAGATCATGACAGACAATAAAACCATCAACTCTTCGCACATGAAGAATGACGATTTCAAGTTGATCCTTTATAATCGCATGATCAATGATGGAGAAATCTTTATCATAGATCTTCGCTAGTCGAATAATCTTATCCAAATCGAACTTAGAGAATGAGTCTATTGGATCAAGACAAGAAAAGCATACAAGCAACTCATAAGATACCTCATTGAAGCAATGATCCATTTCTTTGGTGATAGCATCAATAACAGTAAAGAATGTATCAACATGATAATGATGGTCCTAAGTGACGGTTATTTCATCATGCCTTGATCAGCTCCAACTTGGTATCACTTCATCTATATTTAGTGTCGAAATCTTATTTGCATCATAAAATGTTTTGACTTCTCTAAATAATGGCTCCCAACCATGGTTTCTCAAGTTGATCAAATGTGTTTTGACATCAACAAGCAAAGACATGGTCTGAACAATGTTTTGATCATATCGTTGCAAGACAAGAGATAACTCATTTGTAATGCGAAACACTTTCAACACCATCTTCAAAATGAACACAAATTTAAAGCTCTCTACTATATGCAACAAACCTGCTGCCTTAGATGGATTATGTCCATCTTTATGCACAAGGCCTAGCACAATTGTCACTGCATCCAACATGGACTCAATACAGAGTAAGGTTGCATAATGAGAGCTCTATCTAGTATCTTTAGGTCTGGCCAAGCTAGTTTCTTGATGCTTCCATCTTCCGAAAAATATCTGCCCACTCTCCAACTTAGACAAAATGTTTTGCCGATGCTTGTCAAGCAATACATCCTTCCTATTTCATGATGCGCTAGTGGTGGTCATAATCAAAATCACATAGTCAAAGAAAATCATGGATAGAAGAGCAACAACTTGTGGCAGCAACAATTACCAACTGTAATTGGTGAGCAAAGCATTGGGCATAGAAATCATGTGGGTTCTCATCACGAATGTGCCTTTAAAGGCCATTGAATTCAATTATCATATTTGAAGCTCTATCATACCCCTACTCGTAGTCTAGCAATAAGTAAACCATACCCACCAATGCTCACTTCAATGCATTTGATGTTACCTTTGTGACATGTTGGAGACCCAAAAAAACTTTCTATAACCTTCCATTTGTTGTTCACAAATCGGTAGGATAAAATGATAAATTTATTGAGTAGAACAATGGAAACTTAAAAAAAATGATGGAACACGTAATCATCACTAACCTCACCCGCCAGCTCGCACCTGCCACCGCGCCTCGCCCACTGCTGCTGTCTGCTATGCTTGGTTAGGGTTAGGGGAGCTAGGGAGGATTGAGGAGGCCTTGAGTGTGAGCCCATGAAAATGAGGAGGCCGGAGGTGTGAGGACTAATGGTCCAGCCAACCAAGCTATTGAATGGTAACGCAGCAAGGCTACGATAGCACAAACAAAAATTTACCGCGCAACCAAAGAACCACCGCAAGTAAAAGATCACAAGATTACCGCTAGACTCGCCGACTCGTAGCGGAAGTAGAGTCATTGTAGCGAGTTGATGCAGTCTAGTCGTACTCACGACGCGTCTCCTCCTTCGAGTGGTCGTACTCGACATGCGTCTGCTCTTCCGAGTGGCCATACCCGTCGCGTGACTTATCCTCCGACTCCGGTGAACGTCACAAGTTGCGGATCGTCCCAGTGCTGATGCTTCGCAACAATACCTCCGAGGTATCCACATGTACGGGGTAGGATCACCACGTGCTGGAGTGCTAGCACCAACAGCGTGGTTAAGAAGGCGTGACTATTAGGATTTCGGGAGTTCTTCCAAAGATCATCCTCACCCTCACCCCATGCCACCGCCCCTCTTTATATAGGCATCCATGATGGGTCTCAACCTGGAGACCCATTAGGAACTCGTGGCCTATACGAATTTGGATCACCATCCAAAATAGATCCTTACCCTTTAAGTGTGCGACCCCACAGGTTCATGTGTAATCGGTTATGACTCGGAAACTCTTTTTCGATTACTAGTCGTTAGCGGTACCTAGCAATACATAACGATTCCCAAATACACATAAAATATATCGGACGAACCTTGATGTAATATGATCTATGATCAGGTCCTCATCACTCACGACCAGTTGGTATCTCTATACGATCAGGTTGCAATTGGTCACGACCAGTTCGTAACTCCTTACGACCAGGTTCTTACCATTCTGTGATTACGTTCGACCAATCTACGACTAGCTCGTATCTCCATACGACTAGTCCGTAATTGATCGAACTAAGAAACCTATTCATGCATTCTCCCTTTTCCTCACGATGCCTGGTTGAACTCCAGGGGAGATGTTGTGCCATCCATGGACTGTTCAATACTTTCTCGATCGAGTGTCGGATAACATCATGTGGTTGACACTTCGACCACTAGTGGCATGCCATGCACTTTCTTTATCCGATCACCACGAGGGGCCCAGAGACATCTCTCCTGTTATGTTAGGAGGGGCAAATTCCATCTCGACCAGTCACATCTCTCCACATGTTTCATAACATACCCGAAAGCTACCTTTATAACTACCCAGTTACGAGTAGCGTTTGGCAACCCCTAATAGTGCTATTACACATGTAGGGAACCATGCTGATCTCAAGTCTAAGGATTATACATCATCATTACTTGAGACCAACTAATGACACAAAGATTCATAACAATCTCAATAGTATCTCAATGATGGGTCTATCCAACACCATGTTCTCTAACATGTGCTTACATTATTGATTCGATATTTTCATATCCATGACCGGTGAAACCAGGTCATCAATCAATACATGTGCTAGTCATAGAGCCACTGGTGTTTCGACCAGTGACCTCCGACCAAGGATACTTTTAGAATGACATCATATAAGTTAAAGAGATCCACCAACAAGTCACATACTTATTGATCTATAACAAATTATTCATTCAAGGAACATGATAACATATTATCAAAAACATGAACATAATGAAATATCATCATTTCTATGATTGTCTCTAGGGCATATTTCCAACAGCTATGTAGGCCCAATGGAATACAACCCATGAGGTCACTAAGTCAGCAACCTCCTCTCCTCCTCGTGGCTGTCTCGCCGGACGCCGATGGCCGATGCTGTTGAGGCATGCATGCTGATTGCTCTAAGAGGGGGGATCTGGTCCAATGGGAACTCAGATGGCCGCCCAAGCTTGTCCGAAGGGAGGGTCCATCCCTGTCGACTACGATGACATATAGTATTGAAAAAGCACAAGCCTTCTTTTACCACCGTTGCGAAGAAATGTAGTGCAACTCGAGGATGCTAGCTAGCTCTTTTGAGATCTCGTCTTGTTGTCTCATCACTGCTAAGAGTTAGGGTACAACTAGCGCCCAGACGTAAGATGGAAAACTTCTCATCGTACGCTCGGTAGCAACATACATGAACCATATCCGCGATACTTGTAATTAACATCTGCGACAAAACTAAAGAATTGCGATGGAAATGTCAAAAAAATAATTGAAAATTTTATTTTCACACTAAAAATAGATGAAACTATGAATATACAATTTAGTAACATTTTAAAACTAGTTCAGGAATCCTAAACAAATGAATTTACACTTTTACAACATTGCAGCATTTGAAAACAATAGTGATAATATTTTATAATTACTCATGTAATAATTAGAGAGACTGTTTGCAACAAATCGAAAATATTACACAATATTTCCATAATTTATACCCAAAGTTTCTCATCAAAAATCTTGTGCAACAAAAAAAGTGCAACAAATTCGCAACCCAATTGCAACAAAAATCCTCTCACTACAACATTTGAGAAGACATGTTTGTGACAAAATGAAACACCTCATGCAACAATTTGATAAAGTTATTAGAAAAAATTCACTAAATAATTGCAACAAGGATGGAGGGAGGGAGATGAGGCTGGCAAGGGGAGGGGTAGCATTGGCAGGTGGTGTTGGGGGGGGGGGCACCCGCGGCTGTGGAGGACGCCGACGTCGTACCTGTTCTTGGGGTTTGCGGTGATGATGGGGCTCATCGCAGTGGCGTTGTTCGTGCTCGTCTGCACGCGCCGCAAACCAGGATCCAGGTCATCGCGGTGGGGGGGGGCAGCGACGTGGAGGAGGTGTCGGTGCGGGTGCTCGTGCCGCTTGACAGGGAGCCCAACGTCGTGGTCATCATGGCCGGCGACGACATGCCATCCTTCCTCACCGGCGCTAAGCCGCTCAACCGAAGACAGGCGCCTCCTCCTCCTCCCGCACCATCTCTTGCTGTGATGTCGTTCTCTGGTGCCACGACCCAGTCCCCCGCGAACTGACAATGACAACCAGCGAGGAGCAGTCACGATCGTGGATGAGGAGGACGACTTGAGGTGCCACATCTTCCATCTGCGGCTGGCAAAGCGGAGCACGATCGAATTTTGGGGGAATCTGAGAGATGAGAGAGAGAGGATGAAGGTATTTTGGAGGAGAAATGTGTTATGAGAAGAATGGGATGAGAAAGAAGCAGTTTAGAAGGAGAAGAAGGACAAGTCGGATCCATCAGACGCAATTTATTTATTATGTAGTTCTCCCATTAAGAGAGTGGAATCATCTTCCATAACAGCCGCTACCATTCATGTTCTCAAAGTACCATAACAACAACACTTCACCCTGCGGTCCCCCGCGGCGAGACAGCGACGGAGCCCCACGGAGCAATGAGGCGGACGGTACGGGTGGTCCGGCGACCCGTGACGTCACCGTCTATTTACAGCCGCTGCCCCCACCGCTCGGCTGTGCACGGCCTCACGGGGCACACACGACCGCTCCATCTGACTCCGTCCGTGCGGCTAGCCTTTTGCATCCAACGGCCGATATCGCTCCGCCCGTGACTGCATCTTTCGAATTGAAGGGCTCGGTCCGTGGGCCGTGCCGAATGACCGGGGCTCTGATTAAAGGAGGCCGCAATTTGCACATGCAACCCTGCACTTCTTGACATTTGCACCATTTGTAGTATTAGTTATCTCTCTTTTGGAAAATTATCGTCGTATTATGGTGTGATTATTGGTTAATCTCCGTGTAAACCAAGGATCTTAGCTTTACAGAAAGCTATGGATTTGGGATTATTTTCTAAGCAGCACGGACATCGTAAGCCGTAGACAAATGCTTTTATAATGATCCTGCCCGTACACATTTCCGTATAAACAAAACTATTCCCGCAAGAAACAAACAAACCAGCCCTTCCCTTCCTCTCTCCTTCTCACCTCACTCCTCACTCTCTCTTCCCAAGAAGCGGACGAAGCGAGACCCAGCAGATTTCGATCCGGTTCCCAATGCCTCCCAAGGTTGCCCTGTAGCGCCGCTGCTCGTCGCTCTATCCGCCGCTGTACGGCGCCCGGATCCGGCGAGCTCTTTGCCGGAAGCCCCAGATCCGGGCAGAACTGAGCTCTTTTGGTGGCCTCTTTGCTCCAGTCCGAGATAGGTAGCTGCCATTGTCGCATCCTCCTCCTGGTTGAGATTTCAAGTCTGGTTTGCCACAATTTTGGTGCTTTTAGGGGGTTGGTTTTTTGTTTTCTTCGGTTTTGATTGCACTTGCTGGGCCCAGATTTAGCTGCATTGGCCCGGATTGGGGTCTTCTTGTGACAAAAATCTAATCCTTTTTTTTTGTAAACTTCACTCCTGATTGCATCAGAACTGATCTTGCTGTTTCGTTAGTGCTAGAGTTAGATCTCTTGGTAAGCATCCCTGGTTCTTGGTCCGCTTTGTTCTAATCTTGGTATGTTTGTTCGAAGCTTTACTGTGGCCATCGTATTAGCGTGAGAAACTTGGTGAAAGATGTGGAAACAGTTCCTCAGCAAGCTACCCCGAAAGTCCTCGGCCTCTGGGAGGGCCGACTTCGATTCAGGCCAATGCAGCAATGGCACTGGGAATGGGAACCCAATACAGCGCACGAGCAGCTGCGGCAGCATTGGGCCTGCTCGTTCGGCTTCCACCATCAAGCGCATGTCATCCGCCGTCTTCCCCTCAAGCGTCGTGGCTGGCATTGAGCCCCTGGTTTCGTTCAAGGATGTCCCGAACTCGGAGAAGCAGAATCTGTTCGTGAGCAAGCTGAACTTGTGCTGTGCTATCTTCGACTTCTCAGACCCAAACAAGAATTCGGCGGAGAAGGATATCAAGAGGCAGACATTGTTGGATCTTATAGATTATGTTGATTCCACCAATGCCCGTTTCTCGGAGCCGGTGATTGCTGCCTGCTCTAGGATGTTTGCCGTCAACTTGTTCCGGGTTTTCCCTCCAAATTACAGGTCCGGTTCATCTGGTGGTGGTGAGGGTGAAGAGGAGGAGCCGATGTTTGAGCCTGCATGGTCCCATCTGCAGCTTGTGTATGAGCTGCTACTGAAATTTATTGGATCCTCATCCCTGGATGCCAAGATAGGGAAAAAGTACTTTGATCACTCCTTCATCGTGAAGCTGCTCAATCTTCTTGATTCCGAGGATCCAAGAGAAAGGGATTGTTTGAAAACTATTTTGCACAGGATTTATGGAAAATTCATGGTACACCGCCCTTTCATTCGCAAAGCAGTGAGCAATATATTCTACCACTTTGTCTTCGAGACTGATCGGCATAACGGAATTGCTGAGCTGCTGGAGGTATTTGGCAGCGTTATTAGTGGCTTTGCATTACCTTTGAAGGAAGAACACAAAATCTTTCTTTGGAGAGTTTTGGTTCCTTTACACAAACCAAGATCAGTTGGTGTGTATCTCCAGCAGTTGACCTACTGTGTGACACAGTTTCTAGAAAAGGATCCGAAGCTTGCAAGCTCAGTAATTATTGGTTTGCTAAGATATTGGCCAATAACAAATAGTCAGAAGGAAGTGATGTTTCTGAGTGAGATCGAAGAGATCTTGGAGGCTACCAGCATGGTGGAATTCCAGAAATGTATGGTGCCATTGTTTGGGCAGATTGCTCATTGCATCAGCAATTCTCACTTCCAGGTAACTTACCCCAACAAACATAGCCTAGCAATTCTTAATATTTCAGTTTCTTGACGCAATATGCATTCACATCGCCTAAGAAAAAAAACTAATATGCCATATGAAGGTAGATACAGTCTAGCATCATTTATCTCTTGTTTGTATTCATTATACTTGTTTCTACAGACTCAACTAGGCGCTTGATCGTATAGGACTATATAGGTGCATAGGTGGTAAAGTCTGCAGAAGTCGACTTCATTCAATTGGAATGGTTCATGATCATAAACAAAACATTCGCCCGTTGTCCCCTAACAGCTAGGTTATTTTTGGTCCCTTCATGTGCCTAATGTTTGTAAATTATTACTTGTGGAGAAGACAAATGAACAATAGATGTCTGACGTTCTGAAGTAAATGTGGACAATAATAGTGGGCCATCATGTTATCTACTAATCATGCTGTGGATACAAGACTTCTCTGTAGTGTTAATATGACCAACAGAAGACATTTGGACCAGCATTAAGCATCGAAATAGTTCAAGTATGAAACACATTTGGCTGTCATGGCCTGTTAGTTTTTTGGGTTTTTTTCTTCAAATTTTCCATCCCAATGGTTGCCCTAACGAAAAGGTTGTTTTAGGTTGCTGAAAGAGCACTCTTCATGTGGAACAACGATCACATTATCAGCTTGATTGCACAAAACCGGCAAGTGATCATGCCTATCGTTGTTCCAGCATTAGAACAGAATAGTCAGAATCACTGGAATCAAGCAGTCCTGAATCTGACTGCTAATGTAAAGAAGATGTTCTCTGAGATGGATGAGGAGCTCTTCTCGGCATGCCTGACCAAGTACAAGGAGGATGAAGAAAAGCGAGTGTCATTGGAAGCGAAGCGGAAGTTGACCTGGGAGAAGCTAGAGTCAGCTGCAGCTTTCCAGCCAGTGACCGGTCATACAGCCGTCTTGGTAAGTCGGCGAATTTGATTGCCACCCTTATTTAGCATGTGCTCAGTGGAGATGCAAATGTTCTTCCCCTTTTTGGTGAAGCGCACCAAGTGAACAACTTCGGCGTTCACTATTTTGCTCTTCTTTCTTTCTTAATTTGTTGGTATTAGTAATCAGTGTTGTAAGTTGTAACTATTTATGCTCTAGAGGCAAGCATACCTGTAAGAGTACTGCTGTACTGAGTGCTGACACTCCTTACCTGTATCTTTGCCTGTTTATTTATGAGCAATGCCCTATAGCTAAATTCAAGTACTCCATTCGGATTTCCTGTTTGGTTGGTTTAGAGAATTCTCTTGACTAACTTATGGGGTCACCATGTGCAATTTCGTTTCGAAATGTGGCTACTTTAATCTTATGTTTCTGTTTGACTATTTTTCCCATGCGGTATTCTTGCGAGCAAAAAGGGCAACTGGTGTTCATGCAAATAAAAACGGTACTATAATCTCGTTTCTGAATGATCCTCGTAGATTTACACCACATTTCATAAAAACTTGTAATGTTAGAACAGACCAGTAAGAACAATGCATTAACTTCGAAGAAGATTTGACAGAGGTGTAATCTCACTGGCTGAGTAATGTAATATCTGCTGTATTTGACCACAAAATTCACTTAGACGGACTTCTTGAGAAGCAAAACAAGAATTTTGGATAGCAAAGGGCTGGTATAAAAAACGGTCTGACAAGCCAAAAAAATTCCGTTGCCGGGACTCTCGGGTGAGAGCCGAGTATCCTGACCAGCTAGACTACAATGGATCTTATTAAATTTAAAATGCATAATAATATTTGACATGTAAACTGTATCTCTCGGAAAAGCATAACCACAACCAGAGATAGATTCCGGGCCGGTAACCGACCGTCTTTCCCAAGTTCTGCAAATTTAAATTTTGAATTTCGGTTGATTTCTAAGTAAATTCAAACAAAATTTAACTGAATTTTTTTCTGAAAAAACCAGTTACCATTCCCGACACCCGGGGGATTCGGTCCGGTAATATTTTTAATCCCTGCCCTGGCCACGACCACCAAGAAAAATGAAAAGGTTAGCGAATAGCAATTCAACATAATTTTACATATGACCTCCAGGAACAAAATCACGACATATCTTTATACCGGAAAGCAGAACAGAGGTAGTCATTAAAGATGGATGGCGTTATAGTAGATGTCTTCTTGTTGTGTTCAATCTTTGTGAGTGAACAAGTCTGGCAATGAAAGAGAATACCATCACATGCCACAGTTACAGTCAAGTAAGCTCAAACTTGGAAACTGTTCACATGGCAACGAGGCAGTACTTCTGTGCTCAACACTGCATAGCAGGTACAACTTGATCACATGCTGTTTTTTTATGGGAGTTGATCACATGTTGTTAGTACATAAAGTGTGCACTACAATCATTTCTTCCACTGGGGCAGCCGCTGCACGACAACCTGAGAAGAGGGAAAAAATGTTGTATAAATCTCCTTCAAACCATGATAGGTAAATGCATTTAGGTGGACCAAATTTTGTTCCAGTTGGGTGCTGGGATAAAAACAGGTTCGATAACTGCAGCATATACTATTGCAAAAAAATATTACAACATTTTCAGAAGGGCGATTTTGACATGACGAAAACAGTGCCACCAGGGGTCAGAGGAACATGCCTTGCCGGAATTTTCTTTGTTTCCTACAATAGTCTGACAAGCAAGCCTCCATGACTCTGGTTTCTGACACAGAAGGAAATACAAAGAGCACAGTTAACTTGCAACTCTTTTGTATGTAATCTCAAAGGATATAACTGTACAAACTTCAGAACCAGAGGCCCAGAAGCAGCATCTACCCAGTTAGTGAACTGAACACTGGCTTACCTTCTTTAGGTACCGATTCTCGGTGTTTGTTCTTTCATTCAGAAGCTCCTTTCCATCAATTATCTGTGACGTTCACAGCACCACGCTCTGGTTAGTTATTCAGTTACAGTTAAGAATAGCCATTTGTTAACGAGATACCATGCTATTTTCAGTTGCATAGCTAAGAAGGTGTAACAAAAAAAAATGAAGGTAAGGTGTAACATTTCAGGGTCTCTTTAAATCATGAATCCACTCCACGTGCGGCAAAATATTGATTGACGCAAGAACGACGCATGCGGTCGATTGTAGGAGAACAAGTACCTCGACGAGGCACGTGCCACAGCTGCCCCCGCCACCGCAGTTCATGACCTTTCCCTGCACACAACACCAGAACCACTCTTTGTTACCCAGGCCAGTAGGCAGTAGCACTCTCTAGTACGTAGTAGTGTAGTGCAGGGGAACGGGTCGTAGTAACCAGACAACCACAACAAAATCTGAAGAGAGAGGCAAACATGATAGAACTTGACAGATCTAATATGCGGTAATTGCAACACCCAATAATCTGAAAATGTGGTAACATACCTGATGACGATGACATTGTTCGTCATAGGGTGATCTGAAACAATAGATATGCAAGTGCTCAATCTACCTAGGATTTGGTCTTTCCTAACAAGAGGAGATAAGTGGTATGGCATGAGTTACCCTGCTAAGAGGATATGACTCTTATTTATAGCCTTTAGTATATAATCCTATCATGACCCGTAATTAGAGATAGATTACAAACAAGTCTCTACATAGATTTAAAATCCAAGTTCATATTTTCCTTAATAGATACTCAGACTCTTAATAATATTATTTGATCACTTTATATATTTGAGCCAACCAAAATAGATAGCTGATATTTATTTAAACTCATGTAGGTCCACATAATAGGAAATTAATTCAACAATCTCCCACTTGGACTAAATGAGTAAATACATATCAAGAGAGAGAAAAAAAAAAACTTTATGAGCTCCAAAAATGCTATCTATGTTGTGAGCATCTTTAAACCAATCCGGTCCATCAATTATATCAACATAGGATCAAAGCGGTCTTCGTCACTTTAAAGCGTAACTCAACTCATCAATGGTCACAAATGTCAACATAAAAGAATGACATGGATCAAAATATGGATGTGTAGCATCGAAATTACATGAAATGTGATCATAAGTCATAACATGTCTATTTCCAACTGGTCCAACTTTATACCTTATGAGATCAAAACATCTTCTCATAACCAAATGGGATGATATGAATTCAGAGTAAAAGAACATAAACTTTATTTCTCTAGAGAATATAACTGGAGGTCTTTACACCAAATTGGTATTGTCACATGAGCATAAAAATTACAAACTCCCACTAGAACTGAATTCCTCAGTTGAAACCACACCCATATGAGCAACATGCTCATGGAACACTTTAGATGTCAAGCCTTTAGTGAACGGATCCACAATCATGGAGTCTGTACCTATATGTTCAATTGACAACTATTACATATTTGTTGACAACTGCATATATAATTCCACCAAATATTGACTTTCCTTTGGGCCAGTCAATAGATGCATGAATTATACATACAAAACAAATGTCTAGTTCTTCTGAATAAATTAATCTACATAACAGATGTTGCTTTGGCAACATAGAACTTCAATTAACCTATGCAGAACACTAGCTGGCCAAATTATGAATCAATTCATCATTCATCAAAAGAGTACACAATTTATCCCACAATGCATTATAGAATTATCAGAAGTGCAGATGAATAAAAAAACTTAACTAGTCTTGCATTTAAATGATAATACCTAGAAACAACATATTTAGTTAATCTTCAGCCTTAATTGATAATGCCAGAACTTACTGTTACTAGAGCTCATCTCACAGAACAGAATTAAATGCAAGACAAGCAATATAGCAACAGAAATAAATGCAAAACAAGCGCAATATAGCATTTGACTTAATTTTAACCAATCAGCACATCAGAGAACATCACAGTACATAACCAAACTTGCATTTAATTAATAATCTTAGAAATTAGCAAGAATTAGCCAAATTAACTTAGAACTGAGATTAACTGAAGCTGATAATGCAGATCAGGGAACATAACCGAAAGCAAGATTAACAATATTGCAGTTGACTGATTGTATCAGAAACAGCATAGCATTCAATTCTCAGCCTTAACAGAGGATTGGACTAACATAATAGTGCTAGAAAATACCCAATTTCTGTACTACACCAATGCAGCAAACAGAGAACTGATAAGCCTCAATTCAAAACTTAAATCACAAATCAGTTTCTACTGATTTCTTCCAATAGAGGTATCTGAAGCATTGAATTAGCAGAGGCTTGGCAACAAGAAAACAATAACAGTATAGCAATTGGCAATATCATTAAGATATGCCACCAATCATTATCGCATTTGAGATTATTTCATCCAAGATCACAAACACAATAATCATCCAGAATTAGCTAAAACTGAAGATACAACTCACAATCTGTAAATCAAAACTTTAACCTCAAATCACCATTATGCAAGAACTATATGCCACAAATACTCAGAAGAAACAGGGGCTAATCAGATGCTTTTGCTGTCGGTGCAGTGGCGCAAGGAGGTGCGGCGCGGTTGCCCGAAGATGCGCTCGGCGCTCGCGCCAAGGCAGCGGAAGGCAGCCGGAGCTCGAGGGCGCGCGGCGCACGCGGCGGCCGAACGATTCTGAGGGCGCGGGGGCTCGCGCAGGCGGCAGAAGCCGGAGGACGCTCGGCCACGCGGAGAGACGCGGAGCCCGAGCCGACATGCTCGCGACACAGAGGCGGCGGGAGCGGAAGTGCGTTCCCGCCGGGTTAGCAAGCACAGCAGCGAAGAAGGGCAGATGAGACGATTAGATCGGATGGGAAAGACCGAAGGCACGTGCGATGCAAAAAAAATAACGGATGGCGAGCGACCACATCGAAGGCATCAATAGACGCGCGGCCGACGATCGGCGGATCCGATCAGATGATTTAAAAACGACGGGTTGCAAAACACACGCACCTACTAATTGATAGAACTTAACAGATATAATGTAGTAAACACCCAATAATTTTAAAACACGAAATTATACTCGATGGATGACGATAGTTCGTTGTAGGGTTAATTTAAAACAATATATAGTAAATATGCAAGTGCTCAATTTAACTAGAGTTTAGTTTTTCCAACAAAAGATAAACCACAAATTCTATCTATAGACGAGGATAGATGAGTATGCTATGAATTACGCTACTAAGAGGATTGATTCTTATTTATAGTTTTTAGCGTGAAATCATATCATATCTCATAATTAAAGATATATTATAAATAGATACAGATCTCTAACTATAGACGAGGATAGATAGGTATGCTATTAATTACGCTACTAAGAGGATTGATTCTTATTTATAGTTTTTAGCGTGAAATCATGTCATATCTCATAATTAAAGATATATTATAAACAGATACAGATCTCTACATAGATTTTAAATGTAAGATCATAATAATACTATTTTATATCACTTTATATATTTGAGTCCACTAAAATAGAAAACTGATACTTATTTAAACTCATCTAGGTGCACGTAATAGTAAATTAATCCGACAAAACAAGGTGAGGGAGCCTCACATATGGCGCGTAGAGCTCGATCTTGTTGTCGAGCATGACGTCCCTGAGGAGCTTCTCGCCGCTGGTCGCCGCCGCCCGATCCGCCGGGTACGACCCATCGGCGTCCGCCTTCGGCTGCACATCCAGCACTCGAATCAGCCACTCATACAGCACGTCGGCACGAACAAGCAAGACTGTATCCTTCCGGCCGGGGGCTTGGCTCTCGAAAACTTACCCCGACGAACTCGAGCTCGATTTGAGGCTTGGGCGGCGCCGCGGGAGCGCCCGAGGACAGGTTCGGCGAAGCGTTGGAGCATCTGACGGGGGGGACCCTGAAGGGCCTAGGCTTGTGGTGGCCTCTAGCGGAAACGCGGGAGGAAGAGGATGTGGGGAAGGGGAGGGAGAAGAGCGCCGCGGAACTCGTGGCCGCCATGCTTTTCTCTTTTGGTGCGGACGTGGCCTTTTTGTTCGAAACGGACGTGATTTATCGGTACAACACTAGTAGGTGTGTCATGTGTGGGCATCTGGCCTCGTGGAACCGGAGGGTGGAGCCTTGGGCTGTCCAAGGTCGATCCGAAGCACCGGATTATTTTCGGTCTCAGTACGGTACGACTCGGCACAGTTGGTAAGGTTGGTACGATTCGACCTATCGAGTTTGGGTTGGCGCCCAGCTCAGTGGGCCAACCTGGTACGGTACACCCAAGGCACAGGACACGATCAACGATGAAGGAGGAGGTGGCGATGGCAACAACAACTACAACGGCTGAGCATGGAGATGACAACAATTGTTGTGCCCAGCACTACACACGTTGGCACGCTCTAAGTAGGGGTGAAAACGGATCAAATATTTCCGACCGATTCGGACGGAGAAGATTCGGATTTTCTCGAATAATTCTCATATTGGAAACGAATACATATTTTTTTTGTCGGAAACGAATACGGGTATGGTAGTTCTATTATTTATCGAATACGGATACGAATATGGATTATCTAGATAACACGAAGGCCGGATATCCGAATTTCGGCCTAAAAGAGAAAAATAATATTTTAATTAATTTTTGAATTCAAAAAATACAATAAATCAAAAAGCCTTTTAGAAAATAGCAAATAGAGTTCAAAATTCTAGAAAATTTCACAAAAATTCTTTGAATTATTTTAAACTTAATAAATTAATTCCAATTTAAAGTTGGTTTTTATTTTTGCACATAAATTATTTTTAATTTATGAAAATAGAAAAACATTTTTAAAATCCAAAAAATTCAAGAAATTAATTAAAATTTTATTTTTCACTTTAAATCAATAAAATTACAAAAAACTCAACAAATTTTATTTTTGACATTAAAAATTAGAAAATTAAGTAATTGACTTTAATTTTTTTATTTTTCTTTTTAACCAAGAAAACTCTTTTAAATCTCAGAAATTCTAATAAAATAATAGCTTCATTAATTTTATTTTTGGTAACATACTTTGGGATGTTACAGTCATTTGCGCGTAGATTAACAATCCAGCCTGATCGATGTAAGTGTGAATTAAGTTTTATGTATGTGAGGAACTAAGTGTGAATGTGTAATGATTTGTGACTCTATGAGTTATGACTTATGAGCTAAATATGGTAAACTAAGTATTTGTTTATGATGAACTAGTTAATGCAGCTTGCTAGTGCCAATGTTATGTGTGATTGCTAAAAATATAAACAATTCATGAATGTTTGCATCAAATAAACTAGTTATATGTTTTTGTTAATTTCAGGCATAAATTTTAAGGGGTTTTCATGTTCAAAAAAATATATGCGATCGTATTTGTTTCAATTTGTATTCGTATTCGATATTATTCATATCCAGGGTATTTGTATTTGTATCCGGATCTGAAAAAAATTAAAAACAAATATAGCAAAGCCATTATCCGTCCGTATCCGATTTGTTTTCACCCCTAGGTCTAAGAGATCAATGTGACGTGATTAGTTAGCCAAGTTAGTACCCATACAGGCCAACTGTACCATGCCTAATCGAGTCGTGCCAGCACAGACCCACGTCGTGTCATGTTGTGCGGCCTATTTGAACACTGTTGAGGAATCGTCGTTGGCGAGTCCAATTCGAGCGATTACCTCGTAGACAAACTCAGAATCGTAAGAACAATGCAAGAACGTAAGTACATAATAATACATTGAATACAGAGATATGAGGAGACTTCTGGTATCTCTTTATTGCTCTCCTGAAAATTGTAGTACAATGATTGGGGTTCCCCCTCCTTTATATAGCCTACTAGTTGGATAAGAAGCCTACCTTGGGCCAAGACTCCCGGCTTGGGCCCGATTTCTTAACACTCCCCCTTAGGTACTCATCCGTCGTGTTTATGTCTCATCAAAACTCTATAAAAACCCAATGAATTTTTTTTGGAGAAAGAGTATATGATACACGTTCTGCTGTGCTACACGAATTGCCTCAATAAAAACCTTAGCCGAGAAACTTTAGGAAAACTCCTCAATGGAAAAAGAGTACAATCCACTCGATTTTATTTAATCTCCATGATTTATTCTTTAGGTACTCGATCTTCGTGATCAAGCTTTAATATAGACTTCGTGAAGATTCTCCCCCTGAATTCTGTCTATCTCTAAGTCTCATCATTCCAATTCCACATATGCATCTTTCAAAGGTAGACGCTGGAAGTGACTTAGTGAATAAATCTGCAAGATTTTCACATTACTTAGTATGAGTACTTTAATTTCGTCCATATTTTGTAATTCATAAGCATAGGAGAACTTGAGGTTAATATGCTTAGTGAGAGGACTCTTCACATAACCCATCTGAACTTGTGCAATACAAGTTGCATTATTTTCATAGATAATAGTGGGGGTTTGTGCGGTATTCAATCCACATGACTCTGGATCAAGTTCGATGATTGTGATAATTTTCTTTGCAAAATAAATGTGGACATTGGGTGTTGTTCTATTCATAGATTCTCCCGTGGTCACATAATTTATAGCTATTTCTTTATAGGACGATACTTCTAATGCTTCTACTTGCTCACCGCTGCTTTCAATTGCGGGGGCAAGTCCTTTTAATTTTTCAGCTCCGATGTATGAGCACATATCAATGTTGATGACTCTCTCGTTGAAATATTCAAATCTAGTATGCCTTTTACTGAATATTCCATACTGGTGCCAGGTCTCAACTGGCTCCCCTTCTGGTTCTGGGAAACTTTGGTGATTGGTTGTGTCAAGTTTTTCTTATCCTTTTCACCAGGCGTCCCTGGTTACTTGGGATTCGAGGGGTCAAAGTTCTTGTCCTTTTATTATGAGACCTCTGGACGGGATTAGGGATACCTTCAATTTTCTTTGGTATTTCAACCCTTTCTGGTGCATTGCGTGCAGGCACATGCGACTTGGTCTCGCTCTTCAAATCACTAAAGTGGTTAGGCAGTTGATTAGCTAATGCTTGCAAATCAATTATCTTCTGAACTTCTTGTGACTTGCCACTTCATTTCTTGATATTTTTCATCAAGGGGTTGATTTCCTCTCCCTAATGACGGGAAACTGTCCTCATTAAATATGTTGTCAGCGAAGCGGGCTATATGCAAATCTCCAGTCATGGGATCCAGATATCTGATTATAGATGATGTCTCATTACCAACGTATATCCCAGACTTTCGGAGAGGGTCCATTATAGTTCGCTGTGGTGGTGGTATAGGTACATAAATCTTGCAACCAAACCTTTGTAGATGAGAGATTTTCGATGCTGACCATTGCGCTAGTTGCATAGGTGAATGGATGTTATATGCCGACGGTTGAAAATTGATAAGAGTTCTTGCGTGTAGGATTGCGTGTCCCCAACATGTAGTTGGTAAATTACAATTCTGACAATGCGCTAGTTGCATAGGTGAATGGATGTTATATGCCGACGGTTGAAAATTGATGAGAGTTGTTGCGTGTAGGATTGCGTGTTCCCAGCACGTAGTTGGTAAATTACAATTCTGCAAGAGCGGATGGGCAATAAATTTAATTCTTTTAATTAATGTATATGCTAGTCCATTCTGCGTGTGGACATGCGGTATAGAATATTCAACGGTAATTCCCATTACCATACAATAATCATCAAATACCTTTGAAGTAAATTCTCCGGCGTTGTCCATTCTGATGGACTTCACATGATGATCAAGTAAATTATTATTAATTTTAATTATCTGCGAGATCAGCTCTACAAAAGTATGGTTTCTCGTAGACAATAGACATATGTGCGACTATTTCGAGAAAGCATCGATAAGCACCATACAGTACATAAATGGCATTAACAGGGGTTGTATAGGACCGCAAATGTTTCCCTCGATACTGTCCAGGAATGCATGACTTTCATCATTTACTTTCAGAGTAGAAGGTCTAGTAATCAGTTTCCCGGTGGCACATGTGGGGCACACAAAATCATTCTGATTCGAGAAATTGACATTATGTCCTTGAGAATTAGTAATTATATTTCTCATCATTCTAAGATCGGGGTGGCCTAATGTATTATACCAGAGACAGAGAATTTAAAAGCCTATAAAAGTGATTTTCATGACAGTATAGGTTGCAGGTGCCTTAATGTGAGTGTAGTATAGCCCAGATTCATATGAAGGAAGTCGTTCTAATACCCATTTTTATTTTCTTCGTGTTTTGTAATGAACATGTATTCCTTACCATACTCTTCTTTAGTCTCTACGTGGAGACCGTTAGCGCGAATATCTTTAAAGCTTAAGAGAGTTCTAGTCTATTCTGGGTACAACAAGGCTCCTTCAATAACCAATATTGTGCCCAACAGGAATATAATTGTGGCTTTTCATGAGCCTATTATACAAGTATCACTGTCTGCGATTGTCATAAGACTACTAGCATTCTTGCTGATTGACTAGAAAATTTTCATCTCTCTTAAGATGATATTTGTTGTGCCTCTGTCTGCTAAGCACACTTCCTCTATAGGGCGCCACACGCGTTCTGATATATAAAGTATTTATTAATATAGGGCAGGGAGCAGTCCACACATATAAATAAAATACTTGCTATTATTAATACGGGAAAAAATCTTACAGGACTCATAATAAGAATTTAATGCTTTGCTCTCCTAGAACTTACAAATATTATTCAAAGGAATAAGTCCATTCTTCGTCCCCCAACTATACCCGATGATTAATTTTGGTCCCTGAACTTAAATACCGGATATAACGCACCTCAAACTTTACATACCGGGCAAATCGTGTCCCTCCGTGCGTGCGACGGCGGTTTGGGCCGACGTGGCATCCACGCTGGCGCTGAGTCGGCCTCGCACTCGGTCGCTCTCCTGTCAAATTCCCTGACCCGGTCGCCCTCGCACTCGGTCGCTCCCTCTCGCTCACTCTCGCTCTCGCTCTCTCTCTCTCACGGCGGCGGCTAGGGTTTGGCGGCCGGCGGCGACTAGGGTTTGTAGTTTGGTGGCCGGCCGCGACCCAAGATACCTTCCCCCGGCCGTCTCGCGCTCACGCCGACTGTCCTCCCCGACGAGCAATCTGCAGAGCCCCCTCCCGAGCTCCCCGCGTGCAGATTTCCCCCTCGCTGGAGGCTGCGCCATGGCCAGCTTAGGGAGCTCCAGTTCGTTGGCCACTGGAGGAAGCTCAAGGTCGGCAGCATGTACTGCACCCTCCGTCAGCACAGTTTATGGGGCTTCCACCTCGCCGATTCCATACAGAGAGCGACCACTGGAGTACGCTCCAACGGTCCATTGCCATTGCGGGGAGAAGGCTGGTCGGTGGATCTCGTGGAGCGACTCTAACCCGGCACGGAGGTACATGACATGCATGCGAGCTCGGGTAAGTAATCTTCACCAAATTGCTGTTATTTTGGTTTGTGAAGGCTCTGCTTATTTGTGAATCTTAATTGAAGGCTGGAGGCTGCAAGTTTTGGGCATGGTACGATGATGAACCAACCCCCTTCTTGAGGCGGTAATCTTGGACTTGCGACCTTTGTTAGGCGTTGAGGAAGGAGAACCATGAGCTTAGGCGTTAAGGAACCGAACAATGAACAAGATTTGAGTGTGGCCGAGTCGAGCATGGAGAAGCGTGATGTAGCAGTTGTTGGACTCATTGGTAGGGTAGCACAATTTGGAGAAAGAGAGAGACTTTTTTGTCTTGCTTGTTGTTTTGCAATGATGGTAGTTAGAGTTCGATTAGGGAATGTAATTGAACACGTGCCGCAATCTATTATGTAATGGAACTGTGTTGCTCGAAATTGTCCGATTCGATTGATGCTCTGTATATCGATGCTTGTCAACAAGGTACCATGATTGAACCTAACAAACATAAGCATGCGGAATCGATGCTCTCTAATCTTGGATGAAATGTAAACTGGATGAAATGATACTAGGGGACAGTGATTGAAACAAGTTCGATGCTCTTTAAGCGTCGTGCATTGTCCTAATGTAACCGGGAATGCATTGTAAGATGTTCAATCCATGTAAACATCAACGAACACGGAATCATTGTCCGAGCATTGTCTTATGTAACCGAGGAATGCATTGTCCCAACGGAACACGGAATGCATTGTTCAATCTTGTGCTTAATGTGTGGAGTCTTAAGAAGGATTGCAAGATTCTTGTGTCACGACTCTTTTTTTCTAATTAGGCTTCGCACTGATTATGCAGAATGATCTAGGGCCTAAAGACATTAGTGCTTGAACAAAGTGGTGAAATTCCAACGGACAACATGGTTACGTAGTTTCTCATGTCATCTTTCATAGTTCGATGGCTTGATCCGAAATCACGTTCCATTTCCATTAATAAACACGATTATCACCCACAAGGCACAAGTTGAAAATATTACATAACACTAAGTGATTGTCGCCAGAATCTGTCGGACCACAAGGCACAAGTTGAAAAGATTACATAACACTAATAAAGATAATGCGACCCACAAGGCACAAGTTCAAAAGATTACATAACACTAACAAACATAAGCATGCGCAAATCCATTAGAACATCACTCATTAGTTGGGATACCCAAAAGCTTTGCAAGCTTTGAACTATAACTTTGCTTCTTCTTGGTTGGACTCGACTTCTTCCTATTTTGAAAGGTGGTTCTTGGCCGCAGCTTTACGAGGCGTAACCGAAGTTACCGGATGTTCACACTTGATTTTGCACTCGCAGACGCCACACTTGCCTCCAAGTTCATAGTGCCGTAACCACCATGTTGTGTAGTGACTTTAGCAAGATGTGAGAGGTTTTGATGATCCTCGATCCGGCATACCAGTATGTGAGAACCACCATGTTGAGTTAGAGGTTTGTAGTTTGCAAGTGCAAAGAATATAAATGAAGATATGGAAATTTTGGAATGCACCTACATTCGAAAAATTGTGCTGTCTGTCTGAGTACAATACTCCTACCCAGTGCAACTCTTTTTGGATGGAGGTGGTGTGTTCTTGAATTAGACTCGGTCTTTCTCTTGGTCATGCTAGAACACTCTGTTGTGGTGGAGGAATCACAACTTTGCAATGTGAAAGGTGCTTAAACTATGTAATTTTGTACCAACTTAGGAAATGCATGAAATGAAGGAATGAATTTTGTACCGAGGAACAGGACCAGTTGGTGTAGAATTGCCAACACTTGCACAATGACCTTGTTGATCTGGGAGGCTCGATGTTTGCTCGATTGGCCATGTCTCCTCTCACAGCTAGACTGTTATGGCCAATTCCTTTGCAAAGCTTGCACCTAATGATTGTGCCAATCTTGGGCAGTCTTATTCCTTTAGGCTTCTCATCTTGCTCTCTCTTCCTATCTTTCTTTGGCCTCCTGCATTTTCTCCATTTTTGGTTGCCTTGGTCTTGGTCTCTCCGATGTGGGCCAACAAGTCATGCCCTCAACAGGTTGCAAGCGGTGCTCATAAGTCTTGTTGTACTGCAATGGAGTAACATGGTGCTATGTAGTCATCAAGGAAATGCTCCTCCAATTGATGCATGCAATGGCATGTGGGCAAGGCAAACAGAGCGATTGCCAATATCTGCATGAACAAGTTCTACTATCCAAGTTCACTTTGAGAACCTATGATCTCTATGTGTGACCTCAAAACCATTTCGACCATTGTACACTGAGATGATGTAAAACCGACTCATTGATGTAGACCTTCATTTTCTTGAATATTGGGGCATGTCACACTGTCCACTTCTCTGCCTTGCTTTTGTTGGTATGGATTCTAACCATCACTTTCCTCCTTATCCACTCAAACATCTTGATGATAGGGAGGTACCTTGACTCAACTATGGCATGATTGAATGATTCACACATGTTGTTGTCCACAGATTCACAGCATGATCCCAACTTGAACCATGCCCTGCTCCAATGTTGTGGATCTGTCCTCATGATTGCATTAGCACCCTCAGGGGTATCCTTTGCAAGCCTTGCCCAATGGTAGTTGAAAAGATTGACACATGGAGATTTGGCACACAACGAACTTCTTCCGCCAAGCCTTGTTCTTGTAAGTCTTCTGAAGTTGGCATAGATGTGTCTTGCACATCCTATGCTCACCTTGGGTACCCAATACTGAACAGCATTTAGTAGGTCCTGCAACAAACAAACAGAAGTTAAGTACTGTATATGACAAATTGGATGAATAAACACTAATGTGACTTACTTTCTGTTGATCTGAGATGATTACCCATCCTTCGCCATCTCCAATTTCTATATCTTTGAAGAAAATCCCACAGAACCAGTCCCATGACTCATTAGTTTCCTTGGAAGCATCTAATTCCTCATCATCATCTGTGTGCATCCAAGCTTCACTCTCATCTTCCCAATCACTGTCTTCATCTCCTTTGTCACCAACACCATCACCATCCGAGCCAACATCATCATCAACTCCCCTTTGCCTCAACAAATATATCCACAACACCCCATCGGTGATCTGATCGACCATGGTGCAGCGGTCCTCATCATTTGTTAGCGCCCTCAATCCGGTCTTCAATGCTTTCCAGAAGCGCGGTGCATGAGTACCAACTCCACATCCTCACAATGGTCCTTCAAATGGCCTTGGACCTCCGGTAGCGACAACTTATCCCGATCTATGTAAGACATGCCGTCTCTTCCTCCGCAATAATGCAATCTCTTCCCATCATCAAAGAAATCCCCTTTGAAATGGAACCTAACAAACTAGCTTGTCCAAATTATCCATTGCTAAATCGAGTAACCGCAAGAAATCACCACCGTGATATACCTACATGCAAAATAACACCAACCATTACTCTAAGAACAACACTAATCAAGTAGCTCCACAAACAACCGAGAGTAATTGCGCCGGATCTAGGATTGAAGAACTCACCTTTAGCCCCATCCTTGTTCACGCCGCATCCTATCCATTTGGGATCCGGGATTTCTTAGAACCCTAGTCGCCGTGGCCGCCAAACCCTAGCCGCCGAGAGAGAGAGCGAGGCGAGTGGCGAGAGGGGAGAGCGGCGAGTGCGAGGCGACCGCATCGGGCATCGAGAGAGCATGATTTGATTCGAGGGAGAGAGGAGAGAGAGCGACCGAGTGCGAGGTCGACTCGGCGCCGGCGTGGATGCCACGTCGGCCCAAACCGCATGCTCTCACGCATGCGGAGGGACGCGATTTGCCCGATATGAAAAGTTTGAGGTGCGTTATATCTGGTATTTAAGTTCAGGGACCAAAATTAATCATCGGGTATAGATGAGGGACGAAGAATGGACTTATTCCTTATTCAAAATTCAATGTTCTATCACAACCATAAACTGCAAATGACTATAAAATCTAAGTGCAATGCGTGCATTAGAAAGAATCAGCGAAGTATGAAGAAACTTCTATCTGAATCAGCTCCATGTTCATCTTCTCTTCTTCGGCAACAACAGCTGTTGGGTTGCGATGTCCAAAGAAGGTGTGATGGGGGCTACTACTGGGCAGTCCACATCCATAGGTGCAACCCATGACTGTGGATCCTATGTGTCTGCAATGGCGAGGTATGCCTCATGTTGTCTTTTGTCCTTCTTCTTAGACTTGAAAGCATCAATCACGTGCTGCAGCTCACGGCAAACACATGACCTATGTCTCCAAGTGACACATTTGTAGCAACTTTGGTCTTGTTGACCATAAGGCTACTCACCGCGTTTCTTTTGTTCGCCCTTCTTGACTTGAGTATTCGGTTTGGTTTTACGACCCATGACCTTACCCTTCTTGCCTCTTTCCTTTAAGTGAGGCTTTCTCACCTTATAGCTGCTTGCATTGACTTCATTGCCAACTTTGCTACTAGGTGTGATGCAATAATGAGTGTTCCGATCTTTCGGTGAGAAGGATAACACGATTTTGGTGGAGATGACTATCACGATTCGGCTACCAATCGCACACGACGAATATGTCTGGCAATCGCTGAACCAACTCCGAGATCGTTGTCGACCTTGCTAGAAGCACGATCGACCTGACCATGAAGGTTTATTCCTGCATGCAATCGATGAATATACAAGAACAAGATAATAAACAATCTGAAAGTACAAATAAGATTAGAATATTTAATAAAGTTGGGATTCTGTAACGGTATTATGGTTGGTCTAATCGACTCAAGCTAATACACGAAGTTGCAACGAAGCAAACTTTTAACTAAACAAAATTCAAAGAAATTAGAGGGGTGCGACCACCTTAAATAGGGCAGGGGGAGCCGCACATAGCTAACAAAATAAGGGTTGGTACTATTCATGTATTGTTCACAGAGGTGGTACTGTTTATGTGAACAGTATGAGCTCCCTTGGGTGGCCGGCCAGCGTATGGGCTAATTCCAGTACGATTACAAGGCCCAAATTGGCTCAAATTGGTAACATAATATCTTCTTTTGATGATTACGGTGTACACATATGGAATTTAGAGGTGAGACCAGATCCATTGGAAAGAGGACGAGATAAGCTTTCAATCAAGTACTTGTGGACCTTAAACAGACCCTGTATGTGAAAGTTATGCACATTTGAAGTTAGTGTTGTCTCTAGAGGCCAAATTGGATCTCAAAACGTGTCCAGCTCGAAGTCTTGCTTAGCTTGGACAAAAAGTGATGTGATGCTGCACAAATATAGCTTTTTATCATTAGGTAGCATCATATAGTTCATGTAATATAAATGCAATACTAAAAACGAGCTTACCTGATAATTTAAGTGAAGCGCTGTGAGATCGAGGTGGTCGACTAGAGAGGGGTGGATAGGCGGTTTTAAAAATCTTTAGCGCTAAAACCAATATACAATGCGGAAGCTAATAACAAATTAGTTTTGCACAATTAAAACCTAAATCAACTAGACTCAACTAAGTGCACCAACAATATGAATACAAGGCTACCTTTGCCACAATTCCGGTATGATTACATGCTATAAAAAATCAAACATGAGTTTCAACTATTTGCAAAACACATTCGCAAATAATAGCATTATGCCACAAGGCTAAGGTGCATGGACTTCAACCATTTGCAAAACACATTTGCAAACTATAGTCCCATGCTATAAAGATTAAATGCATGAGCATCAATTATTTGCAAAACACATTCGCAAATAATAGCTCTATGCATAGATGAGCTAGAGCAAACATAATGAGCTATCAACATATGACTAACTCATGCTACTAGTCAAGACCCCTCTTAATAGTACAACAATCCTATACTAGCAATCCGGTCTTCCAACCAAACACCAAGATCGGTAAAAAAACTAGGAACACATCCTTAGACCTAACTAGTCATACCATTGCCTTGCATCTTCATGAAGCTTGATGACGCACATCATTACTTCACTTTGGGATCTTGTCCTGAACATCATCAACACATGATGATTTCTTCATCCCGAGTCTTGACATGCATCAACACATGATGCATTCTTCATTAGACCTCCATCAACACATGATGGGTCTTCTCTTGCCTTGATGATCAACTCATGATCATATCCTCTTCTTGAAACATCGACACACGATGATTCTCATTTCTTCAAGCTCTTCATATGCATCAACACATGATGCATCCTTTACTTGAATCTTGACTTGATGATCAACTCATGATCATCCCAAGTCTTCATCATCCTGGAACATAACCTATACATCTAACTCATGGAAAATGTTAGTTCCACAATATGATTATCATTAATTACCACAACATACTATTAACACATAATGGTGGGACAAGATACTTCAATCTTTCCCTCTTTGGTAATTGATGATAACCATTTCAATCACACATAAATTGAATTGATAAAAGTAACACATTATGAGTATATATAAACCGCACATGTCATATATATACTCACAACATGAGTATGCGAGAACTACACGAGTTCTACATACTCAAAACTTGAGTATACGAGAACTACATAAGTTTTATATATTCGAAACATGAGTATACAAGAACTACACAAGTTCTATATACTCAAAACATAAGTATAGAAAGACTACACACGTTTTGTATACTCATACGGATATATTTCAAAGTAAGGATCCCAAATATATGTGGAAAACAGAATATGGATCAATACTAATGAAGCCACAAAATATAGAATGAGCTCCCCCTAAATGCATGCATACACATATGTGTAAATAGAAATATATGCACATATTCAAGATATACTTATGGTGGAGTTCAACCTATATTTTGGATCCGAGGAATGCGACAATATATAAGAGTGTAAGTCGAATGCATACCTCGTTGAATTTCACCTTTATATCCAAATGAGACTACACATTAGATATAGTAATAGAAATGCTAGTCTCACAATTAGATTTGTTATTAATCACCAAAACACTCCAATAACTCATAATGATGGCTCAAGAGGTCATGGGGGTAGGGACCCCCTGTTCACCTAGTGGCGGTGGCGCTTCGAGCGCAAGCCCGTGCCGGGGTGGGGGAGCGACATGGTCGGTCGTGGATCGGTCGATCCGGCGGAGGGCCGACAAGATCGCAGTGAGCCCGGGTGGGGAGGGGTTCTTGCGGTGGCGAAGTTGGCACGGGGCGTGGCTGGCGCGGTGTGGCACGCTTGGCGAGGCAGCCGACGTGGCCGCGTGCGAGCAGTTCAGTGGGCGCGCGGATTCAGGCCGACTAGGTGGTGGCACATCCGTGCGGCATCAGTGATTTCCCCTTCTCCCCCTCTTTTTTTTCTTTTTGCTTCGGGTGGTGCCATGGCCGTGTGGGGCCGGTGCGGTAGTGCACACGACCAGTGGTGCTATGCTCGTACGGGACCAGCAGTGGTCGTAGGGGACTGGTGTGGTGGTCTGATGAGTCTATGGCCCGATCTTCGGAAGGTATTGATAAGTCGATTGTAGAGATCTCGACGTTGATGAACCAAAGGCTCCGACCAAACAGATCGAACCTTTCGTAATCACTACACCACTACTCGATGGTTATCGACCGTGCCGAACGCGGTTGACCTCACCAAGAAGGCTATCTTCCTGCATGCGAATCGAGAACACAAGCAAGAAAGTAGAAGATGCAATCTGATATTGTATTGCGAATATAGATGAAGCTCACAATGTGGGGTTCCTCAACCGAACGTGCGGTGATACTGCTAAGCAGAATAATCTCAAAGAAAAACTCACCCTAAACTATATATATATATATATATATATATATATATATATATATATATATATATATGGGGATGTGAAGAGGTCGACCTAGGGTTGTGCGGCCGTGAAAAGAGGTGTACACAACCTGGGCTCCGACCTCGACACGCTTACAAGGCCCTATTAGGCCTAAAACGGTGACGCGGCACCTTATTCACTATTCATATCGCGTATCTCTTGTAGAAGACCTGGTCGTAGGATTGGTCCTGTGGTGGTCTTGAGGAGTCCATGCTATCTCTGGTCGTAGATTGTCTCCAACGAGTATGTGCTCGCTTCTCTGGTCGTAGATTGCTCCCAACGAGTCCTG
Organism: Hsuehochloa calcarea; assembly: GCA_036346395.1. Classification (NCBI taxonomy): domain Eukaryota; kingdom Viridiplantae; phylum Streptophyta; class Magnoliopsida; order Poales; family Poaceae; genus Hsuehochloa; species Hsuehochloa calcarea. Next base: position 11,695,552 of record CM070601.1, on the reverse strand, counting down.
GCTCGCCGAGTACTGGTGAAACTAGTCGTAGGACTTCTTAAAGTGGCCGTAGACCTGCGGAACTAGTTGTAGACCTTCTTGAACTGGTCATAGTCCTAGATTCCTGATAAATAAGTTGACACGTACGAGCTCTTGTAATTGGAATAGCAAGCATAGCAAATGTGGTTGTATCCATAGGGGTCATGTCCTCATCATCCTCCCCTTCTTGAAAACAAAGCCGTCCTCGTCTTTTGATAAGCCGAAAATAGGGTAACAAAGAATTCAAGTTGTATGCATGGTATATGTATATATCATCTGTTTTAACTGTTCTTTGTTGTTGCACAATTAATGTTATAGAACAGCAGCGATTATAAAAGTTCATTGTATTATTATCCCAAGAATAATCATATATGTTAATGAGCAAAACAAAATCCCTGAAGTTGTAAATTTGTAGTGGTAGCACATATGAGCAAATGTACAACCTTAGGAATCAAACAAAGTTCATCCATATAATCATATTTCAATTGAGCGTTAGCAAATTCATCTAGTAAGGGTGAAAAGATTTGAAAGCTCTTCCATTCTTCAACATTATTATGCAGATTATCAATAATATATGGTGCAATAAGAGATAAACACATAGGCATTGCATGATCACTTAAGTTTATTTTCTTCTCATAATGAACAAGATTCGGTTCACAAAAAATATTTTTCAAAATAGTAAGCTTCAATTCATCTATGTGATCACAAGTTATGCATATTCGATACACATGAAATTAATTATCTACACTGTAATCTCCTATCAAATTAAACTTATATCCAGGGGGTGTACGCACTAGATAAGTATTTCAAACATTCGATTTCAAAAACTTTCTCCATAGCATGTGACAATTTGATCGGTGGCTTCAACATAATGTAACATAAAGAATCAGTAGGAGAATTCTAGTCAAAACTTCTTTATGTCTAACCAATTCCACATGCTCATTATATGTGATTGACTCATCATATGAATCACTCAAAACAGCAGGCAATTCAATTATATTATCACATGGTGTACTCAAGTCAACAGGTAAATCAACAAGTTTATCACATGATGCATTAAAATCAATGCAGTCTGAATTCTCTTCGTGAAACATGTGCATATTAGAATTGTTTTCCACTAATTTTTGCTCTAAAATAGCATGAACAGTGGACAATTGTAGTTCTTCACAAGCATACTCACCTTGAGTGATGATAGCATCATGATCTTTACCTTTTTGGCTCTCCTCAGATGAGTTAGGTGCATCCATCTCCTCATCTTCCTTCTCAACCAATAGAGTCGATGGTTCAATCAGTTCATTCTCTTCTCCAGCATGGTTCTCTAGCTCTCTTTGAGTGCTCAATACTCACTGTACAATTATAGTTCTATAATTCTCCGTAGCAGCAGCACTTAAAATTTCCTCACCATCGCTATCTGCATCACGTTCATCATCATTACCTGCAAGGTTAGCTGCAAGAACGTATTCATCCTCAATATCACTAGCACTTACGTAATCACCGTCTTCTATCGTAATGTACGCTCGCTGACTTGGGTAATATCTCATGAAGTGGCCTATTCTATTACAACGGTGGTACACAATTCCTGTTGTACGACCTGTGGAAGCAACCGATGAAGAGTTCTGCGCTGGTGTCTGCACACTAGTAGATTTGCTCGTCTCGGGTGCGCGCGACGGTGGAGATGGTGCTGCTGAACGCCCCCTACTCACAGAGGGGGCAGCAGACCGAAAAGCATAAGGTGGTGCTGTCTTGGCTTGTCCCGGCGTTGATCTCGATGTAGACGTACTGCCAAAGTTGCTCCTAGTCCTTTGTTGTCTACCCTGCAATTCCTTTTCTGCCAAACAAGCAAGCTGGAACAACCTATTAATATCATTATAGTCTTTGTAATCAACTATGTCATGAATCTCACGCCTTAAACCACCATAAAAACGAGCCATCTTATCCTCCTCATCCTCAACAATACTACAACGCATCATGCCTATTTATAGTTCTTGGTAATATTCATTGACAGAATTATTACCTTGGTCTAAGCGCTGTAATTTTTACGCATATCACGTTTAAAAGCAAGAGGAACAAATCTAGCCCGCGTATCTACCTTCAATTTATCCCATGTATCAAGTGTTAAGCCAGAATTAACCACTTGATTCCACCAAATGATAGCAAAATCTTTAAATTCACTAGTAACTTGTCTAACTCTATGCACTTCAAGAACTAGATGGTCATTAAATTTTTGTTCAACTGTCATCTCCCAATCTAGATAAATTTCAGCATCATAAACACCAACAAAAGATGGTATGATAAATTTAACTTTATCAAATGGGTCATCATTAGCACGAGCATTGTGGTGCTGAAAATTATTACCTCTCATACCGTACCGGTTGTGGTGTGGGCGGTGTTGTTGACATGAATCTTGGTCAGCAAACACAGCGCCGGTATCACGGTTTCTCCTCTCACTATCATCTCCCTCCTTAAGATCTTGGGCTGCATCGTGATCATACTCACGTCTAATGTTTGGTGGCCGGTTCACCATTCTTTCAAGGCGTGTAGTGAGCATTGTAATACTATCGTTGATTGAGCGCTACAATATTATCGTTGATTGAGTGCTGCAATGTAATCGTGGTAGCTTGAAGCTTCCTGTTGATGTCCTTATGAATGGTAGTTCGTTGTTCATCCAAGAGTGTCATGAGCTCTCCCTTTACTACATACTCTTCCTCATCAGACGTCTCACCTGTCATGGTTAACAGAAAACAAAAGACAACACAAAGGTATTATCTCTATCAACTGCTAGGTGATGGAAGGTGGAAACACACACTCTCAAGCGTCTTGCACACTCTTACATGTGTTCTTACCAACGTAGTAGGTGATACAATCGGTGGCTGGTTCGTGATACCGTGTCGAGAGTGGGTATGATTGCAAGAGGGGACCTGTTCTGATCAAGAGTAGGTGGAGCTCGGAAGGCACAATATGTAGCAAGGATTAGCAAAAACCGTAACTTGATTAGTAAAGTTGAATAAGGGTCCAAAGTACCTATCACGGTTGCTGGTCTAAAAAGTATCCCTAGCCCTAGCACAACACTGATCGATAACAATTACTAGATACAAAGGATTCAAAGGATGTAAGGCTGGGAGTGGTCGTAAACCAACTGGGGGTGGTCGATTTGATTCTTCTTCACTGGGGTGGTCGATTTGCTTCTTCTTCTTCTCTCTTTTTTTTGACTGTTGAAACCCAACCTAGGGTTCCTTTTTTTTTGCGAATGTGATCTTGACTCAAAACTCTTCAAAAACCCTCTTCTGGGTCTATAGATATATATATGGGTCACAAACTTTTTGTAGAATCTAGGGGTATACAGGTAATTAAAAGATACTCTCTTTCTCTCTCTGAACTTTGGCTAGCTCTGTTCGGCTATGGAACTTCTTCTCGGACTTTGTGTGGCAGGCACTATATGATGAGTGCGTGAGGTGTCCGAGAGCAACAAGAAACAAATAGGATGGTCGGGGCGGAAACGAGTAGATGGACGAACCCGAGTAGGTGGTCGAATTCGAGTAGGTGGTCGAATCCGACTAGGTGGTCGAACACGAGGAGGTGATCGAACTCGAGGAGGTTGTCGAAAGGGGGGTGTTCGAATAGGTGGTGGTGCGGCCAGGATGGATGGTGGCACGGTGGGCGACGGTGTTGACTAGAGACCAACAACACGACTCTAAACCAGCAACACGACTTAGACAATGGACACTAATTCAACAACGCTAAACAAAGAACGGAAATTACAAAGGCACAATGGGTGATGGTACATCGGAAGAACACGACGAACAAAAAATATTTTGTGGGGTAATTTTCTGGAGCTTTAGGACGATGGAAAATAAATAATCTAAAAGGGGAAAAAATTATGATTACCTAACGGGCAACTTTTTCTCTGATACCAACTGATGAGTCTATTGATGTGACGGTGGCCCGATCTTCCGAAAGGTACTGATAAGTCGATTGTGGAGAACTCGACGTTGATGATCCGAAGGCTCTGACCAAAACAGATCAAACCCCTCACAATCACTACACCACTGCTCCGATGGTTATCAACCGTGCCGAACGCGGTTGACCTCGCCAAGAAGGCTATCTCCTGTATACGAATCGAGAACACAAGCAAGAAAGTAGAAGATACAATCTAATATTGTATTGTGAATATAGATGAAGCTCACAATGTGGGGTTCCTCAACCGAACGTGCGGCGAGACTGCTAAGCAGAATAATCTCAAAGAAAAATCCACCCTAAACTATGACGGCTACTGTATATATATAGAGGGACGTGAGGAGGTTGACCTAGAGTTGTGCGGCCGTGGAAAGAGACGTACACAACCTGGACTACGACCTCGACATGCTTACAAGGCCCTATTAGGCTAAAACGGTGACGCAACACCTTATTCACTATTCAGGTCTCGTATCTCTGGTCGAAGATCTGGTCGTAGGACGGGTCCTGGGGTGGTCTTGAGGAGTCCATGCTATCTCTGGTCGTAGATTGTGTCCAACGAGTAATGGGCTCATCGAGTACTAGTGAAACTGATCGTAGGCCTTCTTGAAGTGGTCGTAGACCCTGCGGAACTAGTCGTAGACCTTCTTGAACTGGTCGTAGTCCTAGATTCCTAAGTACAAGTAAATCATCTCCGTTAGGCAGCATCATAGAGTTCTCAAATAATACACTCGGACCTAGAAAATGAATTTACCTGATAAATAAGTTAACGAACATGTGCTCTTGTAATTGGAATAGCAAGCATAGCAAATGTGGTTGTATCCATAGGAGTCATGTCCTCATCATCTATGACCCTATCTTCCGAAAGGTATTGATAAGTCGATTGTGGAGATCTCGACGTTGATGATCCAAAGGCTCCGATCAAACAGATCGAACCCCTCGCAATCACTACACCACTGCTCTGATGGCTATCAACCGTGCCGAACGCGGTTGACCTCGCCCAGAAGGCTATCTCCTGCATGTGAATCGAGAACACAAGCAAGAAAGTAGAAGTTACGATCTAATATTGTATTGCGAATATAGATGAAGCTCATAATGTGGGGTTCCTCAACCGAACGTGTGGTGAGACTGCTAAGCAGAATAATCTCAAAGAAAAACTCACCCTAAACTATGACGGCTACTGTATATATATAGGGGGACGTGAAGAGGTCGACCTAGGGTTGTGCGGCCGTGGAAAGAGGCGTACACAACCTGGGCTCCGACCTCGACACGCTTACAAGGCCCTATTAGGCCTAAAAAGGTGACGCAGTACCTTATTCACTATTTATGTCGCATATCTCTGGTAGATGACCTGGTCGTAGGACTGGTTCTGGGGTGGTCTTGAGGAGTCTATACTATCTCTGGTCGTAGATTATGTTCAGCGAGTACTGTACTCGCTTCTCTGGTCGTAGATTGATCCCAACGAGTCATGGCTCGCCGAGTACTGGTGAAACTGGTTGTAGATCTTCTTGAACTGGTCGTAGTCCTTGATTCCTGATAAATAAGTTGACACGTACGAGCTCTTGTAATTGGAATAGCAAGCATAGCAAATGTGGTTGTATCCGTAGGGGTCATGTCCTCATCAGTGGTCGTATATGACCAGCGGTGCTATGGTCGTACGGGACTGGCGTAGTGGTCGTATACGACCAGCGATGCTGTGGTCGTACGGTGGTGGATGGCATTGCGCAGCGGTGGCGATCTTGGGGAGCTCGTCTGCGCAACGCGTCGGCAGTGCAGTGCGGCTCCAGGATGGTGGTGGCTCCAGGCCGTCCGGGGCCGTCAGTAGGGATGTCTCTTTTTTCGATCTGTTATTGTTCATACGAGTACGCACCGTCCATCCGAGTACACATTGTTCATCCGAGTACGCGCTGTTCACACAATACCGTTCGTGCAATTACTGATCGGCTTGGTCAGCGACTTCAAGTCAGATCGTGGTAGATTAGAACATATTTACAATCTACAGTGCAATCATTATCTACCCTTTCATACAATCTACAAATCGCTATTGTGCCGACGACTTCAAGTCGGCTCACAGTAGATTAGAGCGGATTTGCACCGTAGAAAAAACTAATTTAGAAAGCTAAATTTACAGAGTTGAAAGCAATCTAGAAAAAATGATTCAATCTATGAGTGCTGTTCTTCAACGGTTACATTTCGATTCGAGGAGAGTCGATCGTGCTGATAGCGTGTTGAGGAACCGTCGCTGGTGAGAACAATGTAAGAACGCATGAACAGAATAATAGATTAAACAAAGAGATATGATGAAATTTGTGAGTTCTCTTTATTGTTCTTCTAAAAATTATAGTGCAATAATTATAATCTCCCTCCTTTATATAGACTACTAGTTGAATAAGGAGCTCACCTCGAACCAGGACTGCCAACCCGACCCAATTTCTTAACAAACACCACTAGCGGAGGCCTTGCGCGCCTCACGGGCCGCACACGAGCTGGCTGCTCCGTCTAGAAAGTCAAATTTGTAGAATTGAAAGCAATCTAGACAAAAACGATGCAATCTATGAGCGTCGTTCTTCAATGGTTACCTTTCGATCTGAGTAGAGTCGATCGTGCTGATAGCGTATTGAGGAACCATTGCTGGTGAGTCCTGTCTGAGCGATTATCTCGTAGACAAACTCAGAATCGTAAGAACAATGTAAGAACGTGTAAACAGAATAATAGATTAAACACATAGATATCAGGGGACTTCTAGGTTCTCTTTATTACTTTTCTAAAAATTATAGTACATTAGTTATAATTCTCATTCTTTATATAGATTACTAGTTAAATGATGAGCTCACCTCGAACCGTGACTTCCAACCTGACCCGATTTCTTAACAAACACCACTAGCGGAGGCCTTGCGCTCCTTACGGGCCACACGCGAGCTGGCTGCTCCGTCCTGGTCTCGATGGAAGTTATTGGATGCGTCTGGTGGTTGGTCCCTTCTGTCGTTTGGGAGGGCCCAGCACGTGTGCCGTGCGGTTTGTTTTTCTTCCACTGGGCCGCCCTGCGGCCGCGGCCTGTCAGCTACTAGCCGGCCGGCTAATACGTTGGAGGCGGCGCGGCGCCTCGCAGATCACGCACGGACGCCATCCTCCTGCGCTCTGGCCGCGGAGCACGTAGGCTTGTGGTGGCTCCTGCGCTGGGGACGCGGAGCGCGCTCCGCTCCTCCTGGGCCGGTGCTGGGGATGCATCGCCTAGGCCGAAGGCGAGTGCAGGTCGCGGCGTAGGCGTGTGGGACCAGAAACTACTACGATGAACTTTACATACTGGCTGGAAAACGGAACGTGGTGAGACGGAAGAACAGGGCCACTTGTTGGATTCCCCCTTGCCGAGAGTGAAACTAAGATAAATGTTGGGAGCTGTTTGCAGGGATGCATTATGAACTTTTCCTTCTTTTTTTTTTTTTTTTTTTTTTGCTTCGGCAGTGGTTTGGGAGGATTTAAATGATCCAATGACCCCTGAAGCATATGCGTGGCCTTAATATTGCTAGCTCAAGATTGTTGTGCGACATGTATCTGCGTGGCGTCAGTTTGTTTGGAGGTTGTCAAGAACCTGAAGCGGGTGTCCAGGTGCTCCTACATGATTGTCTTGAAGGAGATAAGTCCAAGGCGGAGAGCTTTCCGAAGTGCTACTTCCAAAGTGAGCATAGGATGTGTGCAAGACACATCTATGCCAACTTCAGGAAGACTTACAAGAACAAGGCTTGGCGGAAGAAGTTGGAGGAAGCGGTTGTGTGCTAAATCTCCATGTGTCAATCTTTTCAACTACCATTGGGCAAGTCTAGCTTGCAAAGGATACCCTGAAGGTGCTAAGCCAGTCCTGTTCCCAGCATGAGGAAAGCAGGTTCAAACAATAATGTTGATGCTCATAATTTAGCTGAGTGGATAAGGAGGAAAGTGATGGTTAGAATCCATACCAACAAAAGCAAAGCGAGAGAAGTGGGACAGTGTGACATGCCCCAATATTCGAAGAAAATGAAGGTCTACATCAATGAGTCGGTTTTACGTCATCTTTGTGTACAATGGTCGAGAATGGTTTTGAGGTCACACATAGAGATCATAGGTTCTCGATGAACTTGGATAGTAGAACTTGTTCATGCGAGATATTGGCAAGCTATGCGGTTTGCCTTGCCCACATGCCATTGCATGCATCAATTGGAGGAGCAGTTCCTTGATGACTACATAGCACCATTTTACTCCATTGCAGTACAACAAGACTTATGAGCACCGCTTGCAACCTGTTGAGGCATGACTTGTTGGCCCACATCGGAGAGACCAAGACCAAGGCAACCAAATATGGAGAAAATGCAGGAGGCCAAAGAAAGATAGGAAGAGAGAGCAAGATGAGAAGCCTAAAGGAATAAAATGTCCAAGATTGGCACAATCATTAGGTGCGAGCTTTGCAAAATTAGCCATAACAGTCTAGGTGTGAGAGGAGACATGGCCAATCGAGCAAACATCGAGCCCAGACCGGGATCAACAAGGTCATTGTGCAAGTGTTGGCAATTCTACACCAAGCCTGGTCCTGTTCTGGTACAAAATTCATTCCTTCATTTCATGCATTTCCTAAGTTGGTACAAAATTACATAGTTTAAGCACCTTTCACATTGCAGGTTGTGATTCCTCCACCACAACATTTTGTTCTAGCATGACCAAGAGAAAGACCAGGTCTAATTCGGTGAACACACCACCTCCATCCAAAAGAGTTGCCTTTGGGGTAGGAGTATTGTACTAGAGAGGACAAGCACAACTATTCGAGAATGTAGGTGCATTCCAAAATTTCCATATCTTCATTTATATTCTTTGCACTTGCAAACTACAAACCTCTAACTCAACATGGTGGTTCTGCTACAGCCTGGTATGCCGATCCGAGGATCATCAAAACCTCCGCTCATTGCTAAAGTCACTACACAACATGGTGGTTCTGGCACTATGAACTTGGAGGCAAGTGTGGCGTCTGCGAGTGCAAAATCAAGTGTGAACATCCAGGTAACTTCGGGTTCTGCCTCTGGTCAAGCTGCAGCCCAAGAACCAGCCTTTCAAAATAGGAAGAAGCTGAGTCCAACCAAGAAGAAGCAAAGTTATAGTTCAAAGCTTGCAAAGCTTTTGGGTATCCCAACTAATGAGTGATGTTCTAATGGATTGTGGGCTGACAGTTATGCTGTTATGTAATCTTTTGAACTTGTGCCTTGTGGGCTGATAGTTATGCTGTTAGTGTTATGTAATCTTTTCAACTTGTGCCTTGTGGTCTGACAGTTCTGCTGACAGTCACTTAGTGTTATGTAATCTTTTCAACTTGTGCCTTGTGGGTCGATAAGCATGTTTATTTACGAGAACCAATCGATATGTTGTTTATTTATGAGAACCAATCTCATTTGTTTATTTATGAGCACCAATCTCACTTGCTTATAATTGAACACATGATCCTTGGTTACATTAGTGTTGATGTTTACATGGATTGAACATCTTACAATGCATTCCAGATTCTGTTGGGACAATGCATTCTGGTTACATTAGGACAATGCGGACAATGATTCCGAGTTCTATTGATGTTTACATGGATTGAACAATGCATTCCGAGTTACATTGGGACAATGCATTCTGGTTACTGTTAAGACAATGCACGACAATGATTCCGTGTTCTGTTGATGTTTACATGGATTGAACATCTTACAATGCATTCTGGTTTCGTTAGGACAATGCCGGACAGTTAAAGAGCATCGAACTTGTTTCAATCACTGTCCCCTAGTATCATTTCATCGAGTTTACATTTCATCCAAGATTAGAGAGCATCGATTCGAACGATTATCTTTGTTAGGTTCAATCATGATACCTTGTTGACAAGCATCGATATTCTGAGCATCAATGAGCTGGACAATTTGAGCAACACAGTTCCATTACATAATAGATTGCGGCACGAGTTCAATTACATTCCCTAATCGAACTCTAACTACCATCATTGCAAAAACAACAAGCAAGACAAAAAAGTCTCCTCTCTTTCTCCAAATTGTGCTACCCTACCAATGAGTCCAACAAGCTGCTACATCACGTTCTCCATGCCGGACTCGCCACACTCAAATCTTGTTCATTGTTACGGTTCCTTAACGCCCTAAGCTCATGGTTCTCCTTCCTCAACGCCCTAACGATTGTCGCGCAAGTCGATACTACCGCCTCAAGAAGGGGTTGGTTCATCATCGTACCATGCCCAAAACTTGCGACCTCGACCTTCAATTAAGATTCACAAATAAGCGAGCCTCCACAAACCAAAATAACGACAAATTGGTGAAGATTACTTACCCGAGCTCGCATGCATGTCATGTACCTCGTCTCGGGTTAGAGTCGCTCCACGAGATCCACCGACCGACCTTCTCCCGCAATGGCAATGGACCGTTGGAGCGTACTCGATGGTCGCTCTGTATGGAATCGGCGAGGCATACTTGTACTTTTGAGGAGGGCCGTAATGTTAGGGTTCTCTTCTACGAGCATTGCGTATGAATAAAATACCTGCTTTCTATTTTTTTAAAAAACTTTACATACCGGAAGAGTTAGAGATAAAGATATCACTGCATCTGATGGTATTAGACGCCAGTAATTAAAGCCCATCATCCGTGAGCTCATAAAGCTGCCTTGTACTTTTGAGGAGGGCCGTAATGTTAGGGTTCTCTTCTACGAGCATTGAGTTACACCTTTCTATTTTTTAAAAAAACTTTACAAAAGAAGAAATAAAGATATCACTGCATCTGATGGTGTTAGACGCTAGTAATTAAAGCCCATCATCCGTGAGAAGCTGCCTTTCTTTTCTTTTTCCTCCCGACCAACAACTTCCTCTTTTCTTTCTTATCTCTCTTTTTTCTGCCTCATTTCCTTCGTATCTCAATCCCCTTTACTATCCCTTCTTCGTCTGGAAGCTCTCTTCCTCTCAAGTCTTAATCCCCTTTGCTATCCCTTCTCCCATTCGGCCGCGCCGCCGCCGCTATAGCACCACACCTTGGCTCGTCGCTAAGTCGCCGCAGCCGCCGCCGCGCCACCGGCCTTGCCTCAAGCTCGATAATCGCGCCCGGCCTCTGGCTCCGCGCCATCCTCGGGCCTGTCGGATCCGCCGTTGCCGCAAGCCAACGCCGATTCGGTGTTGCTCTCAAGAAGCATCAAGCGGCCTGTTTATTGCGCGGCTTCGCACCTCAGTGCGCTTGAATGCATGATAACGCCGCCGGCGTGCACCACGACATCCGAGGCTAAAGGCTTGTTAGTGTTATGTGTTTGTTGTTGCAATGAAGATTTTTGTTGCAATAGGTGATTTGAAATGTTGGTACTATATCTTTTGGATGTTGCAGATTAGATTTTTGAGGTGGATTTTTTTTCTCATTACAATTGTTACTGCCTACCTGTTGCTTCCTTCCTCTCCGATTTGTTGCATATGATTTGGGATTTGTTGTGGCATATTTTCTTCATTATTGCAAGAATCATTTTGTTATGTTGTGATGTGCCTTCCAAAAAATGCAGTATGATTGCCGATTGTTGCACATTTTCTTTTTCAAATGTGGCATTTCAATTTTGTTGCAAACATTGTATTCGATTGTTGCATGAGTAACCATAAAATGTTGCAACTGTTCTTTTCAAATGTTACAATATTTGTAAATTTCTTTGTGATTTCTGAACTATTTTTAAAATCTAGGTAAGTTCTAAGTTGAATCCAATTTTAGAGAGAAGAAGATGTTTTTTCATCAGTTTTCAGTTTTTGTGCATTTTGTTGCACATGGTGATTACAAATGTTGTATACAGTGTTCACCGATGTTGTATGAGAGATTTTGTTGACGTCGGAGGCTTGAGAGACGAGTGAGATCGGACAGAGTTATGTGGGATTTTGCTGCTGTCTGGGGCGTGCGACATGGACAAGCTGAGCAACATCACGCGAAATCGAACGACGCGGCATGGCGTAGGGCGCTAACACTCACCGTACGCTCGAGGACTAGTCGCGTCAAAAAAAAAAAAACCCCTTTACATACCGGAAGAAAAAGGTACGCGGAATCCCTGGCGAATTGAAAATATGCACCATAGAAGTATTTGCAAGATGTTCGATTTCCTACACGCAGCAGCGACGATAAGGATTCTGCGACAGAAGCATTTCTGATGAGTGACAGACTAATGAAGACTCTGCATCGGATGTGTGATGTGTATCTCACCTGCGCTGATGCGTGCATGACCTGCAACTCGACGAGAGAGAATACGGCTATATAAGAACTGATCATTCCTGGAGAAGAAAATGATGCTCCTCCTGATTGGCATCTGCGAATTAAAACTCGATTCTATGCTCTATATGCTCTCTCGTGACACACGAGCACCAAGCAGTTAGCATGTTCCCGCGGAAAGGAGGGAGAGCGATAGGGGTTAGGACCAGTACGTGAATACAAATTGCATCAACAAAGAGCCGTGTCCTTGGCAATTGTACGAGTCGTTTAGGCTCTCCAGTCATTGCAGCAGTCATGTTGTCTGATATTTTGATCGTTCCTGTGCTGTTTTGCTCTTGCCGTAGTCCTTAACCTTTTTTTGATTACCTGCATGCAGATCATATGGCGATACGTTACTTGTGGATATGTAAAGGATGTAAAATTACAAGAACAACTCTCTCTGGGCACTTTGGCATACTCTGCAAGACATCCATGCCCCATGAATGTAATGCATCAACGATTAGGCCATCAAGAACTTTGCGAGAGAGAAAGAAAACAGAAGCAGGTAATTTTCCTAGCTAGATGTAAACACATATAGTTCTGGTATCCCAGCTCTGAAGTTATACAGATTTTCCTGGGGGCACGAATGGGTACTTGTTTTCTTCTCTCAGGATATTCTTTTCTTTCCGTTACTGTCATCTATGCCGCGGAAATATCTTCAGAGTCTTGCACTGAAGAGTACCATGCATGTAAGCATCTTGTTGATTTGAGGAAAGCTCGCCAGATGATCCCCAATCTACTGTAACACAATTCTTTTTGCCACACAAACATCGATCAATCTGAACAGTAGCAGTACTACTTGCAGCATCATAGTCCAATCCACTGACGTGCATGTGTTTGTCTGCAACCGCCACAGTGTGACCCACTGTTGCTCGAGATGTTGAGCTCTAGGGCAAACATGGAGCGGAAGGTCTGCCCTTTTGTGCAGTTTCCGGTACTGCATCTCTTTCTTGGACCATGACACTTGGGAAGGTGGCAGCACATGCATGAACGAACAGTGGTGAATATTGAGGATATTTTTTGATCAAATGACGTATATTGGAGTGAAACAGCTAGCGCGTGTTAAATTGGATACTTTAACATTTGGTCTGATATGGACGCATATGCATGGATGGTTGCTCTTGTCATGGCTGGCATGTACCATGAAGCCCTTTCAGTTTCAGGCTTTTTCACATAAAAGAAAGTCAACTCTATCTAGTGGCCTCATACGAACTTGTACAGTTTTTTAGAGACCAACTGAATTACAAATGGATAGCACATTGGCATTGTTATGTAGACTACATACATGACTGCATCTCTTGTGTTAGATTAACGGGTCAATTTTTCTCTTCTAGAATCTAGAGGGCATGGATCCAAATATCCAGTGTACAATGTCGATAAACTCGAGGCATGACTGGCTGTAGCATAGCCAAATGGCATAGCATTCACCACAGCAGCTCGATGAAGGACGTTGCTCGCGTTGAATGTTAGCTACGACAGCAGCGCTGATAATTGGCGCTGGGGCACGTGACTTCACTGCTACAGAAGACTAATTCTATACGTTTTATCACGTATGATTGATCAATCAAAATCGTCTGTATTAGATATAACCACAAACGATTTTGATTTAGCGACCGTCGTGTTACTGATGGCGCTAAAAACTATATGTGAAAATGTAATATCATAGATGATTTGTGTTGAAAACCGTTTGTAATGATCATATAGTATCACTGACCTATAAAATCAAACGGTTAAAAAAACGTATGTAATTCTCTTGGCACACTGAATTTTCAACATAAACCGTATGTACCTTCTCTTTCTCATTACAGACGATGTGTATTAAAAACTGTTTATAATAAGTATCTCCCTGATTCTACCATAACTTGAAATGTCTAACTCTCTGATTTTATTATGACTTGAAATGCATGACTCTGTCTCTGTGATTTTATTATTACTTAAAATATCTAACTCTGTAATTTTACCATGAGTTGAAATGCCTAACTCCCTTATTTTTACCATGGCTTGATACCTTACTCTCTGATTTTACCATGGTAAATAAAATCACTAATTTTACCATGGTAGATAAAATAACAGATGGTTCATGTCGAAAACCTTATGTGAAGTATTAGAGACGGTTCTGAACAAAAACCGTATGTGATATTACATCACAGATGGTTTTTGTTTGAAACCGTCTGTGATTCGTAACGTGGGAGGGCGATATTTTTTGAACGCGTGCGCGGGAGGCGAAATATTTTGGTGTTGTTCTTATATATTATAGCCACCACTACCTTGTCTTCAATCAATCTCTCCCTCCCCCTCCCCATACTGAGCTTCATTGACCGTCCTCGATTCCCGATGCGGTTCGGCAAGTAGCCTGCTGTTTTACGACGCCTCCGGTGAGTAAGCGTTGTGGCTCGACCAGTACCGCCAGATCTGGCCGCTCCCCATCTTTTGCCTCAGGTGAGCATGAAGTTTTGCCCCCTCCAAATCACCATCTTGGTTTCCTTCTCACTCTGATTTTACCCCCTGCATCATGTCATATTTCGTTCTCAATGAGAACCCCATATGTGGTCGACAAGGGAGGCCGACTCGGTTTGAGATGGACGACTCTACTCGATCTCGTCCTCGTTAGAGAGTGAGCCATTGATTGAGAGAGAAGAGAGAGAGTATCTTTTAATTATCTTCTTGCAAATTATCGAAAGAGCATATGGAAATTAGTATCCAACAATTGATTGATTTGACTCAAAATTTAATTTTTTTATTGCAATATAAAACCTATCATAAAGCAGTTGTTTTTTTATAAACAGTTCAAAAACCATTTGTAATGACTTATAAAATCAGATGGTTTTTAAAAAAAATCTGTAATTCTCGTGGCACACCGAATTGTTGTGTAGCACACCGGAAGCATGCATCTTTGTACTCGCCGTGCGGTCATTGACGGTAGAAATCAGAGAAAGGCTACATTTTCTTCTCTGCTAGCTCTCGCAACACATGTAGTAGTAGTACGATTGTCTTTGGCGATTGTGATTTGTGAGGCATAAACGTCGCCGCACGCCGCACTCTCTCTCTCTCTCTCTCTCTCTCTCTCTCTCTCTATATATATATATATATATATATATATATATATATATATATATATAGTACATGCAAATATTTTTTAGGACGAGGCAAACCAACGACGTACACGAATGATAGCAAAAATCATTAGAACAACGACCAACTTGGCTTTCTTATTTCACTTTGGATCCGTGTGTTCCTTGACATGTAAGTCTAAACTATGCACTATACATGGTGGTCTCGTTTTCAAACTATTTACCATCTCACTTCATTGAGAGTTGATGAAGGAATGGCGAAGCTAGTGCTTAAAGAGAACGTACGTGGACTTGAGTTGTTTGCATGACTGGAAAGAGGCTCATAAGGTAAATCTGACTTGTCTTAGTTACTGTAAAGGGTGATAATTTTCTCTTCTTCTTCTCTTTCTTTCTGGATTTGGTGATCGATGGATGAGCCTGTTCTAGAGCTTCAATCTGTGGATGTTATTTCAGTCGCAGCCAATTGTTTAGGCATCAATCCGATTGCCAGTTGGATGGTGGACCGGTTGCATCCAAACTAGTCCAAAAACAAGAAAAGGATGGAGATATCACTGGCCAGATGACGTATATATGTTTTTTTATCGGATTCATATGTTTTATAGTTTCTAGTTCGTTGTCCAGGCTAAATAATAGCACGAATGTGCAAGCCATCCGATCGAAAATCAGTTCTTGAAACGAAAGGTGAGCAAAATTTTGCTGAGCACCTCCTGAAAATTTATCAGTTACCCTATCCATTTCTTGTCAACTATCTGAAGTCTGATCCTGTCTACGTACATCCAAAGAGAGATTCTCTTGCGAATTATCCTCTGGCATTCACTTCACTCTCGATAAAAATCTCTTGTGTGGTTCATCTTGGACGAGGAACACAGCCGGTGGCGGAGGAAGGGGGAGACCGCGGGGCCACGGCTCCCCGTCACGTTATAATTGTCATATTCTTTGAACTTATATTCTAAATAATTTGAAGTATGTATGCAATCTCTTTCAAAATATACGTGTTTAAAATTTGAAAGACGATATACAACATCTTCCGAGCATATGCGTTGAATTTCTTATTTAGTATAAAGTATAAAAAAGTAGTCATATGTGTTCCACTCCTCTATATCTATTTTCTGACTCCGCTTAACACGGCATGCATGACCACTGGATCGAGGTGGAAATTGCGCGCAAGAAGTCGTACTTTTTTTTGGGCTTTTATCATCAACAACACTAGAAAATTAACAGAGGACGTCGTCGGATAAGACAGTGCGATTATGATATGGTGATAAGGAGAGATGCGGCATTGAGCATGCGATTTGTACTCTCTTCCAATCCATCGGCGGGAGCTCAGGACATGATGGACGTTGATTGGCTCGGACTGTAGTACTGTGCACTGTATGCTAAAAATTTGCTGACCCAGGACGGATTCTCCAATTGTCCTGTTGACCATCGGAGATTCCGAAGATTACGGCCTCCTTCCTTTGCTGAGTAGATAACCTCAACCATTTTTTCTCTCTTTGTAGTAAAGCTAATGCACAAAATTGTGTCAACAGCTACAAGCCTACAGCATCTATCGATAACTTGAGTAGATAACCTGAACCATTTTTTTTTCTTTGTAGTAAAGCTAATGCACAAAATTGTGTCAACAGCTATAAGCCTACAGCATATATCGATAACTCAAGTATCCAACCTAGAAAGTCCTGCATGGGTAAAGGTTGCACGCTAAATTAGCATGTAGTTAATGGAGTCGAACAATAGCCTTAAGTCATGGGGGACAAAGTGCCGTGCATACAAGTTGGACGCTTGTACAAGCTTCTGTTAGTTGGCCTTGTTGTCTGATTTCGCCAGTTGGTTGGTTTTCTTGACAGTACAATATAGATGGTAACAATGCGAGTTGTCAAGATCAGCTACACGCATACAGACGTTTACACACATTAGTTGACAAGTTCATCTTACCAGAGCATGCAATGCCCAGCTTCTGCTTGATGGAGATGACATAAAAAAGGCGTTTCGCATTTGGTCATATAGTGTCCTGTCTAAGGCACAAAATCGCTCTGAAACAGATGGAGGGCAACTCGATCGAGAACGTGTTTTTACCCGATATTGTAGTTTAGAGACGAAAATTAAACTAGGATAAAAGTTAAAGGACGAAGAATATACTTAATCCTTAATGATAAGCTCTCTTAGTTTACATGTGTTTAGCCTTCGTGGACTAGCACAATTCCACCTGCCCATGGCTTTATTAAGGTAATGCGCCTGGAATAAATCAGATTCCACATGTGCCCAAAACTTTGGAATTATTGGTAAGCCACTGTACTGACACAACATTGATTCGCAAGTCTTCTTATCAAACTAAGATCCAAAGCAAGGACCGAAGGAAGTGTGCATCACCTTTTGCTTCGTGGCATTTCTTGCAAAATTAATTGCTTTCACTCACCAACCTTCTGTATATATACTTACACGTGAGGTGATGACCACATGATCATCTTCAGCTGTTCTATTATTTAGTCATCGTTATTGTCCAATTATTGTCATATATTGATGCTAACAAAGTTAGCTTTCTTTAAAAGCCAAGGAAATTAGGTTTTGTTGATTGTTGGGATGGCTAGAGCGAAAATTGCTTTGATGAACTTTCACAGCCATCCAAAAAATCTGTTTCGTGCATTGCACTTGCACCACGTCTTCCTTTTGCCTTCTCGATTTTGTGTCTTATGACGGTTTTTATCTATCTAGCTAGGTGCCATTACCCATGCTACATTTTCATGCTTGGATCGGATTATATACGCAAATAATCATCTCTATGTTATTACACCTCTTGTCCTTTTTCCAATGGACAACTCTATACCCATTGTTTGTGGAGCCATTGTCAGGTTCGGGATCTTCGTACACAGCTTGCATGGTAGGATTGATAGAAAATTAAATAACAAAATGGCATATTGATCTATATATAGTTGTGATGAATCATGTATATTAATTTCTTGTTGTAAGTTGATGACTTCTAGTTTCTGAATTCGGAAACGGAGGCCCTTGGCACTCGGTTTCTCAGGCTAAGTCCTTTGTTCGGCAGTGCTGCACCGCGTGATCTCACCAATAGCGTCAGACGAAAATGTAAACTAATTTGTTCACAATGCTTATTTAGGGTGATTCTTCCTTTGTTGATTGTTGGATGGCTAGAGCGAAAATTGCTTTGATGAACTTTCACAGCCATCCAAAAAATCTGTCTCGTGCATTGCACTTGCACCACGTCTTCCTTTTGCCTTCTCGATTTTGTGTCTTATGACGGTTTTTATTTATCTAGCTAGTGTTAGAATGATCTCCTCAGAGGCATGCCTCATTCCCCTTTGGTCGCGCTCGATCGGGCGCCACCATTGGTGGTGGGCCTCGTCGCCGCCGCTATATATAGAGGTGGGGGCCGGGGCGGCACGTACACCGAAGTTCACCGTGCCGCCGCCACAAACCCTAACCGACACAAACCCTAATCCGATCTAAGGAGGGGGCGCTCAAGCGACGGGAAGTACCACCGCCAGATCTCCGCCGCCAGGGAGATCGCCTCCGCCCGGGACACGCCGTCGCCGAGGAACCCCGCACCTCTTCTCCGACCGTCGCTGCCCGTGCGCAGACTTCACCGAGCGTACCCGCGATGGCCAACACCTCCTCCTCCTCTACACCGGATGGTAACGACTCTCTATTCCCCCCTTCTCTCTCGGACCCGTACCAAAACCCCAGATCCAACCCAAAAAATTCAAAGCAAAGACTCCACAATGGTATCAGAGCCATAAAAGAACGACAAAGATCCAAAAGAAGAGAAACAGAAAAGAAACGGGCGCAAAACCCTAACCCTAGATCGGGACTTACCCGGCCGTGAGGGAGGGTCGGGCGAGCCGTGCGCTGGCCGGAGTCGTCGCCGGCGTGCGGGAGACCGGCCGAGCCGTGACAATGGTAGGCTCACCGGCGCCCAAAGCCGGCCTCAGTAGCCTCCCCGCGCGGCCCCGGCGTGTGGAAGGGCGCCAACACGGAGCCGCTGACGGCGGCGTGCTCCCGAAGGAGCACGACGCCGGCGCGAGGCCCATGATGGCGCCGGCCTTCTCCGTGTCGCCGCCTCTCCCGCCGCTTCCGCCGCTCGGGTGAAAGAGAGAGAGACGAGAGGAAGAATGAGGTTAGGGTTTCGGGGCCGTCGCCGCGCGCGGTTTTGTTCGAGCGAAAACGCCGCTCAGCCGTCCGATTAGCGTCAGCGGCTGAGATCGAGCGATGCGGAGCGGATCGCCGAAAGCGCGGATCTTGTTGAATCCACCGTCGGATGTGAATCCGACACAAAAAAAACGCCATGAAAACCCTAGCAGCCGTTGGTAGAGGCCGCACAAGAATGGGCCGCGACTGTGAAGGAATGGGCCGAAATGACTGTTTGAACAGTAAACTCTGAAAATTGAATTTAATTATTTTCAGAAGTATTATTTGAATGAATTTGATAGAAAAATTGAATAAAATCTCTGTAAATTTTGCACCAACGTGTCATTTTTCAGAGATTAAAAGTGTACAGTATAATGCTTCTGAATAATGATTTTTTTTTATTACAGTTTCCGCTGCAAAAGTTAATGTTGATTGATTTTTCATTATTAAATTATGATATTGTTATTTTCTGACCAACGTTGATAATAACAATATTATAATTTTTTAATTGATGTTTTTTTTATGCATTGTTTCTATTTCTGCCCAACGGTGATATAGATTTAATGTATAGATAAAATTGATTTAATTGTATGTCGTATTTTTTGACCAACGTTGGAAATAAGGCATATAATTTTCATGTTTCGTTCTCACTTTATTTGAACTAAATTTTCAGGCGGATACAACTTGATGGGTTGTATCAGAGAAATCCCCACTCTCAAAGGAGACAATTATGGAGAGTGGAAGAAAAGGATAGACTTAGCGTTTATCTTGGCTGAGGTGGACTGGGTCCTCACTACAGCACGACCCACTGAGCCTATGGCACTAGTGAGGGATCAAAATGAGGATGATACTGCTTGGCAGAAAAGACAGAGGGATCAAGCTCCATTACAGATGTCTTATGACCTTGAACATAAGAAATGGACCACAGCCAACAAGAAATGTATGGTTGTGATAAAGAACACGATTGAGCCTGCAATTGTGTTCTCAATCGCAGAATGTGACACTGTCACAGAATACCTTGATAAAATAAAGAGTCAGTTTACTGGCTCTTCAAAGACATATGCTACACAGCTGATTAAGCAGCTTGTGACAGAAAGGTATTCTGGTGGTGGCAGTGGAATAAGAGAACACATACTAAGGATGAGCAACTTGGCATCCAAGCTTAAACCAATGGATTTGGCTCTCAAGGATGAGTTCCTTATTCACTTGATTTTTGCTTCCTTGCCGGAAAAGTTTGACACCTTTGTTGTCAACTACAACATGCAGCCCGATAAATAGGACTTAGAAAAGTGCATAGCTATGTGTGTTCAAGAGGAGGAAAGAATTAAATCCTCACATGGTGGATCTATCAACTATGTGAAGGATAACAAGAAAAAGAACTTCAACAGTACCTCCTACTCAAGGAACAAGGGAAAAGCCTCTGTCCATCAGCCTCAACAGAATAAATTTGCTGTAGACAAAGATCAGTGTCTTCACTGCAAGAAGACCGGACACTACAAGAAGAACTGTCCTGATTACTTAAAGATGATAATGGCAAAGAAAGGTGAGAACATTATTACCTTCATAAATGAATGCTTGTATGTACAATATTCGAAATCCACTTGGTGGATTGACTCAGGAGCAACTATTCATGTTGCTAATTCCTTACAGGGATTCCGTTCGACGAGGACTACGCAAAGAAACGAAAGATGCATTAAAGTTGCAAATGGAGTACAAGCTGAAGTTGAAGCCGTTGGCGATCTATCATTAGAGTTAGCTAATGGCTCCAATCTTTTACTTAGAGATGTCCTTTTGTTCCTCTTTACAGAGGAATTTGATTAGTGTTTCAAATTTGGACAAAGATGGTTATGATTGTAATTTTGGAAATGGCAAGTGTGAAATAATATTTAATAAAGAATGTGTTGGTCTTGCCATATTACAAAATGAGCTTTATTTGTTATCATTATGTGATGATGTGAATGTCGTATGCGATAATGGGAACGTCGCGTGCGAGAAAGTGATTGAATCCTCGTCTACGAATGTAAACAGAAAACGAAAGAGAACTCATAATGAATCGTCGAAATTATGGCACTGTCGTTTAGGCCATATTTCGAGGGGGAGAATAGAAAGACTAGTTAAGAATGAAATTCTTCCTCTATTAGAGTTCTCAGACTTAGAACAATGCAGAGAATGCATTAAAGGAAAATATGTAAAGAAAATTAAGAAAGACGCCAAA
Organism: Hsuehochloa calcarea; assembly: GCA_036346395.1. Classification (NCBI taxonomy): domain Eukaryota; kingdom Viridiplantae; phylum Streptophyta; class Magnoliopsida; order Poales; family Poaceae; genus Hsuehochloa; species Hsuehochloa calcarea. The sequence continues at coordinate 11,673,893 of CM070601.1, read as the reverse complement.
AGAAGCATATGAGTTCTACAAATTGTTCACACAGACATTTGTGGTCCTTTTCCTGTGAAAAGTGTGGATGGATATGACTCGTTCATAACATTCACGGATGATTACTCCCGTTATGGATATATTTATCCAATCAAAGAAAGAAATGAAGCCTTGGATAAATTCAAGATATTTAAGGCTGAAGTTGAAAACCAACACGATTTAAAGATTAAGATAGTTCGATCTGATCGTGGGGGAGTACTACGATCGACATACCCCATATGGACAAGTTCCTGGACCTTTTGCGAGGTTTTTACAGGAAAATGGCATAGTAGCCCAGTATTCTACACCGGGTGAACCTCAGCAAAATGGAGTAGCTGAAAGACGCAACCGTACCCTGATGGATATGGTGCGAAGCATGATGAGCTACTCCACACTCCCATTGAGTTTATGGATGGAGGCGTTGAAAACCGCCATTCATATTCTCAATAGAGTGCCTAGTAAGTCGGTGCCCAAAACACCGTACGAGTTGTGGACAGGAAGAACTCCCTCACTAAACCACTTACGTGTGTGGGGGAGTCCTGCTGAGGCTAAAGTATTTAACCCAAACCTTGGGAAGCTTGATCCCAAAACAGTAAGTTGCCATTTCATTGGCTACCCTGAAAAGTCAAAAGGTTTTCGTTTCTACTGTCCAGACAGATATACAAAGTTTGTAGAAACGAGACACACTGTCTTCTTAGAGGATGAAATGATGAGGGGAGCATGGTAGCTCGAGAGATTGATCTTGAAGAGAAGCGGGTATATGTGCCCACTCCGATGATTCAAGAGCCACTCTTCTCACTACCTGCTGTCGCTGCACCGACGGTACAAGACATTGTGGTACCAGCACCTGTTATTGTTCCTCCTGTGGCAACAATGAATGAGAATGAGGAACCTGTTCTTCAGGATCTTATAGAACTCATTGCCACAAATGAGGGGGAGCAACAGCAGCCTCAAACAGAAGATGTACCAAATGAGGAGGCCCCGAGGAGGTCTCAAAGAGTAAGAAGATCAGCTATTTCTGATGATTATCAGATTTATCATACAGAGGAATTTCAAATGGAGGATGATCCCACCTCATTTGAAGAAGCCATGAGAAGCGAAAATTCTTCAAAATGGCTTGAGGCCATGGAAGAGGAAATGAGGTCCATGAAGGCTAATAAAGTCTGGGACTTGAAAATTATTCCTAAAGGAGCCAAAACAGTAAGTTGTAAATGGGTCTACAAAACAAAGCTCGACTCCCAAGGGAATGTAGAAAGATACAAAGCGCGACTTGTGGCAAAAGGCTTTACGCAAAGAGAAGGGATTGATTACAATGAGACTTTTTCTCCAGTCTCCTGTAAAGATTCCTTCAGAATCATAATGGCATTAGTAGCACATTACGATTTAGAGTTACATCAGATGGATGTAAAGACGGCATTTCTTAATGGGGATTTGGAGGAAAATGTTTACATGGCACAACCGAAGGGTTTTGTCGTGGAAGGAAATGAAAGAATGGGATGCTGCCTAAAGAAATCGATTTATGGGTTAAAACAAGCTTCAAGACAGTGGTACTTGAAGTTTGACAGTACAATAAGAAAATTTGGGTTTAAAGAGAATGTAGAGGACAACTGTGTTTATACAAAGTTTAAAGATGGGAAGTTTATCTTCCTAATCCTGTATGTGGATGATATCCTCTCGGCGAGAGTGATGTCACCGCACATCGAGACAAAGAAGTTTTTGTCCTCAAACTTTGATATGAAAGATCTTGGTGAAGCTTCGTTCGTTCTAGGGATCGAAATTTGCTGGGATAGAAACAAGGGTATGTTGGGACTGTCACAAAAAGCATACATAGAGAAAGTATTAAAGAAATTTAGTATGCATAAATGTAGTCCTTCACCTGCACCTATAGTCAAGGGCGACAGATATGGGGATTTTCAATGCCCCAGGAACCAGTACGAGCTCGATCAAATGAAATCGGTTCCATATGCTTCAGCTGTCGGAAGCTTGCAGTATGCTCAAGTGTGTACACGCCCTGACTTAGCGTTTGTTACCGGGTTACTTGGCAGATTCCAGAGCAATCCTGGAATAGAACATTGGAAATTGATAAAGAAAGTCTTGCGTTATTTGCAAGGAACAAAAGGCCTCATGATGACATCTGTAAGATCGATTTACTCCATATAGTGGGGTATCTGATTCGATTTTGCGGAGATGATAGAAAGTCGACATCCGGATATGTGTTCACTCACATTTGGAGGAGCTATATCGTGGAAAAGCTCAAAGCAAACCGTCACTACATCGTCCACAATGTATGCCGAGTTTGTAGCATGTTATGAGGCTACGGGGCAGGTGAACTGGCTAAAGAAGTTCATACCCGGTTTAAAAGTGGTTGACGACATCAATAGACCACTTAAGTTGTACTACGATAATGAACCCGCAGTAATGTATGCCCACAACAATAAGTCAAGTGGTGCTGCCAAACACATTGACATAAAGTACTATATTGTGAAAGATAAAGTTCGGGATCAAATTATAAATCTTGAGCATATAAGTACCGCAAAGATGTTAGCGGATCCGCTTACTAAAAGCTTACCACCCAACGTGTTCAGAGAACATATAGCCGGCATGGGTTTAAGGGAAAGCCTATGAATCCTGGACTAAAAGATGGCCCAAAAATTTAAAGTAACTATTTCAGAACAAGGAGGTGTATTGTAGCTGTTGAATCTATCGGCAATTGACCGTGACGATGAGACATGTTCTATGCACCAATATGTGATGGAATGAGTAAAGTCAAAAGCAATTAAAGATAAAGCATAGATTGAGATCAAGGGGGAGAATGTTAGAATGATCTCCTCAGAGGCATTTGGCCCAACGGCCAAATGCCTCATTCCCCTTTGGTCGCGCCCTGATCGGGGGCGCCCAGCCCATTGGCTGGTGGGCCCCTGTCGCCAGCGCTATATATAGAGGTGGGGGCCGGGGCGGCACGTACACCGAAGTTCACCGTGCCGCCGCCACAAACCCTAACCGACACAAACCCTAATCCGATCTAAGGAGGGGGCGCTCAAGCGACGGGAAGTACCACCGCCAGATCGCCGCCGCCAGGGAGATCGCCTCCGCCCGGGACACACCGTCGCCGAGGAACCCCGCACCTCTTCTCCGACCGTCGCTGCCCGTGCGCAGACTTCACCGAGCGTACCCGCGATGGCCAACTCCTCCTCCTCCTCTACACCGGACGGTAACGACTCTCTATTCCCCCTTCTCTCTCGGACCCGTACCAAAACCCCAGATCCAACCCAAAAGATTCAAAGCAAAGACTCCACAGCTAGGTGCCATTACCCATGCTACATTTTCATGCTTGGATCGGATTATATACGCAAATAATCATCTCTATGTTATTACACCTCTTGTCCTTTTTCCAATGGACAACTCTACCCATTGTTTGTGGAGCCATTGTCAGGTTCGGGATCTTCGTACACAGCTTGCATGGTAGGATTGATAGAAAATTAAATAACAAAATGGTATATTGATCTATATATAGTTGTGATGAATCATGTATATTAATTTCTTGTTGTAAGTTGATGACTTCTAGTTTCTGAATTCGGAAACGGAGGCCCTTGGCACTCGGTTTCTCAGGCTAAGTCCTTTGTTCGGCAGTGCTGCACCGCGTGATCTCACCAATAGCGTCAGACGAAAATGTAAACTAATTTGTTCACAATGCTTATTTAGGGTGATTCTTCCTATGCCGTGATTGACACGCCCTCTTGAGCCATCGGATTCCCATTTAGCTTAGCTGACCTGAATATACGAACAGACGTCAAGAATTGAGCAATGAATACATTAATCAATGTGATAGTGTGACATTAGTGGTAAATTCAACGCTTTATGCTCTCCAATTAATTAACATTTTGATGTCAAAAGTATCAACCACAATTGCAAATCCCTTTCATTTTTGTCAACTCTTCGTCTAAGTGGTAGATGATGTGATCATCGAGGATAATTAAGCCTTGGTTAGTTTTTTTTAGGATAAGCCTTGGTCAGTTTTGTAGAAGTCCTACGGCAGTGTGACTGATCGACTTACGCATCTAGTAAAAATCGAACCAATGAAGCCCTTATTTTACAAATTACAATGATAAACCTGCCATTGCTTGCAGACCGAAGTAAAACTGCAAACAAGATATACAGTTCCATCGGCACCATAAAAACTCCTTATAAAACTCTACTTGAAACTTACTAAAGAACTTTAATGACAAATATAATACCTGGATTTAACTATATATAAATGTCAAATCCGTCTGCTTAAAATCGTATATGTGATCTCGCTGCTGCCTTACATATGTACTGTTGACCGTTGTCGCAAGCAGCTGTCGCGTGTATGCACGTTTGCGGGGCCGAGAGGCGCAGCGGAGCGCCGCGTGTCGGCCTGGGTTGGTGCGCGCGCGCGTTGCGCCTCGAGTGGATAGCGACGTAGGAGGGTCCAAACGAAATCGCCACTGGGAGGTTAAACTAGTCGATAAGGAGGTACAAACAGGCGAGTTTCGCCGCCGAAGCGAGCGGCTTTGGCTCCCCGCGCTGCCATTGGTAGCGGCGCCCGCGGCCGGCAGGCTGCGTCCCGGCCGTCGGATGCGACGTGCGCGGGCGGGCCCCGCGAGCGGCTGTCGCGTGCCGCTTCGGGGCGCTGGCTGGGCCCGCCGCTCGCCGTTTCCACGCGTCGCTCTCCTGGCTGATCTCCCTCTAGCTGACTGCGCCCGACGGGGATCGGCAACTGCTTCCTTAGTGTTCACCGATTTTAAAAGTGTATTTACTATAAAGTGTTACATGTCTAGTAAATTTTAGATCATGTTGAAAACGAATTTTTGACCGTCTTAACGCAAATTCGCCCTGCATTCGCAAAAATAACTGTTTTCGCACAAAATTTGTAAAAATAACGTCCTGCCGCACGACATCGTGCGGTGGAGGCGCAGGAGGAGACACCTGCCCCTGCCGCACGACCACCATGCGCAAGTGCACTGTAGCAGCACCCCAGCACGGGCACGGTGCGACAGGCATTGTTCATTGCTGTAGTGATTTGATTTATTTAAGTATATTTTTGTATGAATTTTAAATATATAAAATGAGTTAAAAAAATTATGATTTTTTGTGTGGAGCCTCCTGGCACAGTGTACTTGCTTGCGTAATTTTTTTAATTTTTTCAGTTTTGATTTTTTAATGGAAAATTCATTTAAGTATACTGTTTATAGGAATTTTCTAATATAGAAAATGAGGTCAAAACATTATGATTTTTTTTGCAGTCTCCTTACACAATGGACTTGATTGTGCAATATTTTTTATAATTTTATATGTTCTGAAATTATCGAAAAAATTAAGAATTTAGGTCTAAAAAATTAGGGTTTTAAGTTCAAAAATTAGGGTTTTAAGTTCATAAATTAGGGTTTCATGATTTCATGTGACTTAGAATGTGAGAAATTTAGTACCACATGACTATTCCAGGTAAAAAAACACTCATTAAGGGTTTAGGCCACAACCCGACCTCCCTCCTCCATACATCTTTCGTCCCGTCGCTGTTGTCCCCTATTGCTAGCCATCTGGTTGTGTACCCATGTCCGCCTGTCCTTAGTGCTCGTTTTTATGATCTCCGTCGGCTCGTCCAGATGGCTAGCATACATGGTACACAACCAGATGGCTAGCATAATCTTCCAACTTTGGCTGCTATATATGAGACTATCCAAAATAGTGGCTCGTTTTTATGATCTCCGCCGGCTCGTCCAGATGGCTAGCATACATGGGTACACAACCATAAGGAGTGGGTTTGGCATATCATAAAATCCTAGCTCAACATTTGTTTAGTTCAAGTAAACAAATGGAAACAAGTTCCTATCTTAGTTCTTCACCCAGTAAGATTGTGGCATTCATGTTCCCACTTCTAGTGCTTGTCCTGTTATATCTTGCGGTGTTGCTATAGTACAGATTCGAAACATGTCAAAATGTTTACAGTAGGATGGGACTATGTGAATTCAAATTATACTGCTACTGCTATAGCAATCTTATACTTAGTGAAGAACTAAAGACAGTGGCTATGTTATTCACTACCAAAATCTAAATAATAGTAGTATGATTAGTACTACTCGGAGCGAAAGAAAATAGTATGGTACTCAAAATCTAAATAAATAATAGTATGATTAGTAATACTATAGGAGTTCAAATTCTACCACTACTGCTATAGCAATTTCACTGCACTTAGAGTAGTCATGTGGTACTAAACTTCTCACATTCTAAGTCACATGAAATCATGAAACCCTAATTTCTGAAACCTAAAACCGTAATTTTTGAGACATAAACCCTTAATTTTTTAGATAATTTCAGAACATATAAAATTATAGAAAATATTACACAACCAAGTCCATTGTGTAAGGAGTCTGCAAAGAAAAAATTCATAATGTTTGGATCTCATTTTCTATATTAGAAAATTCCTATAAATAGTATATTTAAATGAATTTTTAAGGAAAAAGCAAAATAGCTAAAATTTTAAAAAAATTACACAAGTAAGTACACTGTGTTGGAAGACTCCATAAAAAATTTATAATATTTTGAGCACATTTTATATATTAAAAAATTAATAAATAAATATACTTAAATAAATCAAATCGCTACCGTTGTGGACAGTGCCTGCTGCGCTGTGGCAGTGCGAGAGGTGCTGCTAGGTGGCTATGCGGGAGGTCTCTACAGTATGGTGGCGGTGCGGCTGGGCATTATTTTTGCAAAATTTGCATGAAGATGATAATTCTTACAAATACAAAATGAATTTACGTAAATACGGTCAAAAATTCTGTTGGAAACACGTACGCTGAGCATAATATGTGTTGAGTGTATACAGTTCTCTTGTATTCTCTTCTTACGACGAGAATGAGATTTATAAGTGAAATTAAAGTCGCCCATGGTTCTCCACGAAAAACAATGATGCCACCGAAGTAACGAGAAATCAACGGAAGAATCACAGGTTGGAAAAGAAAATGGAAAGGAAAAACTTAGAAAGATAGGGGTAGCAGCTGGTGCGGGTCCCACGCGCAAGATCCCTATAAATCCGGCAGTGTGCCGCAGTTCGAAGCAGAGAGACCGGGGTGTAATCCTACGTGGTCGAGACCGAGAGGGCGAGACGTCTGAGGGGGAGAAGCGGCGTTCTTATCCATCTCCTCCTGACCTCCTCCCTTCTACCTCCCCATCCCCATCCCCATCCCCATCCCGGAGCATTTCTTAGCATCTCCAGGTGAAACCGTGAAGAAGACAACAAGTTTTACAGAAGCGAGAGGTATCGGTTGCTCGGGAATGACACAAAACAGTAGAATTTTGGCTTGTTTGGTGTGATGCGATAAATCTATTATCCTCTGCTTTGTGTGTGTGTGTTTTTGTGTTTGGTATTTTTTTTTGTGTGTGTGTGTGTGTGTGGGGGGTTGATCAGATTTTTTTTTGTCTCTTCTTTAAACTCTGTTCCGATCTTTTTTTTAATAAAAAAATCTCATTGGTTTTATCTGTTGCATGAGAGGAAGAAAGATGAGCTTTCTGCAAACTAATGTGCTACATTTTTTAGATAAGTAGTTAAATGTGACACAAAACGGCCTTGTAATCTGCAACGTTGTCTGTTGCATATATGCAGATAAGTAACTGCCCACCTGAGCGGCATAGGCAATGTCGGCGGCGCAGGGCCTTGCTCTGAAGCTCCGCGCCGCGCCGGCTCCGGCGGGTGGCCGTAGGGCGCCGCGTGGCCGGGCGTCGGCGGGGTATGGAGCGGCGCGGCAGCGCCACGGCGGCCGTGTGTCGCTGGAGGGGGGCGCCGGGCCGCGGGCTCCTCGTGAGGCGTTGCGCCACCCCGCGGAGGCGGCGGCGGTACCGCCGGCCAAGTCGATGTCGAAGATCCCGGAGAGCAGCATTGGGCTCTACGACCCCTCCTACGAGCGCGACTCGTGCGGCGTCGGCTTCATCGCCGAGCTCTCCGCCGAGTACAGCCGCAAAACCGTGAGCTCTCGCGACTAAGCACGCTACTGGAGTTGATTCCTCCATGCAAACATCGAGACCTCGGTGTAGCATGAATATTTAGGTTGGTTTACGATGGGCTTGTGTTTTGTAGGTCGACGATGCCATCGAGATGCTCGAGAGAATGGCTCACCGTGGCGCCTGCGGCTGCGAGACGAACACCGGTGATGGCGCAGGCATCCTCGTTGCGCTGCCGCACGACTTCTTCAGAGAGGCGAGCCTAGTTGAAGTTTAAGCCAGAAATAAGAGGGCTTTCTGTGGTCGGGGGATTCATTTTGGGTATGGTTTTCGTGTCCTGGCAGGTGACGAAGGACACATATTTTGAGCTTCCACCGCCAGGTGAGTACGCTGTCGGGATGTTCTTCATGCCCACGGATGATGAACGCCGTGAGAAGAGCAGGCTTGTGTTCCATGAGGTTAGTCCAGTGACAAAGCAGAATGGAAAATGTTAAATCTGACAGTGACAGAGGACCATGCTCATTTTTATGTCGTGTATTTTGATCATTTTGATCCACGCAGATAGCGGAGTTGCTGGGACATGTTGTTCTCGGGTGGCGCCGGGTTCCTACGGACAACTCGGACTTGGGCAAATCAGCGCTTGATACCGAGCCAGTGATTGAGCAAGTGTTTGTCACCAAGAGTCCATGTTCAAAGGCTGATTTTGAGCAGCAGGTCATCTGGCGAGCTATGAAATTATATGGATTTCATATGTGATAGGCAATGTTCCCTAACTTCCTTTTTGCGAAATACAACTGCAGATGTACATCCTACGGAGGCTCTCGATCATGTCCATACGAGAAGCTTTGGGTGTTCAGCCTGGAGGACCAAAGGATGTCTACATGTGCTCTCTATCTTCAAGGTTCTGCTTTATCACCCTATTCAATAATTTTATTTTATTTTTTCGAGTTTGAAAGCTGAAGAGATCGAGGATTCCAATTACAATTTATTTTATATGTATTGAGCAGTAGTAATCTGTGAGACGAATGGGAACAAAAATGTTTCACAAAAAAAACATTTTGAAAATTAGAAGAGAACTTTTGGATAATAATTCTGTGTGATCTGAGCTCCTCCCAAGTTTTATATATTAATGTGTGCATACCCTCTTTTAGTAAGCAATTATTCGCTAAAATTCATTTTTGTGATTCTCTCAGGACCATAGTTTACAAGGGTCAGCTTAAGCCGAGTCAACTCAAGGGGTACTTTGCAGACTTAGGTGATGAAAGCTTCACAAGCTACATGGCTCTGGTAAATATATAGCCTTGTCAATCTTGTTGGAATTAAAAAAATCATGATCATAGTCAGTAGATGGGAACTGCTAGTAGCAAGATGGTTTTGAGGTCAAGTATAATTCTCCCAAGCAGGCATCAAATACTGAATTGTCTAATTGTGATTAATATTATATGTGCCATTTCAGTCCTGGTTCATCATGCCTTTGGACTAAATATTAGAAACTGTGTCTGTTCATACCCAATAACCATTGTGCAGACTGCAGAGTCCTGTTGCAGTTCTGCTATTGGTGACTGCTATGCTAACACTTCAGGATGTGTCCTCTAATTAGGTGGTGTGAAGAAATTGTGTTTGGTACGAGGTAGCTTAGCAAGGATCAAAATCTCGAACGGAGAAAAAACCGCCCGGGCCGTAACGGTAACCGGAAAAACAGGTCAAAGTTCGAAAATGGAAAATTGAATTGGCGAAGTTTTAAAACCGGTAACCGGACTGGTTACCGTCCAAAACCGGAAAAACCGCTTCAAAAAACCAGAAAACCCGCTACCAAAATCAGAAAAATATATATAATACAATAGGTAATCTAGCACAAAAAAAGGTATAAACAAACCTAGGAAGTGCATTATGCAGTCATAAATTTAAATTTGAAAAATTTTGGGCGGTTTTTGTACTCCCGGTTCCCACCGGTTTTTCTGGTTACTGCCGGTTACCGGTGGTTTTTTTTCCCTTGTAGCTTAGGGCTCTTGAACTGTTTTGTATGGATGATAACTGTATGGAACTTACATTTTCCTCTAGGTCTATTAGATTTCCTCTAGGTCTATTAGAGGATTCATTTGAAATCATACTCCATATTGTATAATCATGCAAAAGATGAACATGATTGTGTTTAAAAGTCATGCATGCAAACAGGTCCACTCAAGATTCTCCACGAACACCTTCCCTAGCTGGGATCGTGCACAACCAATGCGTGTTTTAGGACATAATGGGGAGATCAACACACTTCGAGGGAACAAGAACTGGTAATTTTGCTAAACATGTTTATTCTCTAATGGTATACTCTGATACCCCTTCCTATATGTAGCAACCTCCGCATTGGATCAGATTTTGTGAGATATGACACGAGCATGCACTGTATAAGAACGAAGTAGATGAATCTCGTAGAGAAAACTGAAATAATGGCGACGAAGCAACCACAACGAGAGAGAAAGATTCGACGATGCCAACCCCAAATTTCTTAAGCATGACCTCAAAAGAGCACAAGAGATTGTCGCTCTCTCACAACTCTTTCAAACCTTTTTGGACCATCGGATCCTTACCCTATACAATAATTTAGCGCTAAAGAATAGCCTAGTCTCTAATCCTCTCGTGTACCCTCTGCTTTAGATGAGTTCCTCTTGCTTGGTTTGCTTCTTGCTTGCTTGTGTCTCTATGGCCACACCTCATGGCTTTATAGTCCTCCTTCAAAGTGAAGTAGAAATCCTACTCTAAAGAGAAGAGTCATAATCCTATTAGGATTCATTTAGGTTTCCTTGTAGCACACCTCTCCAAGTCCTAGTAGATTAGGATATTAGTCACCATACTCAACATCTAATGTATCCTTTTCTTGTAAGCAAGGATCTCCATATGCGTATGGACTATGGAGCATGAATTTCATTATGCTTAATAGCACTGTTGTCTGTTTCTGTGTTTGGTAGGATGAAAGCACGCGAGGGTCTTTTGAAGTGTAAGGGACTCGATCTATCAAGGGGTGAAATGTCAAAACTTCTGCCTATAGTGGATGCTACCTCTTCAGATTCAGGTTCCCATTTTTTATCCCAATTTACACATGCGAACAACAACAAAAAGAGTAATAGGCTTTCTGTGTCTCTGAAACAAACAATGTGTATGTTTGGTACAGTATATGCCTTTTTACTTGGCAAATGCTATGCATTGGATGATCCTTGTGACTTCAGGTGCATTTGATAATGTTCTTGAGCTCCTCGTCCGATCTGGAAGAAGTGTGCCAGAAGCTGTCATGATGATGATCCCTGAGGCGTGGCAGAATGATGTAAGCATGAACCCTGAGAGAAAAGCTCTGTATGAGTTCTTTTCAGCCCTTATGGAGCCTTGGGACGGACCGGCTCTTGTATCATGTAAAAACATAAAACCACTACTCTCTCTTCTTTATATTTCTTCAAGCATTTTTTATGAATGACTTCATCTGGGCTGATCTGGTCTTCGCACACAGTTACTGATGGTCGTTACCTTGGTGCTACTCTGGATCGTAATGGTTTGAGGCCTGGCCGTTTTTATGTGACCTACAGTGGCCGTATAATCATGGCTAGTGAAGTTGGTGTGGTCGATGTCTCTCCTGAAGATGTCTTGAGAAAGGGTAGGCTAAACCCTGGAATGATGCTTTTAGTTGATTTTGAGAACCACTGTGTTGTGGATGATGATGCATTGAAGGAACAATACTCTAAAGCTCGTCCATATGGGGAGTGGCTGAAGAGACAAAAGATACGACTCAGAGAAATTATAGATTATGTACCAGAAACTGACAGAGTTGTTCCAAGGATTTCTGGTGCACTTCCAGTAAGTCTATTTATCTTGCTGACTTTTCGACTATTCTGTAGGGCTAGGGGTATGTCACCGAAAAAACTTTGCTGAACTATTTAAGGGCTTCTTTTACACTTTGGTGCAGCAAAAAAATGAGGACAAGGAAGCTATGGGTGTCCATGGAATTTTGGCTCCACTAAAGGCCTTTGGGTAAGCAACATCTCAATCTTGGTATGTTTTCTTTCTCTTCTTTTCTTTTTTGACGAATTACCCAATTGATTGGCTTCAGATATACGGTTGAAGCCCTGGAAATGCTGTTGCTGCCAATGGCCAAAGATGGAGTAGAAGCTCTAGGATCAATGGGAAATGATACTCCCCTGGCTGTGATGTCAAACAGAGAGAAGTTGACTTCTGAATACTTCAAGCAGATGTTTGCACAGGTTACAAACCCACCAATTGACCCGATCAGGGAGAAAGTTGTCACTTCTATGGAGTGTATGATTGGTCCAGAAGGTGACTTATCTGAAACAACAGAACAACAATGCCATCGCCTCACGCTTAAAGGTCCTTTATTGCATATCAATGAAATGGAGGCTATTAAAAAGATGGACTACCGTGGTTGGCGCAGCAAGGTGCTTGACATAACTTATCCTAAAAAGTATGGAAGGAAAGGTTTAGAGCAGACTTTGGATAAAATTTGTGCTCAAGCACGTGAAGCTATTCGTGAGGGCTACACTATTTTAGTTCTCTCTGATAGAGGTCAGTGAGATTTATAATACAGATACTCAAGACTCGCCAGGCATGAATTATATATGTTCCATGAATTTATTGTCATCTAGATATAGCTTCATGTGCATTAATAATACTATGAACCATATATTCTTCGTGCGCTTCAATAGCACTACCTTTGAGCTGAATGTGCTTGTAGTCTATTTACGTTGTATTATCGTATCATATTAATTTTATCCCTAATATTAGGTTGGTTTAGTTTTACTTGCTCTTTTTTTAAAATCAAGGGCCAACATAACCCCGTTCCCATAGAAACCAAGATTTGCCTTATTCATTATTTGTGTCTGAGCTCAGCTTCGCCCATCTTGAAGCATATGATATGTCCTCTGCATTTCAATGTTTCATTCTGGAAATTTATTTACCCCATCCTCTATAGCATTTGGAGGCTTGAAACATCAGGTTTTAACTGAAAATTTTCATACAGGGTTTTCTCTGGATCGTGTAGCTGTCAGTTCCCTATTGGCAGTTGGAGCTGTTCATCAGCACCTTGTTTCAAATCTTGAGAGGACACGCATAGGGTTGTTGGTTGAATCTGCTGAACCTCGTGAAGTGCACCATTTTTGTACCCTTATCGGATTTGGCGCAGATGCTATATGCCCTTATTTGGCTATAGAAGTAATATGGCGGTTGAAGATTGACGGGAGGATTCCTCCTAATGATGATGGGCAGCCCTATACACAAGAACAACTTGTCAAGAAATATTTCTATGCTTCGAACTATGGAATAATGAAAGTTCTTGCAAAAATGGGAATCTCCACCCTTGCATCTTACAAAGGTGCTCAGATTTTTGAGGCCCTTGGTCTTGCTTCAGAAGTGGTCAGCAAGTGTTTTGAAGGTACTCCTAGTAGAATCGAGGGTGCGACATTTGAAATGCTTGCGCAAGATGCTCTTCGTCTCCATGAGTTGGCATTCCCGTTGAGAACTTTACCACCTGGAAGTGCAGATGCAAATGCTCTTCCGAACCCTGGGGATTACCACTGGAGGAAAAACGGAGAAGTTCACCTTAATGATCCTTTTGCCATTGCAAAATTACAAGAAGCAGCTAGAATTAACAGCAGGGAGGCATACAAAGAATATTCTAGGCTTATTCAGGAGCTGAATAAGACCTGCACTCTACGTGGTATGCTGAAATTTAGAGAAATTCCTGTTAAAATTTCCTTAGACGTGGTTCAACCTGCAAGTGAGATAGTGAAGCGATTTTGTACTGGAGCAATGAGTTATGGATCCATTTCCTTGGAAGCTCATACTTCACTTGCTGAGGCTATGAACATACTCGGAGGAAAATCTAATACAGGTATTTGCCAGTTGCCACCATACAGGAGATCTGGCCTTTTCCATTGCCACTCTGATGCTTATAGACGTTTAGGGAAAATTAATACTCTTAAATATCAAGTGAACTATATGTTGCATATTTGTTTCAATTCTGTCCTTTGGTTCTAAGCGTACTTCATGTCACATGATAATTTCTAAAACTAACTGCCTCCATTAGATCTTTGTAACATAATTTATTCCAAAATCAATCTAACTATGCTTACTTAGAATTTCGAAATGATATTCACCTGAACTGCAGTAATAATATGACTTTTAAGTGGGGAGAGTAAAGCCTAATTTAGAACTCAAATCCACCTTCTTCATTGGCCTAGCTTAAGTTTTATAGACTATAGTGGCCATCTGGATTCAATCCAATGGCTTAGATTGTAGTTTTAATTCTCCTATTTCAAGGCTAGTCCTCATTCGATATGTTCATCCCTTTTAAATATGTTACATTATAGGCAGATTCCTCTGTTTATATGCGGCACACCAACAGCAGCTAGGCTGAAGCAAGTTGTTTCTCAATTGTTGTTTATTGAGTTCTTAAATTTTCCTTATAACATTTGGACTTCTATCTGTAATTGCATATTTTTTATAATATTTTTATGACTTATTTGTGCATAGTTATTTACTCAGAATATCAAATTTGTAGTATAGATTTTTTAGAGGTAGTGTGGTTGGTAATTAATTCCATTTTATATGTTAATTGGGATGCATATCTACAAAGGTGAGGGAGGGGAACAACCGTCTCGCATGGAGCCTCTTCCTGATGGTTCGATGAATCCAAGAATAAGTGCAATCAAGCAAGTTGCCAGTGGAAGATTTGGAGTTTCCATCAATTATCTGACTAACGCAGTTGAACTGCAGATAAAAATGGCTCAGGTATTTAACCAGATTGGTGCTTTGTACAACTATAGAACTTATCTGTGTATAACTATGTTTACACTGTTTGACTTAAAGTACCTATGTTCCGACAATATATGCACGATAACTACTGCTACGGTTATTCGTCATGTAGTGGAAATTTATGTCTTGTTCCCCTGATTATACAGGGTGCTAAACCCGGTGAAGGCGGCGAGCTCCCAGGTCACAAGGTCATCGGTGATATTGCAGTTACAAGACATTCCACAGCTGGTGTAGGGCTCATTAGCCCACCTCCTCACCACGATATATATTCCATTGAGGATCTCGCACAACTTATCCATGACCTTAAGGTATAGTCTCGTGATGATGTTTCCAATAGTCCCGCTATCTATGTTTATGACTACTTTTTAAAAAGAGTGTGCTTATGAGTTATTACTACTTAGTGTTAGTATCCAGTTTGATACTTCTGCTTTTATTTCTTTATAGATTGCCATTTCTTGCTAACTTCATGTGTCCAAGAACCATTTGTAGTTGAAATTGCACATGGCAGCATATGTCCCACCTTACAAATTTTGCTTGCTTATGTTATGTTCCCTCTCTGTGTAGAATTCAAACCCAGGGGCCAGAATCAGCGTCAAACTAGTCTCTGAGGCAGGTGTAGGAGTTGTTGCTAGTGGTGTTGTGAAAGGACACGCAGACCATGTTCTTATCTCTGGGCATGATGGAGGCACTGGAGCTTCTAGATGGACAGGAATTAAAAATGCTGGACTTCCTTGGGAACTTGGATTGGCCGAGACACATCAGACTTTAGTGGCAAATTTGCTCCGTGGCCGAGTTGTTCTTCAGACAGATGGACAGTTGAAAACTGGTAGAGATGTTGCAGTTGCTTGTTTACTTGGTGCGGAGGAATTTGGGTTCAGCACAGCCCCGTTAATCACCCTTGGCTGCATTATGATGAGGAAGTGTCATACAAACACTTGTCCTGTCGGTATTGCTACACAAGATCCAGTGCTCCGAGAAAAGTTTGCTGGGAAGCCAGAGCATGTCATAAACTACTTCTTCATGCTTGCTGAGGAGCTACGAGAAATCATGGCTCAGCTTGGCTTCCGCACCATAAATGAAATGGTTGGGCGATCAGATATGCTTGAGGTTGATCCAGAGGTACTGAAGGGCAACGAGAAACTTGAGAGCATTGATCTCTCACAGATATTGAAACCTGCTGCTGAAATTAGCCCAGGGCTGTTCAATATTGTGTTGAGAAACAAGATCATGGCCTTGACATGGCATTAGATAACAAACTTATAGCCGCCTCAAGAGTTGCCATTGAAAAAGGTATCCGTGTTTTCATTGAGACACCAGTCCGGAACACTAACCGAGCTGTTGGCACTATGCTCAGTCATGAAGTCACAAAACGATATTGCATGCATGGACTGCCTTCAGATACCATCCATGTTAAGCTCAACGGAAGTGCGGGTCAAAGTTTTGGTGCTTTTCTCTGTCCTGGGATCACTCTTGAACTTGAAGGAGACAGCAATGATTATGTTGGTAAAGGATTATCTGGTGGGAAGATTGTTGTGTACCCACCAAGAAACAGTCGATTTAATCCGCGGGACAATATTGTGATTGGTAATGTGGCTCTCTATGGTTCTACTAAGGGAGAGGCATATTTCAATGGTATGGCAGCAGAAAGGTTTTGTGTTCGCAATTCAGGTGCTCAAGCGGTAGTTGAAGGAATTGGCGATCACGGATGTGAGTACATGACAGGAGGCATTGCTGTTATTCTTGGAAAAACTGGTAGGAACTTTGCCGCTGGCATGAGTGGTGGTATTGCTTATGTTTACGATGTGGATGGGAAGTTCAGCACCCGTTGCAATCATGAGTTAGTTGACCTGTATGTGGTAGTTGAAGAGGATGACATTGTAACATTGAGAATGATGATAGAACAACATCGACTCAACACAGAAAGTGATTTGGCCAAACATATACTCTCTAATTTTGATGATCTCCTTCCGAAATTTGTAAAAGTTTTTCCAAGAGATTACAAGCGGGTTTTGGATAATCAAAGGATGGAAAAGGCTGCTAAAGAAGCAGAACAAAAGGTGAGAAAGGTGGTGGTGGATAAGAAGGCAAGTGAAGTGCTTAAAGATCCAAATGGTATTCTAGTAAAGACTAAGGTAAATTATGGTTTAAGCAAAAATTCTGTCATTCGCTACATTGTGATGTCTAACTTAACTAATGGAAGTTACTTAATGACGTCCTATAGAAAAATAGTTGTTTTATCTGATGTGGTCATAGATCATAATTATGTAATCTTTCTTGGTTCTAATTAATTTTGGTATGCAGAAAGTAGAGGACGAAAAGTCCCCAAGCCGACCAACACGAGTTGCCAATGCTAAAAAGTACAAAGGTTTTGTAACATACGAGAGAGAGGGGATTTCTTATAGAGATCCAAATGAACGTGTTAAAGATTGGGAAGAAGTTGCAATTGAATTGGTGCCTGGGCCACTACTAAAAACCCAATCCGCTCGATGCATGGATTGTGGCACTCCTTTCTGTCATCAGGTGAAACTAAAGTTTTGTTCTTTTTGTGTTTAAGGTTGCTGAATTCGCTGCATTGCGCATTGAATTTCTTTTACATATAGTTTCTTGACATCATTGTCATCTTTATTTTTCTGCATCTTAAATGAAATAAGAGAACCAAGAGCTATATTTAAGTCATCATTGTCACAAGCAAGGATCGAAATCCCGGAAAAGGGGGAATTCCCGGTCGTCAGTCGGAAATGGTAACCGGGCGGTTACCGGAATTCCCGAAAAAAATCCGAATGAAGTTCGCAAACTGAAATTTGAATTTGCTTAAAAACCGGCCGAAATTCAAAACGGAATTTGAATTTGCTAAATTGAAAAAAACATGGCCGGTTTTGTAGCTCCCGGTCCCCACCTATAAGGCCGGTTACCGGCGCGATTTCGTTCCCTGGTCACAAGCATAGTTCTGTTATCAAAGATAGTTGTTATGGTTCATGTAACTCTTACTCAGAGGTAAAAAAACCCGGTCGGTAACCGGTTTACCGGCGGGCGGCGATTAAAAAAAAACCGTCAGAAAAAATTTTGATTTCAAATTTGAATTTTTGATTCCATAATGTCCTTCCCCAGTTGGTTTAGGCATTGTTATGCTAGATTATCTAGTGAAACTTTGGTTTTTAGTATATTTAGCACTTATAATATACAAAAGAGCCTTTGATGCTCTTTGGATGCTTCATCCTGTCATGTTGGCTTTGGACAACAGCACATGCCATTGCCTCCCTCTTGCATAGTGAATTGCTAACCAATGGACCAAAATGCCCATAGCCAAAAATATCTTGAGAGCCTTAGAGATGAGGCAAGGGCATAGTGGTCATTAACCAACCACAAGGGAAGCCAGCTCTAGAGAATGAAGCTACCAAGGAGGACTTTTTATGTACAACTTGAAACACTTCCTCATTAATATTTGCATTATTCTAAATTTCAGTTTAATAATTACCGTTTTTCTATATTTTCCGAATTTCCGGTTTTTCCACCGGTTTTTCCGGTTACCGGCCCCCGGGAAAGATGAAGTTCAAAATTTGAAATCCAAATTCGTCCGTTTTATTTTATTTTCCGGTAAATGGCCCCGGACCGGGATTTGGATCCATGCTCTTACTTATCCATACAAGAGTCTTTGGCTGAAATGACACGTTTTTTATACGAAATAGCAAAATTAGTACCCTCGCGAATGAAATGACAAAAATGGTATCCCTACCGCGCTATTTTGCCGTGGAACTGACATGCTCCTATCCCAGATAGCAGCAGGATGGTTGCCGCGATCCCAGTCCGCGGCAGGAACGTGTGTAGACCGTCTGCCGTGCTGGCATGTCATCTAGCTGTGGTCTGGGTGCGCGGCAAGCGTCCTGCCGGGATCTAGGAGAGTGACATGTTGGTTCCACGGCAAAATAGCATAGTAGGAGTGCATTTTTGTCATTTCGTTCGTAAGGTGGCTAATTTTGCTATTTCATTTTAAAAAGAGGCTAGATGAGCCAAAAACTGATCCATACAATATCTTTATACACATGCCCCTGTCAAATTTAAGCATTTTCATGTTCTTATCTGTAAAATAAGTTAAAGTTTAATGCTATCTTTTTTTGTAATTATCTTATTTAAAAAATTTGCAGGAAAGTTCTGGTGCTGGTTGTCCTCTTGGAAACAAGATCCCTGAATTCAATGAATTAGTTCATCAGAACAGATGGCATGAAGCCTTGGATCGCCTGCTTGAGACAAACAACTTCCCTGAGTTCACTGGACGAGTTTGTCCTGCTCCTTGTGAGGGTTCATGCGTACTTGGGATTATAGAAAATCCAGTATCTATAAAAAGCATAGAGTGTGCCATCATAGACAAAGGCTTTGAACAGGGATGGATGATACCACGGCCTCCGCTTCAGCGAACAGGGTATGCTTTTGTTGTCATGTTTTAACTTTGTTATTGCATGAGTGAAAACATGTAATAATAGTTGCATCTAAACTGCTTATTTTTGCAGAAAGAATGTTGCCATTGTTGGCAGTGGGCCAGCTGGTTTGGCTGCTGCAGATCAGCTCAATAAAATGGGTCATTTTGTGACTGTGTTTGAACGTGCTGACCGTATTGGAGGCCTGATGATGTATGGAGTTCCAAACATGAAAGCAGACAAATCTGGCATTGTTCAACGCCGTGTCGATTTAATGTCTGAGGAGGGGATTACATTTGTTGTGAATGCCCATGTTGGAATTGATCCTTCGTACTCCATTGAGCGGCTCCATTCTGATAATGATGCAATTATTTTGGCTTGTGGGGCTACAAAGCCAAGGTGATTTACCATGAAACACTTCAACACGTTGGAGTTTGACTTATCTGACGAACTTCATCCTTAGAACCAACAACTTCCACTATAGTTCTGTTGTTGGTTATGTATTTGAAAATTATGCTGATGTTTAGAGTATTATCCTTGAGCAGGGATCTCCCTATTCCTGGACGTGAATTGTCAGGCATTCATTTTGCTATGGAATTTCTTCATGCCAACACCAAAAGCTTGCTTGACAGCAACTTGGAGGATGGTAACTACATATCTGCCCAAGGGGAAAAGGTGGTTGTAATTGGAGGCGGGGATACAGGTACTGATTGCATTGGGACATCCATTAGGCATGGTTGCAGCAACCTTGTAAATCTTGAACTTCTACCTGAACCACCAAGAAAGAGGACACCTGACAACCCCTGGCCACAGGTTAGTACCCTCATTATGACAAATTCGCGTCTGTTATTACTTTACTCGCTTGAATAAATTTACAAATGTATGGATAATGAATTGTAGGCAATGTGTTGTACTTGTACTATTGCCTGTACTTCCATTAACATTCATGTTCTGTGATAAATTCTCATTTTGGTGCGTATATTATTTCTTTTAGTGGCCGAGGATCTTTCGTGTTGACTATGGGCACCAGGAAGCAGCTAGCAAGTTTGGAAAAGATCCAAGAACTTACCAAGTCCTCACAAAGCGTTTTATCGGAGACGAGAATGGAAAAGTGAAGGCCCTCGAGGTAGTACGTGTGGAATGGGGGAAAGTGGATGGAAGGTTTCAATTCAAGGAGGTTGAAGGATCACAAGAAATTATCGAGGCAGATCTTGTCCTCTTAGCTATGGGATTCCTTGGTCCTGAAGCGGTTAGTTTTCCTCCCTTTCTCCTACAGGATTAGCATGATACTAGCGTGCGTGAGATATTTGTCTTTGGATCAAATAACGCATAGTGCCTACCCTTGTGCAGACCATTGCCGAGAAGCTTGGTTTAGAGCAAGACAAGCGGTCGAACTTCAAAGCTCAATTTGGAAACTTCGCGACAAGCGTGGAAGGCGTGTTTGCTGCTGGAGACTGCAGACGTGGGCAATCACTAGTTGTTTGGGCCATCACAGAGGGGCGGCAAACTGCAGCAGCCGTAGATAAGTACTTATCAAGGGATGAAACGAATTCCACGGAAAACATCGCTGCCTAAGTACAGGTCTGGTACCAAACGTAGCTGCATAAACAAAGTAACAAACCAAACGCTTCTGTAACTTTTGGTACGGGCAGTGACAGGGACTAAGCTAGGATGTCCATATGCTTTTCCTTTTAGTGGGAGCGAACCAAATGAGATTTTGTTTTTGGTAAAAATATAAAAGAGCTCGTAATAGTTGTAAAGAAAGGAGAGCCCTTACGTTGTTGTGTTATAGTAGGTTGATAAATGTTTTTAAAAAATTGAGCTTATATTTATCGTTCTTTTCCCATTTCTTGTTTTCCTGTCGAAAAAGCCAGTTCTTTAGATTCTGTAGTACGAAGAATGTATAGTTATGTTCAAGAAATGGATGAAAATTTGTTGAAAACATTAATATAAGTAAATATCCTCTTTTTATCTATCTTTTTGGGGTGCATTTATAAATCTGCTACTGCATGGTTTTTAGTGTTTCTGTATTGTTGACATTGAGTAGCATGTGAATCTGCAATGAAAATTAGTCTTGCAGTTGTGTAAACGCTGGCTACCATGGTTTTGAAGAAATTCAATCATGTGATGTTTGCTACCTTGGCTCTTCCTTTCCTAAACAATTTTATCATCTTTGCATGACATCTTCGGAATTCGGATGCTATTTAACTGGTTTATGTTTGTATAACTGAATCAACGTCATGCACCATTAGTCTAGAAGATGGCAGTCTCATCTGATTCAAATAAAATCAGTTAATGATGCTTGCTCTATCGTCTAATTCTTAGTTTGACGGCAAATGTTTTGACAAGAGCACTGTATTTATTCTAAACTAATAGTGTCGTAATAAAAACAGTGCCATCCATTCTTGATTCAGTTTACGCCCCGTGCTTGACCAGCATTTCTCGCATTGCTCGTCACTGTAGATTGCGATATTTTCCGAATGAATGACGAAACATAAATAAATTTATATAACACGTAACAAGATTGACCTTTGAATGCTGAGGATTGGGAGCTTCAGTTTTCAAACGTAATTGCTTGTTAAGTGTAAATCCCTTTTTTATAAGAATGAAGTTTTAAAACTTATAAAGCATATTAGCTTAGTAAGTGATCATAAGGAGAGTGGGTTTTTTTTCTATAGCAAATGATAACGAGAGTTGCCCTTGTCACGAGGTTGGAAATATAGTTAAGTTCCTTGTAACGACCTAACAATTATTGGGTAACACGAGAATACGTAGGAGAACTAAGCATCATTATATTAATAGAAGGAAAATAGTACAACAGATATAAAAAAAATTGTCAAACAGGACTTACCATGTAAGTTTGGTATATCTTATTTCAAGACATAAAAAATTGCCTATTTTTCATCAGAGACATGGAATTTTGATTTCATATCTATGACATGTTTGAAGCGCAAAAATATGATATAGAACTATACAATCCCCATAGGAATCATGCAAAAATCCTACTACAACTTACATATTGATCGCAGCATATCCATGTTCCGAAGTATATTACCTATATTTCCTTGTTAGCTTAAGCTTTGGGTAAATTGATTTGGTGCATGCAAAAATCCTACTACAACCACTACTACAAAAATGCTAATACTAGACGCTTTATCACAAACGGTTGACCAAAATTATTTGTATTAAATACAATCATAGGCGGTTTTGGTTTAACGATCGTCTGTGTTACTAACTACGCTAAAAACTATCTGTGAATAAATAATATCATAGACGGTTCGTATTGAAACCCGTTTGTGAAGTATCACGGACAGTTCTGAACAAGAACGGTCTGTGATACTACTAAATTCACATACAGTTATTTATTGGAACCATTTGTAATTAGAAACAACTGATTAGCCGATTCCAACCACTCCCGATCAGGCCAGATTGATCTTTTAAAGTGGTCGAATTGAAGCTGATATCCCCCAACAGAAGAAAGCAGAAGATGTGTAATCCGGTAGGCACCTTGTTTCGTATCATATAATGTAACTTTATTGTCTTGACGTGTAACTTCCGATCAATAGAAGAATGCAGAAGTACTTCACGTGATCGATCGATCGGAAGTTACACATCATAGACAGTGAAGTGCTCACGTGATCGTAGGGGTATAATATTCTACCAATTTATTGAAGACTTCAAATCCATAGACCAAATTGACTTTCCAACCACCTAAATTGAATTAGTTGATAGATCATCCATGGATTTTGTTCTTTCCATATACGGTGGTCGAAAAGTCAATTTGTTCCATGAATTTTGTGTCTTGCTAGCTAGAAGGGTAAGGATCGAGATGAGAACTTTAAGCAGAAATGGAAGTAGGAAAAGATGGAAAATCTGTGAGTGATTTTTTCTTAGTTCTGCGCGCCCTTCTGATGGTTATATATAGGCTAAACAACTTGTGGTAAGATTAAATTAATGAATAAAGACAGAAGTCCGATAGATAGGATTTATTAGAATCTTCTCCTAATAAATCGTTAGAAACCAAAGCTTCACCATGTTTTCGGGAATTCTTTTTAAAACAAATACGGTTGACACTCCTTTTCCTATGTTTACAACTAAAGCTGGAGGGCTCATCACATATGGTTTTTTTTAATAAGAACCTTCTGTGATTACATACTTCATAGATGGTTTTTAAATATAACTGTCTGTGATAATTCAATCTTTCAACTCTAGCACGATGCGTCTCTTCGTCTCGTGCGTCGACGTTACGATGCGTCTCTTCGACGTTTTAGAAGAATGACCATCGTGCGTCATGGTGAGCACGCATGGTATTGGTGAGCATGCA
Source organism: Hsuehochloa calcarea (assembly GCA_036346395.1). Lineage (NCBI taxonomy): Eukaryota > Viridiplantae > Streptophyta > Magnoliopsida > Poales > Poaceae > Hsuehochloa > Hsuehochloa calcarea. The sequence goes on along the minus strand of CM070601.1, from coordinate 11,650,373 downwards.
GAGCATGACGGCGAGGACCAAGGCGAGGAGGTCGGCCATCGCTGTCGCTTTTCCTCACGATGTCATCGTCCACATCGTCGGCCTCATGGCTGCAAGCTCTCCTCAGCCCATTGTTGACCTCTGCAGCCTACGAGTCACATACATATTCTGTTCTTTTGTTTTTGATAGGTATGAAGGAGTCAACATTTCATTAAGTTTTGTTCTGAGACAGTTTCTGAAGATGATTAGCATATCATATCCTAGTTAATTGTCGGAAAGCTCACGTGTTCGTTTCGGGTTCAGGTTCCGATAGAGAACCTGATTGTAATTCCTCTAAAAATCTATAAAAAGGAGAAAACCTAAAAAATCATATAAATTTATACGACGCAAAATAATCTTGTGTTGATTTTGTTTTGTGTCCAATATCCAGTTCTGAATTGAATTTGACTAGCAACATCGACCTTAATTTGGCCTAGCTCTTAATTTTCTCTTATGGAATAATTCTTGTATTAAGATTCTATCGTCTTGAATTTTATAGTTGCAAGACCATGTACAAGGCGTCCAAGGAGCGCGCCGTGGGGAGGCGCGTGGCGCTGGAGCAGGAGGAGGCGATGAAGTGGAAGGACAACGAGTGCTACCTCGCCGTCGTCAACCACTTGGCCAGCGCCGGCAACCCGGAGGCCTGCTTCATCATCGGCCACGCGCTTGTCTTCACTCCCCAAGGCATGCAACACGACCTCGTGTTTCTTGAACGGGTGGTCGTCGCCGGCCATAAGGCCGCGACCTACGTGCTCGACCTCCTCCTTTACACGGGCGGCAAGATGCGCGACGTTGGGAAGCAATACATTAGTCAGGTCGAGGGCGAGCCAGCCGACGGCGGATGGGAGACGGCCAAGAGGACCAACCAGGAATGCAGGCGGTGCCGGAGGCTCGCTACGGACATGGTCCAGGAGGCGGCGTGGAAGAAGATGGCTTGGCCGCTGGGCCGGGTGTGGGCACTGTCAAAGGACAGTCACCCGTGCACTAGCACCGTCTGCGATGTGATGGAAGGGTGGGACAACTACGTCATCTTCGGCAGTGACGACTGCAGGATTATGCATTAGTATGCCAAGTTCTTTGCAGAGTTATTGAACTACTTGCCGTAAAATTATCGGTTTTAGCATAGTTTTAGGAAATATTCATATATAATTCTTTACTAATATGTGAATGTGTCATATGTACTTCTGAATTTGCATTTATGTATGAATATTATAACAAACAGTTCTATTATAGAACCGTGTGTGATGTGAGACCATATCACTGACGGTTCCATAATAGAACTGTATATGATAAGTATCACTAACGGTTCCATAATAGATTCGTTTGTGATATCATTTTATTAATAGGAGCCTACTAGGGTTTGCGCCCTAACTCATCACTCCCCAGCACTCTTACTCTCGCTCGTTCCCCTCCCCACCCGAGTGCCCCCGACCTCACCGCCGCCGCCCCGAAGCCTCCTCCCCGACAGCCGCCCCCAAGTCGCACCATCTCCTCGGCGGCGCCCTTCTTCCCGTTGTCATGGGTTGTGACACCACGTTTCACTGCACAAGACACTCTTATCGTAAGAGTCTTGTGCAGTGTCACCATCGTGACACAACTATGGTGATGCCGCCGCCGGTCCAATCGACCTCCCCCTGACCAAATCCACCTCCCCGCCGCTAGATCTGGCTTCCCCTCTTCAACCTCTCAACCACCTCTCCCGGCACTTCTCCACTGACCTCCCTCGGCTACCCCTCCATTCTTTGTTGCTTCAGTTTTTGGGTTTGAGTTTGATTTGTTTACTTATGTGGGTTGTTGTTGCTTATGCATACATGCAGGAGATTGATGTGGTGAGCTACTACCGGTGATCTATTTGCTGGTTGCACTAGGTAACTACTCCCCTTTACTCTCTATATATCATTTTCCTTCCCCTTGCTCTGTGATGTGGGTGATGAATGATATGGGCTATGGTGGGTGTTCTGTGATGGTTGGATGATATGGGTGGGTTCTCTGTGTATGATGTTAGTTCATGAGATGTGGTTCGTATAGGGTAAAATATCAGTTTTTACACATACAAATTTTTTCATTTTCTGTTGTTTCAGTTTTTGGGTTTGAGTTTGACTTGCATGTTTACTGATGTGGGTTGTTGTTGCTTATGTATACATGCAGGAGATGGATGTGGTGAGCTACTGCCGTGGTCGATTTGCCGGTTGCGCTGGGGTAACTGCTCCCCTTTACTCTCTATCCCTTTCTCTCCCATTGCTCTATTATGTGGGTGATGAATGATGTGGGCTATGGTGGGTGTTCTGAGATGGTTGGATGATATGGGCTGGTTCTCTATAAAGTCTCCCAAGCAATGGTTGCTTGTACCTTTAAAATCGGTTTCATATATATATTATTCGTAGTCCCCCGGCCACTTTCGGGGGGTCATCTACGCAACATGAGGAGGATGAGATAGCAGCCACGGGCAACTTCAAAAAGCATGGTTGCCAGGAGAGCATGTAGACATCCAATTACCTGGATGTTGTCGACAGATAATTAGACGTCGCTATGTTAAAAAAATAGCGTAGACGCGTAGGTACTCTGACTGGGAAGTGACATCATGTATCAGCAACCAACCATAGAACTGACTCTTCTTGAAGTTGCCCATGGCCGCTGTCTCATCCTCCTCATGCTGCGTAGACTACCCCCCGAAAGTGGCTGGGGGACTACGAATAATATAGATATAATATATATATGAAGCCAGTTTTAAATGCACAAGCAGCCACTGCTTGGAGACTTTATAGAGAAGAGTCATCACAGACGGTTCCATACATCAGCTATCATAGATGGTTTCATCTACAAATCATCAGTGGTACATCAGCCATCACAGATGGTTTGTAGATGAAACCGTCTGTGATACATCAGCTATCATAGACAGTTTCATCTACAAACTTCAGCTATCATAGACGGTTTCATCTACAAATTTTCTGTGATACATAAGCTATCACAGACGATTTTATCTACAAACCGTCGGTGATAGTCAACTATCACAGATGGTTCTGAGTCAATAATCGTCTATGATATTCTGCATCACAGACGGTTCGAAAACCGTCTATGATGACCTCATGTCATTACTAAACTATAAACTCAGATGGCTCAAGCAACCATCTGTGATGACGTTTTCGAACCGTCTGTGAAGACCTTTTCTATAGTAGTGAACTTACATATTGACCGCAACATATCCATGTTCCAAAGTATATTACCCATCTTTCCTTGTTAGCTTAATATTTTGGGTAAATTGGTTTGGTGCATGTAACTCAATATAATACTAAAGCCAAAAGGTCATTGAGTTTAAGACTTGGCTAATGCAATATTTAATAATAATTATTATTATGGCTCACTTCAAGTTCACGTCACAGCCTAGAGGAACCTAAATGGGATGAGCTTAAACTTTTGAGGAACAACCCAACTCCACCCGACTACATGGATTTGTTTTTCAACAATACAAAGCCCAACTCAAGCTGATTTTTAGAGGGGGAAATCCATAAAGCCCTCCATAAGTCACCATCCTTTTCAATTTGCTCTCCGTATCTCATTTTTGTTTACTTTGTCCCAAATAAACTAAGCTACTGTACAAATAGACCCTAAGGCCACACATTAACACAATTTCGCGTGGTTTTTTTTACTTGTTTCAGTGGGTTTGAGCAATTATTTATGTACTTTTAATACTTATTTTGATTATTTGAGTGATTTCAGTACTTGCAATACACAATGTTAGTATTGAAACATTAGTACTCAAGTCCAGTGGCAGATCCAGAAGAAAAACAATCGGGTGCCCTATACATATTATCACATGTGCATGGGATCATTGAGGTTATGTTACAGGGTGCACATATATGTATACATGGGCTTTGATAAAGTAAAATAAAATTGGACCCAGTGTCCTATGCATCCCTCAAGTCTCACTTAGATGCGCCCATGCTCAAGTCATATCTTACAAGTATTGGAATCACTCAAATAATTGAGGCAAGTATTAAAGTCATTGAAATAAGTTTTGTCATCACTAGAACAAGTATCAAAGATAATAAAACACATAATAAATATGATTTTTTAAATAATTTTTTTAAAAGAAAATTACAAAAATAAATACTCAGCCCAAAAAATAGCAAAAATGAGTTCATGTCGCTAGTTGAACTGGCGACAGGTTCCTATCGCCATTTCAAATGGCGACAAGTACCCCAGCCCCGTGCTATCGCCAGTCCGACTTCCTATCGCCAGTTGAACTGGCAACAGGAATCGAACTATAAAAAAACCCCAAAATCAGTCCAAACTCATTTTATTTCAGGAAAAAATAGAAAGAGAGGAGGAGAGGGAGAGAAGAAAGGCAGCGAAGCTCTGTGTAAGATCGAGGTGGCCGACTAGAGGGGGTGAATAGGCTGGCACGGATGGTGGAGGCGATGTGGGAGGACATCCAAGACCGCGGCCCTAGTCATACATCCAGGCATTTTCCATACAACCGAGTCCTAGTGACGGCGTTGGTCAACCGCTAGACGCCAGAGACACACACGTTTCACCTCCCGTGTAGGGAGATGACGCCGACGCTGCAATACGTGAGCTTCCGCACTGGTTGCCTGCGTAGGCTTCCACCTCTCCGGCACTTCTCCACGACCTCCTGCTACCCCTCCATTCTTTGTTGCTTGATTTTGGGTTTGAGTTTGATTTGTTTACTTATGTGGGTTGTTGTTGCTTATGCATACATGCGGGAGATTGATGTGGTGAGCTACTACGGTGATCTATTTTTGGTTGCACTAGGTAACTACTCCCTTTACTCTCTATATATCATTTTCCTTCCCTTGCTCGTGATGTGGGTGATGAATGATATGGGCTATGGTGGGTGTTCTGTGATGGTTGGATGATATGGGTGGGTTCTCTGTGTATGATGTTAGTTCATGAGATGTGGTTCGTATAGGGTAAAATATCGTTTTACACATACAAATTTTTCATTTTCTTTGTTTGTTTTTGGGTTTGAGTTTGACTTGCATGTTTACTGATGTGGGTTGTTGTTGCTTATGTATACATGCAGGAGATGGATGTGGTGAGCTACTGCCGTGGTCGATTTGGGTTCTTGTTGGGTAAGCTGCTCCCCTTTACTCTCTATCCCTTTCTCTCCCATTGCTCTATTATGTGGGTGATGAATGATGTGGGCTATGGTGGGTGTTCGAGATGGTTGGATGATATGGGTGGTTCTCTATAAAGTCTCCCAAGCAATGGTTGCTTGTACCTTTAAAATCGGTTTCATATATATATTATTCGTAGTCCCCGGCCACTTTGGGGTCATCTACGAACATGAGGAGGATGAGATAGCACCACGGGCAACTTCAAAAGCATGGTTGCCGGAGAGCATGTAGACATCCAATTACCTGGATGTTGTCGACAGATAATTAGACGTCGCTATGTTCAAAAAATAGCGTAGACGCGTAGGTACTCTGACTCGGAAGTGACATCATGTATCAGCAACCAACCATAGAACTGACTCTTCTTGAAGTTGCCCATGGCCGCTTTCTCATCCTCCTCATGCTGCGTAGACTACCCCCCGAAAGTGGCTTGGGGACTACGAATAATATAGATATAATATATATGAAGCCGCTTTTAAATGCACAAGCAGCCACTGCTTGGAGACTTTATAGAGAAGAGTCATCACAGACGGTTCCATACATCAGCTATCATAGATGGTTTCATCTACAAATCATCAGTGATACATCAGCCATCACAGATGGTTTGTAGATGAAACCGTCTGTGATACATCAGCTATCATAGACAGTTTCATCTACAAACTTCAGCTATCATAGCGGTTTCATCTACAAATTTTCTGTGATACATAAGCTATCACAGACGATTTTATCTACAAACCGTCGGTGATAGTCAACTATCACAGATGGTTCTGAGTCAATAATCGTCTGTGATATTCTGCATCACAGACGGTTCGAAAACCGTCTATGATGACCTCATGTCATTACTAAACTATAAACTCAGATGGCTCAAGCAACCATCTGTGATGACGTTTTCGAACCGTCTGTGAAGACCTTTTCTATAGTAGTGAACTTACATATTGACCGCAACATATCCATGTTCCAAAGTATATTACCCATCTTTCCTTGTTAGCTTAATATTTTGGGTAAATTGGTTTGGTGCATGTAACTCAATATAATACTAAAGCCAAAAGGTCATTGAGTTTAAGACTTGGCTAATGCAATATTTAATAATAATTATTATTATGGCTCACTTCAAGTTCACGTCACAGGCCTAGAGGAACCTAAATGGGGATGAGCTTAAACTTTTTGAGGAACAACCCAACTCCACCCGACTACATGGATTTGTTTTTCAACAATACAAAGCCCAACTCAAGCTGATTTTTAGAGGGGGGAATCCATAAAGCCCTCCATAAGTCACCATCTTTTTCAATTTTCTCTCTGCATCTCATTTTTGTTTACTTTGTCCCAAATAAACTAAGCTACTGTACAAATAGACCCTAAGGCCACACATTAACACAATTTCGCGTGGTTTTTTTTTACTTGTTTCAGTGGGTTTGAGCAATTATTTATGTACTTTTAATACTTATTTTGATTATTTGAGTGATTTCAGTACTTGCAATACACAATGTTAGTATTGAAACATTAGTACTCAAGTCCAGTGGCAGATCCAGAAGAAAAACAATCGGGTGCCCTATACATATTATCACATGTGCATGGGATCATTGAGGTTATGTTACAGGGTGCACATATATGTATACATGGGCTTTGATAAAGTAAAATAAAATTGGACCCAGTGTCCTATGCACCCCTCAAGTCTCACTTAGATGCGCCCATGCTCAAGTCATATCTTACAAGTATTGGAATCACTCAAATAATTGAGGCAAGTATTAAAGTCATTGAAATAAGTTTTGTCATCACTAGAACAAGTATCAAAGATAATCAAACACATAATAAATATGATTTTTTAAAATAATTTTTTTAAAAGAAAATTACAAAAATAAATACTCAGCCCAAAAAATAGCAAAAATGAGTTCATGTCGCTAGTTGAACTGGCGACAGGTTCCTATCGCCATTTCAAATGGCGACAGTACTCAAATTCCAGTTATCGCAGATCAGACTTCCTATCGCCAGTTGAACTGGCAACAGGAATCGAACTATAAAAAAACCCCAAAATCAGTCCAAACTCATTTTAATTCAGGAAAAAATAGAAAGAGAGGAGGAGAGGGAGAGAAGAAAGGCAGCGAAGCTCTGTGTAAGATCGAGGTGGCCGACTAGAGGGGGGTGAATAGGCTGACACGGATGGTGAAGGCGATGTGGGAGGACATCCAAGACCGCGGCCCTAGTCATACATCCAGGCATTTTCCATACAACCGAGTCCTAGTGACGGCGTTGGTCAACCGCTAGACGCCAGAGACACACACGTTTCACCTCCCGTGTAGGGAGATGACGCCGACGCTGCAATACGTGAGCTTCCAGACCAGGTTGCCCTGCGTAGGCTTCCAAATGGCAGCGTATGAGATCTCGCCCACGTGGCGCACAGAGTTCCTGGCAAGGTTCTAGCATGTCTGCCACGGACATGGATTATCACGAGTTCGAACTCGCACGGCCGAGCCGAGGTGGATCTGCCGCTTCACGTAAGTCTTAAATGCGTATGCGCCACGCTATGGCTGGAGTCACCAACTTCTTTTTCGACATCACCTCCCCTTTCTTGTTCAACCGCGGATGCAAGAATAGGCTTGGCATATGCCTGGGCCAGAAGGACCAAATCCCTCCCTCCCTTCCTCGCCACGTGTAGATATAACTGTCATGACTTTGTTCCCTTCAGCTGCACTAACTCCAAATATGTGGGCTATATTGCTCGAGTGGCAAGACAACTCAATCTCAGATCATACACATCATTGTTCTCTTGGAATATGTGAAACAACCACCGCATCACAGCGCCCCATGTAAGCCCTCTGCTCTTAGTAGGGGTCACGGTTGCCGATTGGAAATAACGTTGGTCAATCCCCGATTAACCACATATCTAAAATAAGACTACCCACCAAAAAGAATTGTGTACAATATACTGCACTACGCAACCGTACATCTAAAACTATGTAATCCATTCGGTTTAAAAAAATTACCTCACAGGTGGGCAACCGGACGGATAGTACTTCACTAGCTTCTCTCATCCCCTCTACTCCTCTCCCTTCCCTCCTCCTTTTTTCTGAACACAAATGAATCTTGTGCCGAATTTTAGGGTTTCATCAAGCCTTTATAGGGAAGGAGTTCATGTCGCCAATTCAACTAGCGACAGGAAGTCGGACTGGCGACATAAGGGGGGCAGAGTACCTGTCTCCAGTTGAACCGGCGACAGGAACCCATTTTTGCTTCTTTTTTTTGGCCGACTATTTATTTTTGTAATTTTCTTTTAAAAATATTATTTTTTAAAAAAACTAATAAATAGTGCTAACATGCAGCCTGGGATTATTTGCACGATAAATTAATTTATAGGAGGCAAAGTAAACAAAAATGAGATATAAGAGGTAAATTGAAAAAGCAAGTAACTTATGTGGTTTTCTTTTATTTCAGACATGTATGTTCCAAATAGGCCACTAGTTTTAGATGTCTAACATTTCTGTACAAAGTTTACCTTCTGACCAGTTTTGATGTCAATTAGGACGATAGTTACAAGTGTGAGTTTTAATTCCTGTTCGCGGCATGCTAATTAAAGGCTTGTCAAGTCCATCTTTGGGTCTGAGGAGCGTAGCACATATTTAGATATGTTGATTTTCATCAAGGGTTTAGAAGAGTGGGTTCGGGTGTCTACTCTAGTTTATTTTGGGCAGCTCTGTAGCTAAAGCTGATGCGGCTCCATTCCCCGTGGTTTGAACAGCTAGGACCAATTGACCAAAGGACTTCCCTATCCAGTGTTTCATCAAGAGAAACAAGAAGAACTCTACATGATCGTGACCCGTATGTAGGTTCTATTGTGTATTTGTGCTCAACGAATGTCAAATAAGTAAAAACACTTATCCACACGTATGTTTGATGCTTGTAATTTATTATTCTTGTTGTTGAACATGACAATTGAGTAATTGATAGCATCTAATTGAGGTTTCAAATAATCGTGAAATGATGGTCAAATTTATGAAAAAATTTCTAAAGAGAAAAGCACCCGATAGCACTACTAATGCTAGGAATTCACCTACAAAAGTTATCAATTGGGAAGAGGAAATTCATTTTGATCCAGGCAAAAGGAAAATGATAGATGACTACCATCCTAATCAGAAAGATGTGGTAAGAAGAAATTACTTGGATAATGGGCCTTGTCAACCTCGTACTTATGATTTTTCATATACACACTTTTGGGGATAAAAACAGAATGTTTAATCATGAATGGTTTGATGAGTTTGGGAGTTGGCCTGAATATAGTGAGTCCAAAGATATGGTATATTACTTTTGTTGTTTCTTGTTTAGGGACCGTAACAAGAAAGATGCTGGGTATGAGGTATTTGTTATAAATGGTTGGAATTGTTGGAACAAGAAAGCTAGACTAATAGAGCATGTAGGTGGTGTGAATAGCGTTCACAACCAAGCATTGAAAAATTATGATGATTTATTAAAAAGAGCACAACACATTGATGTTGCTATCTATACACAAAATGAAGCTTCAAAGGTTGCTTATTTCACTAGACTAAATGCCTCGATTGACGTTGCTAGAGTGTTATTGAAGCAAAGATTGCCTTTCCGGGGCCATGATAAGTCAAATTAGTCCTACAACAAAGGAAACTTCTTAGAATTTTATGAGTTCTTAGCAGAGCATGATCCAGCTTTAGGTAAAGTGGTGGGTAAAAATGCTGCAGGTAATTGTCTTATGGTGTCTCCTCCCATCCAGAAGGAGATTGCTCATTATTTTGCAAAGGACATATTGCATTCTATTATCAAAGAAATTGGACATGATATGTTTTGCTTGCTTGTTGATGAGTCCAGAGATGTCTCTTGCAAAGAACAAATGACAGTGGTCTTGCGGTATGTTGATAGTTGTGGAATTGTAAAGGAGGGTTTTGTTGGTCTTGTTCATGTGAAAGAGACAACTTCTGCCTACCTCAAGTCTTCTATTGATTCTCTATTTGCATAATATAAGCTAAGTTTGAAGCAAGTTAGAGACCAAGGATATGATGGTGCTAGTAATATGCAAGGTGAGTTCAATGGCTTGCAATCATTGACACGAGAGAAAGTAGCACATCTTATTATGTCTATTGTTTGCTCACCAACTTTAATTAGTAGTTGTGGCCGTTGTAGGAAAGCATAAATGTATTAGTAATTTTTTTAGTATGATTTCTATCTTGTTGAATGTGGTGGGTGGATTTTCAAAGAGTGGTTTAGGTTGTGGGCTCACCAACATGGTTCGAGATATCAATCACGACAAGTGCACAAGGTTTTAGGTTGTGGGCTACTTCAAACTGGGATGAGATTAAATCAAGAGCAATATCTTCAAAGACCCTAAGATACTCATTGGAGTTCTCATTATAAAACTCTTAAGAGTTTGGTTGACTTGTTCCAACAGTTGCCACAATTTTAGAAAGGACAGAACAAATAGAGATCAAGCATTTGGTTTACTAGTGTACTTTCAGTCATTTGATTTTGTCTTTTGTTTGCATCTCATGTTGACTATCTTGATAATTACAAACACCTTGTCACTAGCACTGCAACAAAAGGATCAAGACATTGTGAATGTCATTAAATGTGTGAAATCAACTAGTTTGCATTTGGATGAGCTTAGAAGAGATGGGTGGGAATCTGTCCTAGGTGAAGTGTATGCCTTTTGTGAGAAACATGGTATTCCTAAGTTGGAAATGGAAGAAGCTTATGTTAATCCAAAGAAACAATGACAAAGAACTAAAATTACCAACAAGCATCATTATGAAGTGGATTGTTTAATGGTGTTCTTGATTGGTTACTTCAAGAGCTTGATAGTCGTTTCAACGAGACAACCTCTAACTTGCTTGTTTGGTCGACCGCTTTGATTCCAAGAGACTCATTTCATGATTTCAATTTGGATAATTTTATAAGGATAGCTAAACTTTATCCCATTGATTTTGATTTTGGGAAATTGATAGACCTTAATCATCATCTTTGCATGTACATTGTCGATGTGCAACCAGATGATAGATTCTTCAACATATAGACTATTGGCCTAACTTTCTCAAAAAATAGTGGAGACAAGGAAACATCTTTGCTATCCTTTGGTTTATCGACTTTTGAAGCTAGTACTAGTATTGTCTATTGCCACTGCCACAGTTAAGAGGTGTTTTTCAGCCATGAGAATTGTGAAAAATTATTTGTGCAATCGCATCAGTGATGATTTCATAAGTGATAGCCTAATTTGTTATGTGGAGAAAGAAGAAATGAAGAAAGTTACCAATGACGTTGTGGTTCACCGTTTATGAACTTGAAAGAACGTAAATACTAAAAGGTATTGCATTTACTTTCATTCGAGTATTCTACTTTTTTACTAGATAATTTTAATTCATTTTGTTCTTTTTTATAGGTCATTGAGGTAAGATGATGTATTTTGCCAATGTTGGCTATCTTTATCCATGATTTCACCCTTTGTTGCTTCACTTTGCTACAATTAACAATATTTTTAGTGAGTTTCTTTATGTTGGTAAGCATTTTGATCGCTACTTCTTTATCATTGTACATTGCTATTGGTTATGTTGAAATATTGATGCTAAAAGTTGTTGGATACATTACTATTTAGTACTATATTGCTTCAAAATTATATATGTTATTATACATACGATGAAATAGTAAACCTCGGTTATTTTCATTCTAGTTCCGCCCGTCTTAACCCTAGACTCAAAAACGGCAACACCTCCGGTCATAACACCCCATCATGCACCGATGCACACCCTCTTACTTTTGAACAAGTCAATGAAGTCATCTCGTCTTCTTCCTCCTCCCTATCGCTTACTTTTGTCTCAATGTCACTATATAATACACACAACATGCCACTCAAACACGCAGACATCACCACCTCCTTAGTCTAGCTAGCTAGTTGCCTACACGCATCTAGCTAGGCATGGGAAACAGCCTGCCGCTGCCATGCGTGTGCCAAGAGGCCAAGGTTGTGGCCAAGAAGAGGAGGAGGAGGAAGAAGAGGCCGGCCAAGAGCAGCGTCAGGGCAGCGCCGAGGCGCTTGGTCGTTCCGGTGGACACGCTGGAGGACAGCGACGACGAGGAGGAGATCAAGAAGGCATGGCCGGGGTGCCAGGTGGAGCCGGTCGGCGGGGACGGGGTGCGGGTGAAGGTGGTGATGAAGAGGAAGGACGCGGCCGAGTTGATGGCGAGGCTGGAGGAGCGGGGCGTCGTGGAGAGCAAGGCTAGAATGGAGGAGCTCAACACCGAGCTCGGCGGCGGCATGATGAGCCCGTGTCGGGATGCGTGGAAGACGCGGCTCGCAAGCATACCGGAAAACTAGCTAGCTATCTCTGCACACTCTGCACGTACGTACACATGGTTTTATCACATAGCTGTACATTTTTGAGTATACTAGCACTATAGCTCATAAGCCTCAGGTATTTAGCTAGATAGGGCATGACAAGTTGGTTGCTTTTGTTGATTGTCTGTGTTGAGGAAGAGATCTTAGTCGCCCATGAAGTACATGCAAAGAGATGGCAACTAATTAGACCAATCTTTGTTTTGGCTGGGCAATAGTGTTATGGTTATATGGATATGATATTGTGCTCATATGTAATTATTGTTATTTTGAACATATGCATGCATGCATGCCAGCTCGATGAAAAACACAATTATGCAACTCGTGCTTACTTCTCGTAGGTATTGTTTGTGATCGTCAAAGCTGTAAAGATTTGGCCAGTATTGGAGTAGTTACTTGTCTCTTCTCAAGGTGGACTTTTTTTTTTGCTAAAATAGCACTGTTTACGACGAAATATCAAAAGTAATCCCCCGGCAAACGAATCGACAAAAAAAAGTCACCGGTGTTATGCTCAAAATGTCCAACATGTGTCCTACCGCATCCCCTCCAGTACATTTTGAGCGTGACACAGGTGATATTTTTATCACAGAACCGTATCATTTTAGCTGTTGACTCCTCAAGGTGAGATGTTACTTAGCTACAACAACAGGAACTGAGCTTTGCTCAGTTGGCGTGGGTGGCCGGCGTGCCACCCAGCCCACCCAAGCTCGAGGCTCGGGACTGCCTATATGCTGATTTCACTCTGAAATCAGGGGAGATAAGCACCCCTTGAATCAAAAAAACAAATGAACAAGCAGGTAGCTAGCTGACTCCTTTTCTGAATGGCCGTAGGTGATGTACCGTATTATGTGCTTGGACAGTCAACCACAATTGCATGGACACAAGTGAGTTGTTATTAAAGACTAGTAGGGTGTTTGTGCGTTGCAACGAAATTTCAAAAGAGGGTGATACATATTAGCAGATGGGATCCTAAACCGCATAATAAATATCAATTTTCTTTCACACACATATAAACATAAATATTAACTCTGTTTATTGCATTACTTGCTACTGCTACTGCTACTACTACCCAAAAATTAAAATTTTGAACTCATAGATTGTTTACCTTTGAAGGTTGAAGTTAATGCCGACTTTCCTCCCCGACGTGTTGCCTATTCCAACCATTGCTAGCTAACAAGAAAGAGGGCTACACGTCGATGACCACCTTCTTCCACCCTAAGCCCAAGCCACAACTCGATTCTCACGGCCACCGGCCTCTGCAACCCTCGTCAGCGATCGCGCGAGGGTGGGAGGTCCGGGAGGAGGCGTGCGGCGATGCTTGCTCCGGCGTGGAGTAGGAGGCGATGGCGGCGTATGGAAGGATTAGGATGAAGAGGATGCACTGCGGTGAACTCAATACGGCAGCGTGGTGAGGGAAGGACGCCTTCGTCTTTGCCTCTTCCTCGTGCGCCATCGTTGCCTCCATCCCTTCCCCGGCGCCGCTCTCCTCAAGGTACTATCGCCTACTCTCCTCCCTTCCTCCGTGCCTTCTCCGTCACCGACGCCACCTCCCTCCCGCTACCTCCTCTTGTCGCCGGCACTACCTCCCGTGTCGCCTCCTCATCGTCGCGATCCCTCATCTTCGTCACGCCGTCGTTGCAACCCGCAGATGGGTGTTGGAGAGGCCGGATCTTTGAGGCACAAAGCGAATGCCGACGGGCATAGGTGGCGAGTCACGACGCGAGACGTGAAGTAGTAGGATAACGAATTTCGTGTGTGTATATGAAGAAGAAGTGGTGTGTCAACGGTTTGGGTGGTTGCGGAAGAAGTGAGGTATGAATACGTTCACGAGTCCAGAGGGTGGCGGGAGACCTTATCCCTATCAGATTGGGTCCACATGTTGGTACGTCTCGACGAGGAATTTGAGTCGGGTGGAAGAGGCCAACCGCGCGCATGAAAGAAAGAATATTGTCCCACTGTGTAAGGGTAAGATCCTTATATTAGTTTTTTAAGAAAAGTTTGTTCCTACGGTACGATTTTCGCGGTACCAAATTCTTCTACCGATCGAACTACACCATTTCAGAATGCATAAAACAGTGCGGCACTAGTACGTGCCAACTGTGGAAAATGCAGCGCGTCGTTCGTCACTCTTGAATTATTGGTCGTCGTCTTTATATTCCAACGCAACTATCAAACCAATCACCGCTACTCGCCAGTTCAAAGCAAGCTAGCTGCCATGGGCAAAGTAGGCAAAATGTTCTCCATCCATGAGTGGTTCACGTGAGCTAGCCAAAGAAAACGAAAGCAAATCGAATGACCCGTCCAAGCCAATCGCCGTAGAATTATATGTAGTACATGCATGTCTCTTTATTTTCTATATACATATGCCTGCAAGTAGCAGTAGCATTAGATAAGTTTGAATTAATATAATTAGTAAGTGGTTCATACAAAATATGCAGGTAGTCACCAGTCAGATCGCAGCGCCGGCACTGTAAGGATTAAGTAACAACTAGCGTCTGTTTGCGCCGAGTGTAATTTACAAGTATATTCCATTCACACCAGCGATTTCTCTGAACATTTACGGGCCGTTTGGACAGTGGGATACGAGGGGAGGGAATGGGATTGAAATATAACGCGGGATAAATATATCCGTCAATTTCTCGATCCAACGGCTAAATTTATTCCAACTCGTATACCAATCCCAATCCCATTCCCACCTCTTAGTCTTTCTACCTTTCTGTTTAGACAGTAACATCAGAGTTCAGAAGTGGAGAAATCTCGAGCCAATTATTTACCTGCAAAGTTAATCTCTGTCCAAGTCATCTTAAGTGCATAAGTCCACAGCAATTGTTTTTTATGTGAATTTGCACCCAGAGTCAGATTATTATAGCACAGTGACATCGCCAGCTATAGGAATTAGGAAAACCAAACATCTCAATCTGCCACTTGCAGGTCTAGTGGGCACTTGGCAGATCTCGACATGAATGAAAATGTACACAAGCCAGAAAGGAACAAAAACATCAACACATACAGGAGAAAAACTACTCCACGTAGACGTCCATGTATTATCTCAGCCCTCCAGAATGCCTAAAGATTCATGTAAATGGAGAAGAAGATGGGTGTCAGACCCTAAATTCGAAATTTAGAATTATCTGTGTTCACATTATCCGTCCTTAGATCAGTAGCTAATGCTCACACTTACATCAATGGGTATCAAATACATATCAAGAAAATATAAAGCTATTGCATAATAATAAACAAATCGTAAATATTTCTTATAGTGTTTGTCTTTCAGAATGGCCGACAGGCCAAATACCTTTAAAGAATCAGCCGTGGACGTGGAATTAAAATATAACATGTGGAACCCTCACGATATACCCACAGACAATCGACTGAGGTCCGTGACCTAGTTTTTGTCCTTCTTGTCATTCAGTCTTGAAGAACGTGCGTAAGTATCCATGTAGCCTTCTTATTTTATACTTACTAAATAATAATATATTGAGTGAGCATGAGTCACTACTACAGAAATGGTCATCACAGGTGGTTCAAAATTGTCATCACAGACGGTTTTCTGAACCGTCTGACTTTATGTGTATGTGATAATATGAGGTCATCACAGGTGATTTTTGAACTGTTTGTGAAAAAAGCTATCACAGATAGTTCTGAACAACTATCACAGATGGTTTTTTTCTATTGCAAAAAAAAATCGAATTTTGAAACCAATCACTTGTTAAAAACCGTCTGTCAAGTATCACAAACGGTTCTTATTAAAACCCATCTATGATAATTGCATTTTCACATAAAAACCGTATGTGAAGTATCGCAAATGGTTCTTATTAAAAACTGTCTGTGATAATGATATATCATAGACGGTTCTAGCCATCGCTAGTAACATAGACCAAATTGTGCGTTGCAACGAAATTTCAAAAGAGGGTGATACATATTAGCAGATGGGATCCTAAACCGCATAATAAATATCAATTTTCTTTCACACACATATAAACATAAATATTAACTCTGTTTATTGCATTACTTGCTACTGCTACTGCTACTACTACCCAAAAATTAAAATTTTGAACTCATAGATTGTTTACCTTTGAAGGTTGAAGTTAATGCCGACTTTCCTCCCCGACGTGTTGCCTATTCCAACCATTGCTAGCTAACAAGAAAGAGGGCTACACGTCGATGACCACCTTCTTCCACCCTAAGCCCAAGCCACAACTCGATTCTCACGGCCACCGGCCTCTGCAACCCTCGTCAAGCGTATCGCGACGAGGGGGTGGGAGGTCCGGGGAGGAGGCGGTGGCGGCGATGCTTGCTCAGCCGGCGTGGAGTAGGAGGCGATGGCGGCGTATGGAAGGATTAGGATGAAGAGGATGCACTGCGGTGAACTCAATACGGCAGCGTGGTGAGGGAAGGACGCCTTCGTCTTTGCCTCTTCCTCGTGCGCCATCGTTGCCTCCATCCCTTCCCCGGCGCCGCCGCTTCTCCTCCAAGGTACTACTGCCTACTCTCCTCCCTTCCCTCCAGGTGCCTTCTCCCGTCACCGACGCCACCTCCCCTCCCCGCTACCTCCTCTTGTCGCCGGCACTACCTCCCCGTGTCGCCTCCTCATACGCTGTCAGATCCCCTCATCTTCGTGCACGCCGTCGTTGCAACCCGCAGACTGGGTGTTGGAGAGGGCCGGGATCTTTGAGGCACAAAGCGAATGCCGAACGGGCATAGGTGGCGAGTCACGACGCGAGACGTGAAGTAGTAGGATAACAGCGAATTTCGGTGTGTGTATATGAAGAAGAAGTGGTGTGTCAACGGTTTGGGTGGTTGCGGAAGAAGTGAAGGTATGAATACGTTCACGAGCCACAGAGGGTGGCGGGCTGAGACCTTATCCCTATCAGATTGGGTCCACATGTTGGTGCGTCTCGACGAGGAATTTGAGTCGGGTGGGAGAGGCCAACCGCGCGCATGAAAGAAAGAATATTGTTCCACTGTGTAAGGGTAAGATCCTTATATTAGTTTTTTTAAAAAAAGTTTGTTCCGACGGTACGATTTTCGCGGTACCAAATTCTTCTACCGATCGAACTACACCATTTCAGAATGCATAAAACAGTGCGGCACTAGTACGTGCCAACTGTGGAAAATGCAGCGCGTCGTTCGTCACTCTTGAATCATTGGTCGTCGTCTTTATATTCCAACGCAACTATCAAACCAATCACCGCTACTCGCCAGTTCAAAGCAAGCTAGCTGTCATGGGCAAAGTAGGCAAAATGTTCTTCTCCATCCATGAGTGGTTCACGTGAGCTAGCCAAAGAAAACGAAAGCAAATCGAATCACCCGTCCAAGCCAATCGCCGTAGAATTATATGTAGTACATGCATGTCTCTTTATTTTCTATATACATATGCCTGCAAGTAGCAGTAGCATTAGTTAAGTTTGAATTAATATAATTAGTAAGTGGTTCATACAAAATATGCAGGTAGTCACCAGTCAGATCGCAGCGCCGGCACTGTAAGGATTAAGTAACAACTAGCGTCTGTTTGCGCCGAGTGTAATTTACAAGTATATTCCATTCACACCAGCGATTTCTCTGAACATTTACGGGCCGTTTGGACAGTGGGATACGAGGGGAGGGAATGGGATTGAAATATAACGCGGGATAAATATATCCGTCAATTTCTCGATCCAACGGCTAAATTTATTCCAACTCGTATACCAATCCCATTCCCACCTCTTAGTCTTTCTACCTTTCTGTTTAGACAGTAACATCAGAGTTCAGAAGTGGAGAAATCTCGAGCCAATTATTTACCTGCAAAGTTAATCTCTGTCCAAGTCATCTTAAGTGCATAAGTCCACAGCAATTGTTTTTTATGTGAATTTGCACCCAGAGTCAGATTATTATAGCACAGTGACATCGCCAGCTATAGGAATTAGGAAAACCAAACATCTCAATCTGCCACTTGCAGGTCTAGTGGACACTTGGCAGATCTCGACATGAATTAAAATGTACACAAGCCAGAAAGGAACAAAAACATCAACACATACAGGAGAAAAACTACTCCACGTAGACGTCCATGTATTATCTCAGCCCTCAGAATGCCTAAAGATTCATGTAAATGGAGAAGAAGATGGGTGTCAGACCCTAAATTTAAAATTTAGAATTATCTGTGTTCACATTATCCGTCCTTAGATCAGTAGCTAATGCTCACACTTACATCAATGGGTATCAAATACATATCAAGAAAATATAAAGCTATTGCATAATAATAAACAAATCGTAAATATTTCTTATAGTGTTTGTCTTTCAGAATGGCCAACAGGCCAAATACCTTTAAAGAATCAGCCGTGGACGTGGAATTAAAATATAACATGTGGAACCCTCACGATATACCCACGGACAATCGACTGAGGCCCGTGACCTAGTTTTTGTCCTTCTTGTCATTCAGTCTTGAAGAACGTGCGTAAGTGTCCATGTAGCCTTCTTATTTTATACTTACTGAATAATAATATATTGAGTGAGCATGAGTCACTACTACAGAAATGGTCATCACAGGCGGTTCAAAATTGTCATCACAGACGGTTTTCTGAACCGTCTGACTTTATGTGTATGTGATAATATGAGGTCATCACAGGTGATTTTTGAACTGTTTGTGAAAAAAGCTATCACAGATAGTTCTGAACAACTATCACAGATGGTTTTTTTCTATTGCAAAAAAAAATTGAATTTTGAAACCAATCACTTGTTAAAAACCGTCTGTGAAGTATCACAAACGGTTCTTATTAAAACTCATCTATGATAATTGCATTTTCACATAAAAACCGTATGTGAAGTATCGCAAATGGTTCTTATTAAAAACTGTCTGTGATAATGATATATCATAGACGGTTCTAGCCATCGCTAGTAACATAGACCAGCACGCTTGTAGAACCGTCTGTGATAATTGCAACACTGACGGTTTCCAGAAATTGTCTGTGATGAGGCGTCCAGTATAGCCTATTTTGTAGTAGTAAGCACACAACCGCACTCACAAGCCAACACACATAGTGCAGTTATATAACATGCAAGTCTGTTCAAAAAAAGGTTCATGGTTATTTTTGTTTGCACAACGCTAAGTTTGAATTAATATAATTAGTAAGCAAGTCCTAAGACCTAGCATTTTCAACTAACACAGGTTTTAATAAAGTTGAGTTTTGTTGTAAAATACTAGTGGAGGCTCCAACCTCCTATACCATTGAGTGACTCCATCCACCTAATACCCATATTCTTTATCGGGTCACATCTCATACTTCTCACTAGTTCTCAACCAGGCCATCTCAAATCTCTTGGCTCCAACCCATCTTTTCATTCCACCTACAAATTATTTTATAAAAATAAAAGCTAATTAAATTAAGTTCTCGGCACCACCCATGACCGTGGGCACAGCTATCCAGGTAGTTTTTACACTCTACATAGTTTGCGCACTTTATCCACAAGAGACAATCAACCTATAATGTTCGTCTTGACACACTTCCATAGGTGTGCGACTAATATGATTGCCACAAAATCTTTACAAATACCCTACCTCAACGCAACCCCACCAGCTAGGTATCACCCCCTTAGGTCGCGCCCCTGAGAAGCCTCCCACTTGCGTCGTGTAGTTTTATTGTGGCTCCTACCCATACCCACGTCACACACTCACTAATGGTGAAGTTGCGATGATGCGAACAAATTAGTTAGTCAAGTCGTACCCATTATAGACTTGTGGTTGGACTATTTTTATGTGAGAAAGTCGTTACAGGAACTCAGTCCTTTATTAACTTGGGCGGTACTTCCCATACCCACTCTGTCGTGCTCTTCCCAGCACCCACCACGCTTTCCAGCCACCCAAGCTGAAATCTGGTTCTGGTTTTCTTTTATTTTGAAATATTTTCTAATCAACATACCAGTCAAGCTCCAACATCGACTACCAAATCTAGTTTCAAGTTTTAAATGATGTCAGGGCACATCATTGCTCGTGTGTCAATGTATCTAAACAATGCTATGACACTTAGAGATACAGACTTAGTAACTAGTCATGTATACCGTTATTACTAGGGTGACAAAGGATAGTGCCCAAGTTCAAGGATGGGAATGATATACTCAATTATCATTAAGGTATTAACTATAAGCTAAGTCAATATACTTGTATGAATCATAGCAATGAAATTTCATAATTTAAAATAACATATTTGTATTTCAAAAGTAGGTGCATCATGATCAAAGTGTTGAATCACTTTGTTCTAGGTCTTGAGGATCTTGGTCTTGCTCGACTTGATGTTCATCGGGAGCTTCGGTGTCTATATATGTGAAAATGACCAATGTTCGAATTGCATTAAAAAAAATTCAAATGAACTCTAAAATTGGTGTTTCCTGGTTGGACGTGTAGGGTTTGAATTTAGATAAATTTAGAAATAGAAATCATTCAATTTGGATTTAAAACAAGGAAGAACGAGCTTTCCGAAGTTTAAACCCTAATTAAATACCTGCAAAGAACAGAGGGGAGAGAGAGCCCTCTCTCTAACAGGTGGGGCCCTTACTATTTCCATTTTATTTTTATTTATTTTTCTAAAAGAAACGACCACAACAGCTGACATGTGGGGCCCGCCCAGCATGGACTTGGTCCATGTGAACAGTAAGTGGACCGAAGGCCCACGTGTCACTGGTGTCGGCTCATGGCTGGTTCACACTATGCACTAAAAGGGATGGCCCACACGTCATAAACTCATAGAACGATTTTTAGCTCCTAATTAACTTTTCTAATCTTATCGGGCCCGCATGTCATACTATCTTTAGTACTACTTACCCGCCTTAATCCTACTACTAAGTGCTAATGACGGAGATATCGCGCATCTTCCCTATTTGAACTTGAGCAGGAGAGCTCACGGGCCACATTTGCCATTGGTGAGCAGGGCTATGGGGGTGCCTCCGACCACCCAAAATGGGACCACATGGGGTGGACGACCCTTCTGGTGCCGGCATCGAGGGCCACGGTGGTCCCTAGCGGGGCGCGACGAGTTCTAGTGGTGGCGGCGCTCGAGCCCAAGTGACGCTTACACGCCGACGACCCCTTAAGCTAGGAAGCGTGCGCACGAGCATCTACGAGGTGCTAGGAACTCACCGGTACCGAGGTGCGTGCAACGGTCCTCACCCGGCGACGACAACCTAGGAAAGGGGGTGCCATTAGTTATCGGGGGAAGCTCAAGGGAGGTGAGGGGGTGCTTGAGACGGAAACAATAGGAGAGGGACTCAACGAGTGAGGTGCAGTAGTGGAAATGGCAGAGTTGGTCGTGAGTGAGGAAGACGAGGTCGCCGGCGAGCACCTACGAAGGGCAAATTTGATTGAGGGGAATTGAGCCTCTTGTCCCGGAACACAACATGACGCGCATGGTGGGGGAAGGAGCTCACCGAGACGGCAACACGGCAAAGGTGGCTTCGGTGACCGGAACAAAGCACCGTGCGCCTTAGGCGATTGCGCTCGGTGGAGAGGGGAAAATGGCTCGTCCAGGGGTGGGGGAGCGGCGTGCAGAGAAGAAAGAACAGGCCCATTGTAGGACTGTAGCCTTGCTTTCATGGAGGATGGTCCATCACTCCTACTAATTAGGGCCAGCCTATATTAGCTACAGACCCAATGATTAGATGGGCTTCTCCGCTCCGGCCTCTTGGACGGGGATCTTGATACAGATCACACGTCCCACGCAACGCAATCTCAGCCGTCCAATCTACCACCGGAAACTTTTAAAACCCCACGCCCTAGGTTTCATTCCTGTGCGCCGTCACTTCCTTCCTCCTCCATCCTTCCCACAACCACCTCCCCCACCCTCATCGGCGACCGGCGGCGACGATGGTGAAGGGACGCCAAGGCCAGCGCGTCAGGCTGTACGTGCGCGGCACCATCCTGGGCTACAAGAGGTGACCATCGCTTCTTCCCCCATGGCGATCTCCGGTTTTCTTGATTCGTGCCGTGGTTGTGAGGTTTTTTTTTCTTGTTGCGCAGATCCAAGTCGAACCAGTACGAGAACACGTCGCTGCTGCAGATCGAGGCGGTGAACACCAAGGAGGACGTGGGGTGGTACTGCGGCAAGCGCATCGCCTACGTCTACAAGGCCAAGACCAAGAGCAGCGGCACCACCATCCGCTGCATCTGGGGCAAGGTCACGAGCCCACACGGCAACTCCGGCGTCGTCCGCGCCAAGTTCCGCTCTAACCTCCCTCCCAGCTCCATGGTAAATCTCGCTCGCTTGCGCGGCGCACCGCATTGCGCTTCTGTTTCTTGGTTTTGTGTGTTCATTTCTGATGGTTTTGTTGGGTGATGTTGGTGGTGCAGGGCAAGAAGGTCCGCGTCTTCATGTACCCCAGCAGCATCTAAGGTAGAAGAATGCTGTACTCAATTGTCATTCATACATGCTTGTATAATGTGCGCTGTGTTGCTTGTTGCTGTTGGTCCTGGTGTTTACTGTCCAGTAATGGTGTTGAGCTTGGGAATCAGGTCTGAGTGCAATGGTATCTGGATTCTATAGATGTAGCAATTGTCGCTTAATTCATAACTCCTAAGGAATGAGATGATGTAATCTTAGGTTGTTATGTGTTAGATCCTTATGAACATTCAGGGGCCCCATGCCAGTTGGGGGAAGCTCTTCTGTTAGCTTTGAAATACCCGCAGGTTCTCTGCGGGGTGCTCGGAAGTTGGGGCCCTAGATAAAATGCAGTGGTCTCATAGTACGGGGCTGTGCTTTGGTTGATGTGTGTCTCATCAACCGGTTCCTCACAGCCCTGCCTCCAATGGCCTCTATATTTGTTATGGCACCTACTCATTAGTGTTATAGTATATTGTTATATCATCTACACACTAGTGTTGTAGTATGTAAGGGTAACATGTCAGCTTGGGTTTTTTCTGCTGTATTGTTGTATATTTCTATTTGTAAATTCATATGCTGCACCATATGCTTTGCTGTTGAGGTAATTCTAGGTGTTGTATTTCTTCCTCACGAGTTGCTGAGCCTTAAGTTTGGTTTGCATGGGAGTTGAAATTTATGCATACTGAACCAGAAAATTGTACTGGTTGCCCCATGTTTGTTTCATGCCATAAGAGTTGGGTGATTGGCTTTTGTGTATGGTCTTACTTAGTGAATATTGGGAACTCATTTTTTGGCAGTGTTTAATTTTACGGAAGTACAGAACCCAGGAATAGTAAATCCTAGGCATGCATGAACCGGATGAGATTTGGTGTCTTTGCCTTAATGCACTGTTTTTAGAGCATAATGCACTTCTCTTTGGTTGATACAAGTTTTCTGGTATACTACTGTCACAATCTAGAATTTTTTTCCCCCTTCTAAATTTCTCGTTTTATTTTGCATCAATGGTCAAAGCAGTTAACTCACAAAGTTTTCCGTTTTTAACTGAACAGGTATCTTGCGTATTCTGTGAAGTTGTAGTTGGCTAAGTGGAGGTTTGATGTCAGTTGGTCACCAGGTGTTCTTAGCGATTTTGAAGAGATTAGCATATCTTTTTTTCTGGACAGACTGTTGGTTGCAGTCAATTACTCATTTGCCTTGAAATGAAATATCATTCAGTGTTTATGAATCTTTGCTTGAGTGATAATATTATTGAGATGATATTGTCCCAACCTTACGATTGAGTTTCAAACAATGGTCGGGTAGAACATTTAGTTCTGTGATTTCTTTCTAAACCAGATTTCTTATCAGCAATAAACTTGGAAGTTGAGTGTTCACCGGGAGTGGTATTGGTGCAACAGGGGTGATGTTATACCAAATCCAGTTTTTGATTGTGGTCTTCTATGTTTCATTTGGACTGAGATCCAATGTCATGGTGCTACAGTACTGTGCATTTGCTCTGATCCCGGGCGTTGGATGGACAAACTTTGCTATAATCCGAGGCGTTTCCATCACAGCCGAGATCGCATGCTACGGTGACGGGTGCAGTGCCACGGCTACAGTTCTTTGCTACATCTCATCCTTGTTTTTGTACTGATGGCTACAAAGCAAAGACATGGTACTGTAGCACGTGACTTTGCTTCACAACGTGAGAATGGGGCTGCAGTCTTGATGTGGACATGGCTATAGTTAAATTTTTAGAAGCATGCCCGTCGGCCGTAGGATGGGTTACCGAATCACGCAAACAGAACAGGGCCAGTATTTGTGAGTCAATCTGTGTGCTGATGTTTTCCAAAGCAAAAGAATTGTGTGATGACCCTCCTGATGATGTTAAGTAATAATTGTTTCCTGCATGATCATGCTAAGTAAAAATTTGTTTAATTCGTTAAGGCTCTTGCTCATGTACCATAAAATGCTTGGCGTGGTTGCGCTGACCTATTGAGCAGTGACGGTGCATGCCCAGTTTAATGCCCTAGTACATTCTTTTCAGCTCGTGTTCATGTGCCTGACGTCTGGAATGGTTTCCAGTGGCACTGCTTAATTGTTAAATCGCCATTCGCCGGTGAGATGTGTTGGTCTGGTCTTTCTGGCTAAGAAATTGCTGTGAGCTTGATCTGGGGCGTTGCTGCTTATCTATCACGTTTGCCCCTTGGGTTCTGGCATCTTTGTTTTGCAACAGTGCGTTTGGGTTTGTCCACGGCAGATGTGGACGGATAGGTTCCAGTTCCGCCCACAACTTGTCTTGTGTGCCGTACAGCAATATTCGGGGATCGTGGGCTGTACCATGCGATCTCCCCATCGGTTTCTGAATCCAGTCTTGCTTGAAATAAAAACCTTCGAATTGCAGCTACAAGGCATTTTCGGCTACGGTGATTACTGATGCTATGTCTTTGCAGTATTGTAGAGGGCCCTGTTGCTGCGGTGGTATTTTAGAGGACCCGCGTCCCTGAGCAGCACGCCCAAGGCCTCAGCCATAAGCACAACGCTGACCTCGCCGCGCGAGAGCTGTTTGGTTCGAGTCCTGAAGAGGATATGGCCGGGAGCTACCTTCGTCTTGTTTGATTTGCGACTCGAGAGTCCAATTCGGTAGCCTGCCTGAGTACTACTCATGGTGAACAAGAAGCCCGGCTCAATCTCCAACTAAACATCACATCCACATCACATCCACATCAGATAAGAATTATCTATTTTTAAAGTTACAACCAAACAAGCCCTATGCAAAAACGCCGGACGCGACGCGCACGGCAATCTGTTCCTCGGTGGAGCTAGCTGATAGCGTCCCCCCCCCCCCACCCCCAATTTCTTGTCCAAAAAACGCGGCCGCGCCCATTGTTGCGCTGTGCACCTCACCACGAGCCCACCCGTCAGTGGGAGAGACGCGCCGCGCCATTGGTGCGCCGTGCACGCGACGTGACGGGCGGCTCAACCTCCACACCGGTGCCGCCAAAAATAACGCGACTGCCAGACGAATCTAATACACAGAGGGAGAGGAGGGGGAGATTCAAGTAGTAACAGATGGAGATGGGTAGTGTCGTGCGGACACAATCCACTTGGGCTCCGGCTGCGCGAGGCGGATCCCGAGACCGAGCCCTGGCGCCCCGCCGGGTTCGGTGCCTGTGCCTCACCATGCAGCAGACGCCGCCGTCCGTCCGCACGGTCACCGTTCCTTTCTCCGACCTCAAGGTAGAGTAGGTTCAGAGGTTTACGGAGTTGTTCTCCTGCAGCGTATTTCCGTGTTTGGTTCTCTGGTTTTGATGCCGTCTTGTGTGCGACTTGTTCTCGATTTGGGCGGCGGCGGCGGGTGCAGGAGAGGGACATGGACCTGAGCGCCAAGATCGAGGAGGGCCTCGGGCCCAACGGGCTCGGCATCATCTCCATTGCGGATGTGAGTGGGGTGTGCTAATCGCCTCTCTCTTTTTGCGTTGCTTTAGTTTCTACCTTGAACTGCAGCGTACTCCGGTTCTCACACAGAACTACAAAAGTCATGGAGTTTGCTTCTGAACTGAATTATAACTTATACGAGTTCGTTTGCTCTATGCATGCAGGTACCTGATTTTCCCGTGCTAAGGAAAAGGCTTCTGCGCTTGGCACCAAGGTATGTTGTATCTTGCCTCTGGTATATTGCATGGGATTTGTAGTTACCTCTCTTCTTTCTTTCTTGCTGTTTGTCAGAGTTGCAAACCTTCCTGAAGATGTGAAGCAAGAACTCGAAGACCCAGATAGCAGGTGGTAACCGGCAAGATGGTTTGTCATCCAATTGTGCTCGTAAACAAGAATTTGACTATGATTGCTTCACCTGAAAGCTCTTAGTTAGGATTGATATCTATCGTGTACTTCAGTTTGTGTCAAATTTGATAGTTCTGATTGAGCACAATATAAATATTGATGCTTGTGCAAACAATCACTAGCTTAAATGATTCATATACATTTGTCCTTTCTTCACAGGTATAACTTTGGGTGGAGTCATGGGAAAGAGAAACTTGAATCTGGGAAACTCGGTAAACACTCATTCATTTTACTAATTATGCATCCTATCATATGTGAGGTATTGCACATTCTTGAATGAATATTCGAAAGAGGTACTAAAGTTTGGGGACTAATGAATTTCGTTACCTAGCTCATTGTGCACGTCTTAAGCATATATGTTTGCGCTTTGCACTCTTTAATTTATACTGGTGAAAGGAACATAACAATTGCATTTAAAAAAGTAAGTCGATTGCAACAGTAGTATATTGAACAAAAAAGGGTATTGTGGTTTTGCTGTGTTTGAAGAACCCATATAATATCTTGGCGTTCTTTTTAGCGCCTAAGGTGACTTTTGATCATTTCATGCAGACACATTCAAAGGCTCCTATTACGCCAACCCAATTTTGGATATCCCCACCACTGACGATGTGCTTGTAAGTAGGTATAAGTTTCTAACATAAAATATTCATCTTGGTTTATTGATAGGATTTAGTACTATGAGATTGCCCCAAGCAGGGGAAAAAATCATGGCCGGTTACCACTGGCGGTAACCGGTCTTACCGGTGGGGACCGGGAGAACCAATCCTGGCCGGTTTCTTTCCGGTTTACAAATTCAATTTTCAATTTTCAAAATTTGGTTGGTTTTTAAGCAAATTCATGTGAATTTCATCCGGAATTTTTCCAGGAATTCCGGTAACCGGCTGGTTACTGTTACCGTTACCGTTACTGCCGACCGGCCGGGATTCCCTTCGGAAACGGTTTTTTGATCCTTGGTCCCAAGTCTAATATATTTAGTGAGATTCTGGTTTATTATAATTTAACTATCTTACTACAGTTGATTGTTTGTGTCACTCAAGATCTCCTTTCGTGTTAGCTACTTAATCTGAGAAATAGTTGTTACCATTTTCTCAGGAGAAAAATTGTTGTTATAGTTTTTAGATGTAATATATGTTTAATACCCACCTCTTGAGCAGCAAGCCAGCAATATTACATGTTCACACTTATATTGATTTCTGTTTGCTTTCGCGTGACGCCTGAATGGTGATGTTTTAATCTGCAGGTACCCATTGTACTGCCGACCAAATATATGGCCAGCTGATCATCTTCCTGACCTTGAGATAGGTATGACGTATGAGTGACTGAATTAGATAATCTCCTCAATGTCCTCGTATTCAGGAGCTTCCTACAACTGTTCACAACTATTTATTCACAGTACATTACAAGTTGACTGTTACCTTTATCGGAATTTTTATTGCTCATTCCACTTTGTTACCCATTAGACTAGTGTAACTTGGTGCTCTGCTCTTCAATCTTCCATACATTATACAGTGCATAGGAATGTATTTCGTGGGCAAGTTACAGGAGTACATATAGATCAGTAATCCATCTGCTATTTAGAGAACTACGTTCCAGTTAAAGTAGGGATATTTATATAGAGAACCGGATGTTGTACGCCATCTACCTTGCCGGCCTATCTTGTATCTCAAGAAGTCAAATGCAAGACATTCAAGAATTACAATCTGACATAACTTGTAATGTCCATTTCTTTTGGTGTCTGTGCCACCTATCAACGTGACCTTCTAAGTGATTTTAACAAATTATTATTAAACCCCCCCCCCCAATATTTTCGTACTAGAGTCAAGCCCATGTTTATGACACTTATTTCATTTGCAGCATTTAAAGCTCTTGGAAAGCTGATATTGGAAGTTGGCTTGATGTTGGCTTATCATTGTGATCGCTATGGTATGTACTACACAACCATCACTATAACTCAGCATGGTTTCTCTTGAAAACGCCAACTTTGCCAGAAAAGAAAATTACATAATAGCAGTAGGCAATTGTACAATTGGAGAAGCGAATGACCAGCTGAATACCCAATTAGTTGTTAGGTTATAGTGTGTTGTGAGTTTACATAACAGTTACTAACTCTGTTATACATGGCCAGTAGTAAAATTCAATGCAGCAACGATAATGCAACCACGTCCGTTTGTCTAAGTCAGATCTCCATTAGTTAACTGATTGGCTTAATTGTAATTTTTGAACTATTTCAACACGCAAGCAATAAATTTGGAGGCATATAATGAATTCTGATGATAACCACCACATTGTACTATAATATGGAAAAAGTATAATATTGGTATAAGAAATAGGAATAGCAGATATGGTATCACCAAGTCTCTTTGGGTAAAAGATGACCTCCATACTTAGTTCTGATCTTCTATCTGTACTTCTATTTTGAAGTTTGGTTTGATAATTAGTAAAATGTATCAGCATCTGTCTGTTTTTCAGTAATGCAACAAGGAGTGGGACCATATGATGGTGAAAGTCTTGAGCAGACAATTGCCCGTTCAAGGTGTCACAAGGGCCGTCTGCTGTACTACTTCCCCCGACAATTTAGGTACATCTAACAAGCATATATACAGTATTCCTGAAAAACAAAACAAGCATGCATGAAGAAATAAAATTGCTCTAGATAGTGAAATACCTTTATGACCTTCAGGTATGTTGGAGTTAAGAGGATGTAAACAGGTTCACTGTGGTTCCGTACTTCCACTAAACAGCCTATCAAGTATGATAGCATTGACACTGTACCATTGCACATATGCTAAGGCATTTTACATGTGCTGTCCATGTGGATCAAAGCTTGAAACCTTTCTTGCTCTTGTAACATTCGATATATTTTTTGTACCCAAGCTTTTCAGTGTTTTGTAATAATTGATGATTACTTGTCTCTTATGACAGTAAACAGAAAGAAGAAGGTGGTTCTTCTGTTTCATCATGGTGTGGATGGCATACTGACCATGGGTCTTTAACAGGTAATTCGTGGTAACCCTATGGTTGAAAATTTTCAGTTAGTTTTATGTGATAACTTGTAAAAAACTAAAAGTGAGTTGTAATCAAACTTATATTGCCAAATTGTTAGCTCA
Source organism: Hsuehochloa calcarea (assembly GCA_036346395.1). Taxonomy (NCBI): domain Eukaryota; kingdom Viridiplantae; phylum Streptophyta; class Magnoliopsida; order Poales; family Poaceae; genus Hsuehochloa; species Hsuehochloa calcarea. The sequence goes on along the minus strand of CM070601.1, from coordinate 11,620,603 downwards.
TATCCTTACCATGTTATAAGAATATCTTATCTCAATTTTTTTCTAGTATCTAGCTTTCAAAATTATTGTAGTTTTTTTCGTTTCAAAAAACATTTATTGTAGTTAATAGTTTGACTGTACATGCAGGACTTACATGTGGCTTGTTTACGAGAAATTCAGTGGAGATCCCCTGTCCTGATAGTGCAGCTGGGCTATACATCCGGACTCGTGATAATCGAGCTGTCAAGGTAACTTTCTGTGAATTACTATAGCATTCTCGTCAAGTATAGATAATAATCTATGTAATTTAATTTATACACAGTCATCGCTACATTAAACATCAATGAAAAATGGTATACCTGCGCTTCCAGCACTGGGAAATGTAGACACACTTGAAACCAGCTTTGCTCGTCGTTGGATAATAATTGCATGGAAACTACGTAACATTCTATTCAGAGAGGGCTAGCCGGATAGGTGCTCTGTACTTATTTGCTTTTGGTTGGATACTTTAGGCTACATTTGAGGAGGATGAATTGGCTTACCAAATTGGGGAAACTACTGAAATACTATCAAGAGGTCGTCTATGTGCAACTCCACACTGTGTGCAGGTATTATATAAACCAATATACATATAACTGCACCTAGCTTTGTAGTGTAATAGGTAAGTAGTGTTCCTACGGTTGTAAGTTCTTATACTGATGCTGTTATTTCTAGGCACCCAGTAGTGAAAATGCTTCTAATGTTGAACGCTCTACTTTTGCAATGTTCATGCAACCGGATTGGTATGTGCAAGCTTACTACCCTAAATTGCAGTGCTGTGTAATTTTGCTTTGCTTACGAAAGAATTTTACTGGCTTTCTTGAAGTTGACTATGTTATCTGGGCTTGTTCTTTCACCTCAATAGTCAATCGTGAGCTGTGCTGTGCAAACATTATAATCCGTAGTCGGTTGTGAATACACCCCCTCCCCTTCCTCCCGTTTCATTTTTGACCCGTTAAGCTAAGTCCAGCCCAGCCATATTTTCGAATGTATAGGCTGTTATACCAGAAGAATTGGCTGGTCACTGTGGATCTTTAAATCTTGCTCGCATGTGTTGTCGAAATTAGTCATTCTTCCAAAAAATTCGCAGGAATGAGAAGCTCAAGTTTCCAAGTGAAATTCCTTATCACCAAGAGGTTTGTCATCTCACCTTAACACAACTCTCTCTCTCTCATGAAGAACATAAACTTGCATTTGGCGCTGGTTTGTGCCTTTTCCATTGACTAATGTCTATTTTACCTTGCACCAGTTAATTCCACCAAACGGAGCACTTACATTCGGGGAGTATTCGAAAAAACTGGTGAACAAGTATTACCGAAGGAAAACGTGAATTGTTACCACGAAAAAAGCTCCCGTAAATAAATTCATGCTAGCAAAGTAGCAAGTATGATCTTACATATCGTTTTAGTTTTTATGACTCTGTACAGGTATGCGAATACCAAAACTAAATTGCAGAAGCAAACTGGTCTGAATCACAATAATGTACCGACCGAACTCGCCCCGTGAGATCTGGTGTAATTGGTGTATATCATTGAATGATAAGAAAGCTTCATGAATCATGAGTGTTAAATGTATAATCGTTCAGAATTTGGTTGTTACGTCTTGCACAAATTTTGACGGCTAGAGTTGTCAATTCCCATTGGCATCTGCACAGCTACGTTCGCCACTTCTTACTTGGTACGGGTCCGGAGAATATACTCCGTGGCCTGATGTGTGTGAGCGGAGCAGTAGCTCCGTGGCGACGTTCGGAGGCGGCGGCGCGGTGGCCACGCGTGGCGTGGGCCGGGGAGCGAGCCGAGCAGCGCCATCTTACAGGTCGAGCAGGGAACCGTGGCAGCGTGCCGCCAGGGGGGTCAAGACGACGTCGGCATCACTGACAATTATAATCGAACCTGCTAATTTTCAGTTTCGCGTCTCTATTTTATTGTGCCAATACTGAACTTCCAGTTTCCAGTGCACATCAGAATTCGCATTATTGTGATTCGCACCAGTTTCCAGTTAACATCCCCGAGGATTTTAAAACTTGCTTAAATGTAACTGCGAACAGATGGAACAAAAAAATGGGCAATGGTAGAAAGCACAATACATGAACTCTGTTCGTGTTACAAAAGTACAGCAGCCAGGTGTCTCCTAGATCCTCAAGCACAACCAAATGACACCTTAAGAGCTGCGATGATCTATGAATGGCCTAGAACGGAAGAAAAAAAATCAGCTATATATGCCTCAGAACAGGGGAGAATCACCCAAACAAGGAGTAAAGGAGAACATATAAGAGCAGGATAAGTTGGCGATCAAGACTATTTGGACCATGCAACTGCGTCAATTTCTGCTTGGGCGCTCCGGTATAGCTCCAGCCTCTTCGCAAGATTAGTCCTGCGTTCCATGACCGCAGGGTCTTCATCAAGAAGCTTCGAAAGTTGCTTGATCTGCACACAAAATGGTAGCAATTTTTAGTTCTATCAATCCCATTAGACTAAAAATTTAAAGGCCATTCCTCACAAATATAGGATATTAAAATATCCACCTAAGACTGACAAGACAAATTGGCAAATGGACTGGCCTATAAGGTAGTACCTAAGACCAACAAGTAAAAACACTACATTGTAATAGACCCCTAGATCAATTCTATAGTAACATGACCTATAAGGTAGCACACATATGTGATATGTTAAGATATCCCAAAAGACATTTAACATGTTTCAAGAATCTCACCTCTCTTGCTCCCAACTCAGTAAAGAAGTGATCGAGCAGTGAGCGCTTTGCCTCCCGAACTTGGCAATAGACAATAGATTTCGGGATGGAATTCCTCAAGGTTGAACATACCATATTAACATACGCCAGAACAGTTGTTCCTATTGATTGTGCAGTACAGTAAGATGTGTTAAGACACTTACATTCCAAAATAAATGAAACTCATTGCTGAAGGCTGCAACAGTTTGATAAAGCCATTTCTCAACTTTACAGAAGTTGTAATTGTTACCAAGCAGTTATGGTAAGGTACAATTAAATGAATACAAGGTAGATGCCTTACCAATTCGTCTCAGATAAGAATCATTATATCTATCAAAAATAGAGTGGCTTGGATTTCCACCCTTCTCAACATCCTGAGGAAGCTTCCTGAAGAAATCTACAGTTAAGTAGCTGCATTCCATATCAACTAGCTTTAATGTGTTTTTCTTGCTTTCGTCCCTCATTCTGTCCAATGACTCAAAAGCTGCATTGCCTACTTCCACACGAAGAGTGGGGAACTGCTTCAGCTCCTGTAGAAAGATAGTTGAATATTTTCGGTGAGCTGCTTACATATCTAGCAATGAACATTTTCCAAACGTGCTAATTAATTATTATGCTACTTTTCTATTCAAAATTTCAAATCCACTTTATCTCTCTCTATGGTTCATTATTTCCTACAAACTTGTATGCTCAAAGTTTCGAACAAGTTCTGAGTTCATATTTGATTAGACAGGCCTATATGACGATAATCCATATCCCACTTTTTATTAAAAAAATCAAAAGTTATAATTTTATTCTAATTGAAAAATTGATTCCCTCCTAATATAGACAAAACTCATTATACCACCAGAGGTCCAGGGTGCACATATGCCCAGCAACAAGCTATATAAAACATTATGCTTGCATCATGCAGATAGTGTAAAAAAATAGTTGATAGGAACAGTACAAAGAGTTACATGTGTTTCATTGATAGCCTTGTGAACTAGTTCCTTGAGGATTGCATGGACCTGCCAATTTAACAAAAACCAACTCATGTTCTGAAACTATTAAGGGCGGTATTGCCAAATAAGTAACAAGTCTATCTTGTTATGACAATGAAACATTGAGGAAATTAATACACATAATTGGCATACCGTATCAACAGCTGCCTCAGCAGGACCTCTGATACTAACAAGACAAGATTCTATGAGGCGTCGATATCCTTGCTCTGGAGCTATCAAGTGGGGCTGGTATCCATCAGCTTCTGTTATGAGCTTTCTCACATTTTCCATTGAGAGTTGCTTATCAAACTGCAACCGTTTAATAGCCACAGGAAATTGATTGTCGAAGACATGGTAAATTTTCTCACCACCAGGGCGCCTGGACAACAGAACATTGGATCAGTGAGCATCAGTAGAAAAGCAATATTATGGCAATCTCACAAAAGAACAAACATTTGTTGCTGGCATTGGGAAGGAAGGAAGATGTGAATAACATTTTGATTAAATATCTCTATCCACAAGTTGAACCAATGTGAAATTTCATACACTAGCATTTAGCAGCAAAATATACTTGGCTGTTCATTTGGCAAGCATTTTCTAATCTTGTGGACATGATATTGGTCCTTTCAACATCACTGAGAACAAAGGGGTGAAAACGAACATACAATTACAATGGCTGATAACATAACCATGCCATACCAGCCTATGCACGGTATTCACGTTGTATATTCCAAGATTAATTTTTAGATAGCCCCTTTCTTCTGAAAGAAAGATACTGGGGATGGCACATCTAAGACTGGTCAACCTTATTCGATACAACAAGTTTATTCAAGAGAAGCATAACAAAAAGTCTTTTTCTTTACAAAATACAAGACAGTTGGACAATTTACTAGCCAAGAGACTAAAACAGCCTGTCTACTTGCATTGGAGTACACATGTACACGCCGTAACACCAAAAGGGGTCAACTGTATTAGGTCATTTTACTAGTTTTAGTCTTTTAGAAGGCCTATACAGATCAGGAAGATAAAATGTTATCATTCAAAATTCAGGAAGGCATGCCAGACATAGCAAGCATAATATTTCAAATAAAAAACTAAGCAAAAGAAAACTATTGTTTGAAACATACACTCCATCCAGATGCTCTTTGTAGATACCATCAAACATGCGACATATTTCCATAATTGTGTACAGCTTTCCCTGCATGTCAAAAAAAATTGTGATCAATTAATTTACAAGGAAATGGCAAGGTCACATTGAGTGCAAAGTTTAATAAGAATGAGAGGTGATATATGAGAGGCAACCATACTAGGAAAAACTACAGTAGCACAAAAACTCGCATGTTAAAGTGAAAACAACATAACTGGTAAAATGGGAAAAGAAGGTAAACAGGGGCAACAAGGAAAAAGAGTATAGCCCAAAAATGACTAGTAGAATAAAGGAGAAAATCAAGAGTAAAGATCATTACTGTGCCAGCAGCGTAAACAATAAAATAAAGGATTAATTATTTTTATGCCACTGGAATTTTGCAAAATCTCTAATTGTGTAACTGACATGTGGGGTCAAGGCCCACATGTCCGTGAGCACAATGAGCATGTATAAGGGATGGGGCAAACTTTCGGTGGCATATAAGGAATTCACCCTAAAATAAAATACCATCATGTGCAAACTGATTAAGACCTTGAGCAGGATGATCAACAAAAATGCACAATAATTTATGGGAAATAAGTTTGATTCTAGTTAATATTAAGGTCAGCAAATAAACAATGATGAGAATGATATATGTATGCAGGATTAGGTCCAACAAAATGGGTTCTAATTATTTAATTAAAGAATAAGCAAACTCCAGTCTTACTCCTGCATCCGTAGCAATGGGCTTTCCAAGTCGATTAAGTTCAGTTTCCAGCTCTGCAATTGTCTTTGTTATAAGAGACTGGAGCCCCGGGATTCTTGATTTAATGACAGATTCCAAATGCTGCATATACACCAAATGGTTAAGTCAAAGAGCCAAACAGCATTACATGTATTCTACATTAAAGAGGAAAGACGTGCCTTAGAGAGCATCTTTGCTAAATGTTCTGATCCCATCCTATGAGCAAGGTGCTTGTATTCTGGTGTATTTGCAAAATACTCGCGCTCTCTGCGCCTAGCAGCAATCATGTCCACATTCTTGTTGATATCTTGCTGGGATCGATTGACGACACCAATCCATGGAAATTGGAGCCTGTAAGATCTTCCTTCCAGTATCTGCAGAAATGAACTCGATAAGAAAATCCAGTTCAAGCAATTCTAGGAAAACCTAAATTCACAGATTGGCAAGCCTATGTTCTATAATCATTATTCAACACTTGTGATATGTTGAGACCATATAATCCCACAGGGGCTAAGTTACAAAATTTAGGGTCGTGTAAGTGTTTAGCACTTGATTTTTAGTTGATCCAAACTTACATCAACAGCATCGGTACCCTTGTCCATTAGATCGATTTTTGTAAGCACACCAAAGGTCCTTTCACCTGAATCAATAATAGTAGAATTCAAGCTCACATATAATATAAGATAACCAAAGACAAAGAACATAGGTATATGAAACACAATTATTTTCTGCAAGTCAACCTTTTGGTCAATGAAGTTAATAGAATCAGACAGATATAGTTCATACTCAACAAGATTCAACAAGGTACAGTATATGAAAATTAGACAATACTTGTCATGTCTTGTTTTGGTCAATCAAATTAGCTGAAGAAAACATCATATGAAGCTTCCTAGCATATCAAAAGTAAAGCACATGGGACAATAAGCTTAAAAGACAGTAATATAATGAAACAGTATATGAGATTAACCAAATTATCCAGCATGCCCTTTATCGAATTGGCTGCAACAAAGGAATACCTTTGGGATCAACTTCCCGTGAAATCTTGATTGCATCAGAAGTTGCAAGATCCTGATTGGCTGGAGAAACAGCCAAAATGATACAATTGGGCTGAAAAACACCAAAAAGTTTAACTATTTGTGTAAGCTTTGCAACATTACAGACACAATGCATGGCAAGATAATTCTAGCTCAAAGATGCTACAACATAGCTGATAACAGAAGCATGTCAGACCAAATATGGATTGAAAAAGTGCACGTACATCTGTGCATAACCACATAAATCAACATCTTATCCAGTTAAAGAAAGCATGCTAAGCAATGATAATGGATAAATATTAATGTGCAACAGACAAGCAGGTTACAGCAAAATACCTTTTCAATGAATGAGCGAACCATGTTTTCAATGTCCTGGACAATATTGTCCGACTGGCCCTCTATAAAGCGTGAAGCCGGTAGCAAATTAGAGAATGAACCTCTTAAACAGGAACAAAGAAAGGAACAATAGCTCATAATTGATAATCACTTACCGACAGCAACTTTAGTGAGCCCAGGAAGATCAATAAGAGTCAGATTCACAACTGCAATGATTAAAAGTGTTACACACTAAACAAAACCATATCAGAAAATTCATATAAAGCGACAAATACAGTAATGACTATGGACTACCCTATCAATGACAGGGATCTGAGTCAGTAGTCAACTAATACCGGGACAAGCTTAAGATAAACCACAACTCCATCCCAGCAAACAACAATCTTTCAAAAGTGAACAATGGAGGTGTATGTGATAAAGCAACACCATTAAAACATTCCCAACTGTACCGACATTTTGCCAGCGTTGTTATCTTACCATTTGGAGAATAAATGCTTAAATGGATAGGGACAGATGATATTTGCTTTGTACGACCAGTTTCTCTGTCAGTTTCATCAGCTATCTCCTTCCTCACAAGAGCTGCAATAATACAAATGTCGTCATGTACCAAGTACCATTCAGATAAACTTAACTAGTACATAAAGAACTGAACAGTCCAATTTAGCGCTTAAAAGACCATTTTGTCAACAACTGCAGGTGGTAGCTTATGTTTAAGGAAAATTAAACAAGCTATAAGTCAGTGCAACAGCATGACTAATTGTGGCGTCAAATAGGATGTTTCGATCATGCATTTTCTTACTTCTAATCACAGAATCATACAGCTCCAAAACAAGAAGAAGAAGGCTGAGAAATTACCGAAATCTGTGAATCTCTTCCTGGGAAGGTGCATGAACTCCGCATATTCTCTGTCTCCATCAATCCTATGGAGCTGCAGCACCAGCGGACGACGGGTGACAATGCCTGCATGATACCATCAAACCAAATTAAAAACAATATTTAAAATCGCACAAAACAAGAACATAGCAAACTTTACAGGCTCTTACTACTGGAACCACCGTACCTGAGCCCCTCGGTAGGAAATCCTTCCCAACAACGCTCTCCAGCACTGAGGATTTACCCGAACTCTGTTAAACGTATCACAAAAGTTCAAGCGATAAAACACGGAATCATACCCATTCAGCGTACTGAAATAAGGTTAAACTAATCGTAACAACACGAGCCCACCCACACAATTGCACCGGAGTCCATGGTTTTTCATCACGAAATTATACAATTACTAATCATGTGGGCGGCTGGGCGCAAGGAAACCAACAGATTCACACATGTAAGCGGCCAAAATCTAGCTTCCTACGTGGGCAGTGATCGCAGATCCAAGCGTAGCTAAACCGCATCCACCACCAGACCGCGAGGTTCTAACTCTAAATCGCGAGATCCACACCGCGCAGCTGAGGCGCCAGTACCACCAGATCCGATCGAGAGCAACCCAGAAAACAAGGCGGGAAAAGGAACGGGCACCTGGCCTCCGACGACGGCGATGGCCGGCAGCGAGTCCCAGAGGGTGGGGAGGGCGCTCTCCTCGCCGTGGTCGCCGAGAGCGGTGCAGGCGCGCTGCAGCTTGTTGACGAGCGAGATCAGGTTCTCCATGGCCGCGGCGCTGGAGCGAGATCTGGTCGGATCGGGATCGCGCGCGCGCGCGGTGGAGAGGGCGAGATCAAGGTGGGCGCTGGGGGGACGACGCGGGGAGATGAGATGACGCCGACTGCCGAGCCGCGTCTAGGCGCCGGTCGGCCGGGCTCGAGCTGTGGCCTGTATGGTGGTGCGGCGCGATGTAGTTTGGTGTTTGGGCGTGTGCGCGGAGTTGATTTGGATTTTTGGAGTATTCGTGGTGAAAAAACGAGAGTGCTGGGTTGCTGCCAGTTCGTGTGCGAGTCTTTGCGGAACCCTTGTAGTCGCATGTTAGGACATCTCTTAGTTTGACAACGGTTGCTAAATTTGAGTAAATACAATTTGGTAATATAACTAGATTTTATGTCTTTAATCTTGCAAGAACCAAAACACTTACTTTGGCAACCTTTAAATTCAAACAAGCCCGCACACGAAACTTTCAGATTTTTGGAAACCTTTTAAGCCTCATTTGGAAAGCAGATTTTTTTTCTTCTTCTAATTCCTACGGGAATCGAAGTGTTTCCTGTGAAACTATTACGTTCCAAACGGAAACAAGTTTTTAAAATTAATTTCCCGATCCTTCTGTTGAAACAAACATGCACTTGAAGCTTCCCCAGGTCTCTGGGAATATTTGTTGGCGACCACCGCACCTAGCAAGTTAGTACTAGTATATCATAGGGGCTCATTGATAATAACTCAAAACTTGGAGGGACGAGCGCCAAACCGCCAAACAGGTTTGGTTTTGAAATGCAATGCATAGCATCGCCCATCACAACATGGGATGGGACCATACCTAGTTGCCGGGTACAAAGCTGGTGGCCTCTCACGGCCGTGGGAAATATTTTTTCCTCGTTTTTTCGGGAGGGGCGGGACTTGGGGAGCGCATGTCCCCGTGGCCGGGACCCACCGCGCGATCTGGACCGTCTGTCTGGCCCGCTTCTGGTGCGTGTGCGGTTGGGGATGCAGGTGGGTGGTCGCCGTCGACGACGAGGCCGGCGTGGGGCCGTTCTGTTGCGTTTGAAATTTGAATATCCGTTTGCCCGTTTGGTTCTTTCTAGCCGTTTGATGGAGCGATCGCATTGCACCTTTTTGCTCTCTGCAACCATTGTTATTCCTTTGTCCTTTCACTCTTGTCACGTGCCATGCCAGAATTTTTTAAAAATTGCTATTGCTCCACGCATACGTTATGGCATTACTGTACAATATAATACTTGGGCCGTTTGAACGCATTCGACCTGGTTGGTCAGTTCGGCTCATCAGGTATTCCCCATTTGGAGCCCCAACTTTGGGGAAGATCGGTTCTTATTTTAAGGCCCGGAAGCAACGGAGTTGGTCTTTAGCCCATCCCAAGACCAGCAGGCCCATATCAACTTTTTTTTAGGGTAATGATAGGTTTCCTACATCCGATACTTCTCTTTCGTAGTACGTTTCACTCACTGATTGGTCATTGCATCTCTCTTTTTCATCTCGCATATCCAATCCTGCATCACCCCCACTCCTTTCTTCTTCCTCCTCCCTCCTTCCCTCCCAGATCCGATCCACCGAGAGGCTTCGGCCAGATCCACATGCCCCCTTCCAGGCTCCGCCAGGGCGGATCTCAGATTCGCCCTGGCGACCGACGACCATGGAGAAACCGTGCACCCTCCTGGTCCACTTCAACCAAGGCTCCCCCTCCATGGCGAACAAAATCAAGATCGACCTCGAGGGCAGCAATGTCACCCTCAAGGTCAACGCCATGAAGCGGGCCGTCATGCTCTTCCTCAATGGCTGACACTCCCGCACCTCTTCATCATTGTCGTCCGCTACATCCTCTCCTCTAAGGACCACACCATCTAAAAGCTCCTCCTCCTCTACCTCGAGATCATCGATAAGCGCGTCGCCGCCTCTGGCTGCGTCCTCCTAGAGATGATCCTCATCCACCAGAATCTCTACAACAACCTTCAGCTTCATCCGGGTACGTTTGTTGCACGCGTTTCTCAAATTTGTTGCAACAGTTGGCCTGAAATGTTGCATGGAGCGATTTTTGTTGTTGCATCAGATGTTTGTGCCAAGAGGTGTTTTTTTGTTGCAATGGTGTTTTTGATTTGTTACATAATAGTAAACATTCTGTTGCAGCCATTCACCATTTGATTGTTGCTTCATTGTTCTAAAAATGCTTGTAACTATTATTTTTAGATATTTTTATTATTATTTTTAAATTTTACAATATTGTAACATCAAAATTTGTTTGTTTGATATATTTGAACTAGTTTTTAAAAACGCAACTATGTTCTATACTAATCGTTTCATACATTTTCGGTGAGAATTTAATATGTTTTCCAATTTTTCTTAGCATTGTATTTAGGGTATTTATCAATTGCACATTTTATTGTACATATGGATTAATTTTGTTGCAAACGTTGTGTATGTATGTTGCGTCGGAACGTACTATGAGGAGCTCCCGTCGTATGTCCGAGCGCTAATTGCGTCTTTTTTAAACTATACACACCGATTCAACATTTGATAAACTAGGCCAAATGTGATGCATTCGCGCTAGTGCTGAACTTGCATACTGCAACGTGCAGACTAAATTCAGAAGATCAGGGTGCCTTTGAAACCTATACTGGCGCCTTTTATGTCTCTTGATCTCTTCACCAACAATCCATGCCAACTTCCGCATGGAGACGTACGGTTCGCAGCCGCGAGATTCACTGAAACTAGCACAAACATGATCTAGATGACAGAAGTAGCAGCAGCCCAGCAGGGAGCTTCAAGGATGATACTAAAAGGCTAAAAGAACTAGTGTCTTCACATTTTCCAATGTCATGTGTACAACATTCGCTGCTGCATCATCCTCCTGTCGATGAGTGGCTGGCTGGGCCCAAACGTGGCCAAACGGACGGCCTGGCCCGACATAGGCACTATCGGGCACGATCCATTTTGACCCGTGGACGGTTTGTGTCGTGTCGGGCCAACCTACGTGCCTAGGTGGCGGCGACCAAGAATGGCCCAAAGGGCAATCGTGTCGTGTCGGCACAAGCTCGTTTTGCTCGTCGGACCGTCTACGACCCACTTAGCCTGAAAAGTCAAAAAAATAAAAAAATGTAGAATTCATAAATACATATGAAGGTTGCAAAAATGAGACAATCATATTGAAAATATAATAAAAAAATTTATTGATATTGAAATGGTTGTCTCGTTAAAACCTTTGCCAAGTAAAAACTCAACATGAGAAAACATTAGCAAAGGAAAAAAGAATACAACCTATAGCTCTACATACATCTCTTGTTCTAAGTATCACTGTTAAGGTACATATTTTTGAACATGTCCAACAAATCTGTATTTTCCACAGAGTGTTGTGTTCACAAATCAGTTTGTTCTCAGTCCTTCACGGTTAGAAGTATCTCCGCCATCTCACTCGTAAAACGTGTTCTTCTCTCCTTCAATATTCTTCTAGATAAACTAAAAGTAGACTCGGAGGAAACCGTCGAGACTGCAACAATTAACATATCAATGAAAATATGGATAACACGGATACGTTAACTTATGGGCATGTCACCATTGCAAAATTTTGAAGTCTTCTGAGTTGAAATCCATCGTATCGATGTCCAGATAGGTGGATAGTTCTCAATTCCTTGGGGTTATTCTTGTTTGAGCAGGCGACACTATAGAAGAAGAAGATCTGGACCTGGAAAAAGAGCCACCAAGGTCGTGTCCCACATATTTGTCTTGCTACTTGATGTGGGGGCTACTAGAGGTCATTGCAAGCGGACTCCAAGAAACTTATTTTCATATATTTAGTAAACCTCGTGTAATCGAAAACGAACTTCTACAAAATAGTTGGAATAGTTTAGCCCCATAGTATCACTAAGAAGATCAAGAACATTATCAAATGCTTTAATTTTACTTTTAGGATCTAAAATAAATGCAAATGCGTATAGGAAATGAATTTCTCTCCAACATTTAAGGTATTTAGTTTTCATAGCAATAATAGTTTCACGTAAAACTGGGTCATTTTCATACATTTTCAATTAAACAACAATCTGTAAAATACTATGCATATAATAGGAGATGTTGGATAGTAGACAACACATAAACTAACAATGGCCTCATAAAAAAATTTAAAATTGTAGTATCTTCTCAGCAATGTACCATTGTTGTTCTGTAAGTAGTATACTAACGTTAGTGCTCTGATAGTGCATTTGAATAAAAAACAAAAAAATACTTGTCGGTGTATTAGAACCGATCTTACGTAAAGATTGTTTGATTCGGGGGGTCTCCTAGAGATAAGATCACGCAGAGTGGATTGACACGGATGTTTAGACAGTTCGTGCCTTCTCCGAGAGAATAATAACCCTAATCCTCGTGTATGGTATTCTTGATGATCAAGTAAAAGACTAAGACTATTACAGAGAATAGCGCTTGTGTTCCTACTTAACTGGCTCTTGTTTTCTGTCTCCCTTATCTCTCTGATCGATGCCCTTATATAGTCGTGAAGAAGTAGCCGTTTTGCTCTCGTGGAGATGCGCTGATTAATCCAAAGAATTCGCGCATGATGGCAGAATTATCGGCGCCTCGGCTTCTTCACGCCATCGACAATTATCTTCCAGAGATAATGGGGTAATTACGCACCATTAATAAGCGGAATAATAGTGCGCGGCATCGCTCGATTCCTTAATCAATTGGACCCACTACCAGTAGGTTTGATTATAAGGTGGTCGAGTTTACCCGGTCGTAGAAGAGCTTACGACCGTGTAGCGATCGAGAGAAGGACTTACGACTGTGCAAACAAATGAGAAGGACTTACGACTATGTAGTGGTCGAGAAAGACTTACGACCATGATATAGTCGTAGCAAGACTTACAACCATTTATTGGACTTCTCCCTTTTAGATAAGGGGTACCTCCGGGGACTATGTGACATCATATTTACCCATAATAAGAATTATAGATAAAAGATAAAAATGAGGATTATTAGATCCTCGTCAATACTCTTATATGGTAAAAGACTCTTAAGCATCAGGTAAGTAGGGTTCCATCTTACTAGCATTTCCAAATCGAACTTTCTTGAGCGTACACCCATTGCCCTGCAGAAGTTCTTATATGTTGCCATTCTTACGTTAGAATTATTTAAGAAAGATATCACATCACGAAAAGATTTAAGATACACATCTAACCTCTTCAAATCAGATTTGACTATAAGGTTAATAACATGACAAGTGCATCACTGATGTAGTAAGAAAGAATCAGTGCATATACTGAAGACTGGAGTAACAATATCCATGGTCTTAGGGTTCGCAACGGCATTGTCGAGAGTAATTGACTATATTTTGTTTGTAAGACCAAAGTCTTCCACGACTTTGATAATACAATTTGTAATATTCTTAGTCGTGTGTACTACATCAATTAATTTGAAACCTAGAATTATTTTCTCTATTACCCAGTTATCATTAATGTAATAAGCAACTACACTAATATAATCATCCATACCGCGACCACTCCGTATGTCCGAGGTCAGGACCACCAAAATGTGCATGGAGCAAATTTATCTTTTAATTTATCACGACGTTTACTATAGTATTTTACTAGATCTCTAGTTGTTGTCTGTCTAGAAACGGAAGAGAATTTAAGATTATGCGCAGTTCTAATGTAAGTTTGGAAAGCATTAGATTCCCAAAACCTAATGGTAAATCCTTGGAAGCAATTAAATAACAAAGAGATTGATGGGGTACCTTAGGATCGTAGTCCTAGCTACGTACCGTATCGTCCGGGTTATACTGCAGTTGCGTCTACCTCATCAGCAATCCTTGCTTAGCCCTACATCTTGTAGCATATCTTTGCAAGTGTCATGTCCCTCCAGTAGACTTTGTAGATAATTTATGACTACAAATTTTGCAAACAACATATGGTATCTCATTTTGTTGTGCTTCTGGCTTGGTTGTCTTGTCAAAATGCTCCCAGACTCTAGATGTATACGGTTTTGACCTCTTTGCTCCGGTGGTCACCGACGAAATGTTGTCGTAGAGCCTGATGACAAAACTCCGACTTGCCCTTTCGGTTGGTTTGAGGCAGCCGCAACCTTCATGAATGCAACACCCTTCGGTGAAATTATGTACTCACTGAGAGTGAAGATATCGTAATTTTCCATTTCGACAACTACAAAATCGAAACCAACGCTATTATTATTTCCAGCTTAGCATAACAAATAATAATAATAATGTAAAAATATTATTGTACCTCTTTTGATGACTTGCTGCCGAATTTTGAATTTCCCTAAATTTGGCACCATTTTTTGAATTTTGCTCAATTATCTCACAACAAAATTAATTTGCACAACAGAATTTGAAAGAGAGATTGAGAAATGGATGGGTTCTGAATGAGGGGGGTTATGGTTCTTATTTATAGGGAAAATATGATTTTTGTTTTTTTGGCTATTTTAAAGCCCCAAACGGACAAAAATGTCAGAATTTTGAAAAATCCAAACATTACGGGCTAAATGGACTGCTATAATGCCATCGGGTCGTGTCATGCTAGGATCGGCCCACCATGCCGCTCTGGCTCATGGGCCGCGGCGGTGTCCCCTACCCCTAATGCTACGCATGTGCCCGTGCCCGCGCGTCTGTGCCCGACCTTCTTCCTTCGCCCGCCAGCCACTGCTCCCTTGCCTCGCCTCCTCCTTGAGCCGGCGGCTACCTCGCCTCGCTCTCCTCCTCCTCGTTGCGGCGCCGCCCTGCCCACCTCCTCCATGTGTGCCCCAAGCCTGCCACGACCGCGCCGCGCCGCCCTCCTCCTCCTCGTGTGTTCCGTCCTCCTTCCCGCCTGACTCCCGAGCAAAGACGCTTCTCGACTTCTCCTATGTGTGGCGGCCGGCATCGCCCAATGCCCGCCTCCTCCTCCCCCCTCCCTCCCCCGTCGGCTAGCTTGCTTAGTTCCTTCTCCAACTCCGATCCTCCCTCCCTCGCCAGCCGCCGCCTTGCCTCGGAACCTCTACACGAGTGCCAGGTGGGCCGTGTCGTGCCTAGCACGGCCTGACATGTTTGTGTCCGTGCTAGGCTGGCCCACCGTGCCAGGGTTGAAGGTATACGGGTAGGCTACATTAGCTCGTAATTCAAATATTCTACCACATAAACCAAGATGCCACGCAAGCAAGAGATCATATATCGTGACGAGGATCTATAAATCATCATTTAATTGTTTATCTACAATCCTTATTATGGATAATGACGCTATTATATGGTTCTTGAGTATACCCCTTAATTTTCATACGAGAGAAGTTTGAGTCATAAGATCTTCTACGACTACTTCATGGTCGTAAGTCCTTCTACGACCAGGTCAGCTACAACCACCCCCTAGTCGTAAGTTCTTCTATGATTGGCACATGATCGTAAGTTCTTCTACAACCACCTTATGGTCGTAAGTCCTTCTACGGCTATGTCAGTAACAACCACCCTATAATCGATCGAGCTTACAGACAAGTAGGCCCAATTGATTAGGACATCTAAACAGTCAATATACGTTATTTTTCTCCAGAATAATTGCACGATTAAACTCTCTATACCGGTGATAACTGTCTAGCGATGTGGGAATGTTACTTTTTCAACATTAATCTCCGGTAACTACGCCATCATCTGAAGGATTGAGACGCCCTTTGGGCTGGAGAAATTGTCGCCCACTTCGAGCATGCTACAAAAGGAATAATCACCAGACATCGGAGGGGAGAGGAGAAAAGACACGACCAGGAGCTCAAGATATTGCATTTCAGTCTTTCTCTTGATCTGTAACCAGCATACTCAATATAATCACACAGGAATAGAGTTGTTATTCTCTCCGGAGAAGGCCTGAATCTGTATAAAAATTCATGTGTCATTCTCTCTGCGTGATTTGAGCCTTGGAGACCCCCCCCCCGAATCAAACAATCATTACGTAAGTTTGGTTCTAAAACACTGACAAATCGTTACCACTAGACGCGTAGTGCAGCGGAAGAAGAGTTGGAGCAGCCTGATCCAATGTAGAACGCGTCGATGAAGTGGTTGTAGTCGATCATCCAACGTCCTCGATGTCGATCGTCTCCTCCAACAACCAATTGCGTTCCTCGTGAAGATCGCGGATCATCCTCGAGCACAATAACAATCGCAGTAGCACCTCTACGGTATCCACACGTCCAGGTGTAGAATATCGTATGTTGGCGTGCTAGCACCAACTCACATGACATGCATCTCGAGAAGATGACGGCTAGTGTTTCGGTGGAATAACTCACGTTGTGTCTCTCTCATTCCAAATAGCCTCATGCCTCCCCTTGTATAGACCCCATGACAGATCCTACCCGAACACGTTTGTTTAACCCATTAAATATGTGACCCGGTAGGTTCATGCGTAATCGATTGTGACTCAGAAACTCTTTCTGACCACTAGTCATTAGCGGTTCCTAGCAGGACATAACGATTTCCGAATTCACATAAATTATATCAGACGAACCTTAATGCAATATGATCTACGACCAAGACCTCGCCACTTATGACCAGCTCGTATCTCTATACGACCAGTTCATATTTAGTCAAAGACCAGTTCGTAACTCCTTACGACCAGTTAGTGGTTATGTTCGATTAGTCTATGACCAACTCGTATACGACCAGTCCGTATCTCCATACGACCAGTCCGTATTTGGTCGAACTGAACTACCTGCTAGTGTATTCTCCCTTTGCCTCACGATATCTAGTTGAATTCCAGGTGATATATTTTGTCATCCATGGACTGTTCAATACTTTCTCGATCAAGTGGCGATAACTTCATGTGGTCGATTTTTTGACCACTTGTGGCACGATTATACACTTTCTTCATCCGATCACATCGAGGGGCCCAAAAATATCTCTCCTGTTATGTTAGGAGGGGCAAATCCCATACCCGACTAGTCACATTCCTCCGCATGTTTCATAGCATACCCGAAAGCTATCTTTATAACTACCCGGTTACGGAGCAGTGCTTAGCAACCCCAAAGTGCACTATTACATATGTAGAAAACAATGTTGATCTCAGGTCTAAAGATCATATATCATCATTGTTTGAGACCAACCGATGACATATAAAATCATAACAAGCTTAATAGTATCTCAAGGTAGATCAATCCAACACCATATTCTCTAACATGTGTTCATATTGTTGATTCGACATCCCTATATCCATGGTCTGTGAAGCATGGTCATTAATCAATACATGTACTGGTCGATAAGTCACTAGTGTTCCGACAAGGGATACATTTTGAACAACATCATATAAGTTACAGAGCTTCACCAACAAGTTACATCCTTGTTAATCTTTATAACTGATGATTCATTCAAGGAACATAATAACATTTATTCTACAACTCATAAACATAGACGTGATACAATTATTTCTATGATTGTCTCTAGGGCATATCACCAACAAGAGTTGCGACCCAAGCACAGCACAGGGCTTCTTGCCGGGCCAACACGACTCATGAACAGTCAGATCATGCCTGAGGCGGACCAACAGTGTTGTCTGGCCACCACTACCTGGGCATGCGCAACACCTCATACACAAGGTGGTGGCGTGGTGCCATTGACAATCTCCAGACGCGATAAAAGACAAGCGGAAATTGAAACCGCCGGCAAAAAAAGGAGACAACACGTGCCATCTTGCCTTGGCCCATTGCATCGTGCATTTGCTGAACCGCTCGTGAACATTGCATTCGCCTATGATTAAAATGAAGGGGCGCTCACAGGATCCTAGTCTTCTTCTAACTCTAGACCTCACTTCCTCTTTAATGATCGATGGATGCTGGTACTACAGGAAGCACCTAAGGTCCGCCGACGGTAGGAGTTGCTCCCGCTCCGGTTGTCCGCTGTTGGGTCCAGGGGCGGATCCAATATAGTTTCATTGGGGTTATGTGACCCAACACAATGCATATATCCTCTTGCTAATCACCTTTAATGATCCTAATTTACCAAAGCCAAATTTGCATTTTCTCTAAGGTAAAAGATAAAACTAGTTCACGGTGATACCAATGGTTTTAGTTCCACGATCCGCCCCTGGTCGGGTCCGTCCCGCGTGGTGGTACGATACTCACGGCGTCCGGTCAAAGTGGAACGCGACCGTGTGTTTCATTGAAGCTATCGCCGCCCCGGTCGCCGAACGCATCGCATGCGAGCTCTGTTGAATCGTTGAAAGTGTGTACAGTATATGATTTTAACCGCGTTTGCACGTACGCGCGTAGTAAAAGCAATCCAGCATGCGGCTGCAACCAAGTGAACAAGATGGATTGCCACAATCCAACATACTACGACAGTCTCGCACAGTTGCACCCTCCAGCTCTTTTATGAAAGAAGCACAGCCGCGCTCTTTATGTTTTCTCGACGGCAGAGTCGGCCAGTCAGGCTGCCGCATTTGCCAAGAATGGGCCTCGAAAGGCTTGACATCAACGACACGATGAGCAAACGAGCCAGCGACCGAAAGGTACTCGCAACAACCAGGTCGTGCCATCAATTCGCCAACAATTAAAAGTAGTCTACGCGAGGTTGGACGAGACTCCGTTTGGAATATGGAAATCCCCTTTTCTGATCAGAATTAAACTTTTTTTTTGAAATTTCGATAAAATTCATACGTTGCAAACGAGCCCTCAAGGTGCAACTTCCACGTGCTTGAGTTGGACTCTAGCATAAAATCGAGAAAACGAGGGACAAAGAACAAACTGATCTGGTCAAATTAAATCAAGGAATAAGTCCATTCTTCGTCCCCCAACTATACCCGATGATTAATTTTGGTCCCTGAACTTAAATACCGGATATAACGCACCTCAAACTTTTCATACGGCAAATCGTGTCCCTCGCGCGGCGGCGACGGCGGTTTGGGCCGACGTGGCATCCACGTTGGGCGAAGAGTCGCCTCGCACTCGGCCGCTTCCTCGTCAAATTCCTCGACCCGGCCGCCAGACTTGGCCGCTTCCTCTCGCTCACTCGCCTCGCTTTCTCTCTCTCACTCACGGCGGCTAGGTTTGAGCGGCCGCGCGACTAGGGTTTGTAGTTTGGTGGCGGCCGCGACCCAAGATACCTTCCCGCTGCCTCGCGCCACGCCGATCGCCCTCCCGACGAGCAACTGCAGAGCCCCCTCCCGAGCTCCTCACAGCAGATTTCCTCACGAGGTCGCGCCATGGCTGTTTTTAGGAGCTCCAGCGTTACATACATCGAGGAAGCTCAAGGTCGGCAAAGATGTACCGCACCCTCCACAAGACAGCTTATGGGGCTTCCACCGCCGATTCCATACAGAGCGACCATCGAGTACGCTCCAACGGTCCATTGCCATTATGCGGGAGAAGGTCTGGTCGGTGGATCTCGTGGAGCGACTCTAACCCAAGACGGAGGTACATGACATGCATGCGAGCTCTCGTAAGTAATCTTCACCAAATTGTCGTTATTTTGGTTTGTGAAGGCTCGCTTATTTGTGAATCTTAATTGAAGGTCGAGGTCGCAAGTTTTGGGCATGGTACGATGATGAACCAACCCCTTCTTGAGGCGGTGTAATCGACTTGCGCGACAATCGTTAGGGCGTTGAGGAAGGAGAACCATGAGCTTAGGGCGTTAAGGAACCGTAACAATGAACAAGATTTGAGTGTGGCCGAGTCCGTGCATGGAGAACGGATGTAGCAGCTTGTTGGACTCATTGGTAGGGTAGCACAAATTGGAGAAAGAGAGGAGACTTTTTTGTCTTGCTTGTTGTATTTGCAATGATGGTAGTTAGAGTTCGATTAGGGAATGTAATTGAACTTGTGCCGCAATCTATTATGTAATGGAACCCGTGTTGCTCAAATTGTCCAGCTCAGCTTGATGCTCAGAATACCGATGCTTGTCAACAAGGTACCATGATTGAACCTAACAAAGATAACTGCTCGAATCGATGCTCTAATACCGGATGAAATGTAAACTGGATGAAATGATACTAGGGGACAGTGATTGAAACAAGTTCGATGCTCTTTAACCGCCTGCATTGTCCTAATGTAACTGTGAATGCATTGTAAGATGTTCAATCCATGTAAACATCAACGTAACTCGGAATCATTGTCTGCATTGTCTTAATGTAACTGTGAATGCATTGTCCTAATGTAACTCGGAATGCATTGTTCAATCTTGTGCTTAATGTGACCGAGTCTTAAGAAGGATTGCAAGATTCTTGTGTCACCTGACTTTTTTTTCTAATTAGGCTTCCGCACTGATTGTATGTAATGATCTAGGGCCTAAAGACATTAGTCATTAACAAAGTGGTGAAATTCCAACTGCATAACATGGTTACAGAGTTTCTCATGTCATCTTTCATAGTTCGATGGCTTGATCTCAAATCACGCCCATTTCCATTAATAAACATGCTTATCACCCACAAGGCACAAGTTGAAAAGATTACATAACACTAAGTGACTGCTGCCAGAATGTCGCACCACAAGGCACAAGTTGAAAAGATTACATAACACTAATAAAGATAATCATGCACCCCACAAGGCACAAGTTCAAAAGATTACATAACACTAACAAAGATAACTCGCTCGCAAATCCATTAGAACATCACTCATTAGTTGGGATACCCAAAAGCTTTGCAAGCTTTGAACTATAACTTTGCTTCTTCTTGGTTGGACTCGCCTTCTTCCTATTTTGAAAGGTCGGTTCTGGGCCGCAGCTTTACAGAGGCGTAACCCGGGTTACCTCGGATGTTCACACTTGATTTTGCACTCGCAGACGCCACACTTGCCTCCAAGTTCATAGTGCCGTAACCACCATGTTGTGTAGTGACTTTAGCAAGAGTGCAGGTTTTGATGATACTCGATCCGCATACCAGTCAGAAAGGTAACCACCATGTTGAGTTAGAGGTTTGTAGTTTGCAAGTGCAAAGAATATAAATGAAGATATGGAAATTTTGGAATGCACCTACATTCTCAAAAATTGTGCCTCGGCCTCCGTCTGAGTACAATACTCCTACCCCAAAGGCAACTCTTTTGGATGGAGGTGGTGTGTTCACCGAATTAGACCTCGGTCTTTCTCTTGGTCATGCTAGAACAAATCTGTTGTGGTGGAGGAATCACAACCCTGCAATGTGAAAGGTGCTTAAACTATGTAATTTTGTACCAACTTAGGAAATGCATGAAATGAAGGAATGAATTTTGTACCAGGAACAGACCAGCTGGTGTAGAATTGCCAACACTTGCACAATGACCTTGTTGATCCCGGCTGGCTCGATGTTTGCTCTGATTGGCCATGTCTCCTCTCACAGCCTAGACTGTTATGGCTAATTCTTTGCAAAGCTCGCACCTAATGATTGTGCCAATCTTGGACAGCCTTATTCCTTTAGGCTTCTCATCTTGCTCTCTCTTCCTATCTTTCTTTGGCCTCCTGCATTTTCTCCATTTTTGGTTGCCTTGGTCTTGGTCTCTCCGATGTGGGCCAACAAGTCATGCCTCAACAGTTGCAAGCAAAGGCTCATAAGTCTTGTTGTACTGCAATGGAGTAACATGGTGCTATGTAGTCATCAAGGAACTGCTCCTCCAATTGATGCATGCAATGGCATGTGGGCAAGGCAAACTGCATAGCTTGCCAATATCTCGCATGAACAAGTTCTACTATCCAAGTTCATCGAGAACCTATGATCTCTATGTGTGACCTCAAAACCATTCTCGACCATTGTACACAAAGATGACGTAAAACCCGACTCATTGATGTAGACCTTCATTTTCTTCGTAATATTGGGGCATGTCACACTGCCCACTTCTCCGCCTTGCTTTTGTTGGTATGGATTCTAACCATCACTTTCCTCCTTATCCACTCAAACATGCCGATGATAGGGAGGTACCTTGACTCAACTATGGCATGATTGAATGATTCACACATGTTGTTGTCCACAGATTCACAAAGATGATCCCAACTTGAACCATGCCCCGCTCCAATGTTGTGGATCTCGTCCTCATGATTGCATTAGCACCTTCAGGTATCCTTTGCAAGCCTTGCCCAATGGTAGTTGAAAAGATTGACACATGGAGATTTGGCACACAATCGTAACTTCTTCCGCCAAGCCTTGTTCTTGTAAGTCTTCCTGAAGTTGGCATAGATGTGTCTTGCACATCCTATGCTCACTTTGGGTACCCAATATTGAACAAAGATTTAGTAGGCCCCGCAACAAACAAACAAGTTAAGCATCGTGATATGACAAATTGGATGAATAAACACTAATGTGACTTACTTTCTGTTGATCCGAGATGATTACCCATCCTTCGCCATCTCCAATTTCTATATCTTTGAAGAAAATCCCACGTAACCAACCCCATGACTCATTAGTTTCTTCTCTACCACAAACCCCATGCTATGGGTACATCCGATTGTTTGCATCTCTTCCCATTGCACAAATTAGCTCCCCATTGGTTGGACCTTTGAAGAAACAACCATCTAAACCTATCACTTTCCTACACCCACTAAGAAACCTCTTTTGCAAGCATCCAAACAAATATACATTCTGTGAAAAATGCCTGGGGCATCTGGATGCAAATTAACCACTCATGCAGTTATACTGGATTGCTCCTAAGAAGCTCTATTTGTAGTCAAAGACCCTACCATACTCTCCCTTCTTGGAGTCTAATACCTTCTCGCATTACAATGGACTTAGCTCTTTTGCACTTAGCTATGCTCACATCCGCATGCATTTGTTCCTCAGATCGCTTGCTTCAAGTGCTCAAGCTCCTGTGTTGGGTTTCCCATTATGGCACTCTCAAACTTTTCAAATATTCTCCGGAAGTGACAAGTTTGTTGTCCCTTCTTGGGGGCATGTGTGCTCATCCTTGAAACTACTCACTATTCATCCTTCTCGTCCCATCAAGTTATTTGACAACAAGATAAACCAAGGACATTTGGCCCACTCACATTGAGCCCTAACCCTTTTGTTGTCATTCTTGCAAAATTAATAACATGTCTCCTCTCTACTCCATAACGCCTAATGCCTTGAATGAAGTCCCCTTGCAGCCTAAAACCCATGCCCAAGCTAAAAGTAGGAGACTTGCTTTGGGGTAATACCTAGGGTACTTGGTTTCTCCTCAGAGCTCACCATCACCGCCACCTTCCTCATAGCCGCCCTCTTCCTCACTCTCGGAAAAGTAAGAAGTGTCATCACATCGCCTCCTCCTTGTCCCTTGACTCATCAATGGCCACCAAATGACCAAACTTTGTACCTCTTTCTCGTAGTCACCGCAAGTCTTAGAGTCACCTTTGCCTTCCCTTCATATCGTGCAATGTATTGTAGAACTTCCGCTATGTGCAATATCCTTTGCAATATCTACCGGTGACACCTCAATCACCTCCACCTCCTTGGAAGCATCTAATTCCTCATCATCATCTGTGTGCATCCAAGCTTCACTCTCATCTTCCCAATCACGGCCTTCATCTCCTTTGTCACCAACACCATCACCATCCGAGCCAACATCATCATCAACTCCCACCGCCTCAACAAATATATCCACAACACCCCATCAATGATACAACACCATGGTCCGCAGCCTCATCATTTGTTAGCGCCTCAATCCAGCCTTCAATGCTTTCCCAGAAACCGCCAAAGGCATGAGTACCAACTCCACATCCTCACAATGGTCCTTCAAATAGCCTTGACCTCCTAGAGCGACAACTTATCCCGATCTATGTAAGACATGCCGCCTCTTCCTCCGCAATAATGCAATCTCTTCCCATCATCAAAGAAATCCCCACGAAATGGAACCTAACAAACTAGCTTGTCCAAATTATCCATTGCTAAATCAGAGTAACCGTAAGAAATCACCACCGTGATATACCTACATGCAAAATAACACCAACCATTACTCTAAGAACAACACTAATCAAGTAGCTCCACAAACAACCGAGTAATTGCGCCAGATCTAGGATTGAAGAACTCACCTTTAGCCCCGCCTTGTTCACCGCCGCATCCTATCCGCCGATCCGGGATTTTTAGAACCCTAGTCGCCACGGCCGCCAAACCCTAGCCGCCGAGAGGAGAGCGAGAGCGAGAGTGGAGCGAGAGGAGAGAGAGCGACCGAGCGCGAGGGCAACCGATCGTGGCATCGAGAGAGCATGATTTGATTCGAGGAGAGAGAGAGAGAGAGCGACCGAGCGCGAGGCCGACTGGGCCCAATGGATGCCACGCCGCCCAAACCGCCTCACGCGATTGAGGGACGCGATTTGCCCAAAGATGAAAAGTTTGAGGTGCGTTATATCCCAGATTTAAGTTCAGGGACCAAAATTAATCATCGGGTATAGATGAGGGACGAAGAATGGACTTATTCCTTAAATCAATTAATTTTCAAGTCAAATGATGCCTCTTTTGACAGCTGGTCACGCTACTAGCTAGTTGTACCACTATACTCTTATTCTTCTTCTTTTTGAAATCAATTGTACTAGTTACTGATTCCTTCCCTACCAATCAGATTCAGGCGCACCGAAACGCCCAAAACCCAACCAGACTAGGCCAACCCCGAACTGTCCAAGCGCGAACCAACCTGGTCGCCTACGCCTATCATGAAGCTGCGCCGCCTCCCAAGTCATGGTAAACTCGCACAACCCCACGACCCTCCCGGAGTCCGCAAGCGTCCAAACGCCGTCGTCGCTGTCACCACCGCCCGGCTCACCCACATCCACATATACCACCGCCGTCGTACACCGATGGATCCCCGCGCGACGGACGATCCAGCCAGATCCACCACCTCCCTGCGGAAGCGGGTGCTCTGGATAGACACGTCTCGAGGAGGAGGGGAGCCCCCGCGCGCGCCCAGGGAGCGGGAGAGCAAGGCGTGGCAGGAGGAGGAGGACGAGGGGCCGATGGCGTCGGACCAGGCGGCGGTGGAGGAGGAGAGGGACGTGGAGGCGGCGGAACCGGTGAGCCCGGCGGGGCGGCTGTTCCGGGAGACGCACTTCGACTGCTACATCGTCGCCGTGATCGGGCTCGGCGCGCGGGTGGACGTCGAGGCGGCGCGTGCGGGCCTCGAGGCCACCCTCGTCCGCCACCCCCGCTTCTGCAGCGCCCAGGTACGCACGCACGCGGTGACGCGACCTACTCCACGTTCCCCATCTCGCAACTTGCACCCCAAAAATTTTCGCGTTTGGTGGCAAACTTGGGTTGCTGCATTTGGTTTCTATCGCCCCGACTCCGAGAGAGAGAGAGAGAGCCCATGCCGTTGACTCCCAAGCTCGAGGCTGACACGCGGGGGCAGGCCATGGTGCACGTGATTTCGTCCCCGTTTGGGTAGCCTTATGTTTGCGCAAAGTTTTGGGGCCATGTGGAACGGTGGCCGCACACGAGTTCCGCCGGCCGGACTGGTACGGCGGCGTCTTTCCGTCGGACGCGCGGCACGCACTGGTCGATGGACCTCACCTCCTGTCTGTTCGGCAAAGTTCTTTCCCAGATATAGCGCGGTTTCGGGCGTCTAGAGAGATTCCTGCCGGCTACTACAGTAGCACTCCACTGAATTGGCAGTGGGAGCCTCGCGCTGTCCGGGTCCGACGATGCGTACGGCAGGGGAGGCTTTGACAAGTTAGGACAAACAAGCGTTACATTACTCCTATATGCATGTAGGCATCTGATTCTGATGCTCGAGCCATTGATAAGAACTTTGCGGTAGATGTAGTACGCGAATCACCCACACCTTTAGTCCCGTTTTCTTTCTTTCTTTTAGTTTAACTAGTACAGTACTACTAGTTTCGCTTCGTGGATTGATCACTTTTAACGAGATAGTTATTTGAATATTAATAAAATTATTTATTACATTTTTAATATAATTATTTTTTATAATTTTTATATGTATTTATAAATTCTATATATCTTTATAATCTTTTTAAAATTTTGGAATCTAACGGGCTAAGTGGATTGAAATTAGTCCGTCGGGCTAAACGGGCTCCGACCCGACCCGAAAGACCATCGGATAGGTTGGGCCATGCCTGAGCTGCCTAGTCGGCATATGGGCCGGCACAACACGGTCAGTTTAGTTCTTTGGCCAGAATGGGCTATGTCAGTACTGGTATGTGCCGTCCATTTGGTCAGCTCTAACTCACAGTCTGTGACCGTGGCGTTATGGTACATCCATGCCCCCATTAAATGGAAAAGGATCCTCTGATGTAGAGAAGCACGGACATACATTAGGATATTGTTTCCACCGTACGATCCAAAATAAACAGTCCAAACCTAGCGACGAAGCACCAAAAGCATAGTAAACATAAACACCCGATGTTTCTGCTGTATTTTGCTGTAGCGCTACTTGCAGTAACGGAAGAGAACCCGGATCCCGGTTAATTCGCTTCAACCTCTTGTAGCAGCGCAGCCGTTTGACTGATACTGAAAATTTAGGAGAGAAGACAGTTGCATGTACAGTGTGCACAGACAATGAGACAAACCATCCGAGAGACCGGCTGGCCGGGTTATGGAAAATTTCAGTGATTCATTGCGATGGGTCGTCTTCACCAGAAACGGGTCGTGGACGGAGACATGGATCATGAACCATGCAGGACCAGACGGCAGCTAAACGTCCAAATTAAGTTTCAGCCCTACGCGGGCTCCCATAATTTCTTGGTCCTGTGAGGTTATCATGATCTGGCTTGTCTGAAAATGTCGAGCCAGGTCTAACGGAAAAGAAAAGAGCAGTTGCTGATTAATTATTAGATTACCATTTACCAAAGATTAGGCGCAAATAGGGTGATCTCGATTACTAGAGCACTAAATAAAAAGGAAAAACTCTTCTCAATTATTCGTAAAGTGAATTGCACTTGCTTGATCTGTTGCATTCAGCTTATAAAAAGTGGAGTAATATACATCGCTGCAGGTTCTGGATGAGGTGAGCAAGAACGCGAAGCCGCGGTGGGTCCGGACCACGGTGAACTTGGACGACCACATCGTCTTCCCAGACCTGGACCTCACCGCCACGTCGGACAACCCCGACCAGGTCGTCGAAGACTACCTGTCCTCTCTGTCCACGCTGGCGATGGACCACTCCCGCCCTCTCTGGGAGTTCCACGTCCTCGACTTCCCGACCTCCGAGGCGACGGCCACCGTCGCCGTCCGCATGCACCACTCCCTCGGCGACGGCGTCTCGCTGCTCTCGCTCCTCATCGCGTGCACCCGCAGCGCCGCCGACCCAGCAAGGCTGCCCGCCGTGCCGTCCCCGTCGCGCCGTGCCGGCCCCGTGTACGCCCGGCCGCGGCCGCCGCTCTCGGCCGGCTTTGTGGCGTTCGTCGTGGATCTGGTCGTACGTCGTGCTCGCGTGGCACACGCTGGTGGACGTCGTGTGCTTCGTGGCGACGTCGTGGTTCCTGCGCGACGCGCGCACGCCGTTCATGGGGTCCGAGGGCGTCGAGTTCCGCCGCAAGCGCTTCGTACACTGCACTCTCAGCCTCGACGACGTGAAGCTCCTCAAGAATGCCATGAAGTGTGTAAGAGCTTCTCTTCTTAACGAACTCTCTACGTTAGTGTACTCTCGAAAGATCAAACGAAATGTTGTTTCTCATGTGTGATTTTTTCAGACTGTGAATGATGTTCTAGTTGGAGTGACTTCTGCAGGATTGTCGCGTTATTATTTCCGGAAGACCGGTGAGTGGTGTGCCACAGTCTTCTGTGCAGTATAGTACTTGCTACTTGCTAGCTGCATCTGACCTTCACGTTTCTTGAACTTATTCAGGTGATACTAACAGCGAGAGGAGAAAACCACAGAAGAACATCTGCGTGCGATCAGCTCTTCTTGTTAACATTAGGAAAACACCTGGCCTACATGTAAGACTAAATCGTTCACTTAAGTTACGCTTAATGTGTTTTCATGTATGAATATTTCATTCATTCCCAATAATAAAATCAGCACTTAAGTTACCGTTTCGTAGTACAGTTTGAAGAAGTTATCCGGACCATTCGTGATTGGTTCTGAACTTCTAATCTGTTTCTGGTCTGAACAGACATTGGCAGCAATGATGGATTCTAGTAAGGACAACACTGCAAGATGGGGAAATCTGATTGGTTACATCATACTTCCGTTCAATATAGCCATGCACGACGATCCTCTTGATTACATCCGGCAGGGGAAAAGGACAGTGGACAGGAAGAAGATCTCGTTAGAAGCGGTTTTCACATATTGGAGCGGAAACCTAATAGTCAAACTTTTTGGCATTAAGGTGGTGTCTTCTCCTTTGATATCACCATGTTTACTTCAGCAATTGTATTTTCTAGCAAGCCTTTTGTGAATTTCTAACCTGGAGGTGCCACTACTCCCTAGATTTCCTTTCGTTAATTGCCAGACAGAATTGAACTGTCTTTAGTCTGCATTCTACCACCATGTCATTCTATGGTATGTTCTTTTATAGGCAGCAGCAGCTCTCTGCTATGGTATGTTCACTAATACCACCATGTCATTTTCGAGCATGGTCGGACCTGCTGAGAAGGTGGAGTTCTATGGACATCCCATCGTCTATATTGCCCCCAGTGTCTATGGGCATCCACATGTAAGTACTCGTTAGTCGTTAACAAAGTTGAACACTTCCTCATTTTCCAGGGTCTCGTCAGCTAATTATTTCATTTGATTGATAATGTACAGGCTCTGACAGTACATTACCAAAGCTACATGAACACTATCAAGCTTGTCCTCGCAGTGGATGATGCGCAATTTCCAGACTCTCATCAGCTACTGGACGACTTTGCTGAGTCCCTCAGGCATATCAGGCAGGCAGCTTCAACAAAATCATAGAAAGAGCTAGTCTGAGATTTTTGGTGGAACGTAGATGTGGTAAGCACACAGACAGAAAATTGTTCAGGGAACCTCCTGACCAGTTACTTGATAGCCTGGTCGGTGACTCTACAATCTTTCACAGATCACAAAAGAGGCAACCCTCAATTTGTAAACACCTGTTATAAATATTGTGTATGTATTTAGAGGCCCAATAAGCAATATATATATATGATGTACAAGGGATGTATGTCATATATAGATAAGGTAATACAAAAGGTAAATAAGTAATACAAAGAGATTCATATCTCTAACATATCTCTAATACCCCTCCTCAAATGCAAGACGTATGCAATAGCATTGCATTTGAAAAGAGTTGACACTAAACTAGGAAAAATTTAAAGTCCGAGTTTTCATAATGTCGTAGTAGCATGTAGCTCTTGGAAAATATGTCGACAAAAATCTCCTTTCATCCAGTGTCGTGCGACAGCCTCCATAAAGCATAAGGTGCAAGAGCAAAGTCGATCGCCACAACACGACGAAGAAGATGATGAAACCGATAAAAATAGAGAAGTTGTCAAATAAAGCCGAAAAAGAATAGATGTATGACAGCACAGATCGAAACCCAAGACGGCGGCGGCGCAGTGCACAAGAAGCGCAGTACAAAAGAAGGGTGACGGCTTTAAGAGCTTGGGGCGGCGGATAAGAGAGAAGCGGCAGCATCATAACGATCTACAGCTCGAAGAAAAGAGTGACAACTTTGTCATGCAAAAGGAGAATTTCTATACTTTTATGACTGACAATAAATTTATGGACTCGTATGGCTTAGACGAACTCAAATATAGAGTGATACGGACTTGGATGGACACAACGGAAGAAAAACAACACAAAGGATAGCTGGCAGTAGATACTAGCAAAACTAGCAGCAGCAACAGACTCAACTCCTCGCCCAACCAACAAGCACCAGTGCACCCGCATGTTCATGGCTTCAACCATGGGCCTAAGCCCCTTTTTGACGCACCAACTCCCATGCCGGTGAAAGAATTCACATCAATAGGGGTAGCAAGAACCTGGAGATCATATGAACTCGTAGTTGCTGCCTAGCCAGTTCAAGCTCTTGCTCTAACTGGGCCAACTTCATCCAGCTTGTCTCTAGTTGCTGGATGTAAGCCTTTTTTTCTTCCCAAAGGCGACTTTTCTGAGAAGTCTCCCTGTTTTGTGCAAGTCTTCTCAAGACCTTGTTTGGTGGCTTGCTCGCTTCCTGATCAATACTTCTTGCTGGCTACCTGTGGAACTTCTTCTATCCTAGTGTCAAACTTCGTGTTGGCCTCCATGATCGTGGACCTGCTGGTGGCCTGGCCACTGGCGACTTTGAAGGCTTCATTGTTCCACATGCCGAGCGGCAGCGACCGGTTGTATATCCCCATTCTATCGGGCGTCGCGAACCGCGTCGACGCCGAGGTCATGTACTGGAGGGAGGCGCGCCGATGCCGAATCTGAATCGAATCGAATCTGGGGCATGTACGCGAGCAAAGGAGCAATTTCAGCGACGGAGATCCCACGGCCGGCCGGCCATGTCGCGTGGTCGACCGACCGTGACTAAAAATGATCGAGCAAGCCGCCAAAAATAGAGGTCAGAGGCAAGTGAGGGGATCCCAATGCACTTAGTCTCATAATTTTGGAGTCTCCATCAAAAGTTCTATTGGTTTAAAGTTTCAGCAGGTTTGGATTTTGGGGTTGAAAATCGGCTAAGTCCTCTGGCGATCGGACCGGCCTATGGCCGCGGTCCGACCGGCAAAGTAATGATCGACCGCCCCGAGGGGCGATCGACCGGTTGTCACTGAACGTCGACCTTCGTGGCGGCGTTGTTCGCTGGTTAGGTCAAAGTCATGAGTTTCAGCATATGTGTTGCATGATGCATGTTTTGACTAACGTGGGTCAAGTTGCGAAGAACTTGTTCCGGTTTCGATTTGCTTGTCTATTGTTGTGCGAGTTGCTTGGTGGTCAACGACGGTCAAGCGGCGAGGATGATCGGGACGAGGCTTGGAGAGCCGAGGTCGAACGATCGGCGATGCGGGTGAGGTCAATGAAATCAAGTATGGTGCGAGAATGGACAAGGATGACCGAACAGACGATTCGGCGGATGGTTTGATCAAGCGGCGGAGTCGGTGCAAGTGCCATGGTGGTTTCGGTGGGGCGGATGGGAGAGACTTGCCGACATGGAGAGAGCCGTTGATCAACCTACACGTATGAGCATGCGAAGTGCTTCGAAGATGGACTCGGTCTTGAGAGAAGGACCGAGAAGGGGTATTTTGGTAATCTTACCAAATATCACCTTGGTGACCTTTTGCCTACCCACGGCGCAAGACGACGCAAGAGAAGCGGTTTAGGTCAAGAGGTGTTGTAGACGGCGCTTTAAAATGCGTGCGTGTGTGACCCGTTTGTGTTGGGCCTTAACGGAGCCCATTTAAGTTAGAACTTCTAGAAGGTCTAAGTCTACACTATAAATAGAGGAGGAGGTGGTTGCACCCTCAACCCTTTTTCATTGTTGAAACCCTAGTTTTCGCTTAGGAGAGGATTAGTGGAGGTTAGGGTTCTAGAGAGTTGTGATTTGATTTTGTGCTCTTGGATTGAGCTTTGTCCTCCATTGATGGAGTGGCTGTAAACCCAAACCCTATCAAATCAATCCAAAGAAAGCTTTGATCAAAGATGTGTCTCTTTGCCTTTCTTCTCTCTATTTGGTGATTTTGAGTCTTTCTTTGATTCACATGTTTTTGATTGATTTCTTTACATGATCTAGCTTCTTTGTGATATGTGGGAACACATCTAAGATCATCTTGATCATCAATCACCCACGAGTAAGTTTTTGGATCTAGTTTTCGCTTTTGACTCGGTTTTGAACCATCCATCTCTCAAACTGAAAAGGTCGTAACTTTTCCATGGATCTCCATGATCTTCGATTGGAATAGGTTCTGACATACTAGAGAAGGTGTGTTCCAAGTTTCATGAAGTTTGGAGTTGTAGATCAAAAGTTAGACCTATTTTTAACTTCGTTTTTCGGGCTGATTTCACTGTTCATCAGGCTGGAGGTCAGATCGCTTCTACTACAGGTCGACCGCCCATGGACCGGTCAGACCGCCCTTGAGTAGAGGTCAGACCGCCCTACACTTAGGAAATTAAGTTTCATTGATTTTGGTTGTTTTGCTTGGGTTTTGATTGGATTCAATCCTAGTCTTCATTTGATCTTGGTATATCGATCTTCATAGCTTCTATAGCTATTGGAGTGAAATTTGTGTTGAATCTAATCTTGGTTGAAAAAGTGAGCGTGCTCCTATTCACCCCCTCTAGTCGCCTTTTCGGTCCAACAAGTGGTATCAGAGCCCGGTTAGTTCAATCTTGATCTTAACCGGTCACTGAACTTGGCGATGGATAAGTACTCCACCAAGCCGCATATCTTCGATGGGCACGACTATGCCTATTGGAAGAATCGCATGCGAGTCTTCCTTGAGAGCGAAGGACAAGCTATATGGGAGGTTGTTCGAGCCCCGCTCGTTCTTCCTGAAGTTGTTACGCCGGCTTCAACAGCCCTCTTGGCTAACAACAATAAGGCAAAGAACCTCTTGTATGGTGGGCTTGGTAGACAGGAGTATGATCGAATTTGCAATCTTGAGACTGCGCACGAGATTTGGAACACCCTCGAAACCTACTATGAGGGTTCGTCCCAAATCAAGAAAATACGCTGCGGTCTATAAGCGTGAATATAACAAATTCGAGATGCGTCCTGGAGAGAGCATCGATGACATTTTCAGTCGCTTTAACAAAGTGATTAATCAGATGAAGGCTGTTGGAATTGAATATTCTCAGTCTGAAAATGCCACCCACCTCTTGGCTGCAATCAACACCAAGGAGTGGGAGATAAAGGCTACCGCCATTGAGGAGAATGTCAACCTCTCTGATCTGACTTTGGAGCTGCTCTATAGCAAGCTCAAGACTCATGAGATCAAGAGGATTGATCATCCCAAGAAGAAAAATATGGCCTTGGTAGCAGACCCGCTCAAGAGAGCTTCTGATGGGTCTTCTGAGTCTTCTTACGGATTTTAAACTTCTTTGGTTTATCCGCAATCCATGAAGAGGAGTTTGAGAGTCTTCCGAGGCCGAGTTAGCCCTCATAGTCGGAAAAGCCACACGAGCCTATAACAATATGAGAAACAAAAGAGAGGAGGTCCGTGACTTGCTATGAGTGTGGTGAGCTTAATCATATCCGCAACCGCCCCAAGTTGAAAGGAAAGAGCAACCACAAGGAAGGAAAGCCACTTGGAAGAAGCCTCAATGGAACAAGTCAAGATTTGATCGCAAAGTCGACAAAGCGACTCACCGGGTTCTTGCCGCTTTGGGGAACAATCCTTAGCGATGTGGACTCGGGAGCGAGGATGACAAGGAGGAGGAGATCCTCAAGATAAGAAGAAGGGAAGGCCAAGGACTTCACCGACGTTTGCTTCATGACCGACTCGACGGCGTTGGACGACGATGAGGTACCTCTCTCCTATGATGTCCTTTCCGACAGAGGCTTGACTCCCTATCGAACTTGGCGATGGATAAGTACTCCACCAAGCCGCATATCTTGATGGGCACGACTATGCCTATTGGAAGAATCGCATGCGAGTCTTCCTTGAGAGCGAAGGACAAGCTATATGGGAGGTTGTTCGAGCCCCGCTCGTTCTTCTGAAGTTGTTACGCGGCCAATCAGCAACCCTCTTGGCTAACAACAATAAGGCAAAGAACCTCTTGTATGGTGGGCTTGGTAGACAGGAGTATGATCGAATTTGCAATCTTGAGATGCGCATGAGATTTGGAACACCCTCGAAACCTACTATGAGGGTTCGTCCCAAATCAGAAAAAGTACGCGATCTATAAGCGTGAATATAACAAATTCGAGATGCGTCCGAGAGAGCATCGATGACATTTTCATCGCTTTAACAAAGTGATTAATCGGATGAAGGTCGTTGGAATTGAATATTCTCGATCCGAAAATGCCACCCACCTCTTGGTCGCAATCAACACCAAGGAGTGGGAGATAAAGGCTACCGCCATTGAGGAGAATGTCAACCTCTCGATCGACTTTGGAGCTGCTCTATAGCAAGCTCAAGACTCATGAGATCAAGAGGATTGATCATCCCAAGAAGAAAAATATGGCCTTGGTAGCGCACTCCGCTCAAGAGAGCTTCGATGGGTCTTCCGAGTCTTCTTTCGGATTTTAAACTTCTTTGGTTTATCCGCAATCCATGAAGAGGAGTTTGAGAGTCTTCCGAGGCCGAGTTAGCCCTCATAGTCGGAAAAGCCACACGAGCCTATAACAATATGAGAAACAAAAGAGAGGAGGTCCGTGACTTGCTATGAGTGTGGTGAGCTTAATCATATCCGCAACCGCCCCAAGTTGAAAGGAAAGAGCAACCACAAGGAAGGAAAGCCACTTGGAAGAAGCCTCAATGGAACAAGTCAAGATTTGATCTTGCAAAGTCGACAAAGCGACTCACGGGTTCTTGCCGCTTTGGGGAACAATCCTTAGCGATGTGGACTCGGGAGCGAGGATGACAAGGAGGAGGAGATCCCTCAAGATAAGAAGAAGGGGAAGGCCAAGGACTTCACCGACGTTTGCTTCATGACCGACTCCGACGACGTTGACGACGATGAGGTACCTCTCTCCTATGATGTCCTTTCTGATAGATGTGAAACTATCTTTGAGCAACTCATGAGCCAGGATAAGGCGTTAGAGTATATCATTGCTAGGAACAAGGACTTAGAGTCTCAAGTAGATAATTTGACTTTAGAACTTGCAAATACTAAGACTCTTGAATCTGATGAATGTTCTTCCTGCCATGCTCTACACTCAGAATTTGCTAAACTGCAATCAGCTCATGATATTGCTTTGCAACAACTTGAAAATGCTAGGACTGAGCTAGTTGAGGTTAAATCTGCTCCTTGTGAAAAATGCTTAGATTCTAGCAAGTTGGTTGCTTCTGGTGATGTTGATTCTAGCCTTTGTTCTTTTTGCATTGAACGCGAACATGAAGTTAAAGATATCTTAGAAGCAGTTAGAGCTAAATATGTCAAGCTTAAGGACAGTATTGAGTCTTCTACATGTGCTTCATGTCCTGCTCTTAAACTTGAAATTGTTTTGTATAAGGAAAAATATGCTAGAGCTATTAAAGGCAAAACTTGCGAGTCATGTGTTAATCTTGAAAAAGAAAATGCTTATCTTAAGGATACCTTAGAAAATTTTTCTAAAGGTAAGAAACAATTAAACATAATTCTGGACAAATCTAAGACTCCTTATAAGAAGCAAGGATTAGGATACAACTCTGTCCAAGATAATTCCAAGCCCAAAGTAACTCAAGTCTTAGAAAATGGGTTAGTTGAATTTAAAACCCAACCTGCAAAAACTATTTTTAAATCTGCGGGTTTTGCCCAAACCTCTGTTAAGTCAAAGGGTGCTTCTCCCAGTGGTATCAAGTACCATTGCACCTATTGCAAGAAGAATGGGCATTTGGTTGAGTTCTGTTGGCGTAGGTTGAAAAATGATAAAAAAATTTTGCTAGAATTTCACTCAATCAACCTAGAGCTTTTACGAGACATGGTAATGTAGAAAAGAAGAAACCTGGCTTAGGATTTGTGTCACATGCTCATCATCATGTTCCTAAACAGGATAACTCTTATGTTAAAGTAACCATTGCTCATAACAGAACTTCAAACTTAATCAAGGATAGCACTTCTGCTTTGCATACTACTCATGAGACGTGTGTCTCGATCTCGGGTTCCCAAGTCTTGTTTAACTAACTTGAGATTGAGACACATCGTTCTTCCGTGCCTTGATTTTCAGGATTACCGCGGAAAGAGGAAGGACACGTGGTTCGTCGACTCCGGCTGTTCACGCCACATGACCGGAGACTCAAGATGGTTCACCTCCTTCACGCGGTCGACGGGTGATGAATTCATCACCTTTGGAGATGATAGACAAGGGCGGATTGAAGGAACGGGATCGATCAGGGTGAACGATAAGTTCATCCTCAAGGACGCCGCCCTTGTGGACAAGCTAAGGTTTAATTTGCTTTCGTCTCTCAACTTCTTGATGATGGCTATGAAACTAGATTTAAGAAAAATGCTTGTCGGGTGCTTGATTAATTTGGTGAGCTTGTTTTGGGATTACTAGAGTTGCTAGGATCTTTGAGGTGATTTTTCCAATCTCTTCTTTGGTTCTCTCAAGTGCTTAATTTCATCTTCTTCTTCCGAGTTCGCTTTAGCACCGTCGTTTGGGGCACATTGGTTTTGATCATCTCGACGCGAGTTAGCAACCTTGAGCTCATCGAGAGGTTTGCCTAAACTCAAAGCCATCAAGGATGTCAGATGTATGCGCTCAGTAGGCATGGCAAGCAAGTTGCCGCCTCACACCCATCGATGACTATGGTCATGGACCGTGGACCGACGGTTGCTTCATATGGATCGTTGGTCCCGCTTAGGGTTCTGTCGATTGGTGAAAAATGGTACATTCTTGTCATAGTCGATGATTTTTCTAGATACACTTGGGTGTTCTTTCTTGCTTGAAAGATGAAGCTTTTGATCATTATCATGATCTTGTTCTTTGTTTGGCTTCGAACTTCCGAGTGCCTTGAGAGCGATCCGCAGTGACAATGGCACGGAGTTCAAGAATGCATCTTTG
Organism: Hsuehochloa calcarea; assembly: GCA_036346395.1. Lineage (NCBI taxonomy): Eukaryota > Viridiplantae > Streptophyta > Magnoliopsida > Poales > Poaceae > Hsuehochloa > Hsuehochloa calcarea. Next base: position 11,583,555 of record CM070601.1, on the reverse strand, counting down.
CTTCCTTTTGTGCCGCGTGAAATTGAGCATCGTTCTCCTCCCACACGTCCCTCAACAAAATGGCGTTGTGGAAAGGAAGAACAGGACCCTAGTCGAGATGGCTAGGACGATGCTAGATGAGTATAGCACTGAGGAGGTTTTGGGCCGAAGCTATTTCTACTGCTTGCCATATTGCAAATCGTGTCTTTTTGAGACCGTCTTTGGGCAAGACTCCTTATGAGCTTCGTTTCTGTAGAAAACCCTCTGTCTCGCACTTTCGAGTCTTTGGATCCAAGTGTTTTATTCTCAAGACAGGAAACCTAGATAAATTTGAGTCAAGAACTTTTGATGGTTTATTTCTGGGTTATCCTGCACATTCAAGGGGTTTTCGGGTTTTTAATGCTGAAACTAACCTGGTTCAGGAGACATGCAATGTCACTTTTGATGAGACTAGCCCTGGAGCTAGATCAGATATTTCAGGTGATACACAGGTGACAGAGAGCATATTTGTAGAGGAAGATGATGATGGACTCGATGATGCTCTTCCACCTGCTGCTGTTGACGCTCCTCTTCCAGCACAAGAACCTGCTGTGACTACTTCGCCTTCAGTTGAGGCACCTGCTGCATCTTCATCATCAGTAGTACCTGCGGAGGTCGAAGAGGTACTTTCCTCTCCGGGTGCGCCACTTCACATTCAAAAGCAGCATCCGCCGGATCAGATGATAGGTAATATCCATGAACGAGTCACTCGCTCCAGGTATCATGATCCAAACCTCTATTCTCATTCTGCTTTTGTAGCTTCTTTTGAACCCCGCGATATATCACATGCTTTATCTGATTCGAGTTGGGTCAATGCCATGCATGAGGAGTTAGAGAATTTTGAGAGGAATAAGGTCTGGAACCTAGTAGAACCTCCTAGTGGTCATAATATTATAGGAACCCGCTGGGTCTTCAAAAACAAACAAAATGAGGATGGTTCTGTGATTAGAAACAAGGCTAGGTTGGTAGCTCAAGGGTTTAGCCAAGTTGAGGGGTTAGATTTTGATGAGACTTTTGCTCCTGTTGCTAGACTAGAAGCCATTCGTATTCTACTTGCATTTGCTGCTTCTAAGGGTTTTAGATTATATCAGATGGATTTTAAGAGTGCCTTTCTGAACGGTTTCATAGAGGAGGAGGTTTATGTTAGGCAACCCCCAGGCTTTGAGAATCCCAAAAACCCACATCATGTCTTCAAGCTGTCCAAAGCCTTGTATGGTCTTAAACAAGCCCCTAGAGCCTGGTATGATAGGCTTAAGACCTTCTTGCTTAAGAATGATTTTGAGATGGGTAATGTAGAAAAGACCTTGTTCATTCTTAGGCGTGGCAATGATTTCTTACTTGCTCAGATTTACGTTGATGATATTATCTTTGGTGGTTCTTCTCATGCTCTTGTTTCTAGCTTTTCTGAGACTATGTCCAGGGAATTTGAGATGAGCATGATGGGAGAGCTCAACTGCTTTCTGGGGCTTCAAATCAAGCAATGTAAGGAAGGGATCTTCATCCATCAGACGAAGTATACTAAGGATCCGCTCAAACGCTCGACATGGGTGATCGCAAGTCGATCGCCACTCCCATGGCGACTTCGATCGCTGGATCGGATGAGGAAGGAGAAGCCGTGGATCAACGCGAGTACCGCAGCATGATCGGCTCCCTCCTGTACCTGACGGCCTCAAGACCGGACATCCACTTCACAATCTGCCTCTGCGCGAGGTTTCAGGCATCTCCGAGAGCTTTCCATCTCCAAGCTGTTAAGCGCATATTCAGGTATTTACACTCTACCCTCCAGTATGGCATTTGGTACTCCTGCTCTTCTTCTTTGTCCATTCGGGGGTTTTCTGATTCTGATTTTGCGGGCTGTCGGCTTGATAGGAAGAGTACCTCGGGCACTTGTCACTTCCTAGGCACTTCTCTTGTTTCTTGGTCTTCTAGGAAGCAGTCCTCATTGCACAATCATCAAGTTGAATATAGAGTGCTTTGCTAGTTGCTGTAGTCGATTTTGTGGATGGTATCCACTCTTAAGGACTATTGGTTAAATTTCGCTAGTGTTCCTCTTTTCTGCGATAACACTTCTGCTATTAACATTGCTAAGAACCATGTGCAACACTCTAGAACCAAGCACATAGACATTCGCTATCACTTCCTTAGAGACCATGTCGAGAAGGGTGATATTGTACTGCACTTCGTGGAGTCCGAGGCTCAATCGGCCGATATCCTCACCAAACCTTTAGACCCAACTAGGTTTGCCACCTTGAGAAGCGAGTTAGGGTAATTTATCCCTATGGGTTGGTTTGAGGGGAGTTCGATCTTTTACGATCTTACCTTGTTCTTTTGATCTTTTATTGTTCTTTTCCGAACTTGTTGATCTTTTGAACTTTTTAGGTTTTAGGCTTTTATTGCATCTCATTGTATCATATTGCATTCATATGAAAAATACATCAAGTGGTTTTTAAAAAAATCCAAAAAGATGCATTGTAATATAAAATTTTCTGCTTATCTTTTAAAATTGATGAAGCTTTGTCTATTACCCTTTGGAGCTTTAGTATTTCAATTCTTGCTCAATGCCATGTCTAGCTCTTTGATTTGCTAGAATTATCATGCTTTTACATGTGTAGCTAAGTCTTTGCTATATGAGCTAGTACTTTAAAACAACTCAAACTAAAATTGCAATTTGTGGATGTTTTAGCGAGTTGCGCAATTAGTGCTCCTTTTGTGATATTGGCCCTGTCAGAATTGCTTTGTTAGCTCTTGAATCTAAAATTGACCATTACTTGAGCTTTTGTGTTCTTGAGATTCTAAAGCGCTCTTGTGAAAATGAAAAATCAAGATTGTCTTATGCTTAAATTGTGCCAAACTATTCTTACGAGGCGCTTGTCAATGACATGAACTTGGAGATAGTTTGATGAACGCACGATCTCATGGGGACCGCTTGTCGAAATGATATGAACCTCGGGATTTGTCGCCTCGGTAGAAGCTTAGAAAGAGTTTGTGGATGGCTCCTAGTCCGGGATCTTCTTTACTAAGATATACCTTTAATCAACTTCCGTGAAGCTTAGGATGAGTTTGTGGATGGATCCTAGTCCAGGATCTTGTCACTAAGTTAGATCATTAGTCAACTTCAATATTCAATGCATATGTGAAAACTGCTGACAAATGGGCTTTTGAGAAATCTTGAGCAAAATGATTCAATACAGACTGATTGACTCTTAATGTGGTCTTTGTTAGATTTTGATCTCACTTTGACATTTTGACATGACCAATTTCATTTTAGGATCCCTGTTGATGAACTTGCTGAATTTGAAGCTTTGCTTAAATTGATCAAATCTATTGCTTTACTTTTGAGCCTTTGTGCTTAGCTTTGATATATATGTCTTACCATGATCTTGCTAGCATTGTCAGGCTTGATATGTTGTTTGTGCAATATTAGAAATGCTGGCTAGCTCTTTTGGGCAATCTCCAAAGCTTCTTGTAATCAAAAATTGAAAAATACAAAAATGAAGCCACTCCATTGCACTTCATGTATACTTCTTCTTTTTGCTTCTTTCTTCATTCTGCAATTGTTATCTCTGGATGAGAGGAAGACGTGATTCCTTGATGACTCCATTGTCAAAGGGGGAGAAGATATTTCAATGTTGGGGGGAAGATTATACAAATGGGAGAAAGTTGGAGAATTTGAAATTTTCTGAAATCTGAGGATCATAGTGAGGGGGAGTTCTTGAATTGCATTCTTATCGTCTTATTGACTCTCCTGAACTTAAATTGCATTTATTACTCCTCACAATGATCAAAGGTCAATTGAACAATTGTTCTTTCATTTGGACCTTAAGTGAGATTTGTGACTTTTTCTGGAAATCAAAGTTTTTATGCTTTCTTTTGCCTTATCTCACTTACCTATGCTATTCTGATGTCAGCTTGGTCATTTCCATTGCTTTCTTTTGCTTTTGGACCAAGTTGTGCCTTTGTGCGAAAACGAAAGTATTTTACTTTTCAAACCTCTAAATTATATTTTCTGGATTATTGCCAATGTGTTCATCAAGGGGGAGATTGTGGATATCATGGGGATATGCTCCAGATCTTAGGATGATGTGACAATTGGCAATGGCGTTAACGGTTTGTCGTTTCACGAGTTTTCGACAAAGTTTCAGAACTGTTCAGGCATTCTGGACAGGGGCGGTCCGACCGGCCATAGCACGGCGGTCCGACCGGTCCCAAATCGGTCAGACCGGCCATGTGCGGCGGTCAGACCGACCGTGACAAAAAATGATCAGAACATGCCGGGCCAAAAATAGAGGCTGTAGGCAAGTGAGAGGATCCCAATGCACTTAGTCTCATAATTTTTGGAGTCTCCAGTCAAAAGTTCTATTGGTTTAAAGTTTCCAGCAGGTTTCGGATTTTCAGGGGTTGAAAATCGGCTAAGTCCTTACGGGCGGTCGGACCGTAGGTCGTGATCGGCCGACCACCTCGGGGCGATCGACCGGTTGTCACTTGAACGTCGGCCTTCGTGGTGGCGTTGTTCGTTGGTTAGGTCAAAGTCATGAGTTTCAGTGCATATGTGTTGCATGATGCATGTTTTGACTAACGTGGGTCAAGTTGCGAAGAACTTGTTCCCGGTTTCGATTTGCTTGTCTATTGTTGTGCAGGTTGCTTGGTGGTCAACGACGGTCAATGGCGAGGATGATCGAGACGAGGCTTGGAGAGCTGAGGTCCAGAACGATCGACGATGCCGGCGAGGTCAATGAAATCAAGTATGGTGCGAATGGACAAGGATGACCGAACAGACGGTTGGGCGATCGGTTTGATCAAGCGGCGCGAGTCGGTGCAAGTGCCATGGTGGTTTCGGTGGGAGCCGGATGGGAGAGACTTGCCGACATGGAGAGAGCCGTTGATCAACCTACACGTGGCGGAGCATGAAGTGCTTGCGAAGATGGACTCGGTCTTGAGAGAAGGACCGAGAAGGGTATTTTGGTAATCTTACCAAATATCACATTGGTGACCTTTTGCCTACCCACGGCGCAAGACGACGCAAGAGAAGCGGTTTAGGTCAAGAGGTGTTGTAGACGGCGCTTTAAAATGCGTGCGTGTGTGACCCGTTTGTGTTGGGCCTTAACGGGAGCCCATTTAAGTTAGAACTTCTAGAAGGTCTAAGTCTACACTATAAATAGAGGAGGAGGTGGTCGCACCCTCAACCCTTTTTTCATTGTTGAAACCCTAGTTTTGGCTTAGGGAGAGGATTAGTGGAGGTTAGGGTTCTAGAGAGCTGTGATTTGATTTTGTGCTCTTGGATTGAGCTTTGTCCTCCATTGATGGAGTGGCTGTAAACCCAAACCCTATCAAATCAATCCAAAGAAAGCTTTGATCAAAGTGTGTCTCTTTGCCTTTCTTATCTCTATTTGGTGATTTTGAGTCTTTCTTTGATTCGCATATTTTTGATTGATTTCTTTACATGATCTAGCTTGCTGTGACATGTGGGAACACATCTAAGATCATCTTGATCATCAATCACCCACGAGTAAGTTTTTAGATCTAGTTTTGTTTTGACTCGGTTTTGAACCATCCATCTCTCAAACTGAAAAATGTCGTAACTTTTCCATGGATCTCTATGATCTTCGATTGGAATAGGTTCCTGACATCCTAGAGAAGGTGTGTTCCAAGTTTCATGAAGTTTGGAGTTGTAGATCAAAAGTTAGACCTATTTTCAACTTCGTTTTTTGGGCTGATTTCACTGTTCATCAGTCGAGGTCGACCGCTTCTACACGCAGGTCGACCGCCCATGGACCGGCCGACCGCCCTTGAGTAGAGGTCGACCGCCCTACACTTAGGAAATTAAGTTTCGTTGATTTTGGTTGTTTTGCTTTGGGGTTTTGATTGGATTCATAGTCTTCCATTGCATCGTATAGCGATCTTCATAGCTTCTATAGCTATTGGAGTGAAATTTGTGTTGAATCTAATCTTGGTTGAAAAAGTGAGCGTGCTCCTATTCACCCCCCCTCTAGTCGCCTTTTCGGTCCAACAAGAATGCAGCCAATCGGCAGCGGATCTGTCCTGGAGACGACCAATCGGTGGTGGATCCAACTGAATCCGGCCGACGACGCCAGGAGAAACTTAGATCCAAGGGGCGGTGACGTCGGCGGCGGCCGGATCCTGGCGATGCGCGCTCTGGAGCAGGTAAAGCGAATGCTGCAGCACGATGGCCGACACCCTGGAGAGCATGCCCGCAGGGCCCTCCGTGTGCAGGATTTGCTCGCCCATAGCGATCTGCTTGGGCCTGCGCGGCGGCAGCTATTGCAACAGGTGGTGGTGCGGGATCCGAGGCCCGAAACGACGCCCCTAAAGCCAATTCCGAGACAGAGTGCTGGACGACGACATCTGGCCGCCCCCGGGGGCGAAGATTGCTCCTCTCGGGGGCAGCGAGCAGTGAAAAACTAGCTGAGGCTAGGAGGCGGTGGCTGCGGCAACAATAAACCCAAACCATAACCTTTGCTCTGATACCATATTATGAATATTGTGTGTGTGTGTGTGTATACAGATAATACAAGAGGCAGATAAGAAATACAAAGATATTCCTATCTCTAACATATCTTTAATAACAACTACGTGAGAAAGATATATTATCTAGTCTTCATCAGTGCCTTTCCATTTGTCGTTTGTTCCCTATGTTCAAATTGCTAGTCATGGGAATTAATGGTATCCTCCTGTCCCACTGCACCTACACAAATCGAGTTCTGTACATGATTGAGCTGGAGATATTTTTGCATACATGATTGAGCTGGAGATATTTTGCATCTTGCAGCGTGTTGTCTCTTTTGCAATGATGACAATGCTGACATACATGGTGTCCGACCAGCGACACAGGCGACAGTAGAGGAGCGCTAGTTGCTACCTAACTCTCCCCGTTTTAGGCTATCTTCGCATGCTCGCACACACTCTTGACTCCTTCACGCGCTCCTCAGATCTTGTTTTCGCTCATTTTCATCATCGGATCTATCTTGAAATATCTGAACTCAGCCATCTGATCGGACAAAACAAAAATCGATGAAGCACAACAATTATTTAGTAAGCCCGCAACAAATGCCCCTACAACAAAAATATAACAAATTCCTAACTCAATGCAACAAGCATGGATTCTTTGGTATAACAAATAGACATCCCTACTGCAACAAAAGTTCACTCTTGTGCAACAAATCAAAAACACAGATTGCAACAAATACATTTTGTCACAACATTTAAAAAGAGACATTGCGACAAAAATTTACTCTCGCCCAACAAATCAACGTCGTAATTACAACAAATACCTCTTACGACAACATTAGAAAAAACACGTTGAAACAAAGTACAACAATTCATACAATAATCGTTAAACAACTATGTAACAATTCGAGAAATTGTCTACAATAAAAACAAACAGGGGTACTTGTACCACACTAGGCACCAAAATCCACACCCAAAGACCCCCAAAAACCACAAAAAAAATCACCCTAAAAATCAAGAAAGAACACCACAAAGTCGAATCAAGCAAAGCACCACCAAATCCGACACCCAAACCCCCAAAGAACAAACCCACACACAAGAAAGAAAACCAAAACAAGAACCGAGGAGCGTGTGGAGAAGTCAGGAGCCTACGAGATCAACAGATTCCTTGAGCACCATGTCCATGTTACTAGGCTTCTCATCCATCCCTCCCTCCCTTTCCCTTCCTAGTCTCTCTCTGTGCTAGTGGAGAGAGAGAGAAAGAGAGCCCAGAGCACTAGAGCAGGCGGCTTGTGTTTGGAGCATGGGCTAGCTGGCTAGCGACGTCTATCCTTGCCGCCGTTGGCTCGCCGGAGCTCGGCTCACCAAAGGAGGAGGGAGGGAGGGAGGAGGAGGAGGCAGGAATGGGGGCATAGGTGGGGTAGTGAGCTTGCTCCGGTCGCCAGTGAGCCAACGGAAGGAGAGGAGAAGGGTGGGGTGGAGGAGGTAGAGATGGGGTTGCGGATTGGGTTTGATGGAGGTGCAGTCGCGTAGAGGGAAGAAAGGGACAATTGTCAAAATATCACACCTTTCTTCTGCCTTCTGTAAAATGCCATTAAGATCGATGTAATAGCCTATATGCCACATCTTATTTTTGTACCTCGTTAATTTGCCCTTTTGAATATTTAATTTTTATTTACAGTTTAATCACCCTGACCTACACACAAAATTTTGTTTTCGCCCTCCTTCCCTCTGACTCCGACTGAATGCGTGAGTAATCGCCCACCCAGCCCAACCCGACTAGCGCTCCGCGCCATGCGGTCCTCGCTGGTGCCCCTGTGGCTGAAATTCCTCCCCCTCACTCCTGAGTTCCACCCCACCGCCGCCGAGTTCACCGATCCGTTGCCTACATCCTCAAGATCGAGCCCTCCGCCGCGCCCTTCTGCATCTGCCCGCCGCCCAAGAAGGCCACCCTCTCCAATCTCTCCCACTCCTTCGCGCGACTCCACCCGAACGACCCCGCCTCGCCCCATCCTTCCCCACCAGCCACCAATAGCTCGGGCTCTGCCCGTGCCGTGCGCGCCCCGCCCTTAAGCCTGTCTGGCGTTCCTCCCACCGCTACACACTCCCGTAGTTCGATACCAAGGCCGCGGTTTCCCCAGTTGCTGCAACTTATCGCACTCTGCCACCCGTCACCCGCTGCTCTTCCACCCCCACACCTTGGACTCTGTGCCGCACCTCGCACTCATGCCGTTCATGTGCTCGCTCCTCAAAGAGGAGCGCCGCCTCCATGACGAGCTCCTACCCACTCGGGTGCGGGCCGTCCGGAAGCTCCTCATGCTAACCGCTCACCGCCGCGTGCCCCTTGCAAAGCTCCACCACTGCTACGTGGTCCTCGGCCTCCCGGTCGACTTCTGCGACCGAGTCCACGACCTCCCCGATGACTTCCACGTCGCCGTCGACCCCGACGGTCTCCATGTCCTCGAGCCGGTGCGTTGGGAACCCACGCTTGCCGTCAGTGCGCTGGAGCACGACTTCGTCGTGGACGAATGCCGCGTCCGGTGCATGTTTTGCTTCGTCGCCCCATACCGCTGGTCGATGCCGCTTCACCCCGAGGACACCCACTGCCTCAACGCGATGACCACATTCCCGCTGGTCCCCCCTACACCAACGGTGCAATTATCAGGCTGTGGACGCCCGAGGTGGAGAAGTACCACGTTGGGGTGGTGCATGAGCTCGTAAGCCTGACGCTGGAGAAGCGTGCGCTGATACACCACATCTTTGAGTTCAAGGAGGAGCTCGGGCTCACGCGGCACATGTACGAGTCACTGCGGAAGCAGAACCACACGCTCTACCTCATCGGTACGGAGATGAACTATGTCGTGTTCCTCAAGGACGCGTACGACGACGATGGCACCCTCAAGGACAAGGATCCCCCTCGTGCTGTTCAACGAGAAGCTGCAGCGCTACGCGTGCATGAGCAAGATGGATTCCAGAGAGAGCATTGCTGATGAGTGATGCTGTAGAGAGAGTCAGGTCTGGGATTGCAGAACCGACCAGAGGGCAAAAACGACATTTCACATGTGGGCAAGGGCTATTAAACCGGAAATAAGAATTAAATATCCGAAAAGGCAAATTAACGAAGTATCAACATAAGTTGTGGTATATAGCCTGTTGCACCGATCTTAATAGTATTTTACAGAAGATAGAAGAAAAGTGTGATATTTTAACAATTGTCCTGGTAAGAGAATGTGACGAGGCCCTCCCATCGGGCGTTGATCTGGATTGATCCAAAGGCCAGCAAATTTCCTTCCGACGCGGAGAATGGGGTAGATGGGGCGGCTCGTGTGCGACTGTGCTGAGTGAGTGAAGCTAGCGTCCGATATTTTGCTTCTGACCGGACATAGCATTACCGTTAAACCAACACTGTGCAGGAATAGTGCTAAGGCCGTAGTTGCTTGTTTGATTATTCAGTCCCTTGACAGGCTGTTGCAAAACTGAACTTGTTGTCAGTTGTGATAAGTTGCTGTGTCCTCGTGTCTAAGAAGAAAAAAAAACTGAATCCCATCCAAAACAGTCAAGCTTCGAGCTCTTCTGCTAATCAAAATTGCGCAAATGCAAGTCTGCTAAGAATGTGATTAGCACGTGTACATGTAACGATGCTCGGCTGTGAATACGATCCCCACTGCCGAGTCATTGCAGTCATAGATAGAACATGTACATCTAGCCCCGATAGGTTACGATTATTGTGTGCTGCAGTGGCGAGTCTCTCTTTTGCAACATTCAATTAGGATCACGAAATCGATGTAAGGTCATTAATCCTGGGAACTAGTGATGCTAGCTGTTTGTCCAGGCATCTGTGTTGACTAGCACTTTTGTTTTTCTGAAAGGCTATTGTGGATTATCATGCGTACAGCACAGGACAGCGCGAAAATCACCAAGAGTTGCCCTGAATCGCTATGATTCAGACAAGCTAGCTGATTCTATAGATTTAGATTTTACAATGGCCGGGATTCAGAATTCTGCCTCAGAAGTAATTTTAGGTAATCCATCAGTTTTCCCACCACTTCTAGAATCATACACACATCATGCACACACGAAGCCACCCCACTCCCAGGAACGATATCGCGGCGCGGTACAGTTCACGAGTACTTAGGCTTTTTCCTCTCGTAAACTCCACCTCCCCTCCCCGTCCGGCTCTCACCTCCAGATCAGGAGGCTCGGCTACGCGAGGACATCACACGCCGAGCCGAGCGAGAGGGACTCCCAAACCGGCACTACCAACCGTGCTTCCCCGACACCGATCGTAAGCCCGCAGGCGCCCAGCCGCAGAGACACACCACCAACTTCTATCCGACTCTACCCAGAACCATCAGAGAGAAAGAAAAAAAGTTAAGAGATAAAACATTCACACCACCAACTGACTGCGACCTCCCAACCCCTCTCCCTCCCTCCTAAACTCCTCTCCCTCTCCACTGAACCTTCCGAGCTAGCTGCGTCGGTGCCATTGGCATTGTTGCCATTGCCATTGCTTCCCGTGGACAGATAGCATGGCGCGTGCGGTGGTTGCTGCTGCGCTGGTGGCCGTGCTGGCTTCGGTGCTTGCGTCGGCGGCGACCGCGCAGATGGACAGCTGCAACGGCGAGCTGCCGGCCGTGCTCGTCGGCAACTACTCCGGCCTGGCTTGCCAGCCGGTCTGGAACAACTTCGTACTCCGGGTACGTCGTTGTTCAGGAGCGGTTCCACTTCCATGCACCTTTGGTGTTTTTACCGTACGCGTATAATTGGGTGGGTAATTGAACTTGTGTAGTGCTAGCTGTTAGAACATCGCTGGCTCGATCTTTACGGTGGGCGTTGTAGTTTGCTCTCTGTTTGTGCTTGCAATGGGTTGAGATCTGAGAAGATTTCAGGTGGATCTAGCTAGTTCGTTCCTGTAGAATGCAGGAACCCTGCTCAGATATTAATTGCCGAGTTAACTTGGAGCAGCAATGACTTGTCAGTGGCAGCGCCAGGAGAATCCGAGCCAAACAACGCAATTGTGGATTATCTGTATGGTTTCACGTAATTTGTCAAGGATTAGAGTTGGTTTGAGCACTAACTGAGCCAAGAAAGTTCACACTGAGAAAAGGGGACCAACAGTAACGCAACAATAAGTTTCATAATTCAAGTCTCTTGTACAATTCCCAGTTTGTGATAACCGAGAGGATCCAGTAGATACAAGTCACAACATTTCTGATGTATCTATCAACATTCTCACCCGTTGCAGTATCACCAAGACAAGAACAACGTCCTGAGGATAGTCCTGTCCACGATGTACAGCACGGGGTGGGTGGGCATGGGGTTCTCGAGGGACGGCCTGATGATCGGGTCGAGCGCCATGGTGGGGTGGATCGGCCGGAAGGGGCTCCCCCACATCCGGCAGTTCGCGCTGCGCGGCAAGTCCAGCTCCAAGGTCGTCATCAACAGGGGGTTCCTCGTCTCCAACGACCACGACCACACCGTCGTCGTGCAGCAGGCTAGGATCTACCTCGCGTTCGAGCTCAAGTTCTCGTACCGCCTCACCCACCAGCACATCATCCTGGCGTTTGGGCCCAGCATCCCCGCGAGCAACAAACTCGCTAAGCATCAGGACAAGACGTCCTTCACCTTCGATTTCACGACAGGTTTGTTTCTCCTCTTCTCCTTACAATCTAATTTGTAGTCTCCATGTAACCTAATGAATGCATGTGCACCAAACACAAGAACCCCAGAAGAGAACATAGTTCAGTTGATGCTCACCACCAGCATAGTAAAACTTCAGACATTTTGCAACATTTGTGTAAAGTTCAGTAAAGTTCATGCGTCAGTTAGCAAAAAAAGGTATTTATTTCTTGAAGCATCAGTCGTTACTTTTTAGTTGCCAAATCAGCAATGGTTGTTGACGTCAAACATACCCAAAAAAAATGACTTTCTCCAAAAGAAAAGGAAAAATCTTACAACAAAGTGGCACGGTGTCACCCGCTCATCGATCTGCAGGCAAAGCATACGCTGACGCGTCCTTCCCCTACGGCCTGAGAAGGGCTCATGGGGCGCTCAACGTGTTCGCGTGGGGCGTCCTGATGCCGATCGGCGCCATCCTGGCGCGCTACTTCCGGAGGGTGGACCCTCTCTGGTTCTACCTCCACGTCGGCATCCAGTTCGTCGGCTTCATCATCGGCCTCGCCGGCGTCGTCGCCGGGGTAGCGCTGTACAGCAAGATCCGGGCAGACGTCCCGGCGCACAGAGGCCTCGGCATTTTCGTCCTCTTCCTCGGCATTCTGCAGGTCGGTCAGCCAGTGCATGTCCTCTGCGGCTTCCTTCTTTCTGCAAGCACGTCACGACGATTGAATAGTATTGTCTTGTATGGAAATGGAACTGAACCGTGTTGAGATGAATGTTGCCTGAACCGTTTACAGATTTTGGCCTTTTTCGTGAGGCCCAACACTGACTCGAAGTACCGGAAGTACTGGAACTGGTACCACCACTGGGCAGGCAGGCTGGCTCTCTTCTTCGCCGCCGTCAACATCGTGATCGGGATCCACGTCGGCGGCGCGGACAACTCCTGGAAGATCGGCTACGGGTTCAACCTGGCCGTGATCCTGATCGCCGTCATCACGCTGGAGTTCCTGCTGTGGACGAGGTGGTCCAAGAACAGCGCCCCCACGCCGACGTACTGAGATCAGATCAGTCACGGCTAGGCTCTGTTCATGCGGTGATGGTAAAAGGTTCTACCTTTTAATTTTTTTGATGGGATTTTTTTTTTCAGTTTTTGTCTGATGTTGTGATGTTTTTGGCTCTCTTTTTTTCTTCGGGTTTTCGTATATTTTTTTAGAACTGAAAATTGTCAGTGTGAGCAGAGCAGGTGCAATTGCACTACTGATAATTCTGGTATATCCGAGCAAGACGATATGCTAAGCAGCTAATGTCAGTGACATGTCCATGGACCATATGCCTCTCGTTAACAGTGGCGGAGCCACGTCGTGACCTCACAGGTCAAGTGACTACAATACTATTGATATTTACCGTGAAACACATAAAATTTTAAGGGTTTCAGAGGCCGCGACACCACAGGTTTAAGTTTTGGTTTCGTCGCTACTGCTCATTAAACTTGGCGTTTTCGGCAGAACAGTAGAACGCTGCCTTTTAGGAACAGCAACGTTGGTAACTGCCCTAAGAAGAAACAAGGCTGGTCCAGGACGCTAAGCGAAGCCCAAATTGGAGCACTCTTCTCGCGCCGCACGCACTCAGCCCTCCACTCGGCCGTCAGCCGCCACCCGCCGCCGCCCGCATCACGCGCCCCGCCGTCCACACCCACACGCCGTGCGCGCGACACAACATTTACGTACATGTAGGGTGTGCCAATTTGGCTTTTGTCCGGGGCGGCTGGGCCGGCCTAATTCATGCTCCAGTGTGCTAGTGTTGGACTAATGTCTTTCGAAAGAGAGAAAGAAAGAAAAAAAAGGCATGCATCTCCGACGAAGTCATGGGAGATTGGGGAGGCATGTATAGACATATCGGAGATAGCTAGCAGTGTAGCACACGCGCGTATCAGCGGTACTGCTGCTACAAATCTGATGTCGAAGCATGCACGCGTCACCTATCCTCGCGTACGTCGGGTGCTCTTCTTCCATCGATCAAGTCAGAGACGGTAACATGATACATGCCATATTCTGAAAGTGTGGTAAAACCGCGTAGAAAGCGGATACTGTGGTGTCTAAATTTAGCCACGGCCCACGGGTCCGCGCGATATGCATATGTCTGAAAGAGGTAAAGCCACCACAATCCAAGCACCACACATATTTAGAGCCGTGGACTAGATTAAACTTGTCGTCCGTCAGGAAAGGGCAAAACTGGTAACTAATATGATATCGATATCACAATTAAAAAAAAAGTAATTAATTTTGAGCTATAATCTGATGACAGTAACCAGCAAAATGATGCAAAGAAAATGCAGGCATGGCTCTGAAAACCTTGCTCCTGCAGTATGATTTCTGTATCAATAGAAATCCGCAAGGAACATAAATTGTAAACGCAGCCTGCTCTTGTTTAGATGAACACACCGTACGAAGAAAATAAATTTGCAAGCAAGAGGTAGCGCTGCACTGCTAAAGAGCGTCTATCTTATCTTAACTATTAAAAGAAAGTGTTTACCATCACGCAGCGGAAGAATCATCTCACCTCTACGTATATAAAAAAAACTAACGAAACTCAACGTGCACTAAGATCACCGTGTCAGCCATGACATGTCCCTAACATGACCGCTCCTCGCATCTACACCATCGCCGTCCCGCTCTTCTTCCTACGCCCCCAACCCCACCCCGCCTTGCACTCACATTGGCGTCGCCGCCCTTGATTTGCGCACCTTCAATCTCGTCGTCGTCAAAACCATCCTCGCCACCTACCGTCCGAGTGTATCCCCGTCCCTCTGCGCTTGCAGAACCCCACACATCGCATTCCCCTTCCCCTTCCCGCTCTCGCCTTAGGCTCCGTCGTCGCCGCTCCACCCGCTCCCGTCCCAATTTGCTCTCTCACCCTCCCATCTTGTGCAAAGTTTATGTTTCTATTGTAATGCACGAGCACTCTGCTATCTTCGTACATGTGCTGCATGCAATGTACACACCCTGCATGCAACCATGTGGTCGGCCGTGCCGTGCATGTCCAAGTTTTCAAGCCAGAAGCACGTAAGCACTGTAGCTGTTGTAATGCCACGCAACAGTGGGGCATTGCATGTGACCTGGCCTTATTTGTCATGTGGTCAAACGCTTTGCTGCTTCATTTGGCATATCGCAAGTTCCCAACTACCAACAGATCGAAGGGAAGACAAAACTAATAACCTTCAATTAAGGATGGCATCGATCTTGTGAGATCATCGAGGAGTTTAGTTCATGATCATACAGTCCCGGATAAAAAGACCATGCTGTCGATTGAGCGGATGTGTCAATGGGCATACACATGGTTCTTGTAAATGTTTAATGTGTATACTGTACAAGGTAAAGTTAAATTCCAGCGATTGTCAGGATGGACATTGTTCTGGAATCAGTTAATCATTATTCAGTGCTTCAGCTACTCTCCATCAATTCGAAAAGAGAACTATTCTATTTGCCAAATGAGGTAGCAGAATCCGAAAAAGAGAGAGGAAGATGTGCGTCTAGAAATGCACGAATGTGTTTACAGCTAAGCAGGTAACCAACTATATTCTGCAACAGGGACAGAGGAACGCTCAGAAGGTTGCTAATTTTCTCTGGCAATGGTGAGCGGAGAGAAACAAAGCAAACAATGATGGAGTACTGGACACAATAGATGAATTCATTTTCAGATTTCAGAAATATTTCAGTGAATTTGGCCGAGTACAACTTGAAGGAGGATAATCTGGGCATGAAATATAAACCCAAATGGGCTGTTTCAGCAACGAATTGGTTGAAGGACAACTTTGATGAGGCGTTTCACGAAACCACTAGACATGGTGAATAGGGGTTTGCGATTCGGGACCACACGGGTGATCTAATGACAACTGGTGCAGGGCGTCCGAAGAATATGTGCAATGCATTGCAAGCAGAAGCGGAGGCGATGCAACACGCTATCCAAGCGGCATCCTCACTAGGTATGGGTCGGCTCATTTTTTAGACCGACTGCTTGGTGTTGAAGCAAGCGTTGACGAGAACTACTTTTGATTTTGCGCCGAATGGAGTTTTATTTTGCGATCTCGGGAGTTCCCTTCTGTTAAACTTTATTGAGCATCGAGTAGAGTTTCACCCCAGGGCATGTAATAAGGCAACTTATGTTCGTACTGTAGGAGGTTGTGGTAGCGCTCTGAACGTTCATGAGTTGTGGACGGATTAGTTCCCAGTTAATGCACTGCGTGCGGTAGTCGACGATTTAGTAGTGCATCCGGTACAATGGAATAGAAATGTTCCAATTCAAAAAAGAAAAAGAAAAAGAATCCACACCAAAAAATAGGTAGCAGAAACGCACGAATTGCCTCCTCCGGTTGTCATTTGCCAACGTCCCCGCAATGCCAGGAACCGAAGTAACAGCAGCCGGGATGCCGACAGCGAATGGCAATATCAGAGGAACACACTATTTGACCGCAATGGTGATGGCGTCGTTGCACATCCAGCGCGCTACATTGTCTTCACGAATCACGCCAAAGGCCACTTGCATGGGCATACTGCACACACATTGCCGATGCCTCCCGGATTTGACATCTTTGAGGTCGATTGCAATCCTGATCGTTTGCCGTATTTCGTGCTTTTGAATGTCGAGGTTCATGCAAGAGAGTCTGATTTCAAGCATCTAAAAAAAGAGAGAGCGAGACCGATTTTAAATGTAAGAAGGCTCGTCTAGCAAATTTTGAATATCTTGAGAGATTCCAAATAACGGCAATGAAATAACTACATAGAAACACAATGGAGCTGGTAAAGTTGGGAGTAAAGCATACAAGCACAACCTGAAAAGAGTAGTATAGCGGATTGCCTCTCAATTACAATCCTCTCAAACCATTTGAATCCTTAGATACTTTCCCTCCTCTAATCTTTTATGTGTCTAAGTGTTTCAGTCCTGCATAGGATGAGATTGGATTTCCTTTAACTGGATTGGATGATCATAAAGCTACACACATCTATCTTGGGTTAGTTTATGTATCTACGTCTTGTTCTCTTCAGTAAGAAAGTTACTTACATACGCAAACAAGAAATGTTAGTCTAGGAATGATTGTACTCCACTTGTCTAATCCGAATCGAATTTGTGACATACTTAATAAAATAAGAGGCACCTCGCTTACATTTATCTCTCAAAAGCTCAATTACAATCCCAAAATGACCCTAGACTAAGCTAAATGAAGCACACATGATTTGAACTTGGTACTCTTGAGACAATCGATTGACGAGTGAGTTAAATCAATTTGATAAGGGCAAGACATGCATTTGTGGGGTGTCAGACCCTAAATTTGTAATTTAGAATATTTTGTGTTCACACCACTAATCCATAGATCAGTAGCTAGTACTCGTAGTTACATCATTGTATATTAAACACATATCACGAAAATGTAAAGCTATTGCATAATAATAAACAAACACAAAATGTAAATATACTTTACGGTTTTTGACTTTGCAGATTGGCTAGCCAGGCCAAATACTTTTAAAAAAATAGCAGCGGAAGCGGAATTTAAAGTGCAACATGTGAAACCCTCACAATATACCCATAGGCAATCGACTGGGGCTCGTGACTTAGGCCTTGGCCTTATTATCTTTCAGTCTTGAAGAATACACATAAGTGTCCATGCAACCTTCTTCTTTCATGCTTACTGAATAATAATATATTGAGCGAGCATGAGTACATAACCGTACTCACGAGCCAACACACAAAATGCAATTATATAATATGCAAGGCTGATCAAAGGAATGGCTTGTGATTTTTGTTTGCATAACGCCACTTATTGAAATAGATTAAGTAGTAGCAAATCATGAGATCTAGCATTTTTGACTAACATATGTTTTAACAAAGTTGAGTTTTGTTGTAAAATACCAGTGGAGGCTCCAACCTCCTATATCACTGAGTAGCTCCATCCACCTAATGCTTATATTCTTTCTCGGGTCACATCCTGTACTTCTCACTGGTTCCCAACCAGGCCATCTCAAATCTCTGGGCTCCAGCCTATCTTTTCATTCACTCCAACAAATTATTTTATAAAAATGAAATCTAATTCAAGTAAATTCCCAGCACCGTCCATGACCATGGGCATGACTATCTAGATGGTTTTCACACTCTGCAGAGTTTGCACACTTTACCCACAAGAGACAATCAACATATAATGTCTGTCTTAACACACCTCCATAGGTGTGCGACTAAGATAATTATCACAAGACCTTTACAATGCCCCACCTCAACGCAACCCCACCCGTTAGGTATCATCTCCTTGTGCCACGCCCGCGGGAGGTATCCCACTTGAGCCGTGTAGTTCGGTGGCTCCCTTACCCTTAATCCACACCGCACACTCACTAATGGTGAAATTGCGATGAGGTGAACAAATTAGTCAGCCATGTTGTACTCATTATAGACTTGTGGTTGTACTATTTTTACACAAGAAGGTCATTTTAAGAACTCGGTCCTTTATTGACTTGGATGGTACTACCCCATACCCACTCTGTCGTGCTCTTCCTAGCACCTGCCACACTATTTAACCACCCAAGTCGAAATCTGTTTTTGGTTTTCTTTTGTTTTAAAGTACTTTTCTAGTTCAACATACTAGCCATGCTCCAACCTCGACTACCCAAATCTAGTTTCAAGTTTTGAGTGTTGGCAGGGCAAATCATTGCCCCAATATCAATGTATCTAAGCAAGGATAAGTATGACACTTAGATACGAACTTAGTAACTAGTATGTATGCCATTAGTTCTAGGGTGACAATGGATAATGTTCAAGTTCAAGGATGTGAAGATTATACTCAATTATCATTAAGGTATTAGTTATGAGCTAAGTCAACACATTTGTATGAATCATAGCAACACAATTTTGTAATTTAAAATAATATAATTGCATTTCAAAAGTAGGTTCAACATGATCAAAGTGTTGACTCGTCTTGCTTAATGTTTCGATAATCGCTTTGCTCGATATTCTGATAATCTTGGTCTCGACCTCATTCTTGTTGGGACTGCTGTTCCGTCATGGTTTCATATTCTAACTACACAGAATACGATTGAACCCAAGAACGTCTGAAAGCATCCAAATAAAATTCAATAAAGACAAAGGCATTCAAACAAAACAAAACACTTCAAATAAAAGTAAACATATATAATATCATCTGAAAAGAAGGAAGCCTTCCTAGTGTAACTAAACCTACTTAGTGGAGTTGATGAAGAAAATACTTAAGATGAAGTATATCCTAGGGAAGTTGATGAAGGAAATATTTCAGACGAAGTATATCCAAAGGGAGTTGATGAAGGAAATACTTCACATAGAATGAAGTACATCCAGGGATATTTAGAATGAAGGAAAAACTTCAGACCAAGGCAGCTAAATCCAAACTTTATTCATTTGGTCTAGTGGTGGGGGTTTTGGGCTGATAGTCAGACATAGAGTTAGGTAACCACTTGATCCGGAGTGAGATCGAGAGAGACCGGGCTCTCGGGGAGTCCGTTGGTGCAAGGAGTTAGGGCTCCAACAGGAGGGTAGAATATTCACATTAATATTCCTCATTAGTTACCTAGAGGAGAGAGATCACCTTGCTAGGTAGGGTTCCCTAACCCACCTTCGGGTCATGATCTGCACTCCTGCCGGGAGTGGATAGCGAGTGGTGATGGCTAGAACCTATAGGATGTTGATTGGTGGTGGAACTGCTATCATCCACTTGGGGACCTATCTTCGCTACTCGCACGTGGCGCCTAGTTAGTCTAATGGTTTCTTTTGTTATTATTTCCTATTTATCAAGGAAGTTCCATGAAAGTCAGGTGAGACCTATGCATAGGTTTTGGGTTTGTATAGGGTAGACATAAGTCTCACCGATAGATGGGGTCTAGCTCACTCAATGCTTTCTTTTATTAGTTTATATTTATCAAGAAAGTTCCATGAGCTAGGTGGAACGTCCTAGCATTGGCTAGACATCAATCTTACACCCTTGGTGGTGTCTATGATTGTGGGTTTCATCTTTGAATTGATATATACTTAGTCTTACTACTTACATGGCTTAACATATACTACAGTAAAGCTATCATACTAGGTTGAGCCTTAGCTACAGCATATGCTAGATACTACTTCCTGTTAAGTAGATAACGATTCTACCAGACTTATGGGCTCTTATCTACTATGTCTTTTTAGCGCCCAACCCTATCATCTTGTTTACTACTAATAGCATGAAGCGGGGTCGTAGCTACTGCTACCCTTCACGGCTATCTAGTATAATGATTATGCCTAACTTAATCACTGGCGAATTGTCTAACTAGAGTGGTCACTTTACCTATGCGACAATTTGATAAGAGTCTACTTATAAGGGGATTTTGTTATGATGTATTATTTTATTACTACTCACGCATTGCTTATTATTGTTTATTATTATTATAACAATGACCTAGGGCCCACTGGTCATTTGGGTCATGTGTGTATATATGCGCCTAAACATGACTATATCACGTTAGGTTCTAACTTCCTGAATTGGTTACTTTAGTTTTATCCTTTAGTTAGTTCATCTACTATGCAATCTCTAATTAAAGGTCTGACTCAGTCCTTGTTAAGATATTCACAAGGTTAATGATTTTAACTTCTAGTTCCAGGTAAAAGCTAGTTATGTGTGAGAGATACTCGTCGTATCATGCTTTAATTTAGTTGTGCCTGTTGAATGAGCTACCTCTCAACTCAGTCATTTTTAATAACCAAGTTCAAATAAATAAGAATGATCTAAATTGTTTTCAAAAATTCAAATGAACTCCAAAATGGATGTTCTCTGGTTGACTGGGCAGGGTTTGATTTTAGATGAATTTATAAACAAGAATCATTCAATTTGGATATAAAAACGAGAGAGAACGAGCTCTGCAAAGTTTAAATCCTAATTAAATCCCTGAAAAAGAATAGAGGAGAGAGTCCTCTCTCTAACAGGTGGGCCCCTCGGGATTTCCTTTTTCTTTTAGATTTATTTTCTATTTGGAAAATACCATAATCACTGACAGGCAGGGCCCGATTGTTATGGACCTGGTTCATGGAATTAGTGCATGGACCATTGTCCATGGGGGTCTATACTGTGCATTTAAGGGTGGTGGGGTCTGCATGTCATTGACTCATAGCTATTTCTGTCTTTACTTATACCCTAATAATCACTCCTTGGTCCACGTGTCATTCTAACTAACCTTAATTACTCTACCTTAACGACACAGTAATTACCTAGCTATAGCTACAGTGGCTGCCCTGTTTTGATGGGGGCAAAGAACTCTCGGGTTGGTTCTTGCCGCGCTCGACGCCAGTGATCTGAGCCACGGGAGCGGTCGGAAAAGCCAAATATGGAACCCCCCCACCGGCAGGCAGTCCTATCGGTGCCGCTGGAGAGGGTCGGGACGGCCTACATGAAGAATTTAGACCTGTCATTATGAGCTAACGGAGTATTTTGGTGATTAATAACAAATCTATATGTGAGATTAACATTTTTATTGATATACTTATTGTGTAGTCTTATTTAGATGAAAATGTGAAAATCATGAAGGTATGCATTTGACATCATATTCTTATATCTTGTTGCATTACTAGGATCCAAAATATATGTTGAACTCCACTAAGAGTTTAACTTGAATATGTACATATATTTTTATTACACATTATTGTATGCACACATTTAGGGGTAGTTCACTCTATATTTTGTGGTTTCATTGGTATTATCCTATTTTTCTTTATCCACTTATATTGAGGGTCTCTACTTTGAAACATATCCTTTGAGTATATAAAACTTGTGTAATTCATATATACGCATATTGTTTTATATACAATTATTTGCAATTATGTTATGGGGCTAATGTGTGTGCTAAGTTATTTTAAAGACTTAGTCACGGTTTATGGATGACGATATGGAAATGGCAATGCAAAGACAATAGAGGTATCATGGCTAGTAGTTTGAATGACTATTTATGTGTCATCTTGATAAACTAGAAGTTATGCATTGCATTTGTTCTTACTTTTGAAAACTGTTCAGAAAAATCGGTATGACCTCACGTGATAAGTTGTATTACCTCAGGCCAGTAATACCAGAATCTACATGGCGGTATATATTTTTCAGAGAGTATATTTTGGATGTTTTCTTAAAATCTCAAAATCGGTATGACCGCATTTGATGAGCGGTATTACCACAAGTCGGTAATACCGAAATATAGTTGGCGGTATGTATTTTCCAGTGAACATATTTATAGGAATTTCTCTTAAATTCGAAAAATGGTATGACCGCATTTCCTTTAAAACAACTTTTCACAGCGGTACGTTATTTCTAGAAAAGGTGTTTCCTTGTGGATTTTATCCTATGAAAATTAGTAGTACTATTCTGGCGGTAGTACCACACCTGGCAGTAACAACTATATTTTGGTAATTAATGATAATCACATTGTGAGACTAACATTTTTCATGAGTTGAATGAATATGCTATGTTCCATGATGATGGAGACTTTGAATGTCATCATGTGTTGATCGTCATCAAGTCAACGTTCAAGAAGAGAATGCATCATGTATTGATGCATATCAAGATCTCAAAGAGGAGATGATCATGAGTTGATCATCAAGTCAAGAGAAGACCCGTCATGTGTTGATGAAGGGGACGTGAAGGATGCATCATGGGTTGATGCATATCAAGACATGACCTGGACTTGAAGTGGAGATATGTGTCATCAAGCTTCAACAGGACGCTCAACGCAAAGGTATAACTAGCTAGGACTAAGGATGTGTTCCTCGTCTTTTACCGGTTTTAGTGTTTGGTTGAAAGACCGAATTGCTAGGATAGTTTTGTTGTACTATAAAGAGGGATCTTGTCTAGTAGCTTGAGTCTCAACACGTGTTGATATCCCAATTCTGCTTGCTCTAGCTCTCCGTGGCATGACACTATTATTTGCAAATGTATTTTGCAAATAGTTGAGGCTCATGTATTTAATCTTTGCAGCATGTGATTATATTTTGTAAATAGTTGAAGTCCATGTACCTACTCCTTGTGGAATGATATAAGTAAATGTGTTTTACAAATTGTTGGGACTCATGCATCTTCCTTTAGCATGTTCTAAGATTGTTTGTTGCTTTTTTTCTTGGACTTAGACCATGGTAGCGACTCTTTGGAAGTTCTTGTGCTTTCTGCATTGATATAATGTGTTTGAGATCATGTAAATAGATGGGTTGTGTATCCCTCTAAATAAGCTTTCTATATAGCCCAAGATCACTCAATTTCGACATCGAGTCAAAAGTTATGGCCTTTTTATCGAGTGTCGTCTGTGCTGAAATTGAATGCGGTAATAGTGCCCTTAGATGCGGTATGACCGCAGAACGGTAATACCGAATTTGTATTGCGACATTGCAGCTCTAAAATATTTAACGACTAGTTCTTAAGCAATTAATGCACCCTTTCCGACCATTGAACAACAAAAATAGTCATGTCATGTTTGTATAGCGGTATTGCCACAAATACTGATTTTTGTTGAGTTTTGTCTACAATGGCTAGTTTTTTTTTGTGGGCTATAAATACCCACCTTGGCCTGTTGGGAGGGATCTCTTGGCACTATATTTTATTCTCTTGAGCTAGTGTGAGGTTCTCCTCTCAATTGTGCATGTACTGCACCTTGTGAGCTAGGGAGATGTCTCTAGTTGCATGTGTTGCATCTAGAGATGGATTTCGTATCCACTTGAGTTTGTGCATTCATTGCACGTGGTGATAGTCAAGCAAGGGGTTTGGCTTATTACTTTTGGTGTTTGCCGACACCTAGACGGCGTGGAGGCTCGTGTTCGGTGATCTCTTCAAAGGAGATTGTGAAGAGACTCGGCGTGTTGTGAAGGTTGGAGTTCACCTACCCAAAGTGGGAAAGGGCTACCACTAGTGGAATTGAGGTGTTTTGCTTAATTCATGGAGCCGGTCCAATTTGTTTGGGCTTACCTCAACGTGGATTAGGGGAGACTGGCAAGTTTCTAAACACCATGGTAAAATATCATTGTGTCATTATGGTTTGTTCTTTTGTGTTTTACTTTGTGTAATTTATATTCCTATAATTAAATTACTTACATGTCTTTATATGTTTGCTATCATTGTCAATAGTTTTATATTGTTAGTGCACTTAGTAAAGACTAGTTGATTTAGGTTTTAATTAAGTAATACTGAATTGATTTTATAATTCCGCATAAAACTCAATTTTAGCTAAAAGATTTTAAAAACTGCCTATTCACCTCCCTCTAGTCGGCCTTCTCGATCTTACACTACTAGTGGCGACATGACGGAGTTTAGAGGTGGCGACATGATGGAGTTTAGAGGTGGTGACACTCGGGCTTTGGCGGCCATCGCGTTACTGCGACACTCTGAGCTAACCATCGTGTGCATGAGCATCCAGAGGGTGCAGGGAACCTACCGGAGTGGCGGGAGACAATGGGGGTGGACGGATGATGGCCGGTGATGATGGCCCAAGGCGGCGGGGTGATCTTCACATGGTGGCGGTGACCAGAGAGAAGGGAGGCACCGCTAACCGCCGGGGAAGTACAAGGAGGGTGATGATGTGCTTGATATGAGGGCAATCGAAATGGGGCTCACCGAGCGAGGCGCGACAGTGGAATGGGCGGTTTTGGTCGGAAATGGAGAAGATGAGGTTGCCGGCGAGTACCTATGGACGAGAGGGAAAATTGGGTGAGGGGTTTGGAGCATTGTGCTCTGGAACACATGATGACGTGCATGGTGAGGGGAGGGGTGCACCGAGTCGGCTGAGCGGTGTGGGCAACGTTGGCAGTTCGTCGCTCGGAAATAAAGTCTCGCACGTTTCTCGCTTTTGTGCTCGATGGAGATGGGGAAAGGGTATGGGAATGGTAGGAAGGGGATTAAGGCGGCTCGATGCTGGCTTTATATAGGCGGGAGAGGGAGGGGGAGCCGGTGGCTGACATCGACGGGCGATGGGACCGCATCGGGTGGTGTAGTGGAGGGGTGGCGTGGGAGAAGTAGCTCGAAGCGACGCAGAGCGAGACTGAGATGACGGGTGGGTGGCCAACTTCCCTCGACGGTGTGATGACAAGAGGAATAGGGGGAGAGGAGGATGTCCTTGCGGCATGGCGCCTAGGGACAGGCAGTTGCTGCGTGTGAGCCAGGGAGGACGAAGGCACGTGGGGGTGGGGCTATGCCGGCGCAAGTTAAAAGAAGGAGAGGGGAGAAGCTGGGCTGGGGTGCGTGGGTGAGGTGGGCCTAGGCGCTCGTGGCTGGGCCAGGAAAGTAGGGAGAGGGAAGGTAGGCCGACCCAGGGATAAAAGAGAAAAGGAGGGGAAAAGGGAAACAAAAGGAAAGACAAAGAAAAAGCATAATGGCTTATTCAAGGCTTTGACATATTTCCAAGTTTAGAGATGTTTAGGTGATTTGCTTGTGCGTGAGAATTAAATTCAATTTGAACTTCCACTTTATGGTTTTCGGTTTTTGACAGTGCTTTTGGAATGTGGCATTCTTAGTTACACTTCCGTTTGGATAATTTGTTCTTTTGAAAACCTTCTGGGCATCACTGCAAACAAATCGACTTAAAAAGTCTTATGTAAGCCATCAATCGACAACACACAAAAAGTTTTTAAAATTCTGTATTTTAAACTTTGGGATTTTTGGATTCAACTTTTAGGGTGTTACATGGGGGTTATGGGAGTATACAATCTTAGGCTACATAAAAACACATCAGCTCTAAATACATTAGTGATACCACTTTCAGAGTGTCATCGAAGCCAGTCCCTATTACCTAACTTCGATGCCCACTCAAAATGCTAGAGGCATGGCACATGGGGGTGGGCAGGTTGTGGAGGACATTGTTGATTGCGGAATGTGTGCCCCTATCATGGATTACATGCCTTCTTAACCTTCGATGCCAGCTATTTTCTCTATATTTGGGACTCACGTTGTACATCCCTTCTTCATTTTCTTGTAATCATGGTTTACTGATAGATGGGCCCATGCATGTGTAAGAGCCCACATGTCAACGAGTGAGTGTTAAAAGAATTTGTCAAAAAAACGATTCTTTCTTTTTCTCACGCAAAGCAAGGTAGGTGGGTTATTTAAATACAGGTTGCCTCGGGTCTATAGTCGAACCTTCATTCTTTTCTCGAACCCTCCTGATGATCCGTCTTAAAGCGTCACTTCTGGTGAGATATATACTTCGAGCCCCGCCTTCTCCTTTTTCTTGAATATCAATCACAAAAAAATTGAATGGTTGTTTTGAGATCTCAAGATCTATCTCCAATTTGTTATTCTTTTTTCTCAAAATCTTTTCTTGATGTATTGCTACTCAGTATAATTCTTAGAGTTCTCAAGATCTGTCCCAGCTTGTTCTACATTTTTTTTCTCTCCAAATTCGCTCTTCTTATCTATCAAACCCCATCACATACTTCTTTTGAGATCTCAAGATCTATCCCCAATCCATTCTTCTTTGTTTTCTCAAAATTCCTCTTCATGGCACATCACGATTATATCGTGTGTTTCTTTCGAGATCTAGAGTTCTCAAGATCATTCCCAACTTGTTCTAGTTCTTTTCTCATAAATGCTCTTCTTGATATATCAAACACCACCACTTCTTACGAGATCTCAAGATCTATCCCTAATCCGTTCTTCTTTGTTTTCTCAAAATTCTTCCTCGTAATACATCATGAATCTATCACGTGCTTCTTTCGAGATCTAGAGTTCTCAAGATCATTCTCGACTTGTTCTAGTGCTTTTCTCAAAATTGCTCTTCTTGATCTATCAAACCCCATCACATACTTCTTCCAATATCTTAAGATCTATCCCCAATCCATTCTTCTTTATTTTCTCAAAATTCCTCTTCATGATACATCATAATCTACATATCGACCCTTAATATGTTTCTCTTATTTCCCTGTAGAATTCTATTGATGATATGTCACAAAATCTTATATAATCTAAAGATCCATTCCTAGTCTATAATTATTGTTTTCCTTGAAACCCTTTTCTTTCTACATAAAAAACACCGCATACTCTTTTTACGGTTTAAATAAGGATTCTAGTTGGTCCTTCTTTTGTTCCCGAGACCCCACCATTTGATCTATTACAAACATTTCACTTACTTCCCATGAGATTTGGAAGGAAATTGAACTATATTTTGCTATCTGAGAGAGAAAAGTGTTAGAAAAAGAGAAAACGGGCAAAAAGTTGAGCTCCTTTCTTCTTCGACAGTCACACATGCGAAGAAGAAGAAACGTTTCATCTTCGACCGTCACACATGCCGAAGAAGAAGAAACAATATGGCTCACATCAAAAGGAAGGAGAACACCATTCAAAATTGGTACCTACGTCATTCTCACCATTTTTATGTTTTCCTTTTTTATGCCTTTGATTTACTTTGCTATTTAGTTAACATTTGTATTGAATATCAACATGTTCAACATTAAAAAACATTGAAATACATCTCTATAATAACTTAACAAAAATATAAAAGGTTATGTATGATGTTTAGTTGTTTAACATATTCAAGTATTTTTAGTTGTTATGGTTGATATGTCTGAATCATTTGCCATCCTAGGTAGAATTTCAAAAGGTTAGAGTATAGAGACAACCAACTTAATTATTTTGGGTTTACCTTTCTCAAGTTATTGGATGCTTTGCTATAAAATTTTGTATGATATGTTATTTACTAGTTTAGTTCCCTAAGAAAATTTGTGTTTTTTTGTGCCAAGATTACCATCAATAACCAATTTCACCAAATGTAATGAATAAAACAGCTAATCTAATCAAGGGATTGTTTATTGTTTTATGTAAATCTTCACAACTCTACTAACTTGTCATTTTAAACTAGTTTGTCATCACCATTTTTAAGCTCAATTGTTTTTTTTTCCTTTTAAGCCATATGAAATAGTTCGAGTTTGCATGCCAATTTGAAAGTCTTTTAATGATTGAAAAAAGTATTAATGGCCATTTGGGTGTATTGTCCACATTGTCAAAACG
This sequence comes from Hsuehochloa calcarea, assembly GCA_036346395.1. Classification (NCBI taxonomy): domain Eukaryota; kingdom Viridiplantae; phylum Streptophyta; class Magnoliopsida; order Poales; family Poaceae; genus Hsuehochloa; species Hsuehochloa calcarea. The sequence goes on along the minus strand of CM070601.1, from coordinate 11,555,450 downwards.
TTTTTATGATACCATGCAAACTTATCTATTTGATATGTTTCAAAAGAAAATATTTCTGTGAAAAGTGGCAAAGTATTTTTGTGCAAAAGTGGGGGCTTCATGTCCATTTGGTGAAATTGGTTGTTGCAATTGCACTACTGATAATATGTTGCCATTTTTCTAACAGAAAAAAGACCATCCTTTGGGAACATATCAAGTTAAGCTTGCACACATGACATAAAAGCCTTTTTGCCAAAGCAAACAAGATACTCAAATGTACATTATCTCTTTTAGAAAAGTGAAAGGCAATTTGCTTTTGTCTAAAAGGTAATAACCGATAATTTTGTTATGCTGCCAAACTAGCCAGTGAAAAATATGTGACAGCTGACATCCAATGCTCAAACAAGTATATTGTAGAAAAGCTAACAACCAAAACAGGGGAAAACTCATTTGCTACAATGACATTACGTTACTATCCTTATCAAAATCGACACTTTTAATGCAAATATCTCATAGCAAAACATGCCACAAGTATATAGGATCACAACATTAGTACCACGGCTACCAACATTGGAAAATGTGATCTCTTTGGGACAATATGGACCTAGCGTCTCTAAGAGGAAGATTTCTATTATCGGTTATTTCTTTTTACGGTGAGTCATACAATTATCAGTTTTGATGTTACACTTTTGTTCTTGGATCCTTCTACTAAAGATATCCCTTGTTGTAAGGATGGCAACGTGAAGTCAATAGTAAAACAACATCTCCTCATATCTGGTTGCTTGCTTATCCATAACATACTTATTGGACATATCAAAACTGATAATCATATGACTCAACATATAAATAAGTAATATGCAAAAAGAAATCTTGGATTGGGCATATCAAAAACCTATAATTTGTATGACTCAGAAAGTGAAGGAGTGATCCTCTCAGTTACACCAGAACCATAAAGCCTCCCAAAAAAATCTCACCTTTTTAATGCTGGTAGCATTGCCACTACTGGTGTTATCCTGTGCATGGAGATGCGAGTCCAGCAACCGGCGGCCTCCCTACGGCTCACATGACCCGTCAAGCCATGACGTGGTAGGCGATAGATAACGTGGATGTATCCGACTGATACATGGGCCAGGTACTTCCCGGGCCCACACGGCAGTGACCACATGTCTTGTCGGGTGACTCGGGACGGGCAGTGCCCGAGTTGCTACTAAAGTTAGGAGGCGTAATCGCCGTCCACGTCCCAGGTGATGATCAGATCACGGTCGTCAGCTACAAAAAATACTTCACTTTTTGGCTTATTTATCAACAGCGCCGTGTCAACAATGGCCCACCTGTCAGTTACTGGTTAGATGTGGGTGTCCGAGTGCTGGGTAGCGCTAGGAATTTATCCACTGGCTTGCAGAGTTGAGCAGAGCACGGGGAATGTGATGCGTGCTTATGCAAACCCCCACAGTCTTCAGAGTTAATCACACTCTATGCCACGGACCAGGTTATACAGTAGCCCACCGAATTTCGTGTTATTCACAGAGAAGAGAGGATTACGCAAACGCCCACGTGATTTTGTGTTAATCACAAGTGTGTCCTGGCCTCGCAGGTGCACTTGGGTGCAGGCGTAGAGGTGGCAGAGGTGCAAATTAGTGTGAGGAATGGAGGGCATAGTTGGAAGATTGGACACGATAAAGCCTTGGGAGTTCAGGCTCTGCTCCACATCGCCATTGCTGCTCTCTCCTCTTCTTTCTGTTCTTGCTGTCAGATTTCCCAAGAACCCATTTTCCCGTGCAATTTCTCCTCGGTTTCGTGGTTCCAGATGTTTGATCCGTAGAGCGAGACGCAGAGGTAGAAGGGAGTGTGTGTCTGGGATTGGAGGGACGGAAGGGGAGAAGAAGAGCAGAGAGGAAGGCTCATTTGATGCGTGGCTCCGTGGAGCCCGTCGCGGTTGCTCGGGACGTCGCGTCGTCGAGCCCGTCGAAACCCCCGTCGGCATTGGACATGATGAGGTACGCCTGGAATCCCCAATCCCTTCTCTTTGTTGCCGCTGCTGCAATTTGTGCAGTGCTCTTGATGTTGTGCTGTGGTTGTTTGCTCCTGAGATCAAGGTGCGATTTTTGGTCTCTCGTTTCCGCTTTTCGTGTGTGTTGTTTCGGCTCTTGCCGGCCGATTTGAGCCTCCTGGTTCGTCAAAGGTATCGTTTGATCTGTGTTCTGCTGTTTGCATCCCGTCTCGCTGCTGGATTTTGCCAATCTGTGCTGGTTCGGTTTGATTATCTCAAATCCCCCCCGCATTTCGTGACTGGTTTCTGACTGGTTCGCTGAAGATTCATTCTCACCTGCTTGTTTCATATCTTTGCTGCTGTTCTGCGATTTCTCTTAAACAGATCTCTGAATGGTTTTCAATTTTGCAGTTTGCAAACATGTTGGTTTTCTGCTGATTTTGGTTTCGAATTCTCGCAAAAAAGAAGAAGAAAAAACTTTTTGTCATTCGTTTCATCCTCCATTCGAAATGTTCGACTTGGTTCTTGGCCGATCCAATCGCTCATGTGGTTTCTCGATTCTTTGATTTTTTTCTGCAGGTACCAGAGAATCAGCCCGGATTGCCTCCCGCTCGCTAATGGAGGCGGCAGCCGGAAGCCGACACCGGCGGCGCCCAGATCGAGCAAGGACGACGACGCCCCGGCCGTCGCCACCGACAGCTCGCGCCTGGCGTCCTACCTAGCCGCCACCTCGCTGGGGCCCAAGCCGCGCGCTCGCGCTCCGCAGCCTCCGCCACCGGCCCCGGCCCCACCGTCCTCATCCATGACCCGGAGCCCAGCGCGCGACCACAGCCACCACTACCCTTCCTCCGACTTCCCCGACCCCACCTCCCCGAGCTCCACCGGAGGTGACCCGAGCGGCAGCGCCGGCCACGACGCTACCATGCTGCTCCAGTGGGGCCAGAACAAGCGCTCGCGAGGCCGTCGCGACGCCTCGGCGGTGTCCGCGTCCGCGTCAGCGAGCACGCCCTCCCCGCAGCGCCCGCAGGCTGCCGTCAAGATCCAGCACCGCTCGTCAGCGCCGGCGGAGAAGCTGATGCCGCCGCCGAGTTACCCTCGCGGGTCCAACCTCAGGGTCAGCTCGTTCCTCCCGGCGCGCGGCGGCGGCGGTGCCGGAGACGCGCACCGCGGCCGCAACGCCCACCCCCACCACAGGTACGCATCGCCGGCTCACTCATCATTAGGTGGATGGGCTTAGCTCTTTCACCGCCGCCATGGACGCGCCCCCGTCGAGGCGTCTTCTTTTCTTTTCCTCGCGTTTTTTCCCTTCCACTTTTGCCCCTCGGACCGAGCCGTATTCTCGGGGTCGTGCCGTCGTCTCCTCATATCGGTTTTAGGTTGGGTCTAGTACTCTAGTTCGTGTGGTTGGTTCGGGCCTCCATCTTTACAAACCGAAGGTGCGTTTAGATGGTAAGATACCTTCTCATCTTTTCTTTCCACACCTTTTTTGTTTTGTTTTTTTTGAACTAAATTAATAAAGCAGGTTTTTGTTTTCCATGCTAGTGGTAGTACTTATTTGATCAGATTACCAATCACTCAATTACTCCATCCTTTTAATGTCGTCCTTTAGATTTTCTTTTCTTTTGTGATTTCCTAGATCCCTTTAGGCAACGTTATGGTGGTATTGGCGTCTCTCTGGAGGATCCGTGTGAGGATCATCGAGCAATGACGAGGAGGCGGCACTTTCCCCTTCTCTTGAGTCTTGACTAATCTGTAGCAGGCGTCAACAATAACTACCATCCATACATCCCATTCATCGCCCACTGCCATTGGCATTTCGCCCCCTTTTCTTTCCGTCTCTAGTCCATGTCCATTAATGGTTTCCCTTTGTCCATCTTGTATGCGTGCCGGCCTTTTGGTTCAATGATGAACGGTGGTGATCAAGAGGGAGCCAGCAAAGTTGTAGTAGTAGAGCGCAAATTATAGTAAGACTTGACGAAGATGGGTATAAATATAGGACACATACATCCATCCACGCCACCAACGTCCGCCCCCATCTTTTTATGTGGGCATCGGCGGTAGTAGCTTTGCCGGTGCTGCATCCATCCATCCGTCCATCATTTCCACCATATCGCCGTGTTGTGCTGTACTAGGCCAGATAGATAGTTCAGTCGCTGTTGCTGCTGCTACTAACTCCACCCTCCCCTTTACCCCAGCCACCGTGCCGTGTCGAGCAGCCGTGGACGAATTATTTTCCTTGTCTTGTTGCTGTTGTGTTTTGATGCTATGATGATGATCAGATCCGTGGAGGAGCGTGCCGGCGGGCAGTCGTCGTCTGCGGCGGCGAGGGCGGAGAAGCAGCAGCGCCCGGGGGCGGACAAGGCGGACGCCGGGGCGATGGTGACTGGCACCCAAGAATCCAAGCATCAGCAAGGGGGCGGCCAGGCCGAGCACCACGGCCCCGGGTCGTCGTCGAAGGCGGCGGCAGCGCAGAAGCAGCTGCCGCGGATCTACACGACGCTGTCGCGCAAGGAGAAGGAGGAGGACTTCCTGGCCATGAAGGGCGCCAAGCTGCCCCAGCGTCCCAAGAAGAGGCCCAAGGCCGTCGAGAAGGCAGTCAATGTATACGCCACTAACCCAGCACGTCTCCACTGATCGGTTAATACTATTGTTTTTGCCATGACAAAACTGACGTGAAATTGTGCTTGTTTTTGTATTTGTGTTGTGCAGTTTATCTGCCCAGGGACGTGGCTCTCGGATGTGACCAGAAGCAGGTATGAAGTGCGCGAGAAGAAGTGTACCAAGAAGGTATAAACATGATGCCCTTTACACTTCGATTTATTTTTCAGTCGATTAACTAGATCCATCTGCGTCTTCTCGTGTCAGAGAAAAGGGTTAGAATTGCGTAGATCTGGGGGTAGGGAGCTGGGTGAAAAATTGGAGTTGGAAAGTTGGGAGAAAAGGAAAGAAATGACTGGCTGGCTGGCTTTTCTCTTCCACCTCTCCCAGCCTATATCACGTGGGGCCCACTTCCCGTGAATGCGAGGGTGCTCTGCTTAGGAAAAATCGGTTCCGTGAGAAATATCCGAGTCTATATTTATAGCACTAACTTATCGGGTATACTTTGATACCGTCGAAAAAACTATCCGTTTTGTTTTTTTACCGCTCTGTCATTTGCCTTTTTTCCGCCAAAAAACGGGATAAAACGTTAACGATAAATGACGGAGAGGTAGAAAAGGAAAGAAAGGTTTTTTATTTTTATTTTTCCTTATTATTGCCGACGTGCACAGACGCGAGGAGCGTGCCGTCGCCTGAAGTGCCCGCTCTCCTAGGCTAGATCTTCACGTTGGGCCCTGGGGTCAGTCTCATGTTATCCTTTTGTCGGTACAGTGAAACGCACGCGGATGTGGAGGGGGAATGCCAATTGCACCTACCCCCTGCGTGTGGGCCATGAGTAGGTGTGTCCCGCCGCGAGGTACGACGTGGGTAGCTGACGTGTGGGGCCCGTTTCCAACGCTGGCATAGATACGGTGACCGGGATGTGGTGGTGGTGGGGCCACGTGATAAGGCGCCGAGGATAGAGAGAGCATCGAGCCTAGCCATCCGTAAAGATGCGAAGGGGAGCAGAACAGAGGTGTATTTTGCAGCTTGGCTAACCTTTGGACTTAAAAAGAGGACTACGAGTAGTCTAGTAGGAGTAATCTTGTTCTTGAGAAGGAAGGGTAGATGAGCACCTGTAATTAACACGGACACGATCAGGTTGACTTGTCGAATCTCCGGCCAAGTCGTCGTCTCTCTCTTGTTATGTTTAGCTTCACACACTAATCAGCTCTCAAGTCTCTGCTTGGTTGTGCACTGACCTCACGAGAAATCTCTCTTGAATCTTTGCGGTTGCAGCAGAAGCGCAGGGGCCTGAAAGGGATGGAGATGGACAGCGACTCCGACTGATCGATCGCGAAAACCTCTGAGTGCGACGCCGAAAGGGCGTCAGCAGTAGCAGAAGAAGAATTTGGCGTCGCGGTTCGGAGAAAAACAGTGGGAAAAGGAGAGGAGAAGCGGTAGAAGCAGCAGAAGAAGAGAGATCGAAGATGGCGATGAAGCTTGGTTGGGTTTCTACCAAAAAAAAAAAAAACAAAAAAACTTTCGCTGTTGGGGTCAATTATAGCTCCTCGTTATTCCTTCGATTCCATTTTGTATATCTGGGTGGCGAGGGGTAGCCGGCTTCTTCTTTTTAATTTTATTTTTTTCGTGACATTCGGTGGTTTACATGGTGGTTATATGCCCTCCATTGTCCATGCGCGGTCCATGCGCGTTGGTTGTGGTGGGTTGTGCATAGTACTATCAGACTGTCTCAAGAATCAGAAAGAAGACTTAGCTTTTCGCTCAGTTTCGCGTATCGTTCTACTTCTCCGAGGTTTTTTTTTTTCCATGGCATGTTTTGTTCTTGATCATGGTGCATTGCTGCAATTGTTAGCGACGTCCGTACGGTAGCAGCGGCAGATCTGATCGGCCGCCCTCGGGCAGTTGGGAGTTGAGTCAGACGCGCGCGGCCCTCCTGCTCTAGTTGCAGTGTTTCAGAGCCGAAACAAGGCTTGCTTCGGCCTGACCTTGTGTGGGGTTAGGTTTTATCCGGGGCTCCTTTGAAATCATGGTAGTAGTTCTTCCTAACTTTCTTTTTGGTAAGAGCACTGCTGGTCTGCTAGGAAATCATGATACAGTGAAGTGTTAGTTGTGTGGGGACAGGGCACGACATAGCATTGGTCTGAGCTTCTATGCAACACAGGCACTTGCTACACGAGAATTTGGCAGCTTTGATGACGGAGACAGGAATAGTGGGAGTTCTGGTCCTCATGGTTGATGAAATTCTTTATATGATTCTCAATTTGCTCATGTAAAATATTAAAATATTTATACTTGATATTTCCTCATATTTAGTTATTACCATATGATCTCTTGAGTAAAAATTCTGGCTCCGTCTTTGCATAGTAGTAGTATACATACATGGCAGTTCAAGTGGGGAGTCCTGGAATCACCAAACCTACAAGCTGCCAAGCTTTGCTAATTGGGAGTCGAAAGTACGAAGAAGACATTGCCCATTGACGGAGTACTAGAGCGTAGAGTTGGGTAATACTAATATTTGTGGGGGCTCGGTGCTCACCGAACGGCCTTTGGATTCTTCTCTGTGCGACTTGGGTGAATCGCGGCTGCCGCGAGACAAGGAAGCACACCGCCTCGCCCACGCCACGGGCAAAATCCCCAGAGTTGCCAGTGATTGCTCTACTACTGGTCAGCGTCAGCGTCAGCGTCAGCGTCCGTGAAGGTCAGCGTCTGCGCGTCGGTGGATGGATCACAGGGAGGGATGCGGATCCTCTTCCGTCTACAGAGAATTTTTAAATAAAGTAGAAATAGTAAAATATTCATACTAACAAAATGCACTGCAGTAATCTTACTTAACTCTTAAGTATTGTAGCACGTATTCTGATCCGTTCATTTCGGAGAACGAGTTAATACGTGAGGATCCGCTTCCCAGGGAGTAGACTTCCTGTGGCGGTCCGTACTTGGTTTGTTGCGGGATCTTGTCTCGTGAAGACATGAGAGATGGCCGTCGCGTACGTCGGTCATAGTCTCACGGATCACGATCTCTCTGAGAACAAAAGGGATAGCGCGCGCGATGGGAGCCACCAACTGGATTTGGATTTTCTGCACATGGCAAAATAGGCAGAGAACTGTGAGATGCGTGAATCTGACGCGGAATTGGAACTCTCTCTCTCTCTCTCTCTCTCTCTCTCTTGTGAGTACAGGGGCCTAAATCTCATACGGCCAAAAATCGGGAATGAAGAACAGCCGGGGTCAAAAATATCTCACCAGAAACACAGAGACCAATCGGCGAGCAGGAGCCACCAAACAGTCGGACGCCGGCGCCGGCGCCGGCGCAGTGCCCTCACTGAGGAGCCCAACCCAGCCAGCGTCGGAGATCGCCGGCAACGGGCGTCGCGCGTACTAGAGATCCCAAGCAGGTGGTGTGGTGGATCCGAAATCATCGGCCAGGGTTCGGAACAGGGAGAGGAAAAGCTGACCCCAAACTCCCCAAGTATGGATGACATCCTCAACTTGCGTCATGTACACTTCTTCCCTTTGCCTGTATATTTCGCCTCTTACCTTAAACGCTGATCTTCTTATTTAAGGGTACAGGTCACAGGTGCTTACACGCAAAGGGCATGTCCCACAGCCGAAGCTGCCTTTGCTGTTTGCTCCACGGATTTGCCGGTTCAATCATATGCAAGCCTGCTCTGCATAATTACACTACAAGCAGGTTAATCATGCCTGATTGGAGTGTGCGCTCTGGTGATGATTACTCCGACTCAGGAGGGCTTTCCCCGTGCCTAAGCTGCTTTTGCCAAACAAATACGGGAATTGCTATGGCTCTTACCTCCGATTCCAATTCCAGCATCTCCGATCGTACACTCCTTATCCATTCTTACAACCCATCCCCTCTCTCTCCACTCCTTCAGCAAATTCTTTTCCACTGCTCTAGCAAACGCCTCAGATTTGTAAGCGAGGAAAGTAGTGCTATCTTTTTGTTAAAATTAGAGTATATGAGTTACACATATATAGATTACAACTATCGTGTGAATGCGTACAACTATCATGTGAACGCGCGCGCAGTAAGATGTGAACACGTGATCCCTCGAAAGAGAAAGCGTCATGCATGTAGAAAGTCGGGGCACCATCATATCTAACAAGATTCCTCTCTTCCTCCGTGTGCGTATGCCTCCTCGGCTCCCTATGGTTCCCCGCGGCGGCCAGTTCCCTCCATCGGCGAGCTCGCCAGTGCCGACCTACCCTGCGGTGAGCTCCTCTTCCTTCCGTGGCCCCATTTCGATTTGCTCAGTTTGTTTCATAGTTCGTACGATCTAGTGTTGGAAGTATGCTTGATGTTTTTTTTGTGTCGCGTGTGCTTAGTTCGGTTGGCGATGTTGTGCCTACTGTCGCTGGCCTGATGGGTAGATATGAAGCAGCAGCTCTGCCGGTGGAAAGCGGAGTAGATGAGGTGATGCAGGAGCATGACCGCAATGAGTTGAGCCAGCGACAAAGCCTCGACTTGGCCGCCTCTTTCAATGATGGCAATGTGTTTGGCCCTCAAAGCCACCCACGCGCCCTTTTCTGGTAGGATTGTTGTAGATGTTTTCTTGAAATTTTGTGTTTGCTATATCCAGATGTTGCATACTCCACACTTCTATTGTTGGTGCTCAAAATGGTTTCCCCTGTCATTGCAACAAAGTTTTGTTGCAACAATCTCTGTATTTGTTGCGGGAACAGTTCTAATTTGTTGTGTGGTTATGTTTGCTATTTCGATGTTGTTTTATCAAATGTTGCGGTAAGATGTATTTTTTTGTTGCAATGATGTTTTTAATTTATTACACAAGAGTAAACTTTTTGTTACAGCTCCTTCACTATTTAATTGTTGTATCATTGTTCCAAAAATATTACAACAATTATTTTCGAATAATTCCACTTTTCTTTTCAAATATTGCAATGTCGTGGCGTCGGAATTTGTTTGTTTGTGATATTTGAACTTGTTTTTAAAAGCGCACCTAGGTTTTATACTGATAGTTTTATGCAATTTCGGTGAGAATATGATATTTTTTCCAAATTTTTTCTCATCATTGTTTTTTTTATATATTTTATTGCACACATGGATTAAAAATACATTGTTCATAGATGTTACACCAGAGCTTACAATGCGTTCGTGTTGTAGTTGCTCCCATTAACACACGTAGCGTCTTGTATATGCACACACACACACACACACACACACACACATATATATATATATATATATATATATATATATATATATATATATATATATATGAACGTATGGAGTATCTTGCGCAACCGATAATATATATGTGTAGTATACGAGTATATAAAATCACCTAGGTGGTATTTACGCCTTTTTATCGGTGATATGTATAATTTTTTAGATATATTCCTTTTTAGTGTGAATATGAAGGTATTTACAAAATATACTAAAAATTATAGACTCTTTTATAAATTTTTTATGTGATTCGCATTAGAATATTTTATAATTAGTATATAAGTATACCCAAAGTGATAAATAAGTATCAAATTTTTTTAAATAATATATTAAAAATATGAATAACTACACAGGGGAGGAGAAAATATATATATATATAAGAGAGAGCCCCGCGCGACTGGGCAACGACCGTCAGACGCTCGCTGGCGCATCGGGACGGGAGGTAACGCGCGGTCCGTCTGGCGTTTGTAATTTGTATTAGAGCACGAACGCCTTCGCGTCAAGCTTCTAGTTGGAAGCATCACCCGGCGTTTGTAATTTGTATTGGACGCATTCGCCGGGCAATGCAGTGGCGGAGGGCTCCACCACAAGAGCCGCGAGTAGATCCTGACAAAGCGAGACGGCGAAAATGATGGGCAGCTGGTCCTTCCTTGATCAGCCTGTCACGTCTTCCTGCCAGAACCGGGTACAACAAACATCAAACTACTCCGTTTCAATTCAAACCCCCGTCGACACACGACACGGCCACGTCTTCCCGGCGCGGCGCGGCGCGTGCAGCATCTTTCAATTGCTTGCCCCCGGCCCCGTATTGCCAGATCCGTGGCCCACAGCGGCAGGTTTTTTATGCCCCGCTGATCGAACACTGGTCGATCGATTTAATTCAGCGCGAGGACCATCTCGCAAGACAAGCGGCCTCTGTACGTCTGCACCGTTGATCGCAGATTGATGGATCCATTTACTGCAAACGTTCGGCCACAAAAGAGAACAAGTAGATGCTAGCTCTTGGAGACGGGAGAAAATCAAATGCATATTGTCGCCGCTCTTTTTCGCTTGATTCAAAACAAAAGCTATAAACGAGGAGACACAGACTGGCTCCGTCACTGGCTGATGCCTCGTTTTTTTGAGCCGAGTCCAAGCCGCTCGGTAGCCTCGTTTGTCTCTCGATCATCTTGATTGTCGCCCCCGCGCTAGCGTCTCCTTACTCTCTTCCCGCATATCACGCTGTCGCCCTCTCTCGCCACCCTTCGGCCGCCACCGTCTAGAGCTGAGCACCGCCGCTAGCGACAACCCTCTCCTTTACCTCCATGCTAATCCGGACGCCGCCACCTCCCTCTGGACCCAAGCATCGCCGTCGCTGCCTCCCTCCAAATCCCTCCTCATCTTGCCTGGTTGACCCTTCGCCATCTCCACCTCCCACCGTCCTGGCCATGCCATCGCTATATTTAAAGTTGTGGGGAGGAGGAAGCTTCCAACGAGATCCGCCCCACCGCGATGTCGCCGCCGCCATCGTCATCCTCGTCGCGGCGGAGCAGCTCGCCCTTCTCCCCGAAGCACTGCCGCCCGCCGTCCTCCTCCAGCCCCTATTTCATCAGCCGACTCATCCCTTCCTCCGACTCATCCCTTCCTCCGTCTCCTCCCATTTCTATAGTGACAGGGCGGCGACAGCTCGAGGTCCACCACCCCTGGTCATAGGGGTGGCTTCGCCGCCGTGGCCACGACGCCTGCACCGGTGTTGTTCCCCAGTGCGAACGAGCTTGTCATTGAGCCGTGGGGAGGAGGGGCTCGGCAATGGTGAGGGCGTCATCGGGGCAGGGGCGTAGGACATGAAGCGGTGAAGGAGGTCGGGGTGGGCGGGGGCAGGTGGAGGTGACAGGGCGGTGAGGCTAGAGTAGAGGAGGAGCTCGGGTGGGGGAAGGGGACGCGGAGTTGAGTGTAGTTTCTGGCTGAGTTCATTCACGAGCCGAGCTATATTTCGTCCGAGCTTGAGCAAGTCAGGCTCGATCCGACTCGGGTCATTTCCATCCCTAGTCCTAACAAAGTGTCGAGGGGCAAAAACGCCCCATCTGACCCGAGAAACTATCACTAGACTGTAATACAAACAATGATCTATAAATATTCATCCTGCTGCAAGTATTCGATGTTTTCGAAAGGGAATTTGAAGGGAAAAAAATTGACTTCTCAGTAACCTGGACCACAATGTATTGAAGCTACCTAAACAACTAAAACAATACGTTTTTATGCAAAACAAACTACATAATCATAGGAAAAACTCCAACCATTTTCAAACGATCACTAATCAATCCGTCGACATAAAACTAATACAGCCGCGTGACATGTGATAAGGAAAGCAAGTGATAGATAAATTAATGGAGTAAATTAATAAGGCCTGCTGCCAAATCCTGCGACGTACCCATCTGATGTAGATAGGCCTTTTGGATAGTTACAGCAACGGCCCGAGCATTCGTCGCGGCCAGGCGTAGCAGCCCGAGCAAGATCGGACGAGGGAATGGGCCTGGGACAGATGCGGGAGTTGGGGCGGAACCACACCAAGCGGTCCCGAGCAGGCCGGCCTGTGCCGCGAGCGCGCAGAGGCCGGTGGAAACCAGGAGCCTACTGCCTTACGGTAGTGCTGAAAAAATAACTCGAAACTCACGAGTTAACTTATCTCGAATCAAAATTGGCTCGGGCTTGCAAATGCTCAAGCCAAGTCTAGCTCCTAGCTCGCATTTTTTGAGCCGAGCTCGAACCACTCGCTTGGCTCGTTTGTCACTCTGCCGCTCGAGTCCCAATTCCTCTCGTGAGTCTTTCTTGGCTTTTTTCTCCCCGGCACTATATCCTTTCACCTTCTTGGATTCTTCCCCCAAATCATTTCACCTCCACGCGCCATCCTCCCCACCGCACCGCATCGGCAAGTCCCTCCTCCGCGCTACCCACTCGGGCCCAGGAAAGCTTAGGGGAGAAGCAACCAAGCAACCCAAGTCCTGAGCTACGAAGCAAATGGCGATGGCACCGTCTGCATCCGCCGTCTCCTTCTCCGCCGACGACCCGGCGGTGGTCCGCCGCTGTCGCCTCTACAGCGCCAAAGTGGTCTCGCCTGGGCCGTCGAGGAGGAACTAGGGAAGTGGTGGCGCGCCTCTGGGGTGGTCGGGGCGGCCCGACTACATGTCTACATCGAGGTCACAGCACCGGTGACAGCGACAGAGGAGGCGGCGAGGAGGTCGTCGTCGTCGTTTGTGGGGGACCTGATGGAGAGCTTCCAAAACACCATGTACCACTCCGCCATCACCTCCCCCGTAAGGTTTTAGGGTTGATCCCTTCCCTCCATCTCCGCCTCGACGATCCCCGATCTAGCTATTGCTTTGGTGACCAAGATTCAGGAGCAGATGTTTCAATTTATCTCTTCCCTCTTTGTTGTAAAACATTCGGGATCTCCGTTACTTTGTGGCAAATCTGTATTTACGAGGCTTGTAACACTCGTTTCACAGTGGATCTGCACATCATTGTGTTCTAGTCCTTTGTGTCATTGATCTGTTTTTCTACCACAATGCACTTGGCTTGCATGCCCGCTTGAGCTTTACCACGAGCCAAACCAAACCTCTCTTGTGACTCGTTTTCAAAATGAGTCGAGCTAAACCTATTAATCACCTCGAGCCCAAATGAGCCTGAGTCGGCTCGGCTCTTTTCCGCCTCTACCTGTGGGGCGGGGGCAGTCAGCACATTGTGCCGGCACGGCCGCCCACCCGCTGTAGCCAGTCGATGGCGATCGAGTGGTGAGGCGTGTCGCGTGCAGCACGGGACTACAGGAGCGAGGAGTCGGCGGCGTGAGAATGTAGCGCGCGCGCGCACACAATCGCCCTACATTTTGTGGGCGGCGGCGGCTATTCGTGCGGATGGGGGGAGCGGAGGACGCGCGCATGGGTGGGCAGTAGGCGGCACACACCAATCCCAATCCTGCGATTGCAGGTGCTTCCAGTTTTGTTTGTTTGTGCTTCCATTTCAGCAAGGACTGTTATTTGATATTTGATACCGCAAAGTCTTATAGTGCCGCGTACAATATCCACTTCAGTCACATTCAGTCCATCCAAGGCAGTAACCGAACAGAAATATTCGCAAGTTTCCTATGCCAGCAGAAAACACTACTAGGGCATGCTTTCCCAGTAACACCTTGATTTGCCCCCTTCCTCATGCTAACGTGTCGCCACACACTTCTGCCAGCACAAGCGTCGCAATCACCAATTCACGTCCCCCATTGGTTCATAACCCCCAGATCACACCTTGCTCAACAGCATTGTCAACGCATCGGTGCGGCCGTAGCTCTCGGGCGTTAACGTCACAACGATGGAGCCTTTTTTTTAATGTTGCTTCATGTTTTCTTGCGAAGCTGACAGCCTCATACGCCCACCAGCGACTTCACAAATGATTGGCGAGGGCACGTACAGTAGTTTTTCTACTATAGTTGTCTTTAAAGACTATAACTCATCTACATATAATATTTTCAACAACTTATCTATAAAATTATTCATTTTACTATAGCTTTTTCTTTACATACTCACCATTTACGATGATTTGCATGCTGAATTACCCAACGTATCTAGTGTTAATGAGTAATTCAGTGATAAGGTGTTAATATTAATCTTTACCGTTGGATCTGAATTGAACAAACAAGATTAATGCGGGCTCCCATCTCTAAATCATTTAATCACTTTGCATACTCATACCTTCAATGCACATTCATTAATGCGTCTTAATTAAACATCATGCATGGTCATCCCACCTCCAACGGTCAAGATTGGTATTAGTACCTTAGTACTGAATTACCCATTAACAATATATATATATATATATATATATATATATATATATATATATATATATATAGTTTTTTTTTGCTTTTGATGTAATTCCAGCATAATATATGCAACTAAGAAGCGCTGGAACACCAAAAGAACTTGCATATTTGGAACACAAGTATTTCATAGGAATTTTTCATAAAATAGTTCATTCTTGCCGGAATTGAGAAAAATCAATGCGATCCAAACGGTTTGGAACCTTAGGCCTATTTGGAATACAAGAATTTTGTAAGAGTATTAAGGAAATAGCACAATTCCTTCGGAATTGTTGTAAAATAATAAGACACCTCCATCCCAATCAGACATCGACCAGACCACTCATTTCTTATCCACTCATCTCCTCCCATCTCTCTGCATGTCACCGACTCCATTCCTCCCTCTGCACGTGACTATGGACAAATGTAGCGTAGAGGGGAGTTGCAAGGTCACTGCCGCTTGTAATCTCCCCTGCAACACATCTCCATCTCATCCATGTATCCCCCACACTTCTCCTCCTCCATCTCATCCCCTTGTCTCCGAAACTCTCGCTCCATCTCCCTTCTCTTTCGGGCCAACAAGAAGAGGCCGTTCTAGAGGCGTGGTGGCCAGCGACCAGACGATGGATCGACGGTGAGTGGAGGAGGCGGTGGCGCGGATGGCAAAAAGGCACCAGGCCAGACTTGCCTCCCCACCATGATACGACAATGGGTGTCCCGATCTTTCGGTGATAAGGATAACTCAATTTTAGTGGAGACGACTATCACGATTCGGCTACCAATCGCACACCACCAATATGTCCAACAATCGCTGAACCAACTCGAGATCGTTATCGACCTTGCTAGAAGCACGATCGACATGACCATGAAGGTCTATTCCTGCATGCAATTGAAGAACACACAAGAACAAGATAATAAGCAATCTAAAATTATAAATAAGATTGAAATATTTGATAAAGTTGGGATTCTATAACGGTATTATAGTTAGTCTGATCGACACAAGCCAATACATGAAGTTGCAATGAAGCTAACTTTTAACTAAACAAATTCCAAGAAAACTAGAGGGGTGCGACCTCCTTATATAGGGAAGGGAAGCCGCACATAGCTAACAAAATAGGGGATGATACTATTTATAGTACTGTTCACGCATAAATAGTGCCTTATGAACAATACGGGTTGCCTAGGGTGGTGTGCTCCCTTGGACCCAAGCATTACAAGGCCTAATTTGGTCCAAACAGGTGATGCAACACCTTTTTTGGTGATTGTTGTGCTCACAGCATGAATTTGAAGGTGAGGCTAGATCCGTTAGAAAGAGGACGAGATAAACTTTCCATCAAGTTCTCGTGGAGCTCAAACGGACTCCGTATGTGAAAGTTATGCACGTTTGAAGTCAGTGTTGTCTCCAAAGGCCGAAATGGATTTCAAAACATGTCCAGCTCGAACTCTTGTTTAGCTTGGACAAAAAGTGATATGATGCTGCACAAATATACATTTTCATTATTAGGTGGCATCATATAGTTCATGTAATATAAATACACTCATAAAAACGGGCTCACCTGATAAATTAAGTGAAGCGTACGAGCTCGTGTGATTGTATCCATAGAGGTTATGTCCTCATCACACCCCGTTATATCCACGCCTACCAACGATGAGGCGCTAGATCTGGGCCCTCTGGCGATGAGGCACTAGGATGGCCGCCCTTTTCCTCCTAATGCGAGCTCAGATCTTCTGTGCAATCAGCATGTATGTCCGATCCCCTCTTCCTCTGGTATCCTTGATACAAGTATTTTATGGATTGGTTGCAACAACTTTCTTAAATTGTTGCATAATATGTTTTGTTTTGTTGCGATATGTCTTCTCAAATATTTTCGCAAAAATATTTTTGTTGCAGTGGGGTTGCGGATTTGTTGTACAAGTTTTTTTGTTGTTAAAGTTGGGTTCCTGGTTTGTTGCACACAATTTTTGTTCCTGTTGTAGTCGGTTTGCTAGATGTTACATCGTTTTTGTTGTAATGGGTTATTACATCCATAGGGAATTTTGTTGTATGTCCATTTAATCGATGTTGCGTCTCACTGTAAATTTATTATGTATATTAAATTAAATTGTTGCATACATTTTTGTAAAATATTGCTTCCGAACTTACGATGGGAAGTTTCCATTTGTACCTCCAGACCTTAGTCGTACCCTATACTTATTTCAAACGGTTTCGACTTCACCCCCAGGTGAGCCGCCACCTGTGGGCCACTTGTGCACGCTCTCAGCGTCAGAGGCGGACAAGGTGATGTCACCGTCCTTCTCCTCTTGCTCCTTCTTCTTGGTGTACTCGCCGTAGAGGTAGGAGGAGAAGCCCCAGGCGCAGAGAGCGGTGGCGATGGCCTTCTCGGCGCCGAACGGGTCGCCGAACACGACGACGCCGCCCAGCACGTTCGCGGTGAGCACGGCGGCCATGCAGACGCCGCTGTGGAGCGACGACGTGAGGTAGATCACGCCGGCCGTGCCCATGAAGCACGCCTGCCACGTCAGCACCAGCGTCGCCACGACTGTCCAGTACACGGTCGTCGAGCCCTTCCAGCGCGCCACGTCCTCCTCCAGGCCGCCCGACGCCGCCAGCCCGACCGCCGCCACCAGCGATGCCGTGGCCTGCATCACCGCCTGCACCTCCACGGCCAGTATGAACCTGCCGGACACCGCCTCGCGGTAGAGGAGCTCCATGACGGGAAGGTACGCGGAGAAGAGCCCGGCGGCGCCCAGCGTAACGACGAAGCCGATGAGGTAGGTCTTCTGGCCGCCCCCCTCCGGGCTCTCGCCGGAGTCCCCGGAGCGGAGGGCGAGGAGCACCGAGCTGAGCGTCAGGAGGATGACGGCATTGAGGTTCACGAAGGTGAGCGGGTGGCGGACGATGACGATGGCGAGGACGAGCGTGAAGGCGAGCTGTGTGGACAGCAGCAGCGACGAGGTCGACACCGGCAGGAACGACGTGCTGTATGAGAACAGCAGGTTGTTGGCGCCCATGAAGGCGCCGATGATCAGGCAGACGGCGAGGAACCTCCGCGAGAACCACATGAACGGCCGCGGCATGGCGACGGGGCGGCCGGCGGCGAGGACGGCCACGACCAGCAGCGGGAACCCCGCGGACTGCACCAGCGTGACGACCCACCGGTTGCGGCCGCCGTACGTGAAGTAGAACCTCGACAGAAGGCTCGACGCCACCGACCCGACCAGAAGAGCCGCGTAGTTTGCCATCAGAAGCAGCATCCTATCGCGGCGCGGCGAGGCCATGGCACCGTTGCCCGCGGAGCTCGCGGTGGAGGAAGCGGCGGCGGCGCAGGTGGTGATTGCCATTGCCGTGTCGTCGTCGAGGAGGAAGGGATGGGTGTCGTATTTATGCGGCATACATATTAAGTGGGGGATTTGCGATGATGATGACGAGTTCGAGAGTACTGGAGAATATATATATAGAAGGTTTTATTTTCCACAGCTGTTTCTGTGTGCTTTTATTTGCATTTTTGGATGGCAGTGTGTGGAACAAAGGTGGGCGTCCGTTAGTTACCGCTCTACTGCTTAATTTTGAACCCTAAATTTGTACATATTAGCATAGCTAAATTTACAATAAAAGAGGAATTGAATCAGAAAATACAAAAAAAAATTTACTAGAGATAAACCATGCATGTACATGGAATCAATGTGCCATCTGCAGATGGTTTCAAAATACATCGATGTATTCATTCATTGCTCAGAACCAAATCGATCAATGGCTTGTTAATTTGATGAATTAATCGATTGATGGGTAGATCGACCGATCAGACGACTGTGAATCTATCTGTGGAAGGTGCATACACTAATTTCGTCGCAATTTATACATTTAAGCAGATTCGTTTTTGGGGATATCGATCCTGTGAAAGTGTATGAATTTATGGTCGATCGGAACCACTCTACGGCGTGAATGGTTTGTTTCAACTTGGGATCGTGGAGATTGTGTCGGGGCTGTAAGTGGAAAGAATTGAATGTAAATAATGGTATTGACATCCATCTTTCTTGATTTGTTTTCTGTCCAGGGATTGTCTTCTATCTATTTCAGAGTGGGATTACCAACATAAATTATTGGCGGCTCGCCTAACCTTCACATGCTGTGTTGTACGTGTGCGCTATATGTAAATGTAAGCATGTGTTTAAACCCTAGACCTGAAGACTGTACTGTCCTTCTCTCAGAGAGGTGCTTACCTAAAGATAGAAAAATAAAACCTCCGCTCAATCATTTACCAATACATTGGCAGTACATAAGTGCAGCAATTTCGAAGGGAAAAAAATGTAAATAGCTTTTGTTTAGAATTTAGAGTGAGTGCCAAAAAAAAGTGAGTATAATGACACGTGCTAGACGGCTATACGTCATACGTCGCGCGCTTACTCAGTTGTCATTGTAACGCTCAACATTGGCATTACTACAACACAGGGGTGGAGATGGGCTTCGGGTCGTTTGGGCAATGGCCCGAGGACAATAAAAAATGCTAGTGGAATTTTTTAGTAAGCATATAAAAAAAAGTGCACAATAAATAGTCCCTAGGTTTACCGGCCGGCCCGAGACAGCCGGCCCAACGGAGCGGCCCAGGTGCCAGCGCCCCTCCCTTTCGGCCGAAATGCAAAGGCACCTGGAGCTCCTTACCCGATCCATCTTCTCCATTTCTCCTCCTTTCTCAAACTTCTTTTCTCCTCCTCCTCCCACTGGTGGTCTAGTGCCTTGCTCCTTCAGCGTCGCCTTCCTTCCTCCGGCCGCCACCTATGGCTCCCCCGGCGCCTCCGGCCGCTCGTGCCTTCGACCCTCCCCAGCTCGCCCTTAGGCCGCAGCTCCCCTTCTAGCACTGTGTCCAGCCGGCTTGGCCAGAGCCCAGATCTCTGCCCGGCCGCCGGTGTCCCCTAATGGCGCCACCTCCCCTCTGGCGCTCCGGCCCGTGCTCCGCCTCTCCTGGCCGGCAGGTTGGCGGCGGCGGAACTGGAGACGCTGATGCCTCTGCACGCTGGAGACGGTGCGGCTGAGGTCCTGCATCGCCGTTGACACCTTGTGCTGGAGCTCCCTCTCCCAAGGTAAACCTGCAAAGCAACCTGTTCATGCTGGAGACGCTAATTTGTTGTAGTAGTTTTTGTTTGAGGTTAATCTTATAGCACCTATGGCCATGTGTTGGTTCTTTTGACTATTTGACTGTTAATGCCAGAGCCTACATGGCACCATGCAGATTTGGTAAATTGAGAACTTCCATAGTAGTTCAATTATTTTGGAACCTTGTGTTTCTTGCAATCTTCACAACATTCGATCAATTAAGGATCGTTGTGTAGTGAGGCAGAATGAGTTTGATTAAGATGGTTTTTAGAGTTGCACAAGTGTTAAGATGCTAGCAGTTCATAGCAAAATAAATTCTAAAAAGTGATCTAGGCTGTGTCAAGGTGCTACCTGGCCACCGCGATTTTGCCATAATAGGTCGGTTGGTTAGCCTAGGAAGGTCTAAGGGCAATAGAAGTTGTTGTGTCTACTTGATCCCGTTCGAGAGGTCGTAGCGGCCAATTGGTAACTTACTACCCTCATTTCAATCATAAAATATTTAATCATGAAAGATGAGTGATGAATGGATGAATGATTGCATCATATGCTGTATTGAGCAAGATGTATTTGCAAGCATCAATAATAACAAGATTTTACATCGTTTTCAAAGTATAAGGACGCGTAAGCAGAAACTACCTCGTGCTAGTGGAATGTTACATTCTTATTTAGTAATTTGCATTAAAAATAACATTGTGGTCTTATGTCCCTAATGTACATATGCAATTTTATCTTTGCAGGTTCAGGTTCTCGTAATATTGTTGATGAAGATATGATAGGATCAAAAGAACCAAATCTTTGCTAATTAAGCAAAAATTACCTCGTGCTAGTGGTATGTTACATTCTTTTTTTTGCTATGTTTTTATCTATTTTGTCGTATCGTTAAACACCGAATTCAAATTTTATTTAGATTGTGCATTTGTGTTGTACTTTTCTTATACCTCAGTGTTGATAGTATTTGATGTTAGTTATAGAATTATAGTCCTTTAGGTTTGGGCCCGAGGCTCTGTCAAATCCTGGCTCCGCCACTGCTACAACATGAATGGATTCTTTTACGACCCATTGCAGATACTAACTAGCAGATGAATCTTGTGGTCGCGACAACATTGATAATTCCAATTCTTCGTAAAGTGTTTCTAATCTAGCAGAGTCAAAATAAACTACCATGTTCGCCTTCAAGGGCTAGATATTACCACGTTAATCGTTGTAAAAGAGAAATATCTACACCGTCGATTATGGTAGATCCAGCTAGATTATAACGGTCTAAATTAAAATAAAGAGCACATGTCAAATACCATAAAACTAAAATTTGGAATAAAAATCAGCAATTTGATTTCCATATGAAATCCTAAGCAATCCATGTCAGGTACAATAAACATGAAATTTGGAATAAAAATGGAACAAAATTAGCAATTTGATTTTCATACAAATTCCTAAGTAAAATCCCTAAATAATTATAATTCAAAATCGACAATTAGATTTGTATACAAAATCCAACAAAAAAAACTAAAATTTGGAATAAAATAATATATACAATTAGCAATTTGATTTCGATACGAATTCCAAAAACTATATTTCAGAATAAAAATTAAAGAGAAAATAGAAATTGGATTCATATATGAATTCCAAGAAAAAAGAACTAAACTTTGGAATAAAAAATTAAATAAAATTTGCAATTTGATTTCTATACACATTATAAAGTAAAATGCCTAAATAACTAAAATTTGTAATAAGTTAAATAAATTTAGCAATTTGATTTGTATATGAACTCCAATAAAACATAACTGGAATGTTGAATAAAAATAAAAGTTATAACGAGGATGACACGAGTGTAATTAGAAGAGACACAAAAAGGCATCACATTCGCTCTCAAGGTCACGTGTTTTTTATTGTTGCCTCCTATGGAATAAATATAACTAAAATATGGAATAAAAAATAAAAATTATAATGAGGATAGCACGAATTATATCGGAGGAGAACACGAAAGAGTATAATGACATCGATCTGTACAGCAAGAACATTGATCCACAGGGAAGCAAAGAGACGAGGCGGCGAAGATGGAGATGGGGACAATGTCGTGCTGCTCATCGGAGCCATAAAAGAGAAAATCCAGTGTGGAATGAGCCAAGGGCCACAATGACAAGTGGTGTGTGTCGGATTTATTGAAAAAGTTAGTGGCCAAAGAAGTTCGATGATGGAGAAGTCCTGGCAGAGAAGAGATGAAGCTTTGCATTGAAGACGAACTATAGACGGTATGGGGGCATCGGGTAGCTAGGAGTGTGCCATCACTGGTGGGGGGCACGTCGTTGCTGGCGATGACGAAAAGATTCTTCATATAGTTAGACAACGATTAAATCAGACATACCGATATCAGTGAAGATGGAAAATTAACATGGTTAGAGAGGAAGTTGTATCGTTGAGTTGGCCATTGTCGAAGAAGAGGAGCAACCAACACGAGAGCGAGGACATCAAGCATGTATAGCATCATGCATGTGTATGTACATGCATCATTCGTACGAATAGAAGTGCGGATGTACAGAGGTATAGGAGCAAAAAACTTAGAGTAGAGATAACACAATCGTAGGGAATAGGCTCAGGGTCACTAGAGAGAGTGTAACATGTGTGCCTAGCTAGGATCAGCAATGGTTGCATGTGTATGCATGTTAATGTCGCAACAGTTAGTAGTAAGCAATAATAGGGAGAAAGTAAAAGATAACTATGTGATAAAGTATTGCATTAGAAGCGGTAGCAGCTAATATGGATTGATTAAAATTTGGGCTTACTGTTTGAGGTTGAAGCAAAAAAAAAAACTATGACAGCGAGAAGAGATAGAAGACACACGGTTCGGTGGGACAGCCAGCGTGTAAGGGAAGTTAAGTTCAAGATAGGTCGTCCATGGTGCATTGGTATGTGTGTGAGCAAGGTACTGTAATATCATGTAAAATAATAAGGTAATTTACTACGCACATAATCAACATATTGTTTGATATTAAATATAGGTATATGTGCATGCATACAATTTGGAAAAAAACTAATATAGTAATAATAGGAGCATGCATGTACATGATGAAGAGTGATTAGTTTCTAAAAACCCCCCAACAACTTGTTATGATGAATGGTTTTCTTTCATCAAAACTCATACTTCAATTGTGTTCCTCATGTTGTATTTTCCTTTAAGTTTCTATTGTTATTTTCAATATTTATGATATCTTAAGAACCTAAATAACCTACAAGATACGTAAATATATTTTTAAGTATTTAGACAAAGTTCAAAACAAATATAGCCCCACAACTGCGCTGGTCACCATGCTAGTTATTTCATGGAAAACCGTTATCTCTCCCATATGCCACGTGCTTGCGCAATTGTTATCTTGATGCCATACACGAGTGTTACCATGCACAAATGTGTGGGTACATGATATAAAATGAGAGTTTATAGATATTTCTTACGAAATTGCGTGTATATTTTCTCATGTCAAAAACCATTATATTTAGCAAATGTTTTATATTAACATCATCAAAATCTCTTTAATCAACTATGTTTTTTTTTCTTCCTTCGGTCAAAAGGTAGCATTTTAACCGATCAGTGTCCTCGACCTGCTCACATTTTTCTTCACTCTCTCAGCGCACATAATTTCCACAAACCACAGGAGGATAATATAGTAAACACGCTACAAGTCATCTCAAAACAGGGAAATTAAAAGCATATATACATTAAGTCAGAGATGGAAAGCTCCGAACCTCAGTAGCAAGAATCCAGCCAGCATAGCCGTGAGCCGTCCGTTGCATGCATGCATACACGCTAGAAGCACAGCACCATAAACACAGTCTTACAAAACTCGATCAGTTCGAAAGAGTGAAAGGTAGCAAGTAAGCTCCAAAACTCCAAAGTAGCACACACCGATCTGTGTGTGAGGATGACAGCTATAGAGCCATATATCAGTAACACATCGATGTTATTTTTCAACTCGTGGTAACTCTCTCTTTTACTGTTAATCATCGTATATACGGTAGTTAAAAAATAGCAATAAATTAAAGATTAATTTTGAGTGGCTTGATCTGAGTGTTAATGGATCGATGAATGCATCCAGGGGGACCGTGGGCGCATGCACGTACGTACGCAGGGTTTAGCAAGCAAGAGAGGTGGTCGTGGTTATGCGGACGGCTGGCTGTCCCGGTGCATTTGAGAGGAGAGGCCAGAGAGGAGGCCACCCCCGGCCGGACGAGGCCTACGACGCATGCCTGGCTACGGCGCCGCCAACGTCGACTTCCTCACACTGTGCGTGCGTGAGGCGTGTGTGGGTTTAACCTTGATCTAGATAACCTAATCACAGCTCATATATGAACACCTAATCTAAAACATCAGAGCGGAAGCATGATCACATACCCAAACTTGGCGTTCCCATCGTGGCTCGGAGATTCGGTCAAAGTGTAGAGGTGGCGTGGACGAGGGCGGCGATGCTTGGTGGTGACGGCGGCCTACGGACTTCGCTCACCCCAGCACGCTGATGAGATCGAGCTTGTGTGGACTCTCTTAGGCCAGAACGCATACTCTAAGATTTGCCGAGTCCGTTCTTTTTATCGCGCTAGGTGAACGAGACCGAAAACCAAAAACTTTGGTTACACCCCCGATCAGGGCGCTTGTGGGGGGTTCCCTCTCCTTGGATCTTGGATGCGGTTAGCCGAGATCAACCCAACATTCTCCCCTTTGATCGTAAGGCTAACATCATAAGCCGATCTTCAATAAAATAGTACACCAAGGTAATAACGTCGCATGGCCAATGAAGTGCCATACAACCCCAGTACCTATAGTGTACTATCCCATCTTTGAAATGGATATTCATCATGCTTAATGGGAGTTGGTTTGTTTTAAGGTCATTTTATCCAAAATCTGAGGCTTTCCGATAGACCCATGCCGGCAACATGATCACGAAAAATACTGGGTGGTAAGCCTTTAGTAAGCGGATCGGCAAGCATTGACTTAGTACTAATATACTTGATACTAATGGTTCGATCTTGGATTCTATCTTTCACAACATGGTACTTAATGTCAATGTGTTTGGCAGCACCACTTGACTTGTTGTTACTCGCATAAAAGACTACGGATTCATTATCGCAGTATAAGGTAAGTGGTTTAGAGATGCTTTCTACCACTCTAAGACCTAGAATAAAGTTCTTAAGCCATACATCCTGCCCGGTAGCCTCATAACATACCACAAACTCAGCTTGCGTCGTTGAAGATGTCGTAAGGGTTTGTTTGAAGCTTTTCCACGAGATAGCTCCTCCAGCGAGTGTGAAGATATAACCTGATGTGGATTTCTTAGTATCAACACATCCTGCAAAAACTGAATCTGAATAACCAATAACTTCAAGGTTATCAGAATTCTTGTATGTGAGCATGAAATGTTTAGTAGCTTGCATATAACGCAAGACTTTCTTAACGGCCTTCCAGTGGTCCAGTCCTGGATTTGACTGATATCTGCGAAGCATTCCAGTTACAAAAGTTAAATCAGAGCGCGTGCTTGCTTGAGCATACATAATGCTTCCGACAGCTGAAGCATAAGGAACCGACTTCATCTGATCAGTTTCATATTGGTTCCTTGGACATTGAAATGTCCCAAACTTATCGCCCTTAACAATAGGAGCAAGTGAGCCAGAGCACTTATGTATATTATATCTCCTCAGTACTATGTCAGTGTATGCCTTTTAAGATAAACCTAATACTCCTTTGGACCTATCTCGGTGAATCTCAATGCCAAGAACGTAAGATGCATCACCAAGATCTTTCATATCAAAATTAGATGAAAGAAATCTCTTGCTCTCAAATAGCATATCCTTATCACTGCTAGCCAATAAGATGTCATCCACATAAAGCACTAAGATGGTGAATTTACTCCCTTTAAACTTAACATATATACAATTATCAACTTCATTTTCCTTAAATCCAAAATTCTTTATGACTTTATCGAATTTGAGGTACCACTGCCTCGACGCTTGCTTTAAGCCATAAATCGATTTCTTAAGTCGACATCCCATATGCTCCTCGCTCTTCACGACAAAACCTTCTGTCTGAGTCATGAAAACATTTTCTTGCAAGCCGCCATTTAGGAATGTTGTCTTAACATCCATCTGATGTAGCTCTAAATCATAATGAGCTACAAGTGGCATAACGATATATTCTGAATGAATCCTTAGTTGAGACAGGAGAAAATGTGTCATTATAGTCAATCCCTTCTCTTTGTGAGAAACCTTTTGCTATGAGCCTTGCTTTGATCC
The DNA here is from genome assembly GCA_036346395.1 of Hsuehochloa calcarea. Lineage (NCBI taxonomy): Eukaryota > Viridiplantae > Streptophyta > Magnoliopsida > Poales > Poaceae > Hsuehochloa > Hsuehochloa calcarea. The sequence continues at coordinate 11,529,490 of CM070601.1, read as the reverse complement.
TTTTGATATTTCTCTTAGAGTCATGCTTGGTTTTGTAGACCCATTTACAGCCTACTGTTTTGACACCGTCAGGAATTTCTACTAAGTCACATACATCATTAGTGCTCATAGACTTTAGTTCATCCTTCATGGCTTCAAGCCACTTAGGAGAATGTTCACTCATCATTGCCTCCTTATAAGTGGTGGGATAATCTACCTTCCCTATATCATTAATATCATCATTCATATAAACAACATAATCATTTGGAATGACAGATCTTCTCTCCCGCTGTGATCTTCTAATAGGTTCATTAGCTATTGTAGGAGACTGCTGAGGCTAATCATTAGATGTGATATTAGGAATTTCAAAGACCTCAACAGTGGGTGTAACAGCAGTATTTGGTACTGAAGGTACAACCTCCTGAAGCACAGGAATAAAGGCCTCTGGGATAAGCGGTGAAGGAACATAAATCCGCTTCTCTTCAAGATCTATTTTTCTAAACTCTAGGTCCTCGTTATTCTCTAAGAACACAGTGTGACATGTTTCTACAAACTTAGTTATCCTGTCTAGACAGTAAAAACGATACCCTTTTGATCTTTCAGGGTACACAATAAAATGACAACTTACTATTTTATAATGTAATTTCCCAATATGTGGATTAAAAATCTTAGCTTCAGCACGACAACCCCACACTCTTAAATATTTCAAACTCGGTTTTCTCCCAGTCCATAATTCATAAGGTGTCTTAAGCACTGATTAACTAGGAACCCAATTAAGAATATGTGCGGCTGTTTTTAGTGCTTCCATCCACAAATCAGTTGGTAAACTAGAATAGCTAAGCATGCTCCGTACCATATCCATAAGTGTACGATTGTGTCTCTCAGCTATCCCATTCTGCTGGGGTTCACCTAGTGTAGAAAACTGGGCAACAATGCCATTTTCCTGAAGAAACTTAACAAAAGAGCTAAGAATTTGCCCATAAGAGGCATGTCTCTCATAAAATTCCCCCCCACGGTCCGATCTTACCACTTTAATTCTTAGGTTGTGCTGATTTTCAACTTCAGCATTAAATATCTTAAATTTGTTAAGTGACTCAGATCGGTCTTTAATGAGAAAGATATAACCATAACGGGAGAAATCATCAGTGAATGTGATGAAAGAATCAAAACCATCCACTGATGTCACAGGGAAATGACCACAAATATCAGTATTAATTAATTCTAAGAGTCATGTACTGCGAGTCGCTTCCTTTTTTATTTGCTTTACATATTTTCCTTTAATGCAATCAATGAAGTGGTCTGAGTCAGAGAAATCTAATGGGTGGAGAATTTCTTCCTTAATGAGATGCTCCATTCTCCCCTTCGAAATGTGGCCTAAACGACCACAATTTCGATAAAGTCTCATCGTTCTTTTTACGCTTAGCATCACCCACATTCAAAGATACATGAGATTCAGTAAGGGAAAGCATATAGAGCTTGTTTTGTATAAAAGCAAAACAAACATCATTTGAATTAAATGTAATAATGCATTTATTGTTACCAAAATTACATTTAAAACCATCATCATCCAATAAAGAAATTGAAATCAAATTCCTCCTGATGGAAGGAATATAGACTACATTATTGAGACGAAGTATGAAGCCACTATCTAAGACTAATAAAACAGATCCAACTGATTCAATTTTGGTTTCTTTTCCATCTGCAACTCTAAGGCCTTTCTTAGTGTTCTCGCGGTAAAGAATCCCTATAAAGAGTTGGTAACGTGCACAGTTGCACCTGAATCAATCCACCAATAATTAAGGGAAAAATCAGCATAAAGAGTTTCATCAATGAACGTTATTATATCATTACCCTTTTTGGCGAGCCACTTCAGAAAAAACCAACATAATCCTTCTGGAAATGCTCTAACTGCTTGCAGAAATGACATTCATTCCCATTAAGCACTCCAGCGGGAGCAACTTGAGGCTTAGGTGCATTGTGCACCTTAGGCCCTAATTTATCTGAATTATGGGAGAATTATAGTTTTTTCTTGCATTTGAAGTCCCCATTTAACTTCCTTTTGTTAGAGCCGCTAACTTGATGCATAAAATTTTTCTTTTTGGTTCTTATTTTCTCTTCCTCCTGGACACACATGGCGATTAAATTGTTCATGCTCTATTTTTCTTTCTAAGTATTATAATTTATCTTAAATGCAGTATACTTAGAAGGAAGATAAGTCATAATAAAATGGACTAGAAAACCATCGGATATTTTCATGTCCATGCCCTTGAGATTTCCAGCAATATCTGTCATCATCATGATATGTTCTCTTATGCTGCTGAACCCATCATACTTAGCGGATAAGAACCTCTGGATTAAAGTACTTGCATAAACTTTAGTGGAGCCTTTGAATTTCTCCTCAACTGAAGCCAAGTATTCCTTAGTATTTTCAGAATCAGGGATTGCTCCCCTGATCCCAACTGAAATAGAGGTCTTCGTGATCATTAGTGACAGACTGTTGGACCGCTCCTATTTTTCAGCATTAACATCATATGTTTTCTTTTTCTCATCATAATTATCCTCACCGTTGGTGAGGGGAATGGGAGCGCTCACCCTTGATGCATAGTCGAGGTCCAAAACTCCAAGGACGACATGAATTCTTTCTTTCCAAGTGGGAAAATTGCTTCCCGTGAGCTGCTCAATATTGTCAATTGTAGCGGCAACATTCGAAGTATTTATTGCTGAACATTAAAATTCAAGGCAAAATTAGAAATAACATAAAGATGTATTGCATGCAATTAACTATACGTTGGTCTGATTAACAACATGCAAAACTACAATTCTAATCTATATCACCGTTAGTCAGAAAATGAAAAAGAACTTAACAATTTAATATGGCGACACATGACTACAAACAACGTTGGTCAATATGTAATTATGTGCATATATAATGCCAAGTAAAACATAAAAATCTCTAACCAAAATATCTTGTTGGTTCAATTTTAATTAGAGACTATACACTGTTATTTGGGCAATTAACATCAATTAAAACAGTGTACAAAATAAAGCCTTAAACACACAAAAAAATATTTAAAAATTATCAAAATCACTATTTACCCAACTGTGCGGCCTGTGCTCATTTCCACTCCAGCCCGCGCTCAGCTTGCCGCTCGGCCCATTCACTTCCACGGTCGCCCGGCCCAACATCAGCCAAAAACTACCGCAACGCATGACGACTGTTGGATCTGATCGGGCAGCAGGTAGCTACCGCACGTCGTCACTCCATCGGTCGACCGAGCGACGCGTTCCGTTGGATTGAATCAAACGGTCGAGAACGAGTATCGCGCGGTATAAAATTCGGCGGACTAAAAACCTAACGCTAAAACTCATTTCTCCCGTCTTCCTCCGAAAGAACCGGGCGATACCGTCGGCGCGGGCTTCGGCAGAGGCGTGCGGGCGGAGAGAGAAGCAGCGGCTCCCTCGGCGACGGCTTGAGGCGGTGTGCGACAAGAGGCAGCGCCCGCGACCCTTTCGCCGCGCAGCGCGCGGCGAGGTCGCACGCGCAATCGTCGAGTGGAGCTACGGCGGCGCCCGAAACTAGAGGAAATCCGGCAGTCTCCAAAACGTGAGTATTCGCCGCTCTTAGGGTTCTGATCTAAGTTGAGGATTGGGGTTTTGGGTTTTGGGTTTTGGGTTTCGGGATTTCGTTAGGGTTTCACTAAGGGTTCCAAATCCCCTCCTTCTAAAATGCTAAACCGAGCCCCAAACCTCAGATCCGAAAGAGGGCAAGTTCGATCGGGACTAATAGGGTTCAACAAGAGCTAGGCATGGCTTTGATACCAAATGTGGGTTTAACCTTGATCTAGATAACATAATCCCAGCTCATATATGAACACCTAATCTAAAACATCAGAACGGAAGCATGATGACATACCCGAACTTGCCGTTCCCATCGTGGCTTGGAGATTCGGTCGAAGTGTAGAGGTGGCGTGGACGAAGGCGGCGATGCTTGGTGGTGACAGCGGCCTACGATCTTCGCTCATCCCAACACGCTGATGAGATCAGGCTTGTGTGGACTCTCCTAGGCCAGAATGCATACTCTAAGATTTGCCGAGTCCGTTCTTTTTATTGCACTAGGGGTGAACGGGACCGAAAACCGGAAAACGTTGGTTACGCCTCCGATCAGAATACTTATGGGGGGTTCTCTCTCCTTGAATCTCAGATGCGGTTAGCCGAAATCAAACCAACAGCATGTTCGCGTCGGGGCAATTAGAAATTGATGTCGCACAGACCGCCACTCAATTCGATCGTTCAACACACAAGCAGCTTTAGCACAACAATGGACAACCCCGTTAGCACCTATCCTAACAAACCTAAAAGCGACACACCTTCAAACGGCAAGGAAAGCTCTCGTGCTTCTGCTACAATGCTCGCGACGACTAATCTGTTCGCCGCCGGCATCTTCGCAACTTCTTGACAACCAGATTCTAAGATACGGTAGCTGACTGATCCTGCATGCACACACACGCGATTCTATCGCACTTCAACTGCCTACGTTTTTTTACCCCTTTTCATCTAATTTGGATTTGGTTAATTAGTGGTTAAGCTTGTAAGGAACATGACTGTACGTATGAGATCGGGCGAGATGGTAAGATCGATGATGCTGACATCATGTGTGCGCATATGTTTCATCAGAAACTTCATCTTCAGTTGCTTTGCTGGGATGGGGGACATGAGGGAGACACAGCGACGACAAGGGCCGGCCGGGTGTGTACTAGTACGTCGACCCTTACGGTGGGCCGTAACGGATGGAAATTAAGGGCTATGGCGCACCTACTACTGTATCTTTACTTTTATAAAAGAAGGAATTGGTGATGCTGGCAAGTCTGTTCGCCTAGGTTCTTACCTATGAGTTGGTAAGATCTTTTATGAATAGATATGTGCATATATGCACACGTTACTGTAAGGATTTTCTATGGATAGTTAGAGATCATATACACATTTGATTTGTGATAAGACTCTTTGTGACTTGTTGATCGGATGTGAATTTTGTATTCAACTTTTAGATGCAAATATAATTACCTTATGCATATTAGTTTTTTAAGTTTAGAATATATATATAAGATCTGTTGCAACGCCCACTTAACTAGTCTTAACTAGTAAAAGAGGGAGTTTACCCCTGCACAACAGGAGGATCATCTCACTCCCTACGTACGTAAAAAAACCAACGAACCCCCTGTGCACACAGAGACCACCGTGTCAGCCATGATACATCCATAATGTGGCCGCTCCTCGCATCTGCACTATTGCCGCATCGCTCTTCTTCCTCTGATTCCACGCCCCGCCCCGCCTTACACCCACATCAGCATTGTCGTCCTTGATTCGCACGCCTTCGACCTCACCGTCGCCAGAACCACTATTGCCACCAGCCGTCCGCGTGCATCCCCCATCCCTCGGCGCTTGCAGATCCCCACACGTTGCATTCCCCTTCTCCCTCCCATTCTCGCCCTAGGCTTCGCCGCCGCTGCTCCACCCACTCTCCCGTCCCCATCTCCTCCCTTGTAGGGATACAGGTAGGCCACGCTAGCTGGCAATTCAAAAAATTCTACCATGTAAACCAGGAAGCCAAGCAAGTTGAAGATCACAGATTGTTACCACTAGATACGCAGTGCAACAGAAGAAGACTTATAGTAGCTTGATCCAACGTAGAGCGCGTCGATGTAGAGGTCGTAGTCGATCGTCCAATGTCCTCATCGCCGATCGTCTCCTCTAGCAACCAATCGCTTTCCTTGCGGAGTCGTGGATCGTCCTCGAGCGCAACAGCAACCACAGTAGCGTATCTACGGTATCCACACGTCTATGGAAGGAACGCCGTACGCCGATGTACTAGCACCAACTCGCACGACAGGGTTCTCTTGAGAAGATGGTGGCCAGGGTTTTACTGGAACAACTCACGTATATCGCCACTTCCCAATAGTCTCAAGCATCTTCTTATATAGAGCCCATAATGGATCCTATCCGAACACGTTTGTTCCAACCCGTTAAGTGTGTGACCCTGTAGGTTCATGTGTAATCGGTTGTGACTCGGAAACCTTTTCCGACCACGAGTCGTTAGCGGTTGCTAGCATGACATAATGATTCTCGAATACACACAAAATATATCGGACGAACCTTAATACAATATGATCTACGACCAGGTTCTTATGAGTTATGATCAGCTCGTATCTCTATACGACCAGTTCATATTTAGTCTCGACCTGTTTGTAACTCCTTACAACCAAGTTTCAACCACTCTGTAGGTGGAGCTGGTCATAGACTGGTCGAACATAATCACAGAGTAGTCGAAACCCGGTCGTAAGCAGTTACAAACCGATCGAGACGAAATATGAACTGGTCATATAGATATACGAGCTGGTCATAAGTCATAAGGACTTGGTTGTAGATCATGTTGTATTAAGGTTCGTCCGATATAATTTGTGTGTATTCGGGAATCGTTATGTCATGCTAGAAACCGCTAATAACTCGTGGTCGGAAAAGGCTTTCGAGTCACAACCGATTACACATGAACCTACAGAGTCACATACTTAACGGGTTGGAACAAACGTGTTTAGATAGGACCCGTCATGGGCTCTATATAAGGTGATGATTGGAGCTATTAAGAAGTGGCGATATACGTGAGTTGTTCCACCAAAATCCTAGCCACCATCTTCTCGAGAAAACCCTACCGTGTGAGTTGGTGCTAGCACAACAACATACGATGTTCCTTTTCTGGACATGTGGATACTATAGAGACGCTACTACGGTTGTTGTTGCGCTCGAGGACGATCCACGACTTCGCAAGGAAAGCAATTGGTTGTTGGAGGAAACGATCAGCGACGTGGACGCTGGATGATAGATCGACTACGTTGGACGATCGATGCGCTCTACATTGAATTAGGCTACTCCAACTCATCTTCCGCTGCACTGCGCGTCTAGTGGTAATGATCTGTGAACCTCTACTTGCTTGGCTTCCTGATTTATGTGGTGGAATTTTTTGAATTGCCAGCTAACGTAGCCTACCCGTATCCCTACACAACATCCCCCACCTTCCCATTTCGTGCAAAGTTTGTGTTCTCGTTGCAACGCGTGGGCACTCTGCTAGTACTACTTAATACTTGACATCACTAGTACTTTGTTCATTGTGTGTTAGTGTTTGTGGTTTTGTGTGAGGAGCTAGCTAGGGTGGTTGTTCGGTTAGGGGCAGACCCAGGTCAAAAAAATGAGTGAGTACACAAGTGGACTGTTGGAGTATCTCTACTAGGCTGAGCTGGGGCACAAGTGGTCGAATATTGAAAAAATAAGTAAAGACCCAAGTTGATTGTTGAAGCATCTCTGTTGGACTAAGTTATAACACAACTACACAGATGATCAAATATTATGCTACTCTACTAAAACCTAAAATTTGAGTGGAAGCCTGGCCCTACTCTACCTTCTTCTGGGTCCATGGACTGTACCCATATGATTGGCGCTCTTATCTCGATCACGACGTGAACTATAGCTGCAGATGTGACAGCGATGATGGATCATACAGTAAGTTCATCTGCTGAGGTTGGCCATTAGCCATTCGCTGGCTACAGTTCGATCAAGTGCACACGACACATATGCAGATAATGTACCAAGCTAGCAGCAGATCGAGTAGCAGCGAACAAATACTGTAGACTTTGGTCGATAGGTCTACTTCGCAGTGGTGCTGTTCTTTTCCAATGGGGACATATGCAATGCTTGCATGTATATCCACACATGGTCCATCTGACATTTGTCAAGAGCGCGTGCTCTTTGTGTGTTAAGCCATAAAGTGACCGCGATTGAGATTGACACGGGTGTCTACGAGGCTACGACTGCGAGTGACATCGAGTAAGCACTTGGGTTGACTAGTGCTAGAGATCACTGCTCTTCTTCCATGAGATTTCCTTTTTCATTTTGTAACTGCACAAGATATTCCTGAACTCTCCAGTCAAGGAAAATAACCCAAATTTATGGCCCATTTATTCATGAGGCCGAAAGACTATTTTGCTACGATTTTCCTGTGTCATATGGGCCTAAACTCAATCCTCGCCGCCGCCGCCGCTGACGCTTCATCCTCGCCGACGAGATGGTACAGTACTCCCTCCCTCTCATCGATGGCTGCGTTTGTCCGTGCTCTTCTGCCTGCAGAGTTTAGGTTTCGCCCCTGTTGGATGTAGGAATCATCTAGGTTTCCGGTTGTATGAGTAGCCTGTACTCGATGAAGGATATGTTTTGGTTTGTGTCGTAGAGAAATCATCCTCGGAGTCGTAGTATTTGTTAGATATAGAGTGATGTTGATAATATTTTTTGCACTTGCATTTGTGGTGCTTGATACGATTTGTGGCATCCTCAAATTGGACTGTATTATTGTGATGAAAGGGCATTACAATCTTGCTGTAGGTAAAATTTCCATTTCTGCGTTCCGATTGATTAGAAAATACTAGTGTTTTCCTTTTCCACCGAAGCATGGAACTTTCATGAGACACTTTATAATTAGCTATAGTTATGTAGCACTGACAATTTGAGCTTAGATATGCAACTAGATAGCTGTTATCTGCCATCGCCTTCACCTCTGCCACCTGAATATTTACAATACAATGGGGGTTCGTAGGCAGTACTACTTCTTGCCACTGTATTAAGGAACATTTTTAGATACATGGCCATGAGCTACAATTGTGTACAACCTGATAATTTGCGCGTTGATGAGTGTTTTAATTTCTTGCGTTTGTGATGTTTGTGCAGACGAAGCGCACCAAGAAGGCTGGAATTGTTGGCAAATACCGTAACGACAATGAAGCTGCTCAGTTCATTACATGACAGTCTCATGACTGTACGCTAACTCATGTCAGTCTGTGTCCTTGTAATATCAATGGTATATAGGTACTCCCAGTTTGTGCCAGTTTGCGTAAGCAGATCAAGAAGATGGAGGTCTCCCAGCACTCCTGTGAGTTCTGTGGCAAGGTAATCTGTCAAGCATTTTAATGTTACTTGTCTTGTTTGTAAAATGGTTAAGCATCCATGGACTTTTTCTACTGTACATCTATTTTGCGAGTATCAGATATTTCGTGTTGCCGTTGTCTGTTCCAAATAAGCAGTGCAATATTCAATAAATGATATCTAATTTTGTTCTGCTGTGAAAGTTTTTTTGTGCTTTTTCTGTAGATTGCTTCAATGTTGGTTACTAGTTTTTTTTTTTTTTTTTTTTTGTCTTGCATGATGTCTGTTTAGCAACATGGATAACATCTTAACTCTCAAGTGGCTTAGTTGCATATGGTGATTGACGCAACGTATAGAATTGTAATGATACTGCTATTGCAATCTCTTGTATTATCATTGGGCTTGCATATGGTATCTTGTAGTTACGAGCGTTAAAATAGGACTCTAGAATAAGGTATTATTTTGGTTTCCTTATCTATAATGTTTCCTTATCTGTAACCCTCTTTGTACTCCCTATATATTGCCTATTGGGCCATCTTGAATATACATATATGATTCGTAATATGGAATCAGAGCTTAGGGTTAGGGTACTAGCCTAGCTCTCCTTCCGCTGCCATTCGGCCGCCGCTGCCACCCCCGGCAGTCGTCGCCACCTCCGGCTTTGTGGTCGCCGAGCCTGTAGTAGCTGGGCTGTCCCTCATAGCTACCGTCGCCGCCGCCAGCCGACATCGCCGCTCGGTCGCCCGTTCAGACCTCAGGCCGCCGCGCCGGTCGTCGCCGCTCCGCCGGTCTCCGATCGCCAGTGATCATGCTATCCCGCCGGATCTCCGCCGCCAGTCACAGTGCCGTCGTCGGCCGCCGCCATCGACCGCCGTTCTTGAACCGCCGCCGCCGCCAGCCGACCACCGCTCGAGTCGCCGCCAGCATCCTCAGCCGACGCTGCCCCGCCGGGACTCCGGTCGCTAGTGACTGTCGTTGTCGTCGACCGCCGCCGTTGATCGCCGAGCCGCCCCATCGCCAAGGCCAGCGTTGCCCCGTCACCAAGGCAGCTGCCAGCAAAGGGGGAAAACCTAGGTTTTCCCTGCTGCGAGGCTCGTCGCGTGCGCGTGCGCATTAGCATTTGGGCCGGCCGGCGGCTTAAGAAGTTGCCGAAAAAAAAAAAAGAAAACATCATGTCGATCTAACCACCGGGCCATCCAGCGCCGCCTGTTAGACTTCGTTTGTCTTGGTCATCGTGCCGTCCAGCGCCGCCTACCAATGACTTCTGTTCCATCAGCTGCGATTCGATTCTCGGGAACAAAGCTTCATGGAACGAACTACATGTTGTGGTCTTCACTTAGGGAGATCACGCTCGATGGTCTTCGTCTCTGGAGACATGTTACTGGTGCCCGACCTTGTCCGCCGTCGCCGGTTCAACCTTCTCTCAGATAGCCTACTTCTGCACCTCCTGCAAAAGATGAGGTTGCCAAGAAGGAGACAAAGGCGCTATTGCTGCTGCTGATACTGCTAATGAGGCTTATCAATATGCCATAGATGCTTTTGAGCGCTGGTGTGCCGATGAGGCCCATGTTAGAGCCACCCTGGTGGTCAGCGTCAACGACTCCATCCAGCCAGACATTGTTGATCTACGTGCCACTCGTCAAATCTGAGAGTACTTGCGTGAGCGATACTAGCATAGCAGCAATGCTCAATTCTTTTCGCATCAGCGTGAGTTGGAGACGCTTACGCTAGGAGGACTCCTCCGTCGACGATTTCTTCCGAGCCCTGGACAGTCTCTGGCGCCAGCTGGATGAGTTGGCTTCTCCGCTCTGCCAGGCGTGTCATAAAGTGCATAAGGCGGATTGTGATCGCCTTCGCCTTAATGATTTCGTCTGCCGTCTTCGCCTAGAGTTTGAGGCTCAACTGTTGAGCTGTCCACCACGACCTCCTGTTTTTCCCATATCTGTTTAGACAGCTGACGGTACTCCTCTGTCTGTCAGCTGTTAGGGCACTCTTTTGTCCACTGTTTTATGTTCCAGTTGTTTCCCATATTCCACAGCTTACCATGCAGCTTCGCTCGATGGGTCAGCTCACCGATCTCGGCTGCAGAGTTGGTTTTGACTCTCACATCTGTTTCATTCAGGATCGACGGACAGGGATGGTACTTCGAACTAACCGGCGCCGTAGGGATCATCAGGGTCTCTACATCCTTGATCGCCTACATCTTCCGTCCACTTCAGTTACTCCTGTCACCCCTACGTCTACTTCCCCTGCCACCACTGCCACCACCTCTGGCGAATCTTTTCAGTGGCATCACCGTTTAGATCACTTGTGTGGTTCCCGCCTTTCTTCATTAATTCGTCAGGGTGTTCTTGGACGTGTTATTGTTGACACAACCATGTTTTGTCAAGATTGTAAGCTGGGCAAGCAACTACAACTTCCTTATCATTCTAGTGAGTCCTTGTCTTCTCGTCCTTTTGACTTAGTTCATTCCGATGTATGGGGACCTGCACCCATTGTCTCTAAAGGCGGCCATAAATCTTATGTTATCTTCATTGATGATTATTCTCGTTGTACATGTATTTTTCCTATCTCGAATCGTGGTCAATTTCTTGCAATCTATCGTAGCTTTGCAACGATGGTTCGTACTCAGTTTGATTCTGTCATTCGTATTTTTCGTTGTGATTCTGCTGGCGAGTACTGTTCTGGTGCTTTTCGATAATTTCTTTCTAAGCAGGGCACTCTTTACCAGTCTTATTGTCCTAGTGCTCATGCTCAGAATAGGGTTACTGAGCGTAAACATCGTCATTTGATTGAGACTGCTCGCACTCTTCTTCTTGCCTCTCATGTCCCACCACAATTCTGGGCAGAGATTATTTCTACGGCTGCATATCTCATCAATATGCAGCCTTCCACTGCTCTTAAGGGTGTCGGTCCCATAGAGCGTCTCTACTCTCGAGCCCTCCAGTACACTCACCTTCGTGTTTTTGTTGTACTTGGTTTGTTCTGTTGTAGCATCGTGAGCGCACTAAACTATCGACCCAGATCAGTTGAGTGTGTGTTTCTTGGTTATAGTTCTGAGCATAAGGGTTATCGCTGCTGGGATTCTTCTGCTCGACGGATCATGATTTCATGAGATGTTATCTTTGATGAATCTTGACATTTCTTCTATCGAGATTCAGTTTCTTCTCATGTTTCCATTGTTGAGTCGATTTCATGGTTGACTCTTTCGGACTCTTCACCCATTTCTCCACTATCACAGTCTTCCCCTGGTCTGCCTCCAGTGGTTCCTTCTGTACCTCAGCCTTCGGTGGTGTATCCTACAGCACCATTTCTGGTTCCCACAGCACCATCATCTCGTTTATCTGGTGTTCTCCAGATGTTCTCGTCCTTCACCAGTCTCCTCTTCTGGTATCTTGCCGACACCCACATCTGATCCTCCTGGTGATGCTCCTCCTTACATCCTTCGTGACCGGGCATCCCTTCGACCTCCTGATCGCCTTGGATTTGCTCCAATAGCTCATGCTCTCTCTGTCACTGAGCCTAGTTCTTATCATGAGGTTGCTCCTTATTCTGAGTGGCAGCTCGCTATGGCAAAAGAGCTTGATGCTCTTCGACGTACGGAGACTTGGGATATTGTACCGACCCCTGTGCATGCTCGTCCGATCACGTGCAAGTGGGTGTACAAGATTAAGACCCAGTCTGATGGTACTATTGAGCGCTACAAGGCTCGCCTTGTGGCCTGCGGTTTTCAGTAGGAGTATGGTCGGGACTACGATGAGACTTTTGCCCCTTTTGCCCATATGACCACTGTTTGCACTCTTGTTGCGGTTGCTTCTGTTCGCCAGTGGTCTATCTCTCAGCTGGATATTAAAAATACTTTTCTTAATGGTGTTTTGCATGAGGAGGTCTACATGCAGCCACCACCTTGGTATTATGTTCCTGATTGGTATGTCTGTCATCTTCGTCGTGCTCTTTATGGCCTTAAATAGGCTCATTGTGTCCTGGTTTGCACGTTTTACCTCAGTGATTACTGCTGTTGGTTTCACTGTCAGTTCCCACGATCCTGCTCTTTTTGTCCATGTCTCATCTCGAGGTAGGACACTGCTTCTTCTGTATGTTGATGTGCTCATCATTGGTGATGATTCCTCCTTTGTCACATATGTGAAGAAGCATCTCAGTGAGCAGTTTTTGATGACTGATCTTGGTTCTCTTACATACTTCCTTGGGATTGAGGTCTCTTCCATGCCTGAGGGCTACTATCTCTCTCAGCAGAAGTATGTCCAAGATCTTCTTGGCTAGTCTGGTCTAACTGATACTCACTGCTGAGACTCCCATGGAGCTATCCCTTCAGCTTCGTGCCACTGATGGCGATCTTCTAGAGGATCCTACGCGATATCGTCATCTTGTTGGGAGCTTGGTGTATCTTATGAGCACTCGTCATGATATTGCTTATGTTGTTCATATCTTGAGTCATTTCATGACCCATCCTACCCATATTCACTACAGTCACCTTCTTCGTGTTCTTCGCTACTTGCGTGGGATTGTCACTCATCGTTTGTTTTTCCCTAGCTCCACCTCATTACAGCTTCAGGCGTACTCCGATGCGACCTGGGCTAGTGATTCTTCTGATCGTCGTTCTCTTTCTGCTTACTGTGTTTTTCTTGGCTCCTCCCTAATTGCCTGGAAGACTAAGAAGCAGACTACAGTTTTCCGTTCGAGTGCAAAGGCTGAGTTGAGAGCTATGGCGGCATCGACAGCAGATGTTACTTGGTTGAGGTGGCTACTTGCACATTTTGGAGTACCTGTGGTGAGACCTACGACTCTTTTATCCGACAAGACAGTGCTATCGGCATTGCGAGACCAGTGAAGCGAGACCCATATTGGTGTGGATTAGTGAAGCATGAGCTTACCAAGCATATTGGTGTGGATGCTTTTACACTCGCTCAGCTCGTCGAGCCGTGGTTTCCAGTGCGGGAGGGAGTACTTGCTTCCATTCAAAATCCAATCATCTTAATTATATGGGGATTGCTCGACTTCTTTACGAAGCCACAGACTAGGGCACAACATTTGTATTTTCTCTCTAAACTCAGTGTGTGTGATCCACCATGAGTTTGAGGGGGTGTTAGAATAGGACTCTAGAATATGATATTATTTCGGTTTCCTTATCTGTAATGTTTTCTTATTTGTAATCCCCTTTGTACTCCCTATATATTGCTCATTGGGCCCTCTTGAATATACATACATGATTCGTAACAATTAGTTCCTATGAGTTCAATGCTTACTGCTTGTTTGAATTCCATTCTAGCCTTCTAGATAGGGAAATAGTGCATAACAGCTTCTGATTCTGTTCACTGTATGCAATGTTAGATTGTTTTCTTAATGAGTTTCTTGAAATTTTGTAATTAAATTTTGGATTAGAAGTTTCATTTTTATTTTATTGGTATTACTTTATTTATTGCTGCACCTTGACCAGTTCTAATGCCGTTCTGGAGTCACAGTTCGCCGTGAAGAGGAAAGCAGTGGGAATCTGGGGATGCAAGGACTGTGGGAAGGTTAAGGCTGGTGGTGCTTATACCATGAAGTATGTGTCTATATGCTGACGCCGATTTATTTCCCAATAGCTGTATCATTTTGCTCTCTTATGTTTGCTTATTTTATTTTATTTTATTCATTTCCAGCACTGCCAGAAGCACAATCCGTCGCCTGAGGGAGCAGACTGAAGCTTGATTGTGGTCAGTTTGAAAAGGAGTCGTTGGAGTCTGTAGTTCAATCAAGACTGATCATGAAGTTGCTACTTCGCATATTTAGCTAAAGGGACAATCTTCAATGTTATTCATCTATTTGTAGGGTCCTGAAAGCGTGTGGCTACATTCACATACTTGGTTTCATGCTAATTTGATCATATGGGACTGCTTTCTTGATGTGTATTCCTGATTTTTGAATCAAACCATTGTCCTCTGTTAACCTAGTCGAAATTTTATGTGCAACAATCTCTACACCGACGTCCTATAGCCCAATCCACATGGTTTCCTTAGTATGTAAGGATGTAATCATTTTATTATTACAAGCTACAAGTTAGTGTTACGAGTTCGTTCGGCATTTTCTTGTGGATCCGTCCCTACCAGCAGTTGCTTGAGATAGCACAACCTAGTACCCTCTCAGATGCTAATCTGTGACATGACCATTGTGTATAACTACTAACAACTTGAACAGGTGCTCGTGAGATAGCACAGCCTAGCCTTCCAGATGCTAATCTGTTAAACGACCATTGTGTACAACAACAGTAACAACCCGAACAGGTGCTGTTGCTATGTACTATTGTTAACCGCGGATGGGCCTACCACGCTTTTCCAAAAGCTAATCTGCACAAATTGTTGTGTAGTTGGCGGTGGAGCAGTGACTATCTGCAAGACAGAAAACGCTTAGAAGCACTTTGCAGCGTTTACTTCTCCTTCTGATGTTGAATAGTTTCAGAATATGGGGAAATGGCGCGTGTGATCGCGGAGTGTGATGCGCAGGGGCTGGTCTCAGGCTCTAACAGAGCGCGTCCAGGATCTCTCAGCGGCTCTGTTCCTGTTCGGGTTAATAAAGTTCCTGTTCCTCCTATCAATAAAAAGCAAAAAAAAAAAAAAGAGTACGCATGTACGATTGGCACAGTGGCACTTTGAGAAGGTGGTGGCGCTTTGATCAGAGAAGTGTTCAGTACTTCAGTTCCCTCCCCTCCCCTCTGCCCCATAATTTCCTGGTATTTCTGCAGAGCATTTTTCGACTGCACTAACACCTCTTCTTTTCTTTCAGAAACCATTGCATTGCATTAACACTTGACCAAGAGCCTTACAAAATCGGCAATTTTTACAATCACCACCGTTATGACTTATGACTAAAACGAGCCGTGCACCGTCGAGATCATTGGGTGCACGGCGTCTGCTTGAACCTGAGCCACCGGTTCCAGAGGTCGAACTCCCAGAGGTGCTCCTGCTGCAGGATGTTGCCGATGACGGACACCCCGGGCCAAGCGCCCTCCTGGAGCCCGATGCACTTCACGCCGGGCGCCGCGTCGATCACGTAGCTCTTCGCCGGCGGCTCCAGCCGGGCCGACCCGGCGAACTGCACCGCCAGCTTCGGGATAGCCGGCGCGCCGGCCGTCCAGTTGTAGCAGTAGTCGAACGGGACCATGCTCACCCGCTGCAGCCCGGCGAGCTGCTTGCTCAGCGCCGCAACCACCGCCTTGTACGCCGGGGTTGCGAGGATCGTAAGGGTCGTGCCGGAGTCCAGGATAGCGCCGCCCTTCCTCTCGACGTCCCACACGTCGCTGGGGATGTCGAGGGCCTCGCCGTCGACGGAGATGGAGTCCACCGTCACGGCGTAGAACGGGCTCATCCGACCGTCGAGCAGCAGCTTCGTCTGCGACGAGGGCGCGGCGGCGGAGCTGGAGGCCGAGTCCGGGACCGGGCCGAAGGTGAGGTAGCTGGTGGCGTTGCGCGGGGCGAGGTGGTCGACAAGGCAGTAGGAGAAGCGGCCATCGAAGCGCGCGGCAGCGCGGGAAGCGAAGGAGATGTTGCTGTTGCCGAGGCCGAGCACGCCATCCGAGGCCTGGAAGCTCTGGCCGTCGTACGAGGTGGTGCAGCCCAGCACCACGTCCTGCAGCTTCGCGTTCTTGTCCGCGCCGCCGCCGGACAGCGCGATGGTCGCCGAGTCGGTACCGACCACGCCGCGCACCGACGAGCCGTCTTTGTACCTGCCACGTCCACGATTAGGTAACGTTAGTTAATTAGTTAGTAAGGATAGGTGGATAAGTAGTTGGCACATGCAAAGATCATGGGCGGAGTTGGACTCTCCGGCAATGGTGAAATGATAGCTAAAAATGAAAATTCAAACGTTAAAACGAGCTGCAATTTAACAATTATTTTACAATTCGCGATAACTTTTTTTAATTATATTTTCTTTTTGCATACATCTCTCATTCACTATTCCCAAAGTCATATACTATTACAGACTAGAGTAACACACTATCCAAGAGCGATAAGTGAACTAAACAAGTAAGATAAATATGATCTTTTTTATACATGTCTTAGTTGCAGTGCATAGTTATAGGAAGTCATGTATTGAGTAACGGATGGAGTACCTACGCTCTCGGTGAAAACCACGAGATTGACTCTAATCGATAACTCAAAAGTGGAGGTAATACAATCCAATGAAAGCAAACTTGCACGTGCATGTATGTTTCACCTACGGCCAATAAATAGCCGTGATAACGCCGCAAAAACCGAAAGTAAACCTGGCAAACCCAACAACTCACTCTTCCTCCGCGGCTTCGCCCGGTCCAACACTTCTGATTCTGAGCAATCAATTGAATGCTGCGCCTCAACAGGCATCTCCAACAGTGGTTACCTAAGCGATATCTTACATGATATATCGTGTTTTTTATCTGCTATATTATTCAAAATTTTAGCTGAAGAGATGATACAAAGAGAGAATACAACATCCATTGTATATATAAGAGATAAACTTGATACGTAAATTATCACAAATGATGAGTATATAAAAGGGGAAGTTGTACTGAAAATAAATAATTTTATAGATAAATTTTTGAAGATATTATCTCTAAATTCATCTGCAGATAGGTTAAAACTTTCAAAGACGACCATAAGAAATAAACTATTGTAACTCATAAAAAGTCGCGAAATTTATGCCGCGCTCGGGATCCCGACCCACCCGCGCAACAACCAACACTTACTACGTACCACTGCCGCCCTATCGCATGATCAATACGTACTAAGCGCGTCAATGGAGTAAAGCTATAAGAGCTTGGCAATGGCGACTGGCGAGAAGCCAAGAAGCTAGGTACTTACCGGTAGTCGTAGGAGCAGGCGCCGGGCGGCGTGGAGCAGTTGGCGAGGGAGAAGGGGACGTAGGACGTGCACGTGTCCGACGAGCACGGGATGGGCGACCACGACTTGGAATCGCCGGGGCGGAACACGCCCGGCGAGGCGGCGGCGGCCGACGATGGAGGGGAAGGGCCGCGGCACTTTACCCAGGTGAGGTCGCTGCCGGTGTCCGCCACGAGCACGAACGGCTGCGCCGGCTTGCCCACGCGGAACAGCACGAAGTACTGTCCCGTGCCGGTGTACGCCCCCGACGACAGCGGCATGGAGAAGGCCGCCGCCTCCGGAGAGGTCTCCGCCGCGCGGCGGCGGCGCGACGCCAGCTTGGCGGAGATGTAGGAGTGGCGGTTCCGGTCGTCCCTCGCCCGCTCGCCCAGGGACGCGTCCGGCGCGGCGGGGAGCAGCTGGAGCCGTGCCGACTTCCCCCGGCGGTGCCGCTGGCCCTCGACTGCCGCCGCGGCGAGAGCGAGGAACGACACGAGCAGGAGCAGGTGAACACGCGCCATTTCTTGCTTCCTTCTTCGCCGCTTCACCTCCCAAATGGCAATGGCAATGGCGAATGGAAGCAGCAAGTAACGTGAGCTAACTCCTATCCTTCCTACTGTGTCGTTGTGATACTACCGATCATCCTTCGCGAGCTCGTCGTGCTCGTGCGTGGGAGAGTTGGGATCGAGCTTGCTTTTTGGATGTGTCCGGTACGGCGATGGGAGGGAGACGTCCTTTATAGAGTCACCATGGATAAAACGCGCTTCGTTCGGTCGGTTTGTGCGCGCCTCGTTGGCATTTTTGCTTGATTTTCGTGCGGGGATTATTTCCTGCCTTGATTCGGTTCGATCCGTCGTGGGATCTGGTCTGGTCCGGTGGGTCATGCGTCTCGGGCTCGAACGGTCGTGGTCGCTGCAATGAGCATCCCGTTTTTTTTCATGTTGGTGTCAGTGTGTGTCTAGTAGAAGGCAATGTTTGCAAATTAGTTAGGCAATGGCAAAATGGGTGGGATGGAATTAACCTTCCCAAAAAAAAATTGTGCGTGATTAGGGTGATTTTCATGTCCCAGCTGGATCAATCACGCCTCATTGCAGCTTGTATCGTCGTTAATTTGGAACATTTGCTGCTCATGACCTTAATACCTGTTTGATTGATACGATTCCAGTCGGATCGAATAGCTCCGATTCTCCTATTAACACATGCGCTGAACCAGGACTGTACCCCGCTGATTAATTACATGTCGATTGATTTTTGTTGCTATTTGCACGAATTTTCAACCTAATAACACCATAATGTCCAAATCAAATAATAGGTTATTGGCTAAACCCTGCACGCTATCCCACACCAAGCGTGCCATGTTGCCGATCCAAGCGTGCCCACGGGATCCTATCCTGTTATTTCTTCCTCCCATGCATCGTTGGCAAGTTCTGACTACGAAAGTACCAAATATTTCCTGCCAAATCTATCCTTGCTCGCCATGTGTCAGTTGGGGGTCAGGGACACATCTCCTTTCGGCTGATGCATGCGCAGGAGGAGCTAGAGAATTAGCTGGGCAGTGGCACATCACAGGGTGACACGTCTGCATACTGTGCACGCTCGCTCGCTCGCTTTGTCACAGCTCATGCATTCTCGCGCCGCGTCAAGGGCGGTGACGCCCGCGACAGGTCGCCCGCGACGAAGCCGTACACGTGAACATTTTGCCTCCCCAGATCATGCCATTACATCGCGTGGTGATATGTGCTAGCTCGTCATATATCGGTCGTCGAGGACACGTCGTACGTCCCGTAAGGCCGTAAGTCGCGCGGTCGTGCGTGTGGTTGTTCCCACTTGAAAAACCCCAAACGCACACGTAGTTGGTTTCGACCTTTCTCTGACAAATCGATCGACGCTTACAAACACGTGAATGACTATCTTAGCTACTAGTACTGTTAGGAAAGATTGTCGACAGCTCATTGTTGCAAAGCCAACGTGCATGCATATAGTATATATGTATATATATGGGAACGTTTGCTTCAGCTGGAAGCTGTTTCAAACGCGAGTCTTTTTTCATGGTTTTTCTAAAGTCAGAAATCTTTCATAACGTATGGTAGGTTTCCGTAACCCCTTTCCGACTTACCCTCAAAATAGAGGATAATTACCCATTTTTACCACTCAACAAAACCCCCGACTCCCCCCACGAAACCCTAGCACTACCCCTTACCCCCCTGGTTCTTCCCTCAGCTCCCTCGCACCCTCCTTCCTCCACGCCGGCGCCGCCACCTCTCTCCTCCTCAATTCTTCGATGTCACCGCCCTCCTCACGCGTCGGCGCCCCGCGTCCTCCCTCCTCCCCAACTCCCTCCTCATCCCCCGGATCTGGCGCCTCCGCCCACCCGCGACACCGCCCACCTCCGGCCCCGGCCGGATCTACCTCCCGCATCCCTCCTCCCTACGCCGGCCTCCTCCTGTGTCGCCGCCCTGACCAGATCTGCACTAGCCCCGACGCTAGCCTCCTCCCTCGACCCTGCCGCCGGTAGCACAAACCCTAGCCGCCTTCGCCTCTGTTTTTTATTTTATTTTTCTTCTTATTTTCTATTGTAAATTAATTATTTTGTAATAATTAATTATTTTAATAATTATTTTTAGTAATTATTTATGTAATAATTATCGTTAATTATGGTTTATTGCGTTGATTGTCGTTAATTACGGTATATTACATTAATTGCCGTTAAATACGACCAATTGCAGTCAATTGCATTAATAGTCGCTAATTACGAGAGTCGTCATTAATTGCAGTAGTTGTCGTTAGTTGCGGTAATTGTCATCAATTGCGTTAATTATCGTCAATTGTCGTTAAATATCGTTAATTATCGTCAATTGCATTCATTTCTGTTAAACGACATCAAACAAGTCATTACTGTTCTCAGGGGAATTTCAGACATTTTCCACCTTAGAAGCTACAACCAGGGTATCTAAAAGCCATACAACCAAACATCAAACCTCCCCAGCTCAGTCGTTCAACCCTGCAGTCTTTCAACCCTGCAGCCCAGCCAGAAGCTGTTTTTTAGGAAAGCCAACAGTCGTGCCAAACATACCCTCTCTATATAGTGAGTGTGAGTGTACCAAATCTATCTAGAAAAGCGAAGAGAAATCACACCAATAAAATAGTAGTAGGTGAGATGGAACATGATACTACTTGATCATGATGTGATAAACATAGAGCAGTGCCGATGTTTTAATATCAATCTTATAAAATGAATATCGTACACCATCGGCTCCCAACATCAGCAAGATTTCCCAACACCCTGCCTATAAAATTCACGTACACCATCGGCTTCCCGTATATCGTCGCCTTGGGCAGGGAAGCAATATGTACTGGCCTCATGCTACACTTTCATTCACCTTGACTAGTGATAGTAATCACAGATCTGCCGCAGTAGGGTTTGGGTAGCCGATTCTCTGCCGCGGTAGGGTTTGGGTAGCCGATTCTCTGCCGCCATGTAGGGTTTGGGTAGCCGATTCTCTGCCGTGTAGGGTTTGGGTAGCCGATTCTGCCATGGTAGGGTTTAGTGACCAATCCCTTTGCGCGGTAGGGTTTGGCGACCAATACTCTGTAGTGGTAGGGTTTGGCACCAATCCAAACCCTACTGGCGGCAGAGAATCGGCTACCCAAACCCTACCGCGGCAGAGGATTGGCTACCTAAACCCTACTGGCGGCAGAGAATCGGCTACCCAAACCCTACCGCGGCAGAGGAATGGCTACCTAAACCCTACCGCGGCAGAGGATTATGTGCCGCGCAGAGATTGGTCGCCCAAACCCTACCCAAACCCTACCGTGGCAGAGGATTATGTGTGCGGCAGGTGGATTGGCTACCCAAACCCTACCGCGGCGGTGGATTGGTCGCCAAACCCTACCGCGTAGAGTATCGGTTGTTAACCCTACCGCTGGCAGTATATCTCCGCCAAACCCTACCATGGCAGTAGTATCGGCCGCCAAACCCTACGCGCAGCAGTATTGGTTGCCATGGTAAAACCTCATCACGCATTTGTTTGGGTTAGAACCGTCGTGATTAGACATTTTATCACGCACGGTTCGTGATACGAACCGCCCGTGATGAGACATTTATCGCGCACGGTTCGTGGTTAGAACCGTCGTGATATCATCGCTGACGGTTTTGTATAAAACCGTCGTGATACTTTGATTCGTTAGGCGGAAAACGAAAATTTGCACATAATGGCGGGCTCAAAATATCTCTATATTAACAGAGTCATTCATCTCCCCTTTGCCATCTCCATTTCTTCCTTTGCCATTTCTCCCCTCTGTCATTTCTCCTCGGCCTCCCTACCGCGCCTCCTCCACCTCCTCTACCTCGCCTCAGCCTCTCGCCGCCGGCCTCCCACGACCTCGTCGCCCCGCCTCCTCTACTTCATCGCCCCGGCGTGAGTACACCATGTCATCCCCTATTCGTGCAGGTGATCCCTTCGATGATAAGTTTCTTTGTCGTTGCCTCCGTGTCAAGCTCTCTCCGGATGCAGCTCCTAATCTCGTGAATATTCATTGCATCGAGCCCCTCCACCCATACCACCTTGTACTAGCTTCTCGACATGTCCAGCCCATCGGGTCCATCCCATATGAGACCGTTGTCATAAAACACTCGCAACTCTTGCATGTTCGAAATTACCTAAAGCCACAACATATTAACTACGACTAAATTAAATACAACTAATTAAATACAAGTAATGAAATATGAATAATTAATTAATTATAAGTAATTCATTACACCTAATTCATTACTATTAATTAATTACCACTAATTACTATGAGTCATTACTTACCAAAAAATAATTACAGCTACATAATTACAACTAATTAACTACGAGTATTTAATTATGACTACTTAATTACAAATAATTTAATTATAAGTAATAAACTATGATTAAATTAATCTCATTTTATTAACTATGACTAATTAATTAATTAATACTTATTTACCTATGATTACTTACGAGTAATTAATTACGACTAATTAACTATAAGTATTTAGTTACGACTACGTAATTACCACTAATTTAATTAACACTTATAAGCTACAAGTAAATTAACTACGCCAAAATTAATTAGGACTAATTATTTACGACTAATAAATTACAACTTGTCGTAGGGGCAGCCCACTGTCCCCAATGACCCTGCGAAGACCGCAAGAAGGCCCCCTGAGGGCCACGGGCCAAAGGCACGTTGAGGGGCCGCAGAGGGTACGAAGTAGGCCTTCGGGAGGGCGTCAAAGGGCACACGAAGGCCACCAGGAGGCCCATGAGGGCCCACAACTGGAGGCGCAACTAGGGGCCCCTGGAGGGCACCAGACATACCTTCGGGGAGTCCCCGGAGGAGGCATGAAGGCCACCCGAAGGCTGCCAAGCACCACGGATCTAGGAACGATGAGACCCCAGGGCCACCTCGTGGGCGTCGAAGGGTGCCCAGGGCCCCTTAGCACTGGGGCACCCCGCACGGTGCAAGGGAGAAGAGTACCGATGGACCGAGCGTACCAGCCGGATGGACCAAGATTAGGAGGGTCCACCATAGACCGAAGGCTACGCGTAGGGGAAGGATAAACCCATGCGGCCCTATAGGCATAATCTCTTTTTAGGGGTAGATTTGTAATATGATGTACCCTGGTCGGAAGTTTATAAATAGTCACCTCCCACATGTAATCAGGGGGACTTTTTTCAAGACAATTAATACACACTAACTTCTCTTAACACAGGTCCCCTCTCTTGAGGATCCCTTGGTCCCCCTCGTGATGACCAGGGTCCCCTTTTCTTTACTGTCTAACCCTGTTACTACAACACCACTAATTAAGTACGACTAAAATAATTACAACTAATGCATAGAAAAAATACATTCCCTTGATGTCAACCTCACTGTACTTATACGGTTGTAATCACTGCTCTAAATACTCTTTAATCAAAAGTGTGATCGAAAACAATTTTTACTTCAATTCTCTCGGTTCTCAACGCTGAGCGCGAGAACGAGAATGAATTCGAGAATGAGAGCGAGCGCGACGTCGGTTTTTATAGCCGCACGAAGGCATTTCGCACTGACCGCGA
This sequence comes from Hsuehochloa calcarea, assembly GCA_036346395.1. Classification (NCBI taxonomy): domain Eukaryota; kingdom Viridiplantae; phylum Streptophyta; class Magnoliopsida; order Poales; family Poaceae; genus Hsuehochloa; species Hsuehochloa calcarea. The sequence goes on along the minus strand of CM070601.1, from coordinate 11,505,615 downwards.
AGCAACAGGAGAGATTTCTGCATGTGGAGGAACAACAACGGTATGTGGCGGCACGGGGCTTAATCCGACCCCAGCGCCGGAGGGCCATCCAAGCGTCCGGGGAGGGTTGGTGGAGGACGTGTGTCGATTGTCAGTACATTCACCGTGTTATTTTTGGTATTATAACACATCGACAATCAATTTTTATCATTACGACACGTCGACCACCAAGTTGATTAATAACGGCGGCAAGAGTAGCATTTAGGCCAAGAATTCCTCGCCGTGCATGCATTGTGCAGTGGGCGCTCCCAGCTCCCACGTCGTCCTAGCAGGTACGTACGCACAGCCGGAGCTTAGTGGATCAGATCGAACTGGCCGGCTGATGCACATCACGGGCCCGGCCCCGGACGCCTCACACCGCGCTCATAATATACGATCTTCTCGATTGGCATGGGCACTGTGTTGATACGTGCTCATAACGGAGTGGAATTTGGTTCCTCGTTGATTGATTACTGAATAGTCTGAATGGATTATCGGTACAGTACTTTTGGCTACGTTTTAGAGCTGGGCTCGATCGGTCTATATATATGGAGTATCTCATACTGTCATGCCAGGCGGATAGCCTGCATTTCAAGATAGGCCTCCCCCTTTCGCTTTTGGTAACAAACTGCATGTCTGGCTGGGTTCGATTGAGATTTATGTTTCGGCCGGTTGATCTACCTGGCTTGGTAACACCCTTTTCATCGTTGAACCCGTGCAGCGTCGTAATTTGCCTAGTTGTTCCATTCCACTAGGATCTGTACGTCCTAAGTACTGTATCCGATTCCAAATATAAGTTATTTTACATCTGTGTCAGGCTAACCAAAAAAAAAAAGTTTGATCATTAATATATAAAAATATATATTATCAAAACTGACAACATAAAATTGATATGGCTAGATCCATATTGAAATATTTTCCATAATGCATAGTTATTTTTATTTGAAGCAACATATTTTTAAAAAAATTGATGATAAAAGCATCACCTTGGAGACCGTGTCAATGTTCAAAACAGCTTATATTTGGAATTAGAGATAAGTAGCAGTAGCTCCAGTTTCGTCTTTTGTGTGCCATCATTCATGCTAGAACACTTGGCATTGAAGTGGATACGTAGGTTCTTGTGGGAACTGCCAAATCACAATATACTGTACCGAACAGCACGGATAAGCGAGGAATACGACTAGGCTTGGTGTGGCAACGAAGACAAACAATGGGTATAGAATACCCTTTTTCCTTTGGGACATAGAAATGGTGGAGCTAAATAATGTCAGTCACTTGAGAGAGGGAGGGAGTAGTAAAAATGAGTGTGATGTGCCCTCACATGCCCCCTTGGGGCTCTTTATATAGAGGTGGGGATGGCTGTTTCACATCCCACCTCACAATAATTACAAAATTGTGAGGGTAAACTGATACATTCCTTTATATGAACATTAGTGTGCTGGTGGGCTTGCCCTAAGGCCCAATAGGCTTGTCTAGTAGCCCAAGGGGTTGAATATCTACTCATGGGCTAGTGTTAAGGTCCAATAGGTATACTTGGTAGCCCAACAGGGTTGGGTACCCCAACAACAGTACTCCCTCGTCGGCCAGCTCTGAGGTTCTGAGGGGTGTGCAGACGAAGAAAAATGTTGCCCAGCCCCTCGAGTGTCAGGGTGCCTTAAATCACACCGAAGTCGCCCTCGAGGTGTGCGACGCCTCTCACGGCAAGACCGTCATCGTCGAGTCGTCCCTGTCGAGACTATGCCTTCGAGGCAGGCTGAACCATCGAGGTCGGCTGCCCTGCCGAGGTGATGCACCCGAGGCAGGCGACGCCCCTCGCGACGAAGTTGTCGTCATTGAGCCGCCCTGTCGAGGCTATGCCTTCGAGGCAGGCGGCGCGTGGAGGCGGAGCCGTCGAGGTTGGCCACCCTGTCGAGGTGGTGCCCTCAAGGCGGACAACGTGTGCTTGTTCACACTACTATGTGTCGGTGTATATGTTCTTGTGGTTGAGTCCTTGTGCCCTTATTACATGCTAAGTCCCACCTTGCTGTTGATATTCGTGTTGCTTTTTTCCATTGGCCCAGTATCGTTCCCCCTTCGACCACACCAAAGTGTTTGCATAGGGCATGGGTCCCCTAGGGTGGCACGAAGGTTGATATGGCCATATGTGCATCATGGTGGGTCGTCGTGGCGTGGTCCATAGGTACGTGCTTGTATGAGGGAGGCTAGACCGTTGTTCCCCTACCTTCAAAAACAATGCCCACGGAGGGCACGCAACACTGGATTGAGGAGGGCGCTTGAGCATGTAGGAGGAGGGAGGTTGGATCGTCGTTCCCCTACCTTCAAAAAGTGCCCACGGACAGCGCTTGCACATGCAAGAGGAGGGAGGTTGGATTGTTGTTCCCCTACCTTCAAAAACAGTTATCGCGGAGGCCGTGCGACGCTGGCCCAAAGAGGCAACTTGCACGTGAAGCAAGAAGAGAGGATGAACTGTCGTTCCCCTACCTTCAAAAACAATGCCTGTGGAGGGCGCGCAGCGCTGGCCCGAAGAGTGCACTTGAAGACGGAGCAAGAGGAAAGGATGAACCGTCGTTCCCCTACCTTCAAAAATAGTGCCCGTGAAGGGAGCGCGACATTGGACCGAAGAGGACGGCTGGACCGCCATTCCTCTACCTTCGAAAAACAGTCCCCACGGAGAGCGGGCATTGCATGCGGAGGTTGACACGGGACATCACCAAAAGTGTCAGTCCTTGGTGGGATGCACGCCAGAGTGCAAGATGCTCTCCTCACCAAGGAAATGCTTCTGGGAGTAGCGCTAAGTTGGCCGCCGAGGCCGGAAGTAGTGAAGCGGGTGAAGTTACGGGGACATCGCGGAAGCGTCAGACTCCCTGGTGGTTTGCGTGCCGGAGCTCGTGATGCAGAACTCGATGAGGCATTGCCTTTAGGCAGAAAGCTAAATTCTCCACTGAGGCCAGAGCCAACAAAGCGGGTGAAGTCCTTATTGGTAGGTCGCCGAAGTGTCAGACTCCTTGGTGGAACGCACGCCGAAGCGCGTAATACTCAACTCGCCGAGGCATTGCCTCTGGCAGGAGAGATAAATTGCCTGCTGAGTCCGGAGCCAGCAAAGTGGGTGAAGCATACTAGTTTCAACACCCTGTCTTACAAGGGAAATGCCCTGCAAACTTTTGTTGATACAATGTCTGGAGACGATCACTCTCGAGTTCTGTACCAGGTGTTACATCTTCTTGACAAGGCTGGAGATAGTGTTGCTACTGTGGAGACATTTGTACAGCACAATCTGTATCCTTTTCTGATCAAATGTTTGATTGAGGGGTATTGTGTTTCTCCAGCACAAACTGTATGTAACAAGTCCTGTTTCATGGCATGCATTCTGCTTGGAGATATTTTATATATAGTTATGTTTGGTTTTGGTTTCTGTAGAGATGAAGAGATCTCAGCAATTGTTATGGATGCCATAAAGTGTCTAGAAGAAATTCCTAAAGGAATTGTGAGTATAATAATTGTTCTGAAAGTATCGAGCATATGTTCCCTTCAATGATGATCGCAGTTTTTACTATACTCTTTATTTTACTTGCCTTTAGGATATCATATTTCCACCGGATGGTCAAGGATCTGTGCAACTCGACAAAGTGGCAGCTCAGTCATCCTCAATGGTATGGCATCCTAAATCTGTTATTCTAAAATAAATTTTGTAGAACTAATCAATAATATATACCCTGTTGGGCCAGTGGCAGTCTACAACTCTACATGCAGTGACAGCTGAAGCACTTCAACAAAACTGATTAGTTAATATTCTGTTCGCACCTGATTATTAGCAGTCCACTAGTTATGTCTTAAATACTTTCAAAAGTTTGCATTTACTACCTTTCTCCCTACTCTTTTCTCAATGATATTAACAAAGTGGTTAGCTATTGTAATAGAGTAGAATCTTTGTTTATATTGTACTAGCTGCTCTTAGTATTGATCTGAAAATCTTGTTTTAAGCGTTGGTCATGTTCTTCTTCTTTAGGCACCGATTCGCATTCTATCATTGGTAGCTAAGCTCTTTACTCTGTCAAGTTGTATTGCTACTGCAATTCATGACTCAAAACCTTCTCAGTTTATTTGAGGACGAGATAAAAAGATAGAAGAGATATGCTAAAAACCCTGAGCGTGCTAGAGGTCCTCCATGAGGTAACAAGATATTTTTTTAGTTCACTTATATGGCTTACTAAGTGTTTGGTCTTTGTTTTCAGGATTTCCTTATCATTACTTGATGTATATATCCTTCTTTTCGTGAGAAAACGATGTATGTATCCTTTAACTTGGTTTCTAAGGAGATGAGGACTTATCCCTCCAGTTCCAATAAAAGCTATACAAATGAAGCCAGTGATGCAGGCTAGTATTTCCGATCGAACAGTCTTATTTCTGGCTTTATCATTGTGTGGTGGCCTGGTGGGACAGGATCAGTAATAAGGATTCTCATCTTTCTTGTTTAGACTTATGCTTCATTTGCAAAAGATTTACATTAGTATCTGTTTTTCGTCACATGCTAGGTCAAATCAGTGTCATTGGATGCTTATCAATGTAGCTTCTTTGCTTATCTGTCATACCTTGTCAAGTTGCAACAAGAACGTGGCAATTACAAGTATCGTGTTATGCAATTTTTGTGGTGAAGATAAATGAGTGCAAGATGCTGAGATTTTGTGAGCGAAGCTATATGGCTAATTATGTTTTCTATCGTTCTGCAGCTTGTGGAACACCCACACAACAATATCTTCCTGCTGAAGACTGTTAGATGTGTATTGTACAAGGAGTTCTTTGCATATATACTACACATGTATTTGTATATATATTAACATATTGGTCTCATATTGAATACAAGTGTTTTTCTTAATACGGTATCAGAGCGAGGTTAGGGTTAGAGTCTTACAGTTGCCACCGCCAGTTTTTCTGTCGTCCGCCACCGCCGCCCTTCCCGTGTCCTCTGCCCCGTCGCTTGTCGTTGCCGGTAGCCGCTCGTCGTTGCCGTCGCTTGTCGTTGCCGGAAGCCGCTGCTTGATATCCGAGAAGCGTTTGGCACCGCTCGGATCGGATCCGCCGCCTCCACCGACCGAGAAGCTCGCCGCCGTTGCCTCTTCACCGTCGCCACCGCTCGGGGACGCTACATCCAAAGCCGCCGTCGGGGAACTGCCGCCACCGCTCAGGGAACCTCAGACCACCGAGCCGCCGCTGAGCTCGGGCCACCGCTCTTCCTCGCTTGTGGCCGCCGCCACCAACCGAGAGGTCGCCGCCACCGCCACTTTCGCCAGGGCTATCTTCGCCGTCACCGCCAGGGGTCGCCGCCGCCACCAGGGGGAGCCACCGCCGTCAGGGGGAACTAGGGTTCCCCTCGTGTGGGGTGCCTCCTCGGTCGAAGCCTCTGGCTGAAGGCCTTTTAAGCCGGCCCGTGAGAGCCGGCTTGTATAAAAGAGAGAAAAACAAAAGGAGAGAGAAAAACAGCACGTCGTTCTAACCGCCGAGCCGTCCAGCGTCGCCTAGACTTCGTTGTCATTGGTCACCGTGTCATCCAGCGCCGCCTACCAATGGACATTGTTTATGTTCCTCGCTACCCGGTGATCTTCAATGGTCTCAATTATCGGGATTGGTTTCAACGCATGCATCTTCATATGCGTGACCAGCGTCTTTGGGAGTTTCTTACTGGCGAGTTGCCTTATCTGCCTCGCCCTGCTCTGCCTGGTGAGCCTGTGCTTCTGAAGACTACCTCCAAAGACGCTCGTAAGGAGGCACTTGATGCTTTTGAGGATGTTATGGAGACTTTTCAGACTCAGTATGCTGCCTACAAGACATAGATTCACTACTACAGAAAAGCTCATCACAGACGGTTCGTAACAGTCATCACAGACGGTTTTTGAACCGTCTGAAATTTTATGTCTGTGATAACAGGGAAAAACCGTCTGTGATAACTCTTATCACAGACGGTTCCAACCACGAACCGTCTGTGATACTACAGAATCACAGACGGTTCAATACCGTCTGTGATTACAGAGTATCACGCAGGCGGTTCGTGGTTGGAACCGTCTCGTGATAAATCTTTAGACCTAATTAATTTTTATCGTATTTTCACTAGCCTCGTGAATTGCTAGCCATGCCCTCTCAAAACTAGCAATCGAAACATATCACGATAATTGTTGACAACTCAAAGTGATCATTTAACTCAAAATCAATTACAAAAGGATATTTCAAGTATATATTGTCACTAGAGTTACAAATTGAATTACAACTATCAAAGTGAATTACAATATTGAATTAATTGTTTCGAGGTCGTTCATCGATGTCGACGGCGTGAAACTCTCCGGTGGTGTTAACTATATCCGCCTTGATGAAGACGCAAAGCTCCTCGAGCGCGCGTGACTGGTCCATCTCGAGTGCATTTAACTCTATGTTCAAGCCACCGCTAGCTAGCGAGTAAAGTAGTAAGCATATATATTTAAATTTATAATTAGGAAATAATTATTACGAGATTGACAAACACGGGATCGTGCGTCCTAGAAGCAATCAATAGTCGCATATGATGGCATCGTAGAATGCGCATAGGTGATCTCGTTTTTCTTTGGCGACCTTTGCAAAAATAGAATTACATATATATGTACAGTCAGTTCGAGACGCAATATTACGGAGTATGATATATGATTATTGTGTTGTAGCGCGTATCGAAAATCGCATCATGTGAGTCAGTGTGGCGCTCGTTTCCTTGTATAAACCTCCCTCGGCAACATAGCCGATGAACGCCCTACATGATTCAAAAAATTTATCCTTGTCTATTTCAAACGAAGGAAGACTACAGTAGAGTTATGTGCGGAGGAAATGAACATACCTGTCGAGTATTCCTTTAAGAAGGGTGAAGTCGTGATTTTTGTTGAGTAGAGAATCAAGGTACAACACCATATTCCTCTTTGGCATAAGAATCAGAAGAATCCAGTGGAACCTACTCATGTATGTCGCTATAGTCATAAACCTATGTTGAAACGTAATTTGTATAGCAAGTATTGAAGCACTTACTTCTGGTTGTAGGGCACCATTATGTAGTCCTTGTCGTCCAGAGCAAGCAATCCTATTTTTATGTAATTCTCGACGTAGGATGCGTCTTGGTTGATTGTTTGCTCAGAGACCATGTGTGGGTCGAGGAAACCCACCGGTTCTTTGATTCGACGGGCACATTTCATAATGTATCTGTACATAAGCAATGAGTTATGATATTTATCGGTATCACATGAGTGTAGAAATTGATTGTACACACTTACAGTGTCCAGCATCGTAGAAGTGAGGCGTCGAGGGCAGTTAGGTTGTATAGGTCAAATAAGTCTTGAAGCCCACCACGAAGTGGCTAGACTCGTGGAGAAAATACTTCCTCCCGTATCTGACGGTGATTCCAGTATGGCCCCCCTCCTCTCGGGTCTTGCGCAAGTACCAATCATGCAAAGCTTGACAAGCTAGTCCTGAGCTCTTTATTTCTACGCCGGAGACCAACGGATTTCCGAGGGAGTATTTCACGGGTTTGGGAGGTGCCTTAATGTTCTTCGATTTCGATTTCTCCTTAACGAGGCGGCTGAGGGACGTCTTCCCGTGAGACGCCTCAGGGACCGATATAGTGACACGATTTTCTTGTCCCTTCGCCGTCTTCTCGACGGGAAGCGATGTGACGGCCTTCTGAAGCTTTGGTTGAGGCGGACTCGTCGAGGGTTCTATTGGAGAGGCAGGGTCTTGTCGATATTGCGTCACTGAAGGGTCAAGTGCGATGTCCTTCTTGGGCCACTGGATAAAAGTGAGCGTGGCACCCTGTAGTATTCTGATTTCTTCGTTCGGGGGAATCTCCAGCGGGATAGCCATGAAATTGTCATGTACCATGTCCACCTGCACCCTGGTGTAACCTGCGCCCGGGGCACCGTCTTCTGATCGCCTTCTGGTATGGATACACCATACCCGCTTGACCTCAATAGGAATCGACCCAACCATCCTCACTTGGAGCTTACAGGGCGTCGGCACCTACAAAACGGTACACAATTAGCTAAGGCGTCCTATAGGTCTATCTTTGGATCATTCCAGAGATGTACATTACCTCGATGTCGTTGATCGGTAATTGCACGCCGTCATGTCCAGAATTATGTGTGGACGCGACGCTACTCCGATGTCGAGCAGGACTTGCTCCCAAATTAACAGGGGCGGCTTGCGCCTGCATGAGTTGATTTACTTGGTTCTGCAAGTTTGTTATTTGTTCTCGAAATTTTTCAATAATCACATGTTCCAACCGAGCATCGTGTTGGTCTTTGGATCTCTTCCTACTCCTATATGTGTCAGAGTTGTGTGGGAATCCATCACTCCAAGGTACGTACACCCCAACGCCTCGTGTGCGACTCGGGTGCTCCTTGTTTCCCAGGGCCGTAGACAGTACATCCTTCTCCCTGTCTACTTCGAAGGATCCTTGGAAAGATGCGGAAGTCAATACTTCCTGCAAGAGGACATCATGTTATTGTAGACACCATGAAGTTATGGACTTATTAACAATTAAGTGGTTCGACAAATTTACCAGGCGTTGAGACACTGCCTCGTCTGCCGGGTTTGTAAAAGAGATCTTTGCCCAAGACGTGGTCGATGCCTCGCTCTTAACTGTGCTCGAGCGCGTCGTCGAGATCTCAAGAAGCGGTCGGCGGCGGTCTCGTCCTCCGCCGCCCATTGCGTGGCTTTACCGCGCACCAGCGGTCCGAAGTCTGTGGGGTTAGTGTTTTGTGCTGAATAGCTCAGGCGCCGCACTTTGCTCTGAAATTCGCCGTCGTCTTCATCTGCACGAATGCGTCCCATGTATCCCGCGACAAAAATTGATACGTCGTGAAGGGCGTCCGACCCGTGTTTACGTAATGCGTGACAAGCAGGCTCTTGAAGATCCTCCACGCGTGGGACATCGCGAGCAGCGTGTGACATCGCACACGTGCCTGGTTTGCTTCAGGGAAAGTGAACGAGGCAGAAAGTTCAGTCCACAACTGGTCTCCCTGTACATCCGTCAGAGACTTCCAGGTTGGGGTGGTGATGGGGACCTGTTCCCTTGCAAGTACCCCGCAGACGGTCCGGAATCTCGCAGCTGCTTTCTTGGGACTCAGCGGGATCCCGACGTCACTGACCTCTGTGATCATGATGCGGTCCGAGGGCAATTTGGAGATTCCTCTGCCTTCTCACCTGCGTACCACCTTGATCGGAGATCCAGACCCATTTGGCGACGTCGTTGACGACGGCGAAGACGGTGCCTCTGCCATCTATATAAGTTACGCACGCAATGATTACATAATCAAATAGAAGTTACCCATTGAACCTAAATATATGATACGCAGTAAATAAAATATATGAAATTGCATATAAAAAATGCAAAGGAGAAGGAAATATTGCAAACAAACAAACACACATACAGGACTCGAAAACATACAAAATTAGCATAATGCTCAAATTTAAATATTTGTTTATTTGCTCTCAGATATCGGGCTGCTCGAGATGAAATCTTGGCCTCCTAAATGTCAAAAGTTAATCTCTTATATAACAAGTTATTCTATTAGCCAACAGAGAATTGAATTTGCTTAATAGTGCAATTAATTTCAGAATCAAAACTATAGCATTTCAGTCAACAGAGAAGTAAATGACTAACAGAGCTAAAGTATCACAAATCAGAGCATGGTCAGAGCATGGAAAATTACTGGCTTCATATGCCAGACTTTGAAAATTTAGTAATTCAAAGCTGGACACGAGGGACTAGAAACTTGGCTAGTGTCTCCATAGCCAATCTCAAGCTGAGACGACTACGGGCAAAAATCACAGCCTGCCAACTCAACTCGACAATACTAAGATCACTTTAGAGTACTTTGATAGTATGGAGGAATGGAGACCACTCACGTCACTAGAATTTATTTTCAGAAAAATGTCAGAAAACATCTTCAAGAATTAATCTAGTTCTGGACCCTAAAGTGGAAGTGTTTCAAGTAAAGTTAAATGATGCAAGTTGGGGGATGAGAACACACAATTTTTCCATGTGACTTCATCTATCAACCACAGAAGGAACAATATAGAGGTCCTTGTGGAGAATGGAATTGAGCATTACGACATTGCCTCCAAATTGAAAATTGCCACAGATTATTTTAGAGATCTCCTCGGTATAGAAGGTCCTTGGTCTCCAACAATTAACCTTGCATATCTTTACCAACAAGATGAAAATCTGCATGCTCTCTCTGATTGCTTCACTTGGGAAGAGATAGCAAAGGCAATTTAACACTCTCCAAACAACAAAAGTCTAGGACCAGACAGATTCACCAATGAGTTTTACAAGAAATTCTTAGAAATTACTGTACACTACATGTAGCAAAGCAAGGAGAAAAGAACCGTAGGGTGGCGCCAGATCGGGGGAGGCGGCGTTGGGTGGCGCCGGAATGGGGGAGGCGGCGTTGGGTGGCGCCGAATCGGGGGAGTCGGTGTTGGGCGATTCTGGAAAGAACTAGGGCAAGTGTTAAGAACTAGGGCAAGTGCCAGACCACTTATATAAACTAACATCACAGACGGTTCTTTAATAGAACCGTCTGTGATTATTTATCACAGATGATTCTATTAAAAAACCGTCTGGGGTAACCCTAAACATCACAGACGGTTCTTTAATGGAGCCGTCTGTGATGTGAGTAATCAATCCAGGCCGTTGATATCCAAATCGGACAGTTCAAGTGAACGGGGTGATCGGCCAGTCCGAAAGGCCACTCAATCCAGGCCGTTGATATCCAAATCGGACAGTTCAAGTGAAAGGGTCGATCGGCCGGTCCGATCGACCACTCAATCCAGGTCGTGATCTCCAAATCGGACGGCTCGGATCCAGGAGCGGGAAGGCCCGAGTGGTCCGAACGGGTACGAGATCTAGACCGAAGGATCTCCATCGGACGGCTCACACACGACGCGGTTAGGCGGTTGAGCTGAACCGCGAGACTCGGGTCGGAGTCTGACTCGGGTTCGAGCCCGAGCGATGATTTATCACGCAGCGATTCTATTAAAGAAGCGCTCGTGATAACCTAAACATCACAGACGGTTCTTTAATGGAGCCGTCTGTGATGTGAGTGATCAATCCAGGCCGTTGATATCCAAATCGGATAGTTCAAGTGAATGGGGCGATCGGCCGGTCCGATCGGCCACTCAATCCAGGCCGTTGATATCCAAATCGGATAGTTCAAGTGAAAAGGGCGATCGGCCGGTCCGATCGGCCACTCAATCCAGGTCGTGATCTCCAAATCGGACGGCTCGGATCCAGGAGCGGGAAGGCCCGAGTGGTCCGAACGGGTACGAGATCTGGACCGGAGGATCTCCATCGGACGGCTCACACACGATGCGGTTAGGCGGTTGAGCTGAACCGCGAGATTCGGGTTCGAGCCCGAGGAACAGTGATTCCAGATTTTGATCAATTGAAAGGTTGAGATGATTTGGGAATTTCCAGAGGTAGCTCCACAGCTTCAAAAATTCTTAAATTTTTACTGAGCAATCCTGACTTCAAGATAAACCGTGTATGAATTTTCTGGAATTTCTCATGCAGTGCATTGCCCGCTAGAAAATTCACAAGCTGCTGGACAGGTGGTTTGACTAGGGAGACAACAGGTCTGACCAGGCCTTAAGAAATAGCAAATAATTTCTAAAAATTATGAAATTTCTCAAGGAGGTTACCCAGATGATCAATAATTTAGAAAAATTATTTCCCAAGGATGATCACAAGGTTTGACTAGAAGACCTTGAATTGCAACACTTCGAGTCAATAACCTTATTTGAATTTGAAGTCCACATTTCAAGGAGATAAGTTCTAGAGAATTCAAATGACAACAAGGATGCATCCAAAAGTTTTAATTTATCCTCATTTTCATACATTTGAAACACAACTAATTGACGGTCAGACTGACAGGCCCCAGAAGCAATGCACTTTTAACTTTGCTCAAATGACAAAACACATTTGCCCATTTGTGTGTATTTCCAACAAGGTTTCAAAGATGATATTCTCAACAAGTTGATAACTCTAACAAGTTCGCATTAACATCAACATTAGAGATGATAAGTCCATAACACATGTTAACATCAAATTACAATGGAATACATGCTTAATTGAAATATAGTCCTTCGTGATTATCGACGCGCATATAGCTAGCTTCCTCACTGGGTTGTTCCTCCGGTCTGATGCCGTCTCTGAAAGGAGGCAACTCGTCAAATTGATTGTACTCTTCCTCATCCACGACATTCTCAATTCCGACAATCCTTCTTTTCCCATGAAGAACTACGTGGCGGTTCTTATTTGCTGGGCCCGTTACATAAAAAACTTGAACAACTTGCTTAGCGAGTACAAATGGTTCGTCCTTGTATCCGACACGTTTGAGGTCCACAGTAGTAACGCCGTACTTGTCTACTTCACGCCCTGCGAAAGTTTAACCCAATGACATCGAAACAGGGGAATCTTGAAAAGTACATAGTCGAGCTCCCAAATCTCCTCTACGAAGCTATAGTACGAGTTCAACCCGTGTGACCCCGCGGTATTGAACCCCTCGTGAAATGCATCTATGCGGACACCGCTGCTACGGATCAGTGCTCTTCCTATCCCATTGCCAGTATAAAACGTGTACCCATTTATGTCGTATCCTTGCCATGTCACAACTGTAAATTTTGGTCCTTTGGCCAACCATAGCAGCGTTTCATCACTTAATGACCTCCAAGTGAATTGCATCTTTAACCATTCGTTGAACCGACGGTTGTGCTCTCTCGTTATCCAAACCTCCAACCGGTCTGGATTCTGTTAGCGTACCATGTCTTTGTGCTCGTCGATGTACGGGGACACTTGGGTCATGTGTTGCAAGACCGTGAAATGGGCCTGCGCGTATGTATCTAGATCGGGAGTAATTGCTTTCCTCCCGATGGTCCCGATACCCTCCAGTCTCCCCTCGTGACGAGATAGAGGCACACCTATCGGTTCCACCTGAGCCATGTAATCGACACAGAACTCAATGACCTCTTCGGTTGCACAACCTTCGATGATACTGCCCTCCGGCTGAGATCGATTCCGTACGTAGGACTTCAGAATTCTCATGTATCTCTCGAAAGGGTATATATGACGTAGGAACACAGGGCCACATATCTTTATCTCTTTCACAAGGTGAACAATGAGATGGACCATGATATCAAAAAATGACGGAGGGAAATACATGTCAAGATGACATAGAGTTGTCACCACCTCGGTCTGCAGAGCGTCGAGTCCTTCGGGATCGATGACCTTCTGAGCAATTGAATTAAAGAAATAACACAGCTTAAAGTTTGCCACTCGGACCTTGTTTGGCAAGATACTCCTAATTGTAACAGGAAGTATCTGTGTCATCAGCGCATGATAATCATGAGACTTCATACCAATTAATTTTAAATCTTTCATGGAAACAAGTTTCTTAATATTGGCGGAGTAACCGGACGGAACTTTCACACCATGCAGGCTTTGACACAGTTCATTTCCCTCGGCCTTGGACAAAGTGTAGCAAGCTGGAGGAAGGTACGTTCGTCCTTTATCGGTCTCTTTCGGTGCTAACTCGGTTCTTATGTTCATATCAACCAAGTCACGCCGTGCGTTAACACCGCTTTTTGTTTTGCCACTAATGTTCAGTAAGAGACCAATCAAGCTATCACATACATTCTTCTCCACGTGCATGACGTCGATGCAGTGGCGAACTTCTAATTGCTCCCAATAAGGTAAGTCCCAAAAAATTGACCGCTTCTTCCAGATATTTTTCCGAGGGACCTTAATTTACGTCTCTTTCCAAGCACAACATCGATATCCTTAACCATATCATAGACCTCTTTCCCTCTAAAATCCCTTGGAGCTGAACCGTCCTCCTTATTTCCATCGAATTGTTTCTTCATCTTGCGGTATGGGTGAATCCTGGGAAGGAATCTACGGTGACGCATATACACAGTTTTGCGTGAGTTGTTCAGCCATATACTCTCGGTACCATCTAAGAAGTGCGGACAGGCTTTGGCTCCTTTTGTACTGAACCCCGACAGGTTACCAAGGGCAGGAAAATCATTGATGGTGCAGAATAACATGGCGCGTAAAGTGAAGTTCTCTCGTTTGTACGCATCCCATACTTGTACCCCTTCGTTCCAAAGTGTCGCAAGATCTTCCAGCAATGGTGCTAGGTGCACATCAATATCGTTCCCAGGTTGCTTCGACCCTTGGATAAGTAGTGACATCAAAATGTATTTCCGCTTCATACACAGCCAAGGAGGAAGGTTGAACATACATAGATTCACAGGCCAGGTGCTATGTCGGCTGCTCATGTTACCGAAAGGATTCATTCCGTCCGTACTCAACCCTAACCTTATGTTCCTCGGTTCCGCACCGAACTCTTCGAAGCTTCGATCGAAGTTTCTCCACTGGGCAGAATCAGCAGGGTGTCTGAGCTTCCCATCTTTCTTACGCTCCTCCGAGTGCCTACACATCAATCTTGCCTCCTTTCGGTTCGCAAATAAACGCTTCAAACATGCGATCACAGGCAGATACCACAATATCTTAGTAGGAGGTCCTTGCTTCGCCTTAGCGGTATTCTTACGCTTGTATCGGGATGCTTTGCACACGGGACATACATGCATGTCTGCATACTCTTTACGGTAGAGGATACAATCGTTCGGACATGCATGTATTCTTTCTACTTTCATTCCCAATGGACAAATAACCTTCTTAGCTTGGTAGATCGTGCTGGGCAACACGTTTCCCTCCGGAAGGATGTCAGCTAAGAGATCTAACAACGCCGTAAAACTCTTGTCGGACCAACCATTGCTTGCCTTCAATTTCAGCAGTTCAAGCATGGTTGACAACCTTGTGTATTCCGGCTTGCAGCCAGGGAATAAAGGTTTCCCCGAGTCATCCACTAAGCCCTCGAATTTACAAATCTCTCTCTCATCGTAGTTCCCTTCTGCATCGCGTAGCATCTGATCCAGATTGTCATCATGCGACCTATCCTCATCAAAAGCACATTTCATACCCTGCATATCGTTGACTTCCTCGGCGATGTCGTCATTACTGACTTCTGGTATAATCTGCTCTTCACCGTGACTGCTCCAACATGTATATCTTTTTTTTGAAACCCCTTCGTATTAAGTGAGCTTCGATCTGCGCCGGCTTTTCTAAAAGTAAACACGCCATTAATATACTCTTCACTCACACGGTTCTCAATGTACACCCAGTTTCGGTCCATCTACACGTATACGCACGTAACAAATTAATTAGTGTTAAATTATATTAATAAACCGCAAGTACCCTTCATAATGACCAAACACATTAGTGATTAGTCTAGAGCAAATATAAAGGGTTACAGATCGTTACACATTAGTGATTAGTCTAGAGTAAAAATAAATGGTTACAGATCGTTACCCTTCTCTTCAAGGTGGCGCAATATGGGAAGAGGCAGCAGAGGTGCCGCAATGGGGGAGGAGGAGGCAGGGGTAACAGCTCAAAACGGAATGGGCAGCAATGTGCATGGAAGGAGGCAGCAGCAGCAGGGTGGGGCAATGGGAGAGGAGGTAGCTGCAGCAGTAGGGTGGCCAATGGGGAGGAGGCAGCAGCAGTAGCAGGGTGGCGCGCCTCAAATGGAATGGAAAGAGGGCATGTCGGGAGTATCTACTTATAGTGCTTGTATATCACAGACGGTTCTTTACAAGAACCGTCTGTGATAGGCATGTATCACAGACGGTTAACGAAGAATCGTCTGTGATAATTTTATCACAGACAGTTCCAAAAGAACCATCTGTGATGGGATGTCTAGTAAAGCATATTTTGTAGTAGTGATTGATGATGATGCTCGTGCCTCTGCTATTCTGGTTGCTAGCTTGGAGGTGAAATTCGCTAGGGATGTGGTTGGTTTGGCTTCAGCACAGTTGATATGGACGCATCTGCACAACCGCAACGAGCCGTCTGATGATTTCTTATATCTTTTTGCTGTGTGTCAGGAGCAGTCATTACAGCAGGGAGATACCACTGTAGACGAGTTCTATGCTCAATTGTCCGCGGTATGGCGTTAGATTGACTCTTTGGGACCGGATGTTTGCCACACTTGTCAGTGCTGTCAGCGTCAGCAGTCTCACTTGGAGCTTCATCGCATCTATGACTTCTTGACACGTCTTCGGGCTAAGTATGAGCAGACTCATGCTCAGTTGCTGGCAGGACACCCTCGTGTGTCTTTTAGCAAGTAATGTAATGAAATTCGTTTTCACAATTCAAGGCCTGAATGATTTAAGTCTTTCCAAGTGCTCCAAAACTCCCAAGACTAAGCAAAACAATATAACCAAGTGACAAATAGGAATAAACCACAATATGAAGACAACTGATGTTTTCCTGTGATCTTGGAATTTTGCCACTCCCCTAATCCACGTTGAGGAAGCTTGAATGAATTAAGTCGGCTCCACACGAGCACATCCCTCAATCACTAGTAGTAGCTCTTCTCCACTTCGGATAGATGAGCTCCAACCTTCATAAACAATCGGGTCTTCTCACAAGCTTCTTAAAAAAGAGCACTGATGCACGTCAAGATGTTTATGAGGCGACTGTAAGATCGAGGTGGCCGACTAGAGGGGGGTGAATAGGCGGTTTTTAAAAAAAACTTTATCGGGCTAAACCAATATATAAATGCGGAAGCTAATAGCGAATTGGTTTTGCACAATTAAAATCTAAATCAACTAGGCTCAACTAAGTGCACCGACAATATGAACACAATATAATATGATCAATCATACAAGGTATATAAGCAATCTAAGCAAGAATGTAAATAGCTCAAAGTAAAGCACAAGTAAACACAAGATGACACGATTATGTTTTCTGGTGGTGTTAGGAGACTTGCAGGTCTCCCTAATCCACGTTGAGGTAAGCCCAACCCGCGTTGGACCGGCTCCTCAAAAGAGCACACACCTCGAGGTAAGTCCAACACTTGGACCGGTTCCAAACCGAACCAACACCTCGCTCAACTATGGTTGCTCTTCCTCCACTCCGAGATGGCGAGCACCAAACCACTCACAACCGTCGGGCCTTCTCACAAGCTTCTTGAGAAGGTCACCGAGCACGACGCCTCCACGCCGTCTAGGTGTCGGCAAACACCAAGAGTAACAAATCCGAACTTTCACTTGAACTAATCAAGTGTCAACGCTCACTTGGATACACAATCCACTACCTAAGGCAACACATGCACTTAGGGTTTACTCTCTAATCTCACCAAGTGCAACACATGCACAAAAGAGAATAGAGGTTTGCTCTTAGCTCAAGAGGCTCACAAAGAGTTCACAATAGTTCTAAGCAACTTCAAGAACCTCCCTAATCGCCAAGGTGGCTATATATAGCCCACACACAAAAACTAGCCGTTGGGAGACAAACCCTGAAAAATCGGAAATCGGAAGTTCCGCCGTACAAAGGCGGAACTACTGCAGAGAGAGAAAAGGCACCATAGCGGCTATGTCGACGAGAAACTAGCCGTTTGATTTTCAGTCCGGAACTACCGCCAACTAAATATCGGAAGTTCCGATTCTTCGGAAGTTCGCTCAACACATAGCGGAACTACCGCACCTCGAATTTTGGCTAAGTCCCCAAAATGGTGCTTCTCTGGAAAAAACCAACCGCCGGATTTCGGAGCATCCGATAAATCGGAAGTTCCGCTCAATACACTCCGGAACTTCCGCACTTGGAAAATCGGCTAAGTCCCTAAACCGCCGCTCTCTGGAAAAATCAGCCGCGGAAAATCGGACCGTCGGGTGCGGAACTTCGCCGTTATACTCTAGGAACTTCCGATTTTCTGTGTAAATCGAAATGGCTTTTTCAACAACTTCAATTGCAAAACACATTTGCTAATTGACAAGCCATGCCAACAAGAGTCACAAGCAAGATTCCCAACAAGTTGCAAAACACATTTGCCAACTTTTGGAATCATACCACAAGGAAAAAGGTACATGGACTTACACCATTTGCAAAACGCATTTGCAAACTTAAGTCACATGCTACAAGGGTTGAATGCATGAGCATCGGCTATTTGCAAAACACATTCGCAAATAATAGCTCCATGCATAGATGAGCTAGAGCAAATATAATGAGCTATCAACACATGACTAACTCAAACTACTAGTCAAGATCCCTCTTAATAGTACGACAAACCTATACTAGCAATCCGGTCTATCAACCAAACACCGAGACCGGTAAAAGACTAGGAACACATCCTTAGCCCTAGCTAGTCATACCTTTGCCTTGCATCTTCTTGAAGATTGATGACGTACATCAATACTTCAAGTCCGGTCCTTGACTTTGACAATCATCAACTCATGATGATTTCTTCACCGGGATCTTGTCTTGAACATCATCAACACATGATGATTTCTCCATCCTGAGTCTTCACATGCATCAACACATGATGCAATCCTTCACTTGACCTCCATCAACACATGATGGGTCTTCTCTTGTCTTAATGATCAACTCATGATCATCTCTTCTTGATAAGCATCAACTCATGATGCATCATTTACACGATCATCCCAAGCTCTTGACTTGATGATCAACTCATGATCATCCCAAGTCTTCATCATCCGGAACATAACACGTATATCCAACTCATGGAAAATGTTAGTTCCACAATGTGATCATCATTAATTACCACACCATACCATTAACTCATAATGGTGGGACAAGATACCTCAATCTTTCCTCTTTGGTAATTGATGATAACCATAAATTCTCATAAATTTAATGAAGATAAATGAGAGAACAATTGAGTATATATAAACTACACAAGTTATACATACTCTAACATGAGTATACAAGAACTACACAAGTTCTATATACTTATGACATGAGTATATACGAACTACACAAGTGTTGTATACTCAAAGGTTTTGTTTCAACGTAAAGATCCCAATATGTGTGGAAAATGGAACATGGATCAATACTAATGAAACCACAAAGTATAGGATAAAACTCCCCCTAAATGTGTGCATACACAAATGTGTAATGAGGTCATATGCACATATTCAAGTTTAACTTAAGGTTGAGTTCAATCCTATATTTTGGATCGGAGAAATGCAACATTATATAAATTGAGATGTCGATTGCATACCTCGTTGTGTTTCACCTTTATATCCAAATGAGACTACATAAAGATAATACTTGATAAAAGAGTTAGTCTCATATTTGGATTTGTCATTAATCACCAAAACAATCCATTAACTCATAATGGCGGGTCTAGATCTTTCAGCGACAACCTCCAAGAGTAACAAATCGATGACGCTTCGCTTGATGATGCTCAAGTACAACAAAGATCAAACTCAAAATAGTGCACTTGAATGCACTCAACAACCATTGAAAAATTTAATTTTAACTCACAAGGTGTAGGAGATTAAGCAATTGCCCAAGAGTATTCAATGAGAGTTCAACAATATCCCCTTGCTGCAGGTAGGGAGTATTTATAGCCCCGATCCACTCCATTAGATATTAGGATACGAAATCCAGAAAAATTAGGGCACTCAGTCATATTGCAGGCGCCGGTCAGACCGCCTTAAAGTTCAAATGGCTAAATTTTGTAGCATTTAATGCACAGAATCTAACCGTTTAAATTGGGGTCAGTCAAACCAGGATCATGGTCAGACCGCACAAACACTGTCGGTCAGATCAGAGGCAGAAATGCCCACAACAACCAATGGAAATGAGCTACTAGAAAAGGGTTACCGCTGTGCTCTAACCGGGGTCCGGCCAGACTACGCAAAGGATTGCGGCTAGCCCGGTGAGCAAAATGACAGCAACAACATCCAAACAAAAAGGCTCTGGATAAGTTTGACTAGTGTGGTCAGACCCGGGGTCTGGTCAGACCGCTCAAATAACGACGGTCAGTCTGCGGAGCTAAGTTTCACTAACTTTTGCCCCAAAAATGGGTACTGAAAAAAGCTGACCGCTTCGGACAGACCGCGAGCTGGCCAGATTGACCGAACAACTGCAATCACACCGCATTACACAAAGGCAGCAAGAAAACCTACTATAAAACGTTGACCGGTGTTGTTAGACCACACACTCGGTCATACCAGCCTCTTGCATGTGCTCAGTTTGGCCAGAAACTCATGTCAAAGAAGAACATGAACAAGATATCAAAAGTTCAGATAATTTAAGCATCCATATGTGATACGGGGTCGCCCGATCTTCTCGACGTAGGATCAAGGTACTCACGTGTAGCCTCTCGAATCGTAGTGATCCCCCGTTGCCAATGCAAGAACGAACACTCTTTAATTTGCGACAACACACGCGCCGGACTTCACGACCACCAAGCGAAGCCCTATTGCGCTCCCAATTCCCAGCGGAAAGGTTGAATGATCTCGATTAGCAATAACTCTTAATTTTCCCCATTGATGCCATCGGCTATCAAGAAGAAAAACAATCTATTTTTTTGTGTTTAATCTCTTATCAATAATCTGCCCCGTACACAATGAACGGCGGCTACTATTTATAGTGTTTTCTTTTCCATGCGTATCAGGCCTTGGGCCGACTGCCTTTCTAGTCGGTCATGCAAACCGAATTGGATTTCTACTAGTTGACCGAACGTGCAGGTTCAGACCACTAAACAAAGACTCCTACTTTAAGCTAATACTTTAAACTAATACATGTTCACCCGATTGCACATGGAGTGGCCGAACTCAATAGCACTAATTGATTTTGGACTTCTATTGACTATTGTAGTCGGACTCAACTACTACCAAATTAAATGACCAACTAATTACATGACCAACTAATGACGTGATCAACTAATGATCCCCCTTCTCACGTGCGTGCCTGCGTGGGACTTCTTGATGTTTGCTGCATACGTTGATACATGGAAGTCCTCCTCCAGCCGCATGGCTCTTGGCTCCCTCCTCATACCTAATTAGGTACAAAACACTAGAATTACGTAGTAGCAAATTCTCATCAAAAGATAAGCTCTTTAAAGAACAAGGTCACCTGTTGTTGCAGTTTCTTTGCTCGTGCTCTGGTAATCGGTCCGATTGGTTCAATGATAGGAGATGAAGGAGTAGGAGCAGGTTCATCAGGGATGTCCTCATCAATATGAGTTTTAGCATTGTGACATATTTTGCTATCAAGTTACTAGCAAAGGATCTATCTTAATAGTACGACTACATATAATAGCAATTCGGTCTTTAGTCCACCAAACACCTAGAGCGGTAAAAGCTATGAAAATATCCTTAGCCAACTATTTACCTTTGTCTTGAGCTAGATCATCCGGATGTCCATTCATCGAGTGCCTTTTATGCTTCTTTTCAAATCCAGGACTAAACCTCTCAGTTACTTGATATAACAAGTTAGTCTAATAAACTTGATTGTCGCTAATTACCAAAAACACTAAATTGGAGGCCTAGACTCTTCAACACATCGCGTGATCTCAACTTGAAGGACCGAAATGGCAACAGAGGGGGGGTGAATGGTGCCTTAAAAATTAAGATCCTCCCCTCTCAAGTGTCCACACAGCAACCCAAAACCCTCTGATAATCAAAAGACGAGAAGTGAATCAAATCCAAGAAGTTAAACAAAATCAGGCGGTTACGCCGAAATCGGAAGTTAGATTATCCCTGTGAGTTCCAAGCTCATAGTTCCGGTCTTCCAGGCGGAAGTTCCCAAATTTCTGGGTTGCTCTGTCGACAATCGGAAGTTCCGGTCTTCCAGTGCGGAAGTTCCGCACGCGGAAGTTCCGGCGTGTAAACAACGGAAGTTCCGATTGCTACAGACTGAAGAACAGAGCGTACTGAAAATTGCAAAAAGTCCGAAATACTCACGATTTGCTGTTCTTCTCGGGTCAATTTTCACAAGACATCATCCTAAACATTAGATTGACCTCATTGAGAAGAAATTTCACACAAAGATCCACTAATCAAAGGAAAATCAGATTTTTGAGAAAACTTAGCATGAGAGACCAAAAACCGAAATTCGCAAGATTTTTGGATTCTTGGCTTATAAAACTTTGAAGATCGGTTATCAATAGCTATAGGACTCTAGGTATCAAGTTCATGCCATCTCACAAAAGGAAATCAGAAGAACATCAAAAACCTAGATATTCAAAAACAAGAACAGAGAGATGAACACTTAATCAATTCAACCAAAAACCATCTCATATTGATATAGAGGATCATAGAGATGTTTCCATACGCATGTACATTCAGAAGTAAAGATTACATGATTCTCAATCCATCCTCTTCCTCTCTATACACAAGAACACACAAGAGCAAAGGAGGAAGAGCACTAGGAGGTCAAGAAGAGAGGCACCCATGTAGAGACATCTTCTGCCTTCTCCCAACAACTAAAGCCACAAAGCAAAACAACCTCTCAAAGCCTCTTTTGACTAGCTAACCCTAATTCATTCTATCAAAAAGTCACATTACAACCAGACCTTCACCTCTATTTATAGCCCCTTGCTAACGGGTCTCCAACCCGTTACGCCGGCTAAACCCGAACGAATCCCGCTTCCACTTGTGCCGCCTTGCGAAATTACCCTTTCGCCCCTCGTGCACCTTATGGAAGGCTTCCGCACTCCTTGTTGTCCACGACTCGCAACCACTTCGAGTTTACGCCGTCTTCTACACGTCTTGACCGTTCTGACCTCAACGCTACCTACGTCTAGTCCGGTCACCCCGTGTCTCGCCACGACTCCGTCTTGATGTCCTGCAATCATAGACAAGAAACACATCACATAGCATTGTTCGAGATAATGGAATTAACATTTGAACTTGTCTCAAAACCATTCATGAACCACACAACTCAAAATAAAAAACTATGCGCTCACTGCTCAGTTCTGCGTACAAATGGAAGTTCCGGTTTCTCCATGGCGGAAGTTCCGATGATCGGTACTTCCGTAATCCCAGGGCGGAAGCTCCGCACATTACCAAATCAAAACACACTGCTCAAGTCAATCGGAAGTTCCGCTTTCCCAGGGCGGAAGTTCCGATGTCAATACTTCCGCATTCCTGGCGGAAGTTCGCACAATCTGAGAATCAAAACAAAGAAGAAAGACAACAACAGTGAACCAAATCATAAACTTGTCAACAAAAGTTTCAAATACTTATCACTCGCTTGGGGACACCTTTCACATGGTCTCTCACAACTGCATTGCAGATGACGTGATCGGTAGCCACCACCACATCGAATAGATTTCAGAGTAACGTCAAGGGGAAAGGGCGAAAGGCAAACTTTATTTAACAATAATTACGCAAATCGAACACAGAACGAATTGGCGATTTATAGCAATTAGTGTCTCACTTGGCCATGGAGGTGAATAGAGACGAAGAAGACAACATAAGGGTTTTTTCCGTCTCACATAGGCGGGATTTATTACAATAATTGTGACATAGATCTATAAACTTATGAGGTGGCTACATCTAGATCAAGTATCTTGATGGTTGCTTATTTAGGTCAAGTATCTAGGTCCAAAGCTCACCTGCTGGCCAATTTTGACTTATGCTGTGCCGAGTCAGCTGCCAACGTGGGTTCTTTCACCTATTCATCTCTCTATCTCTCTCTAGTGGACCCTCCCTCTCTCGGCAATGCGCCAAATCTGATCGAAGATGGCGACAGTACCACTACTCCACCATATAGAACCCACATCCGACTTGGATCGACTTTGGGAGCTTTTACACCTAGTTTACACCACCGGAGGGTGGAGCTTCATTCAGGCCAACATGGGAAACACCCCAACCTTTTGTTTTGGCATCTCTACATGGGTAGTTAAGAAGCTAGAGGCTTATGCTACATATTACTCAAACAAACTACAAATTTTGCACCCTCTAATCCATCATTCTGTAAGTCTAAAGCTTGATTTTCAAATATTGATGTTCCATCTCTATAGGCGGTCCTCTCTTGATTTTTTTATCAACAATAATTAAGGGGCAGTTCGATATATGCCATTGAATAATTTTAGATCTTTACAATATACCACTGGTGTCTCATTGAAATTTGTATCTTATACCCATATGTCAGATTCACAATGAGTGATATATTATGAATTATGTAGTTATTCAGTGACATATTGTAAATTTTCTCTATAATTAGCCATAACACAATGCATAAAAAGCCCAACTCCAGAGTCCACACGTGCCCGTTAGTAGTGGCCGAACTTAAACCAAATCTCAAGGCAGTTAAAGTGGTAAATCACGTTACTATGCTATTTTCCACATTTGGGTTATAAAGTGGCGCGAACCGGTAGCATGACGGGTCCACCTGTCTGTCTCTCTACTCAAGTGGTATGGCCAAGAAAAAAAATCCCTAAACAGGAACTAGCCAACATTTGAATCCCCGCGCGGACGCTGATGAAAACGGATCAGATACGAACGGATAATGGTTTTGCTATATTTGTTTTTATATTTTTTCTGGATACAAATACAAGTACCATGGATACAAATACGGATATGAATAATATCGAATATGAATACAGAGCGAATACGAATCGAAATGAATACGATCGTGGATATTTTTGGAACATGAAAACCCGTTAAATTGTATGTCAGAAATTAACAAAAACATATAACTACTTTATTTGATGCAAACATTCATGAATTGTTCATATTTTCAGCAATCACGCATA
This sequence comes from Hsuehochloa calcarea, assembly GCA_036346395.1. Classification (NCBI taxonomy): domain Eukaryota; kingdom Viridiplantae; phylum Streptophyta; class Magnoliopsida; order Poales; family Poaceae; genus Hsuehochloa; species Hsuehochloa calcarea. Next base: position 11,480,953 of record CM070601.1, on the reverse strand, counting down.
ACATTGGCACTAGCAAGCTGTATTAACTAGTTCATCACAAATATAACACTTAGTTTACCATATTTAGCTCATAAGTCATAACTCACAAGTCATCACACATTCACACTTAGTTCATCACATATATAAAACTTAGTTCACACTAACATCGACCAGTCCGGATGGTTAATTTATACGCAAATGACTGTAACATCTCAAAGTATGTTACCAAAAAATAAAATTATTATTTTATTGGAATTTATAAGATTTAAAAGAGTTTTCTTGGTTAAAAAGGAAAAAAAGAATAAAATAAAGTTATTTATTTAATTTCCTAGTTTTTAATGTTAAAAATAAAATTTATTGAGTTTTTTTGGATTTTATTGATTTAAAGTGAATTTTAATTTATTTATTGAGTTTTCTGGATTTTAAAAAGGTTTTTCCTATTTTTTAGAAATTAAAAATAATTTATGTGTAAAAATAAAAACTAACTTTAAATTTAAATTAATTTTATTAAGTTTAAAATAATTCAAAGAATTTCTATGATTTTTATAGAATTTTGAACTCTATTTGCTATTTTTTAAATGGCTATTCTTTTCAAAAACCAATTAAAATATTATTTTCTCTTTTGGACCGAAATTCAGATATCTGGACTTCGTGTTATTCAGATAATCCGTATTCGATGGATAACATGACTACTGTATCCGTATTTATTTTTGATAAAAAATTTATATTTATTTTTAATAATTATCTAAAAAAATGATCTGAGAAAATCGAATCGATTCGAATGAAAACTGTCCGATCCGGTGTAAAGTCCGATCCGTTTTACACCTAGACGCCTACGCATACGGGCGATCCGACGGCTCCAGATCGCGTCTAGCGGTTCGCCTATTTCCCCGACTCCCCTAGCCTTGCACCCGGACTCGCGCACGGATCCGACCGACCAACCGCACGCCCCTTTCCTTTCTAGTTCAAACCGGCGGCCACCTCTTCCGCCCCGTCGCCGCCTCCTCCGCCGCCGGCCGAGTAATCTCCCGATCAGCTCCTCTGACGAAATCGGTGAGTCCCCCAATTCCTGGCCAATCCCTCCGTCGTCAGCTCGAAAACCCTAAGCGCTAGTGCAGTGTAGGTCCGAGGCCCAGTCCCAAGTGGTGGTAAGGTTGCTAAACCTAGGTGCCTCCTCGGCGGTGTAGCCGCGTGTAGCTCAGCGGCGAGTGTCCGCGGGTATCTGGAGATGGATAGCTCGGGGAATGCCAAGCGGGGGGCCGTGTGATTCTAGCATCTGTTCCGTGCGATCGAGTGCCGGAGGGGGAGGGAGGTCTATGGTCACGGCGGCTAGCTGGTGCTTGCTGCTGATTTTTGGAGCGGTTTGACGTGGAATTCTGCTTGCACTCCCTGATGGGATGTTCCAGGAGGAGGATGGATTTGGAGGGGTCCCTAAATTCCATCGTTGCAGCTGTGTCGGCGGGGAAGTCTCTGGGTGGGCTTGTCTTTGAATGTTGGGGGTGTGGGGGGTTTGAGGAGATCGCATGAACTATCATAGTAGATTCTGCGAGTAGGGTAATGCGATATTGGGTGGGTCATTCTAATTGTGTTTGTAAGGACTTAGTTGGCCAATTTATAGATCAAGGAATTTCTATGTGCAGTCGGTCATGGGGAGGTTAAATTGTGTCTGAAAGTTGACAACAGGTAGGGATGCAGGGAGTTTGGCAGTCTACAGCTTGTTCTATGTATGATGCGAGTGACTGCATGTGGTGAGCTTGTATATGTTGATTGCATCTTTTGTTGAAAACAATTGGTTTTTGCAATTACCCCTAAAAATAGAAATCTCAATAAATCTGACATCATTCGTCTATGAGAGATAAAATTATATCACTAAGGCATCGGAACCAAAATATGCAAATTTTTTTGGGTTTCAGCTGGGAAACTAAAGATCATATTTTTGTTGATGTGATTGTGTGTTGAGAATAAAAAATTCTCAGCCAGTTTTGTGATTCCATTAAGAACATTTTATTTGGGTGTTCAATCATTTTGCTTTTGCCAGGTAAATTCTTATCTGCACTATCTAATGCATTTTAAGTCGATGACATGCTTTCCTTCCAGTTAGTTTGATCTGGAATGAAAAATTTAGAATGATAGGCTCCCACAATCTGCACTTCACATACATATGACCTCATTCTTTCTTGCATGTAGTTCCTTCATTTGCTCTACAGATAGACTCACTTCAGAACTTCTTTTTCCACAGACAGCAGGACATGTTGCAGGTTTCACCTTGTACTTTGCAGGCAGGAACTCTGGTGATTGTATAAATCAGTACCCTTGTCTTCTACACTGAATATGTGGACCAACATTTTCAAAATTGTAAGGCAGATCTCTCACTCCTATTGCCCCTTTTTGTTCTGTTAAATTTCTTTTGTGCCTCCATTTACACAGGAAACTGTTAACTTGTTCTGTTGTGGTTCATTGTATCGTGAAATGCGTACTTTACAGTGTTCTGCTATTGCAACTTCTTGCAACTATGTGTTATATCGTCATGAGCAAATGAGTTTTGTTCTACACCAGCCATGGCAGTAGAGCAATATATTAATATTCTAAAATGGTTTAAAATGTATTTGGACAGCCATTCAAAATCTGTACTTTTTTTTCTGTCGCTAAGTAGAAATCCATAACCCTAAAGGTTAATCCTGCATAGGGCATTTGAAGGTTGGCCTATTTGATCTATCGGCGTTTTTGCCCATGTCCAATTGACTAAGGTTGGACAATTTTTGGTGTTTGATCAGCTGAAGTAGTGTCCTGCTCGTTGATGCCCACTATCTCCGCTTGCCGCGTCCGCCGAGTGGATCCACAGGCGTCGGAGCACAGAGACGTGATAAATTGATGGGATTTGGGGATCGAGGGAGGAATGTGTTTAATGGAGATCCACCGACGGAAGCACATGATGTGGAAAGAGTGATCGGGGAGGAGGGATCTGGATGGGGGAGAAATGGGGATGTGGTGATGCTTTGTGTTGCGAAAGATCTTGGTAGTCGGGCTCAGGCTTTGCGTGAGAGGGACCAGAAGGCCCATCTGTAGTGCTAAACCGATGGGACCAACGGCTGTCCCATTGGATTGCTAATGAATGGTATATTGTTTGTTAGTTTTTCTCAAAAAGTAATGGTCAGAGGTGCATCTGGAGACCTTGAAAAGTAAAAAAAAAGCCATGAAGCCAGAGTATTTTACAACTTAGGCGAAGACAATTTTCATTTTGAACCGAAAAAATGGCAGCCCAAAAATCTCCATCAGACCAGGGCGTTTATATTTAGAACCACTTCAAACGTTTGTGACACCAAAATAACTCATAAAACTGAGTATCGTGCCTCCTTTTTGCATGCATATATGATATGTTTCTATATAGTTGTGCATGGGGCGTTTGTCTTGGGATCCTCCACAGAGTGTTTCTTCTGTCGCTTTCAGTTGTCCTGTTTTTCACTGATATGCTTGTGATTCAGCAATTGTCTTTCTTTGTTGCATTGGTATGCTTGAAATGGATTCTGTCCATAAAAAAGAAATAAAATGCGAAACTTATTGCCTAGCTAGAACATTTGGATAACTACCCCCCTCACACATCACATGCTACAGCAGGTGAGAGGCTTTACCTGGATACCACACTTCCAAACTGCATCAGGATGTTATAATTTCATTTCTCCAGTTTCTACTACAGTTTGGAGTGGGGCAGGTGACAGACATGTGCTACCTGTCTAGTTTGCCACAGCCTGCTAGGGGGTTACTTTTGCAAGTCCTTCAGATAGGGTTTCTTTTTTCTTTGGGTTATTTATGCAGAACATTTGACTATCCACGTTTTTTTATATCATGAATGATACATGGTTTTGGTTTAATCTTATTTCTATGTTTTGCCCTTACAGGGGGAGCTCCAAACTGTATCATGGTTTCAGTTTCTTCCTACCGAACCAGATCCAAGTACAACTTCTGAGAGAAGGTGTAATTTATACTCTCCTTATGTCTTTTATGATGTCTTCTAGTTGCTTTTTGGCACTCATTATTTATGTTCTGATGCATTTGTTCTTTTTGTGGATCACTGTTCCTCTTTCAGTTCGAAAGCTGAGCAGAAAGATGCTCTTAGTAACATTGTGCTGTCGGCATATCTTCACTTACAGAGTGAAGGTTTCCTAAGTACTTGGATGAATTCCTTTGTTGGTCCATGGGATCCATCTCAAGGAGAGCATAACCCTGGTAATAATTATGTGCGGTACCTGCATCCATCTTCCTTTCCGCCTAAGTTAGCCTAAGCTTATTGCATATCACAAAATTTTGTCATAATGACAGACGAGAAGATCAAGCTCTGGTTGTTTCTTCCTGGCCGTCACTCGTCGGTACCTGAAATGACTCAACCTGCTGTAGCCAAATTAAGAGGTTGATTCTGGTTGATTTTTTTAATTACATGGAGTCTTAGTCCAGTGTTTATTAATTTGCTTGTTTCCTCTGCTTATTCTGTTTCGCAGTTGTTTCAAATGGTTTATGGGTAGCCCCAGGCAACTCGGAAGAGGTTTCAGCTGCACTATCTCAGGCCTTAAGAAATTCTTTAGAAAGGTTTCCTTATATTTGTTTTTCTTATTGTAGTATGAAATTGCAATTCGTCTGTCTTGTTAAAGTATGAAGTTCCAATTTGATTTGTTTCTTTTGTCCAGAGCACTAAGAGGGCTTTCCTATGCAAGGTTTGGTGATGTTTTTACAAAATACAACCCCCCTACAAGAAATCAAAACAGCTTTAGGTTTGTTAACTAAGGTTGCTATGCCTTTATTTGCTTTTTCATTTTTTCATTCCTTGTTGGTTAGTTCTTTACAATGTTTGCTTATCACTTGCTGATAAGTAATATGTTATAGTTGCACGCATAGCTTGTTGGACTTGGGAGATATGCTGGCTCATTTTGTTTCAAATGGTTGCCAAAGTTGTTCACTGCAAATAGGTAGTTTATGAGATGTAGTGGAGTCTGCCATTGTTTCTGTGCTTGAACAGGCTCCTGCTTAGTTAGTGATACAAAACTTTGTTAAACAATTGTATTTGAATTCACCAGATGGGGTTTCGACTGAATTTAATAGTCTGTCATTTTTCCTTTTTGCTGTAGTGGTTTCGGGCCTTTCGGCAATAATTGTGTCATGGTCTGGTCTACTTTTCATGTTTGAACAGTATATATGGCACTGTAGCACCACGAACTATTCATTAGGGGTGGAGAAAAAGCTCGAAACTCGCGAGCCAGCTCGGCTCGTTAACGGCTCGACTCGGTTCGAACTGGGTCTCTTAACGAGCCGAGCCGAGCCAACAATTTAGCTCGTTTTCTTAACGAGCCGAGCCGAGCTGGCTCGCGAGTTGCTCGTTAACTCGTTTAGCTCGTTCACTCACCAGATGTCCAGAGTTCGAGGACATCTCGGTTGACCGCCAAGCAGCCGACTGGTCAGTTCCAGACCCAGCCCACTGACCACTATGCTCGGCGCAACCCTAACTCTCTAAGTCCCTCATCCCTAATGCTCGGCAACTTGGGGCTCATGTGCTTGGCCTTCCAGTTCATTCTCTGATTCCTTGATTCACCTACCCCCGCAGACCACCGCCCGCTGGCTCCACCGCTCCAGGCCCTGCTCCTCCTTTGATACCCACGCGGTCGCCCGACGACCACTGGCTCCGAGCCACGGCCTCCGCTTCGTAATCCCAGTACCCGTCGCGCGCGCCGACGCGCCGCCCGCCCAGTTGGCTCCAGCCCTACTCCGCCCGGCCTCCTGCCTCGCCTTCCGCCACCTCCCCGCCTCGGCTCGGTCCGGCTCATCCTCTGTCTCCTTTCACATGCTATAAGCGGGTTAATTGCATAACAGAGATGGTGCATGGTGATGGTAGCATGATCATTGATTAACAGAGATGGACTACATGGATTTTTATTGATAACGAGCCTAACGAGTCGAGTTCGAGTTCGAGTTTTTAACCAGCCGAGCCGAATCGAGCCGAGCTCGTTTTCTTAACGAGCCGAGCCGAGCCGGCTCGTTATCCACCCCTACTATTCATGCCGGGGCCATGGGTGTATTAGTAGTTAGGAAATAGAGATAGAATAGTTAGTTTCCTTATTAGTGAGTTTACTTCCTTAAAGACGTATTCCATCTGATAGAGATAAGTTTCCTTAGAAATAAAAATTGTTTCTTAGAGGTCAAGTCGGGTCGCCCTTATAAAAGGGATAGCATGTATCCATTATCAATGAAGCAAGAAGAACAAAGAAACAATAGTTCATCTCCGTCTATGTCTATCTTCCTCCTCGAAAGTCCCTCCCCCTTCAAGCCGTCGCCTCCCGGCCGTCCTTCCGGCGGTGTTTACCCCGTAATGATCTAAGATCATTACATTTGGTATCAGAGCAGTTGACCCCTTCCCACGACTTCTACCACCATGGGTATAACAGCTTTGTATCAGAGCCAACACCATAGCTTCTACTGCCAAGCTATCCCTATTAGACAACCTGATGGAGTCGATGAAGACAATGTTAAAGATGTTGCTCCAACAGATTTAGCCCACCCCATCGGAGGAGTTTGTCGCCCTATGTTGCAGCTCGAGGACGAGCTGTTTCACCGAGAGGAGTGTAATGTCATGGGCGTGGTTACTGTTCATGCACAAATAGTTTCCTTTGTTAGGGATTAGATTGATTTGGTTAGTTTGAAAGGTTGTCTTTAGTTAGTTTGTTCCTATAATTTAGAGATTCTTTCTTAGGGGTCAAGTCAAGTTATCCCTATAAAAGAAATGATATTGTATCTTCTTTAAATAAGCAATCAACAATGAAGAAGTATTTCCCAAGTTCCTAAGTCTAGCTCTTGTCTCTTCCGCAGGCCGGCTATTCTAGATCCATCTCTCCCCCAACCGGTGCCCTCTTCGTCCGACGCTGTTCTACCTCAAGTCGTCGCCATCCGACCTCCCTCCGGCGGATGCTTACCCTATTATGAACTAAGGTTTATGACAGACAGTCATGGGCGTGGTTACTGTTCATGCACAAATAGTTTCCTTTGTTAGGGATTAGATTGATTTGGTTAGTTTGGAAGGTTGTCTTTAGTTAGTTTGTTTCTATAATTTAGAGATTCTTTCTTAGGGGTCAAGTCAAGTTGTCCCTATAAAAGAGATGGTATTGTATCTTCTTTAAATAAGCAATCAACAGTGAAGAAGTATTTCCTAAGTCCCTAAGTCTAGCTTTGGTCTCTTCCGCAGGCCAGCTATTCTAGATCCATCTCTCCCCCAACCGGTGCCCTCTTCGTCTAGCGCTGTTTTACCTCAAGTCGTCGCCGTTCGACCTCCCTCCGGCGGATGTTTACCCCATTATGAACTAAGGTTCATGAAATTTGGTATCAGAACCACTCATGGCTTCTATTGCTGAGTTGCTGGCCTTGATGAAGGCTGACAGTGAGAAGATGATGGCTACCACCGACAAGATGATGGCCACCACCAAGAAGATGATGGCCACCGCCGAGAAGATGAAGGCTATCCTGGAGAAGATGATGTCAGCGGGGGACAAGAAGGAAGCGCCACGCGAAGTTGCACCGGCAGCACCACCTTTGGCTGCACGAATGGTGACTCCACCGTGGAAAGAGAATGTTGTCGTTGTTTAAGCGACCTCCTCCATGCCGCCGACCAACGTCGTGCCTTTGGTGGTGCGAAACGCGGTGGTTCCATGTGGGGGATTGCGATATCGTCATAACTTTCCCACCGCCGTTGCATCCTGTGGTGGACAGGGATCCTTTGCTGCCCCACGCTGGTCTCCTGCAATGTGGGCTACATCTTGCATCACGAAGGAGTCTTCTTCTGCTCCATGGTCTACCTTCAAGGGTTGCGTCTTACTGCAGTTGTGCTACCTCCTAGGGCTGCAGCCATGGCCGCCACCGCAGCTCGAGGACGAGCTGTCGCGAAAGGAGGGGAGTAGTTGTCATGGGTTGGGCTAATGTTCACGTGTGAACAGTCACACACTATTCATGCCGGGCCCCACGGGTGCATTAGTAGTTAGGAAATAGAGATGAATAGTTAGTTTCCTTATTAGTGGGTTTACTTCCTTAAAGATGTATTCCATCTAATAGAGATAAGTTTCCTTAGAAATAGAGATTGTTTTTAGAGGTTAAGTCGGGTATAAATGGGATAGCAAGCATCCATTATCAATGACACAAGAAGAACAAAGAAACAATAGTTCATCCCCGTCTATGTCTATCTTCCTCCTCTAAAGTCCTCCCCACCCCCTCAAGCCGTTGCCGCCCGACCGTCCTTCGGCGGTGTTTACCCCGTAATGATCTAAGATCGTTACAAATTGCATGCCATTTGCTAACCTCCATATTACGATGAGAATGTAATGATGCTCTTAGGATATTCTTTAGTTACTTACTTATCTTGTACAAGAGCATTTGAATGGGGCTGGTAGTATAGTATCATATGTTTCCCCTTCTTCCAAGGACAACTTTGCTATGTATTTTCTTGATTTCCTTTTATTCTCATTGTCATTGGTTAGGCGAGCACAGCCTACAATAGAATTTGTCTTTGCTGCCACCGAGGAAGCAATCTTTGTGCATGTTGTAATATCTGCAAGGTCAGTGCTTATAACTTTCCATTAAATTTCTGGTCTTCTTCAGTTTATTATGTGTGAATGGTCTTACTGTAAATGGTATATTCTATTAGGTATATGCGAAATCTTTGTAGTGATGATATAGAAAAAGTTCTCACGCATTCTTCCCACTCTGTTGGTGAAGGTCTTCCAGGTACTGTTTCATTCCCCTGATTCTGTTTTTACATATCTTGCTCTATTGGCAGCGTTGTAGTGCTTACAAGAAATATACCTTTTTTTTGTTGGCAAAAAACGGGTTTCTGCTGGTCTTTTTTATTCACAATTCAGGTCCTACATGATTCTGTTTGTATGTGTAAACTTGAAAAATTTCTCAGGATTTCTGGGGTTTAGCAATACTAGTGTAGCCCATTGTTTTAACTTAGTCTTTATAAGGTGGAGCAGAAGAAAACAACTGTTAGTCTCATTTACAATAGGGAACGATCTGAAAATGCCATTGGTCAAAACCCTGGCGTTTTCATAATTTCTCCTTTACAAAAAAAAGTTCATTAGAGGCAGAAAGCTTACAACATACATTTTGATCTAATTTTCCCATGGTTCCACTTACATGGATGTTCCTTTTGTTTCCATACTGTCAAAATCGAAGATATTGCATCATTGGAAGTAGTGGTTCTTTAAACAGGACGACATTGGTTCTACAATTACACCCTTTTTAGGTAATATTTCGCCGTTTAAATCCAAAAATAGTGTGTAAACTCAGTCAGAATCTGTCGGAATTGTTTTTTTAGTTATGCAGGGTAAACAGCACTAATGTGAACCGCAAACTGCTGGCCAGCATCAGTAATAGCTGTTCACTAACGATATTAGGAATCGACTGGAAGATGGATTTCTTAATTGCTGCTGGTGAAAGTTCTATATCCTATACAAAAATAGTTGGCTACCCAGGGGGGTAGACTAATAGATTTGATTGATGTGTAACTTGTGTCAGTGTTTTTCATCATTTCTGTAGATTATGCTTTGTGTTGTGTTTACTTATGACTCGGTAAATTGAATATTGCAGTTGTTGTCAGCGGTTTTCATCATTTTTGTAAATTATACTTTGTGTTGTGTTTACTTAATGACTTGTTTAATTGAATATTGCAGTTGTTGTTGCTCCTAGCGGAATGCTGGGTAGGCTTGTTGGCTGTTGTCCAAGTGATCTTGTTCGACAAGTATATTCCAGGTATTTCAAAACTTGAAAGTCAATTTGACTTGTATGTTCAGCTTCCCCCCCCCTCCTGTGAGCATTCTACACGTGTGAATATTCCTAAGAAAAATTTCATATGAACTCCCACTGACGAGTGGGACTCGCTTGCATCTCTTGAATGTGAATGAGTTCACCTGTCAGTGAGCACTTGTATAAGACTTTTGTAATTGTTCTTGTGAAGGGTATTTTATTATGATTATTCTTTTAAGGATATTTATATGGAGAGAAGTTCATTTGGATCTTGAGTTCTCATGTTAACTTTCTGTAACAATTTCAGCAAATTATCGGCACCTAATTTACCAGGTTTTACACAACCGACCATCTGTCAGCTGAGAGGCCAAAGTTACTATGTTGAAGTTGCCCTTGGCTTTCCAGCTGTCTTAACTGACAAAATTTCTGAATCTAAAAATAATCAGATAAAGAAAGAAATAGATTCAGTGAAGGACCCTCAGTTGGGTGATGGACAGCGAAAGCCAGAAGCTGCTGATAGCCTTCCAGTTCTTGAAAGGACATTTATTTTCCCACCCGAGGCTGTTATGGTACCTATGGCCCATCAGGCATTTGTTCGCTTTTCTACCACCAAGAAGATGATGGCCACCGAGAAGATGAAGGCTATCCTGGAGAAGATGATGTCAGCGGGGGACAAGAAGGAAGCGCCACGCGAAGTTGCACCGGCAGCACCACCTTTGGCTGCACGAATGGTGACTCCACCGTGGAAAGAGAATGTTGTCGTTGTTTCGCAACAGCCTCCTCCATGCCGCCAGCCAACGTCGTGCCTTTGGTGGTGCGAAACGCGGTGGTTCCATGTGGGGGATTGCGATATCGTCATAACTTTCCCACCGCCGTTGCATCCTGTGGTGGACAGGGATCCTTTTCGCCCACGCGGTCTCCCCGCAATGTGGGCTACATCTTGCATCACGAAGGAGTCTTCTTCTGCTCCATGGTCTACCTTCAAGGGTTACGTCTTACTGCAGTTGTGCTGCCTCCTAGGGCTGCAGCCATGGCCGCCACCGCAGCTCGAGGACGAGCTGTCGCGAAAGGAGGGGAGTAGTTGTCATGGGTTGGGCTAATGTTCACGTGTGAACAGTCACACACTATTCATGCCGGGCCCCACGGGTGCATTAGTAGTTAGGAAATAGAGATGAATAGTTAGTTTCCTTATTAGTGGGTTTACTTCCTTAAAGATGTATTCCATCTAATAGAGATAAGTTTCCTTAGAAATAGAGATTGTTTTTTAGAGGTTAAGTCGGGTATAAATGGGATAGCAAGCATCCATTATCAATGACACAAGAAGAACAAAGAAACAATAGTTCATCCCCGTCTATGTCTATCTTCCTCCTCTAAAGTCCTCCCCACCCCCTCAAGCCGTTGCCTTGACCGTCCTTCGGCGGTGTTTACCCGTAATGATCTAAGATCGTTACAAATTGCATGCCATTTGCTAACCTCCATATTACGATGAGAATGTAATGATGCTCTTAGGATATTCTTTAGTTACTTACTTATCTTGTACAAGAGCATTTGAATGGGGCTGGTAGTATAGTATCATATGTTTCCCCTTCTTCCAAGGACAACTTTGCTATGTATTTTCTTGATTTCCTTTTATTCTCATTGTCATTGGTTAGGCGAGCACAGCCTACAATAGAATTTGTCTTTGCTGCCACCGAGGAAGCAATCTTTGTGCATGTTGTAATATCTGCAAGGTCAGTGCTTATAACTTTCCATTAAATTTCTGGTCTTCTTCAGTTTATTATGTGTGAATGGTCTTACTGTAAATGGTATATTCTATTAGGTATATGCGAAATCTTTGTAGTGATGATATAGAAAAGTTCTCACGCATTCTTCCCACTCTGTTGGTGAAGGTCTTCCAGGTACTGTTTCATTCCCCTGATTCTGTTTTTACATATCTTGCTCTATTGGCAGCGTTGTAGTGCTTACAAGAAATATACCTTTTTTTTGTTGGCAAAAAACGGGTTTCTGCTGGTCTTTTTTATTCACAATTCAGGTCCTACATGATTCTGTTTGTATGTGTAAACTTGAAAAATTTCTCAGGATTTCTGGGGTTTAGCAATACTAGTGTAGCCCATTGTTTTAACTTAGTCTTTATAAGGTGGAGCAGAAGAAAACAACTGTTAGTCTCATTTACAATAGGGAACGATCTGAAAATGCCATTGGTCAAAACCCTGGCGTTTTCATAATTTCTCCTTTACAAAAAAAAGTTCATTAGAGGCAGAAAGCTTACAACATACATTTTGATCTAATTTTCCCATGGTTCCACTTACATGGATGTTCCTTTTGTTTCCATACTGTCAAAATCGAAGATATTGCATCATTGGAAGTAGTGGTTCTTTAAACAGGACGACATTGGTTCTACAATTACACCCTTTTAGGTAATATTTACGCGTTTAAATCCAAAAATAGTGTGTAAGCTCAGTCAGAATCTGTCGGAATTGTTTTTTTAGTTATGCAGGGTAAACAGCACTAATGTGAACCGCAAACTGCTGGCCAGCATCAGTAATAGCTGTTCACTAACGATATTAGGAATCGACTGGAAGATGGATTTCTTAATTGCTGCTGGTGAAAGTTCTATATCCTATACAAAAATAGTTGGCTACCCAGGGGGGTAGACTAATAGATTTGATTGATGTGTAACTTGTGTCAGTGTTTTTCATCATTTCTGTAGATTATGCTTTGTGTTGTGTTTACTTATGACTCGGTAAAGTGAATATTGCAGTTGTTGTCAGCGGTTTTCATCATTTTTGTAAATTATACTTTGTGTTGTGTTTACTTAATGACTTGTTTAATTGAATATTGCAGTTGTTGTTGCTCCTAGCGGAATGCTGGGTAGGCTTGTTGGCTGTTGTCCAAGTGATCTTGTTCGACAAGTATATTCCAGGTATTTCAAAACTTGAAAGTCAATTTGACTTGTATGTTCAGCTTCCCCCCCCCCCCCCCTCCTGTGAGCATTCTACACGTGTGAATATTCCTAAGAAAAATTTCATATGAACTCCCACTGACGAGTGGGACTCGCTTGCATCTCTTGAATGTGAATGAGTTCACCTGTCAGTGAGCACTTGTATAAGACTTTTGTAATTGTTCTTGTGAAGGGTATTTTATTATGATTATTCTTTTAAGGATATTTATATGGAGAGAAGTTCATTTGGATCTTGAGTTCTCATGTTAACTTTCTGTAACAATTTCAGCAAATTATCGGCACCTAATTTACCAGGTTTTACACAACCGACCATCTGTCAGCTGAGAGGCCAAAGTTACTATGTTGAAGTTGCCCTTGGCTTTCCAGCTGTCTTAACTGACAAAATTTCTGAATCTAAAAATAATCAGATAAAGAAAGAAATAGATTCAGTGAAGGACCCTCAGTTGGGTGATGGACAGCGAAAGCCAGAATCTGCTGATAGCCTTCCAGTTCTTGAAAGGACATTTATTTTCCCACCCGAGGCTGTTATGGTACCTATGGCCCATCAGGCATTTGTTCGCTTTTCTAGTAAAAGGTACTAGTCTTGCTCTAATAATCTTGTTATATTTGGAGAATGGCATGGTTTAAAACTTTAAATTATATTATTCGCAGAATGTGGTTACAAGGCTGGATGGGAAATTCATCATGGGAGGCATGGCCATTCTGGAATTTTTCTCCATCTTCTTACTTTCTGAACAGGTCAGTCTTGAATACATCCCCAATCAATGCAGAGTTGCAGACACGCTACTGAGAATAATTATAGGTTCTCAGTATGTTTGTCCATTCACGTTGTTGTCTATAAGTTGAGAAGCTGTACGAGACACTATAAAGAAAATTGATTGAGGTTGGCATACCTTGATCATTGGTAGTGCACATTTCAATTTCTTTTTGTAAGTTACTTTGTGTTTGACTTGAGTAAGTTTCTCTCAACCCACTGTCTGAAAGCGTTAATCACAACTTATTTTCTTTAGGAGGGAAAAGCAAAACAGGTTGTCTGTGAATTTTGTATCCAGATTTCATATTTCACTATAAAGAAGGACCCCAAAATAATTCTTCATAAAGTACAATCTATTTCTTCAGAGAATTAAAAATCATTAATTTATCGAACATGAAATACAATGAAAAGCATGTATCATGCAAATAGTGGAATACAGGACCTAAAAGATAACAAGAACAATAGTTCTGTACTTAAGAGGAAAATGGAATTCTCATTACCTTTTCATCAGGTTAGACATGGAACATCCCTGACTCTCTGAGCTAGGTGTGAGCATAGTTAAGTTGGCATGTTTTAGACTTAGTAAATGCTGTCATTTCTTAGAACTACTGAGCATGTGAAAACTGTCAATAATTGCATTCGACTAGGATGTAAGAATTGGAACAGAAGTGTTACTCCACCACCGTGTTGTAAGTTGTAACATAACCAGTGTGTCTTTACCTTCCTCAGAAATTCCTTTTGAATTAAGCCGCAATATATTACATATTTACATGCCCACATTCCTTGCAATAACTCCTTTCTTTCACTCAAGGGCCTGAACTTCTCTTGGATGGGAGAAAAATGGCACAAAGTGTTGTCATCAAAGATGCTAAGTTTTATCATCAAGGCCACTAATTTCATCCAAAAATTTGAAGTTACGAAGAAAGATATCTTCTCTTACAAAAATACTTCCAATAAAAACGAACTCCAAATAAGGACACGAGTAAATTGTGCACAGGTTGATGAACTTGCGAGGTGGGTGCAAGTAGGTATTCAAGAACTTGGAATCTGGACATCTGTCCACAAACTTGTGAAAACGAGTGAGAGAGGTCCAGGAGCAATTTTACCAAACTGACATGGCATCCACGTGGGCAGTGGGCACTGGGCACTAATGTGGCGTCGGCATCCGCTTCTGCCCCTCTCTCCCTCTTAATGAAATTGAAGGACCAATCTGAACTGTGAAGTCAGCATCCTGCATCGACTATCAGTGGCCCTTGCCTAACTATCTTTGCATGCTCTTTCAAAGCCCTGTTTCGGGGAGCTGTAGCTTTTTTGAAAAGCTGTTTTTGGCTTTGGGCTGAAAAGCAGCTGTAGCTGATGACTGTAGCTTTCGGGGAGCTGTAGCTTTTCCCATGACCGTTTGGCAGTCTAACCTTTTGTTGGGCTGACTTAATGCTTCAGCTGTGGAAGAAAGATGAAATGTCTGAAATAATCTTGAGGGTTCTGAAGGCATATTTGTGTGCTGATTTAGCGTAAATATTATTGCTTTTTTTTTGCGAAAATATTGATGAAATATATCTCTGACATAAGCTACTACCTGTTTGTTTGCTAAATATGCCAAAATATCACATATTTTCGACTTTCTTTCGTATATAATTTTGTTAGATATGTATATTGTGTGACGAGTCTCCTCAGCACGCACACCCATGAGGGTCTCCACCAAGCTCGGCGCGGTGACGAGTCGAGGCCGAGCACGTCATATCTCAAAATCAGCCGAGGCGCGTCAGAAGTCATAGAGGCGGTGTGTCTCTGGTGGCGTGAGTCACACAGCAGGACAGTCCGGCGGACATTCGCCCTAGAGAGTCAAGCTGACGCCACACCTCTGACAGTTTCTGGTAGAAGTCATCCACGGTGGCATCTAGCTGCTGAAGAGAATACGCCTGGTGCACAACTGAGAGATACATAGCATCACTTGTTGGCTGGTAGTGAGTTTGGAGGTGCTCCCACATAAGCTGTGTCGTCGGCAGCTCCGCCACATCCATAGAGATGGTCATGGGTATGCTACCTACCAGGATGGCAGTAGCACGAGCCTCGGCCTCCTGCCAGCGCTCGTAGGCGTGCAGGTTAGACTGGTGAGCTCTAGGGCCTCCTCCAGTGCAGCATTGGTGGCCTCCTGAGCCGCTTTGTCCGCACCAGCAGAGAGAGCAGGCAGGGCTGGTGGTGTAGGACGAGGCGGATAGGGCCTCAAAGACGCTGGCTGTTGAGGTGGATCCTCAGGTGAACGGCCCACTCCCAGAAGTTCGTCATATCGAACCGAACTGGGGGGAGCGGGATGGCGAAGGAGCCTCCAGTAGAAACCATTAGCTTCTGTTCTCTCTCTTAACAAAAGCCCGGAAAGATGAAAGGCCTACACGGCCTGGGCAACGATGCGGTCCGAGTATTCCAATGGGTAAAGGCCAATACATAACATGTACAAGGTTGGACAATAGCAAATAACACCCTACACAATATACATGTCTAACAAATTTCACTTGAAAATTAATAGTACAAAACATTTATCTTTACAAAACTATCATTTATTTTAAAAAATAGAATATTGACATTTCACTTATATCTTGTCAGTGAGTTCAGAATTGTATCAAGTCCTTTCTCAATGAACCGTACATGATCTCATATAATACAAATACTCGAAGAGATACAAACATTTCAAACACAATGTGCTACTAAGCATTGTTATGGCCTGTACTAATGCATTTAACTTTTTACAAGTTACAACACCATCTGAGAAAAGATTGAGGTAGCCAAACACCATGTAGAGTTTGAAATAGAGGAAACTTCACTTGATAAGAGATCCTCTGTTCATCACAGCAGACATCAAGTCCATAAGCTGGTCATGTGGTCCTAAAATGTTTGTCCCCATATTTTTCTTAAAAAAATAAAAATGCTCCAGCATTACAAATAAGCATGTCCAATAAGATGTAATTAAAGTTCTAACTGAGAATCATCATCCTATATTTCCCTTATGCTAGCACATCTAAGTCACTGACCACTGTGACAACATCAGCAGTTATATCCTAGTACAAAGGGCTAATAATCTGCATTTTGAGGTAGTCTAATAGATCCTGCCTTGGAATTGTTAGATGTTATATATGTCTATTGTATAGAGTGTTCTTTGCATATTTACCCACATATGTAACTTGTATATTCTGGCTTTTGGCCCATTGGAATAGATCAATGGTTCATTTCAACATGGAATCAACATAATAGCTTGTTAGGATACCTTGTGATACTCATACGACTCAATCCCTTCAAATTGATAGGAAATTTGAACTAAAATATTCGGATTGGATATAATGCCTCTCTATCCAATCCCTTCAAATTGAAAGCTCTATACTGCATAACATATGTATGTTGCCCATGGTTCATTATACCAAAAAATTATTGCCAAAAAGAATAAAACTCTACCATTTTAATCGTGCCCATAGATCATAATCTCTTATTGGTGTTACATGGATGAAGAGAGAGACTGAATCCCTTGTCTATTGAGAGAGCGATGGAGAGAGAGAGAGAGAGTTATATAAGAAACATAAACAGAGAGAGAGAGAGAGAGAGAGAGTTATGGGCCTCATGGGCTATACAAGGAGACTACTCTTAACACCCCCCTCAAACTCAAGGTGGATCTGACACATTGAGTTTGAGAACATGAAGTCTATGTTGTTCTCTAGTTTGAGCCTTCGTGAAGAAGTCTGCCACTTGAATCTCCGAAGGAACATATTGAAGACAAATAGTTGATTGTTGGCAATGAAAATGTGTGAATGAAGCATCCATACCAATATGCTTGGTTAGGTTATGCTTGACAGGATCATTTGCAATTTGAATAGCAGCGATACTGTCACAAAGAATGGATGTGGGTGCATCACACGAAACATCAAGATTAGCCAAAAGCCATTGAAGCCACACAATCTCTGAGGTGGTAGTGGCAAGGGCTCGAAGCTCAGAATCAGATGAAACTCTGGGACAACGACTATAATGGAAAGGAAGTGTATCTGAAGATAGAGTTGGTGAGGGAGAGGAAGGAAACTGTGAAGGTGGCTTTGGTGACAGAGATGATGATGGCAGATCCTGTGAAGGTGACTCTGGTGACAGAGATGATGATGGTAGGTTCGAAACTAACTCATCTGGAGAGAAGATAGGTGGAAGAGAAAGAAATGAGGTAGACTCTAAGGAAGTTGAAGATGATGTTTGAGTGGAAGAAGAATAGAAGAAAGGTCGATCCTCAACAAAGATGATATCTCGAGAAATCCGAATGCGAAACCGAATGCGACGGGCAGAAGGATCATAGCAACGATAACCCTTGTGCTCAGGACTGTACCCAAGAAAAACACATTCAACAGACTGAGCAGTCAATTTGGTACGCTCACGAGGTGCTAAGAGAACATAGCAGGCACCAAAAACACGAAGATGGTCATACTTGGGAGGAGAACCAAACAAAATCTCATCAGAGCACTTGCCCGGAAGACGAGAGGAAGGATGGAGATTAATGAGATAGACAGCTGTTGAAATAACTTCACCCAAAAATGAGCAGGAACAAAAGAGGAAATCATGAGAGTACGGGCTGTCTCAATACGCTCAGCAACACTATTCTGAGCATGAGCACCTAGATATGAAAGTTGAGGAAGAGTACCTTCAGAAGAGAGAAACTCACGCAAGACCGTGGATAGGTACTCCCCTCCTGAGTCAGAACGGAAAACACAAATAGCACTAGAAAACTGTGTATGAACCATGCAAACAAAATCCTGATATGCAGAGATCAATTGAGAACGATGCTTCATGAAATAGACCCAAGTATATCGAGAGTAATCATAAACAAATATAACATAGTGTTTGTGACCACCCTTCGAAACTAAAGGAGAAGGACCCCATACATTAGAGTGCACTAAATCAAAAGGATGACTAGAACAAGTAGGGCTGGAAGGGTATAGAAGCTGTATTTATTTGCCTAGCTTGCAACCTTTACAATGAAAACCAGCATCTACAATTATATGACCCAAAAAACCCCGCTGAGCTAAAGTGGATAAACGAGAACCACACAGATGGTCTAAGCGATGATGCCACTGGGCAAAAGAGGACACTGAAGTGGAAGCAGTGGGAGTGACAGATGACACGGAAGCTGGAAGGTGTAAGGTGTCAAGAACGTAGAGGCTCGTAGATCCTCTACGGCGATGACCAGTACCAATCACCCTTTTGCTCTGACGATCCTGCACATAACAAGAGATGCCATCAAGACCAATGAAATAATTCATATTAGATAGCTGACCAATAGACATAAGATTCATGGACATCTATGGAACAAAATAAATAGCAGGGACATCAAACTTAGATGTGGAAAGAGAACCCTGATGTGTAACAGAACAAGGTGTACTGTCAGCTGTTTGAACATATGGACCGTCCTTCACTGGTTGGCAGGACACAAGCTGAGAGCAATCAGAGTTCACATGAAAAGAAGCCCCTGAATCAAGTACTTAAGGATGAACAACACCGGAAGCAAACTGGGAGGTGGTTGAAACTGAGGCACTCTTCGCTGAAGGCCTTGACTCAAGGACTATAGTGGTGGAGGACCTCCTAGTAGATCCACGACGCTGCTGCAAAGGAAACCTCTTACGGTACTCAGCCAACATCTCACGGTGAAGGGCAAAGCAGCGATCAGATGTATGTCCAAACTTCTTGCAATAGGAACAGACTACATCTCCTGAGGAAGAACCTCGATGTTGAGAGGCAAGAACACTGGTGTGAGTCATCGATGTAGTAGGTGCGACAAGGGAGCGAAGACGTGTCTCCTCAGCAATCAGACGAGCAAGTGCATCATCCAAAGTAGGAAGAGTTGGGCAACCAAGTAACTGGGTACAACTGTACTCAAACTCTTGCATAAGGTCCATCACAAACTGAAACATGAAGGTCTGTTATCATTCTTTCCTTTAGCCATACAAGACTCATATCCAGAGTGTCTCTTTGGAGTCATAGAGACAAGCTGACTGATGTTGCGAGTGAAGGCTCCATAGTACTCCTCTATGGACATGTCTTGCTGTTGAAGATTGTGCAAGCTTTGCAACAAGGAGAAACGAAGTGCTCCACTAGGCTGAAGATATCGTTGCTTGAGATATTTCCATATCTCTTTGGTGGAGTGGTGATGCTCAAGGCTCATCCGAAGTGAAGGAACAATACTCAGAACTAGAGCTCCCATCACCTTAGCATCAGCCTTTTTCCAAGTCTTCTTGGTGGCATCATTAGCCCACTCACAACTGTTATGCCCGAGAAAGCCCACTCCCTGTAGTTGGAGCCATCTAGCTTGATGTCAGTGGCCAAGAGGGAGCTATCTTTTGCCATAGCAGTAGAGAACAATAGAGGAAGGCCACCACAACAGAGAAGACGATGGTGACGACGACGAAGACGGGAAGCAAAGCCCCAAGGCCACCACAACAGACAACTCTATCTGCCTTTATAGTCTCCTCTGCCCCTAGCAACTCGAGCACAACAACTCCAAGACTATTCGGAGCTAGGCGGAGGCAGGGGCAAGGAGTAGGGGAAGCTCACGGCGGGAAGCAGATGGGCAAGCGATTCCGGCCGGCAAGCGGTGCGGAGATAGGTGACTCGAGCGGGCGGGCGAGGCAAGGAGCAGCAGGCGAGGTAGCTCCTGGCCGAGTGAAAGCAGCAGTGAGGCAAAGCGACTTGGCGAATAGCGAGGCGGCTCCGGCGGAAGCGAAGTGGAAGCGAGCTCGGGCGACAGGCGAGCGGCAGCGGCGGCAGCGGCAAGCGTCGCGAGCGGTAAGCGCGCAGCGAGTCAAGGAGCGCGACATGCCGCGGAGCGTCGCGTCGAAGCGAGTGGGCCTGCGTCTCGCCGGATCCGCGCGGGCTCAGCGTCGCAGCGAGGGGAGAGCGAGGCGGGAGGAGGAGGAGCCGAGCGAGGGAGGTTGGCTCACCGTCGGGTGGGAGAGGAGGAGCTCGGCGGGAGGAAGGAGAGCGCTGCGCCGCGCATGAAGATGATCGTGAGCGGCAAAGGCAACGGCGAGGGGGCGGGCGCAGCGGCGAGGAGGCGGGAGAGCGCGGGATCTTCGTGGCGTGCGCTCGCTAGGATGTAGGCGCGCCGGCTCGCTAAAAGGTAAACGGCGGAGGTAGGCGTAGGGCGGCACGGAGCTCGAGGGCGGCGACGGCTCAAGGAACGGT
The DNA here is from genome assembly GCA_036346395.1 of Hsuehochloa calcarea. NCBI lineage: Eukaryota > Viridiplantae > Streptophyta > Magnoliopsida > Poales > Poaceae > Hsuehochloa > Hsuehochloa calcarea. The sequence goes on along the minus strand of CM070601.1, from coordinate 11,460,287 downwards.
GGCCCGATGCAGAACCCACGATACCATGTTACATGGATGAAGAGAGACTGAATCCCCTCTCTATTGAGAGAAGGATGGAGAGAGAGAGAGAGAGTTATATAAGAAAGAGAGAGAGAGAGATAGTTATGGGCCTAATGGGCTATGGGCCTCATGGGCTATACAAGGAGAGAGACTACTCTTAACAATTGGGACTAAAGGAGTAAGCTGTATTATATGATGTTTTCCCTTTTAATGTATATATCCTGATCGCAAACTTTGTTTTGTGCATGACTTTTCCCCACTTTAATTGTTGTGATCTGTTAGCAGCTCTTGCCTTGGATCTTCTCGTGGACTTGGAGTGAATTCTAATTTTTTAAGACTAAGAAGACAAAAGAACAGCAATTGCAACAGCATGGCTAGTAGTATTAGTAGTGTCAGTAGCACTTCCAATGGAAGTGAGCATGCAGTTGCTGCTGAAGGTGGTGATCTTTTAGCTGATGCTGACTCCATGGCATGCCATCAGTCTGATCTGCCATCCAACAATGACATTGCTGGTAGCAAGATGGTACTGTGTTAAATTCCTTCTTAACTTACATACTGTAGCATATTGAATTAATTTTCTATTATATATTTTGCTAGTAAACCGCTGTTTTCTCTCTTTATTCACACTAGTTAAGTTGTAGTGTTAGTACCATAGTATGCCTAGCTACACCCTTCTTGTGATCTACAGAAAACTATGTACTATGTCATTATTGACATGCAAAAATATTTTTCAAGTCATCTTTAATGAGTTACAATCGCGAAATATAGGATATGACCCGTTTAATATATTTATGTATTTTTTGGGTAATGCATAATGCTTAAGTAACAAATGATCAACCATGGCTAGCTACTTCCTTATGATCTTGAAAAACTATGTATGTCGTTATTGACGCACAAAAATATTTTTAGTAATCTTCAACGAGGTTCAAATGTGAAATAGTGGAATATGACATACTTAATATATTTATAGTTCTTTTTGGAAATGCATAATGCTTTAAGTAACAAGGATTTAAATATTGATGGTGTATAAAATGAAACAAAAATCTGGAAAGAAATAGATAATTGAATGGTGGCAGAAATTTCAGTACATGATATAACACATAGTATACAGTTCATATCTTCCCATGCACAGAAGTGTTTGCATAATTGTGTATAATTTATTAGCAAACACCTGTCCACCTGTACCAATGTTCACTTATAACACAGATGCCCATGTATCAGAATCAGGGGGGAAAAACCCGGCGGTTACCGGAAAAACCGGTGGGAACCGGGAGGAAAAAAATTGCCCGAATTTTTTAAATTTAAATTTATGACCGCATAATGCACATCCTAGGTTGGTTTAGACATTTTTTGTGTGTTAGATTACCTATTGTATGAGCTAAATAATGCACTTCCTGCATAATGTACTTATGTTTTTATTATTTTAGATGTTTTAGAACACTTGGAGGAGAGGGCTTTCCTAGATAGTCAAGCTAGCAAGGACTTTTTATGTACAACATCAGATTCTTTACAAATTTCTAACTAGACATCAAACTCCTTATGTATCAGGATTGTTACTTCATTAAATACTTTCCAATTAATATTTGCATTATTCCAATTGCTAATTACCCATAACCAGTTCTCTGTTTTTTCTGGTTTTTGGTAGCGGGTTTTCCGGTTTTGGGACGGTGACTGTTTCGGTTACCGGGTTTAAAACATCTCCAATTCAATTTTTCATATTCGAATTTTAACCAGTTTTTTTGCCGGTTTTTCCGATTACCGTTACCGGCCGCTGGGCGGGGTTTTTTCCGGTTCCGAGATTTGTATCCTTGATCAGAATACATAAAATATTTGTGGCCACATGTAGTCACCTACTCACCTGCGCATGAAGTTCTATTCTGGTGAATAAATCTCCATTCTGCATGTTGCACTGTCGATGTTCTTAACTCTTTTGCAACATCAATTCTTGAAAGCGATGTTATGCAATCATACTATTGTTGCACTGTACTGAATGAACTTAATTACATCACTGTAGTCTTGATTCTTTGTATTTGTTCAACCAGGTATCCAAGCGGCCTCGTTCTGAAATAACAGAAGTTTCTTCTCATGCCGGCAAAGAAGTTAGGGAAAACATACAAGGTGAAAATGGTCAGGGTGGGTGTTCTTGGGGCTGGGATGAAGAGGGGGTTGTGATGGACATTAATTTACTTCTCTCGGAGTTCGGAGATTTCAGCGATTTTTTTCAAGAGGAGTTAGACTTCGGTGAGGTAGGCACCCTTTAATCCTCTTGTAGTAGTTATTTACCAATGGAGCAAGGATTACAATGTTTAGATAGTGTCTAAGTAATGTACAAGAAGCTTCGTGATAGTGATGAGCTCATTACTCATAGGACAAATGATAATATTACGAATCTATACTACTTTCCAAATATTTAATTCTGTTAAACATATTATCAGTCACATTCTGTTAACTGGATTATATTGTATTAGCTCCTTTTATTGATTTTTGTGCTGCTGCAATGCTGCATATTTTTTTTAAAAAAAAGTTACTACTGTCACCGCCAGGGAAAAAAATTCCGACCGGGGTCCGGGATCCAAAATCCCGGTCGGTTTTCTCGGGTTTTGCAAGTTCAAATTTTAAATTTTGAAATTTGGCTGGTTTTTAATCAAATTCAAATGATTTTTATCCGGGTTTTTTCCGGTTACCGGCCGGTTACCGTTCCCGGCCGGCTGGCGGGAAATGCCCCGGGACCGGTAATTGGATCCCACTCACCGCTGCTTGTTTAAGTGTCTAGATTGTAACCAATGACTTCTCTACTGCTTTTTTTTTGAACTGCACTACTGCTTTTTTAAGTGACTAGATTGTAACCACTAACCAGTGACCATCTATGGAATTCTTCACTGCTTACTTGCCTTGAAACATGATTCTTGTGATATCACCGAAAGCTTGTGAAGGAGTTTCCTTCTACTGTGTAATCTCGTCCTGTTTGCCTTCTACTTTGGCTAGTAGTCATGAAATGGTTCTTGGAATTCTCCGCTTGTTGGATCTAAACAATTTGGAGCATTACATAGAACCTTTTTTTAAAGGGAAATAACATGATGATAGGCAAATACAAACCCATATGATCATGACATTCATTGAGGTTTAGAATTACATATTTCTGACTTACCTGCAATATTAATTCATATTAATAATGTTCCATTTCATATAGCCGCCAGGTACCGCTGAATCACATTCTCTAGTAATCCCTGCTTCTGACTGTGGAGATGTCACATTCACAGATAGTCCATCCACAACTACGAATATACCTGAACAAAGACTTTCTCCAGTTGGTCTCACATCTTTGGAGGCATTTAACCACCAAACTATGGCACCTATTCAGGATGTTGTTTCTAAAGTTCAAGAACCTCAGAAAGATATTGCATCACCTGCAGGGTCCCAATCTTTGGTGTTATCATCTGGTAGATTTGATTTTCTTACAAGAGCTGAAGCAATGCTCACTTTTGCACCAGAATATGCAGCTGTTGAAATTTCCGTTGGCGAGATGCCAACATCATTGTTTACAAATCCCTACTTGCCCATATCAAAAAAACCAGGGAGTTCTAGTTTTAGCTCAAGAGTTTATTCATATGATGTGACACAAAGTTCTCAAGTTGAGTCTGCAGGAGACAAGCCTGAGAAGTCTATTACACTAACATCCGGTAATCTTTCACGTGATGTTGGTTCATCAAACTTATACACACTTGTCCAAGGTGGGAAAAAAGAGAGTGACAAGAGATTAAACAATACTAACGTACAGTCATATAAGGGAGAAACACCAGGACCTGTTTCTGGTGAGACTTCATTTAGTTCCTCTCTGGTTTTGCAAAAAAAGAGTGACAGCACATTTAATGCTGGGTATTTCCTGCTGTCTATGAAGACTGCTCTTGCAACTGAAATTGAATGCATCAAGTTCCAGGCTGCCATGTGCAGAATAAGGCATACACTATTGTCTTTGAGAAGCAAAGCATCCGCTGAGTTAAAAAGTGCACTGTCCAATTTTGTGCATACGGAGGTCAGCAGCAAGTCAGATTTTATCCCTACATATGACATAAAAAGGAAAGAAAATATACCAGTGAGGCTATCTAGTGATGTTGATCATGAAATATATGATAGATCCCTATTGGAAAATGTGGGAGTCTGGAGGCCTGTTGGGGCTCCTAAAGGGGCAAAACCCCTTGAATCATTGTCCGCTAAAACATATACTGGCGCAAGCCCAAGTCTATCTGTACAAAGACAACCTATTGTGGATCTTCTCAGTGCCATGGCTCTGCTAGTTCAACAATCTACTTCATTTGTTGATATTGCACTTGATACAGATGATGGAGATGGTTCTTTTTTCTGGCTTTCCTTGGATGAGCAGAAGAGACGTGGATTCTCTTGTGATCCTTCTATGGTTCATGCTGGCTGTGGTGGACTATTAGGAACAAGCCATTCGAAGGATTGCGCTGGTGTTGATTTAGTTGATCCACTTTCTGCAGAGGTAAAATCTGGTGCTTTGTTTTCCTTATCAGTTATCACTGCTACTTGTTCATTGCTCTGTTTCTCCTTATTCCAATGTTCCTGCTCAGCCTCTTCTTTTGGATACAGGTTTCGGAGTCATCCATGATTAGCTTGTTGCAGTCAGATATAAAAGCAGCTATTAAAACTGCCTTTGCAAACATGGATGGTCCATTGTTAGTGATTGATTGGTGCAGGGGTCGAAGTAATGGAGCTGAGTCTGCAGCTATGGGAGATGCGTACTCTTTACAGTACTCTACTGGTGATATTCGAGAGTCTTCAAGTGCTATATCCATTGGTGGAGATGCAATGAGCCCACCCCAGTCTAGCAGTGCTATATGTAGTGACCGAGGTATTCCCGCTGCCATATATCATTGATTGTCCTCCGAGCTTTTTGATTCTGTTGCAAAAATAATATTGCCAGAGGGAGCAAGAAATGATGGTTCATCTCAGAGGAGATCGAATGTCAATGCAGGCACTTCGGAGCTGGAGCATCAGAAGGGATATCACCGTGTTAGACCAACCATCGCAGTCCTCCCTTCGCCTTCTCTGCTTGTTGGGTAGCATACTTTTGTTTTCCATGAACTATTTTTATCCTGAATTAAACATATTGTCTGTACTAGTTGCTGATATAAGAATTGAAATTGCAGTTACCAGGATGATTGGTTAAAGACCTCTGCTAATTGTATTAAATTGTGGGAGAAGGCTCCTTTGGAACCTTATGCTTCGCCCAAGCCCGTAAGGCTTAGTTTGGCATTGTGTTGGCTTATAGTCCGCACAATTTTATTTTATTACTTTTGGATATATTAACTACTTGAAAGCATCTTTTTAACATCGTTTTGGAGCCATAGCAGCAAGATCTTACTAGAATTGGTAAAGATTTTTGTAACAGCAAAGATTCCACAACACAACGTAGCACAATACTGCAAGCGCAAACTGGCCCCATGTCCCATAAGCCACTCCAGAATCTAGATTAGTATATGTCATTCGTTGTTTTGGTTGCTTTGGAAAGAGCTCAATCATTTGGTGATTCATAAATTTCTCATCTGTTCGCTCTTTCAGGTTACTTACTATGCACTGTGCCCCGATATTGACATGCTTACTTCTGTGGCCACTGATTTTTTCCTGCAGCTTGGAACAAGTAAGAGTCTGACTGTGTCATTTTGCTTCTTTTTCCAGATTTCTTTTGTTATCAGTCATGAATGTACAATTGTTACTTGAACCTACCAACGATTCAGCATCGTGGTGCTAATCAGTTGGTTCCCATCGGCTTCTGGAAATCTAGTTATTTCGTGCTATTTTTGACATAATATAGACATTTCCTCATTTGGATGTGGCCCAATGCTAAGAAAATATATAAAAATTAAGAAAACATTGAGAAAGGACAAAAAGGACGGAAGATAACCAGCTGTTTTTCTGGCAAATGGAGGGGACTGAGATATTCAATCTCACTGAAACTCTGGAAGTGTGAGAGCCCAATTGTGGCTCATGAGGGCATGCATGTGCAAGAATGGTGGGAAATGGTCACATTGCTTGGTTAGGGGATGATAGCTCATTATTCTGAGGTCCAAATGCAATTCAATCCATGGGATAGTCACACATTGCTTGGTCAGGGGATGGAAATGTTAAGGGTATTCGTGGTATTCCACTCCTAGTTTAGGGTTTACTCTTGTGTGTGTCCTTGTACTATATATTGCCTCTTGGGCTATTGCAATACAACCAATTATTCACATTTGCACTCTCTCTCTCTCTCCATTACCGCTGCCTCTAGGAGGAGCAATCAACTTTGCTCCAGCTTTCCTCTGCTTTTTTAGCCCCTACACCTTGTGCTTTATGGGCTGTCATACGACGCCGGGTGGGAGATCTTTTGATACTCGACAAATTTTACGAGAGCCGTACGCTACGACGACAATATCAAGACTCGGACTTTGGATTTTCCCTATTTTAGTTTCAGCCCTTTCAAATGTAATGCTATTGCACATGCCTTGGCATTTGAGAGGGGGTGGTATCCCCTCTCAGTCTAGGGTTTACTCTTGTGTGTGTTCTTGTACTATATTTTACCTCTTGGGCTATTGCAATGCAACCAACCATTCACATTTGCACTCCCCCTCTCCATCTAACAGGAAACTCAACATTTTGAGGTACAAATGCAATCCGACCCATTGGTTAACCCTTTTATTGGAGGTGACGATTAAAGCGTAAGCGGGGTGGTTGCGTTTGCGTCTTCTATTAATGCGGGGACGGATTGTAGCCTTTTTGGAAATGGGATGCTATACCATCAATAGATATCAATAATATCCAGTTATCCACTAATCATCACTGATTGGCGACCACCACTAATTATAGTTAAACACCAATCAAATCATCATTGGTTACAACTAATTACAATTGATCCTTTTTACGCATCAATATATCTTCAACACCAAAATCACATGTCTTCATGAACAGGAAAAACTGATTCCATTCCCCTTTGACCGCATAACAGATGTAGGCAAGAAAAATAATATAATGACATTTTTTTTTGTGTGACTACAACGGCTTGTCATAGTTTAGCAATCTCGTAATCTCCAAATCATTGTTCTAGTTTATTTCAAGAAAAGTATTTTTAACAACATTTACTGCACTTTATTAATTTTGCATTCTTATAGTTTATGAAGTTTGCAAACTGGGAACTCATTCACCGCAAAACAGTGGACAAATGGAACAATCCCCTGGAAAATATTTGCCTTCAGGACTTGTTCTCATTGATTGTCCTGATCAAGTGAAGATTGGCTGCACCCATTCAAGTTCCGTCAGTTCAATAAGTGAATATCTTCAAGCTGTTACAAAAAATTGGAGTGTGAAAAGCTTTGTAACATCTCTGGCAAGGACAATTAAGGATATAAAGCTCACTTCAAGCATCTCAACAAATCAGAAAGAGAGCAATAGCGGACCTTGCACTGTAAGGCCTTTTTTCATTTCGTTCCTTTTCCATCGGTTTGATTCAAGGAACTCAATATAAGAACAGCTGCATCCCTATCCTCTTGTAATATTTTGTACTGATACTCTGCATGGTTTATATTTGTGTTTTTTCTTTAGTCCATCATGCCCTAATCGTTAAGTTGTGGCAACTCTGAGGTATTTTCTTTTTTCCTTTTCTTTTTTGATGAGAACAGTAGGGTAGAATCCTACTTAAATAAATATTTTAATATATAAAACTGTACAAAAGGAGTTGCAAAAAAAAAACTCAAGTTTATAATGTTTCTTTAATCAGGTATAATAATATAGTATTATCCTTGTTTTTCTAGGCAACTTTGGTAGACACATTACTTTGTTACTTCCATTCTGTGCAAATAGAGCTTTCCTGTTTTCTTCATGATTAGGGTTTCAGTCATGGATAAGCACCATTATTCATTCCCTCTTATGACATTTTATGTAGAATACCATTAGTATTCTGCATGTGTTGCTAGTAAGTACCATCATTACAGTACACTTCACACAGATGCTGTTGTGAACTAGCACAACAAGGGGTAAACATCGGTCGGAGGGAGGTCAGACGGCGACGACTTGAAGTAGAATGACGCTAGGTGAAGGAGGGACCGATTGGGAGAGGAATAGATCTAGAATAGCCGGTCAAGGGAACGATCACAGCTGGACTTTAGGGACTAGGAACTTGTTTATTCATCTTTGCTTGATTAAAGAAGATAACGACATCCCTTTTATAAGGATAACTTGACTTGACCCCTAAGAAGCAATCTTTAATAATAGAAACTAATTAACTGAAGATAAGCTCCCAAACTAATCAAATCAATCTAATCTCTAACAAAGGAAACTAATTGTGGGTGAATAGTACACGCGTGCTGCAGTACCTCACGCATCACATTCCTTGCATGGCCGTGGGCCGTGGCTCCGCCCTGGGTCCACGGCCATGAAAACTTCACCCTCCTTTCGCGACAGCTCGTCCTGGAGCTGTGGTGGAGGCCATGGCAACGCCAAGGTTGGTTTCGGTGGCGTCGCTTGTGGGGATGGCAATGGCAGAACCAAACCTACGGTGGCGCCAACACAGAAGACGACTGCAACAGTAGGCTTCGTAGCGCCATGATTGGCTCGGTGGCGTTGCCATGGGGATGGCAGCGGTGGAACCAACGGTGGCGCGGACAACTCGGCAGCAGAGGTCGTGGTGGTTGGCTCTGATTCCAATTGTTGTGACTAGCACAACAAGGGGTAAACATCTGTCGGAGGGAGGTCGGACGGCGATGACTTACGCTAGGTGAAGGAGGACACCGATTGGGAGAAGAAATAGATCTAGAATAGCTGGTCAAGGGAACGAGCACAACTGGACTTTAGGGACTAGGAACTTGTTTATTCATCTTTGATTGATTAAAGAAGATACAATGACATCCGTTTATTGACCCATAAGAAACAATCTTTAATTATAGAAACAAATTAACTGAAGATAAGCTTCAAAACTAACAAAATTAATCTAATCTCTAACAAAGGAAACTAACCGTGGGAGAACAGCACACGTGTGCTACATTACCACACCTATAACATAGCTTGCATGGCTGTGGGCCGTGGGTCCCCCCTGGGCCCACACACATGCAGATACAGTCCCCAAATGTTTTAGATATATTCCCTAATTTTTTTGTTAGAGATGATTTATATTTTAACCCAATGATTAAGGTTTTTTGGACATGGAAATGACTCAACTCTTTATTTCTACGTAAACATTCTCTATGTTTGCCTGTGACTTCTAATTTACAATCCTTTTTCCATGCTTGGAACTTCTAAGCAACTCTTGCCTCTGCATGGATGAATTGATATTTATTACATGTCTTGCCTGGAAAAGTGTCGTCAAATAAAAAGACGATTTAAGGTGGCATTATTCTCAGTTGCACGACAATAATCTATTTTAACAACCATGGTCCATTATCCATGCAGGTAATTTATGTAGTCTGCCCATTTCCTGAACCATCTGCTGTCCTACAGACACTGGTAGAAAGTTCTGTTGCTCTTGGGTCTGTTATTTTATCCCCAGAGAGAGAGAGGAAATCATTCCTATATTCTCAGGTTGCCAAAGCCCTAAACTGCAGTGCTTCTGCCGATGAAGCATCAGCATCCAATGTTGTAGTGCTCTCTGGGTTCAGTATACCTAAACTTGTCCTACAGATTGTTACTGTTGAAACTTTACTAAGACTCCATAAGCCAAACAACGAGCTTGCTGTTTTGAAGGACATAGCATTCACTGTGTACAACAAGGCTCGACGATTCCCACGGGTTGTTTCCACAAGTGATATGTTTCAGTCACCTACTTATATGGGTAGGTCTCAGTCCACAATGATGCATGTTACATCTCCCGGTCCTACCCTTTGGAAAGAATGTTTGGTTCCTCGGATGTCTGGACCAACTCTCTCTAGAGAAACAGAGTTTGATGCATCCATGAGGTCGGTAACATGGGATAACTCATGGCAACCTGCTCGTGCTGGAGGATTGCCGGACCCAAGCAAGATCCCAGATTTATGTGCTCAAGATGACAGGAAGTATGCCTTTGAGCCACTTTTCATACTAGCAGAGCCTGGGTCTGTTGATTATAATGCTGCAATGGAATCCTCAAGATCTGGAGTGGATGCAAGTGGCAGTGGGGTTTACAACTCAATTTCAGGTGGTGGCACTGATAGTGGAGCAAGCCCTCTACTCGAAAGGTCTGAGAGTGACAATGCTACAAGTCTTCATTGTTGTTATGGTTGGACTGAGGACTGGCGATGGTTAGTATGCATCTGGACAGATTCTAGAGGAGAGTTATTGGACAGCTTAATATTTCCTTTTGGTGGTATTAGTAGCCGCCAAGACACTAAAGTTCTCCAAAGCCTTTTCGTCCAAATTCTGCAGCAGGGTTGTCAAATAATGTTGTCTTCACCTGAGGCTAGCAATACGAGACCAAGAGATGTAATAATAACCCGTATTGGAGGTTTCCTTGAACTTGAAATCCAGGGTACTGATCACTTTTATCATAAACTCTACCTTTTATTTGTTGGACAATAATGTGTGATTATCTTATATATTTTGTATGTAGAGTGGCAAAAGCCATATACTCTTTTGGCGGTAATGAAGTTAAGAAGTGGCCTGTGCAGTTACGACGATCTATACCAGAGGGTATTCCACCAAATTCTAATGGGCCAACACTCCAGCAACAAGATATGGGCTTAATTCAGGACAGAAACATGCCTTCCTCACCAAGCCCTTTGTACAGCCCTCATTCAAAATCTGGCTTCATGAAAGGTGCACTGGGGCAGTCAGGCAACAAAAAGCAGATCCTAGTTGAACAAACTGGAATGGACAGTTCAAGGGGTTCATTGCACTTTGTTCGCAGCATCAGTTTAGTTGCAGTTTCCCAAGATCATTCATTGCATCTCACATGCCAATCGGATCTGTTGACCAGGCCTACTTCTGGTAAGTATTGGCTGTATATATATCGTTATATATTAATGTACAAGTTATCGGTTTGTGCCGTTTTAGTGTGGATCTTTATCTAATGCGGCATTTTCTTACAACAGTAAATAATTTCATGACCTTATCATACACGAATACATCATATGGTCATTTTCTTAAAATCTAGATCGCCCTCTACATCTTTTCCCACCTTCGACTATGGACATATATGATTAGATGTTAACCTATAACAATGTATTGTATGATTATAAATCAAATAAGCAAACTCTTGCTTCAATTTTCTGGGCTTTTGTTCTAGTGTGCTGTGTGCCAATGAATCTCTTGCTTGTAAGGAAATCGATAGTAAAAGACAGAATGACATTTATTTATGTTCGGTAAATTGTTGTCCCTTTTACAGGTGAAGGGAATCAAAGTAGCAGTGGCCCTTCGACTTACTTGGAAGGGTTCACACCTGTGAAGTCAATTGGGTCAATGTCTGCATCATATCTCCTAGTTCCTTCACCAAGTATGCGGTATCTTTCTCCTGCGACATTACAGCTTCCAACATGCCTTACATCAGAATCTCCACCACTTGCCCACCTGTTGCACAGCAAAGGGACGGCGATTCCCCTGGCAATGGGCTATGTTGTCTCCAAAGCCGTCCCACCGGTAAGAAAGGACTCTGCACAGCTCGTCAAGGAGGACAGGCCCTCTGTTCTCTCAGTTAGCATCATTGATCACTATGGAGGCAGCACTGTCACTGTTCAAGAAAAGATGGGCCGCGGGGTCAGCGGCAGCAACACTAGCAAGCAGGCGAGGAACTTCACTCAGGAAACATCAACTCGCGATGAGACAGAGATGCATAATGTGTTGGAAGCCGTGGCCGCTGAGCTGCACTCCCTTTCATGGATGACAGTAAGCCCGGTTTACTTGGATAGGCGAAGTGCCCTGCCCTTCCACTGTGATATGGTCCTAAGGTTGAGGAGACTTCTCCACTATGCTGATCGACATCTCTCTCAACCAACCGAGAAGGGTGATGTAGATGTACCTTAGAGAGGTCCACTAATTCACATATAGTTTTTACACGGGAAAGATAAGGGCTAGATGATGCTCCAATCTCCGTGTCTCTGTATGTATCTGGTAGGTAGGTTGGTGACGGCACATTGACGAGCTCTCTAGCCCGATTTTCCCTTGGTAGCGACTGAGAATACAAATTTCTTGGGTTGAGGATGTAATTAAGTGCGCAGCAATACCTCTTCCTGGATTAGATGTAACATTGCAGAACTGATTTATAATTCAATGGTATGCGCCATCGATGGGTTTGGCATCCTGCCATCGGTTTAGGTTTCAGGTTGCCGCCTAGCCTGCACTTTCTGTTTACCTGCCCTCGGAGGAACATCCTTGCCGTCGCTGCCTATTCTTCTCTTCTCGACAATTTCTTCTTTGTGCCTCACCGACGGCGACGGGAGGCATGACAAGGCACCTATTTGAAGTCTGGATGGCGTGGATTGGTTTCTCCATCCTTGGTAAGGAACCCTAGCTTGATTGGAGGATTGATCTAAGAGTTTGTTTTGTTCTTGATTCTTTCTTTCTTTGCGTTACGTGAGCAATCAAATCCAAAATCATTCTTTCTCCTGTTGAGTTAGTTGCCGATTTGTTTCTTTGCGTGGTTCCCTACTAATCTAATCCATCCGTCCATGGTTCGATTTCCACAAGTGATATGTTTCAGTCACCTACTTATATGGGTAGGTCTCAGTCCACAATGATGCATGTTACATCTCCCGGTCCTACCCTTTGGAAAGAATGTTTAGTTCCTCGGATGTCTGGACCAACTCTCTCTAGAGAAACAGAGTTTGATGCATCCATGAGGTCGGTAACATGGGATAGCTCATGGCAACCTGCTCGTGCTGGAGGATTGCCGGACCCAAGCAAGATCCCAGATTTATGTGCTCAAGATGACAGGAAGTATGCCTTTGAGCCACTTTTCATACTAGCAGAGCCTGGGTCTGTTGATTATAATGCTGCAATGGAATCCTCAAGATCTGGAGTGGATGCAAGTGGCAGTGGGGTTTACAACTCAATTTCAGGTGGTGGCACTGATAGTGGAGCAAGCCCTCTACTCGAAAGGTCTGAGAGTGACAATGCTACAAGTCTTCATTGTTGTTATGGTTGGACTGAGGACTGGCGATGGTTAGTATGCATCTGGACAGATTCTAGAGGAGAGTTATTGGACAGCTTAATATTTCCTTTTGGAGGTATTAGTAGCCGCCAAGACACTAAAGTTCTCCAAAGCCTTTTCGTCCAAATTCTGCAGCAGGGTTGTCAAATAATGTTGTCTTCACCTGAGGCTAGCAATACGAGACCAAGAGATGTAATAATAACCCGTATTGGAGGTTTCCTTGAACTTGAAATCCAGGGTACTGATCACTTTTATCATAAACTCTACCTTTTATTTGTTGGACAATAATGTGTGATTATCTTATATATTTTGTATGTAGAGTGGCAAAAAGCCATATACTCTTTTGGCGGTAATGAAGTTAAGAAGTGGCCTGTGCAGTTACGACGATCTATACCAGAGGGTATTCCACCAAATTCTAATGGGCCAACACTCCAGCAACAAGATATGGGCTTAATTCAGGACAGAAACATGCCTTCCTCACCAAGCCCTTTGTACAGCCCTCATTCAAAATCTGGCTTCATGAAAGGTGCACTGGGGCAGTCAGGCAACAAAAAGCAGATCCTAGTTGAACAAACTGGAATGGACAGTTCAAGGGGTTCATTGCACTTTGTTCGCAGCATCAGTTTAGTTGCAGTTTCCCAAGATCATTCATTGCATCTCACATGCCAATCGGATCTGTTGACCAGGCCTACTTCTGGTAAGTATTGGCTGTATATATATCGTTATATATTAATGTACAAGTTATCGGTTTGTGCCGTTTTAGTGTGGATCTTTATCTAATGCGGCATTTTCTTACAACAGTAAATAATTTCATGACCTTATCATACACGAATACATCATATGGTCATTTTCTTAAAATCTAGATCGCCCTCTACATCTTTTCCCACCTTCGACTATGGACATATATGATTAGATGTTAACCTATAACAATGTATTGTATGATTATAAATCAAATAAGCAAACTCTTGCTTCAATTTTCTGGGCTTTTGTTCTAGTGTGCTGTGTGCCAATGAATCTCTTGCTTGTAAGGAAATCGATAGTAAAAGACAGAATGACATTTATTTATGTTCGGTAAATTGTTGTCCCTTTTACAGGTGAAGGGAATCAAAGTAGCAGTGGCCCTTCGACTTACTTGGAAGGGTTCACACCTGTGAAGTCAATTGGGTCAATGTCTGCATCATATCTCCTAGTTCCTTCACCAAGTATGCGGTATCTTTCTCCTGCGACATTACAGCTTCCAACATGCCTTACATCAGAATCTCCACCACTTGCCCACCTGTTGCACAGCAAAGGGACGGCGATTCCCCTGGCAATGGGCTATGTTGTCTCCAAAGCCGTCCCACCGGTAAGAAAGGACTCTGCACAGCTCGTCAAGGAGGACAGGCCCTCTGTTCTCTCAGTTAGCATCATTGATCACTATGGAGGCAGCACTGTCACTGTTCAAGAAAAGATGGGCCGCGGGGTCAGCGGCAGCAACACTAGCAAGCAGGCGAGGAACTTCACTCAGGAAACATCAACTCGCGATGAGACAGAGATGCATAATGTGTTGGAAGCCGTGGCCGCTGAGCTGCACTCCCTTTCATGGATGACAGTAAGCCCGGTTTACTTGGATAGGCGAAGTGCCCTGCCCTTCCACTGTGATATGGTCCTAAGGTTGAGGAGACTTCTCCACTATGCTGATCGACATCTCTCTCAACCAACCGAGAAGGGTGATGTAGATGTACCTTAGAGAGGTCCACTAATTCACATATAGTTTTTACACGGGAAAGATAAGGGCTAGATGATGCTCCAATCTCCGTGTCTCTGTATGTATCTGGTAGGTAGGTTGGTGACGGCACATTGACGAGCTCTCTAGCCCGATTTTCCCTTGGTAGCGACTGAGAATACAAATTTCTTGGGTTGAGGATGTAATTAAGTGCGCAGCAATACCTCTTCCTGGATTAGATGTAACATTGCAGAACTGATTTATAATTCAATGGTATGCGCCATTGATGGGTTTGGCATCCTGCCATCGGTTTAGGTTTCAGGTTGCCGCCTAGCCTGCACTTTCTGTTTACCTTGAGGCTTTGTTTGGCAGCGCCGGGATCGACCGGGATTGGCCAGGATCGGCCGGGGAACATCCCGCCCGGGATATAATTCCCGGCCCAGCTTGTAGCGTTGCTTGGATGACACCGGGATCGAAAAAATACCAGCCCGTTCCAACCCAATCCACGGGGTTTTCTTCCCACTCGGCCGAAGCGTGTTTCTTCCCTTCGTGTGCGCTCACGACTGGCACCGCCTCGGCTACTCGGTCCACGGAGTCTTGAGCTTTGGCGCCGCCTCCCTCTCTCCCACCTAGACTCGATGTGGCGTCGTCGCCGCCCTCGGAGGAACATCCGCGCCGTCATTGCCCTATTCTTCTCTTCTCGACAATTTCTTCTTTGTGCCTCACCGACGGCGACGGAGGCATGACAAGGCACCTATTTGAGTACTGGGTGGCGTGGATTGGTTTCTCCATCCTTGGTAAGGAACCTAGCTTGATTGGAGGATTGATCTAAGAGTTTGTTTTGTTGTCGATTCTTTCTTTCTCGCGTTTCGTGAGCAATCAAATCCAAAATCATTCTTTCTCCTGTTGAGTTAGTTGCGATTTGTTTGTGCGTGGTTCCCTACTAATCTAATCCATCCGTCCATGGTTCGATTAGCTTCTTGTTCTTCTGACAAGGTCGATCTGAGTTGACCCCATTGGACTTGGTGCCCAAGGTGCGGGTGCTGCTTATTTTCCAAAGTTGAACCCCATGCCCCACGTTAAGTCCCCGCCTGATGATCGCTCTTAGGAGAACTTGATGTACTCTCCTTAGGCAAAGGAGATATATTGTACAATCTTGCAAGTGTGTTTTTTTTTGGGTTTAGGGGTAATGGCATTGTTGATTTATATACTTTTTCTAGTAGGTATCTTGGGATTGGAACTTCGTGAAATTAGTATTTGATATGCTCGAGTTCCTGCTAAATGTGTTATGATAATCCAGAGTCTCTGCTGGTTTTGGTCCTCTAAATTCCTTTTGAGTGCATTTTATCTGAACTGGATGTGTATCACTGTGTTTCGGAAAGCGGTTACTTGTGTTACGAAACCGACTCTTTTTGCTAGGGTTCGTATTCTAGAAACCGACTCTTTTTGCTAGGGTTTGTATTCTAAGTTTTTGGGCTTATCCCCAATAGCAGTATCTCTGTAAGACTCTAGGCTATACAAAGAAGCATAGCAAGAGAATATGTAAGGAATACCAATATGAAATATGTATCATCAGTTTTTTTTTTTTTTTTTGAACTGGAACTGCACGATTCCATTAATCAGGATGCACGGCTAAATCGCCAGCCACTGCAGTTATTACATAACTTGGGAACTGGTCATTCATTACCATATTCCAGGAGCTCCCTCTCTCACACGTAGTATCTATTTGTTCTTCTATATTCTAGTAGTCTTTATAGTTTCGCAGTATCTATTTTGTTCTTAGTTGTCTTTATGGTTTCGCCACTGGCCTTTGCTCGGTTCAATACCTGACTTGGCACCACGGGTTACTTCCTCCGTTTTACTATTAGGTTTAGAACATTATGCTATATTTGTCTATGGGTTTGGGATAGATCTGAACAAACGCTTGGTTGGGTCTGAAAAGTTCGATCTTGAATTGGCAGACCTGAATCTGGTCCGAAAAATTCATTTCATTAAATTTTTTTTATTATTTTAATTCTTTTTGAAATAAAAATTAATATTTAATTTATTTTGAGAATTTTAAAATAATTTTTATTTTAATTGTATTTTATCGGACTTTCATGCTGGGAGTATTTGTTTCAAATATTTGTTCGTTAAGGGTGTTTAGAGTATAATTTTTGTAATTTTTCTTTCTCCTACTTAAATACTTCGAATTTCGAAGGTTAAATCATCGTGTCATGTTATTTAATATGATTGTATATATATATGATAATTTCTCATGAAGTATTCATTAAATTTAGTGTTTTTTTATCTGACTCTGCGCATGTTGTGCCGTGGATAAAATATAGCGAAACTGAGGGGAGTTGTGTGCACTCAACGAACTCCATCACGCGCAGGCTCCATCGTGCCGACCTTTTCGATCTCCGTCCGATCGATCCCATCCTGCGATCGACGTGCCACATTGCCACCGCCGCTCGTGAAGGAAGAGAAGCCGTCGGCGTCCGATCTGGAGCACTCGTAGTTGCTGGCGAAACTCAGAAAGGCGAGGAAGGTGGTGGAGGCCAGGATCGGCGGCAAATGGCAGGCGGCCCTCGTCGTGTCCAGCGCCGGCTCCACTCACTTCCTCGTCGAGCCCTTTTCGAGGGCCCCCGACGGGACGTCCGTCGTCCTGCACTGGTCGGGCATCAGCCCGGCCACCACGGCCGTCGCCACGAAGAGCCCGCCCAACCACGGCCCCGTCAAGAAGCCCAATCCTGCGCATCATCCCGCCGCCATCATTGACGACGACGGCGACGGCGACGACGCAGCTAGACTATCACCAGCCGCTGCACCAATCCCGATCAGCCCCGGCAATGACTGAGGACGACAACGACCCCTCCCCCTTGGGCAACAATATGGTCGTGCCGATCCGGAAGCACCAATAGCAAGGTCGATTAATTTCTCCGCTCCGAAACGGATGCATCCGTAAAATTGATAACAAAAGATCTTTTTTTAATTGTTGAAAGAGATAACTTCTTGTTTTTTCGCCGAGATAAACCATGTCCAAACTGACATGATGACATCTATGCTCTACGACCATCGAAAATTTTACTCGTACGGTGAAAATAGTCAGACTCGTTTGCTGCAACGACAAACAAATCAATGTATAGCCAGTCACCCGTATGCTAATCGGGTGGCACACCAGCGCCTAATCGCCAGCTAGACGGAATAAATCGGCTAGGACGGGAGAGCCGCGCTAGCGCGTAGGCGGAGCCTAGGAAAATACTGTGTATAACAACCGACTTGAATAGGCATCACATGGCTTGTAACAAGTGCCACCAAGGACCATTCAGTCAAGATCTACGACTAAAAAAAAAACAGTTGTATACCCGCCGTGACTTCATTGCGGGGACAAGCGCGTCTCAGATGCAATGCACAGGGAACGCACGAAATGAAAGTCAGACGAAAAATATAGGTAGATTTCAAGGAAATCGAGATAGAAATCCACCTGGGCTGCCTCTGATTACTAGAATAACAAAAGGAGTAATTAATTATAAACTGGCAAGTAACATAAAGGAATTTTAAGCATTGTAAATCAAGAACGGAACCTTGCCCAATCTGATTATCTTCTTTCGTATACGTGCATGTAACCTTTTTGCTGCGAACAAGCACATTTGTAAAACAAACATCGATCAGGAAACGGAGCAGCTATTTCTTAGTCTATATGTAAGACCTCTACATTTCTCTTGCAACGAAGCTGTAAAACTTGCTAAGAGCTGACTGTGGAAACCATTTCATATTCACTCGACTTCCTGTTCCTGGAACAACGGAAGAAGGCACCCCCAAGCCGCTGCTGGAAGAACAGAAGCACCGACAGCAGTATTGCTCCACAAGGTATGACGATGTCCCATGCGAGGCTGAAGAGATCATCATGAGGGCTTGCATACATGTAAGATGGTCTCAGGCTGGGCACGAAATGCTTTGTCCTGAACGCATCATACACATGAGGTAGCGCACGGATTATGGTGCTTCCAATGTAAAATCCTGGGGAAAGGGCTCTAACTTTGGAGTCTAAGAACGCATTTAAGATAACCTGAGGTAGCAAGAATCCGTCGAGTATCAATCCCCCGTAGGACACAAGGTCCTCCCAGAATGCATGTTGAACCGGAGCCATGCGAGCAACCTGCCTTAGCATCCTTCGACTATGGTTAAATCTCATGTGAACAACCCAAGTTACAGCTCCCCCTATGATGTACAACAGCAAGCATACCCAGAGCACTTTCCTCTCTGCAGCCCATGACTCGTCTTTGCTTCCATCCACCGACCGTGCAGACCATGCCAGCTGAAGAAGGCGCAACTGCAGTATAAAGGTTGCCATGGTAATGATTCGCACCATAACTTCATTCACCTCAAGCCAACCACCATCTGAAAGTGGAACAGTCTGTTTGCTGCTGTTCTTGAAAAGAGCCTCAAAGTTCAGCACCAGAGGTATCATGTAACCCAAAGCGAGAACAACAAGCATGGTGATCGACATGGCAGGAAGCGCTTCAGGGACCTTCCTGACATGGAACAGCTGCACAGCAATGAAGACACATGATAGTGTCATTGAGATCAGGGCCATGGTGCTTTCCAGATCCATTCTCCATATCGATTCATCCAGTTGGCCTGTGTACATCCCATATGAATCAATGTCCAGTGCTTCAAAGAAAAGAGGATCAGTCTTCTTCCTTAAGCTTCTAATTGTCCCCTTCACATGCTGTGTTACTTTTGTATCCAAAGAAGCGAACTGAGCAGTTACCAGAATTTCACAGTCTGATGTGACATTAACCTCTCGGCAAGCGATCAGGCACAGGGAGCCTGTCTTAGTATCATAAACACCCTCCGCCGAGATATGTTGACGATGAAATGTTTCTAGTGACCAAGTTCCAACATAGTGAATGTCATAGCTGACATTAAGCAGCCTCTGCTTCATCTCCACCATTGCATGATTAGAGAAGGGACTCAAAACCACCAAAGAGTTCCCATCGTATAACATTGACCCAATTGTGACCGGTGATGCATATCCAGAACCCCCTCCAGTCTGCAAGTGGAACCGGAACGTCAAGTCCCTATATGAATTGCTATCAGGGAACTTTCCCTTCCTCTTCTTGTTCAGGCCAGACTTCTCGTAATACTTCTTTGCCTCATCAACCTTAGTGTAGTTATACTTCAAACCAGCAAAATTGCCACTTAAGTTTGGAGGGACTGCATTAGAACGTCCAGCAATGCCCTCACCGCTTTTCAGGCTCGTATTCGAAACCAACCCTGCAGCAAAGCTCCGTTCCTGAATCGACCACACTGCCGGGAACCAGAAGCTCATCCCAATCCCACACCCCCCCACTGCCAAATCCGCACGGTGGGAAGGTCCTGAATTCACCACGTGACACCCTTTGAGGCAAAGCCGGTTACCATTCTGGTCCCAGAACCCCTCCGCCACAATCGCCTTCTCGCCAACCATAAAGTAATACATTGAAAAATCTGTCTGGTTCGAGAACACCACATAAGCACGCACGGCACCATCATCGGTGCAGTGCATCCGGTTGACAAACATATACCTTTGGTCACTTTGGTGAAGCCCCAGCGAGGAGGCGCTCGACTCGCTACCGTTCCCGTAGTCCAGCCTAAACCCCGTTTTGAGCAGCGAATTGAGGTGGGCGCACGAGAAATTCCTCCCCTCAAACACCTGTCGCGCGTCACGCCCATCTGCGGGCGGCTGAGGGCAGGAGGCGCTCTCCGTGTAGGCGTATCCCTCCTCGGCGTAGGCGAGGAGTGAGACGGGCTCGAAGGAGTTGAAGGAGTCAGTGTTCTCGAGGCGGCCGGTGACGAAGGAGTGCGTCAGGTTAGCGGGGCTGGGGTAGTGAACGCGGAGCACGACGCGGAGGAGGTGCACCGGCGAACCGTCGACCGCGCGTCCGGAGCCGGTGCCGACCATGCAGAGCTCACCGGACGCGGTCGAGTAGTACCCGTCCAGTTTGAAGTTGACCGAGCCCCGGCGGCCGACGAAGCGGGGGAGGCGGGGCCGGAAGCGGTGCGCCTGGCCGTTGTACTCGAAGAGGTGGCGACCGCGGAAGGGGCGGCGGCCGCCTGAGACGGTGAGGGTGGCGGAGACATGGAAAAGGGAGGCGTCGGTGGTGCGGAGGACGGAGGAGGGGAGGAGGGAGAAGGAGCGGGGGAGGAAGGAGGGGTCGGGGCCGAAGAGGCGCGCCCCGCCGCCGGAGAAGTAGCCAGTGGAGACCTGGAGGGTGGGGAACAGGGCGGCCGCGGCGGAATCGTCGTTGCCGGCGGGGAGGTCGGGGCCGGCGGGGAGGGTAGGGCAGCCGGCAGAGTAGGAGGTCGCGGCGGCGGCGGCGGCGGCGGCGGTGGTGGAGAGGGCGGCGGGGATCAGGAGCAGCAGCAGGAGGAGGACAGGGTAGGGGTTAGGGTTAGTGGGTGGTGGCGCCATTGGGTGGGTGGTGGAGGAGGAGGTGGTGAGTGAGATCTCTTCTCCTCTCCCGTTTGGTTTTGGGGAGGCTTGACTGTGGGGTTTAAACTACGGGGTAGATGGGAATTTTGAATTTTTATGTTATTTTCTCTTTTTATTCGAGTGATCATTCATACTCTCTTTCTCTCTCTCTTCTTAATAAGTTAGTAGGGAGGAGTAATAACCTGGGTCCGCCGACACAACTGGTGAGGCATGGAGCATGTCAGCATGTCAGTGATCTTATTTGAGGCATAGGCATCGTTTGGAACAAGGTGGATTTTCCTGATTCTTAGGAGATTTGAACCGCTTCAAGTGAAATTTATGTAAAAACTATGTCAAATTCCTACATTCTAAATATGGCTTTAATACGTTGGTGAACGTGAATTTAAAACAGTGAACAAATTTGCTCGTATTTTGCTTCGCCAGTGTTTTGCTGTTCATAGAGGAACAAGAAAGAGCATGGATTGGGCCTTCTGTTTGTGTGGAAATCGGTTTAGATAAATCAGCAAGTAGTACATTTCAGAATAGATCTTGTACCATATCATTGGCATCTGGATATCAACCAGAGCTAAAATCAAATTACAGTGAATTGCATCAAAATTGTGAGACAAAACTGTAGCTGTCAGTGGGAAAAAAAACTGTTAGTTCGGTTCAAAATTACTTTAATTATACTCGTTAATTGATTAAACATTAAAATAAACCAATTTCATATGAAATTGGATTTCGCTCTGACTCAACTCGTTACTTCGTTCTAAAAATACTTTCAAATTATAAATAAAATAATATTAAATTAAACTAGATATCCACACGTACCGCCAGCCATGCCTCCTACATCGGACGATTGAGACAGATACCCTCGAACGGATCGTATCATCCAAATAGATCAAAGCAGGCGGGAGTATAAGAGCATCATCTTTCTTAATAAAGATAAGAAATCACATAATGGACTACGGACACACACAAACTGGCAGATAATCTGGTTGAGATCCCAAGAACGAATAAGACAGGGGTCAGCTGACAAACTTCATTATATTTTTAGACTAAGATGGTGACATCAATCATGCATGGACGGCAATTCAGGTATCAAAATCCCACCGGTTACTGGAATTTCCGATGAGAACCGGGATCCAAAATACCGACTAGAATTCTTCAAATTTAAATTCAAATTCAAAATCCCGATGATTAGATTCCAAATTCAAATATCAGTAGTAGAATTTCGAACAGTTTTTCTCCAAGATTTCCGGTTACTAGCACGTAACAGGATAACGGCCTCCGACTGGGATTTGGTCTGGTACTGGGTTTTGAATCTTGGACGGCATATGCTGCGGACAAGGGCTCCGCAGGTATATAACCTCGTACAATGGTAAAAATATGGTACCTAAATACATGGATGCCATTTTAAAGTTTACCGGCAGAGCTAGACAAGATATTTACATAGGCTACTTACATGAAACAGTTAGGTTCTCGGGCATAATTTTGCCGCGGCTCCTATCCAGCTGAAGATAGGAGCAATAAGAATCGCTTCAATGGCAAAATTATTACTCCCATTTTGTCTAGATAGCACGCAGACTCAATCCCTTATAGCCTCAATGTGGTGTCTGCTGTCGCTCTAGAAGCTCCAGATTTCGCCTTCTCGGCTAGGAATTTGTCACAATCTGCTCCCTTCACAGTGAACTCCATCAGCAGCTCCTCAAATAATCTCTTCAATGAGGCCTTAAACCTCACCGAGCAACTCTTGTCACCCTCGTCGACATCCTGCACCCCATCTCCAACAAGACATCCCACTTGGGCACCCTCCAGGTAGGCTCTGCAAGCTACAAGGATATTGCACCCGTACCTGCGGAAATGGCCAGCAACAAAATCCTCGAAATGCTGCAGAGAGTGCATCCACATTAAATTTGCAGGTACCACAGCTGTATATGAAAGAATACACGACAATAGCTTCACCACAAATTGTACTCCTCAATAAGATAGATGTTCACTAGATGTACACAGATCTATCATATTAGGAGTCCATGCCAGTTATCAACTTGACATGGTTACATTGGTTCCCAAAAGCTTTGGTATTGTTATGGAAACAAGTAGTCCTTTTGCAGTAACTAGGATAAGCACAGAGGTGTATTCATACCTTTGGTGGATTTCGAAGAGAATACAGCATCGTCCTACAGGATAGCAGGAAAGTATCTTCATTATATGTCAGGGATTTCTTCTCCCCTTGAGGTGTGTTAGCTTGATTAGCATATCCAGGCTCATTAAAATAAGGCTTGGCATTCAAAACCAAAGCCTGAATAGAGACCAGGACCTGCAGCATGGTTGAATTGGATGGATTCCACTTCTCGCATCCATTACCAGACCAGGTGTTTAAGAGGCTAAGGCACACCTTCCCACAAGCATACAGGTTGGGATTAAGCCGCAACCCACCAGAACGGTAGTTCACCAGCTGCATACAATTAACTAATTATTGCACGGTGCTTAAAAGTAGACTGAAGCAAGAAGAGCAATCATTGATGGAGATGAAGTCAATGGAATCTTACTGGAGGTACACATGGATATTGAGGAGGGAAGTAAATGTCAAAGAAGAAGAGCCCGTCATGGTAAGGAGTGCCTGCTGGTCCCATAATGACAGCTCTAAGCAGGTCCATTCTATCCTCGTATGCCCTCACAAATATAGCATCTATTCAATTTGGAGAAAAACCCAAAACATAATCATAAGAGGCCCTTATGAATACAGTGTCTTCTAACGACAGAAGGAAATTTCATCAAGACAAAAGGCACTTGAACTAGTAATGGCATGTTGCATCAAGCATGATACTAATCAGAAACAATAGTACCAATATAACGTTCATAAAAATTTGAGCATAAGAAGCAATAGCTAACTACCTGGTAAAACGTTTTCTAGGACTTTCCACTCGTGCTGAATACGCTTCGCCCAGTCTTTTGATGGCTGTCGAGAGGACAGCTTAGTATTGAACTATGATGACAAAGGATAGACAGAGCATGCCAAAACCATTACCTTCTTCACCACCTGAACTTTTCTTAACTCTGGCTTTGAATAAAAATGATCATTATGATCATCAACAGTATCAAATTGCTTAAATGCATTGTATTTTTCATCAATTCTATCATCCACGATCTTTGTGGGTTTGGTCTTATTTGACATCTCAGCGGCAGTCTTCTGCAGCCATGGTAAAGGAGCTTCCACACCAGGTGGAATATCCAAGTCATCAAACTTGGCAGCCAAACTAAAGTTATACTCGCTTTCAAAAAGTGCAGCATCGTAATCATAGTCATCATACTCATCTTCATCATAAGTATAGTCTTCTTCAAACGCCTCAAAAGGGTACTCATCATAATTGTGGTAAA
The DNA here is from genome assembly GCA_036346395.1 of Hsuehochloa calcarea. Classification (NCBI taxonomy): domain Eukaryota; kingdom Viridiplantae; phylum Streptophyta; class Magnoliopsida; order Poales; family Poaceae; genus Hsuehochloa; species Hsuehochloa calcarea. The sequence goes on along the minus strand of CM070601.1, from coordinate 11,435,636 downwards.
CTGGGTTATCTTGAAACATTTTCAGCCCACCTAATACATCAGTGTTTTTTGAAGCATAGGTGCTTGGGCCAGCAATGTCATCAGCCAAACTACTCTGGAATTGTTCCCACAGAAAAGCATCTCTCAGAGTGGCATGATATAGAAAGCAAATAATATAAAAGGGAAAGACATGAGGGAATTTACCTTCACATGCTTTGGCCAATCCATAGGATATCCAACAGCTTGTTTATTCTTATCAACTAATGATTTCTCACCAATAATCACAACTCCATCAGGATCATCATCACCATCAATTTCAATTACTTCATGAGGAACAACCTATTGATTCAGTATGTAAGAAAATTCAAGCAAACCATTCTATAGTTAAATAATATTCTATTACGAAAATGTTATATGAATGTAGTTGATCTTATACAGGAAATCCCATGCCTGGACAGAACATAATATGTGCAAAAAATTCAGAAGAAGCACAATGTCTAAACGTCACGCAGTTATGAGCCAATCAGAATAGTTTCCACAATTTTAATTTTGGTTCTGCAATCAACAACACCCCTTTTCATACAATATGGATGTAACATGTAAGGTGTTCACAAGCTCTGTAGTTGCCAAGTTAAATGCTCTGTGTAGGCAATTGGCATTGGCATTTTGAGGGCTACATAGTCCTAAATCAGATGATGACTAAACCAGAATTCCAGAAGCACAGAAAGACATTATTAAAGAATTGAGGAACCTAACAGAACAAAACCACAAATAAATCAAATACAAGACCGCTTTTAGTTTGCCTGTCTGTACTCCCCACTTCCACTTCTGGTAGCTAAAAATTACAGCAAAGGTACGTCTCCACCGTCAATATCACATGCCACGTGATCATGCGCCTACCTATCCAGATTAGTAAATAACCAAGGTTTTTACTCAACCAATTCATGGTCGACTACCACTCCTCCAAAAAATATATCATCGAATGAACAACCTATACCACATCCTACATTTCATAAAAGCATGAGTTCCAGCTATTCCATCAGAAACCTAATCCACCCCCACCCAAACAGCTTGACATCCATAGCTACAAGGTCAAAACAGGGTGCCATTCCAGAGGGTCCCAAACTCCAGATTGCTTCCCTCCTGCCCGGTGTATGAGCTATAACAAGACAATCAACCCTGAAAAATTATAGTTTTACCAATCAATAAACTACAATTCCCCAATCGGATAGCAATGAGACCTTACTAACACAGGACCCAACACTCAGCACAAACAAGAATCGAAAACCCTATAGAATATCAAAATACAAACGCAATTAAAATTCAGCAAACATAAAGAGGCACCACACCTATTTCCTAACACAATCACAGATCATCAACCCCACAGACCAGCCCCAATCCATAATTCTATAAAGAGCTATAGACAACTTGTGTCAATCGCGCAGCCTGGAATCAGCAACCTTAACTCAGCACGTAAACATTAAAAAGGATCGCCCAATCCTTCCTCCCAATACAAGCAGGTGACGATCAACAAACCACATCAAGCGATCACACGCGCCACAACTTCCAGTTCTAACAACAACAAAAACCATGCACCGTACACATAGAAGTAGGGGGCGCTTTTCGGCATCACCTGGCTCCGCTTCCTCTTCTGGTGGCCGGAGCTCCACCCCCCAGTGGCTGCGGCGGCCGCCGGCGACACCTCAACCACGTCGGGATCATCGAACGATGAGCTCCCCGCGCACAGGTAACTCCTGCGATAGCAACACGACCAATCAAAACCGCAACAAAATTAACGGGAAGTGCGAAACGGGGCAGAGAGAGCGGCCGATTAGATCGGCGGCGGGGGAACTCACTTGGAGGCGTGGGTCGCCATCTAAAGCGCAGCCAATGCGATCTCCGTCGATCGCCGGGGGCGGCCGCCGCGGTGGACGCTAGGTTTCCGGCGAGCGGCGAGGTGGGTACGAGGGGAGGGGAGGGGGGGAGGGGTTTGGGTGGGTGCGGTGGGGCGTGGACTGAGTGGACCGGTGACTGCACTCCGGAGAGAGAAATGCATTTATAAGGAAATAAGTTTTCCAAGGGGGATATCCAAAAAAGCGGTACGAAGTGTGGAGAGAACAATATATAGAAAGTTGGAGGGTTCAAAAGATAAGTAGACATGGGTTTCCGTTTGGGTTCAGTGAGGGATAGCCTCGGCCCTCGGGAGCCACCTATTTCATCCGGGTGATTGACGGAAGATCAACGACCGCTAGGGGGCTGTTGGGAGGCTGGATTGTGGGCCTCGGGTTTTCCACGTGGAATTGGAAATCCTCACATGTTCTAATCCCAAGATATTTAAGGCTAATCTTCGCATGTTCCGATCCTAAGTTCTATCGCCTGATACGTCCGTCTCTCACATTGATCGATAGGGCACGTACAGTGAGAGATTAGAGAACTCGATGCAAATTCTCAGCTATAGCCAGCTATTCGATTAGTACTAAACTCTAATATAAATCATGCACGTAGGGTCCGTAGCTAAGCTGACAACCTTTGCATCCTTGCAGTTGTTTGCTGTAAAACTGAGATGAAATTCTCATTATGAGATTCCTACGGTTAGCGAGGCGAATTCGTAGGTGGTAAACTCTAGAAATGTTGAGACGAGCCTTAGCGGTTAGCACATAAACTGGACTCATACATGGTTCGTTGTGTCAGCACAGGGTTGCCTGTGAGGGTAGCTACATGCAATGAGAGATCGGTGATGAAAAATGAAATGGTAGCTTGTAACTATAGAAAATCCATACATAACTCAGGGTGATAGCATTAGCTATGTTTGTATTTCACACTGTAGTAGTACAGGACTACAGGTACAACATATATAAAGCTGCTCAGTCAACTATACAGACAGATAACCACACACATTTACATACTTCACATTCTCGATCACCAGCTGCCTCTACCTAGCACCATCTCAGTTCAGCAATCATGCGCAAGTGTTCCCAACTTACAATAGACATGACACAATATAAGTAGCATACACCATGAAGCATTTTATTGGGAATGCACGAGCATCTATATACATGTACATTTAACATATATTTGAGTCCCAGTTTTGTTTCAAATCTGCAATGCCGGTGTGGCATTGTGGTATCGTTACCGACGCAGGAGGCACGCCTGCTCTGAGTATCGTTACTGGCTGCAAGCGATCCCAGCTTCAGAGAAGGTGGCGACAAGCTTCGGCATTAGCTTGCCAAGCATTATCTTGAAACCAGTTGAGCAGCTCTTGCAGCCGTCGTCTGATATGTATGTGCTGTCACGCGCATGCCCGACGAGATCGCCGCCAAGATAAGCCTCACAGGCATCTAGAATGGGCGGAGCGCGGCAAGTGAAGTGCTCCTTGACAAACTTCTCAAAATGCTGGATGAAGATAAGGGATAGAGACCCATCAATATTCAATACACATATCTTACTTCTTAAGAGTGAGGTTACAGAGAAAATATGCTTAACGCGTGTGAAGTTGTAGGTTGACAAGGAGATGCATGTGAGATACATCAATACACATCAAGCATTAATACACTATACTCAAAGCTCGTACCATTCTGAATTCTAAGCAGCATTTACTTCTATAATTTAATAAGTGCTTCAAATTCAGTTGAACCATATCAGTTGTTTCAAAATAGGTGTATAAGAGATTTTCAGAATTTATTGTATACAAACTTTTCAGAGCTGATGACTTACCTTTGGTGGTTTGTGTAAAATGTACATCATGGACTTGCATGACAGCAGGAAAGCGTTCTCATTGTAAGTGATGGAGTTCTTTTCTCCATCAGCTTTCCCCACAAATTTGTCATAGCCCGCCTCATTGAAGTAAGGCTTCTCATTGAGTACAAGAGCCTGAAGGGATAACAGCAGCTGAAGAACAGTTGAGCTGTCTGGATTCCACACTTCATTACCGGTTCCTGTCCATGTCTTGAGAAGGCTTAGACATACTTTGCCTGACTCATACAAGTTTGGATTCAGGCGGAGGCCACCAGAGTGATAGTGAACAGACTGGAAAAGAAGGTTTCCAAAGTTCTTTACTGTTCAGCAGTGAGGCAATCTCGACTAGAAGATAAATGCAAGGGCAACAGAAAGGAACAACTTACAGGTGGTTCATGGGGATAATCAGGTGGAAAGAAAATATCAAAGAAAAATAGATTATCATGATAAGGCGTCCCAGCTGCCCCAACAATGCAAGCCCTCTGAAGATCCATCCTTTCCTCATAAACTCTCACATGAATACCATCTGCATAGTAGAAACAAAGAACACTATGTAAATGATCTATTAGAAAATATATTCCATCATTATTTGAGAAATGTTACTTTCTACTAAATCTAATAACTAGAATGAACTATTGTCTTACTATGTAACCTGTCCTTGCATACAAGTGATTTTGAAGCCAAGCTAATATCAGAGGGATAATCTTGGACATATAAAAATGCCAATGTACATTCAATTTGTTTAGAATGTTCTTATTTCTGAAATGGCAACTTTAAAATTTTATGCAAGTTTCTAATTACGAAGGTTTACATAGTTCTAGCTGTCATTTTTTGGACTTCTTTAGTTTTATAAGCAAGGGAAGCAAGAACTCCCACAAAGAATGCATGTTCTGTCCACCATCATTATACATTCCATTGTCCATCTTTAACAGTTTGACAGCTCAATAAACTCCTCATACTGAAATAAATAATAGATAAGGTGTCCCACACAATACAGCTATAATGAGATATGCCTTTCTAACTTCAGCCATCTCCTTCAAACAAGACTGGTTACTTGAGACAGGGACCCTTACATGTTATGCTATCCTGTGGAATGTAGAACATTTCAATTTATTCCTAATTTCAACCACAACGGAAGTATTTAAGCTCACGTCATCACATGTACATGTAATATCGAAATAGAGAGTGATGGCATATGTGGATTATCAATACTAAGTTATGATAGTCTCGAAAAATTATACTGAGTTTATAATAAACAGATGCCAAAATTTCAGATGCAATGACAAGATTCAATTTCGTGAAGAGGTGTAATTGATAAATTATAAAGCAAGAGAAAAACACACCTGGTAAACCATTTTGTAAGACTGACCATTCCTGTTGTATCTTCTTCAGCCAACCTCTTTTAACCTACATAATGGAAATTAACTATTATAACATAGAATTTGCAAGCTGATGCAATGTTGCTTGGAAAAAAAGAGAGGAGAAAGTTGCACTATGTAATGCATTACATTTTCGTGGCCATTTTCCTTCACAAAGCGGTGATCAGAACAGTCCACCACAACATCAAATCTTTTTATACCATTTTCTGAAGGTAGAGTTGTCTTCTCAATCTGCATCACCAACCCCATGACCTGTTTTGTTTCAGAAAATTCTTTTGCAGATAGCTGTAATTCTGCTGTCTTCACAATTTGATATTGAGGATCGGCAGTAACCTGAAAGAACAACTTCATCTTGGAGTTATGAAAATTAAACTTCAAATCTTTAGCGTATAGCGACAAATAAAACTTACCGGGCTAGAAGATGTAGAACCATGAGCACCAAACAAACTAGAGGCCACATTTGTCAGAAAATCAAAAGCTATTTTGGGAAATAGGAAAGCAGTGGCTTTGCGCAAGGATCCAGTGCAGTCTTCAGCAGACTCTTCCAGAGCATTCTGATTGAAAACATTAAGTTGTCGCTTAAATTTCAATACGTGCAACTAATAATCAGTACAATGGAAGATGTAAACAGAAGCGGACCTTTGTATCCTCATGGTGCATTTTCTCCTGCTCAGCCACGTCTACCAAATCAATAGCAGTATGTTCCTCATTCATGGATTCTAGTAAATTATCTAGAACCCTATCTAATCCAATTATTTCGAAACACTGCACCTGAAATTGGTACAAGGGAGAAAGATATGTTACCAGTAGCCTGACCAGACCCATATCTCTCGTCAAAGATGGGAAACAAAACTGATAATAAAGCAAATCAAATCAAAAAGGAAGAAAGTCTATTTCGAAAAAAGAGAGGAAGAAAGACAACTCAAATTTAAAGCTTACCTTGGATATCACACCACTAGCCCATTGGACTTCAATGCCTTCATCCTTATACCCAAGAACATTGCCAATACATGATAAGAAACTAGATGAGGTATCCAAACCTACCCTGCTAACTGTCATGGTTCCATTGGCAAAATCTGCTTCAGACTTTTCTATGTTCACAGCTGATCTAATAACGACTTCACCAGTGCAGAAGGAGAAATCCGGGTGCTCTACTAGCTCATAAGCACTCACTGTCTCCTCAGTGGGGTCACTTGCATATCTGACAATATCATTATCTCCTGAAACAGTCCATTTTACATTTACAGTCCGCTCAAGTGCATCCACATTTTTCACTATCCCAATTCGCTGGCATCTAGCAGCATCCTCTACTGCCAGTTTCTCCAGGACAAATTGCCCTGGCCAAAAATCATGATCACCAAGGGTGCTAACTGGAACCAAAGTCTGGGGTTCTAAACCAAGAGATATACTTCCATTTTGCCATAGAACATCAACAGTGCTCTTTGTCTTGGCAACAACATATGTTTGAGAACATTCTGAATCATAAGTCCCAAAACCCATCTGCATGTGAGAACTGCACTTCCGGGCTTTACTCAGAAAGCAAGACTTGCCAGAATTCGTCCAGAGACTCCCATCGTGATCAGCAGAAAGAGTGCACCAATCACCCAATTGCCAATTAGCATAAGGGAAGTATGACAGCAAAGTGAGGTTCTTTGGGTCCTGAAAGTTTGGAGGACTTGATGATCGATCTCCCCAAACATTTGTCACCGAGGTGATCCAGCTCATATGCACCAGCCCTACATCAACATGAGACACAACACCTTCATCTCTACTGGCCCTCCATGATCCACACAACCATGTTCCTGACTTAGAAACGGAGGGATGGGTAATCCTCACACGTTGGCCTGGATAGTAAAAATAAGGTGCGTCTTCAAAAAGGATTGGAGGAATGGGCTTCAGTACCTCAGAATCTCTTAACAGCATTTCACACTTTGCCCCATCACTGAACACAACAGTAACCAGGTCAAATGCTCTGATCACCCGTCCAATCCATGATCCCATAACCACACAGTCACCAGAAACAAAGGATCTCACTCTCGAAAGCTTCTTGCTGTTAACATCTTTTATTATGTCACCATAACTCGTCTCCAAGTCGACAAACATTGCAACCCCAACAACGCGGCCCAACTGACCTGAGGGATCAGACACAGGGCAGACTATGTCCCCATGTAGAAACCCCCTCTCAAAAGTAAGAAAAGTATCAATCTTACCGATGCTCTCGTCCAAACTCGACAAGATGTCCTGGGCACGGTCGCTGTATGCAAAGTTGCATTCTTCCTGATCCTCACTGTCACTGGTTCCGTATGACTCACTGTCTGAGTCAATTGCAAACAAATCCATGTTTCCAAGCCCTGCAACGTCACATTCGATCATTTTCATCTGGTATCAGACAATCAATATTGTTAAGAAATATTAGGTTAAACGTACGCCCACCTTTTTGGAATAAGCTGCTTACTGATTGATAGTGTGATAAACTGAAGAACAATCTTTAAACAGCAAGTCAAGGATATAAAATACGAAGGCAACCCAACCAGCCAAATATTCTTGCAGAAAATAAAGGCAAAATAGAAGGATAAGAGATCATAATAAGTGAGAAAACCAGTGTTCAGTTTTTCACTGAAAATACAACTACAGGAAAGAGTGGTATTTTGGTAGAACTCACTTGAGGGCCAATGCCAAAGGAGAATTACCCTGGTATAGTTGCAGAAAATAATGATGTAGTACCACTCACTGCCAAAGGAGATTTGCCCAAAATAGCAAATAAGAAATAGTAATATATAGTGCCAAAGGAGATTTGTCCAGGCAGCAATCTGAAACTAAAGCTAGTGCAACAGGAGATTTGCCCAGAGAGCAATCTAAAGCCAAAGCTAATGCCAAAGGAGATTTGCCCAGGGAGCAATCTGAAACAAAAGCAAATGCCAAAGGAGATTTGCCCAGAAGAACTATAGGTAGGTTTTGCCAAAGGAGATTTGCCCAGCAAATCAGACGATATACATGATCGAAGAAATTATCCCAGTAAAGAAACCTCTTACAACTTCCATCAAGCTAAATGAGGATTTCCTAAAAGGGGACTGTTTGGAAATCCCGTCAATACTGATAGGTCAGGAATATGCTCAGGATAGTCGGTCGACAGGATGATGCACTCCGAACTATGGTTTTCTTACAGGGGATACCAACTAAATCAACTGTCACTATCTGAAGTTTTCAGTGCCAAAGGAGATTTGCCCTAAAACAAGGAATTGCTTGTCACCGGAGATATCCCAGAGAGGAAAGACCAACTGAAAGATGTGTTTCCTTTCGATGATCACCAGACATAAGTGGTCATAAGCGTCAAATCAATGATTAATCTGAAATCACATAGAAGAGAATATGCCACCATCCGATGACCAGTACTTGTTAAGAAAGCAACCAAGATAGCAACTTTTCGTCAGAGATGGCTTCACATATGATGAGATCGCAAGAATAGAGTGGTCTTTTCGGTCCAATTACAAAGATCAGCAGACCCTGCAACCATTTCAGAAGGTTAGTCCTACTGTTCATGTTCTTACCAAAACAAAACAATTCAAACTGAGAAAGAGACTAATATATTTACATACTTCAGAAAATACTCTGATCAAGGAAGACGAGACTTTTCAAAAGCAATTTGGTAGCTGATTTCCTTAATCTCTTACTATCTAGACTATGTCCTGGAATGATGTGTGTCAGGAATAAGCATGATTAAAAGTTAAACCAATTGCTTAAATAAAAGCCATGCTGAAAAGAGATTGTGCAGATCAGGATCGTTTTTATTTCTCAGTTACACTCTAGCAAACAATAATGCAGAACAAATATGATATATGATAATATAAAGCATTTCGAGTCAAATGCTTTTCCAAGGTTCGTCACATTCACCAGCCTGGCTAAGGAAATCTCATTCATATGCAAGAAACAGATAACTAATGATAAAAAAATATATAACAAAAATGTCAAGAAGCTATTTTTCCAAAAAGAAGATGCCAAAGAAACTAAAGTAATGTAACATCCCAAAAATGCTTAAATGCAAAAACATGAGATTTTTAAAGCTTTTTGTATGTTATCTATTGTCATTCCGTTTGTCTGCATTTTTTTTAGAGTTATTTGAGTGCATTTTCACTTTTGCTATCATGATTTTATCTATCATCGTGTTAGAATTCCTTAAAACAAATATCAGAATTTTAGCAAATCTAAAATTTTGTTATTATGCCTTTCCCCAAATCTTCCTAGCCTTTTTCTTTCTTCCTACTTTTCCTTTGGCTAACTACTGTTAGTATAGTTCTGGTCTGGCTCGACCAGCTCCTGCACATCCCCTTTCTCCCTTCTTTTCCAAGCCGAGCCAACGCTCGTGCCATCGCTCCCTCTCAACTGCCCCTTCGGTCGAACCATTTTGAGCTATGGTGCTGCAACCCAACCATCTTGGCGCCACATCGCCTATCGCCAGCTCCTGTCACGTCCGCTACCGACTTGGGTCGCTGTCGCGCCCATGCCGCAGCCCACTTCGCCCGGCCACACGCCCATGCCTGGCCTTCTTCCTCTACTTCCCCGACTTCCTTTCTCCTCCTCGCGCGAACAACCCCAATTCGGCCACGGTGCCTCGTCGAATCATCGAGCCACCTGAAGCCCCCCCCCAGCCTATTATCTTTCAACCCTCTACTGTTCCTCCGACCAGTGGCTTGCCGAACCCAGTGCAACCAGGACAACTACTTCGGTCAGTTTCTCCCGACCGACCCAGAGGTAGTTGTGTCTCTCTCCCTCGCTCAGCGTCAACGCATGTCGCACACCTGTACCGCCAACTGCTCTTGTCACCACGGCCCAAGGTTATCACGGCGTCGACTAGTCGACGTCTAGTCGACGCCTTGGCGTCCAGTCGGCCGAAGGGAGTCGTCGAGCTCCTTCGCCTAGGGAAAATGGAGTTAGGCGACGCGTGAAGGAGCGGAGAGACATATCTGGGGGCTTGGAGGGGGGAAACAGCAGCTCACTTCCGCCATCGCCGCCCCTCTTGGTCGCCATCCACACCCCACCACCGCCGTCGCCGCCTCCATTGAGGTCACCTCACTCAGGTCAGTTCACCTCGCGCTGCTTCTCCCTCTTGCGCTACCGCCGCTGCTTTTCCCCTCCTCCTTCCTGCGCTGCTGCTGCTCCTCCCTCTCCTCCCTCCTGTGCTGCTGCTCTTCCTCCTCCCTCTCCTCCTGCGCTGCTGGTGCTGCTCCTCCCTCTCTTCCCTCCTGTGCTGCTGCTCCTCCTCCCTCCTGCGCTGCTGCTCTTCCTCCTCCCTCTCCTCCCGCACTACTGGTGCTGCTCCTCTTGCCTTCTTCTTTGCTCCTCCTCCTGTAGCTTCTTCTTTGCTCTGCTTGTTTGGAATCACCCCGCTTGCTCTGAGCTTTTGAACCTCTGATTTGTGTGCTCCTTTCTTCTATCCTACTCTGATTTGTGTTGTTACATGGTATTTGTGCTGCTCTACTTTGCTTCTTGCCACCGTCTAACCCTCGCCATGGCGGGCGCCTAGGCGCCTAGGCGTCCTGGCGCCCGGGCTCGCCGCGACTTGCCAGAGCGCCGTGACAACCTTGCCACGGCCTTTACTCGCTGTCGCTCAAGCCATCGCACTATGCCGCCAAATCACATCAAATCCTCGCCATGCCAGCTCGAGACCATGTGGTGGCTTCGCCCCAAGCGCATCGTCGCTCTCGGGCAATCTCCATCCCATTGCATATATACATATAGCAACCCCGAGCCTCCCCCCTTGCCTTTCTTCGCCACACCAGACCACCGTACACCTCCCACCGTCAATTGAGTCCGAAGCACATGGTAAGACCAAGCTCTGATTGTCGGTCGTGGCACCACCCTATCGTCGTCGGCGCTCCATAGATCTCCAAGATCCTCCATCCCCATCACTCTATGTTCCAGTCTATCAACAGTAAACCCCATCAAGTCGTGGATTGTCCGATTGAATTGGGACTCTCTAACCGACCAAGTCGTGGACCGTCCGATTGAGTTGAGACTCTCCAACCGATCAAGTCGTAGATCTACCTCTCAAGACTCCAAAAAATCAAGTCGTGGACTGTCCAATTGAATTAAGACTCTCCAACCGATCAAGTCGTGGACCGTCCGATTGAATTAAGACTTTTCAACCGACCAAGTCGTGGACCGTACGATGGAAGGGTTATCAGGAGATCGTGGCCATCCGTTAACTAAAATAAAGTGAGCTTCACCAATATGCATCCAACTCGTTTGAAACCTGACACTCTGCTGGCCAGATTCGATCGCCACACGCCCCATCCTGTCACCTCGGCCATCACTCAACCTGTCACACCATCGGCACTGTGCTGCCAACCTGTCAAAATCATCAACCACTGCTCTGTACTGAGCCACGTCGAATGCATCGCAGGCTCTCGGGCGACCTCCACCTAAGCAGCTATAAATAGCAACCCTGAGCTCCCTCACTGCCTTTGCTCGCCACACCAAACCTCCTACCACCTCCTCTCTTCTTCCATCGAGCCCAAGCTCGTGGTAAGATCGAGCTCCGTGTTTCAACCGTGGCACTGCCCCATCGTCGCCAGCAATCCAGAGCCCCCATGCTCCTCTACCACTGTCACATTGCTTTCCAGCTTACCATCAGTAAAACTCCTAAACTAATTCGAGGTTTTGTTCACAGGAATCGCCGCCACTTCGTTCTTCCTCCCCTCCGGCCAATTGAGCCAAAACCGAAGAATCCTTCACTCCGGTGAGTGGGGCTCCGATTCAGTCCTCCCTAACCATCTCCATACCCCCTTGAAGCTATTCCGAGGGTTGAATGCTACTCATTTTCCTCAGGCCATCACCGCCGCTGGGAGCTTCCCTCGTCGTCACTGTCCACCATCGCCAGACCATCTCCGGCTAGCTCGTGCCCCGCGTCATACCGGTACATTCCTAGTGGCCACTAGATGCTCATGCTCACTTTAGCGGCGCGGAAGCATTGCCAGAGCAACGAATGCGTTGGAGATGTAGTCTTCACGTGTAGTCGAACCTCCTTCCGACCATGTGATCGTGTAGTCTTCACGTGTTGTCGAACCTCCATCGACTACACATAGTCGAACCTCCTTCGGACCACGTGATCGTGTAGTCTACACATGTAGTCGAACCTCCTTTGGACCACGTGATCGTGTAGTCTACACGTGTAGTCGAACCTACTTTGGACCACGTGATCGTGTAGTCTACATGTAATTGAACCTCCATCGACTACACGTAGTTGAACCTCCTTCCGACCACGTGATCGGGTAGTCTTCACGTGTAGTCGAACCTCCTTCCGCCTGGAATATAGTCGAGCCTCCAGGTAGTCGAACTTTCTTCCGACCAGGTAGTCGAAACCCCTTCCGACCTGATAGTCAAAACCCCTTCCGACCAGATAGTCGAAACCCTTCAGACCAGATAGCCGGAACCCCTTCCGACTAGGTAGTCGAAACAGTGAGCAGTACCCAAAACCACAAAGAAAAGGGACACGACTGGTTTCGGGAGCGATTGCTCCTCTTTTGTTTTTCTATTGCCCTCTCAACTTTTTCCCCATGTTGAGTTTGGCTTGCCTCCCCATGGATGTCGTTGCTCCATCGTCATCCTCAAATCCAGCCGAAACCGCGCCACAGCCGATACTCCATCACCGGCGATCCCCGGCTCAATTCCCCGCACATGGAGCAATCGTGCGCCTCCCTCGACCTCCCCCAACTGTCAATTGAAGCACTCCACCACCTAGCCGACGCCTCCACGGCAATCCCTCTGCGCCGCTGATGGCCACGGCGCCAACTCGCCTCCGACCTCCTCAGTTTCCACCAGTAGCTCCGGTCAGTTTCCCCTAAAGCCCTTGAGCTCCTACGCGTGCTACTTCCCTCCCCTCCCACTTCGACACCATCGAACCGCTTCCCCACCATGGTCGACCGCCACTGGCAGCCGCTCCCGGCCATCTCCGGCCACGCCACCATCGCCCACGAAACCGCCTCCTCGCACCGGTTCCGTTTTGCCTACTCACGGCCACCGTCGCTGCCTCCCTCGCCGGCGGTGAGGCCTGTCCGGGCCATCTTCGGTTGCTCCTCTGATGTAGTTTCGACCACTCATTTTCAACCACTGTGTCTCGACCCTACAGTTTTGACCACTCATTTTCGACCACTGTGTCCCAACCCCACAATTTCGACCACTCATTTTCGTCCACAGTTTCGACCACTGTCTCGACCACTCATTTTCGACCACCGTGTCTCGACCTCAGTTTCGACCACCCATTTTCGACCACAGATTCGACCACTCATTTTTGACCACACAGATTCGACCACTTTGTCTCGACCACACCGTTTCGACCACTCATTTTCATCCATTGTGTTTCGACCACTGTGTCTCGACCACACAGTTTCGACCACTGTGTTTCGACTACACAATTTCGACTACTCATTTTTACCACTGTGTTTCGACCACACAGTTTAGGCCACTCATTTTCGACCACTCAGTTCAACCACATAGTTTGGACCACTGAGTTTTGACCACTCAGTTTCGACCACTGAGTTTCGACCAGATTACTTCGATCACATTGGTCTATGGGTTTGACCAGATTATTTCGACCATACTGGTCTATGCCTTCGACCACAATGGTCTATAGCTTCTTCCAGATTATTTCGACCATATTGGTCTAGGATTTTGACCACACTGGTCTATGCCTTTGACCAGGTTATTTCGACTATACTGGTCTATGCCTTCGACCACAATGGTCTATGACTTCGACTAGATTACTCCGACCATACTGGTCTAGGCCTTCGACCCCACTGGTCTATTTCTTCGACCGTACTATTCTATAGCTTTGACCAAATTATTTCGACCATACTGGTCTAGGCCTTCGACCACTAGTCTATGCATTCGACCATGTTGGTCTATGACTTCGACCAACCAGGTTTAAGACCCCTAGTCTAAGGTTTCGACCACCTTGGTCTAAGACTTCGACCACCCTGGTCTAATATTTCTGGTCTAAGAATCTGCATGCTTTGGGACTTTAGGAATGAATGGGTCTTTACGCATATGTGCCCAATTCCAACAGAACCCTTTGTGATCCGAAAGCAGATCTGAGAGTCATACCTAACCGGGTAACCTCTCATCCGAGTAACCCTTTAAGAATGTTCCCTAGACATTCTCTCCCTCTCCATTGGATTCATCAACTTCCTTGGATATACTTTGGCTGGAGTATTTTCTGCATCAACTCCAGATGGGTATGTTTTAGTCTCATCTGAAGCACTTCGTCCGATCAAGTTATCGTTACATATGTTTGCTTTTATTCGAAGTATTTTCGTTTGTTTGAATGTATTTGAATTTATTGGATTTCATTTGGCTATTTTCAGTCGTTCTGGAGTTTAATCGTATTATGCATAATTAGACTCTGAAATCATGAAGGAACAACAGTCCCAACAAGGACGACGCCGGAATCAAGATTGTCAGAATATTGAACAGGATGATTATCAGCACATTGAGCAAGATTATTATCAGAATATCGAGAAAGGCGAATATCAGAATATTGAGTCTTATCAGAACATTGAGCAAGGCGAGTCAATACTTTGATCATATTGCACCTACTTTTTGCAATTATATTATTTTAAATTATAAATTGCATCGCTATGATTTGTACAACTATATTGGTCTAGCTCGTAGTTAATGCCTTAATGATAATTGTGTATAAACTTCCAATCCTTGAACTTGGACATTATCCTTGTCACCGTAGAATTAATGGTTAACATACTAGTTAATAAGTCTGTATCTACTAGTTAATAAGTCTGTATCTAAGTGTCATGCTTAGCCTTGCTTAGATACATTGTCATTCGGGCAATTTATACATTGTCATTCGAGCAATAAATTGCCCGACGACATCCAAACATTTGAAAATGGATTTGGGCAGTCGAGGCTAGAGCCTGGCTGGTATTTTGAAAAGGAAAAAGAATTTCAAATGGGAGAACCTTGAAACTGTTGTAGACTTGGGTGTGTGAAAAAGGGTGAATGTGTATGGGGGTACGTTGATATGGGATGAAAAGCCAGGTTGGAACCCAAGGATTTGAGTTATCCTGGTTGGGAACCACTGGAAGGCTAAGAACTAGGTTGCGAGCCCACAGTCGATTGCCGGTGGGCATATCATGAGGGTTCCACATATTATACTTTGATTCTTCTTCCGCTGCTGTTCTCTGAAAGTATTTGGCCTATCCGGCCATTCTGCAAGCCAAAAGTTGTAAGATATATTTACGTTTTGTTTAAATATTATGCAATAACTCTGCATTTTCGTGATATGTGTTTGAACCAACAATGTAACGGTTCAACAATGTAACTGTGTGTGATATCTACTGATCCAGAGAATGACATAAATTAACACAGTAGGTCCCAAGTTCCAAATTTGGGGTCTGACAAGTAGTAAAGTGCACTCTCAAACACAAAACAGATACCAACTGGACCCAAAATAAGAAGAATCACTTCATAGCTTTTGTGTAAAGTTACTACAATAAACATATTAACGGCTCAAGAGCCAATTTCTGCCACAAAGATCAATCTCACAATAAACAAGAATCGCCATTTGTTTGAAATGACTCTTAACCTTTTTATGCCAGTTGTGTGATTTTTTTCAAACTAGATCAGCCACCCCCATTTCCTTTATTAGGGAAAACAGAATGAGGGCCAAGTTCAAAATACAGTATAGCCAGTGGCGAAGATCAGTGTTACAAAAGAGAGTAAGAGGCCTACATAGCTCACAGAGTATTATAGGCACCAAGGACATGATTCAACTACTTAACAGTCAAGGTAACAAAGTAAGAACAGCTAAATCATCATCACTATCAATACTTTGTAAGAAAAGATCAAATTGATTATAGTCCAAAACACCCAAAAATCAATATGCCAGTTTAACTGGACAGAAAAGCTATTGACATACATAGAAAAAGGGGATAAATTTGAGCTACATGTATGAAAACCGGATAAAAACCAATGAAACTGAAAAATTAGATCTTAACCCCCCAAAACAGTGAATGGTTACAATATAAAAATGGTACAGATAGAAGGATTATTACCCAAAACTATTAGCAAAAATAAAAGATTTGAACTTATATCGCTAAAAATACACACATACATTAAACGTATAAAAAGTTGTTTCCCCAATAGATGTAGAGTGCAACAATAGGATGCCTAGTTTTAGCCAAAACGTCATTAAAATGCCTAAACTGACAGAGCACAAATCAAAACTGATACAATGAAACATCTGAAAGTCCATGCTAAAGCACTAGCATTTGAGGCAGTCGAAATCAATAGTTTCAACCAAAGAAGCAAGACTGGATGATTGAATAAGTCTAGATTACAAAAATTGAAACTTCATCTCAAAAGCCATAAAAGAACCTAAGTAATTATATTTAATCAATTACACGTTCAGGTATAATCAGTCTAATTTGAGGAACCTAGTTTTTCACTTGACAAACTTCGATCTTTCATCTATGACGATAACGACAAATTGATAATATAGTTGCTCAGAAGTAGCTAAAAGGTACTCAAATATGGCGAAATTCATCCCAATCCTAAAACCGACAAAAAAAGGCAACAAACTAAATCCTAATACCCCATACCGTACTCAAATATGGCGAAATTCATCCAATCCCACAATTCTAAAGTGGACCGAAAAATTCAGATGTTTCGCTATAAACTATAAAGAGCTAAAGACATAACACCTGGGACACCCAATTTTTTACCCTGGAAACATGATAGTGATAAAACGATTTAATATCGAAATAACACAAGAAATTCGCTATTGAGCTCATGCGTCCTCGTTATATAAACGAGCACACGGCTGCGGCGGCCGGCAGGTGGTGGTCCCCAGGGTAGGGGCGGGGCGGGCCGGTGGTGGAGCCGGGCAGGCGGAGCGGTGGCCCCTGACGCAGTCAGGGGCAGCAGGCGGCAGCATGGAGGGCAGCCGCGGGGCCTCTGCCGCCGGCTACCACAATGCGCAATGAAGTAAAAAAAACAAATTTAAGACGAAAATGGCATACCTGTGACAAGCCCAAGAACCCAGAACCGATCGCCGAAGAAGAGGAAGCTAACCTCCTCTTCCCCCACGCCTCAATCCATCCCCGAACCCTTCGACCATGGCAACCAAGCTCCTTGATGCCCCGACCGCTCCAATCCCTCAAAGAAAGCAAGAACCAAAGAAACGATCACCACCACCACCTCCTCCTCGGACCGAATCGCAGCGCAGCGCCGTAGAACCGGAAGCTCGCGTGCGCAAGGATATCTCAGGTGGCAGTGAGAGAGAGAGAGCCTAGAGAGGGAAAGCAAGCAGCTTCTTGCTCGGTGCTCGGTGCTCGGCTGCTCGTGATGGTGCTGGTAATTTGTACGGTGCACGCGGCCACGCCTTTTCGGTGCTGCGCCCAATTCTTTTGCTTTCTTTAACGGGAGAATCGAGAATCTGCCGCATATGATTTTGACAAATTGTCGTTACATTCATTGCCGTTGATCATTTGTCATGCATTTTTTTTTAAAAAAAATGGTTTCATAACATGAAAAAGAACACGTTTTTGAAAAATATCAACAAAAGATTTTAGTTCAGTTTTTTACCGCTGAAAATTTGTTTCGTTTGATTTTTTTACAATTCTATCTATTCTCGACGATTTGACTCATCTAGTGGATGTGAAATAACGAAAATACCCTGAAGCTCAATGCATTGCATCTCCTCGCCTTTGCCCTTAGTTCCCGACCCTCCAAAACAGTTACGGAGCAAATGTGCATCACTGACCAAAAGACATCACAGTCTGAAGTTACCTCTAGTCCACAAATGTGACCCTCCAAAAAATCACAGGGCGCATCACTGATCAAAAAAACATCACAGTCTAAAGTGCAAACATAGCATAAATGCACTAAGCGTGAGGGCATAAAGACATAGCAAGTCATCTGAAAACAGAGATGACATAGCAAATCAAGCAAAATAGTCTAGAAATGTGAACCTCCAGAAAATCACAAGGCGCATCACTGACGAAAATACATGAAGCATCTAGTTAGCTGTCTTTCTATTTTTCTGCCTTGAAGTGGAGGCCAGTTGTGCAGCGAGTTGATTGAATTTTGCAGCGGCCCTTGTAGGTGTTGTCCTTCTTGGGAGAGAAGCTGCTTGTGCTACACTCTTCCTTGTCGCACCCGAACTGACACCATTGTTGATTTTCTCAGTGTTAGAATATTCCTTCCTGCCCCTGCAATAAGAATCAAGTTTAGTCTATTGAGAATCTAGTTACTCATATTGAATCAAGTGTGATTACCTTGTGGTCTTTTTAGTGGGAGGTGGTGGAGCATCAATTGGGCCATTTAGTGAACTGAAATCATTGTTGGTTGTCTCAATGTTAGAATACTCTTTCCCGCCTCTTGCAATTGTTAGATATATATATTGTGTAGGGTGTTATTTGCATTTGTTCCATCCTTGTACATGTTATATATTGGCCTTTGGCCCATTGGAATATAGAAGTTGCTATATTCAAACATGGTATCAGAGCTAGGGTTTTTGAAACCCTACCTTAGCCACCATTGGCTTGCCATCATATGTATACCGCCGCTCAAGCCGCCTGCCGCTGTTATCCCTCTCTCAGAGCGCGCCGCTTGTCGCTCTGTCCGCTGCTTCCCACGCCGGGTCGAAGCGACGCCGTGCTCGCCGACGCCGCTCTCTCTCGCGCCCGCCACTTCTCCATGTTGGCGGCGGCTCAACCCTGAAGCCGCCGCCGCCTCCGCTCCGTGGCGCAGCTCAACTCTTCGCGCAAAGCACCGCCTCCTCGCCGAAGCGCCGCCGCGCTCTCGCTCGGGCGCCGCCGCCGCCGGATTCGGAGGATCAGGGAACCTAAAGGTTCCCCTCTCGCGTGCGTTCCTTTTGTTGGGCAGTCGGCCCAAAGAAAGGAAATAGAAAAGGAAAAATAGAGAAAAGACAAAGACAAAAAAAAGCAGTCGATGGCTTCACCGGAGGTCCTTCGCCATCCGCTCCCCCGATTCGTTTTGATGGGACGAACTTCCGGAGTGGGCGTTCACCTCAAGATTCACCTCAACGGCCCGCGTCTGCCGGGTCATCTCACGGTGAGCGGCCTCGTCGCCTCGTCCTACACGACCTACGACTCTCTCTGCTGGTGCGACGGGCGGCTTGAGGTCAACAATCTTGCACTAGAGGAGGCGCGAGCTCTACCGACCGAGGTACACGCCACGAAGGCGGCGGAGGTCGAGGCTCGTGCTACCGCCATCCTAGTGGGTAGCATGCGTGACCATTTCTATGGATGTGGCGGGCGCTAGCGACCACGGCTTATGTGGGGCGCCTCTGAGCTCACTAATACCGACGAGCGATGCTATGTATCTCTCGGCCAGCACGGGCACATTCTCTTCAAGAGACTTGATGCCACCGTTGATGACTTCTACGAAGTTGTCGAGGTGTGGCGTCACTGACTCTCTGGGCGGATATGCCGGACCTATCCCTTGTGTGCGGCTTCGGCGCTCACGGGAGACTCACCGGCTCTCGACTTCCCGACGCGTCTCGGCTTGAGTTCGAGGATGCGGCGCTCGGCTCTGACTCGCCACCGCGCTCTGAAGCTTGGTGGAGGCCCTCACGAGTGTGCGTCTTGGAGACTTCGTCACCGTGGCATGGCTCGATGCGATCTATTTTATGCGCCAAGATCTCGCTCCTTGCCGCCCTCAAGACCTGCCGTGACCCTTCTCCAGCTCCTCCGGTGGGCTGCTTTTTCTCTGCGGGTCTTCACTTGCACCTCATCGTCAGGTCCCGCATGTGTATCGAGATTGTTACAAGCGGAGGAGGGACCGAGTCATCGGGGCGGCGTCCCGAAGGGCTCTCGAGGTTCCTCTCCTCGTGGATGGCCCCTCTCGCCAGGCTCCTGTGCCACACTGCAGCTTCTCTCACCGCTTCGCCTCGGTGTCGGCTCATCCTCGGACTCCTCGGGTTACGCTCGTCGGCTCTTGCTTCTCGGCATCTTCCTCGCCTCCGCCTCCTCCCTCGTCGGGTATCTTGTCTCAGTGGATCTTGGACTCTGGTGCTTCTTTTCACATGACACCAAATTCTACCCACCTTATTTCATGCGGTCCACCGATTTTTCTTCCTTTATTCAGATTGCAGATGGTACCTCTCTTCTGTTCTGGTCGAGGCATCCTTTCAACTCTTCTTTCCATGTTCCTGCATTCTCTCATGTTCCTCATCTTACTATGCGACTTCTGTAATTTGGTCGACATCGATCTTGGTTATCGAGTCATTCTCGACTCGACTCTTGTTGTGTTCGGGACCGCCACACGGGGACTCGTTGGTTCGCCTCGGCGCCTTGATTCGCAGCGTCTTTGGGAGCTTGACCGCTTCATCTTCCTTCCGTTGACTCCACCGGCCGCCTCCGCCACCACCACTACCTCTCGCGCTTCGCGCCCTCCACTACATCTTTTGCTCGGTGGCACCATCGCCTTGGCCATCTGTGGATCTCGTCTATCGTCGCCCTTAGTTGGTCGTGGTGTTCTTCGGATCTGCCTCGGGAGACATCTTTAGATTGTATGGGTTGCAAGTTAGGCAAGCAATTGCACTTCCCTATCATCATAGTGAGTCTATTTCTACCGTCCTTTTGATCTTGTTCATTCGATGTTTGGGGTCCGGCTCCTTCGTTTGAAAGGGGTCTTCGATACTATATCATATTTATAGATGATTATTCTCGCCATACTTGGATATATTTCATGTCTTCTCGTGAGTGAGGTTCTTGTCCATTTATCGATGTTTACCACCATGGTTCGCACTCGTTTGATCCACTCTATTCGTGTTTTTCGTGGCCGACTGTGGTGAGTACCTCTCTCATCACCTACGCGTTTTCTTCGCCGGCGTGGCACTCTCCTCGATACTCTTGTCCCGGTGCTCATGCTCGAATGGTGTCTCCGAGCGCAAACATCGTCACCTTCTTGAGACCGCGCGCGCTCGATGATTGCCGCCTCTATTCCACCTCACTTTTGGGTGAGGTCGCTTTCACCGCCACCTATCTCGATCAACATCCGACCTTCTTCGCTTCTTGAGGTTCTATCCCTATTGAGCGCCTCTTTGGTCGAGCTCCCGACTACTCATCTTCGCGCTTTGGCTGTGTCTTGCTACGTTCTTCTTCCACCTCGAGAGCGCACCAAACCGATCGCTCACCGTTGAGTGTGTTTTTCGGGATACTGATCTTGAGCATAAGGGCTATCGTTGTTATGATCTCGTTGGTCGACGGATGCGGATTTCTCGGGATGTCACTTTTGACGAGTCTCGCCCTTCTACCTCATTCCCTGCTCTCCCGGATTCTCTTGTGGAGTCGATCTCCTTTTTGACTTTTCTAGATACACCTATCTTTCCACCACTTTTCCACCTCCTCCTCCATCTCCACTCCCCTCTGGCTCCATCTATTCCGCCTCCACCGGATCTTCCTTCTCGCTCCTTTGTTGAGGCTCCACTCTTTACCCTTGCACGACCAGATTGAGGATCTTCCGGATGAGCCCACTTCTCCGATGTTTCATCTCCTTCATGCTTCATGGGTCCGATGGGCCGTCTTCTCCTTCGATATGCTCTTCGTGATCGCACACGATTCCGCCTCGCGCCTGCTTTTGTTTTTTTGTGCTCTTTTCGAGCCTCGACCACCGGATGTCTTGTTACTCATCCCGAGTGGCGACATGCCATGTCCGAGGAGATTGTCGCCTCGAGCGCACTTGGTACTTGGGATCTTGTTCCTTTCCATCTCACTCTCATCCCATCACATGTAAGTGGGTCTATAAGATTAAGACTCGCTCGATGGTTCTCTTGAGCGCTATAAGGCGCGTCTTGTTGCTCGTGGTTTTCAGCGAGAGCATGGTCGTGACTACGACGAGACTTTTGCCCTGTGGCCCACATGACCACCGCTCGCACTATTCTTTTTGGTGGCCTCTGCTCGCCATCGGCCCATCTCTCGCTTGATGTCAAGAATGCCTTTCTCAATGGCGAGTTGCGTGAGGAGGTCTACATGCATCCGCCACGGGTATTCATCCTCGAGGGCATGGTTTGTCGCTTCGCCGTTCTCTCTATGGGCTCAAGCAAGCCCTCGTGCTTGGTTTGAGCGCTTCTCCTTGTGGTCACCGCTGCCGGCTTTTCGCCAAGTGATCATGATCCTGCGCTCTTTGTCCACACTTCGCCTCGTGGTCGGACTCTTCTTCTTCTATATGTTGATGATATGATCATTACGGAGATGACTCGAGTACATTGCCTTTGTCAAGGCTCGCCTTAGTGAGCGATTCTTATGTCGGATCTTGGTCCTCTTCGTTACTTCCTTGGGATTGAGGTTACTTCCACGCCGATGGTTTCTTTATGTCCCAAGAGAAGTATATTCAGATATTCTTGATCGTCCTTGTCTCACCGACACGTCCGTAGTGAGACTCCTATGGAGCTCAATGTTCACCTTCGCCCTCGATGGCGAGCCTCTTTCGATCCGACTCGCTATCGCCACCTTGTTGGGAGTCTTGTCTACCTTGGGATTACTCGTCCGATATCACTTATCCAGTTCACATTATGAGTCACTTTGTTTCGCTCCCACTCAGTCCACTCTGACCACCTTCTTCGAGTTCTCGCGATACCTTCGTGGGACTATCTCTCGACGTCTCTTCTTTCCACGCTCCATTCTTCATGACTTCAGCTTATTCGGATGCTACTTGGGCTAGCGATCCTCCGATCGCGGTCTCTCTCGCCATCTTGTGTTTTTCTTGGTGGTTCGCTGATTGCCCGGAAAACGAAGAAGCAGATCGCAGTTGTCCGCTCGAGTGCAGAGGTCGAGTTGCGAGCCATGGCTCTCTTGATACAGAGATTACTTAGCTACGGTGGTTACTTGAGGATTTTGGTGTTTACTTTTACACCGACTCCTCTCTTGTCGACAAGATCAAAGTGCTATCAAGATTGCTCGTGACCCGTGAAGCATGAGCTCACCAAGCATATTGGTGTTGATGCTTCCTTCATGAGGTCTTGTGTGCATGATCAGGTGATTGCTCTTCAGTATGTGCCTTCAGAGCTTCAGATAGCGGATTTCTTCACTAAGGCCCGCACTCGAGCTCAAGATAACTTTATCTCTCCAAACTCAGTGTTGTTGATCCACCATGAGTTTGAGGGGGGTGTTAGAGATATATATTAGAGATAGAATAGGACTCTAGATATTATTTGATTTCCTTATCTGTAACATCTTCTTGTATATATATTGGCCCATTGGCCTTATATTGAATACAATTGACAATCATAACAGTTACTACTATTGAATCAAGTGTGATTACATTGTGGTCTTTTTAGTGGGAGGTGGTGAAGCATCAATTGGGTCATCTAGTGGTGTTAAACTGAATTTTTGTTGGTTGCCTCAGTGTTAGAATACTCCTTCCTGCCCTGCAATAAGAATCAATTTTAGTCAATTAAGAATCTAGTTACTACTATTGAATCAAGTGTGATTACCTTGTGATCTTTTTAGTGGCCCAACATAAAGCACCTCTTGCACTGGTACTGCTTTTTACCACTGCCCTCATCACGTGGTTTGATCCTTTTCTTCCTTGGCCTTCCTGCAGCTCTAGTGAGCTTAGAAGGATACATTACATAGCCCTTATTAATAACTGGCCATTGAGACTTATCACCCATTGGATTGATCTCAAACTCATAAGCAGCCCTGAACTTCTCCACCGAGTAATAGTCATGCACATAGGATTCAAACTGCAGTCCCCTTTTTGAACAAATCAAGGCTAAGGCGTGAGTGCAAGGTTTTCCTATCAACTGCCACTGCCTACAACTGCATTCCTCCTTTTCAAGATCAACAGCATACCTCCATGCATTTTGGCTACTATCTAATCCTGATACCTCTGCCTTCAAGTAACCACTAGGTGCAATAGTGTAGTCCAGTACTCTGCTTTTGTAGTTGAGTTCTTAAATCACACTAGGTAATATTGTACCTTGCAGTTTGGTTGCCACTCTCTTCCTTGTACAAAGTTTTGCCATTATCATTTGTCTCACTTTGTCCATTAGCTCGACAACCGGCAAATCCTTGATGTTTTTTATCCAATTATTGAAACTTTCAGCTATGTTGTTGTTAACATGGTCTACCTTACAATGTTTTGAGAATTTACCTCGAGTCCACAAATGTGGATGCTCCTTGCTGAGGTAATCTAGGCCAGCTGGGCATATGACTCCAGTGATATCCAATAGCTTCTGGTGCTTCTCAGGTGTGAAAGCCCAAGCTGCTGGCCACATATACTTAACCACACCCCCATTGAATTTCCTTCTAAAACTATTCAGTAGATGCATGAAACATTCTCTATGCTCCAAACTAGCACCAAATATGTTAGCAACAGCTGCTTCAAGCCCCTTACATGCATCTGTGTGTATGACTAAACCAGTAGGTATTCCTACAGCTCTCCTCAAATTAAAAGATTGCATAGGCCACTGGGTACATCCACTTGTGGCCATCAATACCTATCGCTATGGCAAATTGACCATTATACTTCACAGTCAAATGGGTTGAGTCCACTCCTAAGTAAGGCCCGCAACCTAATAGAAACCCATCTATGCATGCTCGTAGGGCTACAAACATCCTCTTAAAGTACACCTTTCCAGCAATCTTCTTACAATCAACCTCAACAATGTTACCTGGATTACACCTTTCCAACTATGCTTTGAAGCTCCACAACATATCGAAGCTTTCCTCCCATGTGCCATGCAAATCAAGAAGTGCATCTTTTCGTCCCTCCCATACCTTGTTGTATGACAATTCCACATTATACGAGGCTTGGAGCCATTGTTGTAGCTTTTGCGCGCCAAGAGATGGGCCCAACCTCAACAATTCTTTGCCTCTATCTGTTATCCATGCTTTAGAAGCCATTTTGCCCCTGTCTTACTTGTGGATGGACATTCATGGCCAATTGGAATCTTCCTCACCTGCAAAAATATGCCAAAAAGATGGCATTTGTTATCTCCACTTAAAAATAAAAAGGAAAAAAACTGTAGGACCGTAAAGGCGACTAGGGGGTGAATAGGCGTTTTTCAACTTTCTCGCCTTAATCAAATTCAACACGAACTTTACTCCTTTAGCTATGAAAGCTAAGAAGATCAGTAAGCACAGTGGAAGCCTTGTGCTGAATTCGATAACCCCGTTAACCACACGACACAAATGTGGAGAAATGATCTTACTAGTCTGGTCTGGGCACTAGCGGTCTGACCGGCTACCAAGGGCGGTCTGACCGGTTTGAAATCGGTTCGACCGCCTTCAATCAGCGGTTCAATGTCTTTGGCGGTCGATCGTCGATAGAAATCGGTCAGACCGATTTAGTCCAGTACTGAAAAACAATGCCCAAATCCAAAATGAAATTTGGTCCAACTTTTGATTCAACGAATGAAACTTGACCAAATTTGGAGCACACCTCCCTAAGGGTATTAGAGACCTGTTTCTAGCGACGATCCTCCAGATCCGCTTCACAGAATCGATCTCTGACGATTTTATCAAAGAAGTGCACAAACCCTAGAAATACAAAAAACTTTGATTCAAGACTTGCTTGTGGGGGTTGATGATCTAGATAATTCTAGGAGTATTCCCACACATCAAAGCAAGACAAAATGGGAGACCAAGCTTAATCACTTGAATCAAGGAAGCACCAAATTCATCCAAAAGAGAGAAGAACACAAAGGGAGACAAATGATCTCTCAAGCAAGCATCACAAGATTGATTGATCTCACAAGATGCTTACAAAGCCACTCCAACAAGGAGGACAAGAGCTCACACAAGGAGCACACACAAACTCTCCAAACCCTAGCTTCTCCTCTCCTCTCCTCTCCAAACCCTAGAAAAATCAAGAGGGGCTCAAATGAATGCTTCAAGGGGTTTTACATCTCCCCTTTCTATTTATAGGAGAAGCCTAGGGTTTCACTTTTGGGACCCACACACACATGGGACCCACACACACATAACTATTGAAGCAATCTCCGCTTCACCACGTAGGTTGATCGGCGGCTCATCCCGCGTCGGCAAGACTCTCCCGTCCAATCCCATCGGAAACTCCTAGAGACTTGCACCGACTTCCGCGACCGCCGATCCAACCAATGCACCGAACTACCTGCTCGATCCATCTTGCCCATTCTCGCACCATGCTTGAGTCACACGACCTCACCCGGCATCCATGATCGCTCGACCTCAGCTCTCCAAGCGTAGTCCCGATCCACCTCACCGCTGACGCCGCTGACACGCAAGCCACCGCACAAAGAATAGACAAACAAATCGCTTCCGGAACAAGTTCTTCACAACTTGACCCACGTTAGTTCCACAATGCAATATGCAACACTAAAGCATTGAACTCCATACATAAAACACATTCAAATCACATCAATGCAAAGAAGGCTCACCTTCAAGTGATCGGCGGTCCGATCGCCCACCACACCACCGGTCCGGTCCGATTCCACAACGGCGGTCGGACCGCCCAAAGGACTTAGCCAAAATTCCAACTTGAAAATCCAAACCTTTCGAATTTTCAATGAATAGAATTTTGACTGGAGCTCCAAAATGATGTGACCACATCCAGGAGACTCCCCTCACTTGCCTACACAACCTATTTTTGGCTGAGCTCCAAAAACCACTTTTCAACATATCGGTCGGACCGGCCACCACGGCCGGTCGGACCTCTCCACGGGCGGTCTGACCGCCCGAGCCATCGGTCAGACCGCCTGTGGTCTGACAGCCTTGAAGCAAAACCGAAAACGCGAGATTTTGCAAACCAACAAAGCTATTGCCAATTGACTCATCATCTTGAGATCGTGCACATATCCTCACGATATCCACAAAAACAGTGTATAATCTACACCATATGGCAATTACCATGAAAGTCTGGCCACCGTGAAGCTTTTTTTGCATATATGTACCATGGACAAACCCTCGATGCACACTTAGTTCTGAACCTTATTGTGTCACTATGTTGTATGTTATACTCAAACTCTCCCTTTATTGTATATTGCCTCAAAGTCAACCTAAACGCATCACTGATAGGAAATGTGGAATCTTCCTGAATGATAGGGTCATCTCTATCGTAAAAAGTTTCAGGTGCAAGGTCATCATCTGGAACAGATAGTGGATTAAAGTGTGTAACATCATCCTCCACATCCTGCCCTCCCTCATCATGAATGTCATGATCCATGATAGCATGCTCAGCCCCATCACCATGCTCATGTGGCGGCTCCTCATCGGATAAGTACCTCCACTCCTCACCCAACAGAACTGGCTCATCCTCATCAGGATCTCTACCTTCCTACTCTCACAGTAGACCTTCCGGTGGATGCAATGGATGTCTACTGCTGCCGTCCGACAACATATCTCCCACTATTACATTATGTCTATCATCTACTTACTTCTCAGTTACGTTATGGATCTCATCCAACACTTGGCTCTCGTATAGATTAATGCTCTGATCCACCGCTTCGCAATCACTTTGAACAAACAAACACTTATCAACTATCATCACAAGCTTCAACACCCTTTTATCCATGTTTTGTGTGAACAAGTCAAGCAATTGTGCATCAGTGCACACCTTGACCAAAATTCTCTTGTTCCCAGCATACCAAAAGTTGGCTTCCTCATCACTACCCCAGTCGTAAAATAGGCTTACATAAAGCACCAAATCAAGCATTGAGAAAGTTCTCCACTCCACATTCGTACTCAAAATTCTACCCCAACAGTACTCTTTTCTCCCATCATTGACACTAGAAAATGATCCCACTGTAACCTCTGCTCTATATGCTTCGTTAAAATCAACCCTGTAATAGCAATTGGATAGAATTAAAGTAGGAAAAATGTTCCTCTCTTCCCAATACAAAATATTTCATATGGAAGTGCACAATACAATAAGAGAATAAACTTATTTTGACACTAACCCATCAGAAGAACACCCTTCATCCATTCGTCGAGCGGGGGACGAGGGATGACAGCGGCTACGTGGCCGGCGACGAGGGGCGAGTGAGGGGATGGGTGCAAGATCTATTTTTGAGGGTCAGGAACAAGGAAATGATGAGGAGATGCAATGCACTGCAGGTGAGGGGCGGCGTCAAGTGAGCGGCGAGGGGCGACGGTGTCCAGGTGCGGGAGTGAGTGATTGGTTTTGAGCGATCTATTTTGGAGGGTCAGGAACTGAAGCCAAAGGCGAGGAGATGAAATGCATTGAGCTTGAGGGCACTTTCATCATTTCACCTCCACTAGATCAGCCAAAACAGCCGAGAATGGATGGAATGGTAAAAAACCGAACATAACAAATTTTCAGCGGTGAAAAATTGAACGGAAATCTTTTGATGGCATTTTCCTAAAACGTCTACCTTTTCATGCTATGGAACCAATTTTTCCTTTTTTCCTCTTTGTTGTTTTTACTACTTTGGATATTTCTACCCTTGTCTTCTTTTCTCTTCTTCCACCTTTTCTCTTCATCATATTCTTTCATTTGGCCATGGCAGATTCTTCCCCTTCCTCTTCCTCTTCTTCTCCTCTTCCTTCTCCTCCTTCACGTCGTCGGCGCCCGTTCCCCCGTGAACGCCCACCTCCCACCCTACTTCCACGCGCCGCCTCGGCTTCCCCTCCTCCCGGCCCACCATGTCGTCCCCCATCAGCCCTCACGGCGACGCTAAGGGCCTCCTCTTCGACCTTTCCACCCTTCCCCTCTGACCTAGCACCCTCTCGGTCCGCACTGGCCTCTGCTCTCTCGGGTCCCTGCGTGTGCACCCTTTGTTGTCGCATCTTTAGGGGCGAGCAACTCCTCCTTCATGCCAAGTTGCGCGTAGACGTTGAGGATGGCGGAGTAGGTGACCTCGTCGGGGAGTACGTCGTCCGCTGTGTACATGCGCTCGAACCACTCGATGGCCTTGGCGAATTGGCGACAGCGGTGGGCGGCGGTCATGAGGGTGGAGTAGGTGATGTTGTCGAGGGGGACGACAGCGACGAGCATGTCGAGAGCGAGGCGCTCGGTGTGGGGCCACTGGCAGGCAACATGAAGGGACTTAAGGGCGATGTTGAAGAAGATGGTGTCCAGGGGGAAGTTGGGGAGGGAGCAAAGCCATCAGAGGAGCGAGAGGGACTTGCGCGAGGACGGGTGGAGGTAGTTGAGGAGGAGGAGTGCGTCGAAG
Source organism: Hsuehochloa calcarea (assembly GCA_036346395.1). Classification (NCBI taxonomy): domain Eukaryota; kingdom Viridiplantae; phylum Streptophyta; class Magnoliopsida; order Poales; family Poaceae; genus Hsuehochloa; species Hsuehochloa calcarea. Next base: position 11,406,392 of record CM070601.1, on the reverse strand, counting down.
GGGGAGGACGGGGAGTGTGGTTGGAGTGGGGCGGAGGAAGGGTGGGTGGAGGGCTTGGAGTGGCTCCGCGGTGGGGAGAGAAAGAGGAAGGCAGAGGCGACGATTGGCGGCACTATGGATGGATAAGAAGGGAAGGAGGAATGAGCGAGAGTTTGATTGGATTGGGAGGAGTAGGAGGAGGAAGAGAAGAGGAAGAAGGTGATGAAGACATGAGCAAAATTGTCCAGAAGGGCAAAAAAACAAGGGACATACGAAAGATAGGGCAAACGATCAATTACATGGAATTTAATGAAAATGATCGAAATCATAACAAAGGTGGGGCAAATGATCAATTCTCTCTTTTTTTGTTGGGGTGCCTAAAGTAAATCCTAATTGTGCTAATGGGATTCCTCCCTACAACTTTTTGCTCCTCTCTAATTGTGAATTAGAAAACGTAATGGAGTTTTGGACTCGTTTTCTTTTCATGTTCACTGCTCGCTCCAGTCAATCGTGTGAAATGATGTGTATCGAACAACATCAGTGAGACAGTAAACTGAATACTTAATGGAGCTAAAAGTGATCCACAATTGTATGTGCTTATCTTAACTAATAAAAGAAGGGGTTTACCTCCAAGCAGCGGGATAAATCATCCCACACCACTACGTAAAAAACACTAATAACCCATGCAGTGGGACCACCGTGTCAGCCGTGCCCCGTATCGCCCCGCCCCTACCGCGCGCACCTCTATGCCCCTACTATTGCATCTGCTCCTCGCATTCGCTTCTGCTCCTTCCATCTTTTGTATCAAACATGTCGTCCTCTCCCCCCCCCACACACACGCCGGCGACGGGCGGCGTCAACAAGCGGCGGCGTGGTGACTAGCCATGGCGGGCGACAGTGGCACAATGACTGTCCATGGAGGGGACTGAGGGAGGCGGCGCTTCTTCACCGACGATGATTCCTAATGTCAGCATGGTTGTTACCTCCTTCACCGACAAAGTTCCACCCTTCTCCACCGTCGGCGACTCCGGATCTAGGCACGATGGCTCTGAATCCATCGTCTCCATCCCTCCGGTGGCCGACGACCACAGATCTAGGCATGACGGCTCTAGATTCATCGTCTCCACCCTTCCGGTGGCCAAATCTGGCATCGTCCACACCTCCATCGGGCGGATCCGGCCGTCCTCCTTTGACAAGGAGAACATGGGCCGTTGCATCTCCGTTGTCTCGTGCACTCGCATCCACCTCTAACGCCACCACATCCGCGACAGATCCTGCCCCTCTGTGCCCACCACTCCTCGCATCTGCCTCTAACGCCGCTACTCGCATACATGCCACCCCGCCCCTAATGTTGTCGCTCCTCTCATCTATGCCTCCACCACCCTAATCATCCCTACCTCCTCATCGGGCTCAACTAGTGAAATCGACCCCTTATAACTCCACCTTCACCCCTTCCCAAGGCTCGTGCCACTGCGAGTGCCGCCCCGCCCCACATCTAGCTGTTGTCCCCCATCTAGCGGCATTAGGCGGTCTGAGTCATAAGTTTGATAGCATGACAATAGGTATGAGGTGGGCAGGAGTGTGTACAGCGTGACACAACGTGACCTGCACAATGTCAGTAGAGGCGGCGATGCACACGTAGCACAACCACCTTCCTCACCCACTTCACAGATGCTAAGGACGACGTCCTTGATGTCCTCCACGTCGAGCCCAACACGGAGCGGTGTAACTCCTCTACTCTAAACCTGTGTAAGCCATACATGCATTTTTAGTTGCATCATTTGATGTTTTTTATTCATGTGCGTGCTTGCAATACAGTCGTCAATCTTGAACAAGTAGTCTGGGATGCGTTCCGGTGTGTGGTCGTACTACTCATGCCGGTCAACAACGTTGCCTATGCCCTAATGTATCCTTGCATGCAATGAGGAAGTCAACACTCGTCACATGTGGGTTGTGGCCAACAATGCCCAGTGGTTGATGTGTTTGTCGTGCTCCAAGTATGTCGAATACCCTTGCTTACTTTTAGTTCTGGACAGTTGAGTTTGGAGTTAAATTGTTCTTTCTTTTAGCACTGGTCGGCTCTATTGAATTTTGATTAAAGATTGCTAACTTTGTGTGATTGAATGTTGAAGTCATGAACTAAAACCATAGTTGAGTTGCACCAACATTGGTTTTTCTAAAGTAGATATCTTTTTGTAGAAACATGATTGCTTTTTACTTATATGTAATGATTTTGTTGTACTATTCTTTGCTTATGGGCTTCTTATCGACCAAATTGTATACTCTCTTCAATATAGACAAAAATTGTTGTACATTGTGCAAATATGCTTTCAAGTTTTTTTTACATTATGTATATAGGAAAACTTGTATTATTTTATTTTTTAGAGTTTATAATTTGTGATATCAGTTATTTGACATCTGTTGCAACGTACGGACACTCTGCTAGTTGGTTTAATTTCCCTCTGCCTCATAAGAATCAGTTTTTTTCTTTTTAAAAGTCTTTTGTTTTCTTTTGAGGACATGATTGTCCTGGAATTCACATTTGTCAGTGTTAAAATTTTCCTCTTTGATCTTTAATCAAAGGCACACTTCTTACTTGACACCCACCATGTCCCGGACCAATCTCGAAATGCCGTATAAACAGCTAATACATTTCTAATAAATCAAGAATGTCAGTATTTCAATGATGAAACATTTGATCCAGCACCCATCAAAATTTCAAGTTTAAGGGCCTGTTAGGAATGGAGGACATCCGATGGAATTTCAAAGAATTCCTTGCAAAGAAGGGAATTTAAAATAATTATTGTACTACATTTTTTAAAAAAATCTATGTTTTGAACAGGTCATAAACAATAAATTTCATCTCTCATTTGGAGGGGATATTCCCAACTTCCACATGTAAAGCTCTCTGTTCTCCCTACCCTTGAAGGTGCATCCATCATTTAGGGTGTGTTTGATTGCTTAAATCAAGTGATACATGTATGAATTAGTTCAAGAAAAAAGTTATTCATATGTATGGTTATTTAAATAAAATCAACACATTTTAGATGATATGATATAAATTTATAAAATATTCTTTCTAGGTTCTGACGGAGCAACACCGTCTCATCTCATTTAAACCGAACAAACACACCATACAGGATCCCAGGATCGCATGCAGAATATCCCATCCACACGGCTGCTGCATAGGCCGTTCAAAGTGCAGCACAACGCATGCATCTCGCGCCACTCTTCTTTTCTTCTGCTTTTTTTTTTGTTTGGTCGGTCACTCCTTGGCTTTCTGCACAAATTCTAGTTGGGTTTTCCGGTCTCGACACATAAAATAGCCATCAAATTAATGGCTGCGTTTAGTGTTGGAATAAGCACCGATTTCAGTGGTGATTTTGATGTGGCAGGAACTGATCAAAAGCCTCCTTTGCGGACGTCAACTGTGACATGTGATTGTATCGCTTGCTCAACTTTCTTGCGCTGGTTATCTGAATGTTTGCTCAAGGGATCTTGTGATGTCTCCTCTTTTTCAGGTATCTCAACAGGATATTCCAGGGGAGAAGGGAGGGATTAAATGTTGACGGCGAAAGGAGAAGGGGTTAATTTGCAGGATATACCCTTTGCCAGAGCCGTTGCTGGCATTTTGGAGGTCCTGGGGTGAGACAAAATGAGAGATCCTTTATTCTAACATAAATATATAATGCTACTTTTTATATCAATTGTAAAGCTATTCAATACATCAAAAAGATACAAACTACTCATAGAAAGCAAATTTTTTTTTAAACATTACTAGATGCAAAGTCATTGATACTAGTTGGGTGGGCCTTAGTTGCCGATTAAATAATTTAGGCTCATGTCCTGGGGCTCTCGGCTAGCTCAATATTTTAATAAAATTAGTAGTTATACAGTCATGCAGAGCAATAGAGCGTATACTGGATATACAATTATACATATACGTATATGTAGTATGATGTATCAGAATCGGAGGCCCTTGGCTCTGGTGGGCCCTGGGCGGTCGCCCCGGCCAACTCTCCTTCAGGAACAGCCCTGCCCCTTGCCCGATCCAGGTTTAGAGAGAGTGGGTTCAATAACAACCACGCTGTTCTCATTTGCACAACGGATCTGTTATGAAATCTAATTATAGGTGAAAGACTAAATTATCTCTAGAGAACTTTCCTCGTTGTGCATTATAAATATGAAGACTCCCTATGTACATGACATAGATCAAGGAATAAAGAGGTTCCTCGTATTGTGTCTTCATCTGTTGTCGCTCTATTTATTATCTCTTATTGGTGATTGGATTGATTGTTTCCCGACTACAACATCAATTATTCAATACGTTATCAGTACGAATCGCTCTACACGGCCGAATCGGTACGTCGTTCAGGATTCCCTCTTTTCAATCCCTAGTCTGCTATTAGATTAATCTGGTAGATTAATTGTTGCTAGTTCCCTATATTAGATCATTTTATTGGCTAATTAGGGTTCTAGATCATATTAGAGCTCTCTCTATATTGGATTACTATTTATTGCACATGCACAGTACTGACTCGAAGCCACGTACTCATCGCAACCACGTCGTGACAGCAATCGTGTGCCGCTGCCCGAGACCGGCCGCGTGTTGCCCGAAACTGCGACGGTCTGAGGCCGCACCGCTGTGTGCTTGCCCGAGGCCGGCCGTCGTTGCGCGCGCTACCGCCAGGAGATCGGCAGCCTACACCGCCCGCCAACCCGGCTCGGGGCCGTGTCGCCGCCCGCGTCGCGCGGCCCGATGCCATCGCTTGCCAAGACGCTTGAGGCCGCACCGCCGCCTCCGCGCTCGCCGAGCATCTACAAGATGCATCGCAAGGCGCAGACGGCGCCGTCGCGACCGTCGCCATTGCGCCCTTCCATCGTTGTGCACGCTGATTCACCAACCGCCATTGCTGCCGCCGCGTCGCGCCCGCGTGAGACGACCGTGTGCGGCCGCTGCGTGCTCGCGTGTCGAATACGCAGCAGCGGCCAGACGCGAAGCTCTCTTACCTACCCCGCCGCCGCGTCGCCTGTCAAAGCGTCGCCGCCGCCACTGGATGGCCAAACGTGAATAGGGCTGAAATTCTACCCAAAAAAACTCATTTTTGGAAGTTTTGCGAAAAAGCCCTCAACATTCTGAAAATTAAGATGATTTTTAGCTAATAAGGAAAATTTGCTGAAAGGCCCTCAAAATTCTGAAAAATATGAGGATATTTTTTTACTGATAAGGAACTTTTGTGGAAAACTCCCAGGAGTTTCGGGAAATTACAGCGGATTTTAGATTTTTATATATTCTTATCGAATAACTCTTCGGGAATCCGATTTTTGCGATGGATTAGTACGTTTAATGGTTATTTTATAATCTAAACTCTTGGCTTATGGTTATTTGTTTTAATAATATTTATTTTTATCCAATAACCTTATATAATCCTAGAAACTGAATTTCTAACGCATATGAGATTCCATTAATTTGTGAAAACTTAGACCTAGTACGCCTTTGAAGCATCATATTTTATGGTTTATTTTTTCCCCTAGTATTGTGTATTTTGGGAAATTAATTAATGCCTTTTAGTCATTCTGAAAATTGCTACCAGACCTAAAAAATTATCAAAAAAAATCCCAAAAATACATGGAGAATTATGGGAAATGTATAAAATTATCTACTGAATAGATAAAATTAATCTTTACTATTTTGCACTTGTTTCATGCATTTAAAATATTTTATCAGCTGTAAACATATAGAAAATTACAAAATATGTGTGAGACATGTTTGACATCGCTAAGTGGATATTTGTATGTCCTGAATGACAGCAATAATAAGCCCATATTATGCTCTATGCAGACCTATAGCAACCTCCCAGTTATCCCTTAATTTAGTAAAGGTGTCGTTTTCTTGCACGAGTTGCATTAGTAGTATAGATTCAGCTCCTGTTCGAGCTTGGTCTTGCTCCTGCTGAGCATCTCTTATCTTTTGCTTTAGGATAGAACCATATGCATTAAATTGTTATTTCCCAGATACCATAAATAAAATAATAGTCCAAGTTGTTCTATTAAAACCTTATCTTCTGTTGGATAGTTGATTACATCTGATTAATAGAACATATTGCCAGTAGCATATTTTACCTGGAGTGAAAAAAATTAATTAATTAATTTTGCATGGAATAAATTTTGTAAACAATACGTCTGAAAATTAAAAATACGTTGTCATGCCTTGATAACAAAATATTATACATGTGCTCTTAATATCTAATAAGCCTCTCAATTCACTAGCTTGTAGTGCATAGATGCCCAGATGGCAAAAGGGAAAGTATTGTTTCCCAATGTCACCGGACCAAGTCTAATCATATGTTGATCTCTAGTGGATCACTTTGGTTAGAAAACACCATATTCCTCAAATAAGTACAGAATAACTTAAAGCCCTAAGACTCGGAGCTTATATAACATTATCCTCCAGCACACTGATTTCTTAATTGAAGAACTTTGTAAGCAGAATATTACAGACTATGTAGTGGTTTCAATACAACAAAATTGTACTCTTGTTGAAGTATGATTGCAAATATTTAACTTTGAGTTGATTTCAAGCAAATGCCTAATGAACACGCTATCACTCGGGATTTTTACAGCTTGTATGAAAAGGGGGGAGAATATTGGGCTTGTGTGGAATATTGAAACCAAAAAGGCATAGAAAAATGTTCAAAACACGAGTCATGGTAGGCACATTGGCATATCCTAGGTCAAAGTCAGAAGCAAATTAGCCCAAAGCAATAAAATAATCTAGTTTATTTTGGGAGATGATTAAAGTAAATTGCATGATTATTATCCTTATCCAGTTGATATGAAAAATGACATTTACGCCATTGCTGATACCCATGCTGTCAGCACCCACAATCATTGCTGCCTACGAACGGAACTTGATTTGTATCTTCAACAATATGTTGACCGCCAGCATGTGGGAATGCACACGGCAAATCAACGACCGTTTGACGCAGTCGCACATATGCCATGTTTGGCTATACACCGAAGTGTGCCACACTTATCAGAAATGATCCATGCATAAATTGGTAAGTGTGGTCTGTAATTGCATCACCACCAGAAGCCATATCACTTGCTTGAAGAAAATATAGCTCCCGAAAGAAAATGACCTATTGAATTTTATTGATCCTGATGATCTATTTTTGGCCATGTTGATTCTCGCATTACAAATTAAGATAAGGCATACAGTTTATCACCCTTAATTAAATTTGGTGTTCCTGTTGAACAACAAATAGTCCTGTCGAATAGTTATACATTTGGGTGATTCAACTATATTTGAAGTCCACAAGAAAATCCAGTATTTTTCGTGCAGTCTAACTATGGTCAAATATTTATGTTTCAACATTATATTTTTGTTCTTGAAGAGCATCCTGTAGTTTATGTTGTTAGAGCATCCTGTCTTTGATCTGAGAGTTTTTGATTGAATTCTTCACGTGATCTAGCTTGCTGTGACGTGTGGGAACCTATCTAGGATCATCTTGATCATCAATCACCCACGAGCAAGATCTTGGATCAAGTTTTCGTTTTGACCCGGTTTTGAACCCTTCTTTGATCAAACAAAAAAGGATCTTTATTCTTTCAAGAATTATCATAAATTTCGATTGGAATAGGTTCTTGATATCATATAGAAGGTGTGTTCCAAGTTTCATCAAGTTTGGATTAGTAGATCAAAAGTTGCATCTATTTTCATCTTCGTCATCGGGTCGTTTTTCTTACTGTTCGAGGTGGCGGTCGACCGTCAGTAGCCACCGGCCGATCGCCTGAAATCGGTCCGACCGCCCAAGGCGATGGTCCGACCGTGACACCGATAGTTGCTATCTTGTGTTTTGATCGTTTGTAGTCTTGCTTAGGGGTGTTTATTGGATTCAATATTAGTCTTCCGCTATACTGATATACTGATCTTCATAGCTTCCATAGCTACTGGAGTAAAATATTATTGGATCCATTATTTATGAAAAAGTGAGCGTGCTCCTATTCACCCCCCTCTAGTCACCTTTTCGGTCCAACACTTATAGACTGTTTGGCGTACTTTCTTGACTTAGGACGAACCCTCATGGTAGGTTTCGAGAGTGTTCCAAATCTCGTGCGTAGTCTCAAGATTACAAATCCGATCATACTCCTGTCTACCAAGCCCACCATATAAGAGATTTTTAGCCTTATTGTTGTTAGCCAAGAGGGCTTCTGAAGCCGGCGTAGCAACTTCGGGCACAACGAGCGGAGCTCGAACAACCTCCCATATAGCTTGTCCTTCACTCTCAAGGAAGACTCGCATGCGATTCTTCTAATAGGCATAGTCGTGCCCATCGAAGATATGCGGCTTAGTGGAGTATCTATCCATCGCCAAGTTCAGTGACCGGTTAAAATCAAGATTGAACTAACCGGGCTCTGATACCACTTGTTGGACCGAAAAGGCGACTAGAGGGGGTGAATAGGAGCACGCTCACTTTTTCACAATTAATTGATTCAATAAGATTTTACTCCAGTAGCTATGGAAGCTATGAAGATCAATATATCAGTACAGCGGAAGACTAATATTGAATCCAATTTAAACCCCTAAGCAATACGACAAAATTAACAAAGACTAAAGCAATTCAATGCACTAGCGGTCGGACCGCTAGGTTAATGGTGGTCTGACCGATGACTCACGGCTCGCCGATGGTTTTGGGCGATCGATCACGCCGTAAGAACAGATCAAAATGTACCGATGACAAAGTTGCAAATAGATGAAACTTTTGATCTACAACTCCAAACTAGATGAAACTTGGAACACATCTTCTCTATGATGTCAGGAACCTATTCCAATCCAAGATTACAATAATTCTTAGATCCTTTTCCGTTTGATTGAAGAAGGGTTCAAAACTGGGTCAAAACAAAAACTAGATCCAAAATCTTACTCGTGGGTGATTGATGATCAAGATGATCCTAGATATGTTCCCACATGTCACAGCAATCTAGATCACATGGAGAATTCAATCAAAAACTCGCGGATCAAAGAAAGACTCAAAATCATCAAATATAGAGAAAGAAAGCAATGAGACAAAATATTGATCAATCTTTCCTTTGATTGATTTGATATGATATGGGCTTACAACCTCTCCATCAATGGAGGACAAAGCTCAATCTATGAGCACGAAAATCACATCAAACTCTCAAGAACCCTAGCCTCCACAAAAACTCACCCTAAGCAAATTAGGGTTTCTAAGAGAAAAGAGACGAAGAGGAGGTGCAGCCACCTCCCTCCCCTATTTATAGTGGAGGCTTAGACCTTCTAGAAGTTTGACTCGATTGGGCTCCCGTTAAGGCCCAAAATAAACGGGTCACACACGCACACATTTTAATGCACCGTCTTTAACGCCTCTTGACCTAATTAGCTACACCTTGTGCCATCTTGCGCCTCGGATTAGCCAATAGGTCACCATTGTCCATCTTGCACCACGCTTGAGTACATTGACCTCACCCGACATCGTCGATCGTTTTGGACCTCAGCTCTCCAAGCCTAGTCCCGATCATTCTCGTCGTTGACCGTCGTTGACCACCAAGCAACCTGCACAACAACAGACAAGTAAACCGAATTTGGGAACAAGTTCTTCACAACTTGACCCATGTTAGTCAAAACATGCATCATGCAACATATATGCCCTGAAACTCATGACTTTGACCTAACAACCGAACATCGCCGCCACAAAGGCCGACGATCAAAGTGAAATCGGTCGATCGCTTCAGGGCGGTCGACCGCCACCTATCTACGGTCTAACCGCCCGATTGGGACTTAGCCGAATTTCCTCTATTTTGGCCCACCAAAGCCTCACTGAAGTTGGCGGCCCGATCACGCCATGGCGGCCGGACCGCTGCTTGACCTGGCCGATCACACGGCCGGTCGGCCGGTTATGGCCTAACAGTACTGTTTCTTTGCCGAAAACACACAAAATGACAAACTGTTAACGCCATTGCCAATTGTCACATCATCCTAAGATCTGGAGCATATCCACATGATATCCACAACATCATCATTGCTTGAGACCAACTGATGACACATGAAATCATAACAATCTCAGCAGTGTCTGAAGGTGGGTCAATCCAATACTATGTTTTCCAACATGTGTTCACATTATTGATTTGATATCTCTATATCCATGATCGGTGAAATATGATCATCAATCAATACATGTGCTAGTCGATAGAGTCACTAGTGTCCCGACCAGTGACATTAGACCAGGGATACATTTAGAACGACATCATATCAATCAAAGAGCTTCACCAACAAGTCACATGCTTATTAGTCTTTATTAATGATGATTCATTCAAGGAACAGAATAATATTTATTCAAAAACTCATAAACATAGACGTGATACAATCATCTCTATGATTGTCTCTATGGTATATCACCAACAATAACTGCCCAGCAGGTGCAGGAATTCCTAGACCTATGGATGGAAATACGGCTAACCCAACTCAACCTGGCTTGTCCATGATGACATCACTTGAAATAACTCGAATGAAGGTACATTGCAAAATCAACAGTATGCGCTCCAGTTCAATCGGCTCGATAACAATAGACTACAAAAAGTAATAGGAAAACATCGCCCTCCAAAATACAAGTTCTTCTCTTGGTTAGTCGCTCGAATCAACTATGGACCTCGAATAGACCACAAGTGAGGGGTTGGCCGAATCAATACATATGCCCCCTTTGCAAACAGGCACTGGAAAACAGCTTTAAACCTTTTCTATGCGTATAGATACTCCATACATGTGTGGGGTGCACTGACCAATTGGTTGGGTTGGGGGCCATTAAGGCCATCCCATTGGGTGGATAGCTGGAGCCTCGGAGACTGGTGGTCAAAGATGAATAGTATGGGAGAACTCCTAAGAAGGGCGATGGCCACAGTCGTCATCCTCACCACCTGGGAAATTTGGAAGGAACACAATAGTAGAATCTTCAATAATAGATCAACTACTCCCACTAATCTGATGGCAAAGATTAAGGAAGAAGGTAGAACATGGAACCTCGCGGGGGGCAAGTGCTTGGAGCTTTTCATATATATGTAATTAAGTTCCTTCTCTAAATTTGCCCATCTTGAGTTGTCTGCACTTTCTTCTTTATTAATACAATAGACAGTTCTCCTGCCTATTCTTAAAAAAAAAACAAGCTAAAGCAGGCATCTGGATTCTGGACTGGAGTTTGCAAATGCATACAACAAAGCCCTTTTCTGAGTAACCTGCAGGTCCAATGCTTGAGAGCTAAGGACAGCAAAACCAAACGTTCAAATGTTTATTTATTGATATATGTGTTAGCTGTAAATTAAGTTCTGATCTCCCACTATCCATCCTTGCACTGCAGCAATGGGAGGACTGTTTGCTGCATTGCAGTGCTACTGTCCATAGTGCTGCTGCCAGCGCTAGCTCCTTTTTCTCAACAGTAAGTCTCCACCAAATTCAATGTGGCACAAGAAATGTGCTCCATGATGCAGCCAATGGTGTACTTGTGCAACACCCACTAGATCTTGGAGCCACTAAGTCTATCGGACCTACTAAAGCATTTAGGTCAGCGAGTGTGTCTTTTCCTTCTGTACTCCCAGATCTGGTGACCTGTTTCATTGTGGCACTGGTCTGAACAATACACAAGCTTTTCTTCTGAATAATAATTCGACGGTATTTTGTAATGGCAATGGATTGGTGAAAACTGAGAAATAAAGAGTTCAGAAATATCGTCATCGGTTGATGATGTTAGGCAGTGTTTGTTGATGTATCTTGTAGGATGAGTGCATGACCAAGAAGGCGGTACAATTCATTTTGCAGTACAACTGATCATGGAGTTTAAATAATAAGAGTTCAGTCTCTTTGTGAACCAAGCTTTATAGTAAAGGTACAGGTAACTCTTGCAGCATATGCCATCCTTTGTACTCTCAACTTTGCAGAGAATTCAAGAGATTAATGCTTTGTGAATGGAAGCTTACTAGAAAAACCATCAGATAAGAATAGTCTCAGAATCTTCTTGAGCCATGCTTTACATAAAAAAGCACAGACCACTGTTGCAGTATATTCTGTTATAATCTTAACTTTCCAAGCTAGACACGGCAGGTTGAGATTTTGTGAATGGGACCTTACAAGAAAAGGCTCAAACCACTCTTGCAGCATATACTTTACTCCCTTTAGCCTTTAGCTTAATTTGCTACAACATACATATGACAGCTTCAACTAGAAAGTATCTACAGAATTTATTTTCGGCTACCTATATTTCAGTGTAAAAAGAAGGTGGTGGATCAATAGCAAGGATCATGACCCTTTTTCTTGTCAGAAAATAAGGCTTGTGACGGACAGGGAGAGAGGAGAAGGTTGCAACAAGTGCAAAGAATGAATTGGATAAGCTCTACTTCCATTCCATGGCACAAAGTGGGATGGAAGACACCCAAAAAGGAAGATGCAAAGTAGAATGCCACATCAGTTCTTTAAACCAAAATAGGCACTTGAAGAGGATATGCTCCAATCTAAATGCTCAGAACAGTTCTTCCATCACAGTACAGGATGTGCTTTGTGTGAGACTAGCAATGACACCCACCAATAGTGGCTCTTTGCCTTTGGCAAAGTGCCTTTGTGCATCATTGCCTCCAACTCTGCCTTTTGGTGTGGCAACTTTGGGTTGGTGGAGGCTATGTGGATGAACATGGCTTCCAATTAGCCCTGGGTCCTGTTGCCTGATGCTACACTCAGTCTCAGAGATTGACCTTCAGTGTGAGATCTACAAAGATCATGATTCATGACACTTAAATGTAGATTGGGGGTTTCAGTTTTGTAGTGCTCAGGCTGTGTTTCTAGTGAATGTGTTGATTTGTTTGTAAGCAAATTGTTTATCCACACTGAAGGTCTGTACTCCCTGCATGCATATCCTTGGGTCTGCGGTTGTGCTATCGTCTGAAAAGGACTGTCCTATGTGGATACAATGTTTGATTTACATATGCATAGATTTGCAGCATATGTTGTGAAGTTTAGTATAAGATAATATCAAGCAAATTCAGGAGAAATCTTGATAATTTGATAACAACAGAAGATTATCATTCACTGGCATGTCTGAAATATTTTTAGGCTACATGGTACCATGGATTAGAGTCTCACATACCATGAAGCTGCAAAAAAAGTTTTACTAAGATGCGGGACTGTTTTCGCTTGAAAAGAAGGCAGCCAAAAGAGAGGCAGCGGCAGCAGAATCGCCTTCGGTCTGCAGTTCAATCGACAATTCAACATCATTGTAAGGCCAAGATTTCTTCTCCCAATAAAGCAGAAAAATATGCATGCGTGTATACATCTGTAAACTAAAGACGGCTCAAATCAAAAGTCCAATCCACCACAGCGATCATCAAGTTCATCAGCAGCAGCACCGATTAACTAGGATTATTAAATAGCAGATGAGTAAAATTATTACACACAAGGATTAGATTAACTAAAAGTATTCTTTGGTGCTAATGCTAGTTGCATCATGTATATATTGCCTTGCAAGGTGGATGCCGGGGGAAGAAAAATCTATGTGCAACGAATCAGCCAGCGCTTGTGGCTAAGTTGACTGGAGAAAACATGAGAGAACAAGTAGGATTTTGTTTCCTTTTACAGGTAGATCAATTCCTATTGCTTCTGTAGGTTTCTTCCATGGGGCATATCAAAGTATAATACTTGGTAGAAAGTGACAGGAGGCAAATGACCATTGCTCATACCCACTAAGAGAGTTATTTTAAGCTCCCCTGTTTCTATAGTGGCACGCTAGGACTGCAACTTCAGAATCAAAACGGATCTAGTCTGCTTCGAACTGATACAAGAACTAGATGATACAGTGAACGGATAACTCTCGACAGAGTAACCGCGTTCGGATAGGTACAAGCCTTGATAAGGACAAAGGAAAAGCTCTAATAAATAATAATGTCTGCAAGAACATACTAGCTACACTGTTCAAGAAGAAGAACATGTTGCTAGTTGTGTTCTCGTCATCCAGAAGATCAAATGGAACCAACACTTTTCAGTTTCTGATGTTTCAGATAGTGTTCTCAGGAAGCTGGGATGGTAAACATGGGGGCAAGGGGAGAAATGAAGACGGTTGAAATTCAGGATAATCATGCAAGACATTGTTGTCACGGTAATCGAGCAAATATGAACAGTGGAGCATACTTACAAGCAGCATTTTCGAAATATATGATGAATATAAGCATCGCATTGCGGCTACATTTGCATAAATAAGCATGTACAGTTCAGTTTCGGATCTGAAAACCAGATGGAAACCATTTCATTATTCATGGCTGGAACAGTAGACATGGCACTGATGTATCAGAACCAAGGATTCAAAAACCGGTCCCGGCTCAATTCCCGACCGGCGGCCGGTACCGGTAACCTACCGGTTTTTCCCAGTCGAATTTCGTTAAATTTTGCTTAAAATCAATCAAAATTCAAAATTTGAATTTGCAAACTCCGGAAAAACCGGCCGGGATTTCAAATCCCGGCCCCCACCGGTAAGGCCGGTAACCGGCTGGGATTTCCATCCCTGATCAGAACACATTCAACCAGGTAAGCAGTACAGGAAACAAAAACGGAAAATCGGTATCGCTGAAAACTACAAGAGATCCACGTCAGAATATCCAAACTTCTCGAGCACTGGAATTGTGTGAGGCATAGCTTGAGCAGCCAGTGCCCCAAAATGTGGATACAGAGACAAGTCCTTCGGCTTTGATTCAATCTTTGAATTAGTTAACGAGAACAAAAGCGAAATCATATCTGTATTAAGATTTGATTGAAGAACATCTACCACCAGCATGAAGGATTGACTGGGCATTGTCGACATAAAACACAAAAAATGCAATGTTCCTTGATTCATCGTCTTAATTTAAGCAGCAACAGCAGCAGTCTCTGACTTGTCAATTCCTTCGATGCTGGTTATTCTCAGCTTTGTCAATTCCTGGAAATTGTCACAGCATACGGTAAGAAATAAGGTCAATAATGAAAACTTCATCCTTTTCTTTTATTTTGAGAACAGTGAAAGTGGAAAATAAAATGGTTTGAAGTTACCTGACGGTGGCCCTTTGTTCGGCGGTAATTTTTTCTTCTTTTCTTCTTGAATATAATAACTTTTGCATCTAGGGCCTGAAAAAAGATTGTCAAGAAAAAATTGAACTCAAAATTGTGCAACAGTATATCACAATAAGAACCAATTGGATCAAAACTGGGCTCTGGTTAAGCAATTCTTTTTTTAAAAAAGTGTATGTGTATTAACAGCAAGATTGTAAACAGTAAAACTTGGGGCAAATACACACTTTGTCAATCAAATGTCGATGTTTCTGTACACGTTCAAACACATGATGTCAGTAAAATATAAAACTAACAGAAGTGACTCAACCACAAAATGTATTTCATGTTATAAGCATTTCATTTCAGTTAAATTTTGATAGTTTGGAGGAATCATGAGTAGTGGAAACAGTCCAATGTGGTGCCCAATAAATTAGTTCAAGAGGGACCAAAACGGTCTGTGTTACAGTATTAGGGCATTGTCTCAAACAAGTTACATGTTGAGTAGACATCCAATTGAACTTTGCCACATAATAAGCATATGCTTACGATACCAATAGACTGTTCAAAACATGCTCAGTGTATACAGAATTTTAAACATGTTTTAGCATGTTAAAATCACAAGTCGATGGTGGCATAACAAAGAAAAGTGCAAAAATTATACACCACTGGATTTCCTGGATTCTAACACGAGTCAAGGAATTTATAATTACCGCCGCGATTTCGGTAAAGCCGGCAAGCTAGGCAGCCTCCCCACCTAGGCAGTCCAAGTCGAATCTGGGCGGCCTGGGCGGAGCTTAGCGTGGCGGCCTAGGCGGGCGACTAGTTGGCACTGGGCGAGAGAGAGAAGACTGCGCGGGGGCGGAGGGGGGAGGAACTGGCTGGACGTGGACGTGGCAGGTGGCGGCGTGCAGTGGGAGAGGAGGCGCAGGTGTCGTTATAAAACCCAGACCGGACCGGTGGTTGAACCAGAAAAACCCAAACCCAAAGGCTTTGCCGCCCGCCACACTCACAAGACCGAGATGCAATTGACCAAAAACCCAATGACTTCGGTTGAGTTTTCATTGACCCAGTCGGGTTTTGCTCATGAGACCAATTTTCAAAAAACCCCTCAAATGAAAGAGTTTTTCAAGATTAAACTGAAGGGTGTGTTCATAATTTGGGTGTTGCTAGGTTTTAGTAGGAATCCCCTTGTGAAATTGGCGGCTACACATAAATAATTTCCATCTTTCTCTCTCAGTTCGATCGGCAACTCCTCTTCATTCTCTGCTCAACTTCGCCTCCATCAACAAGATATGATATATTTCCCTACTTGCTTGCTTTGCTTGTCTCTACTCTCTAGTCTTTGTTAAGATGTAAGTGTTAGATTTTTACTGTTCTATTTTCTAATCAGAGTAATATATAGTTAGATCTAAGACATATATAGTAAGATGTAAGTTGGCAATTCATGTATTAAGCCAAATATGTAGTGCATCTGGATGTAAGGAAGAGCATATTTAAACATATTCATTCAAAGAAGAAAAATAGACTAGAACATCAACTGTTTGAATGATCTCGTTACTATGTGTCTATGATGTTCATCTTTGACCGACTTAATTTGTTGTTCAGAATTCAGTTTTTTATTATTATTATTGTTTTTTTGTGTATCATTGATTTTTCCCCCTATTTTTTATGGCATGTGTGTAGGACGCTCGTTTCGTACTCTTACGAGTACACTCTCACTTCCAATATACCACTTAAACGAATATATTATACTTCTTTATCACTTTCATTTCGTACTCTTAGGAGTACACTCACTTCCAATATACCACTTAAACGAACATATTATACTTCTTTATCACTTTCAGTATACTTAAATACCAATTATAAGATCTTCCAATGCGACTTTATTGAAAAAAATCCGTTGGAGCCCTTTATTTTTGCTATATACCCTTTTAAATATATAAAAGAAGTATATACACGGATTTTGGTATAAAACGTGGATTTTAATGGAATTTTTCATTTATCACTTTCAGTATACTTAAATACCAATTATAAGATATTCCAATGCAACTTAATTGAAAAAAATTCATTGGAGCCCTTTATTTTTGCTATATACCCTTTTTCATATATAAAAGAAGTAATCACACGAATTTTGGTATAAAAAGTGGATTTTAATATTAAAAAAATTATGGAACTCACTTTGGGGTATCTTATAACCATTATTGGAGTATACTCAAATTGATCAAGAGCATGGATTGAAATACTGCGCAGAATTAGCATTCACTTGAATAACTTTCATCGGCTCGGAAACAAATACCTACGGGATCTTTAATGCAAATTTGAATTTTTGACTCCATAATGTCCTTCCCTAGTTGGTTTAGGCATTGTTATGCTAGATTATGTATTGAAACATTAGTTTTTAGTATATTTAGCACTATTAAAACATAAAAGAGGATTTTTTTTTTGAATTCCGGTTTTTCCCGGTTTTTTTCCCGGTCCGGTAAAAAACCAAATTCAAATTTGTATCGGTTTTTTAATTTTCCAGAATCCATTATTTTGATTTTACCATCTACGAATCCTAGATTTTGATCCTTGATCAAGAGGCATCATCATACGATTTAAGTGGTACTAGCCGAGTGCCTGGGCGTTGCAACGAATTTCAAATAAAACATAATATTAGTTATAAAATTATAAAACCAATATACATAAAGTAATTATTCCTACAAATGAAAGTTTCTTACATAATTTGTATCCAATTAACAAGCCACATAGAATGTTATCACAAACCACAAACACAGAGCCAGAGGAGGCGGCACAGTGGAGGGGAGAAAGGAGGCGACATCGCAATAGGAGAGGAGGAGCAGGGAGGCGGTGACGCAAGCGAGAGCGGTCGGGAGGAGGTGGCAACGCAATGGGAGGAATAGTGAGGAGGCTGCTGAGTAGGAGGGTTAGGTTAGAGCCAACAATGACCGGCCCATGGGAGAGGAGGAGCAAGGAGGTGGCAACGCAGCACAAGAGCAGTCGGGAGGAGGCGGCAATGCAATTGGAGGAGACGGGAGGAGGCTGCTGAGTAGGAGGGTTAGGTTAGAGCCAACAATGACCGGCCCATGGTCTCATCTTCTCTTTTTTATTTCTTTTATTGAGCTAGGATCTTCTGTGGCTGTTTGCTTTTGCAAGACCATGGTTGTTGTTCTAGCTTGCTGTCGGCTACTCTGCACTGTAGCCTAGACACCGCCAAGGCATCTTAGGCTCTAGGTGCCGGACCACCGCCCGACTAACGCCTAGCACTTGCTTGAACCTTGCTTAATGATGGTAGCGTAATGACCAAGTGCCATAGTACTATCAGCCTTCAAATGCAGCAATCAGCTCAAATAACTAAGTCATTAATATTAAGACTGGCATGCATACTAATGATTTGTTAATACAAATAGATTCAGATAAATCTCAAATCTGTATAGATATCGCCTAGTGCATAGTTTGCAAAACGCGGATATAATACTTAGGCGGATACGCTTACGTTTCAACAAATAGAGTTCAAGAGTCCTTTCATGAACTTCATTTTAATGAAAGGTTGAAGAACACTCTCCAAAAAAAAGAACATAGTTCAAGAAGTGTCCTCCTTACATGCTCTTCAACGACAGCATGAACAGCAGCATCAGGAAGAATTGGCCTCCCAATGATTGTTTGAGTTTGTGAGCCAACCATGAGAACTAGATTCAAAATTAACTGCACCAAGTGATTCAGACGACAACAACATCAGCAAAATTATCAATGGAATGAAAAGTACAAGAAGCAAGCAGGGACCTATGTTCTTTGCTCGAATCATTAAAGGAATTCATCAAATGGTCACCGCAATAGTTTGGGTATTTTGATTTGTAAAACGGTAAACTGAAGGAACAGTATTATGAGGATGAGGTATAGTAGCACTAATGAAACTGAAACAAGAAAGCACCTAATAATGGTTCCACTTAACCCATCAACCACAACACTTCATGTTTTTAACAAGTCTATACACTTCACCAAGCTTAAAATTTAATCTTTGGTCCATTTTTACAGCAACCTCTTAGCAGCTTCTGTGAGGGAAGGCGAGTGTAAAAAAAATTCCCGTACTACATTGAGCCTGTAATCTGAAGGTTCGAAGTTCTCACCATAAATGGAACAAAATTGACCAATTTAAAGTGCTTCCTAGATATAACAGTGGGAACATAATAGAAAGATCAGATCATGCATTGAATGCAATTCTACATCCCATCATATCAATTGTAGCTCTATTATCAGCTCAGAATTTGAAGTTACACCATACGAATATAATTCATCACCAAATGAACAGAGACCTACTCTAGATTAAAATAAAATGAAATAGTTGATCTCAAAGTGCCACACTTACCTTGTCATTCACATCGCAAAATTTCAACCTCTCCGTGAAGATTGAGTCACCATTGCTCACCTTAAACTGATGCGAACCAATCTGCAGGAAGAAACAGCCAAACACAATCACCCACCAGATCCACGCCCAAAGCTGAACCCAAACGCAAAACGAAAGATTCGATTCAAATGGAACAGACCTGGACGACGGCGAAGACGGGCTCGTAGGGCTTGAAGGGTTTCTCGTCGGCCCTGAGCGGGCCCAGCACCGAGTACCCTATCTCCGCCGCCTCCGCCACCCTCTCCTCCTCCGTCTTCCCGCTCGGGGGTTTCGCCGCCACCGCCTCCTCCTCCTCCTCCCACTCGTCCCCGCTTCCCTCTTCGTCGTAGTGCTCGTCGTCGTCATCTCCGGAGAATCGGGTTGCGAAGTGGCAGCGCGAGGGGAAGAGCGGCAGCGAGGCGACGGCGCGGGGAGTCGGGGCGGCGAGGGGCTGGGGCAAGGAGGTTAGGGTTTGGGTCGCGATCGAGACTGGCGAGAGGGGTCGAGAGCTGTGAGGGACGAGGCGGCGCGAAAAGAGGAGGAGGAGACATCGCCGCGTCGCCATGGCGGCGGCGCCGGCGGCCACGGCGGCGGAGGGAGGGAGGGTAGAAATGGAAATATTCTTTGAGCAGCGGTTTTAACGAGGGTTTAAGGTAGTGGTGATGGGCGGCACGGCCAGCCCGGTCGAGCGCGGCCCGATTAGTAACGACGAGGCCAGTCCGGGTAGATAATGGGTCGTACTGCGCTGGCTCGTGAGTTTGGTTATTGGCTCAGGCACGGCACCTCGAGAGTACGCGTCCATTTAGCTTATATGATATGAAAAATTGAAATATATATATATATATATATAATTTAAGAAAATACAATAAATGTATATATACTTATAAAATAAAATATATAAAATTTACAAACTATAAAATAAAATTATATAAGTCTTAAGAAATGAAAATAAAACCATATACATATATTAAAAACGAACGGACCGATATTATTTGGGCTGGGCCAACAGTCTCATGCTTCAGGCCAGCCCGAAAGGCACGGTTCATCTGGTCATGTCTAGCTTAAGGGAAAGGAGGAGACGAGAGTTAGACACTATCAGTGGGCCCTGTGAAGGGAGAAGCAGCGCATGCTAAGGGTGTGTTTGGAACGGCTTCAGCTTTTCGCTTGAAAAAGTCAGAAGTTGTTCCAAACGGCTTGCTTTTCTTCCCCGCTTTTTTCAAAGTCGGAAGTCGTTACAACGTGAGAAAGCCTGAAGCCGAAAGCCGCATGCGAGGAGCTTTCTGTGGCTTTCTGCAGCCCCGTTCCTACTTTGCTCGTAGAGTCGAGGGGTAATGACTAGCTTTGCCACTAACAAAAACCCTTCCACCGCCTCCCCAACCCTAACCCCGCATCGCCCGCCCCGCCCCACATCCTCCTCCTTCCTCCCTCCTCATATCTCCCGCGCCGCCGCCCCCAACCCTCTCCCGTCCTCCCATTCTCCCTGAGCGGCGCCGCCCTACCCCCTTATCCTCCTTCTCCCAGCCGTTGCTGCCCACATCGTCCTCTCTCGACGCGGTGGTGGCCGCTGTCATCCCCCACCCACGCCGCCCTCCCCTTCTCCTCCCCCGAGCCGCTACCCTTCCCTCCTGCTCCCCTGAGTCGCTACCCTTCCCTTCTCCTCCTTTGAGCCGTCGCCGCCCACATAGTCCTTCCCTAAGAACCTGTTGTCGCCCTGACGCGGCAGTCGATCCCTCGACCCTGAGCCGCCCCTTTTCCCCATGCCGACACTGCTGCTAACCTCCTCATTCTGCGAAACAACCGAGAGCTCTCCCCGACGCGCCTCGCTGGCGCAAGACCGCCCCAACCCTAGTCGTCGTCGGTTTTTCTTTTTCTTATATAAATAATTTTTTATGTATTAATTGTTTATTTTAATAATTATTTATTGTTAATTATCGTTAATTATGTTAATTGCAATCTGTTGTGTTAATTGTGCTTTAATTGCAATAGTCATCGTTATTTGCGTTAATTGTCGTAGTTGTTGTTAATTGCAGTAATTCTCGTTTTTGCGGTAGTTGTTGTTAATTGCAGTAATTTTTGTTAATTGTAGTAGTTGTCGTTAATTGCGTCAATTATCGTTAATTGTGCTAGCTGTCGTCAATTGTCATTAGTTGTTGTTAATTGCCATTAGATGACACCAAACACGCCATCATTTGTCTCATGGGTATTTCAGACATTTCATATCTCAGAAGACGCAGCCAGCCTACCTAAAAGCCAGACAACCAAACACCAAATCTCTTTAGCTCAACCATTCATCCCTATAACCGTTCAGACTTGCAACCAGACAAAAACCGCTTCTCAAAAAAACTACAACCGTGCCCCCTAAGTATGTATGATCTATAGTGGACTGGAATACGTGTTCTCGAATTGCAAGCATACTACTACTTGCTTCTTTTTCCCTTTCCTTTTTGTTTTAGATGCGTACTACTACTTGATAATGGAGTACTCAAATTTAAAAGGACAGAAATAGTAGAATCCACAAGAAACAAACTGTACTACATTGCCGTGACAAAATACATAATGTAAAACAACCAATTTCCTTTTCTATATTGTATTAGCTTTGGTAAAAAGAAAGAAAGAGAGCGTGTTGTATTCCTCACTATTTTCTTGTAACATTTTCTATGATTATGACATTGGATAGTAAGTTCGAGTTCAACACTTGAGCCTTGAATTTAACCGAGAAATTAAGTGGAAGTACTGCTCAACCAGACCAGAGATCATCAGTAGCATTTCTTCCTCCCGATCTCGACGAGCAGGGCCAACAGAGCCTCACACATCTCAGTAGCATCAGCCTCAGCACGATCCTTCCTCAGCGTCGAGTACACCATCCACGCGTGGTCCAACCTCCTCTCCAGCCTCACCACCACAGACCCCGGCACCTCGGCGTCACGCCGTGTCACCAAACCGTCGCTCTTCTCCCCGTACCGCAGCCTCAGGTGAAGCGCGCAGACCGCCATCGCCGCCGACACGGGCACGACCACGGGCACCTTCAGAGAGGCAAGCATTGATTCTGCGTACTCGGATGCAGATAAGAAGCGCGGCAGGGGCAGCCATGGGAGGAGCTCGGCGTGGGCAATGCGGGTCAATGTCGCGAGCATCATCGGGGCGGTGCTGGCTTCGGTGTGGAAGGAGATGATAGGTAGCTCATCCACAGGGAGCTTGTGCTTGGAAATGAAGTCCTTTCTCTTGTTATATGTGAGATCCTCCAAGGCCCTCATATCGCCCTGCAGTTGTTCACTTGTTAAGAGTATGAAATGGAAGAGAGCATGAACAAACAATCGCTAAACGACTGCTTTGATCAAGTAAGTTATGTAAACCAAGAGTTGGAGGACCTTGATTAGTTTGCAGACTATGAGTTCCATGATCCTCTTTGTCTCCTTATCAGCAATCTGGCCTTCTCGAAGGATGTCGGAAGCCACCGGGGTGCCACCGTATGGGCTCTGAACCAATGCCAGACCGGCAACCTTGCCCTTGAGCTCAGACCAGTACATCGAAAGTGCGGCAGCCGCATCAACTCCACCTTTGCTATGTCCCAGGAGCAAAACCTGTTTACCAGATCCCCAATAGAGCTCTTCGATGTATAGTTTCAGTTCCCGTGCATTGTTGTCCACTGATGCCTGGACAAACTGAATAGGTAAGTACAGGGATCAACTGAAAGAAACACGAACCTGTAAAAGGAACACAGTACGGGGGCCAACAGAAATACACACAACACAAGCATTTGTTGGTTTAAGACAAATGCAAAATAAGAAAGAAATTTAGGTCCTCGCGAAAAAGAGAGAGAAATTTAGGCAGACAAACTAGAAAAAACTCGCCTGCCACCCTTGTTGAGCTGAATTACCTCGCTATGAATCTTTGCAATATGGCAAGCAAGCCCCATCTTTGAAAAAAATCTTTTAGTATTGACGAAGTAAAGTGGACTATGGTTGCTAAAAAGGCCTGCATATGAAGGCAATGAGTCATCTTTAAGCTACAGCATTTTAAGGTTATGTCAAAAAACTGAGGAGGATGTCTCACCAGGGATGAATAAGTAAACCAGCGTATTGGGCAGACAATGCATGCCATTTCTGAAACATTAAACAGCTTTTAGTACATTGGTATTTGTCCAACTGATTATAATTGAAAACGGGCACCTCCATATGGATTGATACCAGGAAGAAAGTCCCACCACTTTCAGTTCAACTTAATTCGTAATTATAGTGGCTGTAACTTCCTACATACATTCTGCAAAACACAGAAATGCTTTTATACCGAATTCGCTATTACTTTACTGGGCAATTCACCTGACATCATGCAAAAGCTCCTTAAAGCGATATGTGCCATCAACTGAACAGGGCAATATTTGAGTCCTTTGCAACCATCCTATATCTTCAGAAGAGCCCCGTAGTGTTGTCCAGAAACGATGTAAGACCCTGTGAGCATACATCAGATTTTAGCACCTATCTAGAACAAACAAAAATACACTACGTGGACTCGAGTACTGCAAGATTGTAACACCCCAAATTTGCTCTTTCTTTAAAACTAAATTTCAAATTAATTATTTCAAAGCATTTGCAGTTTATTTAGAGTTTTTGCAAAACTATAAAATTTCCAAAATTTAAATCTCAATCCGAAATTCAAATTCAAATTTTGAGTTCCTTCCAATTTTAATTGGGCCGAAGCCCATCTCCTTCCTCTACTCCCAGTCGGGCCATCTATCCCTGCATCTGCCTCTGCTCGCTGCTCCGCTTGCACCCGCGCCGAGCTATGTCATCCGTCCGCGCCCGCTCGCCTGCACCGTCTTCTCCAAATCGACTAGGCATATCTCAAAAACCGAAGAAAAACCGACCTACCTCTACAGTGTATGACCAGTGGGCCTATACGGTTTATTTTTATGTAAGCCGGTTAAAATCCTCTATCGCACTAACATGTGGACCCCACAGCCAGCCTATGTCATTTTAACAAAAATATTCCCGAGAGAATATTCCAAAGAATATCCTCCTCCCTCTCTTTTTCCAGAATATCCTTTCCGGCAAATATTCCGAGAATCCATTCTCCATAGTCCGAACTTCGAATCGGGCGATTCAAATTTCTAAATTTATTTTAAATCATGATGTACCTTCCGGTACCAATTATATATTTTTGTATTTTATTTGATCTATTGGTTATTTATTTGCTCTCATTTTGCGTGTTTAGAAATTGACATCGTTGAGGTTGAACAGGAGCAACAGGAAGAGGTACCAACTACTACCAGCGAAGGCAAGTCTTCCTAGACCGTGTTGATCCTATTGTTTCTAAAATTATTTTTATATTGTTTGAAAACTATTATGCGTTGCTATTTACATAACATGATAAATTCAATTATTAGGAATGTTAGTTAATCCTACCTTCTATTTACCTTTATTTGATGTTGTTATCCATGTACCGTTGCCACCCTAAAATGGCAAATCCACGGTAATTGGTACATTATTGATGGATTAGTTTAGAATGGTATAATTGCTTAGCCAAGCTAGTCTGACCTATATCATCCTATGGGTGGGATTTATTATAAAACTTTACTCAAACCATTTAAATAATTGTATAGCAATAGGTAAGTTGAGGCGAGTGCAGATTGATCATGAGAACTTGTAATGTGATAATCTCGTCCAAGTCAATTAAGGACTGACACTTGTATTTATCAAAACTGAGTACTACAGTACAACCACAAGTCTAAATGGGTATGACTTGACTGATTAATTTGCAACGGCTTAGCTTGATTTCGCCGGATGAATGAATGTGGATGTCGGGTAGACAGGTTATTCCCACACGGCACAAGAGGGGGCTTCTGATTGGGTGGGTCGAACCCTTCAGCGCTGAAACCTTAGCGGGCCGAGTCTAGTTGGGTTGGCATATTGTAAAAGACTTGTTACGATCACTCAATTGTATGACGAGTCATGGTGGACATGGTGAGTTGATTGTATCTTGTGGGTAAAGTGCACAACCTAGGTAAAGTGTAAACTATTCGAATAGTCGTACCCACGGTCAAAGGCGGGCAAGGTGTGTTCTCACATGATAGATTTTTTGTTTTGGTTTCAAAACAAACATTTTGGGAATCCGGGAGTGGCTAGAAATCTCGGGTATTTGTATAGCGGTTAGGCCTGCTGGGTGGATCGAACCCAAGTCATTCAAACCTTGTGAATAGAGCCTTACTAGTGATTGGTGGCTAGAACCTTCACTAGATCAATATTTAGTTTCAATGGTTGCAATTAATTTTGTCAAATGAATGCTTTGTGAAAGCTGTTGAAATTTAAAATATTGCTTTGTGCAAAAGAACCATATAAGCCATCTTTGTAAGCCTTGCATGTATATAAATTGTATTATTTTACAAGACTTGTGGAGTACTCGATGTACTCATCTTGCAATATACAAACAATCTTAGAGATCTATGAAGACGCTGATGGAGACTATGACTTCTACGCGTGTGGCTTTGACGAAGGATATCCGGAGTACTAGGACGCACTCCCTAATCGATTGTCTATGGGAAAATTGATGGGCCATTTCCGGAGTTTATCTTATTTCTTTTTACGCTGCTTGTACGACCTGAGGTCAAGTGACCAACTGATCATTACTGTAATAAGTGGTCATAAGGTTGGTACTCTGTTACTTATTATTATATTATGAATTGTAATTTAGACTTGTTATCATCACTTTATCCACAGTGTGCACAAACTTGATCTAGGACTAGTGCAAAAATACACAGAGGGTTCTGATTCTAAAATCCGGTCTCGACAATGATGCCACAATTGGTCAAGAATGGAAGCAACACACATAAGTTGGATATTAGAAGGCAGTAACTAACCCGGTTAGTCTGACATGAATCTCTCTTGCAAAGAGACTGCACAGCCCTCGTACATGGAATGCCAATCTTTGCCCCAATTTGAAGCCACGCAAAAGATAGGCAGACCTGCCGTATGATCTGACAGCACAAACAGTTGAGAAGTGAATGCCACATACAAGATGAAAACACATGTTTTAGCCGGTGCAACAATAAATCTTATTATCTTAAGTGTTAACTTTCTGTTTAAGGAAGCTACAAGAAAACTAAACCTTTGATAAATATTGGACGAGTCTTTTCTGAAAATCGTGGCTTCGGATATTCTATTTGCAACCTGCTCTTCTGTAGCATTACTAATGGATAACACGGAAGTCCGTCCATGAATGTATCTTTCGGTGCCAGGCAATGATCTTCTATAGCAAGCACAGAATTGGACTTCACGATGTTGAGGAATCCAATCAATGTACCCAAACACATTTTCTGGCAAGGCAAAACACCAACACATAAAAAGAAAGAGAACTCAATGTGTACTGAAATATCAGCAAGTCCTTCGCTCAGAAAAATAAAATAAAATCAACAAGTCCGAATCCCACAAGATTATAATCAACCAAGACATTATATGCTCAACTAGGTACCTATTAAGTGCGTCAAGTGTTGTCCTAACTGCCAAGCAAGGTCTAGGAACAGTGAAAAATAGTCCTCCATTTGTGTTACAGGAAGAAAACAACGGAGAGCATCACACTTGCTGTTTCACTTTTGGCCTAGAAAAACAGGATTATGTCAGCAACTCAGAATGTACCAGTAAGGGGGTTCATTCACACAATATGGTTGCTCCTTATGAAAGTTACATCAGACAAGGCATCTCTTTTAATACCAAGAATGCTATCTACTTTTCTTTTTTTAGGGGAATTGCTATCTACTTTTCTGTACATGTATGAATCACAAATTCTTTTAGGCATGAATCACAAACTACTCCAATTGACAGCGCAGATAATATTGAACATTATGACTTATGAAAGCTTTGATTGACGTTTTTAAGAATGCCAAAAGCTGATAAATTACCCATAAATAAACTACAGCCAACACCATCAATGACTGGATGTTGATATGACATCTATTACCCACCAACTCAAACAATCAATGGATACCAACTAGACATCGGAATTCACAACACAAAAATCCATACGCAAGCGAAACTGCATTCTTGCAGTCTATACAAACAAAAAAGAAACTCATTAGTCGCAAGAAAAATATTGCCATTTCGGCAGCATAGTTACCCCTTTCTGCGTCCAATAGAGCAACAGCCTCATAAAAGAAAATGATGGATGCGTTCCCAAGTTCTAGCTTGCATGGATCACATGAAATTCAGTCGCCCGGCGCCCGCACCTTGAACAAAGAATCCAGGTGACAAGATAAATGATCGAAATGACAACCTGAAACATGGAAATGAACTCCCTTTGGTAGAAGGGAACGACAGAACTAAGCTCTGAGTCTCTCCGAGTCAGAGGCATTTCGCCGAGCACAGCGAGTGCAGCTCATATAGCCTGCAAACCAAAATCACCTTTCTGCGGAGGAACCCGGCAACCCGCCACCTTCAAACTCCCAAACGATCTGGCCTTCTTCCTCTCCAAATGGAGGAGACGTGAGAGGGAGAGGAGGAGTGAGTCAAAGAAGCTCGCGACAATCTGGGAGCAAGAGGAGTGGGCTTATCCGATGACGCCGGGCCAAACACACGGGGAGCGAGCGCATGGGCGCCGCGTGTGCAGTGGACTCTCGTTTGCTTGTGCCTCCTGCAACCGCAAGCCGTGGCATGCATCATGCATCTGAGCGCGTGCGTCGCGCCAATATTCTGGAACGCGGCCACCGATCCGCTCATCACTCTGAACTTATCGGGATGAACAGCGGTTTCTGTTTTGAGGTTCGCCGCCGATCCTGACTTGCCTCCCTCCGGACAAATGCAAGTGTAGTAGATGTCGGCAAGAGGAGATTCTCGTGCGCAGAGCAGAGATCCATGCTGCAACCTTCAACGACAGAAATGGCGCAAGCAGGCTGTCCCGTTGTTTGGCATCTGGGATTGTCAGTGAAACACACCGGTAATCATCAACGCCAAGCTCAATCAAATTACACATCTATGGCTACAGAATTAGTACGAGTGCACACCAAGAACAATGTTGTTCGTTTTCACGTCTGTCAGAACAGTCGATCTGAATTAATATTTGATAATATCTCGAGGTATCATGCAGCAATGTTTGTGCACAGAGAAGCCAAAATAGTGTTGCCTTGCTTTGGAGCTTAAAGCTGGCTGCGTTAACGGTATAAGAATTCAATGTTCACCCCAGGGCTAGCACCTTCAGGTTCGGTAAAGGGGAAAACAGACTTAGCATGGCAGCACACCAGTACAGCCAGTGGTGATCAATCCAGAAAGAAAGAAACTACTCCAAGCTGAAATGTTGATAACTTGGTGGTGCTCGCACCAACATGGTTCAATGGAAAAATTCAGTAGGGATGAGTACAGTAAGGCACAAAAGGGGGAATGGAATTGGATGAAAGTCAGATCCACATATTTATTCAGAAAATGGTTATGCAAGTTCGCAGTTAGCATCAATTCGGAATACAGTAAAACACAAATTAGAACTTTCCAAGATATTATATACAACAGAAAGTAGTCTCCTAATTCAAGATCATTAAAGTAGTCTCCTAATTCAAGATCATTACCATGGAACTTAACTCCAACGAGTTGTCCCGTGGATCTAATCTCATGGAAGTTAGAATATTCATCATATGTCATGGATGAGGCCATGAAGGGCTTCAGCTGAATTCTGACTATAAGAATAATCACAACTTCCAAAAAAAAAACCTCCAGAGCTCCCCCCGCTGATTTAAAGTAGCAGTTCATATTAGTTCAACGAACATCATGTTTAATTATGTGAGACGACTAGACGTACAATAACAGACAAATGGGAGAAAATGAGAAAACAATAACAGACGTGTGGGAGAAAAAGTGGTATTCTTATCTTTCCAATATGACAAAGTCTGAATGCATGATAAATATATATGATTCCACTTAGTATCCAGCCAGAATCATTAAGTAGCTAAATAGAGAGGTAATAACACGAGCATATTCTCAGATGAACACAAAATTGTTGCATTCCAAATGGATGGCGCTCAGATGAACACAAAATTGTTGCATTCCAAATGGATAGCAAAAGTCCTAGCAGGAAATAGTATCACCATAGTTTTTTTAACCCAAAGGCTCAAGCTACTTAGCTAACAAAAGCTGAAGAAACAACTTCAGAAGGAACCTCCGAGGCACGAAATGTATAAGGATAGGTGATCTTATCAAGTGCAGCTTATGAATACAAAAAAAGAACTTGACTGATATTGTTCTCCCAGCTGATAAAAATCAGATTAACCCAGATTATCAATGCATATCAAGCTGGTCACAACACAAGACACTGTCAATCAACCGATATCGCAGGCATCTCCATCAGGAATAACAAATATAACCTTAAACCCTTACCCTGGTACTTTTCTTCATCTTATCGCTATTCAATTTCTTCCCCTTGCTCTTCTTCTCTTCCTTATTATTTTGAAACATAGCTCCAATAACATCAGAAATGCTTTCCTCCTCCATAGGGACTTCACCATCAATATCATCGTTACCCTTTATGCTCTTCTTCCCCTTCTTGACCTCCCCCTTCTTACACTTATTCTTCTTCCCACCAACATCCTCCACCTCCCCCATCGCTTGCTTGTTACCTTCCTTCTTGCCCTTCCTTTTGTTGATGCCGGCTTCCTCCAATGCGAGCTCACTCTTCTTACCCTTCTTTTTCTCTACACTAGCATCCTCCACCTCCATGTCCAAAGCACGCTTGCTCTTCTCCTTACCCTTCTTGCCAACCTTTTGCCCTTCATTAGCAGGAATCTTCTCAGTCACCCCTGGGACTTCTTCCATCACAACATCCTCAACTTGCTCCTTCTTATACCTCTTCCTCTTGCCGCTCTCCTCCTCTGCAACTTCCTCTCCATCATTGGCATCCGCATATCTCAACGCCTTCTTCTTCTTGTCCTTCCTCTTCCCACCAGTCTCAACTTCTGCAGCATCAGTGACCTCTCCAGCACCTACTCCTCCCCCCTCCAATCGCCCAACTGGCACCTCAATCTTCATACCCAACTCTGGCACGACCTGGTAAATTGGCAGTGCGACCGAATCCATCGCCTTCAAATGCAGAGCCCTCACGTTCGCCCACTTCTTCGGCACCTTTTCCACGGCAGCCTCCACTGCCCCCATCACATTCTCCACGATCTCCTCTCCCTCCATGTCCAGCCTCCCCACTTTAATCCCAGAGCACGTCCCCGACCGCAGGTACAGAAACGTCGAGCTCAGCACCTTGCGGACCTGCTCCGGCCACCCAGCGCGGGTGAAGTCAACGGCGATCGGAGCCTTCTTGGTGGAGTAGAACGCCTTCCCGAGGACGCGGGGGAGGAGCGGGAGGACGGCGCGGTCGGCGAGGAAGAGGTCGTGGGAGGCGGCGAGGCGGCGGCGCGACTCGTACGGGCGGTAGTCGGTGCGCAGGGTGGATAGGGGGATGACCTCGGAGACGAGGAGGTGGAGGGACTTGGATGCATCGAGGAGGTCGGAGGCGGCCGGGGAGCGAGAGTTGGGGCGGTCGTCGGAGATGACGCAGATGGAGGCGGAGGCGTGGGTGTGGACGGGATGGGGGAGAGGGAGGAGGTGCGGCTTGGTGGTGGGTGAGGCGGGGACCCGACGGAGGGAGAGCTGGAGGAGCACGAGGTCGTCGCGCTCGTCGGTGAGGAGGTTGGGGGGCGCCTCCGCGGCGCGAGCGCGCATCCACTTAGTCAGGGAGGCCACGGCGCCGGCCACCGTCGCGCGGGGCACCTCGTGCAGCTGCTGCTGCGGCGGCGGCGACATGGCGGTGGCGGCGGAAGAGGAGAGGAGAGAGGGGTTTAGGGTTTGATGTGCCGCGGGATGGGTGTGGGCGAGGCAGGTTGTGCGGATGGCTTCAGGGTGTGTTTGGATGGATGGGTGGACGGTGGTGTATAGGATGATTTAATTCAACTTTTAGATTTGTTTTTGTATTTTAGAGTTGTTTTTGTGTTTGGATGGGTGAACGAGATTATTTCATTCGGGATGGATTCATCAACTGAAGGTGAATATTCTATTGAGATTCTACAACATGTGATACGACAAAAAAACGTTGAATGAATTCGTCCACCCGCGTGTGCTCGTCCACTAGCGAGGGGAGCCCGAGCGCCAACGCCAGAGCGGTGAGAACGCGCGGCGCCGCAGTCCCAGCGCATTTACATCAAGACGATTAGAGCAACGGTTATCGGCACGAGCGCTGACGACAGAGCTCGGCGTTGCAGCACGGCTTCTCGCAGAGAGAGCGATGGCTCTACCAGATCGGGTGGCCAAGGAAGAGGGAAGAGAGGAGCCAGAGAGAGAAGGAGGAGGAGGGAGATGTATGCGGGAAGAAAGGACGGGAGAGGTGGTGAGAAGAAAGAAATGAGGAAGAAGAGAAAGAGAAAGGGGAAGAATGGCTATCGGTCGGAGAAAAGGAAAGGAGAAAAAGAAAAGAGGGAAAGAAATGAAGAGAAGGAGAAAAGGGAAGAAAATAAAATAAAATGAGAATGAAGAAAATAAAATTGTAGGATCATTGGCGACGAGGTGCTACACGCCGTCATGAGGTAGAAAGCAAGGGCCTCCTCTCAGTTGCAGGGCACGTCTTCGTATAAAGGTACCTTCCTCTATACCACTACCCTTTATGGATGCATTCGAGTGCATGACATTGGGTGCGCACATGACATGTTCGATGAAACGCTGCATACGCTACTAGCTTGGCTGACTTGTGTCTGGTGTCATTGCAGCGTTTGAGCATTGTGTGTGCCATTGCTAGGGATGCAGGTTTGCTTGGGAAGCTTCGATATCGCGATCTGAATCTTGACATACTTGGCAAATGAGTGCAGGTGAGGACGTGTATTGTTCCTGAATTTCTCTTTCAATTGATATCCTCGGATAGGCTCTTGTTTGCTTTAGACACTCGTTACAATTGTCAAGAACATTGGATTCAATTCATATGTTGCTGGTTTTTTACACCATGCCTAAGTTGCAAAACAATACTAATACGATGTTTTGAATAACTTTGTAAGTTCTCACAGGTAGTGCGTTTGGTGGAAATAGGGGAGTGAGACCTGTACCTCCTGAAAAACTGGGTTTGCTTGGGAAGCTTCGATATTGTGATCTGAATCGTGACATACTTGGCAAATGAGTGCAGGTGAGGACATTGGCGAAGACAGGATGAAAATGGAGGGTGAGATCAAAGTCTCGAATGACTAAACTAATTTGAAACAAACATATTTTTGTATTCTTGTGCAATCAATTTCATACATGGATAAAAGCAAAAAAAAAAAGAGTAATACAATAAAGGTACATCGCTAATAGAAAATGCATCCCCAAAATATGTAAATATGATTCCAGTGGGTAATAACATATACATCAAAATTAGAAAAATTGGTGATATAATTGCAAATTGTATTTAATTGGTCATGAACATTCAAAATAAAAGAACCATACCACTAAGGCGCTAGCTTGAATCACGATTTTCACAAGGCAAATTTATTCTGCGAGATTTCATGCCTCGGAAGGATCTTATGATTCTATCATCATCAATGGATCTAAATATGTATCGCTCGGTGTAGCGATGTGCTGGATCGGCAATAATTTTACCCGGATTAAATTATAGTCGAGGCTTCTTTGGTTGAGTTGCGCTCTCATCGATTAGGGGAGTACTGCTTGAATTGTTTGTGAAATAATTACGCAAAGTTTGTTTCTATATTATTGTAAATCTACGAATAAATTGCTAATTCAATATATACCACAATACCACACTATATTCTAGCAAATTACTAATTTATTAATTGGGGAATGAGTTATGAGTATACGGTATACCACTGTAGTCAGATGACAAAGGCTTCGATCTTCAATTCGTCACATTTCATAGTTCACACTTCCACTGTCCACAGAATCACAAATCCTCACTTTCCTTAGCGCTGCCCGTGTCGCTCGACACTGGCTACTCGCCTCCCCTTGGCTCCCAGCCTTCCTCATGCTCACGCCCAAGCCATGGCCACGCCCAAGTCCCAGACCCAGAGAGTCAGAGAGAGGCCACATGCCCAGACAACAAGAGGGGCTAATCCAGATCGGCAGATCGCCGGATCCGCAGAGCAGCAGAGGTGCAAACGGTCGAGTGGGCGACAACCGACGACAGATCCTACTCCTTCGGGATCCCCCTCAGCTCCTCTTATGGCCCTCCTCCTCCTGCTTCCTGCGGTCAGCGGTCCCACCTCCTGCAGTTAGTGGTCCTGCCCTCCTGGGCTCCTCCAGACTCCAGTCCTCCTCCAGGCTTTGGCTGGACCGGATCGGTGGCTCCCACGCCTGGCCCCGGCCGCCCTACTCAGCCTCCCTCCTCGGACCCCTCCGGCTACCGGCGGTGCTGGGATCGCCACTGTCGCTGTCGCCACTGGTACCTCACCCTCAACTCCTCAGTCAAAGCGCTTCTTCTCCTCACTCAAATTGATTAGGGAATTTTGGAACAGGGAACACCAAAGAATAGGGAACTGGGAATGGGATTACGAGAGATGGGAGTATGGCCATGTAGGACCGGTGGGGACGTGGGTGGATGTGAGTTCATTGAGTTGGGCCTGGACTTCACTGCTTCGGACAAGGCCCACACGCGTTTGTTTCATTGTTTGCTCCTGCTTCTTCTTCTTCGTCAAGCATGCAGCCATGGCACCGGAGGACGATGGTTGGGGTTGGCAGGGGGAGGGGGGTATTCCGGGCACCGGTGGAGGGTAGGCTTCAGCCTGATGAAGCCCCCCACTAGATTCGCCCCTGGATGAGGATGTGTATTGTCCCTGAATTTCTCTTTCAGTTGATCTCCTCGAGTAGGCTCTTGTTTGCTTTATACACGTTACAATTGTCAAGAACCTTGGATTCTATTCATATGTTGCTGGTTTTTTACACCATGCCTAAGTTGAAAAACGATACTAATACGATGTTTTGAATAACTTTGTGAGTTCTCACAGGTGCTGCATTTGGTGAAAATAGGGGAGTTAGACTTGTAACTCCTGAAAAAGGTGTATTCCCACTGGATCACCTGCATGAGTGTGACTTGGTAAGATTGTATGCCTTTTTCATCTGTCGTTGGTATCATTATTTACTTGTTATATGAGAGTTACCTGTTCAAACAGGAGAAGGAAGACTATCTTGCCTGCCTAAAATCAACAGGATTTCAGTCTGAAAAATGCCGGCAGTTCTCAAAGAAATACCTGGAATGTAGGATGGTGAGGTTAGTTTGCTTACTATCTTTGTACTAATTCCAGGACTACAACTTAAGTTATCATGTCGTAGTTAGCTCAACGCCTTTTTTGGCATATCGATACTTAGCTAAACCAATGACTAGTAACGATTTAGTCTGTATGTTTAGCATGCTACGGACTACAAGTTCAGTTCATTCAGTGGTAGAGTGAAGCAGTTGATCTTTGCATTGTAGCTTGCATCCAACCGCCACATGTTTATAGTTTAGGCCTAAGTGCCTAACAAGTACCACTCCAACCATCTTTGTGCAAATAGAGAAGGAGGGTGCGAATAAATTATTTGAACATTGCAAAATTATCGTGGCATCCGTAGTACTACGGGACCATTATGATGAAGATTTGGTACATACGCTCAAACTGCTAATTCTTTTCAGTAACATTCAACTGAGACAACCAATCTTTGCAAGTTGTATTAGTTGTCTTAGTTACAAAATTGGCACCCCGACAATACCATGCGAAATTATTAGTATGTGTCAGTTGAAGTTATTCAATATATCGGTAACTTTCAAAGTTTCGAGTTTTTGGGCTTTTGCTTGAAACATTTTATTAAATACCTTTATGCACCTATATATGCTTTCAAGAATTGTTCTTTCTTGAGAAAATTACTTTTAGAAAGGTCGATCAATATGTTTTACTTTTTCCATGAAAATGTTGTTATATAATTCTCTTTCTAAGACTTGATAGTTTGAGTTCTAGTTGACATGCTCAGCATGTTACATCGCGTTCTAAACCTTTTTTAGTTGTTGAGTGAAGTAGTCGTTGTTTGCTGCATTAGCCTATAGCAAACCAAGCTTGGCCTCCAGGCATGTTCCGTTGTTTGCATCCTCTGGTGCAACACATGTGCAATGTGCTGTATCAAGGCCTGTATTTGGTGATTGGGTCATTGAGTGAAGCAACCAATGTTGCCAACCACAATTAGGCAGCTACTAGTTTTAACCTTTTAGGACATGTGTTGGCATTTGCACTAGTTGATTTTAAGATAGAACATACGGTTGTTTTAATATATGGAATTCTTACTTGCACTGGTAAGAGCTCTTACCAACTTTATTTGAAATTCACTATTCAGGTTCATAACGAGATGCACTTTTCTTTTTAAATTTTGGGATATTGCTGCTATTTCCATTATGATTCCAAATCATGTTATTCTTGTGCATTACATTTTTGTGAACTTATTTTCCTTCCAGAAACCTGATGGCAAAGTAAGATATGTCAGAGCTTGGGTTCAGTAATGAAGACGTTGTGAATACACCACCTGACAAGAACGACAAATTGGAAAGTCCTACAAATGATCCAAAAGAGAAAAAATAGCTTTTTGATTTTGAGGTAGCTTTGTCTGTTTCTTATGCAAGGTCGTCATCCAAGAGATCAGTCAAAATATGAGTATAAAGAAGGGAATAACAAGGAAAATGATGGGAACCAACACTATGAATGTAATACCCCGTTTAATTAAATAAGTAATTGAGGAATTAGAAGAGGTAATTAAGAGTGAAATATAAGAATTTAGTAAATTGATGAGAGTAGTGGGCCGTCGGCCCATAACTCAAGTGGCGGAGCCCGACATTAAGAAGGAGAGGGGGAAGCCGACCAAAACCCTAGCCATCAGCCCATGCCGCCTCTGCCGCCCCTTTGCCAGCCGCCAGTAGCCCAGCCTGTTGCGTCGGTGCCCCTGCATGCGTTGTTGTGCTGCTGTTGTGTGCTAGCTAGCCACGTGTTGCTACTAGATAATTAAGTTCTTCCATGCTTTGCACATGTTCAACAGCTTTGCAACAATAGATAGAGAGTTTTGGGGTGGAGCAGCCGCTGCTGCTGTTGCCCAACGAGGAGGAGGGAGAGCCAGCAAGGAGCAGCGAGAAGGAGAAGAAGAAAAAAAAGGAAGGAAGAAGAACAGAGGAAGAGAGGATTTTTATGAGGTTTCCATAATCCATCGTGATCTTTAAGGGTAATCCATGATAATCCCTAGGCATCGCTATAGATTAGTCGCTGTTAATTTTGTAGATCATTTTGATTAGGGAAAAGTTAGTTGTCAATTGCCTTAGTTCATCAATGTTAGGTGTAGAACCTTGCAGTGGTAATTAGGGATATTTAATTTCAGATTTCGAAGTCGGTCTAATTAGAGAAAAGTTATATAATCTTGTTATCTTTCCAAGAAGGTCCAGAACATTAGAATCAGATAAGTGAGTGAAAAGATACAGTCTCGGGAAGGTCGATGTCCAGATTTTGGACGTAGTTGGCACACGTCACGAAGAATAGTTGGTTTCATATAGTAGATAGTAAAGTTAAATTATGATGACAACTTGAATAATGTAGAAAATTTTGTGTAGTTTGCAGAACTGGTGTAGTTCATATATTTTCAAGTTTTGGAATTAAAGATATAAAATTGTGAAATAGACTGTTCTGACAGATTCTAGAACGGTCTTCGGGTAAAGAAACGAGGTAGAAAATGATAGAATCAGAGATTCTTTATCACTAGGAAGTTGTAGGTTTTTCTGTGGGGATTCCAGAAAGTCTTGGATAGTTGAATTTGAAGTTCGGATGAATACATTAGAGTTTGTTTTACTACTGAGACAACGACCAGTGTGTTTGGTAGTTTTGGGTTAAATGTGTCGATTTGGTGTAGAAGTGCAATGATGGTTAGAATAAAGTATTAGTGCTGTGATGTTATAATTTTGAGATGTGTTTTGAATTATTTGTCCTGGGAGTGTGGTTTCTTGTGTTTTGTCGCCGCTTCGCTATCCAACTTCACAGGGATAAAGAGGCAAGTACATGGTAGACAATATTCATTGGTTGACCACCGTATTATTTACCACTCATTACTATTATATTATTTGTGCTTTTACTTTATTTAATTACAAGCAATGTGAATGGTCATGATTTTATTCGTATTGATTGGTATGAGAATATTGAATAATTTTAATAATGATGAATCTATGAATAATTATGCATTCATAAATATCATTGCATATGAGAAGGTGATCATGGTGATCACCACTCCATGGGAGTGAAGGAGGTCCCCGATCTATGAGGAGGATGGGCTTGAGAGTGAACATTGTCGCGAATGTTCACTCACACTATACCGGTATACACGAAAGAAATGTATGTGGACATGTAGCATAGGGATGCACATAATGAAAAGAGAATTGAATGATTGAGTATGAGAACCCTGTCGCCGTTTGGACTGGCAATAGGAGCCCTATCGCCAACAAAACAATGTTAAATGTCTCTGTAACCATTTGGAATGGCAACATAGATCAAATCACCACTTGAAATGGTGACAAGTTCATGTCGCCAATTCAAATGGCGACCGGTGCTCATTTTTTTTTTTTTGCAGAGAATGCATCTTCAAATTTTATAGGTTTGCCTTAGATTTTTGGTAATATCTTTAAGTGTCAGCCCAACCGATTATTTTCGAAAAAGAGAACAAAATATTAAATAGAGAACAATTTAGGAGTAAAATTTAGAAGATGAGAATTCAATCGCGACAATATGACTTTGTAATGTACTTGCAAATTACATGGCGCACATGGTTTGGTTACGTGCATTACAAGCGATAGTATGCACGAATCAGCAACCCGATCTACATCTAGGATACATGTGCACCTTTTGGAATAAGAAAAACTGATGGATGGGAACAAAGTCAGTCTTGACGGCCCTTCGACACCTTTGTCAGAACCCAAATTTATAATTTGGAATCTTTGGTGTTCACAATACTAGTCTCTGGATCAGTAGCTAGTGTCCACAGTTACATCATTGAATATCAACCACATATCACGAATATGCAAGGCTATTACATAATAATAAATAAAACATAAATATACCTTACGACTTTTGACTTACAAAATGGTCGGACATGCCAAATAACTTTAAAGAATCAGCAGCAGAAGTAGAATAACAATATAATACGTGGAAGCCTCACGATATACCCACATACAATAGACTAGGGCCCGAGAACTAGTTTTTGACCTTCTTGATCTTCCATCTTGATGAATACTCATAAGTGCTCACATAGCCTTCTTCTTTCATACTTACTGAAAGATAATATTAAGCGAGCCTGAGTACACAACCGTACTCGCAAGCCAATACACAGAATATAGTTATATAATATGCAAGGCTGGTCAAAGGAGTGGTTTGTGGTTCTTTTGTTTGCATAAAACCATTTATTGAAATAGATTAAGTAGTAGCAAATCTCGAGACCTAGTATGTTTAACTAACACAGGTTTTAACGAATCGAGTTTTGTTGTAAAGTACTAGTGGGGGTTCCAACTTCCTATACCATTGGGTGGCTTCATCCACCCAATGCTCATATTGTTTCTCGGGTTACATCCCGCACTCACCACTGGTCCTCGATCAAGCCATCTCAAATCTCTGGGATTTAACCCACCTTTTCATTCCACCCACAAATT
This sequence comes from Hsuehochloa calcarea, assembly GCA_036346395.1. Lineage (NCBI taxonomy): Eukaryota > Viridiplantae > Streptophyta > Magnoliopsida > Poales > Poaceae > Hsuehochloa > Hsuehochloa calcarea. Next base: position 11,367,327 of record CM070601.1, on the reverse strand, counting down.
TTTTATAAAAATGAAAGCTAGTTCAAGTAAATTCCTAACACCTCCCATGGTCGTGGGCACGGCTATCTAGATAGTTCTCACTTTGCGTAGTTCGCACACTTTACCCACAAGAGATATTCAATTTATAATATCTCCGATACACTTCCATAGGTGTGCGACTAAGTTGATTATCACAAGGTTTTTACAATGCCCCACCTCATCACAACCCCACACTGCTAGGCAACACCTCCTTGGGCCGGGCCCCGAGGAGGTATCCATTTGCGCCGTGTAGTTCCAGTGGCTTCTACCCATACCCACATATACACCCACAAATGGCGAGGTTGCAATGAGGCGAATAAATTAGTTAGCTAGATCGTACCCATTATAGACTTGTGGTTGCACTATTTTTAGACGAGAGGTCATCACAAGAATTCGGTCCTTTATTGACTTGGGTGGTACTTTCCCATACCTACTCTGTCGTGCTCTTTCCCAGCACCCGCCACACTTTATAGCTGCCCAAGTCAAAATCTGTTTTTGGTTTTCTTTTGGTTTGAAATACTTTTCTGGTCAACATACCAGCCGGCTCCAACCACGATTACCCACAAATCCAATTTCAAGTTTTTTATGATGTCAGCGTAAATCATTGCCCGCATACCAATGTACCTAAGCAAGGATAAACATGACACTTAGGTACAGACTTAGTAGCTAGTATGTATACCATTAGCCTAGGGTGACAAAGGATAGTGTCCAAGTTCAAGGGTTGGAAGTTTATTCACAATTATCGTTAAAGGAGTAGCTATGGGCTAAATCAACATACTTGTATAAATCATCTCAATGCAATTTCATAATTTAAAATAATATAATTGCAAAAAGTTGGTGTGACATGATCAAAGTGTTGACTTACCTTGCTTAGTGTTTTGATAATCTTCTTGCTCAATGTTTTGATAAGCTTGGTCTCTACTCGTTCTTGTTGGGATCGTTATTCCATCATGGCTTCAGATTCTAGCTATGCAAAGTACGATTGAACCTAAAAACGCCTTAATATAATCAAATGAAATCCAATAAACCCAAAGGCAAGTAAACAAGAGAACACTTCAAATGAAAGTCAATCAAACTCACAGTGATAAAAGCAGGAAATACTTAAATGAAACTAAGTATACCCAAGGGTATCTCAGAAGAAGGAAGTACTCTAGATGAATCTAATCCTACTTAGTGGAGTTGATGATGGAAATACTTCAGACGAAGTATATCCAAAGATATTTGAAATGAAGGGAATACTTCAGACCAAGGTAGATGAACCCAAACTCTACTTGTTTGGTCTAGTGTTGGGGTCTTTGCTTGATAGTCAGACTTAGGGTTAGGTAGCCATCTGATCCGGAATGAGGATGAGAGGATCGACTCTGAAGTCTCTTGGTGCAAGGGTTTAGGACTTGAGTGGAAAGGAGGGAATATTCCTAACCAGTTACCAAGATGGGAGAGATCACCCAGTTAGGTAGGACTATCTACTCCATTTCTGGGTCACAAATCGTCTTACTACTAGGAACATATAAGGATGGATGATAGCTGAAGTCCATACGATGTCGATTGGTGGTTGGACTGCTATCATCCACTTGGGAACATATCATCGCTATCCATACATGACACCTAGCTGGTCTAATAGTTCATTTAGTTATTTCATCCTATTTACCAAGGAAGTTCCATGACAGTCAGGTGAGACCTACATGTAGATGCGATGATTCACTCTGGGTAGACACAAGTCTCACGATACTTGGGGTCCTAGTTCACTTAATGGTTTTCTTATCGATTGATATTTATCATTAGAGTTCCATGAGCCTTAGCTGGAACTTCCAAGCATTGGCTAGACATCAGCCTTACACCCTCAGTGGTGTCTACAGTTTTGGGTTTCATCTTTGAGGTGATCTTTAGTTAGTCTTACTATTTACATAGCTTGACATATACTAAGTAAACCTATCATACTAGGTTGATCCTTAACTGCAACACATGCTAATGATTACTTCTAGTTTTATCCTTTAGTTAGTTTACTTTACTACGCAATCTCTCGTTTAAGGTTTGACCCATAATTTGTTGAAACAGTGACAGATCCAGTAGCCAAAAGTTAAAGACATCTTGCAATTCATAAACACGATTCGACATCCTGGATACATGAATCCCTTATGCAGTGTACGAAAACTACTTCATATATATTGCACAAGCTATTAGTAGGACACACACATAAGTTTATCGAGCCACTTCAGGTGGTCAATAATCCTGTCAAGGCGCTCATCTGCAGGTGGCATGTTCACCATTGGACCAAATGGAGCTACAGTTGGACATTCAACTACTCTTTCCACCACGACACCAATAGAGTCCGCCCACGAAAAGTAGTGGCATCCACCGGCAATATGGTTGTCTCATTACATTAATAAAGCACTTTATTACATTTTTAATATGGTTGTCTTATTTTTTTTAATTTTTACGTCTATTCTTGAATTATATATTTTTTTTGATTCTACTGGGCTAAACTTATTCTGATAGGCCAAACGTGCTTGTAACGATCCGACACAGCAGGAAGCTCTACCGCACTGAGCTTGGATCAACTCTACGACACGTGGACCAGCCCCAATATAGTCATCTAATAGTTAAACCGGAATCAACCATGGTTAGATGGACCGGACAGTCCGGTTGTGCCCGTACCATACCAGTCCGGACCGTCATCTGGCCAGGTCTGTTGCAGTGACCCAAGGAGACGTCGAGATTCGAGACGTGAACTCTACACCTACCTAGTCAGAGAAACCGCAAAAGACCAGATACACTCGCATCTCGCCCCCCTTCTCCCTCCTCTCCGTCTACTCGCATACTTCGATTTCGCCCCCAAATCCCGAATCGAGGAGCAAACCAGAGATAATTATCTCTTCAGGTACGCGTGGCCTTCGAATCAGATGCATTTTTACGATTTTTGCCGGATTTTTTTGGCTGGATTTGGGTCTCTATCGAGGGATTAAGGGAGTAGATTTGGGAATTTGTGTGATTTGGGAGAGGAGTGACGCGCGCCCGAGAGAGCGCGGCTTATCGATTTCTAAGCGGTCGCCGGGGCTGCGGGGTCTCTGCCGCTAGAGCAGACGATGCGATAGGAAGATGCGAGATGGATCGCTGGAGGCAGAGCCGCTGTCTCCACCGCCCCGTCGCCAGAGCCTCGGCCATCACCGTCGCGACCCGCCGCCGCCGAGGTGGATCCATCGTCTGGGCTGGCCGGCCGCTGCCTGGGCTGGGAGAACCTCTCCAAGGGTCCCATGGTGCCTCCCTTCGCCGGAGAAGAAGAACAGGGCACGTGCCGCTGGATCGAAGCTAGGCCGGGCGTACCCCTAGGTCGGCCTGAAGCTCCTGTTGGGCCTTGCCCAACGCAGACATCCGTGTCTACAGCCGTGACTGTTCACTGTCGAGACTTGAGAGAGCCGTGAGGATGTGCTCTCGAGTACGGAAAGTGGAAACCTAAGCAGTGGGGGGCGCTAGGGTGCTAGTCGACAAGTTGGTCCCCACGGAGGGTTTCTACCAGACTGAGGCCATCTGCCGGCGCCGCTTCCGCGAGGGCCAGCTACAATGCCTCGTCAAATGGGTGACATCACTTCCTCTCCCTATCTCTTCTGTTTCTTGGAATTTCGTGATGGTCCTAGCACTGGCTGCTATTGGATTCCTGGAGGATTTTTGGATCGCGTTTGTTCTTAAGTTAAGAGCATTAGTTAGTTCTTGGTTGTTGATGGTACTTTCAGAGAGAGCTAGTTGTCCATGGGTTGCATTTCCTTGCACTCTTGTTATTGGATAGGTTCGATTGCGCTGCTAAATTCTTGGATGGTAAAAAAATAGCATGCCTAGTGACATTGATCTACCGTGGTTTCGGTTTTGTGGGGTTTGGGTTACTTGATTTCAATGTTACCTGCATTATAGACTCAAGTAATTTGTGAAGATAGAGGCAGGGAAGGGAATCCCGGTACCGGACTACTTCCCGCCGGCCGGCCGGGAACGGTAACCGGCCGGTTACCGCTCAAACCGGAAAAAATGATAAAAATCGTTTGAATTTGATTAAAAACCAGCCGAATTTAAAAAATTGAAATTTGAACTAGTAAAACTCGAGAAAACTGCCAGCATTTTTTCCCCGTCGCCCGGCCGGTAACCGGTAACAGGCGGTTACCGGCCGGGAATTTTTTCCCTGGATAGAGGGCTATTGTGCATCACTGACTTAGGATACTATCGAATTATTAAAACCTTGAGGGTGCGCTGTGCCCAGTAGGTCTGTGTGCGCACTTTCACACACCACAGCTGCAGTCTGCAGTGGTGTGTGCGGTGCGGTGCGGTGGGAGGCTTCATGGCTCTGCCGAGCGCCGTGGTCAACCATATAATGCCTTCAATATCCATCTGTATACATCGGCATGTGTTTTGGACTTGTTGATTTCTTTTAGTTTGAATTTAGTGTGGTTGTCAACTTTGCATGCACATATCAACTTGTTTGTTTCATATTAGGCTATGTCCGCTTGCCCAGGCTTCGAAAACAGGAAAAGTCTTGCGTTCGCCATGACCGCCGGTGTGAGAGGAACATGGAGTTGGATTGATTGATCGGGTTAAGGGATAAAATAAAGATGGTTCCTAAATCCTACTTGTTGATACAATATTTCTAGCTTTCTTCTAAAAAATATTGTTGTTTTTCGCTATCCTACCATGATTTTTCATTGTTTTTTGTACGACCTGCCGTACATTTGTTCTAATATTTTTTCCATTCATGCGCTTTTGCATTTGGGTGTTCCAAACTAGTTGTTCAGCATCTATGCTTGTGGTATATGCTTTGTATTTGGGTGTTCCAAACTAGTTGTTCAGCATCTATGCTTGTGGTATATGCTTTTGCATTAGATTGCTTTGTATTTATGTTTCGGTATATGCTTACTTATTTATCATGAACATGATGGCCACTCTTATCAAAATGTTGTTATACTGCAGAGATGACAGTTTGAATGGGAAGAAATGTACTACGAGGCAGTCTAATTTGTCTGTGGTATGTAGAAGAAATAGGTCGTAACTATACATATTAGTACAGTTACCAAAAACTAGAAATGGAGGATGAGAATGACCTTGAGCTTAGTTTGGGCCTCTCCTTGGGTGGATCGTCAGGAAAGTCGAAGGCAAGAGATGTTCCTCTAGAACCTAAATCGGAACCTCAAGTGGAAGAAAGTAGTAGCAAAGGTGGCTCACAAACTCCTGAGGCTCCTTTTGTGCATTACTATCAAACAAATGCTGAGAACCAAGAACACAGTAGCAAACAGAGGCACAGCCATGCTGCACCGCCATTTGGTAACTTCTGGGGACAACCGAGGGGTTCCTCTGCTCCTGCGGCAGATGGATCCAACGAACCAATGAGCTATCAATCGCAGCTTCCCAGTTTTCAAGATGGATGGATTTCAAATAGCAATGGAAATAATTCTGAGGAACAGAAGCCAGACTCGAGTAAACGAAAGTTGCTTTCTGAAGATATAAGTTTTCAGAAGAAGCATCATACAGCTGCTGACCATCCTGATGCGTTCAGTAAGAGCTCTGATGGAGGTGTGAAAAATGCGCCGATTTCAATTAGTACGGATGATGGTTCAACTGGTGAAAATGAGGATGTTGCAGAATCTGAAGCAGAAGGCTCAAACTCTTGGTTGGTTGCGCAGCGTGAAGACACTGCTAAGGGCTCTGTTGTCAACAGAGGATCTGATAGAAAGAGATCCAGTGATGATGCCGCAGTTGGTTTTCAAGGAAAGAGGCAGCCAAGTTTCTCAGGGAGTGAATCCAGCTCTGGAAAGTTGGTGCATGGAAATCCTTTATCATTACAAGCATCAAGTGTAGTGGCTATGCCATATCAAGTCCCAGCTCAGGTTTCAGCTGCTCCTAGCATAACTAATTCTTCAAATTTTCCTCCAGTATGTACAGTGCAGTTGAGGCCACCAACAAACAATGGACTAGCTGTCCAGACGATGGGTGGTGCCTCCCAGCTGGCGTTTGGTTACTCAACGGTTCAGCTACCAACACTTGAAACAAGCTCTTCATGGGCTTTTGGTGCTCCACCTCATGCTATGTCTTCTTTTACTGGAAAAGATAAAGTTGAACAAGCAGGAGCCAAGCAAGCTGATGATGGCAAGAAACCTCATGGTTAGTTTACCTGTTAACAATCCCCAACCTCTCAGAAAAAAGAACAAAAATCCTACTGTTAAGATACTTTTATGTATGGCATAAAAAAGATACCCCTATAGATGTCTCCATCCCTAAATAACAAATATTTTTCAAGTAAAGACAAGAATAAAAATACTTGATCCGGGTATGACCTGTGTCTGATTAGTCTGTTTCAGAGATGATTTAGCCTATGATTCCATCCCAAGGATCCTTGTTAGTTACTTACTCATTGAGTTTGGTATGATAGAAGCAAACTAGAGGCTGCAGAGCAAGCCATTAAGCTCATTTAATTTCAGAATATTTGTGGGATCTGAATTGTTGCGGGTTTGATATGCCAGAGCTTCCTTTGCCTTTTGATATTCTATAATCTGGTAATGTAAAATAAAACATAATTACCTTTGTTCCCTGAGTTTGCCTTTTCCAGCGCTGATTCATTTGCTTAAATCTTTTGACAAGCTGCAGAGGCTGGCGCCTCGTCCGCTCATGTGGAGGATGAGAAGAAGGCTGATAGGGGATCCCCTCTTATGGGTTCTGGTATAAGGCCAGGCATTGCACCAAATGTAAAATTTGGAGGGTCTGGATCATATCCTGATCTTCCCTGGGTTTCTACCACTGGGACTGGACCAAATGGCAGAACCATATCAGGTGTAACATACAGGTTTGGCAGAAATGAAGTGAAGATTGTATGTGCTTGCCATGGAACCCACATGACACCTGAGGAGTTTATGCGGCACGCAAGCGCGGATGCTCCGGATCAAGAAAATAATGCGACTTCACCGGCATTTCCTATCGGGAACCAAGCAACCTCAGCCCAAAACTAATTTGGCGGTCTGTGTACTGGTTTCAGAGAATGCTTTACTTGTGCTCGATGCTCCCTTTGTGTCTATATCCTCCATTCCTTATATTATTCTATGTTTAACTCATATTGATATCTATCATGTAAGTTTTAGACATGTGTGATCTTGTATTTTTAGCTTTGTTATTGAGGACAAAATTGTTGTATTTCTAGCTCCTTATGCCTCTTCAAGGAAGATAACACAAGTTTGGAGCTCCAATACCCTGACTACCGCTCTAGCCAAATGGAGTAATCGAGACGACGTGCCATTTGGTGGTACGGCAGAATAATTGCGGCATTCATATGTTTTCTTGAGCTAAATCTGCATCTGCAGTTGTCAGCATATTATTTGAATCATACCATCGGTGGAGATTTATTTGCGCTTTTCTTTATCAGGACACCAAGGCTCCAAATTGATTTGACAAATAGCTTGCCATCCTGTACAGGTACAGCCGCTGCCATTAGCTTCAGAAACCAGGCCCCATGAATTGCTTATTCTTGAATAGTTGCAATATTAGAGTGCTTTGAAGGCCCCAACACTGGCGCCCTCATGCTGTAATTACTTCTGAAAGTACAAGAAATGTCGGCACAATAGCCACATTTCAATAGTTGCACACCCAGGATCGCAATTCCTGGTTCCTCATAATTTTCAATCTGGAAGCAAATCGCTAACAATGACAAGCTTCTCTTGAGCAGCAACATTCAAGTTTCACACAATCTGTTGGTACAAGCAAGCTCGGGTATTTCCTGTGCGCTTTGAGGAAGTCGTTCTTCCTCAACCGGCAAGCCTAATTACGTGATGACTGAGGTCTAGCGATGAGTCAGCTACCTTCGTTTGGTTTGCAGTATTAATCTTTGGCACTCTGCCTGCTAAGCAGATAAATCATCAACATTACACAAACCAGCCCAGGCTTCGATTGTTACCCAATCGGTGCAGCCGTAAAAGGGGGCTTCTTCACCTGCTAGGTAGGTTTTACTGACCACGCGTTGTCTTGTGTTCTCCAGCAGCATCTGTTTCAGCATTAGTGTTGCTTTGGGTGAACAACTAAAAAGTCATTGTAAAAACAATGCTATGCAGGAAACAAAATGCATAAGAAACGTTTCACAGGAGCACAAAATTTGCATGCACAATTGTGCTTCTGCTGTTATGCATATAGATGAAATGTGGGTTAGGACTTAGGAGGGTTTCAAAATTTGGAGCAACTAGAAGTAATTCATGACCATTTTTGTGACCTGCAGAAGGATCACTTTGTCCATCTTTAATGGGGGAGTTGATAATATACCCTCTGCTTAGATGCGTATTAAGATTATACTCTTATTCTCGATGTAATTGATTTTTTTATGCCCACTTAGTCTGTTTCTTGATAAAGTACACCGTTTGTAATATTTTTATTAATATTCGCTGTTTTTTTTTTTTTGCAGTTTTGGCCGCAGAAAATGACAAGAATGCCCCTCCTTCCTCTCTCTCCTCCTTCTCTATTCCTCCCTCCAGTTTCCCATTCCCCAACCAGAGGCAGACATGGGAGCTCCTGGCCGAGCTTGGCGTCGGCGAGGGATGCAGCAACTGCACCATGCGAGCGCAAAAATGGAACACTATGGGCACGACGATCTCACGGGTGGAAAGACCACATCGAGAGGCGGTCTATGGCGGCGTGGTACACGCATGTGGCATGTGATCGACATCGCTATTACGGCGGCAACAAGACAGCGACTTCCTCAAGAAATTGAGTGCGTCATATGCATATACAAGGCGAGGGGAACTCACCAAAGTGGACGTGAGGATGGGGAATGACTGAGGCGGGCTGGCGACGAGAGCCGAGGGTGGCGCAACGAGCTCTACATGAAGGCAACGACCTAGAGAGGGAGGGCTCAAATAAGAGATTGTGGGAGGATGAGAGAGGTGTAGAGATGCTCTAGTAGGGAGGAGTTGGCTTGGGACTCACCGGATGAGGAATGGCGTCATTGGTGGCGGTGTTCGCCGTAGCAGAGGAAGATGACGGGCAAAGAGCTCTTGTGGATGAAAACCAAAATTGATTTGAGGGGAATTGAAGAGGTGGCTCGGGAACATGTTTTGATGCAAAAGGAATTGGAAGGAGCCCACTGAATTGGCCAGAACAGCGAGGTGAAGGCGGTGGCCAATGCAGACATGGCGTTTTCCCAAGCTTGATTTGGGTCTGCGGAGGAGAAGATGGAGTGGGAGGGAGTGGCCCTTGGGCGGCGGCGTCGGCTGGGAGGAGCGTGCTCGGGCCTGTATGAGAGGTAGATGAAGGAGCCAGGCGTCCGGGTTGGAGAGCAGACGCGGAGCAGAGTGATGGAGCAGAGAAGGGAATGGGGGGGGGGAGATGAATTTGGGAGTGAACCCTAGAGCGAGGTTAGGTGCGACCGAGCTGTGCGTCAGGCGGAACGAGGGGGGGGGGGTGGAGGGTTAGGTGCTACCAAGCCGCATCAGAATGAACAGAACGTGGTGCGACCGAGGGTAAGAATGTCTTTTCGCGTGGCTATAACGGGGAAAACCAGATATTAATAAAATAATCAGAACAGGGTATTTTATCAAGAAACAGACTAAGCTGGGGGTAAAATACCAATTACACCAGGAATAAGGGTATAATCTCAATACATATATAAGCGGAGGGTATATTATGAATCCCCCCATCTTTAATGGCAAGAATGCCAATAGTGACGTCTTGACCTTAAAATAGGATAACGAGAACTTAAAATTAACAGATCAAGATTAACTAGTAGTCGGTTCATCTTTATGGATGGACATATTTTTCTTTCAGAATTGCTATATATCATGCACATGTTTTTTGTGCAAATCATTTGAATTTCTAACCTTCCGACTAGCATCACTATTCGTGTGCCTACCTACCTCTTGTCTCTATTGGACCGAAGATGCGACTAGAAGGGGGGGGGGGTGGTTGAGTAGGCCCCATACAAAAATGACCTCTTGAAAATCTTTTGCCTCAAGAAGTTTAAGGTTCTTTTACTCCAATAGCTATGTAGAGCTATGAAGATCAGAGATGATCATTCAAAGAAGAACCAAGCAACAAGAGGATCAAAACTCGCCGAAATCCCTATTGTCCAGTTAGATCGGTGAATAGTGGTGGTCAGACTGGAACAGTGCGGTCAGATCGGCGGACAGTAAAATCGACACAAAAATTGAATTTCAGTAGGATTTCAAATCGTAAATTGATCCAACTTTTGATCCACAACTCGAAACTTCATGAAACTTGAAACATACCTTCTCTAGGATGTTAGGAACCTATTCCAATCAAAGATCGTGAAGATCATTGCCAAAGTTCCGACCTTTTTTCGTTTGAGTGAAGGTTGCTCCAAAACCGGGCCAAATATGAAAACAGTGATTGAGAGGATCCGTGTGAGGAATCAATCCAAGATGGCTAAGGATGGTCTCCCATACGTCTTATCACCCTCAATCACAGGAAGAGTCATGACAAAAGCATTCAAGAGCAAAACCCCTAAAATCACTATTTATTTCACTAAAACCGGGCAAAATCAAACTTTGATCGAAAAACTTGCTCGTGGGTGGATGATGATCAAGATGACCTTACATCATATCCCACACATCCCAACAAGCAAGATCACAACAAGATTCCAAATAAAAACCTAAGAAATACCAAAAAAAATCCCAAAGGCATCAAAGAGATAGCAAGAATAAGATAGAACTCATCTTGGGGCAAATCTTGCATGGCTTGATTATAGAGGTTGTAGGTTTACATCCAAATCCACTATAGAGAAAAAAAGCTCAACACTTGAGCATTCAATCAATCCATCTCTCATGAATCCCAGCCTCTTCACTTTCCTCTCCTATCCCTAAATCACAAATTAGGGTTTCTAGGCTACAAGGGTTGGGGGGTTGCACAACAAGTACTCCCCCCTTTTAGAGTGGAGGCTATCTCTAGAGAGACGTCTCAAACGGGCACCCGTTAAGCCCACACACAAATGGGTTTCACTCACACGCATCTCATAGCATCGTCTTTATCTTCTCTTGACCTAAATTGCATCTTCTTGCGCCGTCTTGCGCCGAGGTTTCTTTAAGGCCAAGAAGGTGGTTTTGCACACCACCACTTACCACTTTTCTGGTGTAGGGTAATTTCCCAAAATACCCCTCTACCGACCTTTGGCGATTCCTTCGCCTCGAAGCATCTCCTATGAACCCGTCATCATCCATGTGGCCCCAATGACTTCCCGCCAAGCCTCTCACGCATCCGAATCCTACTGAACCGTCATCGCTTGCATCTCGAACCAAGTCACTTAGCGCACCACATGTCTCACCATAATCGCACTGACTTCCTTGACCGCTCAGGTCTCAACCTCCTTGAGCCTAGTCCGAACCTTAACTCCTCCCCGAGTCTAGTTCCACCACCTTGCCGCTGTTCGTCATGTTCATCATCGGTAGCTTCGCCTCGTTCCTTATCTTCTTGGCTTGTAACCACCCTGCTAGCCTCGGCCATGTTCCAAAGACCACTCGATCGCCTCGACCTCGGTTCTCCTAACCTAGTACTAATCTAGTATGCCTCACCATGACCTAGCTCCGGTGTCCTAAACCATCACAAAGAAGTAAACCGTTATGTAGCATCGCACGATACACACAATCATCAATTCACATAATTGATGAGGTATGAGCACATACCTTCACAAAGGTCTTTGCTCAAACTTCACCTTTTATGGTTCTTATCCATCTTGCGTCTTGTTTGAGTCCAACCATCTCACCCGGCATCAATGACCGTTCTAGACCTTGGTTCTCCTAACCAACTCCCGGTCCTCCTCACCGTTGACCATAGTTGACTCCAGACCACCAGCACAATAATAGAACAAGCAACTATTTTCGGGCACAAGTTCTTCGCAACTTGACCCACATTAGTCCAAAACATGCATCATGCAACATTTATGAAACTCATGACTTTGACATAACCTTCAAAGTTCACCGCCCATGGCACATGAACACTCTCAGTGCCGGCCGATCGCCACCATTGGCCTGCTTTGATCGCCACCACCGGTCTCGACCGCTCACTGTCCGACCACTAGCAAATGGCCGGTTAGACCGCCCCAACACTTAGCCAAATTTTCAACCCCGAAAATCTGCACCCTCTATGGAAAAATTTGCCCACACCGGTCACCCACAGTGGCTACCGACTACTTATCGTGCCGCTTGATCCGACACTTTAGCTCGCCACTACCGGGTCGATCGTCACCCAGGAAGGTTAGACCGCCTATGCCTAACAAGCAGCAAGACTTTGCCGAAAACGAGGGTTTCTCCAAACACCTCGACGCTATTGCAAATTGTTCAACAAACTAAGATTAGGATCGTATCCATATGATCTCCACAATCCCCCTTGATGAACACATTGACAAGCTTCTCATAAATGCAAATTAGAGGTTGTTTTGAAAAACTCTCGCTTGTTTTCGCACAAAGGCTCATATTGGTCCACAAGTAAGAAAAAGCTATAAAAATGACCAAGATGGCTTGAGGAATGCAAAAGGACAATAGATAAGCCAATAGAGTTCATGAAAGCTTCAAATCCAGAGAGAACACAAAAAATCACTCATGGTCCATATGAAATAGGAATTGTTCGTTTTGACCTTTGATCATTGTGAGGTTTCAAGAAATGTAATCCAACCCAAGAATTGAACATTATGATCACAAGAATACACATGAGATGCTCCCCTCACTCAGATCACCCAAATTTTTGAGTTTTTCATTTTCTCCCCCTTTGACAATAACTCATTTCATATTTTTTTTTGTCTTTTCTTCCCCCCACATTGACAATGGAGTCATCAAAGAAACATGCCTTCCTCTCATCCAAGGATAACATATCAAGATGCATGGAAGAAACATAAGGAGCATGCATGAAATGTAATAGAGTGACTGCATTATTGGATTTTCAAAATTTTTTAGAGCAAAAAGCTTTGGAGATTACCCAATCATGAACAAGCTAGCATTTCTAAAATGCACAAGGCATATCAGGCATGAATAATCTATCAATGTCATATTAATGCATATATAGCAAAGCTAAGCAAGATATCACAAGATGAGGCAATAAATGTGATTACATGTTATGCAAAGCTTCACAATTAGCTAGTTTATATAAAGAGGTCCTAGAATGATCCAAGCCATGTCAATATGTCAATGTGAGACCAAGAAGCTACAATTGATCATTCTAGAGGCTATAAGTTCCAAAGTAAATCATTTTGTTAAAAATACCTCAAGCACCTACACATAATATTTAATCATTTTGCAATTTGATAACTCATGTTGATGTTGTGTAAAAGGTCTTTCTTAGTAGAGTAGATCTTGGACTAGGAGCCATCCGCAAACACTCTCTAAGCTTCACCAAGGCGACAAATTTTAAGGTTCATGTCAAGAATGACAAGCAGTTCCTATGAGATAGTCTAGATCATCAAACTATCTCCAAGTTCTTGTCAAAGAAAATGACAAGCAGTCTTGTGAGAATAGTTTAGCACAATTTTAAGCACAAGCGGATAACAAAGCTTAGTGTACTTGATTTTTTTCATTTTGCACGAGATTAAGAGCAACCATAAGATTCACAAAAGAACTAAACGCTCAACTAAAGTTCAATCCTAGATTCGAGAGCTAACAAGGCAATTTTGACATAGCAAGTGTCATAAAAGGATCACTAAAGGTGCAACTAACCAAAAGATCCACAAATTACAGTTTTTAGTTCAAGTTGTCTTAGGATTAAAGCTCATCTAGCAAAGACTAAACTACACATAAGAAGACATGACAATTCTAGCTAGTAAATGAGCAAGACTTGACATTGCTTTAATAGAAAAGCTAAAGATCAAAAGGGTAATAAGCAAAACTTTATCAATTTAACATACAAAAGCATAAAGCTTATATTGAAATGCACTATTTTTTATTTTTTCATATGAATGCAATATGATACAATGAGATGCAAGGAAAACAACAAAAGCCAAAGAAGATACTTGTTGAAGAACCCACTTAAGAAAAGCTCAATAAGAGTCAAGAAGATCAAAAGGATCAAAGAAGATCAACAGAAGATCAAAACGACCAAGAAGAAGATACCACTTAAAGAAAGTATCAGAAAAGATCTACTCCCCCTCAAACCGATCCCCAACTCACTCCTAAAGGTGGCAAACCTAGTAGGATCTAAGGGTTTGGTGAGGATGTCTGCCAATTGTGTCTTGGACTCCACAAACTATAGCACAAAGACTCCTACTCCACATGATCTCTAGGGGAAAAGGCTCGACTAGCTAGGGAGCGAAACACCAACACTAAAAAGCCTACAGGCTACTCAAAACGTGCTAAGGACTACTGACTGCGAGACAAGCTCAACCTAAGCTGTGAGAAGAGTGTACACTGAAGGATATGTGCTAGAACAACACCTCCTATCTATCCTGAACTTAACAAGCCCAACACATGACAAAAACCAGATGCTATGCAAAGCAGAATAAGGGTACTATACACAAATGTAAGGTATAGGGGCTCGAACCTGAGTCTCACCACTTCACGGTGAGATGTAGTTGAATGAGTAGAATTTGGACCATACTGCATATCCTAGAAGTGATAGCCAACATCGAATGTGCATATGAGGAAGGAGAAACAACAGCTTGAGTCATGAACCACATGTTGTCCTTCTCAACTGAAAAGACTACACCAAAGAGATAAAATAAGTCTATGTCTTGGTACTGGGTTAGTGGGACATTATATAAGAAAATAGTACCGAGACATACGACTAGCAAGAATAGCAGTAGATGACCCAAAGATCATAAAAGCATATAAACAACAACTCAGAGCATGATCATGAATGAATAAGGCATGGCAAAGAATATATCATAAATACTACATGCTAGGGACATGACAAGATCCATGTATCCATAGTACACAATAAAGCCTATGACTATGTAATCATAAAGTATGTCATAAGAATAATCATTGATGAGTCATGCTCATATGAATAAATACAACTATATGGGTACAAGGAGCAAGACAATACCCAGAGCATGATGATAGACATATCAATCGCAACACATGCAAGATATGATAAAGCTTATAATACCCTTAATCCATAATAAAACATAGGAGTAAGCAAGCACATAGCATGCCCTACAATATACATTAAGTCAAGGATAAAGCATGCTAGAGAAGCTATGGCAAAGCTCATGTATCCACGATTAACAATACGACACAATACCATGCAAGCAAAAAACATGTCATAGAACAAATCATGGATAATGTATGCTAACATGGATATCAAGTAAGCATGTGGATACATAAAGCAAAAAATCAACAAGTGCAAGATAATAAATGTACAAAACAACACAAGCTCATGATGACAAAACCAAGCTTATACACCCATGTAAATAATGAATAACAATCTAGCACATGGATATATAAGCAAGGTACTAGCAAAGGCATGATGAAAGATATCATAAGAGTAACACATGCAGATATGATACAAGTGAGCACAAAGAAAAGCACAACACGCCAAGAATAAAAAATCATGAAGGTAAAGGCATAAAGGTGTAAGATAGCTCACAAAATAGGTGAACATGCCGATCATGAAAGCACATGCCTCTTGAAGGCCATCATGGAGATGGAGAACCATCAAGAGTCCCGATCACGTGATGAAGCAAAAGACCGGAACCTTTCAAGTCCATAGTCTCCAATCCGCGTCCACGATACCTACAGACGAGAAAAGGAAGATGCCCAACTCTTGGATCCCGAAGGGTTAGAGAGCAAATACTTGGGAACCCAAATCTTGTACACACAACCACTGGAAGCAATTGAACAATTATGTGAGTTATCATGATGGTTCATGCAAGAATATCGAACACCATCCTTGGAGGCAGGTCGCGAGTGGACAACTCGATGAGGAAAACGAGGTCCATCTCTAGAAAAGCGGTGATGACCTTGCTTGAAAGCACCATAATAAGAACCAACAAAAGAACCAAAGGAATTCACACATCCTCGCCGTGGATGTGTACCTCGATGGAGAAAACAAGGTCCACCTCTTGGAAAAGGGTGAAAATCCAGCCTCGGGCAATCCGTGGACCAAAACCACGAAAACCGAGTCCACAATGCTATCCAATGCCACTAGAAAATGTGCCAAAGAAACCATCAACAAAGCGGGTCCTCGTTTAGGCTCTTTAGTGTGCATGTCATGAGAAAGACAATGCCCACTAAGAGACTTAGAACCATGAGCTCAACGTATGTGTTTTGCATGCCGAAAGCAGAAACCCACAAGATGCCCATCCTTATCACAAAATGAGCAATGGTGTAAAGGTCTACTAGGAGACACAGTCCAAGAGGACGAAGCACCATTGTCTCTCAAAGAAGTCCTTTGGGACAAGCTAGAAGAACCAAC
This sequence comes from Hsuehochloa calcarea, assembly GCA_036346395.1. Taxonomy (NCBI): domain Eukaryota; kingdom Viridiplantae; phylum Streptophyta; class Magnoliopsida; order Poales; family Poaceae; genus Hsuehochloa; species Hsuehochloa calcarea. Next base: position 11,350,950 of record CM070601.1, on the reverse strand, counting down.
ATCATAACTCGCCTCGCACTAGGCTAACACATGTCATGAGATGGACAATGTGTGTCCCTAAAAGCACAGCGACACATTTGACGCCTGTGTTTGACACGGCGGAAGCAAAACTCAACAATGTTTCCATATTTCTTACAAAAGGTGCAATGATACTTATTTCTAGGAGATGTAGTACCACGGAGGACTAATCACCCTTGTCTTTAGAAATCCCTTGACAACACCGAAGAATCAACATGAGTCACACTCGTTAAGGAAGAGGTATCAAAGCAATGGCACAAGTGCCAACATCAAATGACTCACGCCAACATGAGAAGACTCCAACTCCGAATGTGTCGGTGTATTAGAACCGATCTTACGTAAAGATTGTTTGATCTCGGGGTCTCCTAGAGATAAGATCACGCAGAGTGGATTGACACGGATGTTTAGACAGTTCAGCCTTCTCCGAGAGAATAAGAACCCTAATCCGTGTGTATGGTATTCTTGATGATCAAGTAAAAGACTAAGACTATTACAGAGAATAGCGCTTGTGTTCCTACTTGATCGGCTCTTGTTCGCTCTCCCTTATCTCTCCGATCGATGCCCTTATATAGTCGTGAAGAAGTAGCCGCTTGCCTCGCGGAAATGCTACCGATTAATTCAAGAATCGCGATGATGGCAAGAATTACCGCGCCGCTTCTTCACGCCGTCCGCAATTATCTTCCGAGATAATGGGGTAATTACGCACCATTAATAAGCGGAATAATAGTGCGTGCGCACTGCTCGATTCCTTAATCAATTGGACCCACTCACCGTAGGTTTGATTATAAGGTGGTCGAGTTTACCCGGTCGTAGAAGAACTTACGACTGTGTAGCAAATGAGAAGGACTTACGACTAGGTAGTAGTCGAGAAGGACTTACGACTATGTAGTGGTCGAGAAGGACTTACGACCATGATATAGTCGTAGCAAGACTTACAACCACTCATTGACTTCTCCCTTTAGATAAGGGGTACTCTGGGACTGTGACATCATATTTACCCATAATAAGAATTATAGATAAAAGATAAAATGAGGATTATTAGATCCTCGCCATCTAGCCCCCACTTCAAGTGAAAGTAACTTACTTGATAAAGGTTTCAGAAATGGACTTACGACCATGAGAATGTCAGAGAACGATAGTCAAGGAAAACTCTTCGACATTTGAGTGTTGCTTTGACCAGAATTTGCTTTATCAGAAGGTTGCTTACGACTATTAAAAAGTCATAAAACCCCTATGACCGTCTGATGGTCGTGGTAGGGAATCGGAGAAAAACTCTTCCGATTGATACTTCCTTCGACTAGAAAGACTTGGTCAAGAATGTAATTTTGCTTGAGGTGACAATACGCACTCTACTTTTTTCTCGAACTGACCATCCGAGAATTGCAACCGCCTCTCACAGACTTGTCCGATGAAGCGTTCCTCAAGCGGTACAACCATCTATCATAGACCTATAGCCGGACGGTTTCCGGCTATGAGATCGTATGGTTATAAAACTTACCAGAGGTAGACTTGGATTTTTACTCTTCCCCAAATCACTCCGCCGTTTTCGAGCTTTGCTTTCTCCGCCTTCGACTAGGTTTCATCTTCTCCGCCAACCCAATTAAAAACTTCTTGCTTCCGAGCGAAATGGCCAAGAGAGTTTCGAATGGGAGGAATCGAGATGGATGCGCTAAGATCAAGATCTTGGTCGATGTCGGAAGATTCCGAGAAGGCTCGTGAAGTGGATTCCGCTATTGGGCAAAGATCGCCATCGGGGAAAATGGGCAAACTCGCCTTCCAAGCATATTGTGAGTGCGCCTTCGATTGCTCGCCCACCCCTTTCTTACAAGAGTACTCGAACACTTTGGGGTGGAACCGTGAACTTAGGTCCCAATTCCATTACCATGTTGAGTGTGTTCGTATCTGCGGCGAGGCGACTGGGATTCCGCATGATCTCGAGTGCTCCAATATTATTATGGGATGGCTCGACAAACCGAATCGCCGGAAGTCGCGGTCAAGCTCCACGACTCAAGTCAAGGAGTACATTCAGAGTTTCACCCGGCCTTCGTGGTCGAGCCGAGGAAGAGGTGGTTCTACCGAAGGTCACTCAAGACACCTTTCTTTCGTGGGGAAGGTCATAGAAAAGAAATCTTCATGGACTCAACCTCAAGATATCAACCTGATTAGCCCTTATATTCAAGCCATCAAGGACTTGAAGGAAGAAGGGTCGACGGATGGCATGTGGTGAAAGATTTCATCACACACTAATTAGTCCTCTCAAGAAACGAGCATCTCCTATGTGGAGGTACTGGGAGAGGAGACCCCACCAGAGACTACGAGGAGGGTAAGCAATTGTCGACTTAACTCTCCGCTTGGTCTTTCTCAACCTTGTCTAATATTTTTATCTGCTTATTATTGATCTTTCACAGCCGAGGTTGACTCTGCAGTCGACTCATCTCGTGAGAAGTCCCCGCCAACCGAGGGGCGGTTCCTCAAGTCATGCGGTTTTGTCCGCAGATGAAAGGATAGAGCGCCTAAAGGTAATCGTAAACTGATTCTCTTTAGGACTTTATAGTCGAGAAGATACTTACGACTAATGGTGATCGAGAATATCTTACAATCAAGAAAAAGTCGAGAAAACTTACGACTTGGTACTAGTCGAGAAAAACTTACGACAAATTAGTGATTCTTCTTTTCTTCGCTTTGCTTTACGTAAAGTAGGCATGGAAAATCGCCAGACGACGAAGAAGTCGCCTTGATGACTATTGGCGCCGGGTTGTCGAAGACAAAGACTCGCTCCTCCTCAAGAGACGCCGACTTGTAAAATCTGCCGACAAGGGGGAGCAAGTTCGAGTTCGGTCTTTCGACCAAACCCTCTACACACCGCGCACCGTAGTTGTATCCGGCCGAGGCCGCACCGCCGGTCAAGAGGTTGAAGCAGCTTGAACCTCTCAAGCGCAAACCTCGCAAGGCTAAGGTACCTTCTATTATGACACTAATCTTTCGCAGCTGGTGCCACTCCTAGTTTTATTAAGAAACTTGAAAGGGAGAACTGGAAGGATTTTGTGTCTTTATGAAGGACGATGCCGATCAAGACAACTCGCAATCGAGGGCGCGGTCGCTTCGGAATGGTCGAGACCGATCTCGCTCATCCAAAAGATCGAAACCGAGCTCGTTCCTCGTTCAAACTCTACGACCGCACGTGGTCGAATGAGCTAAATGTTGAACCTCACTGACGTGGTCGTGGAGAAGAAGAGGTCCTCCGCTGGGAGGATTGCTCCAAAATTCCGGTTAAGACCAGGTGCAGAGGTATGTGAAATGTATCAAGTGTAAGAACGATATTTACCTTTTTCTTTTCACAACCCGATTTGTTTTTCTTTATTTCACCGACTCTTCAAATTTCCGGAATGCTTCACGATAAGTCCATTGCTATCCCTTCACCATCGGAGAGGTAGCAACGAGGTGGTCAAGCATCACCCTTGGCCCTGTGGTCGATGAAGTCGAGACTCCTGCAGTGTCTCCTACATCCGCCAAGTCGAATCACGACTCTTGAGGTAGCGGTGTTATCGTTGAGGTGGCCGCCACGACCATCAAGTCGAGAAACAACAGAGGCACTGTGGAAGCCTCTCGGTCAAGGTGGTGACCACCATGCACCGCCTGGGAAGGAAATCGAGGAGGCGCTCTTCCCTACCCAAAGAGAAATCACGTAACCGTAAGGAGAAAATTTCAACTTCGTGGTGACTTTTGGGCCCGCCTCCGTCGAGGGTCTCGCCACACAGATCTCATGACCGAGTCCCCATCCCAAAGATATTCCCAACACGGAGAATACTTTTGACAACGAGCGCCGAGAAGGTGTGGTGGGACAAAGTCGCGAGGATAGATAAGTCGCAAAGACCTTGACCTTGTATATTCGATTTTGCTAGAACGACTATGAATGTAAGTATCTTCGTAATACTTATATATGTGGCTTTCCTTCCTTCTCACTGCTTTCTTCTTGCGTAAAGCTCGAGTAAATTGTCGTTGTCTGTGAGTATCATCGACAACTTTTAGAGCTAAGACAAGAGAAAGAATTACTCTCGCAGAGGCGAGAGGTGGTAAGTCACTTATCATTCATAGTTGTTTTTGACTTAAATACTGTGAAATGTTTCACGAGAAAAGTCATGGAAGAAACTCATGACGAAGTATTAGTCGTAAAAAGCTTACGACCACTTTCAACTAGGTAGTGGTCATAGAAAGACTTATAACCATATCCTAGTCGCAGTAAAAACTTACGACTAGGTTGATGGTTGTAGAAGTACTCACAACCATTCACCGATGTTTATCTTCGCCTCGCTTTTTGTAGGTTAAACAGTTGATACTAAGACCTTAATGACTCACTCGATCGTGAAAAGAGGAGTCGAGGAGGCTAAGGAATGAAGTATTAGTTCTCTCTGATAGACTTCGAGAGACCTGCTCTCGCATCTAAAAGATTGCAGGAAAAATAAACAAAGAAGTTCGAACTTAAGACTGCTTTTGAGTTTTAACCTTTACCTAACTATCATTTCTTCTTTAGATAAAGAAGATGAGATGCAAAGCTCCGATCAAGTTGAGACAAAGCTTTGGTCATTCAGAGTTTTCCAGATTACCAAGAATAAGGATCAAGAACTCAAGTTCGAGAACTCAAGCAATGTAAGTAACTCTTTACTGTTGTCCTTTTGAGTATTTTCCTTTTCTAATGACAATTTCTTGTTCGTAAATTGTCGCCAATTGAGAAGCCTTGAGGTCAAATCCAAGCAAAGACCTTAATTTGCAATGAGTCCGTCCGCATTGCTAAGATGAATGCAGAGGACATCAAAGCATGGGGCAAAAGCATGTCAAACCGCTGCTTCCCATCGAGAAGAGGTCAAGAAATTGGATTCTCAATTAGTAGGTAAGAAAAGCTTTTACCTATAATTATCTTTGTGTTATCTTCCTCTAGAAGTATATCTTTGTTTGACCGATATTATTCTTTTCGTAACAAGTGGTCGAAACAAGAAGCTTCATGAGGCTTCGACTTGTACCCAACAGAGATGGAGTCGATGAAGACTAGTCTTCAAGGCAACATCACTCTCCGAACAATGTGCTTAGTGAGCTACATTCGAGGGAAAACTCCTCGAGAAGATACCATAGCCGCCATACAAGTACCATTGGGGAACAAGTCGGAAAATTGCAAGAAATGGTGACCACTCAAGACTAATCAAGTCAATCAATAAGGAAGCAATAAGTCGCAGTAGTTACGCTTTGGCTAAACTTAAAGCTCAAGACCCCGCCTTAATGTTAAACCAATCGAAGTCGATTTCGATCGTCTCCGAATCGAGGCAAGTCGTCTCGATTGAGGAAATGCAAACATTGGTAAAAAGGTGGCGGAAGAAATGCACTAGGCTCTCCTTCGTAGTAATCTTGTAACTACCTTGTAAGGCGCATAATTTTGTTAATGAGTAATATATGATCCGCCTCATTTCAAAATCATCTTGTCGAGTAGTTAGTAACTCAAAAGATAATAAACGAACGAAAGACTAAGAATTGAAGTCAAATTAATAACTTTATCCTAGCCTCGACTATTTGCTTAGATTGTTTAGACAATCTAAATAAATAGTGTTTAAAAATGGGGTTTCAAAACAAAGAGAGGTTTATTTAACTTATAGCTTTTGTTGTGGTTGTTAAGCACTGGTCGAAAAGAGTAGAAACGACTTGACACTAGGAAGTTCCTTCTAGTGGGCAGGACCACGTGCAGAGAGGAAAGACTTTGACTAGGTGATGTTCCCATCTCCGACTAGTTTAATCAAACCAAGAACAAAGAACTTGAGTTAAACAAACGCCTAAGAGTACTTTAGTCATTCGCTCGTCCTTTTTGGTGGACTTCGATAAGTCTTTTCCAAGAGCAAAAGTAGGAGATCGAGCGACACTAGGAAGTTTCCTTCTAGTGGGGTGACCACATGCAGAGAGGAAAGACTTCGACTAGGTGTGTCTCTTCCTTCACCAGCTTAAAACAAATCGAGTACACCAAATGTGGTCGAACAAATGTAAGAAAGTGAACTCTACTTAGAATATTTTTTGAATTTATCGAAAAAAAGACTAAGATTGAGAGAGTTGGCTTTGATAACATTATGACTAGATAAAACCCGAGCTCTTTGTATTGACAGTAAAAGTGAGTAACGAGTCGATGCTAGGAAATTCCTTCTAGTGGGCGAGCCACATGCGAGAGGAGAAGTTTCAACGGATGACGCTTCTCGCTTTTCGCCAAAGTAAAGAAAATCGCGTGTTTTCATATCATAGTCGAAAGATTAAAAAGCACTACTCAAAAATTAAGGCAAAAAGAGGTAGAAAGAACTCGACTTTTATTGCCCGAGAAACCGGTCACACATAGAATTTTGTGAATCGGTCGATGTTCCAAGAGTTTGAGAGAACTCGCCCATCTTCCATTGCTAGTCGTGACCGACTCGCCGAAAGTTACTTCGACCATCGTAAGGACCTTCCCATTTAGGGAAAGTTTATTCCGATTAGACTTGGATTGGCAGAGCCTCAATACGAAATCACCTACAAAGAAGGTCGCGAGGTTGACCTTACGATTATAGTATCTCGCGCAGGCTTGTTGGTAGACCGCCGAACGGATTAAGGCTAGGTTTCTCCTCTCTTCGAGTAGGTTAATGTCATCCGCTCAAGTTGTTCCCGGTCCGAGTTGTTGAAGGTTTCAACTCGTGTCGACCGCATTTTAGCTCCGAGGAAGCATGGCTTCGCCCAAAACTAGAAAAATGGTGTTTCTCCTGTTGTTCGATCGTGGTCGCATTTAACCGCCCATAATATGGAAGGTAATTCTTGTACCCAAGCCCCGAGCGCTAATGTCGGGTCAAGACTCGAGTTTTAATTCTCGCATTATTTGGCCGCTTGCACGCTCGACCGCCCCATTGCTTTGGGGATGTGCAATGTAAGCATAGCATAGCTTGGTACCTGAACTCGCCGCAAAATTCTCAAATTTTGCACTTGCGAATTGTTTATTATTGTCTCGTAATTATCCGACTTAACTCCAAATCGACTAATTACGCTTCTCATCATGAACCTTTTGTCGCTTGTTGTTATCGAGCATAAAGTTCACTTGATCCATTTTGTGAACGTGTCAATAGCCACAAAAGGAATTCAAACCTCCGGAGCTTTGGGAAACGGTCCTAGGATATCAAGCCCCTGTGTCGCAAAAGGCCAAGAAAGAGGTATTGTTTGTAATGCTTGAGCCGGTTGGTGTATCTGCTCACCATGGAATTGTCATCGACACACTTTTTAACCACCTCCATAGCATCGACAGGTCAGAGGCCAAGAAAACCTTGTCGAAAGGCTTTACCAACCAATGTTCTCAGAGGAAGCATGCGCCCCACAGATGCCACTGTATATCGTGAAGGAGTGTTATTCTTCGCTTTTGCGAAATGCATCGCATGAGTATTCCTTGGGTTCCTCGCTTATAGAGGACTCCTTCAACCAAAGTATACATTTTGGCTTTTCGATAATCGACCGCCTCAAGATCATCTTCGCACGGAACCCTTGTAAAGATACTCGTAGATGGGAATCATCCGTATCCTCGTAATCTAATGAGGCCATCTCAAGAGGAGGTGTTTCGGTTCTTCGACTGTGAGACGGTTTTTGGAGTTGCTCCAAGAAAACTCCTTTGGTATCGTGGATCGGAAGAAGCCATCCGAGCAAGTTGGTCTCATGAGGAAATTATCCTTTCGAGGGATAAATTGTACTCAAACCTAAAAATGTTTTTCTAGCTTACGCATTCGATAAGTACCGAGCCATTGTTGAGTTAGAGCATTGGTACTCTTTCCCGATTTGATTCACGACTAGTTGAGAGTCTCCTCTCACGAGTAGTCGATTTAATCGAGAGTGCTTTCGCACTGTATGCCGCCTAGCAAACCTTCGTACTGCTACATTGTTAGTAGCCCGAAAGTTTAATTGTATGGCATACTTTAAGGTTTCTCCGTAGGAGATACCAGACACACCTCACCTCGAGCCACTTAAAGTAAGCGACCCGTCAGTACATCATCCATCGGTCGGGAATCGATCGGGATCCCGAACGTGTTCAAGATTTGTCCATTCGCGACAAAGTCCGCCAAGATCCGATTTTATGGTCGTCGACACGAAATGGAGGTCGAACTCCCAAGTTCGACCGACCATTTTGCCATGCGCCCCATTGCTTCCTTATTATGGAGGATTGCTCCCAAAGGAAACTCGACAACATGACTATTTTGTGCTACCAAAATAATGCCGCAGCTTCTCAAGACATGAGGAGGGCATATAGAAGTTTTTGACCGAGGGTAACGCTCCTTAGGCCCGTAAAACTTCACGACGAGTAAACCGGTCGTTGTACGCTTTCACGCTCTACGACTAGTATCGCGCTTGTCGCTCGTGGCGTGGCAAGCCTAGGTAAATTAAGAGCGCCTCTTCCGCTTTGGAGAAACCGTAATCAGAGCACTCAAAGATACCTCTTGACATCCTCAAAGGCAACGTTTGCCTCGCTCGACCACTCAAAACCTTCATGTCTCCCGAGAAGTTTAAAGAAAGGTAGTCCTTTTCTCCTAGTCGCATGCGATGAAACGACTTAAAGCCGCCATGCACCCAAAGGAGTTTTTGACTTCCTTTTTGTGTTTGGAGGACGATCCGAGGATGGCTTTTATTTTTTCAGATTTGCTTCGATTCCTCGCTCGGATACTAGGAATCCAAGCAATTTTCCAAGAAATTCCAAACACACACTTCTCTCGATTGAGTTTTAAGCGGTGCTTTCGAGGTTGTCGAATGTTTCTTGTAGGTCGGTGATATGATTAAGTCTCTTAATGGTTTTTACGACTAGATCATCAACATAGGCTTCCAAATTCTACCTAATTGAGATGAAAAGTCGATTGCATTAAGCGTTGAAAGAAGCACCGCATTCTTTAGACCAAATGACATTTTGACATAGCAAAAGGTACCAAATGGAGTAATGAATGCGGTCTTTTCTTCATCGCTTAAACACATATTGATCCGTGGTATCCGAATATGCATCTAAAAACTTAATATCTCACAACCTCGCAGCTTGAATCAACCACCGATCGATACGAGGTAAAGGGAAATCATCTTTTGGACAAGCTTTATTAAGATCAAGAAAGTCCACGCACATACGCCATTTGCCGCTTGACTTTTTGACCATTACAGGTTAGCCAACCACTCTGGTGGTTGACTTCTCCTATAAAGCCCGCTTAAGTAGCTTATCCAACTCGATTTAATAGCATCTCGCCGATCGGGGCAAATCTCCGTAATTTTGTTTTATGTGTACTTTATTAGGCCGTAAAGCTAGCCTCGTGCTCGATCACCCCTCGGGACTCGGCATGTCGGATGCTTGCCACGCAAAGACATCTGCAAGTAGCTCTGAGGAAGGTAATGAGGGCGCCTTCCTATTTGGGGTCGGAAGTCTCTCGATGCGAACAGCCTCGAGGGTTCTTCTCGCGCCCGAGGAACCTCTTTGACTTGGTCGTTCGGCTTTGGTGCAGCTTTTAGGCTTCGACTTGCTAGTCGAAGGTCGACTTTCATCTCGAGTTGGTATTTGACCAACCATCTCGAGGGATCGACGGCCGTGACTATACGCCATCTTTTGTCACACTGAATGGTGATCACCTTTGGGACTCGCATCTTAAGACATTGATACCCGTAATGAGTAGCCATTAAGAATTTTGCCAAAGTTGGTCGTCCGAGTATGGCGTTATATGCCGATCGAAATCGACCACATCAAAGGAGACTTTCTCCGTCTCCGAAATTACTTGGTGAGCCAAATGTTAAAGGAAGAGAAACTTGGCCAATAGGTTTGGTCAAGACCCCTGACAATTCCATGAAAGGAGTATCGCATCGCCTTACCTTTGTCCCGGTACTTGCATCTCGCCCAAAGGCATTAGTAAATAATATGTTCAAAGAATCGCCACCATCAACCAACACTGATTGACCCGACAGCTTGTTGATGGTGGGTTCGACCACAATCGGATATCGACTGATCGACCAGAGTGATCGGACAACATCCTTCTCAAAAGAGATGGTAACTTCCGACCACTTCGTAATTTATTGACGAGAGGAGTATGTAGAGAATTTACCTCTCGTCCGCAGCCTTTGTTGTCGCTTGGAGTCGATGTCGATGATCCTCCGTAGATGTGCTCAACGGTATGTTGCGGATCTTGAACGGCATCTCCTCATCATCCGACGACTTTTGGCCACTGTATGTCCTACCCGCCGAGAGTAGGGAGTGGTGCTTTGCCGCTGTAGTAGTCCTCGAGCTTTCTTTGAAAACTCGGCAGCGATTATGGAGGTCATGTCCTTCCTTTTATGAAAAGGACACCACCTTGGTTTGTCGCTCCTACGATCGTGGCGCTTACCTTTGCCTTGATCAGGGTACGACTTGGTGGTTTGGGGCTCTCCATCTTTCACGGCTAGAACCTCCTTGGAACCACTGGCTTGTGGTTTTGATTTTTTATTTTCTTCTTGGACTTTTTTGCTTTTTTATCCTTACCAACTTCACCGCTCTCGAGGAGTATATGTTTTCGATCGATAGTGTTGTTCCACTCGACCGCCTCGTAAGCGCTTGCATATCGATCGCCATCTCAAGAGTTCTGAACAAATGTTGGGAGGATTCAGAGCAATGTCCTCCGTTATTCTTCATGCGGACTCTTGCTTAAAAGCCCCGATCACAGAGGAATCGAAATTTCCGAATTGAGTTACGAACCCGACTAAAGCGCTTGATGAATTGACGCAAAGTCTCATTGTTATTCTGCTTTATCCGGCAAGTCGCCTTCTTTCCAGGCGGTTGTGTGTGCCTTGGAAATTCGCTCGTAGAAGATCACAGAGGTGTTGCCAAGAGTAGATCGACTCGAGTGGTTGGTTTAATAATCACGATCGAGTGATCCTTCGAGCACGTCGGAAGGTAATTCGCCATTACATGCTCTCCTCCTCCCGCCGCTCGGACACTGTTAGATAGATCTCAAGAAATTCGATGGGATTTTGAGATCCATCAAATTTCTCCATGTTCACCGGTCGAAAATGAGGTGGCCAATGAACCTTTCAAGGTCAAAGCGAAATGCCCGCATCCGTAATCACTTCTTGACGCCTTCTTTGTAGAAAAGAAGGGTTAATGTCACCAGTGATCGATACGACGATATCCTGAACAGTCGACTGCTCGTAGTAGGCCTCGCCTCACGAGGAGAATACTCCTCGTATTCTACTCGCTAGAATTTCTTTGTCGGCGGTGAATGATCACCTCTTCGAGGGGCTTCTTGATCTTCACCGATCGAAGGTATTTCTCCGAATAGGGAATCGATTCGACTTATGGTCGTGGTCGATTCCTACGAGAGAAATATTCGATTGATCGTAGCCGAGGAAGTCGATTGCTACGACTACCGATTGTTGTCGATGAGGTACCTCCACCTTGTCATCACATTCAAGTCTTTGCGTAATCTCTTCAAAGAAAGAGATCGCACTGGCGCTCGAGCAAGCTCTTGATCGATTCTCGAGCAAGTCGTTGATGTTCGGAGTTCTGCCTCCTCCGATCGATGTTGAATGCGCCTGTAAGTTCTTCTCGATCGCAATTTTCTTTCTTCCGACGACATCAAAATCCTCCTCATCGTGTTTTTGAGGCCTTCTTAGTGGAGTGCGAGAATGTCGAGGATTTCTCGCTCATCGTAGTGTTGGTCCTCTCGCCAACGGTGGTGCCCTTGCCATTACCACGAGGGGCGCAGGTGTGATCTTCGGGAGTGTCCTTATCTCGGCCTCCATGAGGTTGACCTCGATTTGGGGAAGGACGAAGATCTCCGCTGATGATTCTCACTTGCGCCGAGGCCTCCCGCTTGAGGAGTGCTCGAGGGACACCATCTGGCGACTTGGAGTAATCCTCCGTAGGGGAACTCCGGTTATAATCGCCTCCGCTCGCAAATGAGATCTCGCGGGGAGACGGCCGAATTTGGGAAAAGCATGCTTGATCCCACCCTCTCTGGAGTTACCCGAGAGAGAGAATCACTAGATCTTTGGTGGAGTCCTCGGAATGGTGGCTCCTAACTTGACTTACCAAGTCGGACCGCCTTAAGGGACTTGAACACTTGGAGAAAAACTCGTCCGCTGTGAGTCCTCCGGGCGGTCCTGGTCGGATTGACCTTGTCCTTTGAGGGAAATGGCTCCTCCGTTGGACGTATTGTTGTGGGGGATAAGGATCCTCCTCAACTCTATTAATGGGATGGTTTCTCGAGAATAATCTCCAAGGCAACATCACCATCGCGGATGCATCACTGTTCATAGTCGAAACCGCATCCATGTCGACGCTCACAGACCGCCAAGTCAAACCAGTTCTCCTCGCTCCATTCTCCCGCCATGATTGCATGAGATTGGAAAAAGAGAGTATGTTGACAAGAGATTACGGAAGATCCCCACGACGGCGCCAATCGCCGGTGTATTAGAACCGATCTTACGAAAGATTGTTTGATTCGGGGTCTCCTAGAGATAAGATCACGCAGAGTGGATTGACACGGATGTTTAGACAGTTCAGCCTTCTCCGAGAGAATAAGAACCCTAATCGTGTGTATGGTATTCTTGATGATCAAGTAAAAGACTAAGACTATTACAGAATAGCGCTTGTGTTCCTACTTGATCGCTCTTGTTCGCCTCTCTCCTTATCTCTCCGATCGATGCCCTTATATAGTCGTGAAGAAGTAGCCGCTTGTCTCCTGGGAAATGCGCCGATTAATTCAAGAACGGCGCATGATGGCGATAATTACCGGCGCCTCGCTTCTTCACGCCGCCCGCAATTATCTTCCGAGAGATAATGGGGTAATTACGCACCATTAATAAGCGGAATAATAGTGCGTGCTGCACTCGCTCGATTCCTTAATCAATTGGACCCACTACCGTAGGTTTGATTATAAGGTGGTCGTGAGTTTACCCGGTCGTAGAAGAACTTACGACCGTAGCGATCAGAGAAGGACTTACGACTAGGTAGTAGTCGAGAAGGACTTACGACTATGTAGTGGTCGTAGAAGGACTTACGACCATGATATAGTCGTAGCAAGACTTACAACCACTCATTGGACTTCTCCCTTTTAGATAAGGGGTACCTCTGGGGACTGTGTGACATCATATTTACCCATAATAAGAATTATAGATAAAAGATAAAAATGAGGATTATTAGATCCTCGTCAGAATGCAATGAAGTAAGATAAAGCTTGAAAACATCAATCTCGGAGTGAAGGCAAATACAAGAGTCATATGACTTGGCGCTTATTTCATCGCACACTCTCTTCAAGGAGTCAAGCTCATTTCTCAAGGCAATGCAAGATGTGCAAGAGATTAATGATGCTTTCTTATTAAGTATGCAATTAAAAGCATCAATTTCATTTTCTAAGCTAGCACAATTCTTGCAAGAGACTAAACCATACTTAAATAATTTTCTATATTCTAAGCACATGCTACAAGGGCTAGCTCCAATCTCAACAATTTCAGCCCTAGCATTCTCTAATTGCTCAAGACATGTGGAAAGGCTCAATTTCAAATTTTCATTTTCAGCCCTAGAAACACCAAGTTGCTCTACACTTGTAGAATGAGCCAATGTCAAGTCTTTATTTTCAGCAAGCATGCCTACACAATAATCACATTCATTTGTAGCCAAGGGTCTAAGATTGTCTATTTCTAACTTAGCACATCAAGCTCATGATGTAAGGCAACATGAGAATATCATGGCATAGAAGCATTTGATTTTAACAATTCATTTTCAGATTTTAGACATGCGTGAGAATTATTCAAGTTATCTATGACCACAAGTAAGAAATCAAAGGCATACAAGTAGGTTTTCACTTGTGCAAGCTCATGAGACAAATCACCCTTCTTCTCTCTTTCTAGCAATTTCATTTTCTTCCTAAGAGCATGTAGTTTAAGATCATATGACAACAAGCCATCAATAGGATTTTCTTTACCCAATTTACTTAGCTTGAGTAGGGGATCGTCCTTGGATGACTCATCATGATCATCCTCGAAAAGCTCTCCATCATGATCATCCTCGAGAAGCTCTCCATCATGCTCATCCTCGATCGCTACTCCTCATATGCCAATGGGCTCCTTCTCCTCGGGATCCATGGAGAGCTCATGTTTGAAACTAGAGCACATATAGGTAAAGTGGCCACGAGCACGACACATACCACAAAGTTGATCTCTAGCAAACCATCTCCGAAAAGATTCATGCCTCATATGATCATTGGCCAAAGAGTCACAAGGAGATGAACTAGAAGACTCACAAAACCTTCTACTAGTCACCATGCTCAAAGATCAGTAAAGATCACAAAAGAGCAAACCTTGCTCTGATACCACTTGTTGGATAGAAGAGACGACTATACGGGGGGGGGGGGGGTTGAATAGGTGCCACATAAAAACGACCTCTTGAAAATTTTTACCTCAAGAAGTTCAAGGTTCTTTTACTTCTTGAGGCAAAAGATTTTCAAGAAGTCATTTTTGTGTAGCGCCTATTCAACCCCCCTTCTAGTTGCCTCTTCGGTCCAACAGTCTCCATCTCTGGTGAGGCTCCAGCAACGACAATGATTTCCTGCGGTAGTTTTACGGATTAGCATTCGGGTTCACCGGGGCCCGGCTGTAGAGGGAGGGACTGGCGGCGGTGGTGCCTCCGGCTTGGGGGAGGGCAGTGGAGGCGGCGGGGTGACGAGAACGACAAGCAATTAGGAGGTGGCGTGGGACGGGGGAGATGAGAGGGCTCATTGGAAATGAGGAAGGATGGTAGTGGAAGAAGTGGATGCGGGGCGGAGGGCAGCGTGGGGAGGGTGGCGGCGGAGTGGGGAAGCCGGCAGACTCGTCGGCGTTGGAGGAGATGCTGATAGGCAGCGGTGCGGCGGCAGGAGGATGCTGAGAGAGAGAGAGAGAGTTGGGGGGAGGAGTGGTTAGGGTTAGAGATGGCAATTGTACTGACACCCGCGTGTTCATGGTGAATACCCTAATGAAGGCGGGTATGTGCATCTTTCTTTACCCACGGGTATGAAAACGGGCACAATTCCTTACCCATTGGGTAAACGGGTATGGGCATGGGTAAACTCCACCTGCACTCGCCACCGCCTGACACCGTGATCTACCCACATGTGTAAGAAACTATGTCAATTTGTATTTGTATTTTATTTGTTAAACTTGATTAGTTGTCTTGTCGAACATGATATGTGAATTGTGATGAACTTTATTAGTTGTTGAATGCGTGATGCACCATTGATGTGTGAATTATGATGAACTTGATGTATGCATTGTTCGTGGGTAACGAGCATGTACGCGGACGATGGGTACCCACGGGCGGCGATGCATTATTCGCGTAACGGGCATGCTCATGGGCGACGGTATGGGCGAGGTTTTTCGCCCGTCGTCCTTCGCGGGTATACCCGTGGGGGGAATTCGGGTTCGTGGGTACGGGTATGGGCGAGCACTACCCGTACCCGCCGCGCCCGATTGCCATCCCTAGTTAGGGTTGAAGGATTTGATCCAAGGGTTGATATTGAGGTGGGTTAGATCTAGGGATGGCCAGATGGACCACCCGACAGGGCCCCATGCCAGCCCATGGGCCGAGGTGCCGACCCAGGCACGTCACGCCGGCCCCTCGGGCCGGCCTGTGCACGTATAGCCCGATGTGCTGGGTGGCCCGTGTAGCCCATATGACATGAAAATTTGAAAATTGTAAAAAAATCCTAGAATATATATATATAATTTTTAAAAACCAAAATAAATTTATATACACTTATAAAATGAACTATATAAAATAAAAAAACTACCAAATAAAACCATATAACTATAAAAAATGAAAATAAAATCATATAAATTTTAAGAAATGAAAATAAAACTATATATATATTTAAAAAATAAATGGGCCTAATGGACCATGCTGGCCCGACGGGCCGGGGTGTTGACCCATGCACGACACAGCTCGTTGGTTAGTGCTTGGCTTCGACCCAATACAAGGTGTGGGTCGTGTCATGATGCGCCCCACCAATGATCCGTGCTTGGGACGGCCTTGCAGGAAGCACAACCCATCTGGCCATACAACGGTCCCAAAAATGAATCTTTTTTGGGGATGAAATCATGTGTGTGATGACTAGCCAGTCTCTTTCTTTTTGGAGATCGATATATGGGTAAATTCTTGTGAAGCTTTTCCCAGAAATTTTGTTTGAAAATTTGAAAATTTTAAAACATTTTACGCATGAAGTTGATATTCAAATTTCCCTTGATTGTATTTGAAATTTTGTTGAGTTTTGAATTTTGAGAGTCCATTAACAAAATTCAAATTCATGTCGAAGTTATAAAATTCAATTTTTTTTGGAATAACATCTGAAATTGAACCACTACACTGAACTTTGAATTGAAAGTTGAATTCAAAGAAAGAGCGAAAGTTTGATTTCTCAAAGTTTTGGGCCGAAACCCAAAGCCAGCCTGGCCCAGCTATTCGGCCTCTTCCCTTTCCCTCCTCCCTCTGCTGAGTCCCGACAGCCACGCATTCGCACACCCGAGCCATTCCAACCCCCGTCAGCTTGACCTCACCGAAAGAGAATGAAGTGACATTGCCCACGTCTCGACACCTCCCTTGTCATCCATAGCGTAATGAAGTGAGCCCATGCCTCTCGTTGCGTCGTCCACCCTGCTTCCCACACCGCACACTAGCGCAGCCGCGCGGTCGACGTCAGCAACAGTCGCACGAGCCCCTCCGCGCCCCCTATTTAAGCCGAACACTTCGCCTATTCCCTTCCTCTCTTACCCACGACCTCTATTTCCTCTTCCCCCTTCTCTCGTGCACCAGAGGCAGCAAATCGAGCTCGGGGAGCTCGAGCCTCTGCTTCGCCACCGCCCCCACCGTGCCATCCCGGCCAATAAATTGTTCTCCATCCAATTACCTTCACGTCAAAATGTGTTACAGGCCCTCCCCTACATTTCCCCTCAATCAATTTTGCGTTCCATCCACAGGAGAACCGAATGTCATCTTCTTCTCCAACTTCGGGCGGAAACCACCGCCACCATCGCCGCTCTCATTCCGATGAGCCTCTCTCCATGTACTTCCTACCAGAGCATCCCCTCTCCTTTCGTAACCTATAACCGCCTTCAATTTGGTCCCCTCTTCACCCCAGGCTGTTGCCACAAGAGAACCAGCTGCGCCGCTGTGGGTCTCCGTCGCCGGATAGCCTCGGCTCCTCCCCGCCGCCGCTGACTAAGCCGGTGAGTTACTCCCACCTCCTTGATGCTCATGCTTCCCCTAATTCTTTCCCTCTCCTACCCGGTCACCACTGCCTACTTTTCTTCCCCGCCCCGCCCCGCCCGCCGCCCGCCCACCACTGAGCTCCTTGAGCCGTGCCACCGCCACCCATGTATTCAACTCGGCCCCCAAGTTCCATTTTTGCCATACTCTAGCGCCGAGGCCGCTCCCCTTGGCCGGCGCTGAGGTCGCCAGAGCCTCCCGGCATCTCCTCTGTTCTACTATCTCTCTACTCTGTCTTTCGCCCTTTCTCTCTCAAGTGTGGGTATGAGTATGACAGTGGATCTTACCTAATTAGGTAGTTAACCAGAATTAATTAGTACATTTGTTAATTAATTGATGTTTCTATTAGCAATTTCATTTTAATTAAGTTAATTAGTGATTACATTAAGGTGGTTAATTTAGGTAATTAGATGTTAATTAGTGTGCCATTAGCATTTAAATTTAAAGAGCAAATTTAATTATGTCATATTAAGGTATAGTTATCCCAATGATATGTAGGCCCTAGGCCATTACTAAAATGATAATAATAATAATGATAATCATTATTTAATTGATTAAGTTAATTAGTATGTCATTATATGAAGATGTTAATTAAAATAGAAATTCTAACAAAAAAACCTTGTGTCTCTGATAAAAAATAATGTTGAAATGATTAGTACGCCATGTCAATTAGTGTTTAGTTAAAATAATTTGTTTAGTTAAATGATTCATTTGCAATTTAAATTAAAACTATTAATCTTGCGATTGTCTCAAGAATAGATGGGCCCACTTAATTTAATAGTAGTTAAATTGAATAGTGTTAGATGTTAGTTAAGAATTATTATGTCATTAATATTTATTTTTAAGGTTCAAATTTAATTCCAGTAATTGTTAAAATATAGTATTATATTTAGAAAATGTCTAAATGACAATAGGACCCTACTTAATTAGATGAGTAATCAAAATTAATTAGTGTGTCATCAGTATTTTAATTAAAAGTGCAATTTAACTAAGTAATAATGTGACAGATATGGCCCAAATATAATTATGTCTTAATTAAAAATATAAGCTAAATTACAAGTGTATGCCACATGGTATTCCCTCCATTAGTTCTACTATGTTGACATATGATCGATTCCCCTTCTCAAACAAGAAGTTCTGGCCCGGAGGTATAATATAAATCACTTGGTGTCCATCCGATGCATCGACTATGAATATTTCATACCCCTCTTTTTCTTTACATACTATTTTCCTTACTATACCTGTTAACGTAACATTATAGATCATATTGTTACTGTTGTTACCATCAGGATATATGTGTCCCCTTCCTCGGTTCCCCCTACATATATGGGATATTTTAAGAAATGAACGTCTTTCTTCGTAGCAGGATGGGGGGGGGGGGGTAGAATGGGAAAGACGATTTCATTATATTTCTGACTGGGAGCACAGCCTATCACAATAATTTTTTTTCTATCGGGATGATAACTCTTAAAAGAAAGATTTCATGTCTTTTCTTTCAACTCAGGATAAATACGATCGGGCGGTGCTAATTCAAATCCCTCGGGCAAAATAAGAACAACACCCACATTTAACCCTCCATTTTTCCCATTAGCAAGAACTTGTTTCAGTTGCATATCATAAGGAATTCGAAGAACTTCTTCAAATATAGCATTGGGAAGCACAACTTAGGGAACTTCAACATCCTCGGGCTTATTAGCTAAATGGCAATTGACACATACAATTCCATCCTGTTGCTTCTCGTGGGTTTTCATAACCCTGCTGTGCAAAAATGGGATATGCATTTGAAATTGATGTCTGAGTTATTACGTATATCATGATCGATACAGAAATCGATCGAATCATCTGTTCCTTTACCCAAGAAAAAGTATTTCTATTTTCCATATCTAATCGTAGATCCTGCAACTTCTACAATAAATTAGATATGTAGCTAAGCTAATCTAGTTCCCTATACACGAGTCTGTTGTTATTAGTATGTAAAATTAAAATTTAGCTAACACCACTAGTATGACCTATGTATCCATAAGTAACTTACGAATAAAACTTAATAAGAAAATGTGTCAGATACTTACAAGTGGGCCCTCCCATCATTTATTTTCTACCTAAGCAATTACTAATTTGTCGGCTCAAGACCGTTAGGGTGTCTATTAAAATGTGATCTAATATAGTGAGCAAATGACATGTAGAGCCCGTATCGTAAGTTCTAAATAATAATATCTGGTTAAAAGCTACTCAATATATCAGGAGGAGCCTTGCACTACCTGTAGTTCCCACCTATCACTCATGGAACTTTCCTGATAAATAGAAATTAATAAAGAAAATCATCAAATAAACCAGGCCTCACTTATGAGTCATGGTGAGATGTTCTCAATGAAAAATAGTAATTCAACAACAAATCAAAGTCTAGTTGATTCCATCTATCACCCCCTGTTGTCCGCTTCTAATAGGAGGACCATTCTTAAATTCAATAAAGATCAGTAGATCCTACCCGTAAACGTAATCTCCCCCATCTAAATGACCTAACATGAGTATTCCTGGGAATACTCTCTCTCTCTCCTTCTTCCATAATTTCTCCACCAACGAATATTTTGAGAGCCCGATCTCTCTTGTCCTAACTTCAAATCAAATAATTCTCGATCCTAAATTCATCTAAAATCCAAATCTATACCCTTGTACCAAATGTATGAATTTTAAGATTTATTTGTGTTGGTTTGAATTCCTTTCCTTTTGTTTGAGTGCATTTGGATTTGTTTGGTTTCATGTGATTGTATCGAGGCGTTCTTGAATTCGATTGTGTACCACATTATTAGAATCTGATGTCCTGAAGGAGCAACCGTCCAAGCAAGAGTAAAAACAAGACCAAGGTTATCAAAACATTGAGCAAGATGAGTCGACACTTCATGTTGCACCTACTTTTGAAAGCCATTATATTATTTTAAATTATTAAATTGCAAGCTATACTTTGATTACAATTATATTGTCATTAGCTTGTCATTAATACCATAATGTTAACTGAGCTATTGAATTCCATTCCTTAATCTTGGACACTAGCCTTTGTCGCCCTAGAAATAATGGTAATGTGATAGTTCTGTCTGAGTTAATTAAGGACCGAATCTTGCGATAATATAACATTCACTAGTATTATACAACACTACTCAATTTTATTAAAAAATAGTTTAGTCAAAATGCTAGGTCTCATGATTTGTCTACTACTTAATCTATTTCAATAGTTTCTTTATGCTAACAAAAGAACCTCAAGGCATTCCTTTGATCAGCTTTGCATCTATTATAACTGCATTATGTGTGTTGGCTCATGGAGTACGACTATGTACTCACACTTGCTCAATATTATCATTCAGTAAGTGAAAAAGAAGGCTATGTGGGAGTTTAATCGCGTTCAAGAAGACTGAAAATTGAGGAGGCCATCGTAAGCCCTAGTCGATTGCCTATGGGCATATCCTGAGGGTCCCACCTATTGCGTTATTGATTCCGCTTTCATTGTTGTTCTTTAAAGGTATTTGGCCGAGGACCGTTCTGTAAGTTAAAATTTTGGTATTGTTTAATATTATGTAGTAATTTTACGTTTGCAAGATATGTATTTGATATTCAATAAATAATATAACTGATGCATACTAGCTATGATCCAGAGACTAGTGCCACACATAGGTTCTGGATTGCAATTTCGGTGCCGACAATCCGTTTTCTTCTATCTGCTTACAGGGCATGTGTTCCGCTTATTTTCGCAATTTTCCTGTCATCTTTCACGCAAGAAGAACGTTATAATCACACACAATGGTAATAATTTGGTCGATCTGATTCCATATCCCTAGGTAAAACCAGACAAGGCCAAGACAAAAACGATTCGAGTTAGCCATACAAAAAGAAGAGTACGTGGATTAACCGCGCTCCAGTTCCATACACAATCCAACCTTACAACCACCTTACTGTATCTTCACCCATGCAGCCGTGCTGGGCACGTCCTTGGCGACCACGTACACAAGGTAGTACCCCGCCGGCGCCAGCTCCGGCTTGGCGGGAGCGTCGACGGTGAGCTCGTACCTCTGCCCTAGCGCGTTGAACCCGGTGACGGGCAGGATGAGCAGCCGCTGGTTCATGGAGTAGCCGTGCGTCGTGAACGGCGGTGCGTACATGGTGACTCACGTCGGCCTCGCCCAAGGCCTCGGCCGGCGTGTGGAACCTGAACGTGAACTTGGCGCCATACCGCATCCCGTCCGCGGGCACCGACGCCATGTCGATCTCCGGGCGGTTGCCGGCGAGCTCCTCGCTGAGGTACGGCGGGGCGAACCGCTCCACGCGCACCTCGGTCGGGAAGTCGACCCCGCTGAAGTTGTAGGCCGCGTTGGTGTTGCCGCCGGCCACGAGCACGGTGGCGTCGGGCAGCACGGCACTGGTGGAGTGGTACATGCGCGCGATGGTTGACGCGGCCAGCGCCCGGAACCGCGACCCCTTCGGCTGCTGCGGCGAGTACAGGATCGGCGTCAGTATCGGCTGCCGCGCGAAGCCCCAGCCCGAGCAGCCCTTTGCCGCACCGCTCAGCATGAGCAGGTCGCCGGTGGGCAAGATGAGCATGTCACCCATGACGCGGCCCACGGGCATCTCCTCGACCGCCCATTGGGCGTCGGGCTTGGCTAGGTTGATGCGGGCGCAGTCGCGGAGCGCTGCCTGGAACGTGTTGTTCTCGCCGAGCTTGAAGGCCGTCTTGAGGGCCCCGCCGCAGATGATGACCTCCGGCTCAGGGTCGGCGCCGGCTTTGCGGAGGTCGAGTGGGAGGATTGCAGACATCGCCGAGGCGGGGTAGTTGCGCCCACCGCCGGCGAGCTTGGGGAGCTCGCGGACGACCTTACCGGTCCTGGGGTCGAAGATGACGGAGCGATCGTTGGCGAAGACGAAGAGGTTGCCGTCGGGGAGGAGGTTGACGAAGGGGTACAGATTGTTCTCCACGTCGTCGGTGGTGTCGCGGAGGAGCTGGAGCGGGACGGCCTGGCCGTTGGTCTGCCCAGGCTGCGGGACGAACTCGTAGCTGAACGCGCGCCGGCCGCCGAACACGATGAACCTGCCGTCCGGGAGCACCTGCTGCGTCGCGTACCATCTCCCCTCGGCGAAGCTGTTGGGGTACTCCTGCCAGTCGCAGGTGTCGCAGGGGTTGAGGTACCTAACGGCCTTCTCGCCCTCGAAGTAGCCGCCGGTCTGCACGAGGTTGCCGTCCGCGTCGAACGCGCCCGACGAGCACCACGTGTCTGTCACGATCTTGAGGGAGCGGAGGGCGCCGGTGTTGTAGTCGAACTCGACGGCGTGCGCCCAGCAGTCCGTGGTGCCCTCCTTCTTGGCGCGCGGGTCGGTGCGGCAGTTGTCCTGGGGTAGCCGCATGAGGGACCGCCCAGTGGTGCTGGTGTCGAACATGATGGCCTTCCCGTGCCGCATGACCACCAGGTGCATGGCCGACACGCCGGAGTTCTCGCTCACAATGGTCCAGGCGCCGCCCGGCCCGGCAGCCTCGTCTACGGGGAGCACGACCGTGTCCTGGGCCGCCTTGCTTGGCGGTCCCTGGGGCGGCACGATGGTGAGGCCGGTGGCGGTGGCCGGCGCGGCGCCCTGCTCCTCCTGCTCCGTCTGCTGGGGCACCGTCTGCTCCTGCCCGCCGTCGAAGGCGTTCTGGAAGTAGTCGTTCTCGGAGCGCGGGCGGAAGATGTTGAAGAGGTCGAAGAACGCCTCGCCGGACGAGGCGAGGAGAAGGAGGGCCACGGTGAAGACGGCGGCGCGGAGGAGGGATCCCATGGTGGCGCCAGAGAGATCGAGGAGCTGACCTCTCCTTCCCTCCCTCCTGTCGCCGGCCTAGAGGGGGATCTCACCCTCCCTCCTCGGCTTGCTCTCCTTTTTATTGGAAGCTCCTCTAACTCTAGCGTCTGCCTAAAATTGGGCCGCTAGCTCGCCATGGCCTCCCTTTGCTCTATAATTAGAGTGGTGTGCGCATGGTTGGCGTCGAGGCGTATTTCGCGCGGGAGAACACGCACAACGACAGTTCAAATATAGCCAGCCGCGTGGTGGTTGTTTTCCCGCCGGTAGGGGGAGTCTGGCAATCCTGGCATCATTTCTTCCGGCTTAGCGTGCTCTTCTGTGTCATTGTGGCAACGTGGCTTGTGAGTGGATGTGAATTGGTGGTCACTGGAAATGCTTAAACGGCAATCATATATACTATATATCATTGTTGAAAGAACTCTAGATGAGGCTGCAGTGACGACCAACCCCCATCTTCTGCTCATCATGATCAACAAGCTGGAACAATACCCTGCAAAAGAAAAGAAAAAGAAAAGGAAAAGGAAAAGGAATAAGAAAAGGTTGATACACTTTCTTACGCGCAGCAGTAGCCCCAAGATTGGATTAGATATTGTGACGTATGGCACGAGCACGAACGGTATCAAGAACAAAGTTGATGATTCTATAAAGAGAACCAAAATAATGACAACGAAATAATCACGTACGGCTAGAGATTTTCGCTCTCCTACAGCCTCAAAAGAGTACAAATAATTGTCGCTATTTTACAGCCCTTTCGAACATTTTAGGGCTATCTGATTCTTGCCATATAGAAGTGCTAAATAATGACATAACATCTAATCCTCCTGTTCACCTTTTGTTTTAGGATGATCCTCTTGCTTGGCTTTTGGTTTGCTTGGGTTCGCTGAATGGTCACACCGCATGTCTTAAGATACCCCATTGTCCTCCTCTAAAGTGAGAGTAGAAATCCTAATTCTAATAGGATCAATCTAGAAATCTTTATAGCACACATCTCACATTCTAATAGGATTAAGATACGCGCCGCCTCTTTCTCAACAAGTTGGACCGATTGATCTCCTCTCCGAGAACCCTATTGAGCCACACTTTATGTTGAGAAAGATTTCGTTCGTGCGCGGTTTTGTGAACTGTGATGGGCATGTCTTGCTTCTTGCTACATCATAGCTTAATTGCAACCAACTTGGATCCGAAGACTCTTAGAAGTGTCCTTCTCGCCGAAGTGTAATTGGGCTAAAGTAAAAATAAACTAGAAGGCATGGCAATGTAAACCGATGGCAGTAGAAAATAGCCACAAAACAGTGAATGTTGTAATTGGCAGTTTAACATTAACAGCAGAATTCTAAGAAGAAAAGGCAGAGGTGGAGGTTGTGAGTGGCGATGACTTAACAAAACCGTAGAACTTCGGCTCCAACGTTCATAACTAATCAGGATAGTATGAATATGAAGTAGCCTTTTTAGAACCACCTCTTTCAGATTTTGGTATAGAATGTTCTAGCCTAGCCTCAAATCAGTAACAAACAATACGTAGCATAACGGTCTATGTACATACTACATAACAAACAATTTTATAATTGCTGGTATTAGCTAGGCTTTTTGTGCACATAATAGTTTCTGTACGATCTTTTAGGAGGGGCCTCCCTCCCCCACTAGATTTTTTCTCCGCGTCTAGGCGTCTAGCAATCACTACTAGAAAACGGACAAATCCTGACGGTTGCGAATTTTCTTGACGGGCCCGCACTGGCCGTCAAGATATATTATTTCGGTCACGGGAATAGTATCCCCTCAGGAAAATTTGAATTTTACTGACGGTTATAATAGAACCGTCAGCAAAATTCATTAACCTGACGGTTTAAACCGTCAGGTTAATGATTTTCGTCCCCATGTATAGTGAAAATTTGAATTTTCTTGACGTTCTATTATAACCACAAGAAAATACATTAAACCGATCGCTTGAACCGTAAAGTTAATGATTTTCATCAAAAAAAAAATTTCACACGCGCGCCTCTACACGAAATCCGTCGGTCCCGCGCGTCCATTCCCCCCTCTCTCTCTCATTCTCTCTCCCTCTCTCTCCCCCTTATCCCCTTCGGCCGACGCGCTCTTCCTCCCCAAATCCTCTCCCTTTCTCTCCTCTCTGCCTCTCCATCTCTCGCTCTCTCCCAAGACACTCACGCCGCCGCCTCCTTCCACCGACCCACGCCTCCGTCTTCCTCTCGGCTCCGCGCACCCAGCTCTCTCTCCTCCGGTTCCCTCTGGCTCCTCTTCACCCGGCTGCGGCAGAGGGCCGGCCGCCGCCTCCGGCCTTACCTCCCCTCCGGCCTGCGCGTCGGCTCCGCCGGCTGCGCCCGCCGCCAGCCTTCTGCGCTCCTCCTCGGCTCCTGGCCCGGCTCGGTGCTCTCCCCTCGGCGCCCTACGCCTCGGTCCTCTACGCCGCCTCCTCCACGCGGCACGGCCGAGGCCTGCGCCGCCTCCTCCTCTTGACCTTCCCTTCGCTCGATCCTGCTGGCTCGGTTCGACCTCTCCTTCCTCACCTCGATCCGTAAGCCCGCCCGGCCGGCTCGGCCTCCCGCCGGCGGCCGCCAGCTCCCAGATCCGGCCCCCCCGCCTCGGTCTCTCGTGACTCGGTCCTCTCCCCGGCTCGAGCTCACCCGGCCCGGCCTATTACCGATTTCGCTCCCGTTCCATTTGATTTCGATTATGTTGATTTTTTGTAGATCCGCCGATTCTAGTACTAATGCTAGATCGTGATTTATGAATGCATGCTTATGGGGGTGATTGGAGGTGGTGGATCTTGGTGGTGTTCCCTCTTCTTCCGCTCCCGACTCCTGGTGTTCCTCTCTTTGGTGCTCTGGCTTCCTCCTCCTCTTGCTCCCTTCTTCTGCTGCTGCCACTGTGAGGTGCAGAGTGAGCCTTGACTTGGTGCCTCGCTCGCTAGCTGTGGGATGGAATGGCTGTGTGGCTGCTTGAGCTCTTGCTCTGGCTCCCTATCGGCTAGATTGTTGCCTCATTCTAGCTGGTTTGCTAATGTATACAATAATTGTGGGATACTAGGAGGTAGGAACTGAAATGATTGCTATACTCCTAAATATTTTCTGTAACATTCTCATCTTATTGTCACGGGTTCGTCCATGATATAATACTGTGGATGTGAAATCGGTTAATTGTAATACTCCGAAAAATAAATAAATATTAATAATCGCGTCTTAAGGGTCGGAGAGTAATTAGTTAAATAGTATCAATAAATAATTAATTAATAACGTTTTAAGGGTCTGTACGTAATTAAATAAAAGAGTACTTATAAAAATAGATTTTTCGGAATTTTTATGAGCTATAAATAGATTTGTGGAGTTTTCAGAAAACCCTAGTTTCTTTTCTCTTGTTTTTCCAATCCGCCGCCGCTTCCATTTTTCTTCCACCGCCGCCAGAGCCGAACGTGTGCTGCTTCTTTTCTTTTTTTTCGCCGTTTGCACTGCTGGCGTTGTCGCTTCCGGTCGGCCATTGCCGGTTGCTCGCTGCGCATTGCCCTGCGCTGCTGCCGAGAACCCATTCTGCGCTGGAACGTCAGCCGAGAGAAGCCATGCGTCCAAGCTGCCGTGTGCACTGCTGTCTACAAATGAAATCGCTGCGTGAAAACGCGGCGTTGCTACCTGCGCGCATGGCTGCGCGGCGCTGGCCGAAGAAGAATCGCAGCGCTCGCTTTGTCCAACCTCGGCCGCGCGTGTGCGTTTGGGGTTTTTGCCGTGCGTGCGTAGCACAAGTGCCTGAGCTTTCCTGCCGCTAGCGTGATCGGCCTATGTGGGGAACCGATGACCCGTGTTGATTTTCTTGCCGCGCTTGTGGACAGATCGGCTGGTTGTGTAGGTGAGCTTTACTTCCTTCGCTACTTTGAGTTAACGTGAGTGTACTGCCTTGAGTAGATCTTCAATGGGAGGTGCCAGCATGCATAGGAATAGTGAAAACTAATTGGTTTTTTTTTAGATTAATTAGAGATGTTATAGAATTTTATAATCCATGGCTGTTTAGTACTTCTGATTAGTATGCTGTTTTGTTGTACAATTTATTCGGGTACCTTAACGACAAATTTTGGAAATCTCATCTACTAGTTAATTGTAGATAATTTCGATATCTTTCTATAGCATATTTTATCTTGTCAATCGGACAAGTAGAATTAGATTTATGATTTTCGGAAGACCGCTGTTTTTACGGTTGTCGTCTTTCGGCGCTGTTTTGGTAGATCGGTTATTAAAAATAGTAAACAGATTAATTAGTGTTTTTGATCTACATGAAAGTTGTAGATAATTGTCCAATGGTTCTGTAGGATCTGAGAACGCGTGTTTTGGTTGAGTAAAACAAAAGTTATGAAATTTGAAGACTGCTGTCCCGAAGCGGACAGATCGGCTTCGGAGCTAAATACGGAGGGTTAGATGATTTAATTAGAAGGCGGTGTAATCTAAGAAAATGTGGAGAATCTTATGAAGAATCCAGAATGGGTTGGTTTGTGGTGATCGGACTTTCGAGTCAAAAGTTACGCTCTTTTTAGTAACCGGACAGCAATGGGTAACTATTCGGTACCGTCGTAATGTGGTATATTTGGGGACGTGTAGGAGCGATGCATATTGATTGTTGTTCTTATGATGCTGTAGCTTGTATTGAGATTTGTGTATTTAATATAGGAGAGGCGTCGTACTTGTTGCCATCTTCGAGTCAAATCGTGCGTCGCAACTAGTAAAGGCAAGTGCATGGTAAAGCAATGATCAATGATCGATCATCGTTTTCTTTATCTTCCATTACCATTATTGTTGTGCTTTTATTTTATTTAATTGCAAACAATGAATTGGTATGATTATATCTTTGTTGATAAGCATGATGGAAAGTTGGATATGATGTTTATGATGGAGTTTGCATGTTTGCATTCATAAGCATCTTTGCATAAGAGAAGGTGATCTTGATTGATCACAACTCCACGGGAGTGGAGGAGGTCCCCGATCCTTGAGGAGGAACGGGCTTGAGAGTGAATGTTGTCGCGAGCATTCACTCACGCTATACCGGTATACGCGAAAGAAGTGCATGTGGACATGTAGAGTAGATTTGCATTGATACATGAGATTGATGAAAGATTGATGAATGAGAATGTTAATAGAAGTGCATGTGATGATAATGAAGTTATTGAATGCTGATGATTTATTATTGTTCGTTGTTTATGGATGTGTTTGCTGAGTCGTGGACTCACCCTTGCTCTATTGTTGTCTTTAGGTGATCTTCGAGGATGCCGTAGCTGAGAGCGATTAGAGCACATGGACATCACATGATCATTCGCCATGATAATCTTTTCATTCAATATTGGTTTACACTTGGACATGTTAGTTATTGAATAAAGTTTAGGACATCATTTGGACTAGACTATTTGCTTTATTAATTTGGATTCATTGGTTGATGCTGCTTTGGATTATTTACCTGGTTATAATTCCCATTGCTTATTTATTATTACTTGATCCATAATTAGGCATTGCTCTTTTGTGGTTCATGGATATGATTATCATTGTTTTCTTGCTGTAATTTTATGGTGTGTCGATAATTATTAGTTTAAGGTGTAGTGTGGTGGCATTCTAGGCTCAGTGTTGGGTCAAAAGGTTGGTATCAGAGCGGGCTTTAGGTCCGTGGTGAATAGATTAACAACTTAGGCAAACTAAAATTGTTAAAATTGTTTTAGTATTAGTAAATCAACTAAAATTTGCTAATGGTTAACTAACCTAAAATTTGACACACTAGTGCACGATGAGGTTAGAGAGAGGTACGAATATAGTTTTACGCCTGTTATGTGGTTTATTGATGTATGAGTTTATTTTGAGCTTTGAACTCATTATATAATGTTGATTGTGATTGATAGCTATGTCGAGGATAGATGGCGTGGTCGTGGTGGCCACGATCGTGGAGGTCGGGGCGCGGGCGTGGTTCTGGGGCCCCCTCCCGAGGCGATTGAGATCGTGGTTGTGGCCCAGGTTTTACAGTTACACCACCATTCGTGGTATGGGAATAGAGAGGTAGCTACTTTGATTACAGAGTTATAGGTATTGTGTGTGAGTTTCTTTATAAAAGTTGTTCTCTTCCTTGAGCTTGAATTTTGGGCAATTCTGGTTATAGTTGCGGTTGATGAATTTTCCTTGAGATAGTGTTTACAATACAGCGGGTGATATTTCATTGGTCTCCTTTGGTTCCATAAAGCCATTACTTGTTCTCATGACTGTTGATCTATTGTTGCTTTGTGTGAACATCGGTTAACAACAAGATTGATCTTTTCGTGGGAGTTCCGCCCTTCCTATTGGAAAATATGACTTATTTATTCACTTGGTATTCTGGATACTGAAAGTTTTCTATTGCAAGTTCTTTAACATGTGAAAACTTTGGCTTTATGTATTTCTTTTGGATTATTTCGAGTGCTGAAGTTTAGTGCCTGTTTTTTTCTGAAAAGAGTTAAAATCCTTTTGTGTTGACTTGTTATGGTTAAGCTAGAGGTGGTAAACATAGGAGTTCATTGATAAAGTATGAGTATCAGGTCGGATCTGTAGCGTGATGCATGATTGGTCTTAACCCAAATTATTGTCATAGAGTAATTACGAGTTGAGTAGTGACTAAGAGTATGTCCATACCTAATTGGAGTCATAAGAGTTATTAAGAAGTATGGAACGTTGATGAACTGGCTTGGACATTAAAAGTGATTAGTTTGTTGAATTTATTGGATTGGGTACCAATGGATTAATCTAATTGTGTGTAAAGGGAAACTTGAGGAGATGCTAGGTTATTGCCTTAATAGATATTATTTGTGGTGTTATCTTTACTGTAGACACTTGGTGATCATATTTGGTTGATAGCTTTACATATACCTTAGTATGATTAATTATTGGAATTGTGTACAAAAGGTTGAATGGATTGAATACCAGTGGATCTAGAATTTACAGGAGGAGTTCTGGATAGTTCTTCTTTATAGAATGACACGATGAATTTGATTATAGTGTTGTTGAGACTTTTGATCGAGAGAAGATTTTGACGTTTGAAGTTTTAGGGTGATTTTGTTGAAAACTAAATGTGAGGAGGAACAACTGAATATGTGTTGGTAAATATTCAAGTGATTTGCGAATGAAAATAGGTAGCAGCTAGACATCATAAGAAAGCTAGTTGATAACAACAATGATTGGAGTGCAATTGCTGAGTGTTAAAGTTTGGTGTTGAGCATCACTAAGAGTTGAGCTGGTGTGATTTAATAGGTGGCTTATACCTAGACAATTGTGGAATAGTCAGACAATATCATATCCGTGATGAAAGGGTTTTGATAAAACCTTTTAATTTGTGTAGTGGATCCCTTCTAATATAAAGTAGTTGTTGTAGTGAGGTTGTATGGTTTTGGAATAATCTCATTTTGAAGATGTGATGGTAAAGTAGTACGGAACAATTTGGTGAACTTTTCGGGGCTTATTAATGGAAGAGTTGACGATATTGAATCATGTTAAGAGTGTATTATTCTTAATGTTAGTAAGATTGTCTGTAAGGGATTGTGGCTTCGTGTGGTGATGATTCTTTTAGAAAGAATGTAATTTGATCGCCTTTCGTAATATCGTTTAAATGAAAGGTTTGGAGTTTTGAATTCATGAATTTTTGGAGTTCATGATTTATTTGGTAGATGAAATTGGTTTGAGCAAGTGACGAGTCAGAAAGCTTTATTGGTTCTTAAGTGATTAATGTGATTTGGTCTATAAAAAAAAAATCTTTTTATTTGTCTCTTCTTTTGAGAAAGGAATAGTCGATTTGTTTTACAAAACCTTAAAGAGTGTATATTGGGAACTGGTTAATAGTGGTCAAGTTTATGATGTTGTGAGACCCTGGGTTGCAAGTTAATTGAGGAACATTAGAGGATGAATTCATTTCATGATATAAATCTCATAGAGAATTGGATCTAAAAGGAATTATGGTCGTTGGTACAAAACTGATTATAGTGTTACAATTAGTAGAACCTATAGTGAATAGTGATCCAAGAATATTTGTTCATGATGGTGGAGTATTGGATTTATCGAATAGTTGGGATATTGTGATGGTATACTTTGCAAGGTTATGTAGGTGAAATAGAATGGTGTGGTTTATTGAGGGTTCAAGATTAGTGAAGTAAATCGTTTTGGGCAGTCAATTGATTAGTGATGATGGTTGATATTAATGATTGAGGATATTGTTTGGATTGTGGGAATTCTAGGCAATGAATATGCGATTTCTATCAAGTATACCAGAAGTCACTTTAGGAGTCCTGGCTGTTGAAATTGAGCATGTGTTTTATGCTAGAACCTTGGTTGCCCAATGATCATGTGTAGAAGCAGTAGAACAAAAGTGGATTCCAAATAGTATGATGATCATTGATAGAATCCTTTGGTTTTAAATCAGCGTGTGTGGGTAGAGAATTTCAAGTTGATCATCCTTAAAAGATTGAGGTGATGTGATTGTGGGTGTAGATTTTATTTGAGGTGTTGGGAATCATTTGTCAAAATAGTTTCTTTGGTAGAGGAGGGGACTATAGTATCTTTTTATGGGTTAGTAGAGTCTCTCTAAATGGGCGCGGTTGTTGCTCTCAGGTTGAGCATCGCTTTGAGATTACCAGTTAAGAGGAATGAGTTAGTGTGATGATTTGAAATCCTATGATTTGAGAGAGTTTAATCCTAAAAGAAAAAATTGAAAAAAAAAAAATTGATTCCTCGGGTAGTGAAATGCCCTCTTGATTCTTGTTTGAGCCGTGTGTTTATGACAGAGGTCATTTACAATTTGAGTTGGCTTTACGTTGGCATGTGATTCTTTCTAATTTAGGGAAGAAAAAAAGTGATTGATTTTGGCATTGAATGTTTTCTTTTTGGCTTACGTGGTGTTTATTTGCAAATGACCTATTTGGAAAATGGAAAGGTTTTTGTGATGAATCTTTGATTCGGATTTGACTATTCTGATGGGGAGTTGGTAACGCGTGATTGCGATGAGAATCCTTTGTTTTCAGTTGGGTTCTATTTATAAAAGAGTTTGTTTGAAACTAGTTTGGTTGTGCGTTCCTGGTTAAAGGAGGTACTCCTTGCAAATGTGAAGTGGTTGATTGGGAGACAGGATGAGGAGTTCGATGTGTTATGTACAGTTGTGTGGTTTGGTACCAAACGAAGTTTGGCCCAAGTTACATTAGTTTGTTTCGGAAGTTGTGGAGATTTTTTGGAAGAAAGTGTATCGTTAGGACCGTCTCGTGTCCATGCAGGCACACAACATTTTGTATAACCCGATGTCAAGGTAGTATTTGAGGATCGGGATTACAAGGTTTTCTTAGAGCCGTTGACCACCAAGTAAGACCGTACCTTCGACTTCCGTCGCTTGAGTGTACCAAAATTAACGAGGTGAGTCTTTGAGGCACAAGGCGTCGGTATCGTCAAGGTCTTTGTGGACGATCATCGGTCAGAGAGAAGCGACTTGGGAGTTGGAGTCTCGCATGCGCGAGCATTACCCGAGTTGTTCACGTCAGCACGTGTTGTTTTGTTGTTTAATTTCACCGTGCGCTTTTTTGAGTAGAACGGCGATTAGAATTCGGGGTCGAATTCCGTTAAGGGGGGTAGAATGTAATACTCCGAAAAATAAATAAATATTAATAATCGCGTCTTAAGGGTCGGAGAGTAATTAGTTAAATAGTATCAATAAATAAATAATTAATAACGTTTTAAGGGTCTGTACGTAATTAAATAAAAGAGTACTTATAAAAATAGATTTTTCGGAATTTTTATGAGCTATAAATAGATTTGTGGAGTTTTCAGAAAACCCTAGTTTCTTTTCTCTTGTTTTTCCAATCCGCCGCCGCTTCCATTTTTCTTCCACCGCCGCCAGAGCCGAACGTGTGCTGCTTCTTTTCTTTTTTCTGCCTGCCGCACTGCTGTGGCGTTCTTCGCTTTCGATCGGCATTGCCATTTGTTACGCTGCGCGATTGCCCTCTGTTCTGCCGAGAACCCATTCTATTGGAGCGTCCACCGAGAGAAGCCATGCGTCCAAGCTGCCGTGTGCATCTTTGTTCTGATAGAAATCTTGCCGCGTGAAAACACATGCGTTGCTACCTGCGCGCATGGCGCGGCGCTGGCCGAGCCGAAGAAGCTGCGGCCTTCTTGTCCAACCTCGGCCGCGCGTGTGCGTTTGGGGTTTTTGCCGTGCGTGCGTAGCACAAGTGCCTGAGCTTTCCTGCCGCTAGCGTGATCGGCCGGCTGTGGGAACCAGTGACCCCTGTGTTGATTTTCTTGCCGCGCTTGTGGACAGATCGGCTGGTTGTGTAGGTGAGCTTTACTTCCTTCGCTACTTTGAGTTAACGTGAGTGTACTGCCTTGAGTAGATCTTCAATGGGAGGTGCCAGCATGCATAGGAATAGTGAAAACTAATTGGTTTTTTTTTTAGATTAATTAGAGATGTTATAGAATTTTATAATCCATGGCTGTTTAGTACTTCTGATTAGTATGCTGTTTTGTTGTACAATTTATTCGGGTACCTTAACGACAAATTTTGGAAATCTCATCTACTAGTTAATTGTAGATAATTTCGATATCTTTCTATAGCATATTTTATCTTGTCAATCGGACAAGTAGAATTAGAGTTATGATTTTCGGAAGACCGCTGTTTTTACGGTTGTCGTCTTTCGGCGCTGTTTTGGTAGATCGGTTATTAAAAATAGTAAACAGATTAATTAGTGTTTTTGATCTACATGAAAGTTGTAGATAATTGTCCAATGGTTCTGTAGGATCTGAGAACGCGTGTTTTGGTTGAGTAAAACAAAAGTTATGAAATTTGGAAGACTGCTGTCCCGAAGCGGACAGATCGGCTTTCGGAGCTAAATACGGAGGGTTAGATGATTTAATTAGAAGGCGGTGTAATCTAAGAAAATGTGGAGAATCTTATGAAGAATCCAGAATGGGTTGGTTTGTGGTGATCGGACTTTCGAGTCAAAAGTTACGCTCTTTTTAGTAACCGGACAGCAATGGGTAACTATTCGGTACCGTCGTAATGTGGTATATTTGGGGACGTGTAGGAGCGATGTATATTGATTGTTGTTCTTATGATGCTGTAGCTTGTATTGAGATTTGTGTATTTAATATAGGAGAGGCGTCGTACTTGTTGCCATCTTGAGTCAAATCGTGCGTCGCAACTAGTAAAGGCAAGTGCATGGTAAGCAATGATCAATGATCGATCATCATTTTCTTTATCTTCCATTACCATTATTGTTGTGCTTTTATTTTATTTAATTGCAAACAATGAATTGGTATGATTATATCTTTGTTGATAAGCATGATGGAAAGTTGGATATGATGTTTATGATGGAGTTTGCATGTTTGCATTCATAAGCATCTTTGCATAAGAGAAGGTGATCTTGATTGATCACAACTCCACGGGAGTGGAGGAGGTCCCCGATCCTTGAGGAGGAACGGGCTTGAGAGTGAATGTTGTCGCGAGCATTCACTCACGCTATACCGCAGATATCTGTGAAAGAAGTGCATGTGGACATGTAGAGTAGATTTGCATTGATACATGAGATTGATGAAAGATTGATGAATGAGAATGTTAATAGAAGTGCATGTGATGATAATGAAGTTATTGAATGCTGATGATTTATTATTGTTCGTTGTTTATGGATGTGTTTGCTGAGTCGTGGACTCACCCTTGCTCTATTGTTGTCTTTAGGTGATCTTCGAGGATGCCGTAGCTGAGAGCGATTAGAGCACATGGACATCACATGATCATTCGCCATGATAATCTTTTCATTCAATATTGGTTTACACTTGGACATGTTAGTTATTGAATAAAGTTTAGGACATCATTTGGACTAGACTATTTGCTTTATTAATTTGGATTCATTGGTTGATGCTGCTTTGGATTATTTACCTGGTTATAATTCCCATTGCTTATTTATTATTACTTGATCCATAATTAGGCATTGCTCTTTTGTGGTTCATGGATATGATTATCATTGTTTTCTTGCTGTAATTTTATGGTGTGTCGATAATTATTAGTTTAAGGTGTAGTGTGGTGGCATTCTAGGCTCAGTGTTGGGCTGGGGTGTTACATTAATATTTACTTTAGTTCCTTTGTGATCTTTCTTTTCTTATTGCCTTCTGTTGGAACGGCCCCTGTAATCTAATATAGGATCAATATGTTTTTATTATTATGTTAATTTGAGGTCTTTCTGTTGACAGTTAGCATATTCTTTTCAGTTCGTGCTTTAATTTTTGCTTGTGATGATATTAAACTGAATACTATTTTCAGGTTTCTGGAAGGCTGTTTAACCAGAGCAGTGATTCAATACCTCGAAGAAGTGCAAGACTTTATACATATAGAGATACAACAATATATTCGAATTCAAATATCTCGCAGTTTGGAGGGAATGGAACAGATCACTCGTCAGGTAAATTGATTTTGAGGGGGGCGCACAGGAATAGTACTGCACTTTTACTTCTAACTAATTCACCGTTGATGTATGCAAAAAAAATTACTCAAGGGGCACCATGTCCGCACTAATTAAAAGAAAAGGGCTACTTATTTTTCGAACTTCATTTCTAATGGAACATCTTCTATCGTACATGTCTTTGTATTTTATGCATTTTACATATAGCTTTTCAGTCACCACTATTCATCCAACAAGTAGAAGCGTGAATGGAGTGGGAAAACTGTAGGAGAACGAAAAAGGTTAACAAAATTTAGTACCAAAAGTTGTTATGTACCATAGTCCCTCATTTACTAAAATTTTAAATATAACCGTTTTTAATAACAGAACAAACTAGGTTAGATATATCCAGGGGAACGTATTAGCAAGTTTTGGCCAACCTTTTTTAGCAATACTATTGTGTCTCTGGCTATTGGGTGCCACAAGTGCACTAACATTTATATTGACATAATGTAATTATGTTCTCGCGGCAATGGTTACATTTTAGTATCTTTCGAGAAATCATTGGATTTTAGTACTCTACCTGTCACTAAATATAAGTCACTGTAGGATCCATACAGTTAAACTTTTCAAACTTTAACTATTTGCATGTGGATTGTCCACATTAGATTTGTCTTAGAAAACAATTCTATAATATATACTTTTTACAATTTTACTATTATATTATGATGCAAAACTACGGTCAAAGTCTTGCATTGGAGACTATATATTAACAGCATCTGCAATATTATCCACTAACAGATTAATTGTTGTGACTTGTGGGAGTGCATTACAGCTAAAAATAAGAAAATTTAAAAAGGATAATAAAAATTGCATGTTTGATTTTTCTATAAGAGCATCTTCGATGCTTCATTGTGGGTAAACACATCAGCCATGTAGAAGAGAGATGATACCTCAACAAATACAGCTTTGGAAAAAGCCATGGTACATAGCTTCAATTAAAACAAGTTGGCCCAACCTAAGAGCATGTACAATAATACAACATCAGTTGTATGTAAGTCTTACCACATAAAACACAATAATATAGAGCATCAACTTGCTCCTTGGTTGGAACCTGAAACAATAAAAACCAATCAGCACACACTAACAGCTAAAGACTTATAGCTGACAAAAATAGCTTGAGATTTGAGAACAGGGCAAAATCAAAAAAGATTACAGGAATAACAGAAAAGTCCACAAGAAACTTTTGTCCCTACTGAATCAACAACAAAATATTCTTCGTATTTTTGGAAGGAACTTTTTTGGTAGACCACTAAAATCTGAACTATACTTGAGTAAGTGTATTACAAGAAGGCAAACCTTTCCGGTCAAAAGAAGCCAAAGGAGGCCCTCGGGCAAAGGTTCTCCATCTTTAACTGCTGCTGGTAGTACTTTCTGGCACTCTGGAATAGAGAGACCCCTAAAGCGAATACCCTGGATAGAAATGAGATATAGATTGCATCAACAACAAAGAGATATAGAGATGCACATTTCATGATAATGCTCAACTATTAGCATAGAAACTTGATTGGAGGTTTTCATGATAATACAGTGATTCATTTTTTTAGTCAATTGCACATTTCAAGATATACACAAACCAAATATGCAATTTGCCCTTATATTACGGAACCATAGCACAGTTATGTTTCCAAGCTGGACCTTTCCATGCTCCAACTTAAGTTTCTTTAAGCGATCCTGTAAAAAAATAGTAGAGTAAGTTGAGCTCTGCTATCCTGATATTTGAGGGCAGGAAATTTAATACTCTTGAATTGTTGAGAATTATTTGCTTGCATGTTCCACCACAGCATTCATGACCACAAAGCGTTCTACACCATTTGGAAGCAGTAATTAAGCGTACTCTCATACAGTCTTACATGAAACAAAAAAGGTGGAACACTATTGGCGAAAAAGAAGGAAGGTAAGATAAGGAATC
This sequence comes from Hsuehochloa calcarea, assembly GCA_036346395.1. Classification (NCBI taxonomy): domain Eukaryota; kingdom Viridiplantae; phylum Streptophyta; class Magnoliopsida; order Poales; family Poaceae; genus Hsuehochloa; species Hsuehochloa calcarea. The sequence goes on along the minus strand of CM070601.1, from coordinate 11,313,465 downwards.
AGGTACCAAAAAATATTTATGAGTCTTGAGCATTTGAGGTATGCTACTCCCTATCGTCTATCCCTCTCTACTCCTCCCCCTACTGCTCTGAGATGAACTGATGAATGATTGATGTTCTGGAGTGTGGCTGAGGGATTATAATGTTATTGGGTGGAGATTAAGGGTGATGCTACTGAGATCTCATTAGTGAGATCTACTGAGCACTCATTAGTGAGATCTAGAAATATGTTGTCCATAAGACGCTTGGTAGTCTAGCTAGAAATGAACTTGCTAACTGTATTCTAGATGTCACCTGCATTGTGTACACATAGATCATTTTTCCTTCAATTGAGAATGAACTAATTTCATTTGTTGAAATTGTAGGAAACCCATAGAGTATTTCTTGAAAAATCTTGAAGCAATCACTTTGAATGACATTTCTTCGACTGCCAAGAAGATGCCCTTACAATGGCATCATGGGGTGATGGTATGTTCTAACTAAGCACAGTGTTGTTCTTCCTTTGCATGTTGCTTGCCCAGCGAACCGCAGAAGAAGCCTTTAAAGTGGAAACAATGGCGTGTCCAGATGTTATATTGCCAGTACCTTCTTTGAGACCCATGCCTTATTTGAGCTCTTTTGAATAGTTGAATATGGTATTGCTGTACTTTTAGATGGACTTATATTACTTGTATGTGGCATTAGTCCTTTAGGTGTATTGTGGTAGTACTGGATTTTTAGATGTCTTTTGTGTGGATTACGATGCTGCTTTATGCAAGTGAACCTTATGGATGATATTTGGCTTGAAATGATTAGTTTGAACTTCTTATTTGTGTATGGAGGCATGTATGTGTATTGTGATGATGTATGGATGTGTATTGTGGATTATATATGATGCATGGATGTGTATTGTGGATTATATATGATGCATGGATGTGTATTGTGGATTTATGATGCATGGATGTGTATTGTGGATATATGATGCATGGATGTGTATTGTGGATTTATGATGCATCTATATGAAAATGTGATCAATTGAGAATTTCTGTTGGTGGGTTGTTAGAATTACATTTTTCTGACGGGCAAATCAAGTCAAGTTTAATTTTGCTGACGGTTCTTACTTGTCAGCAAAATTCATTTTCTTGACGGTTTTTCGAACCGTCAAGTTTAATTTTCTTGACGGTTTTTCGAACCGTCAAGTTTAATTTTCTTGACGGTTATTACCCGTCAGCAAAATTCATTTTCTTGACGGTTCGCAAAAACCGTCAAGTTTAATTTTCTTGACGGTTATTACCCGTCAGCAAAATTTATTTTCTTGACGGTTAACCGTCAGACAAATTGGACATCCCCGACCACCTAGTCCTGAGGGTATTTTCCTGACGGTTAACCGTCACGAAAATTAAACCTGACGGTTTTTCCTATTTTGCTGACGGTTTTAAACCGTAAGGAAATGTCTGTTTTGTGGTAGTGACATACAACAACACAACGGAGTTGAAGAAAGCACAAGCTTGGTGGGTGTAAATGCAATGAGATCTTTCTAATGATGAGAATCTAAACTAAACTGTGTGTTCACTACTAGGAAAATGGTTATTAACGATGTGACATGTGGTCGTTAAAACCCAATAACCATCATGAAATAGTATTAATGACCACATACAATGTGTCATCGTTAATTATATATGAAGCAACAACGACTGCTTCTCAAGTATTAACGACCACTTTTTGGTTGTGGCTAACACAACGGCTGCTTCTCAAGTATTAACGACCATCTATTTCATCGCTGTAAATTGTATATATCGCACTTTTGTGGCATTAACAACCACCTTTTTTTAACCATAGAATGCATTGCAGTCTGTACATTTTTGGATCAACGACCACATATTTTTAACCACATAATAATATAAATCGTCGATAGTGTATCAGTAGCAATCACCTTTTAGTCATGGGAACCAAAATAACTTAAACTCGTCCTTTGAATCCAATTAATATTGAAAATGTAACACCATTCCAGGAACAAGCATGAAAAAAATTCATTCAGAACAAAACTACAATTAGGAATATAATAAATTATAGCTCTTCAATCGGAAGTACACTACCACACTATTCTTGGTGATTGACCGCGGCCTAGTCCCTCTTCAACAACTATTGGTATATCAGGCATCTAATCAACTTCATTGTGAACCCTACAAAAAAAAAGGGTTTATACTGGTTAATACATAAATGAACATGACATAACTATTGGAAAGCGTAAGAGAATTTGAAGACCTAGCAGGATCATGCATAAAAAGGTTTCTTTATTCCTCTTCCATGACATGCATCATCAACATATGCCACAAATATAATTCACAGGAGATAAGTTATATCACTTGAACTCATCTAATAAGTAAAAAAATTGCTTACAGCGGTGCATGAGATACATCTAGACTGAATATGCATATTGCATAAGGACAATACTGTTCCATTCCAGAAATCCTCTGCATGTGACAATCAATCCGAGCAAAGCACAGCTCCATTATGCTGTTCATCGATCTACGCTGCTCACAAATTTCAGAATGGACACTACTGTCCACTATATGCAATCATTATACAGTTAGCTATCCAATAATGTACATGCGTCACTTATTGTAGAGAACTTACTGATCGCTTCTATTTCAAAAGTTGAACACATGACAGTGATGGAATTGGAATTTAATTAATTAAAAAATGCACATTAATTGGCAATTACATACATGGATAGAAATTAGAGACCGATATAAGTACATTGCTGTTTGGTCTTCAGAACCAATAGTAAGGAGAAACGAAACAACTTGTAGTGCTAGAGTGGCATGATACTTGTCGAATCCCGGGTTTTGAAAACCCGAAGCCCTCATATGTGTACCGTACAAATTCCATGATTAGTGGCTAGTATACACAATCACAACATTGATATTCACATCCATACATTCATGCATACATAATAAAACAACTGGTGGTACTTAACTTAAGCTATTAAAAGTTATTACATCACAGGCCGACTCACCAAATAAAAACAAGTATTAACAGAGAAACCAAAAGTAGCAGTGGAAGTAGAAGTGATAAAAGTAGATAATTTCCAGCGGCATACCCATCCAAACCCAAAGGTAACCGACAAGAGACAAGTCCTAACAAGGCTCGTCACTGAACCCTCCGGTTCTGGGTACGAAGAAAATATCATCTGGCGCAGGCTCGTCCTAATACTCTGAACAATAATTTAAGCAAGATTGAGTACATTGCGTACTCAGCAAGACTTATATTGTATTGCAAAATTTATATAAATACAAGGCTAACAAGATATGATGCTCTATTCTACAAATTATTTTCAGTATAAAGAAAGTTTCATTTGAAATATCATTATGTAGTATTTTTGCAACGGGAGTTTAAAGAGCAGTTAAATAGATAAAAACAACATGTAAGTAATTGAATAATTAACAACTCGCAACCTTCCTCAGCTGTGAGAAACACTTTATTTTTGGCCATAGACATGCCACTCAATTCAAATATAAACCAACAAAATATTTTCCAAGTTTTTCCAACGAAACTGTTTTTATGAAAATCAAGACTATACCCGGCAATACTACACTTAGCACACTCATCATCGCGAGCATGGCTATTTAAATTGATTTACACTCCACAGAGGGGTACAACTTTACCTATAGCACATGAATTCTCTAGTTTGTTTGGTATCTGTCGATACCACTGCTCACTACAGCTGGTGAGTAGTCTAGAGCACGCGTCGAAGCATTTACATCATCTTGTCCTAATCTTGCACATATACCGGTGAATGAATACCCTCACTTCACCCAGGTATATCCCCCGTCTCAGCGAGTCATTAGCCATTGTGTCAGCAATCATACATGCTGGCACCACTACTGCCTACCAATCACGCAAGGCTAGTTTTTGATGACTTAATTAGCTAAAGCCGTCCCATACCAACACATGTGGTTGCACACTTATGCTTAGGTCGGATATACCGACGTTCGGTCCTTAATTGACCCGAGCGATAATCTCCCCCTATCTACTTGTGAAACTCCATTCTCACATTTCTCAGAATATAATATAACTCGTCTGCGTCGAAAACTAGATTTTTCATTTTATTTTTATAAAAAATAATAGAGGTACATCCCTCTGGACTTTCTTTTCAAAACTCTCAAATTTATATTCACTGTGTCGCCTTTTTACAAGTTTTAGAAAAAGACTACCGCTCTAGTTGGAATTTGTGCAATGTTCGCACTTAAACCTCCCAATTTGACATCATCTATTGCCTAAACCATATCCTAATGGTTACAACAGTAAGGGAATCAATATTTCATTCATGCATCGATTAGGATCACAACTACCGTTATCCCAAATATAGCAGTTTTATATCAAACATACACACATGCATAATGGATTTTGCAAAAATAAGTATAATAATTAAAATAGTAGGATCAACATGGTCAAACGGGTTACTTGCCTTATTCTGGTTGTTTTTAGTAGGAGGATGGATGGTCGTCGAAAATATCGTCGTCTAATCAAAAGAGTCGGAAACAAATTAAATAAGGAAAAACAATTTCAATAGTAAAAAATCCAAATATTTTTTTGCATATTCTGCCAGAGAATGATTTTAGATGATTTTAGAAAAAAAATAATCATCTCATTTGGAGTTTTTATGCAAAAATTATTAAGGTTTCAATTTGGTTCGGTTTGAAAAATCCTGAAAATGAAAAAGGTGTCATCGATGACGTATTTCTGATTTTTACACTTTCCAGAAGAGAAAGTGTATTATCTTCTATGTTCTAATGAGATTTACGCTTTTCAACAGAGAAGGCGTATTATCCTTAGAGCTGAAAGCACCTTTTTCCATTTTCATCCGAATTTCATTAACGTTACACGTGGGCATACCTGTCATTGACTCGATCCATGTGAGCAGCGCCTGGACTGGAGGTCCACGCGTGCGGTGCTAGTCCATGAGGTGTTCTACTGTGCACTTAAGGTTGTGGGACTCGATTGTTAGAGTCTCATAACCAAATATGATTTTTATTAGTTTCTCGTTAACTATTCTTGGGCCCACATGTTACTCTAATAGAGATGTATTTAATTCAACCCTAATCATTCCTTTGACTCTAATCAGAGGTAGGGAAGCAAGGGGGTCTCACCGAAGCAGTTGGTGTAGACAGGAGGGATCGACGCAGGCTGGCGGCGTAAATCCGAGGCAGCACGACAGGGTCATCGTGGCGGCGCTGATGTGGTGCAAATTGACTCTAATGAGAGGTAGGGAAAGCTAGGGGATGGCACAGAGATTCTCTAGGCGCAAGTAATTGGACTGGAGATCACCAGATAAGAAATGGCGTCGGTGTCGGCGGTTTTGGCCATGCACGAGGGAGATGATGGTGGCGAGGTGTTCCTACAGACGAAAACTCAAATTAATTTGCAGGAAATGATCCTTAGGTGCTGGAACACGATGTGACACGATTCATTACGGAAGGCCCTCACCGGTTTGGCTGGAACAGTAAGCAGGAGCGGCGACCGTGTACCGGGCGTTGCCGAATGTGAGGAAGATGCAAGCATTCTCGGAGCTTTGGCTGAACGAAGAGATAAAGAAGGTGAGGAAGGGAAAGATGAGGTAGAGGAGATCATCATGGACATAAAGAAAAGGACCAAAGTTCATTGGTGCAGCCAGGAAGCTTTGTGGCGGCGCGGCCATGGTTGGGACTGACCTTCGAGCCTAAGCTCGAATTGAGCTCGGAGGAGGAGAGGAATGCAGAGGGAAATGAGGGGAAATGAAGAGGAAGGGGTGACACACTCGATGCTCAGCTTATAAGGAGAGGAGAGGCTGAGTAGTCACCAGAGAGCCCACAGGAACCGGCGGTAACTCGCTCTAGGTGGTGACGGGGATGGCGGGCAAGCATGGGTGCGTGACCAGGGCGGCGCATGGGCACGTGACCGAGCGAGATGATGGGAGCAGTTGGGGGCAAAAACAGTGGGTGACGCGGCAAAACAGTGGGTGAGCGGGGCGAAGTTGGCACGAGTGCACACTGACGATGGGGAGAGCGAGGTGGAAGAAAGCTTATGACATGTGGGTCCCACATGTCAGTGAGAGGAAATAGGGAAAATAAATCAGGGTTTTGGGTTTAAGTGGATGAGGGTTTTGCTGTATTTTTGTACCAAGCAAACAAGGTCCAAATTTTATAAAAAAAATTTGTGAGGGCTCCTAACTTAGTTTAGTTACTTATGTTAAGTTTTTAGAACTTTATCTTGTCTGTGTTTTTCTCGAAAATTCTTTCAAGCTTTTGTTTTTCAGGAAATGCATTATTGCTCTGGATGAATTTTTTTAAAGGTGCTCAATAAATTTCCCCCTAAGAGAAAATATGCCAAAAATTATTCTCCCACATATTTTTTTTATTTTGTTTTCCCCAAAAAAATTTACAATTTCATGTTTGTATGAAATTTCATTTTTTATTTTATACCAAAGTTCAACAAGCATGCATAAATGATCTTCCTTATGGAATAATACCCAAAAAATATTTTTCTTATATATTTTCACTATGTCTCCCCAAAATGAAAATTTTGGGATGTTGCAATATTGGCATTTGGCATAGGGGCTATAATTTGTCTACAACTCTACATACCTACAAACACGAGAAAGCAACAGGGAAATACTGAGAGTCTATATAATACTTTGGCTACCTGTCTCTTTTTCATTTCTTGATCTTAACATGAAGATGAACCATAAAAATCTTATAGTTTTTTTTTTGTCCAAAATAGCACTATTTAAAATAGGATTAGCAAAAATGGCACACTCGCAGCCGCAATGCAAAAATAACGCTTTCATCCGTCCGACCATGGGACGGACAAGCTGTGGCACGACACGTGGCGCCTCGTCCGTCCAGCCACGGGACATACTCCATGGTGTGACACGTGGTGCCTCATTCATTCGGCCACGGGACGGACAAGCATGGCGCGACACGTGGCACCTCGTCCGGCCAGCTACGGGATGGACAAGGCGCCATGTGTTAAGCCACGACTTGTCCATCCCGTGGCCAAACGGACGAGAATGTTATTTTTACAATTGCAGTTGCGAGGACATCATTTTTGCTAACCCTACTTCAAATATTGCTATTTAGGCCAAGAATTCCAAAATCTTCCTAAGGATGCTTTCCATGTTATTCTAACCAATACAGATAGTGTCAAAGTTCCTTCGACCATCAAATATCCAACACCATGAGATTGATTATGTGGATAAATAAATCCAATTTTATGGCGCCTTATAACTTAATGATTTACTAATCCATGTGAAGATCATATCTGATACAAATAAAATATCCACGGTATTTGGAGAACATAACCAGATCAAACTCTTTCCGGCTAATTTGCCAACGGAATAATCAATAAGAAATAATGGATAAATTAAGTTCGTGGATCAACAATCCACTAATCAAGAACAAATTGAACGCACGTACTGCATGTTCTAAACGAATAACTAAATCGACTGGATGGGTCACGGGTGACAGAATTAAGAGATTCTGAAAGTTCAGACCCAGATTAGCAAACACATACGATTCACTGCGGAAGAATAAAAAAACCGAAATAACAGGAAGCTCAGATGTTGGCGCTGCAAAACTTGCAGTCGTTTTGTTCTTTTCAGCTTTTTATTGACATCAAGAAGTTCTATACTGTGTGCTCTGCTATTCCGACTCTGTGCTTACTTCTAATCCGAAGCAAATACAAACTCTTGATGTCATGCAAAACAGTTTCGGTATTGCCTAAACACATTGGCAGTCCAACCAAAATAAAGCTAAAAAACAGAAACTTTGAAAGCAGTTTATGAAAACAGAAAAAACAGAAAATTTATTTCAAGACAACTAACTTAAGTCAACATTCACCTCCCTAAGCTAGTTGTGGTTTTTCTTCACAGCCTGCATCCCAATTCTCTCTCTCATCTCTAAGAATTTCAGTCGGCTTGGTTAGAATATCTGCAAGCAAGCTGATCATTTGTGCTAGCATACTCAACCATAATTTTCTTGTCTTCCACACACTCCGTAATGTAATAAAACCGAGTATCGATATGTTTGCTTCTATCATGATGTACTAGATTCTTACACAAAGAAATAGTAGATTTATTGTCGATGTTGAGTATTACCCCTCCAGGATCCCTGTTCAAGAGATCGCCAAGGAGACGTTCCAACCAAATTCCCTGACACAGGGGTGGGCCCGGCTTGGGTCAAGGGTGTTGACTAAGCACCCAAAATTTTGGGCAAAAATCAGTATATATGAGGTATAATACATGTATATACTACAAATTGGGTTAAAGCAACATATAATGTCCGCAAAAGCCCATTCTGTCAGCACCCCACTCAGCACTCGCACAGTCCACCAAAGCCAAGGCACTCCACATTCAGCCATTATTCCAACATTCTCCCACAATGACCCGGCCCAATATCTCAATGCCCATTTATTGGCAAACCCTAACTCGATCTCTTTTTCTCTCGATCTCACATCTCTCTCTCTCTCTCTCTCTCAAAGAAACACACATGCACATAGTCTTGCCTTTGCGCCTTGCGGCTTGCGTGGCGATGGTAAGGCTCTGGCGCGCAATGAGTGGGAGCGATGGCGGTGCCGAGCGCGGTGGTGGCCATGAACTCTGATGGCCGGGAGAAGGGGAGGCCAAGAGAAGAGGATGAGAGCTGCGGCGCCGCAGCCTGCTCACTTGCTCCGAGCGTAGCGGCCAGCGAGGTGGGACGACCAGCAAGGCGAGGTGCGCCGCATGTTGCTCCGAGGACCGAGGCCCCAACTTCGAGCGGGTGGCACGACGTAGGCAGTTTGGCGATGGACCGGAGCTAGCGACTAGGGTGTGCCATGAGTGGGGCTGGCTGGCGATGGTGGCCGGGCAAAGCGCGTGGGTGTGGCCATCTGGGTGACTGAGCGATCGAGTCGGCGAGCCCTGACCTCCGAGCACAAGTCCTAAGGAGTGAGGACTGAGCCACTGAGGTGGGGTATCCAATCCCAAATCCCTAATTCCCAAACGGCCAAGCCGGTTTGAAAAATGAATTGTGGTTGATGAATCTTGTATTTATGTGAATTATAGATCTTAGAGCTTTGAAAAATGCATGGGGTAGTTAAGATTATTACATTATTGGTTGACACCAAAATGAAGCATTAAATTGCCCTCATGAAATTTAATCTTGTATATACATATTATACTTTGAAAACTTTCAAGTATCCATGTGGAGTTCTTATTGGATAGGAAGATTCTAAGCAATAACAAGCTAATTGTAGCATATAATGGAATATCTAGACCAATTTCAGCCAAAGCAACTAAGCTTTTAGCTGAGCTGAGAGCATGAGACCAATAGATAGCTCTAGATTTAAGTTAGATTACAAGGCTGTAGGAAATGATGGTGGTATACTTCAACAATATGAATATAAATTCATCCAGACATGCCTATATAATTTATTGATCCCAACTTCTCAAGTTACTAGTCCAATGCCCGTGCTTTGCTACAGATTAAAAAAATCATATCTCGTCAACCGTCGTCGTGCTCAACCTACAATGCAAGTGATCCGCCGACAACTCATTCTTGGAAAGATCGATGAAATCTTTGGGCTTCTTGCGCACTGGCTTGAGCAGTTGGGGTGTGGGAGGAGTGGAGAGGAGGTTATGGGTGGTCAATGGTATGCACGGGAGGAACCGAGAAAGAACGAGATACAACGGCTCACATCTCACGAAGAAAGATAGATCTAATAGCTTACAGCGCATAAGGGAAGACAGACCGCCACCAATTCCTTCTTTTAAGTAGTAGAGATATAAATTCATGTGACCAATCAAATCTGCAAACTACAAATTCATGGGCGGCGAGTTAGGTTGCATATGTCAATAGCAGCATATGTTCATCTCCAATTCTCTGTTCCTCGATTCCTTGGTCCCAAACCCCAATTCCCAATTCAACTTTTTTCTTAATTATTTTGTAATTTCTCTCAATTCTTTGTGGTGTTATCTCTAGTACGAAAAAATGTACTTTGTTTCTTTTGCTATCATGGATCTTTAATTTTTTTATTGAATAATATTTTATTAACTCTGAACACCCATGTGATAAATCCAAGGTCCGCCACAGCCTTGACGTGCTGCAGCAGCTGCTGCTATATACTCAACTTCACATGATGACAATGCGACAACCTTTTTCTTTTGTGATAACCAACTGATCAGACTAGAACCCGAATAGAATGCGACTCCAATTGTGCTCTTCCAATCATGAATATTTCTAGCCATATCACTATCACTATAACCTACCAAGCACAGCTTCCCGCCTTCATTTTCCTTCTTGTAAAAAAAATCCCAAATCAAGTGTGCCTTTCACATACCTTAATATGTGCTTTACGACCATATGTTCGGTTGTTGGGGACTCCATGTCTGCGCTCACAATCCCAACTAAATAGGCTAGGTCAAGTCTTGTGTTTACAAGATACCCCAGGCTCCCTACAATACTTCTATACATGGTTTGATCCATCAATGGTGATGAGCTTTTCTTACTTAACTTGAATCTTGCTTCCATCAGAGTTTGTACTGGATTGCAATCACTCATGCCACAATATTCAAGAATCTTCTTTGCATATGCTTCTTGGCACAGTGAGATACCACTTGACGTTAGATGTGTTAGAATTGGGCTCATTTGTGTAAAGGCTCATTCATTCCTGAAATTTCAAAGCATGCATGGTTTAGTGTCATACTGCCTAGCCAAGTGGTGGGAGAGCAATTTATAAGGTGAAGTCCTTGCCACCCCTTGATATATGTGATACATGTCATGTAGTGCTATGAGGAGGACTATAGCTAAAGTCACACACACGCACGTACACACAGGCGTGCATTTATTCGCGTAGCAATCGTGTGACTTGTGACTTGTGACGCATGACCGTGAATGTGTCATGAACCTAGTCCACCGTTATTTTGCTGATCGTGCATTTCTCTCTCTCTCCGGTCATAATACACTGGTCGAAGGCATAGACCAGTATGGTTGAAATAATATAGTCGAAGCCATATGACCAGTGAGAGTTATTCCATATACCACCCTTGGACCTCTTAGGGAGATCCTCTTGGACCTCCCTTGGATATTGCTTCGGATCACTCCAAGAGAGTGGAGATCCTCTTGGATCTCCCTTGGAGATTTCTTTAGATCACTCCAAGAGAGTGTGGTCGAAATACTGTGGTCCTCTTCGGGAGATTCTCTTGGACCTCCCTTGGAGAGTTCTTTGGATCACTCCATGATCTCGAAACCACATACCAGTGTGGTCAGAACACTGTGGTCAAAATAAAGTGATCAAATCAGAGTGGTCAAAATAAAGTTGTCCAAATAATATGGTTGAAGTTGTAGACCAGTGTGTAATCAGGATCAATGAACAATGATTAAATGACCATTAATTGGTTTTGAATTAGCAGTTATCAGTGTTTTAATGTGTGCCTTATTGAGAAGTTACTAGAGAGTAATTGACTCGACCTTTCAAAACATCTGGAGACGTCCAGGCATGTGATTGAATCAATCACTTCGATTTCTTCCTTCTTCTACCTCTCTGTTCTACTGGCTGGAGAGTTGTGTTGTTTGAACCAAACCATCCCTTCTTCTCGGCGTGCACCGGAAGGAGGGTGAGCGGGTATCTTCGAACTATTATCGTAGAGTTCACCTACACAGGGCGGCAATAAGGTTTATGGGTAGCGCATCCGCGTGACTGCTCATTGCGCTGCATCATCTACGATCTGCACTACTTTGACCACTGCTTTGAGTATGCACTACTACATGTTCTTCATCAAGCACAACTATCAGTTGGTTCTACGTCCGTTATATTATGTTATAAACTGTTATTGAGTATGTTCGAAGTGCAATGAGTTGCCTACTGTTAGTATTGTTTTATGTATATGTAGTTTTAAGTGATTTGTGCCTTATAATAAAACCTGGAATTAAAATATTGTCCACATTTCCAACATGATGAACTTCAATGCCAAGATAATAACTCAACAAGCTGAGGTCACTCATCTTGAATAGCTTCTTCATTTGTTGCTTGAATCTCACAATCTCTTCTTCACAAACTCCTGTAATCACCAAGTCATCCACACACCAACTAGAAGACAATTATGATCTCTTCCTTTCTTGTACAAGACATTCTCAAGTGGACTTCTTTCAAAACCAAGTGACTTCAAGGTGCTATCCATCTTAGAATTCCAAGCTCTAGAGGCTTTTTGCAAATCGTATAAAGCTTTGTGTAGGTTCAGTTCCTTGTGTTCACTCCCTTGTTTAATGAAACCAGGAGGTTGACTTACATATACTTCTTCTTCTAGCTCCCCATTAAGAAATCTTGACTTGATGTACATATGATGTAATCACCATCCTTCTTGAGCGGCTAGGCGATGAGTAATCTTACTGTCTCCATCTTAGCAACCAGAGCAAACACTTCTTCAAAATCAATACCTTGTTTTTTCATGTATCCCTTTGCGACTAAGCGTGCTTTGTGTCTTACCACTATCCCTTCTGAGTTCTTCTTCAACTTAAAAACCCATTTGAGTCCTATTGCCCGATGTCCAGCAGGAAGGTCCGCTAAGCTCCATGTATCATTGCTGCATATTGACACCATCTCTTCCTTCATTGCATGCTACCAAGTTTCCTCCTTTTCAACATCTTTGGAAGTTGGCGGCTCTTCTCCGAGTAAGCAGAGACACTGAGTAGTTGAACTGAATTGGTTCGATTTCAGCATAAATATCATGCAGAGAGCGAATACTCACTGGAGTTCCAACACTGTCTGTTAGTGAATCTGCGAAAGGAGTGTCAGGTGATGTTTCAGTTGCTGAGGCAGACGAACCCTGGGACTCTTATCCTCCTGCTTCAGTTCCAGATTCTGGTACCGGAGTGGACGACGGAGTAGAAGGTTCTTGCGGTGTAGCCAGTTCATCGCTGATCTGTTTAGTGCCCACTAGTGCATTATGATTGTACTCCACTGTAAACACTTCTTCAGAGTTGATCTCAGTTGACTGGGACTCAGTACTCCAGTCCCATGACTTTTCTTCTGCAAACTCTACATCCCTCATCACAGTTACTTTCTTAGTGGCGGGGTTGTAAGTGCGGTAAGCCTTAGAGCCAATTTCATACCAAATGAACACCATAGGATTAATGCAGTCATCAAGCTTGCCAACATGACCGCCAACTTTCTTTACATGTGCTATACACCCGAAAGTCCTGACGAGGATCTAGAAATCCTCATTTAATTATTTATCTGTAATCCTTATTATGGATAATGACGCCATTATATGGTTCTTAAGTATATCCCTTAATATTTATAAGGGAGAAGTTGGAGTCGTAAGATCTTCTACAACTACATCATGATCGTAAGTTCTTCTATGATCACCTCATGGTCGTAAGTCCTTCTACGACCAGATTAGCTACAACCACCTCATAGTCGTAAGTCCTTCTACGACTAGCACATGGGCGTAACTTCTTCTACGATCACCTCATGGTCGTAAGTCCTTCTATGACCAGGTCAGCTATGACCACCCTATAATCAATCGAGCTTACAGACAAGTAAGCCCAATTGATTAAGGCATCTAAACAGTCAGTATATGCCATTATTCTCTTGAATAACTACATGATTAATCTCTCTGTCCTTGTGATAGCGCACGGTGGCGTGGGAGTATTACTTCTCCAACAGTCATCTCCAATAAGCTGCGCCATCATCAAAAGCATTGATGTGCACTTTGAAATTTGGAGAGATTGTTACCCAAGCACGCTATAAAAGGAGGAATCACTTAGCATTTTAACTAAATCACATTTTCTTAAAGAGAATATTTGTGCAATAATAATAACAACAGAGGTTATCTCCACCTTATGCTTATTTTTGGTGATGGTTACATCCATCTCATATCAACACTGGGTAAGACTACATAGGAAAAATTCAAAACAAGGGCTAGGTGAGCCCGACACATTATTCATCTTACCCACAAAGTTTTGTAAACAGAACTAACTTTTGTAAGTTCCCATGTTTGCCCCTGACTCGAGCAGTCTATCCCTCCGCAGAGACTATACACTTTACCCACAAGAGCTAATCGTCTTAATATATACACACGTTTCCTTGGACGTGTGAATCAAGAGAGATTACCACAAGACCTTTACAAGGCATCTCACGATATTTTCTACACTCATTAAGGTTTCATCTGAGTAGGGTTACGCTCATGGAGACCCGTCAACCCTTACCCAGACCCCCTCTTACGCCATACGGCTTACGCTCACAAAGACTCGTAAGTCATACACCCCAACCCATAGCCCCGAAGGCTCAAGGCAAAGCGGGTCCTTCAATTGTGCAACTCGTATAGATAGGCGCCAATTATTGACCAGTCGTTACCATTAATAGACTTGTGGTTGTCTTGTTTTACATTGGGAGGTTGTCACGAGATTAAGTCCTTAAAGTTATCTGGCGGTCCATTCCACGTGTCATCCACATACCAACATACCTTGGGCTACATTAGTACCCAACAACATAACCTCCAACCTACCATCCACCCAGATGGGGTATTAGCAAGTTTCTAGGGTTTTGAGGAGTGTAAACCGAATTATTTCAACGGCGCTGATCATTTCTCCCAATATTGCCCAAAACCAACTTTATGTTTAAAGGATGATGATTGGGGTAGTTAATACCCCGTTACTTAAGCAAGACTAGCATAACGCTTAAGTATAACTATAACTAGTAGGTTACCACATAATTACTAGGGTGACAAGGATTAGGGGATTCAATTATCAAAGGAAAGATGTAATAATTATTTAATCATCAAGTTGGCATTTAACTACCTTAGGATCATTTGACATACATTTGCATAAGAAATTAAAGCATGTAATTTGATATTTTAAAAGAATATAATTTGCATAAAATGTAGGTTCAATATAATCAAAGTATTGACTCGCCTGGGTCAAAGGCTAGAGGGTCTTGGTATTCTTGAGCTTGATCAAAATGAAGGTGTCCGACTTCTTCGAACTCTACTCGAATGAACGTTCCAGAAAAGAAAAGACAAACTGTCGGACCCAGATTTCTTAATCCAGAATCATGTGTGAAAACACCGTGCTATTCCCTAGATCAGTAGATAGCACTCACAAATACATCACTGAATTATTTCATACATGGCGTAAGACCATACTATTCATTAATTTATCACATCAGAGTTTACATAGACCGCGTCCGGTCAAGTTTTACAATAAGGGCCGAACAGGCCAAATGATTACAATACAAAAATAGCAGAAACAACAACGGAAGCAAAAAGGGTGAGAGTACATCTCTCCACAGACAAGCGACTGGGGAAAACCCTTGTACGTCCGATATTACCCCCAAAAACTCAGGCAATACAGGATGTACGCAAGTACCGACGGAGTCAGCTAGACTGAGGTGAGACTAGAATGACTAATGACTAAGCTACGCTTCAAAAAATCCTAGGTCTTCGAACGCCTGAATCCTCTTAATAGTCGTAGTCTCGGGGTTTCACCTTACGAGGGTTTGGGAAAAGAGCGAGGATGAGCACAACTTTCGTGCTCATGAGCCAACACAATGAGATGCAATAATATACATGCAAGGCTTACAAGGATGGATCGGGTTCTTTTATTTGCACAAACCAGCATTTATAATTATAATAATTACAAATTCCTATGACTTAGCATTTTAAATAAATTACATTTTATTAAAAGAGAGTAAGTGCAATATTAGATAACAGTGGAGGTTTCCTCCATCGGAAACTCTACACATGCATCATTTTATTGGAGCTACCTCTGCTCCTCCATACCACTGAGCTCGACGGCTTCGGAAAATTTCCAACCTTAGGCTAGATGAGCCGACCTGGTTTTCATACCACCCACAAAGTTTTTTTTAAATAGAACTAACTCAAGTTAAGTTCCCATATCCGCCTTTGACCGTGGGCTATTGTTTAAACATTTTAGAATCTGCGAGAGATTATGCAGTATACCCACAAGAGACAATCATACTCGTTACTCCACATGATTCCCTAGTCATGTAGTTGAGCGATCGTCACAGCAACCGTTCCCATTATCTCTCCCTTTTCATCATCTCACACATATGGGGTTACGCCGGCCATAAGTTGTGTGGGATGTTCACCTCGGCCGGAGTAGTTGGACACATAGTCGAACTACCCTCGTGACGACAACTTCACCTACACCAGTGTCCCTTTCAATCCGGTCGCAACACGCGCTTGCACATTCCCTCTCTCCATCCAGCGAGATGGCATTCAGGGTTTAATAATTTTACTAAGCCAAGTTGCACTTTGCAGACTTGTGGTTGTACTTGTTCTACATAGGAGGTAATGACAAGATTAAGTCCTTAATTCATCCGAGCGGTTCATACCACATACCAACCACTCTCGTGCCCGACAGCACCCACCACCATTCCATCCGCCCAGATAGGGTATTAGTAAGTTTTTAGGGTTTTGAGAAGAGTAAAATAAATTAACTCAACCATTTCAGTCATTTACCCCAATGACTGCCCAAAATAATCTTTATGTTTAAAGGATGATGATTAGGGTGGTTAATACCCCTGTACTCAAGCAAGACTAGCATAGCGCTCAAGTACAACTATAACTAGTAGGTTACCATATAGTTACTAGGGTGACAAGGATTAGGGAATTTAATTATCAAGAAAATGGTATAATACTTATTTAATAATCAAGTTGGCATTTAACTACTTTCAGGTATTTGAAATACATTTCAATAAGAAATTAAAGCATGCAATTTGATATTTTTTAAAAGAACATAATTCGCATAAAATGTAGGCTCAATATGATCAAAGTATTGACTCGCCTGGGTCAAAGGCTAGAGAATCTTGGTAGTCTTGAGCTTGGTCGAAGTGGGGACCTCCGGCTTCTTCGAACTCTAATCAGACGATCGCACTAGAAAAGAAAAGATAAGCAAATAAAATAAATAAATATAAAATTTACAATAAATAAACTCCAAAATTAAACAAACAAGTACCAAAACTATAGGTCTTGAATTTACAAATTTTTTGGTACAAAATTCATAACTTTTGGAGTCATAACGAAGGAGACATGAATTTTTAAAGCTTTACAAATGAATTTTTAATTGAGAAGAAAATTAGAAAACCAGAAAAATTCCAGCGCTGACACGTGGGCCCTTGGCACAGGCGGCTCGATCCTGAGACAGTGAGTGGGCGGGCCTACTCGCACTAGTCCGAGGAAGTGATACTTAGGGATTTGCGCGGTAATCTGGGCGGCGGTAGTAATCTGCATGGCGAGTCTGAGGAGATAGTACCAACGGGGGACAAGCGGTAATCTTGGCGAGGCAGCGGTAATCTGGAGAAGCAGTAGTTCGGGAGAAGGAGGCGGAATGCCGTGGTGAAATCGGCGAGTACTCTAGGGAGGCGAGCGGTAATACCGAGCTTGGCTTCGGTGGCAGAGAGGAAAATAGGGTGATGTGGAGGAGAGAGTGGCGAGGCGGGAAGGGGCGGCTTGGCTTTATAGCCGAGGAGGTGAGGAGGAAGCGGCGAGGCGGCCTCGGGAAGGCGGGAGGAGGGGCGGGCGGTGCAGGCGATGGCGGCCGGCGGCTGCTGCAGCGAAGGCCCGGGTGGGAATCGCGCCGAGAGAGAACCAAGGGAGGCGGTGTGCGCGGCGGCCTGCGGATGATGGCGAGGTGGCGGCGGGTGTCGAGAGGAGATGATGAGGAGAGAGAGGAGGCGGGAAAATAAGGATGCGGAACTACTAGGAGAGGCGATGGCGGGACCGGGGAGAGAGAAAAGGGAGGGGGAAAGAAGAGGCTGGGTGCGGGTGGGCGGGGGGAAAAAAGAGGTGGGCCGGGGGAGAGGGGGAGGTAGAGAGAGAAAAAAATGAATTTTTTTCTCCAAATTTTGATATTTGATACCTAGAAAAAATTTAAATTTTGAAATTTTAAGTTTAAGTTTTTGGAGAGTTTTTGGTATTAAAAATCAAATTTTGAATTTATATAAATATTGTTGAAAAAGGATGTTACACAAACAAAACAAATAAATACCAAACAGATAATAAATGAACTCCAAAATTAACAAAACCAGTACCAAAATGTAGAGCTTGAATTTACAAAATTTTGGGCAAAATTTTTATAATTTTTGGAGTTATAACGAAGGAGATATGAATTTTTGAAGCACTTCAAATGAATTTTTAATTGAAAACAAAATCAGAAAAGAGGAAAACCAGATGCTAACACGTGGGTCCCAGCGCACAATTGCACGGGTGCACGAAACAGTGCATGGACCGAGTCCACTGGAACAGTGCTACGCGGGACCCACCTGTCAGCCTCAGAGAGGACAAATCGATTTAATTAATCAGTCATCACTATTCACTAGGCCCACCGTCAGTGACTCAAGTCAGTAATCAAAGCATCATTAACACCCACTAATCATTGATTAACCTTAATTGCTACAGTACTACTGCGCTTAGACGCACTATAGTGTCTTCTTCTTCCCGACAAAAGCAGGCGGAGGGAGGGCGCCGCCCAGCGGAGGAGGAGGCTGCGGCCGGGAAGGGCAAAAACGGATTGCCCTCACTGAGGCAGAGCCAATGATGGCGGTGGCAGCGCTGGAGAATCGCCGGAGGCGCGCGGCGACCAAAAGCGGCGGCGGTTCGGCCAAGAACTGTGTCGGGGCTCCGGCGATCCTTGGCAAAAGAACACGGGAGCACGAGGTTGGCGGGGGCTCCACGAGCTCACTAAGCCAAGAATGGCGGCGAGGTGGGCGGATGAAGGAGATCGGCGGCGGGAAGGTTTGGTCGGGGCGAAGAAGAAGTTCGATTCAGGCGGCCGGTGGACCAAACTTCGATTTAACTCGGGAGGTGACTTCCTTGGCTCGGGGCACAAGATGGCGGAGGTGGTGAGGTCACCAGGCGGCGAGGCAGCGGTGCGACCAAAAATTTGGAGTTCGGGTTTTCTTGGTGTTCACTAGAAGCTTACAGGGGAAGGAGGTGGGAGGAGTCAAGGGGCGGCCTCGGGTGCTTTATAGCCACGGAGGAGGAGGTGGCCATTAGAGAGCGCGGGGCGAGGCAGCGCCATGGTAGCAGAGCCGAGGGAGGAGAAAGCGGGGATGGGGCGTGGCGCATCGACGACAGTTGGCCTTGGCATGTCACACGCTGTGACGGCGTGGAGAAGCCGGAGAGAAACCGAGGCGGCGCAGCGGCGTGCATTGGCGCGGGAGGTGCGCGTGTAGAAGCGGAGCAAGCGCAGCCTGAGCGGCTCGGCGAGCGGAGCGGAGGAGATGGAGCCAGCGCCGGAGGGGCCGAGGCGGCGTAGCGCATTGGGTGGTGTCTTTGCTTCTTGGCGCGAGGGGCAAACGGGAAGAAGAGGGTAGAGAGAGAAGAGAGAGAGGGAGAATGGGATTTGTTATTTTTGAAGCTTTGACAATTTGGAACTTGAAGCAACTTAAATTTTGAAGTTGGAAGTTTGAAGAACTTTGGAATTCAAATAGCAATTTGGTATTTACTGTTCATAAACTAAAAAATGGATGTTACAATGTGCCCTCTCATATTGTTCTTTGTTGAGATCTCTCAAGATTGTCTTGGACCAGGATCTGATTGAGGTTATTGTATGTACCTTGTAGGCAAGGAAGAGGTGCTGAGTGACTAATGCACCAAGCATTTTTTTTTTCCTTTTCACTTCTTTGGTTCCTTTTGAGACAAGACGTTTCCCCGTTGTTAAATCATCAGATGAATAAATTTAGTTCTGCGACTTCTTGCTGAGTTGTTCAGAGTATATACATGCACTTAGTTCTTGTAGAAATCGTCTCAAGAAAGAAACGCAGGTGCGTTTCATAATTAAGCTGGGGCAGACCAGTACCCCCGTGTCAACAATACGTGAGGCAGCTCTCCGTCTTAATCAGTACTTGCACAACAGTGGTATCCCTGTTTAATTCCAACCATTGCACATGGCATCTTCAAGCCGAATTACTCTATCCGATCACAAAAAAAATCACTTTAGCTATGGATACTTTAAAATGAAACTTTGATCACTAATATCTATTATAATATATTTATAAAATCTAATAAAATTATATTATAATGAAAATACTTTTTAAGACAAATTCACGTATATATTTTTTATATATCCAATCTAAATATTTAAAAAGATATCAATGGTTAAAGTTTTGAAAGTTTGCCAAAATAATATGCTTTTGTGACCAGAGGAAGTAATACATATGTTATATTTGTATCATTCCAACTAGTCGAACTGCACTTGCAATTGTGTGGCTAGGCAATTAATCCCTGCAGGCGCGCCCTGGCCAGTTGTGCCATTCGGAGAGGCAACACGACGCATACCCGGCAGAAGTTTTTTTTAAGCGGAAGCCGAGAGAGCTTTATTACGCATCACCAGCAATACAATCATTCGCGGCAGATGAGTGACTACTCCGATCCGATGGACAGGTCAGTGCTCATTGAATAGATGCCACGAAATAGACGCCAGGAAACCACTATAGTCTTTTACAGTTCTTGGTTAAAAAAAAACGAAATACAACTACTGTACTGCATATGACCCTTGCAAAGTTTCTCGGAGGCCAGCAGTGTGCAAGTGCGTGCAACTTGCATGCATGCCATGCGAACACTCGTACGAGTGTATATATGGTCGGCCTATGTTGTTACAATGTCCTCTTTTGGCATGCGATAGAGAGCAACTTGCAAAGGCTCCCTTGTTACTATATTTATGTAACATTCTCAGTTTTCAATTGGCAAATAGTATTTACCAATTTGTTTTCGGTTTTCAAACCGTATTGCAAATAAGCTTTGTATTTCCAATATTCTAGCTTCTAGCAAAACTCGAGTTTGTGTTTCAAACCTTTTTGCAATCTCTTGGATTCAATTCGAGTTGAATTCATCTCTTCTTTCAATTGGGCACTTTCCATTCGGCCCAGCCCACCTCCTCCTGGCCCAGCTTCCACCTCTCTCCCCCTTGGCCCAGCTCCTCTTCCCCGGCCGGCTCCCCGGCTCGGCCCGCTTCCTCCCCCGCTTCTCCCCAAGCCCTTTGCTCCTGCTGCGCTGCTCGCCCGTCGTCTCTGGACCGCGCGCCGCGATCGGTCGTCGCCGTCTCCGTCGCCATAGCGCCAACTGGCGAGCTCCGTCATTGTCGCCGCTCACGTCACACACGCTGGGCGTGTCCCGTCCGCCACCGGCTCTCGCTCCCGCCGTGTCACGCTGACGCCGCCTCGGGACCACACGAGCGTTGCGTCACTCTCCTGTGCAAGTCGCCACGACGAGCTACCCCCATCCGATCGCCTGCGCCAACACACTGCGCCCGTCGCGTCCGCTACCAGGCCGCCCATGTCGTCCGCCTCGGGACCGCGCTCCTCCTCAACGACTCCTTCCCCCTCCTGGTTCTTATAAAAGCCACAGCGCCCCCACCCCTTCAGTCGGCCGAACCCCCTCCCCACCATTCTTCTTCCCGAGTGGCCGAGGAACCCGGCTCCCGCCTCGATCGCGCCGCCTCCCCACCAATCGACCGCTCGGGCACCACCACCGTGCCGCCGCCCCCGTCTCGAAGTGTCCCAGGAGCCGAGAACTTCATCCCCTTCCTCCTCACCTTCATCCCGTTAAACCCCCGCCGAGAACCTCCACCACACGGCGCCCTTCTCCTTCCTTCCGTGACGCTGCAGCCCGGGTGTTTTTCACGCCATTGGCGCCCCGCAGGCGGTTTTTTGCCTCGAGCCACCCTGGCTTCGTCCGCGCCGGCTTCCTCGCCTCAGCGCCGCCAACACTCGCCCCTTCCTCCCGTCGCACGTTGCGTGGCGAGACCTCCCGAGTCACCATGAGCGCTCCCTCTGCTCCCCTCTCTCTCTGCAGGCAGAGGAGACGAGGCGAATGCCCGAGCCATGCGTCATCTCCCGTTAAACCCCCCTGTAGTGACCGACAAGTGGGCCCCACCAATATTGTTCTGTAGACCAGTGGACCGTGGACCCGCACAGTGCATAGTGACCTCCGGTCCACACACCGTTCACGTGGACCAAACACTGTGCAGTGGGCCCCACGTGTCAGCCGGCTACTGCTCTCTCCCTCCTCTTTTTTGATTTATTTCCAATTCAAACTTCAGAGGCTCCGTTCTCCTCCGTTATAACTCTGATT
The DNA here is from genome assembly GCA_036346395.1 of Hsuehochloa calcarea. Lineage (NCBI taxonomy): Eukaryota > Viridiplantae > Streptophyta > Magnoliopsida > Poales > Poaceae > Hsuehochloa > Hsuehochloa calcarea. The sequence goes on along the minus strand of CM070601.1, from coordinate 11,291,377 downwards.
CAAGTGAACTTTGTCTCTAAATTTGTCTAAATTCAAGATCTTGCTAATGGCAATGGTCTTGTTTAATTTGGAGTTCATTTATTATGTCATTCATATTTATTTTTCTCTCTTTGCTTGTTATTCATTTTTCCGGTACATTCGTCCGATTAGGGTTCGAAGAAGCGGAAGACCTCCAAATTGATCAAGCATAAGACTATCAAGACTCTTTTGCCTTTAGCTAAGGTGAGTTGACACTTTGATCATTTTGAGTCTACATTTTATGTAAATTATATCTATTTAAATTACCAAAATTGCATGTTTAATTCTTTAATCAAATGTATGTTAAAGCTTAAGGTAGCTAAATACCCATTTGATGATTAATTAATTATTAAGCCATCCTTTGATAATTGAATCCATTATTTCATATCACCCTAGTAGCTGTAGTAAATACTAGGATAGGTTGTACTTAGGCGGCATGCTAGTCTTGCTTAGGTACCGGGATATTAAATGTCCTAATCATCATCCTTTAAACATGAAAGTGGTTTTGAGCAGTCATTATGGGTAAATGGCTGGCGTATTGAGATAATTGGTTTTTCTCCCCAAATCCCTAAACAACTTGCTACTACCACATTTGGGTGGATGGAAAGAGTGTGGGTGCCGTCATGCACGAGAGTGGTTGGTAGGTGGTATGAACCGCCCAGATGGATTAATGACTTAATCTTGTTATGACCTCCCGTGTAAAACAAGTACAACAACAAATCTGCAAAATACAACTTAGCTTAGTAAATTTATTAAACTTCGAATGTTGTCTCGCTGGAAGGGTAGTGAGATCGTGCAAGCACTGGACATGATCCGGCTTGAATGGGACACCGGTGTACGGTGAAGTTGCCAGTCGCGCTAGACGTCGTGGGTAATCCAGCTACGCTAGTTGCTGAGGCGAACATCCCGCACAACTTATAGGTGTGGCCCATATGGGTGAGATGACAGAAGGGGAGAAATATTTTGAAAGGTCATTGTGATGGTCGCTCAACTGCATGACTAAGGAATCATGTGGGGTAATGAGTATGATTATTTCTTGTGGGTACAGTGTACGACCTCTGCAGAATCTAAACTGTTTAAACAGTCGTGCCTACGGTCAAAGGCGGACATAGAAACTTACTAGAGTTAGTTTTATTTCAAAAAACTTTATGGGTGGTATGAAAATCAGGTCGGACTCACCTAGTCCTGAGATTGGATTTTCCCTGAGCTGTCGAGCTCAGTGGTGTTAATGATTGGAGGTAGCTCCAATCAATTGAAGCATTTGTACATTTTCGATGGAGGGAACCTCTACTGTTATTTAATATTGCAATTTCTCTCTTTTAATAAAATGCGATTTGGTTAAAATGCTAAGTCATAGGAATTTATAATTATGATAATTGAAAATATTATTTTATCAAATAAAAGAACCCAAGCCACCCTTGTTAAGCTATGCATGTATAATATTGCATCTTGTGTGTTGGCTCGCGGGTACGGAAGTTTTGCTCATCCTCGCTCTCCCCCAAACCCTCCAAATAATGTGGATCAAGGGGACTGCGCGTATTATGAAGACCCAAAAGTCGACGGTCAAGGAAATAATGAAGAGTAGTCTAGTTCTACCGTCTAGATCTCGTCTCAGTCTAGTGGACTCGTTAAGTACTTGCGTACAGCTGATATTATCCAACCCCTTGGTTAATACCCATCGTACACAAGCTACCGCAGTCGCTTGCCTGTGGAGAGATAAGCTCTACCCCCTTTTGCTTCTGTTGTAGCTTATGTTGCTTTTATGTAATGTATTCCATTTGGCCTATTTGGCCTTTTTGTAAAACTCAACCTGACGTGGTCTGTGTTACTCTGAAGTTTGTAATATATTCGAATGTCTTAATTTACGCTATGTATAAAATGATTCAGCAATGTTCCTGTCAGTGCTATCTACTGATCCAGAGAATAGCATAGTTTTTTCACAGAGGATTTGAATTTGCGAAATCCAGGTCCGACAATTTAACAGCCAGTGGAAAACTCCGCCTCCCGCGTGTACACGTCGCCCCGAAAATTAAGGTTGGTCCTTTGGATCTTCGCCGGACACCCCAGTGCAGGGTCATCTGGATGCGCTCGTATCGTCATCGGACGGTCCACGAGCCCCTAGATGTGAGCCCTAATGCTGCCCATCTCTCTCCTCCGACCTTCTCGGTCGTTGTTTCGAATCTCCTATGAAATAAGGTGCTCATAACAACACATGCTCGCGATGATGTACTAGTTTTATAAGTGCAATTGAGGCTTTGTGCAGCTTGCACAGCAGATTTGCAGGGATACAACAAAGAGCTTCGTGCTATGTTGGATTATCTCCCTGCAGATAGAAAGATTGAGAGGAGAATGATATATGGTAATGTACGTTGTATATCATCAAACAACGAGGGATGCCTAGGAGGAAACTACACATCAAAATTAAGGTAGGAGATAGGGCTTGAATTCGTGACCTCAACTACGGCACCTAAGTTCTTTACAAGCAAATAAGTGAAGTACGTGCATGCTCTACAGGTTTTTCTTCACTAGCTAGCCATTGTAAATGAAAGGGTATAGGCATGAAACACATTATATGCATGAGTGGTATCCCCTTCAAAATATAAGCACGAGTGATATCGGCAACAACAGATAGTAATATATGAGAGCATGACTAACTTGTAGTACTACTATTTTTTCCCGGATGTTTGTGTGCACATCAGTTAATATATTCAACACATCTATTCATCAAATGTCCAAATAATAACGAGAATGCCAAATTGATAATATGACTGATAGGTGATAAGGTGAGAGATCATACACAAACAAACCAACATGAGTACAGTAGTGCCGATAGCAAACCGGAGCAGGAGAAGAAACATCTTGTGTATGAGCTCTATCAAAGAAATTGTTATTATAGATCCATATTTCTCGAACTACAGACTCAGAATCAAAGGAATTTTCTAAAATTCCGGGGCCCGCACATATACTGCCAACATTCCTATCTGAACTACTGATCATAAAAGATTAGTTGGCAGAATCAACACAATTGTTCAAACCATTTAGCATTATTCTGGTACCTGATTTCACGTCTAAATAAAAGGAACCATCAATGATAACTCAGGCATTTCTGATAACTAGATAGACATATGGAAGAAACTATTCTAAGATCACAGCTTGAGCTCAAGGTCCACGTCTTGTGGATCATTGGGGTTCTTGCTAGTTGACTCCCCTGATTGGTTGCGGTCTTCCTCTCTCTTCAAAACAACAGATTCCTCTTCCTACAAATAGTATAGTGTAGCACATGTTAACAAACATAATAACCTGTGTAATCGAAAAATAGCATGCACATATATTTCATACTACTACTCCAGTAAGAACAATGAGGAGATTTATATATATGTACCTGACGGCCAGGTACTTCAAAGAGCGGCAGCGTCGCTGCATTCATAGGAGGCATGATGTTGCTTGGGTTGGAGTAATATGCGGCTTCAGAGGCGCCAGGACGTCTGGATGCAGATCTTATACATTGGTCAGACTATGAATCTTTGACTACAAATTAATTAATGGGACCTGGAATTAGTCATGTATGTACCCGGTGATGGTAGGCTGAAATTGCCCATAGCTCATGTCTCCACTCATTCCATATGCCACCTACAATAAATCATAAGGATATACACACCTCCATAGGACACCAAGATATACAGTCTAAATGTCTAATTAAGAACATCAGGTGTATGTGAGAGACATAAACTTGTTGCAACAGCACAATTGTTCCTCTTGTTGACTTGAGAGTATATATATTATCCTTGCTATACTAGAAAGGTTGGGACAATCTCGGAACAGACAACAATTGGAAACAAAAAATTGGTAACAAGATTGCAGTTTTGAACTACTATTAACAAGAAAGAAGTTCACATACCGCATAGTTTGGATGGGTTGGGTAGGGATAGGGGTATGGGTAGGCGTAGGGGTATGGGTAGGCGTAGGGGTAGGGGAAGGGGTAGGAGTGCGGAGCACCAATGTTAGCATGGGACGAAGGTGAAGACGATGGCAGTGTGTTCGAGACCATTGCAGCGTCATCCTGCTTGATAGATCCATTCAAAAAGAACATCAAATTGGAAAACATAAACATAAATATGTATGGTGATATAGACTCAGTTATGGAACATAGAAAGGATCGGACAAGCATGCTTTACCAAGCTAAGGGCACTATCCCCAGGGGACGGAGGTGGCTGGCTAAGAGAGTTTTTGATGTACTGCTCATTCATTTCACTTTGTACCCTAATCCTCTCTAGCTCCGCAATCCCGAGCCCTCTCCTTCGTTCCCTCGGCTTGTTCGGGTCACTATTGGTGGTTCTTTTGCCCTTCCTAGATCCAGAGGAGCCTCCTTCGTCCCCTTCCTTGCTGCTGCTGGAGTTCCTTCCATCCATGGATGCCTAGTAAGAACAACAGGCATAGAAGAAATTAAGAAAGAGGTTGATATGGATGATGCAACGTAGGCACTCAAGAGAGAGAAGGAAAGATATTAGTACACACCTACCAATATCCAATCTGTTGGAAGGAGACTAGGCTGCCTCTGCCTCAATATTTTTTCGGTGGTGCGGCTATATATATAATGGCACCATTCATGTCACCCAAACCCTAACATCAAAATAAAATGAATCAAGAATTTTGAGATCACCTGGTTTTGATTTGCTTGGAGATCTTCTCAAATCTTTGTGATAAATACTATGTGTCCCAGATAGTTGATAAATTTAGATACAAGATTATACTAGGATACACATTTATTCAGCATAGCCAAAGATATGGAAATTGAGTAGTGCAATAAATGCGTATAAATTTTGGTTAATTAATTGTGGAGATCAACTTGGATACTGCAATATATAATAAATGGTAGAATTATAACTGCCGGAAGATATTTATATGTAGGATAAGCTTGTTGCATGTAATTAGATAAATACTGATGAGGATCACTTTATAACAGTTATGAACCTACGATCAGTACTTAAAGGAAGTCCAATCCCCTTTACTACGGCCATGAGACAACCAATTATGGACACTTGATGATTAGTCATACGGTTTTGGGTCATCCCTGACCAGTAATATGGTCGGGAGACATGCCGGTTTCTCATGTGACTAACGTGAGAACGGTTATTGACGCATCAAACAACTTACGATAGTTGACTAAGAGACGTGACAGTTTAAGACTCAATAGAGGAACGTGTGTGAAGATAAGAGACGCCATTAGCGGCATTAACTGCCACCCCTTCAATACTATAAAGGGGGTAGCCCACATATTCTGTAATAACATGTTCAACATTCAACATCTTCATATACTACGATCATTCAATCAACTCTGTAACATCCTCACTGTATTCTTATACATTCACTTTGTCCACGGCAATAAAGTATCTTCGTTTAGATTATGCTCTCATATCATTTTCCTGGATAAGCTCGATATGGGATCTCATGTGATAAGCTCGATATGGGATCTCATGTCCCGGTCATCGACAGATACAATAATCTTTTCTTTATTGCTCTGGATGCTATTTAGATGTCAATTAAAATTTTGCACGGCAAAAAAGTATCCCACATATTAGAGGTTTATGTTTCTTTTCTTTTTGAGCATTCGGGGTCGATTGTTTGGACTATCATGTATGCACATAATTTGATGAGAAATTTAGCTTGGTACCATCGCATAGATGTATAAATTAGAAAATATTATCGCATGTGAGGTGACAAGTGGACCCTGACACCACATGTCAGTGACACATCAATTAGGGATATTTTCCAACCCGTGTTATAATATCCCAAAAATCACATTTTGGGAAGTTTAAGTGAAAACGAGTAGGAGAATAAGTTTTGGGCATAATGTTGTATGAAAACTATTTTAGCATGATTTTAATTTTCTGCATAAATCATATAGTGAATTCACATGCAAACCAGCAAATTGTAAGAATTTTTTAGAAAAACACACAGCTGATAAAATCTTGAAATATCCACACAAGAAACTATACTAGGCCAAGGACCCCAAAACAAATTTCATAATTTTTTGACTCCGTTTGCTAAGTAAAAAAATTAGGAATCATTCAGCCAGTTTTGGAAATATTCAAAAGCAAAATCGAATTTCCACCGGACTTTGGGCTGAAACCCACCTTGGCCCATCTTCCTCTCGCGCTTGCTCCATCCCACGCCCCCTCTCCCGATGACATGCTGGGCCCGCATGTCAGTATCTCTCTTCCACCTCTCGCCTCTCCAACTCTGCGCTGCTTGGTTGGTTTCGACCACTGCCCACTATTTTGCTTTAGACAATAAATGATGTCAAATTGGGTTTTTTCGTAGTGTGAATATCGCACAAATGCTTAGTCGAGCTCTAGATTTACTAAAATTAGAAAATGGATGAAATGTTGAACATGAATTTGGGAGATTTTAAAAATGATGGTCTAGAGGGGTTTACCTCTGTTATTTTGTAGAAAAATACAAATAAAAAACTTAGTTTATGACACAAGCGAGTTATATTATAATATGAGGAGTGTGGGCGGTGTATCTCATAAGTAGATAGGGGGAGATTCTTGTCCGGGTCAATTAAGGACCGAGCATAAGTGTTCCCAATCTAAAACTAAGTGTACAACCACATGTGCCGTATTGGACATGACCTTAGCTAATTATGTCATCAAAACTAACCTTGCATATTGGTAGGCGCGATGAAATGCGAACATGTGTGATTGCTCGAAGGAGCTCCCTTCACCACGGTGTTGAGAAGAAAGCTTGCCAACACAACGACGAATGCCTCACTGAGACAGGGGTGTGCCTGGGTGAAGTGAGGGTGTTCATTCGCGATGCTAGTGCAATATTAGAACTAGGTGATTTAAAGGCTTTGATGCATACTCTAGACTGCTTACCAAATATTAGTAAATGGTGGTATTGACGGATGCCAAACAAACTAGAGAATTTATGTGTTGTGGGCAAAGTTGTATACCTCTGCAGAGTGTAAATCTATTTAAATAGTCGTGCTCGCGGTCATGAGCGTGTTTGGTGCGGTTCATCGGGTATAGTCTTGTTTTTATGAAAATGGTTCTTGTTGGAAAATGAGAGAATGGTTTTGTTGTTCCTATTTGAGTTGAATGTCCTATCTATGGCTGTAAATAGGATGTTGATCGCAGTCGTGGAGAGTTGCGATTTGTTATTTATTCAAGTACTAACTTGTTGTTAAATATCTAATTAACTGTTCTTTAAACTTCCGTTGCAAAATACTACATATTGATATTGCAAATAAAACTTGTTTAATGCTGAAAATAACTTGTAGCATAGCATGTTTAGGCAACTTTCAAATTTCAAAAGTAAAATATAAGCATGTTCTAGGCAGTTTCAAGCACATATCGCAAGTTTCATGCCATAAAAGGTTTCAAACAGGGGGATTTCAGTTCATACGTTGAAGGGATGGTCTTGCTGGCCCCGTTCGCTCAGATCGATGGCGTCATCGCGTCTTGATCCTATTCGCTGCAGCTGGTGTGTCCTGTCGACCGGGCCAACTCGCAAGGTGCAGCTATACCTGCTCGTCTGCCCCTTGTTGGCACAAACCGAAGACGAACACATGCGAACACAAGAATTTTCTTTGTGCCGCCGGAACAACAACTTTTCTGATTTTCTCTCGCTCTATTGCTCTTGTTTACAAAATCTGATTACAGAGGTGCCCTTTTATTTAGAGCAAATGACTATTCGTATCCGGAATGGTTTCTACATATCCTGAAGGAATACCACACAAACTCAAGTATCCATAATAAATACTGCCTAAATACTGTAGGATTACGCAAAACAAACTCTCCCTAAAATCTAGATATACAATATGTATAAAGATTACTAATAATCACTCCCTAATCTTTGTACACGGGCTCAACTACGACTTGCCCAACTGTTACTCAATACAGTACGGTGAACACATCTCGTCAATATCCCAGACTCAACTCCACGGACTCGACTCGGGACGGCGAATACATCTCCTCAACATCATAGACTCAACTCCACGGATACACACACAAATACGGCACCACAACCACCTAATACCAACACAACGCTTTCACCTTGGCAACGCGCAACTCATCTTGTGTTCCACCGACGTGCATCACTATCTATTCCACGTGCACGCAAGCATACAAACAACTAACTCATTGTGCTAACATGCACACACACATGACTCGGCACTACTGCTCTTACGTGCATGGACTCAACTACATGTATGCGCTCAACGACCAGATTGCATTGCGTGGTCGCCGCTAGCTCCGCTATGCCCAGTGTCGCTGCCGACCCATCTAGACTGGCCCGCGTCGAACAGCCAGCTGCGCCTTGTCTCCGGCTGCCCGTGCCCACTGTGCAGCTCTGCCGCCGAGCCGACATCGAGCTTGCTCCGCGCCATAGCACAAGGGGTAAGACAGATAAATGAGTGGATCAGACAATTTGGTTTGCATAGGAGTGGGGGTTCTGTAGCATAAGACGATGCATAGGGACCCTGTCGGGATGAGATCGGATAGCGTGAGCTATACCGTCGTTTTTTAATGGAACGTTATAGTGTTCTATAGTTGTTCTCTACTGTTATTCTAGCTAGACACCTAGACCTGCCTCGTACCAGCTTGTCCATCTGACTCTGCACCAGAAACATTCTGAAATGGAAGTGCATGCCTACATATACATGCACTCGATCGATCGAACATTCTTTTCTGAACTCAGCAATGGTGAATGTTATGCACCCAAGTTTACACAATTGTACAAATTAACTAGCTAGTCAGCATAACCAAATTCAGTACATTTTGCAACTCGATTACACACCATACGTTTCTTAATGAAATACGCATGTGCGTCGAATCGTTTTCTTTACTCTTGATCCATGCATGCATGCATTACACACAAGACTGCAAGCCCTTCAGTTCTTGTGGCATCAATAAATCAGGGAGCTTAACTGAGTTCGTAGCTTGAAGTACATGAATGTTTAGGATCATAGCTTGAGCTCAAGGTCCACGTCGTGTGGATCATCTGAGTTCGTACTCGTCGACGAGTCTGCGGATTGGTTTAGGCCGTGATATCTCTTCAAGCAAATGGATTCCTACAATTAATGGAGTAGAAATGGATTAGATATCAACACACCGAAATTGTAAACATGCATCATATGCATGCACTTGAGATGTGTGTGTACATACCTCTGGTTCGAAGAGAGGCAATGTGGCGTCGCTGCTCAGATGAGCTGAGAAATGCGCTGCTCCATGATGGATAGATCCATGGTAATTAGGCGGCGACCTGAGCGCAGGTTAATTGGAACGTGCACACGCATGTTACTGCAATATTGCTGTTCAGATCGACTTTGACCCCAAGCTAATGCAGGTACAGATACACAAATAATCCATGCATGTGTATATACACATACCTGACGATGGGAGTCGATTGGAATTCGCCGTATCTGATGTCTCCTCTCCCTCCATATGCCACCTACGTTAGAATGCATAATAAGTTAAGTCGTACCGGCCATAAGATATGGAGGCTAAGGCCATCACGTGCATGGGAGAATAAAATCTCGTTGGCTGCAATGATACTCTTGTTCTTCTTTGTGGCTTCATTGATAATCAATCCCAAAAATAATCTATCATGTGCATTCTTGATGTAGAACTAGAGAAGTTTTGGCATAAAAGCACCGGGAACAAAAAGGGCAATAAAATCATTCTTTTTCTAACTTTTCTTACCACGTGAGCTACTCATTCATTGCTATTGAACTATATTTAATAACTAAATTATCAAAACGAAAAATGCATATTTCCTTGATATTAATCTTGCTGGGATCCAAATTGACCTAGATATGCAAGAAAATAACAACAGTTTGGTGATGTTTTGGCAAATTTAAAACGATCTCTACTGGTACTAGCACTCGATACACTTATTGAACAATTATTCAAAGAAAATCATATACCACAAGATTTTGATGGATTGGATAGGGCGATGAAACGTTGATGTTAGCATGGAAGGAGGATGAAGATGATGACAGCGAGTTAGACGACCGTGCATCTTCCTGCTCGATCAATCCATTACAAAGCCACATCAAATCAGAAATTTTACACCTAAATATGTGTACACATGAGCAACCAAAAATCTCAAAACTAAAGATCACATATACATGAACGTGCAATTACCAAGTTGAGGCTACCAGTTCCGTGGATCGGAGGTGGCTGGCCAAGAGGGTGGTGCAAGAACTCGGCCACTTCACTTTCTATCCTGATCTTCTCCAATTGCGCTACGCCGAGACCTCGCTGCGCCTGCCTCGGCTTGTCGGAGCTACTGTTGCCGGCTCTCTTGCCCTTCCTGGAGCCAGACGACCTTCCCCTGCCCCATTCCATGCTGTCTCCAAAGTTGTTTACACTCATGGATCCCCAGCTACCAAAAGACCAGACCTAGAAGAAGACCAAGAAATGGGAGCAAGAAAAGGAGAAAGGAGAAGTTGGATGATGCAAAGAGGCCTCTTAAAGTGTGAGGCTGGTATCTCCTTACACGCCCAATATCCCTTTTATTAAAAGGAGACTGCAGGTTGCCTCATTTTTTATTTGAATTTTTAATTAAATCTATATAGTAGCATGGCCCTTCATTAGTTTATATAATCAGCACCATGTGACGCAAACCCTATCACTAAAAGAAAAGGAGAAAATAATTTAAATTAAGTGTTCCATGGTTTTGATTTGTTCGGAGATGATCGCGGAGGATCTTTGTCATCAAAGTGCCCCCCTTGATAACTTGGGCAAAGTAATTTACAATAAGATTCTCTATTTTACTCCAGACTTGCATAGAGATGGACAGCCAGGCACCTTAAAATTATTGTCTGTTAATACCTGGATCCCTTCAATCATTCTTCTTAACCAGTAAAACCGAATCTTGGACACTTCACGATGTGTCAAATCTTTGAAAGAGGAACAAAAGTGTGCCATCAATTCGAGGTTGAATTGATGGTTTGGATTTTGAGTTAGATATCAGTATGCGTTCAACTTTTTTTTTCTGAAACCTCATTAATTTACTCTACAGTGCCCGCTTGACAAATATCTGGAGGACTGCCAGTGTATACTTGACCAACAACACTAAAACTAGTCATCTAAGACTAAATCCATATGACATACAATATGGTGTGATGTGATACTGTAAGTGGTTTTTTTTTTCTCCTGAAATTTAGTCCTCGGATGCTGCATGGTGAAAAAAAAATACCTCAGGCAGTGCAACTCTCTTATATATATATGCAGACTATACACAGAACATCGATCGATCTGTTTCGTAATATTAACTGAACAAAGAGCAACAGTATACAATCAGGGATATTTTTACAGTTCACCACTTTTCACGAGGACCGTTGATTTGCTTCGATCTAATAGTTTTTACTCCACAGAGTGCTCTCTTACCTTGTGTGGGGTAAGAGCTCATTTATGACTTTCCCAAGTTTAATATTATCTTTACACAACATCACTTCTCCTTCAAGGGAAATAATCATTTGGAAAGAAATTCCCAAAAGGAAATGAACCCATTACAATTAATACCGTCATTTCTCCCTTGCCAAAAAAAAATATCCTTTCAACTATTTGCGTGGGCACTAATATCCTCATCAAGATATAATCATTCATGCATGGGTGCATTAGCTGGGGTCGCAACAAAAAACAATTGAATTCAAATTGTTTTGTCTGAAATGAAATGCGTTGCAAATTTAATTGTCATTTATCTCAAATTGTTGTTATTCTGGAAGTTTCAACTTACTTTTGACTTTGACGGTTAAATTGTATATTTTTGTTAATTTGGGGATCGAACTTGATATTTTAGTTTGACCTACAACAAAAAAAAAATATTTTCAAATATTATATTAAAAATGCATACCATTTTAAATTTGGAATTAGTCTAGAGTACAAAAGAATAGCTTCTATAATTTTTGGTCTTCTGCATGTATTTGAACCAAGTTTGTGCAAGACTCATGTGATCATATACGGTGTGATTTGATCAGACACGAAGAACTATAGGGTGATATCGATTATTTAAATAGGATTGCAATTGTTAGGTATGGAAAGATATGCCAATTTAATACATTACTATTTAAGGTGCAACTTAATTAATGGTAGCTAGTTTCCTTAATTTTCTAGTTACATTTTCATTACGCCAAAACTAACCTCCGTATACCATATGGCTCAGATTCAAACATACTCTTACCTCTAAAGGGGTAAGATGGAGTACCGTAAAAGAGCTCGACAACGTGGAAAAGAATTCCAAATGCCAAATCAAAGCAAACAATATCATAAACTGGAGTGTCGACATGATGGATTAGTTTGGGTACATGACTACATATACAACTACACAAGCGATATCTACACGAGATTGGAGAGGAATTTAGTAATGTTTGGAGGGGGAGGGATGGTGGGGTGCAAATCTTCTCGGCGATCTCGGGAATCAGAAGCTTCGCTGGTTGCTGCATGGATCAGACTCAGCGCGATCAGACATGGGGCGTGGGTGGGATCACAGCTTAGGTGGGAAGGATCCTCCTCGATCAAACACAACAGCTCATACTTTATACTGCCCAGGTCCAATATATATGTACACCTGCATCTCACCTTGTTATAAAACTATAGTTGCATGTTGCTTGTACATGTTTTGATCGTAGATTTTCTCGTCACGCCATTTCTCGTAGCGTGATCAGAGCATATTGTCACACCACATACCTCGGCGTGGAAAAATATATCACGCAAGCCCTCGCACGTAGGCCGTGCCAGCGTGAAAAGCTTGTATGACAGTTGTCACGCCCGCACTCATGGTGTGACAAGTTAGACTTGTCACGCTAACTCTCGTGGCGTGGCCTAACAGTGCCGCCACGCCAGTGCGTTCGCAGTTCCAGAGGGATTGCAATGCCTGCACTGTTTCTGGAGCCAAACTCTGTCACGCCAAGAACCATAGCTTGACACTACTGCTCTGTCACGCCATGGGAACCGGGGTGACAGTGCTGCTGTCACCACAGAGCAAATCATATAATGTACAATTAACATGACACAAACACATTCAATTATTGGCTATAGTCATATCCAAAACAGGCAGTATTCACAATTCAATTACACAACTAAGTCAAAATCAAGTATCACATATCCTGCCTTTGCTTTCAGAAACAAACTATTTTCAACATAGCCCACAGTCATAGTCACAGCAAGACCGAAACATTTTAACTGCTACAACAAATATGGCATATCCTTCGTCCCTATCACATTTCCTTCAGAGTGGTCACACAAGCATCAGAACTCATCGATGATTTCATTGTACAGATACAATGCACTGAGAAGAATTGAAGCAAAAGAAGCATATCTTATAGCACCGAACTCCTGGTGGCAAAGTATTTCATTGTACTAAGTCATTCATGCATGCATGTATTCATTACATCACTTGCGCTTTCAAAGCGAATCCGTTCCTAGTGTGAACCTAGAAGCTCAATGTTTGTTGTGCGTGCCCTCGAGATGTTGGCTGAACTAATGTTCGCGCGATCACAACGTTTACGGCGCGGCGGCTTGGCCTGAGTTAGCTACGTCGGGGTGGGGTGCACCAACAAGGTCCGATAGGACAATCTCGTCGAGCAACCTAGCATCGACATCGTCCTCGTCCTCCTGCTCTTCGTCGTGTCGTGCGGCTGAAGTGGATGTCATTGCCCTTGCGATGTTGCACGTGAAGAACAACTCCGAGCTAGGGCAGGCTGAACAACTACATCTCCCGCCACGATGCAGTTCATGTTAGTTGCCATTCGCCAACATCGGCGGTGAACCATCTACAAGGGAAAAGCAATATAGTAAGAAGAATCCAGGACATGGAGATACAATTTTTGGCAAAGCTTACAAAGTAGAGTTGCTTATTTTCCCTCGCGTCCTTAGTCGGGTCGTCCGGTCGCACACCTAGCCAATCGCCTACCCGGTCACGCCAACCGACGCTACTGATATCTCCAGTCACAAGAAACCCATAGGAAGGCCTAGAATCATGGCACTACTACAAAAGGCTAATATTGGACACCTCATCATAGATGGTTTACCAAAACCGTCTATATTAAATACAATCATAGATGGTTTTAGTTTAGCGACTATCTATGTTACTTTCTACGGTAAAAACTATCTGTGAAGAGGTAATATCACAGACGGATCTTATTGAAAACCATCTGTGAAGTATCACAGACGGTTCTGAACAAGAACCGTCTGTGATATTACAGAACCGTCTGTGATACTTCACATACAGTTTTCAACAAGAACCGTTTGTAACTTCCCGTTCTCATCACAGACGGTTTGTATAATCTCATTTATTGCAGAACCGAGCCTCACAGATCGATCTGTCTTAAATTTCAGCTCTGTTCTCGCTGCTGCTGCTGCTGGATACAGACCGTCTGTGATAATATCATTTATTGCAGAACCGACCCTCACAGATCGATTTGTCTTAAATTTGTAAGGACCTAGATTTCTCAATCCGGATTCCTCTGTGAAACCACCGTGCTATTCCATGGATCAGTAGATAGCACTTCACAGGCACATTGCTGAATCAAATCATACATGGCGTAGGACCATACCATTCATTAATTTACACATCAGAGTTTACATAGACCGCTTCGGCCCAATTTTTACAATAAGGGCCGAACAGGCCAAAAAATTACATTACAAAAATTAGCATAAATGACAACGGAAGCAAAAGGGGTGAGAGCACATCTCTCCACAGGCAAATGACTGGGAAACCCATGTACGCCCGATATTATCTGAAAACCTCGGACAATATAGGAGGCACACAAGAACCAACGAGCCCGGCTAGGCGGGGTGAGATTAAAACAGCTAAGGACTAAACTACGCTTCAATGACTCCTGGGTCTTCAGACTTCTGGATCCTCGTTGTAGTCGAAAGCTCCAGGGTTCCTGTTTCTGAGGGTTTGGAGGAAAGAGCGAGGATGAGCACAACTACCGTGCTCGCGAGCCAACACGACAGATGCAATAATTTACATGCAGGGCTTAACAAGGAGGGATCAGATTCTTTTATTTGCGTACAGCGACATTTATAAATACAAATATTAGAAAGTCCTATCACTTAGCATTTTAACCAAATTGTATTTTTAAAGAGATTATTGTGCAATAGTGAATAACAGCAGAGATTCCCTCCGTCGGAAACTCCAATTCATACTTCTTTTTTATGGTGGTCACACCCACCTATTACCAACAATGGGTAAGAATACCTAGGGAAAATCCAAATCAAGGGCTAGACGAGCCCTGCACATTTTTTATCCCACCCATAAAGTTTTTGAAATAGAACTATATCTTGTAAGTTCATATGCCCTTTCGTGACCGAAGTAGGCACGGTACATTCAACAGATTTTATTCTCTGCAGAGATTGTATATCTTTACCCACAAGAGATGATCATCTTGATATGTACACACGTTTCCTTATACATGTGAATCAAGGGGAGATTATCACAAGGCCTTTACAAGGCATCCCTCGGTATTTACCACACCCGCTAAGGTTTCACCTGAGTAGGGTTTCACTCCCGTGGGACCCGACAACAACTTTACCCAGACCCCCTCTTGCGCCATACGACTTACGCCTAGGGTCCCGCAAGTCGCATACCCCAACCCGTAGCCTCGTGGGCTCACGGCGATGGGGGGTCCTCCAATGGTGCAGCGCGTACCGGTGGACACCAATTAGTTAGCCAGGTCAACACCATTATAGACTTGGGGCTATACTGTTTTACAATAGGAGGTAATCACAGGATTAAATTCTTAAGATTATATGGGCGGTTCATACCACATACCAACCATTCTCGTGCTCGACGGCACCCACCTTCCTTCCATCCACCCAGATGGGGTATTAGCAAGTTTTTAGGGTTTTAGAGAAGTAGAAAACAAATTATTTCAACCAATTCAGTCATTCTCCCCAATGACGGCCTAAAACAATTTTTATGGTTAAATAATGATGTCTTGGGGTAGTAATACCCCGGTACTTAAGCAAGGCTAGCATGTCGCTTAAGTACGACCTATAACTAGTAGGCTACCATATATTTACTAGGGTGACAAGGATTTTGGAAGTTCAATTGTCAAGGAAATGGTATAGTAATTAATTAATCATCAAATAGGTATTTAACTACCTTAGTGTGTTTTACATACATTTTGCATAGGAAACTAAAGCATGCAATTTGATATTTTAAAAGAACATAATTTGCATAAAATTTAGGTTCAATATGGTCAAAGTGTTGACTCGCCTAGACTATTTTACCGCGGTCTTGATCTTACTCAAAGCCTGTTCGGACAGGGGTTCGAAGTCCTGGTCAACGTCTTTACTTGAATCTTGGTTCTGCTCTAGACGTTGATTCTTCTGGATTTCAATTTCTAATTACGCAACAACGATCGAAAAACCAAATAAATTCAAAGAACTCAAAAGACCAAATAAAACACAAGAGCTTTGAAATAAGATCAAGGAGGACGAGCTTGAATGAAGGGATTGAGCGGCACAGGAATGTTTGACAAAGTCAACCGACCAGTTGAGCGAAAGAGGATATGGCGGGGGAACTCTGCCGGGAGGGAAAATACAAAGGAGGGTAAGGGTCGAAAGAACTTTTGCAGGGAGACTCCACTTCGGATTTGGAAGATAGCAAGATTATACTTCTATAGGTGAATAACAATTTAAATACAAGTTCTACACCAATCTTAGACACAAGAGCAACACATATTCTCAAATGATAGATCAACACCAATCTCAGTTGTCAGATTATACACAGCGATTCCAACACAGAGATTCAAATGCCAGTTCAGAACACAGATTATCATCAATTGTTAGCTCTATTGCCAAACAACACTGATACTCAAATTACTACCAAAAGTCACTGCTCTGGAGGAGAAATTAAACCCACAATCAACAATCACTGATACTGAAGCTCACTGCTACTGATCTGGGGACGAAACAACGACCACTTATTGATTTGGAGAAGCAGACAACAATCCAGCTGAAACAATAAAAGGGCTTGAACAAAGATTCGGTAGTATCAATTGGCAGCAAAATTGGTAACAATTAACAGGCGATCATCAGCAATTCAATCAGCTTATACCACTGTCCAAACCAATGTCGCTGCACTGGGAGGGGCCTCGGCCACAGAGAGAGCAATCGGTAGAGAGGGGAACAGGGCAGCGGGGAAGGAGCTTCGGGCAGTGGCTGCCGACGGTGAGCGACGACCGGGGAGATGGTGGGGATCAATGAAATGGAAAACCAAAGGGGAGGGGATGCCGAGGGAGGTGGCGTTGGGGCCAGAGCGGCGCTGGAGAGGAGCCAGCGGCGGTCGGATGCAGAGGCCATATGGTGGCGACGGCGACCGGAGGGAGGGAGAGCCAGGGGAGGAGGCCGAGAGCATTAGGGAGAGGAGGGGATGCTCACCGGGTGGTTGGCGGGGGCGGGGAAGCGGCGGAGCAGGCCAGCGATGGGAACCGAGGGCGGCGCGGGGAGGCGCACGGCAGAGGCAACACAGGGAGGCGAGAAGCTTGGCCGGTGGTCGGGAAGCAAGGGACCCGAGGGGTGCTCAGCGCGGCAACTAGGACGAGGCGGCAGGCGGCGGCGGCGAAGGGCGACTTCAAGGAGGAGAGAAGAAGCTGAAGCGGGTGCTTTGGAGAGACTTACCAGGGGGAGGAAGGGAGCAGGGCAGGGAGCACGGGATGAGGTCGTGAGCTTTTATAGCTGGGAGGAGAAGGGAGCGGTTGGGGGTGGTGACGCCGGGCGGAGGTGGCGGCATGGCGACGGAGTGGGCGCCCATGGCAGGAGGACGATGGGACGGCGCCGCGGGTGGGGCAGGTGGAGCTGGCGACGGACCAAGTGGAGGCACTGACTAGGGGACGCAGCACAGCTCGGACCAGGCGGAGGCGCGAGCGGAGAGGGTTGGCGCCGACGTCATGGGTGTGGGCGGCGACACGGACAGGTGTGGCAGGGGAGCAGGTGGAGGTGGGGCGGCGACTGCTGCGGAGGGGGCCCAGGGAGAAGGAGCCGGGCGGGGCTGGGCTGAGCGAGGGAAGGCCGAGGGGGGTGCGAGGCCGGGCCGGGCGGAGAAGATGGAGGTCGGCAGAGCTGGGGAGGGGAGAAGAGATCGGGCGGAGCGGCGCAGACGGGGAAGAGAGTGAGGGGGAGGCGATGCGGCCGAGGGGAGAGGAAGAAAAGGGCGAGCGACACAGCTGGGCCAGGGCAACGTCGGGCCGGGGAGGAGGAAAAGGAGAAGGTGGGCCGGGAGTTGGGGAAATGAGAGGGGAGGGAGCTAGCGGGCCAGGCTAGAGGGGAAGCAAAGAGCAGGCCAGGCCAAGGCAGCGGGAGGAGGTAGGCCGGGAGAAATTGGGTTGGCCCAAAAGAATAGGGCTGGGCCCAAGCAAAACAGGGGAGGCATATTTTGGGAAGAGTTCAAAACTGAAAAGGGCGAATTCAATTTGAATTTTGAATTCGGGAATTGAATGGAGGTTTGAAACACAAACCCGGGCTTAGAGGAAGCTTGGAGTTTTTGGAATTTAAGCGACAAAACGGCAAACGGATGAAAACTGAAAACAAAACGGTCTGTACTAATTGTCGTCCAAAAACGGGATATCACAAAATTCCAACTCTGTTCTCGTTGCTGCTGCTGCTGTTGGAGGTGGGGCTTTGAGGTGATTTGGTGAAAGGAGACCTCTGATTTGGAAATTTGTTCTTGACTATCGATGGTTAGTACGTAATTTGTCCAGTTCTAGATTTAGCTTGGTAAAGAGAGAGAATTGAAGATGGTTTAGATCTATCTTTTTGTGTCGTTTTGCAATTATTGGCTTCTTGCCATCTGAAGTTGGGCATAGGCTATCTATAATATGTTTGTGATGAACAACCTAACCCTAGGGTGCATTGTTATTTTTTCAGTTCATTAGAAATACATATTTCAAAAGACATATCAAAAGTTGTATCTATAGTATAATAATTAATTAATTCAATATTTAACACCAAATTGTCATATGCGTCGCGTAGATGGACCAAAACTGGATGTACACTCGCAACTGTGTGAGTGAATGGTACATTAATGACGTGTCTGCTTTTACAAGATCGCTGCCGAGGAAGATGTGTTGAATAAGAGGGTGGAATATATGTATTGTCCATGCATTAATTGCGAAAATATGAAGATGTTTAAGAACCAAGCTCAGATCGAAGCACACTTGATTCGAAGGGGTTTCAAAAAGGGTTATACACGTTGGACTAGTCATGGTGTAGAGCAGATTATACAGGAAGGTATTAATAACAACATCACCGACGAAGTCAACGATATGCCGCCGGATGATGTCGATTGTGGTTCCGATTCGGATAAGTTGCACAATTACAATTTGGATCAGATGTTTCGTGATGCAGAAGGGAACTGTGATGAGAGATGCAGAAGGGAACTGTGATGAGAGGGAGTATGTGAAATTCCGGGGGTTGATGGGGGACTCGGAGAAACCTTTTTACCCGGGGCTACATGCCAGAATACACAAGATTGTCATCCATACTTGAACTACTGAAATTAAGGGCAAGCAACGGTTGGTCCGACAAGAGTTTCACGGTGCTATTAGGTCTCTTAGCGGACATGCTTCTAGAAGAAAACGAGTTGCCCAAAACCACCTACAAAGCCAAGAAGGTTCTTTGTCCATTGGGAATGGAAGTAGATAGAATACATGCATGTCCGAACAACTGTATCCTCTACCGTAACGAGTATGCAAACATGCATATATGCCCAGTGTGCAACGCATCCTGATACAAGCGTAAGAATAAATCAGATGACAGCGAGGGAATCGAGGTGAAGAAATGACCTCCCGCTAAGGTGGTGTGGTATCTTCCTGTAATTCCCCGTTTCAAGCTGTTTTTTGCGAACCCAAAGGATGCAAAACTGCTGCATTGGCACTCGGAGGATTGTAAGAATGACAGAAAGCTAAGACACCCTGCTAATTCTGCCCATTGGAGAAACATCGATAGGATGTTTGCATACTTTGGTGCGGAACCGAGGAATATAATATTTGGATTGAGTACAGATAAAATGAATCCTTTCGGTAACATGAGCAGCCGATATAGTACTTGGTTCGTGACTCTCTGTATCTACAACTTTCCTCCTTGTTTGTGTATGAAGCGAAAATATATTTTGTTATCGATACTTATCCAAGGGCCGAAGCAACCTGGGAATGATATCGATGTGTACCTAGCACCATTGATGAAAGAGCTAAAAATACTGTGGATTGAAGGGGTACAGGTATGAGATGCGTACAAATAAGAGAATTTCACTTTATGCTCCTTGTTGTTCTGCACCATAAATGATTATCATACCCTTGCTAACCTGTCGGACTAGAGTACAAAAGGGGCCCAAGCCTGTACTCACTGCTTAGATGATACCGAGAGTGTGTGGTTGAAGCACTCGCGCAAAACCATGTACATATGTCACCGTGGGTTCCTTCAAAGGACTCACCCATACCGCAAGATGAAGAAACAATTCGACGGAGGAAGGAGTACAGTTCAGCTCCAAGGCATTTAAGCAGAAAAGAGGTTTATGATATGGTTATGGATTTAGATGTTGTGCTCGGGAAGGGACGTAAATCAAGAATCGGTGAGAAGAACATCTGGAAGAAGAGATCAATATTTTGGGACTTACCTTATTGGGAGCCACTGCATCGAGAGGTCTTGGTCTTTATATTCCATGGAAACATGGATTCCCAGCGGACTCCGAAGCGTACCAGAGTAGGAAGAGAGCCAAAGTTGAGCACGATGCACGGCTACGACAGGAGATTTGTGAATCCCTCATAGATGAGATCACTGAATCCGTCAGAGATGAGATCAATGATCGCGTCAAAGATGAGAAGCGACGGCAGATGAAGAGCCTTGAGGAAAGGCTTAGAAAAAATCAGTTGCAAGCACCTGCCCCTAATGTGCTTGCCAGCCCCCCAAACTTCTGAGTAGCTACGCGTCCAACCCTCACCTACCCCAAAAGGTGATGACAGATTTCCTACCGATGATATCCTAGTAATAATTATTATCTCTAGAATGTTCGATCCATTGATAGGCCTGTTGGAGTAGCTAATTTTGTATCGTTGTGTAGATTGCTATGAAGTGCAAGCTTCAAGTGAGATATGGTTCTGTTGCCCTAGATGCTACTTGGGGCCAGACGTATCCATCTGGGGCTTTGGTGCACGGTGTAAATCTAGCGCGGGGCTTCGCAAAAGTGAATGTGGACGGTGTTCATGCCAATTTTGCGGTCGTCCCGCTACAGATTCCCCCAAACGATAAGATCATGACACTAGGGCAAGCCATTGGAACATTCATCCAGTGCCCCAAGTGACATCTGCCTGGAGCTACCTACTCTCGGAGCGTGACAATGGCGACTTAGTGATGGCAAAACATGCCACGAACTGCCTCCCAAGAGTTTATTGTCAATTTTTTGCAAGCTAATTAATTACTCTTTCTGATCACAAAAAATATCATTTTGAGTTACATACAACTAAACTTTTTAACATTTGGCTATTAATATCTTTTTTCAATATTTAAATTGAACATATAGATTTATCTCAAAAAATATATATATAAGTATAATTTTATTAAATTTTATAAATGTATTATAATAGTAATTAATGATTAAAATTATATTTTAAGAACCATATCAATGTATAAATGATATTCTTTTGTTATAGTTAGATAGCTAGGGAGGCAGTGACATTGCTTAGAAAACAGCAGCACGCCACGCATGCTCCCCCATATTTTAGTTGCATGTGGGTAGCAGCTTTTCGAGACTAGCTAATTGCGGCTGTTTCTTTTTTTTTAATCTCTTTACTTCAATTGCTTGTACCAGATCTGCATGCTTGGGTTAGGGATATTTTAAGAGAAAATTGTATTGTAAGTTTTTAAACTTCTGTAGTTGTGTCAATTAGCTTTCTGAATTTATATTTTACTTTTTTAGTTTCTTGAACTTACGAGGTTGTACCACATAGCTTCTTGAACTTGCATTAAAGCGAAGTTCGTCGGATGCGATACCGACGACTTCGTCCCCCTTCGGGTCCGGTGGACTCATCGCCGCCCGTTCTGGTCGTGTTCGTCGTCTCTATCACCTCACGCCGACAAAAACATATTCTTCGGGCCTGAAAACACACCGTGCTCACGTTTTTGGCGAAGCTCCACCATCGTAGCTTGCCGCCACCCTCGCCTTTGCCTCCTCTGAGTCGATCGTGAGAGAGATAAGTACATTCTCGTTCTAGAGTAGGGGCACGATGCTTCTCTCTCTCACGGTGATCGGCTCGGCCTTTTACATTAGCAAGCGACTAAATAGACTCTATGCGGGGTGAGTAGCTTCTTCTCTGGCACTGGGAATGAACTTCTCTCTCTCACGACCAACTCAAAGGAGGCGAGGGCGAGGGCGGCTGCAAGCTGCGACGGTGAAGTTCCGGCGAAAACGCGAGCACAATGCGTTCTCGGGCCTGAAGAATATGTTTTTGTCAAAATGAGGTGACGGAGACGATGAACACGGCTGGAACAAGGCGACGACGAGTCCACTGGACTCGGAGGGGACGAGGTAGCGACATCGCATCGGCGAACTTCGCTTCAACATGATTCAGAGAGCTAAGTGGCATAATTTCACAAATTCAAGAGGCTGAGAAAGTAAAATGTAAATTTAGGGAGTTAAGTGACATAACATGGGATTGAGAAAATAAAATACAATACAATTTCAAGAAACTAAGCAGTATAACCTCACATTTAAGGACGTACAATACAATTTTCTCATATTTTAACTAGCTAGTTCGGCACCAATTTTTGGGGATTGATTTCGTTAGGGCTGAGGCTAAGCTTGAGAAACTTTAGCCCGGCCGGCCTAGGCTTGTAGAATAGCTGAAACAAGATTAATTAATTAAGTGGTTCTTTCTGATCCTTCAGCAAAAAGCTAGCTTCTCAAACTTAATTATTTGTTTAGCTTGGACCAAATTAAAGGGCCTTGTTGTGTGCTGCTATCTAGCTATATATCTATAACTTCAAAAAGAAAAACAAAGCACAGTACCTGCTGTTTTTCTGCTACCTTGCTGTTTATCTATATCAAAATAAAAACGAAGCATATACTACCTGCTTGCATGCCAGCATCAGAAAGAAACATTTTCCACTCACTAGGAGCAAAGTTAAGAAATGTTTTTAATTTGGGTACCAAATGAAAGCAACAAGAAATATATTTCTTTTCGCGCGATTATTGCTAGTGCATGTGCCTGAATCCTACATGCACTCTAGCTAGTACTCTTTCCCAAGTCGGTCGATATTAACCATCTGTTCCACATAATTTATTCACATACTTGTCCTAATTAAAGGTTAGCACTTCAATTTATTTTAGTAGTATTATTAGTAGTTGATAAGCACATGTGGTCCTGGATTAGCCATACATTTTGCTCTCACAAGCACCATATAGTTAATGGTTTGCTGTCACACTAAACACCTTGTATCTGGCTTAAAGCTAAAGGGATATAAAAAAAAGATAAGAAAGGGAAAGAAAGCAAAAAAAGACTAAACTAAAGGAAGAAAATCCAGAATGGCAAGCTAGCAAACCATTGACTAATGTCTTCTGATGCCGTTGTTCTCGCTACATTTCATGATTGGATGGCGTTGTGTGCGGGTACCTTATTATATTCCATCTATCAATCCCTTCGTGCCATCAATCACGTCGAGTTTAATCCACAGAAACTAGCACACGTTCCCGTGTTGAACGTAGCATCTTTGAAGAGACTATTCGATCCGTGCTTGATTTGCCTTGGAATAGGCAAAGCTATAGTTCTTCTTCTTCCTCTGCAAGTAGAAGGTACAAAAATTGGCATTGCAGAGTGCAAGGCACCAACCAATAAGGCCTTAATCGAAAGTGTGCAGGCGCGGCCCAATAACTCAACGGCCCGCACCACTCCTCCTTTGCAAGAGTCCTCCTCCCCCTCAGTCCAGACCGGCCCGCAAGAAATTTTCAGAAACTGGTGACGAATCGTGCTCAAGAACAGTTTCAGCTTCAGTGCGAACCTACTTCCGGGGTGATGATGTGATGGACGACTAGGTATACTCTTTTCCCTGCAGTGCAATGTGCATGTACTGAAGCTGGAGAATTGACAAGAACAGGTGGTGTTGTTGCAATAATTGAAGCCAAGGGCGACAAGATTCACGCACAGCAGGAAGGGGGAAGATAAAGAAAAGAAAAGAAAACGATGTGCCACTCGCAGCAACGCCCTTGGGCCAGGGGATTCTGAAAAGAGTCGTCACTCACGCTACAGTGTACAGAGAAGGCAGTCAGTCAGACAGAGACAGACAGACGCCAAAGTCAACTCAAGGATGAAATAAAGAGTGAAGTCAGAAGAACTGGAGCTATGTAGCACGGGGCCTTTGCATGGAAAAGCAGACGCCAAAGTGAGGATGGCAAAAGCATGACAGCACCACCAAACGAACTCCTTTCCAGGAAAGGAGAAGCTCGGCTATCTCGAGTTGTCAACTGAATTGAGGGAGATGCACCGGTGGTGTGTTTGGACAGAAATGTAAGCTTTGGGAATGGCATGCGGTATTGCCGTGGAAGAAAGAGGCCTTTTGCTGTCTACTGTGCATTTGTTACATGGCTCTGATTTTTGCTAACTTTGGTGAGATGGTGTACGGGGTTTAATTGGACCAACCCAATTACTCAGTGGTAGAAAGTAGGAAAGACATAGAATGCGGTTTTTGTGTATAGGTGTTCGTGCGTTGCTGTGGAAAACATATGATATTTAGCGCAAATATTTTTTGGCGTTATTAAGAGAGTAAATGCAACACTCACACTGAGTAAACAATACATATGA
The DNA here is from genome assembly GCA_036346395.1 of Hsuehochloa calcarea. Classification (NCBI taxonomy): domain Eukaryota; kingdom Viridiplantae; phylum Streptophyta; class Magnoliopsida; order Poales; family Poaceae; genus Hsuehochloa; species Hsuehochloa calcarea. Next base: position 11,266,548 of record CM070601.1, on the reverse strand, counting down.
ATTGCAATTGTGAAAGCAGTAACAATGTATAACAAAGAATTCACTTTGAATGGTATCCCTTATTTAACATTTTGCCACCCCCTAAAAAAAAACCTTTGGCATCTACTTCATCAAGTAAAACACGTGCACTTTCTGTTCTGGTGCCCTCAGCCTTCGTACCTCATGCTTTCTAACCGTCTCGATGGTAGATAGATGTGCACGTTAAAATGTGTAACTCGGCTGAGAAATTTGATGAGATAATTTCCAGTGACAACATCCTTACTGGTTGAGAGTTCAATGCAGTAGCTAGAATGTTTTTGCAATTAAGTAAATCATATAATAAAATATGGCTTTCAGATCACATAGCATCATTGTTAAATTTTGGGCCGGTTTGGAACGGCTATGGCTTTTTTTTTTAGCGGTTTCCGGCTGGGCTGTAAGGCTGAATGGCTGGGTTGAAGAGATTTGGTGTTTGACTGTCTGTATTTTAGGTAGGCTGACTGTAGCTTTCGAGATAAGAAATATCTGAAATACTCTTGAGGACAGTAATGGTTTGTTTGATGCTGTGAACGCAATTAACAAGTTTAACGACAACTAACGACAATTGACGATTATTAACGACGACTAATAAACATTTATTACAACAAATAATTATTAAAAATAATTATTATAATGAATTTGACGACAACTAACGACAGTTAACGACAAATGATGATAACTAACGATAAGTGACTATAACTAACGACAAGTGACTATAACTAACAACATTTGACGACAACTAATAGTAGTTAACGACAAGTGATGTCAACTCAAGCTTGTCGCCTGAGGCCAGTATATAAATGAGAAACTCGGATCATCGCAACATAACGCAGAAGTGTTCCAAGGATCAAGGGTAATTGAGTGCTAATACATCTGGAAATCAAAAACAAATCATCTCAAGCTTGTCGCCTGGGGCCGGTGGACTACTAAGATCTCCTGACATCTACAAATACAAAGAGGTCTGTTCGAATTGCAGATGGTAGCTACTCTAGTTGATTATTTCTCCAAGTGTAGCAAATGTGATGCCAAAAGATGGTAGCTGCCACAGGCTCTTCTTCAATATTGAAGTTCAATGTTTAACTGGCTTCATGACATTCTTCGAAATAGTATCAAACTTCTCTTCTGCTGATTTCTACTATGCACAATGTACAGGACAAGGTAACATCACCGATCATGATTGTCAAAATAGAATACTGTAGGGAAGGGAAAAAATGTATATGATGACATATTTCAAGAGATGAAATTTTTATGCTATGTCTAAGAATAGTATGTTAATGTCATTTATCAGTATGCACAATTTGGCAGCAAAAAAATCTCTTAAGCAAGCACATCATGGAGAAAAAGCAGCATGAAGCAAAAGATTCATGCGGGCAACAAAAATACTAACACCATCTGGTATGAACCATTCTATGACATGTATCAGCTACTGTGATGTCATAACGAGGATTAGCTACTGACTGTTGCGGCATTACAACTAACAGATTTATGGATATAATTAACACAAGTACTAGAAAGCACAGGTAACAGATTCGTGCATTCATACCAAGACTACTCTCAAATTTGCTGTGATGGTACAAGTAGCAGATTTGGTAAGAAGAACAGCGGGCAGATGACAAAACAAAGAGCAATGGTTGCTGCAAAGTGAATGCTAGCAAATAAAGTGAAAGCTCTGCTTGTGCTTGGGTTTCCACTAACTCACCATCCTTCTTCTTGACCAAATGTCTGCGAAGAGCAAGCAGATGACCACAAAACCCAGACCTACAGCTCCACCGAGCACAATGGAGTCCCCATACAAAGCATGAAGAATGAACAATGGAGTCAATGGAGGTTTCAGTGATGTGCATCCCCTAAACTGAACTAAGTAGTACACAAAACAAGTAGAATCCACAAAAGAAAGTGGGAAAACCTCACATCGCAGACAAGCACAATCCCTCTCCATCAATTCATAAGCTAACCAAACAAGAAAGGGACAATATCATACCACTATCTCCATCAGAGTTCCACTTTAACATGTGAAAGATACCCTCATAAATCTAACCTACCTAATGCAGGACCATGTAAGGTTTGTAATCTAAACAATGAGCACCTGAGAGGGCACTAATCTACACAAATTTGGCCAAAACAACCAAAATCCGCCAAAGAAACTACCAAAAGGCACCCCCACAATACCTATCAATCAATTCTCAAGCACAACTAAACAAAGAGCCCTAGCATGTCTGCAAGATCTCACCAATACACACACACACAAACAAATCCACCGGCAATAGTTTCACATGCATAAACTAGCCACCCATACAGATCTTAAAATGTAAACTTGTTAGACTAACGCAATGCCACATTTTCCCAAATTCCACAAACAAATCCACCAGTGGAGGATGAGGGAGCCGGAGGTGAGGCGGTGGTGCCGGGGGAGGGAGGAGGGAGACGAGGCAGAGACGCCGGTGGAGGGAGCTGGAGAAGGAGGAGGGGCCACGTCGGGGGAGGAGGGAGTCGGAGGCGCCGAGGAGGAGGAGGAGGGTGGCCGCGGGCGAGATTCAGATCCAGATCTGGATCTGGGCCACATGAGCGTCGGGGAGGACGACGGGGAGGAGGGAGCCGGGAAGGAGGTCTCGCCGAGGGAGGGAGCCTGGGGAGGAGGCAGGCGAGCAGACGGGGAAGGAGGAGGTGGGTGGGCGTGGGAGGAGGGAGTCGAGCGGGCGTGGGGGGCTGGGTGGTTTTATGGAGTGCCATTTGGCGGGTAATTACCCCCGTACTTCAGGGGTAATTTCAGAACGGAGGCTATGGGAAGCCGCGGAAACTTCGCCTGGGTTGCTTCCGTGCGTTGTAACACGAAGCCACTTCGGAGAAAAGCGGCTATGAAAAACCTCCCGTTTGGGATAGCTTCCAACTTTTTTGGACGAAAAGCCGAAGCTGTCCCAAACAGGGCCTTCCTCAAACAAGCTTCAGCATAGACAAATGCCACATTGATGGTTAGATGCAGAAAGAAAGCAGGAAAACTGAATATATGCTAGTATGAAAAAACACAGAGAAATTAAGGCAGCTTAGAACAGTGATAAGGTGTCAAAGATGAGTTTTAAGAATGGTAATGTAATATCCCGGTTATCATTAGAGAGTGTAATTAAATTAGAGAAGGAATTAAAAGAGGAAATTCAGAATTGGTGAGAGAATTGGACTTTGGGCCTTCGACTCACGACTTTTGGGCCCAAGGGGGAGTCGGCCATAAGAAGGAGACGAGGGGAGGCAGTCACACTAGCAAAAAAACCCTAGCCCTGCTCCTAGCTGTATCTCCCTAACCCCAACCCTCAAGGCTGCTGGCTATCATCATGCAGCCGCAGTTGCCGTCGTCTGGCGCTGCTCAGCCCTTGCATCGCCTGCCCTCTGCCCGCCAAGCCACCTTCCTGCCGCCAGTTGGTACTACCCATGTGCCCAGGCGCTGCCGACTAGCACGCCAGCAGCGCCGTTGCTCCCTGCGCTAAATCTTCTTGCCAGATCATGATGGAAAAATATGACCCATGTAAGATATGGGCAATAAGGTCCCCGTATGAAAGAAGACATGCAATTGGTCCCCACATTAAAGAATACGGGCATGAGTGAACATCGATAGGTGTTACACTCCGCTATACTGGTATAAGCAAAAGATGAGTTGAGTCATGAGCATTAGTTTTGCATTTGCATTTATGAAAAGTGAAAAGTGATTTGAGATAATGAGACACGTGAATGTAAATTGTTGAGAATGAATTGTTATTAAGATGATGTCTCGTTTATTATTCTGTCTAGTACTTGTTGAGTCGTGGACTCATCCTTGTTTTACTGTTGCTTTTAGGTGATCGTTGACGACGCTTCTTGGGAAGAGATAGCACTAGGAACACATCATACACTCAATTATGTGATCACTTGTCATGAGAAAACTTTACTTTAGCATGATGGTTTATTCTTTTAAGTTATGATGGACAATGGATAATTCTAGATGATCGGTTAGAACTTGGTTATTCATTCCATGGGTCCCCTTGGTATACGCCTTCGCCCATGCCGCGCGCTGTAGCAGGCGTAACTACACCCATCTCCACGTCATGCTCCCAAGCGCTCGCCTACCTCCTTAAAGTTGCACCTTTGTTGGATCAAGGATGACCGACTAGAAGGTGGAATAGGAGGTTTCTAAAAACATGTGCTCTAATTATCAATTTTAGCCATTATCAAAACTAGCACACTACAAAAGATATGTTTTATACTTTGCTAAGACAACCTCAAGGTTTATGTCAATACTAAATACAATTCTAGCCAAGCAATTCTACACAAATAAATTGCTAGAAATATAAATACGAAAATAATAAAGACAAGAGAAAACCACAATGAAGACTGTTGAAGTTTTCCTTGTGGTGTCGAATACTTGTCAGTTTTCACTAGTCCACGTTAAGGTAAGTCTAAACGAATTAGACCGGCTCCACGAATTAAGCCTTAAACACATCGATTCCACTAAGATTGCTTTTTTGTCCACTCTGGGGATGGTGAGCATCAACCAATCACAACCATTGTTGGGCCTCTTCACAATCTTTTTGAAGATATCACTGCGCAAACTTCCTTTAAGACGTCTAGGTGCTAGCAAGTATCAAGAGTAATAAATCGCAGTGCTTGCTTGAGGATTATCGAGTGTCAAAGAGATCAACTAATGATGCATATGCACTTGAATACTCTCAACTACCTCAAAATGTGAAATATGAGCAAATAAGTAGAGCAGAGTGCACCTACGGCTCAAGTGTATTCAATGAGGTCCAAGGTGCTGAGTTTGGTGCTGGTGAGGGGGTATTTATAGATCTCAACAACAAATTAGTCTGTTACAACCAATTTCCTAAACAAATTCAGCAGGCACGGTACTATCATCGTTCATCGGCCAGTGCTACGGCACCACTATTCAACAGTCAACTGTTGTTCATTTAATGCGCATGAACTAGCCGTTAAAAAAGGTGCGGTACCACCGCACTCATAAGGTCCGCACGGCGGTAGTACCACTAGGCACAATCGGTACAACTGATTATCAGGGGAGAAAAACTCCCAAAAACACGCTCTCTAGAATAAACGTATCGCCAACTAACATCTGGTACTACCGCACTGCGGTAGTATCGCTTAGCAACTGCGGTCATACCGATATTTACTAAAGATTTTTCATAAGCTTTTCTAAATGCAATGCACGACTCCTAGTTGATCAAGATGGCACAAAAAATAGATACTCAAGCACTAGCCATGATCCATCTTTATAGAATAGCATCTTGCCTACAATCTAGTATTTTCAGTAATCACTGAGACCGGTAAACACTATAAAAGGATCCTTAGGCTTTTCAATACCTTTGTCTTGAGCTATGTCGATCTTTTATTATCTTTGCATTGCCATTTTCATATTGTTATTCGAACTATAGGACTAAGTCTTTTAAAAATTCTTAGCACATATATTAGTCCCATAACACATTGTTGTCATTAATTACCAAAATCATTTTTAAGGGCATAGATGCTTTCAACCTTAGCCCCCCCTTCTCTTACTCTCCCTCGCCATCCTCCTCAACTCCTCGTTCCATTTGCTTCCCCCGAACTCAACTCTAGCCGTTATGTCGTGCTTCGCCCTAGCGCAACCGTCTCTCCGGTAAGCCATGGTCGGCACCATCATGCCCCATGTCACCGCTTCTACCACCTACATCCATTCCTCACCTCCAATTCCCCCTCTCGTGCTCAGGATTCATAGGAATGCATCATCTTCTTCCTCCTCCCGTTCACGGGCGCTGCCTCATCCTCACCGTCCCCGTTGACCCAGTGAGCTTTGTCCAAAATCGCTCGCATCACGTTGTGTCCCCGAACCTTCTCTCGATTTCCCCTCACTTGATTTCACTTCTTGCTCACAAGAAGTCGCCAACGACTTCATCTTCCCCAAATCGGATCAGAATTGTCGACATCATCATCATACTTTCTCTGGTGAGCCCCCTCTTCAATTCCCTCTGTCCAGAGTGTAACACCCCGGCTTGGCAAAAGCTAAGATGTAACCTACACCTACTATCTTTAAATATCACTACAATTTTTTTTCAAAACAACTTCTAACAGCTAGGCTTCATAACCAAACATTTTTAACAACATGGACAACATAAATTTCAGAAAGGAAATAAATTCTAAATTCACAATTATTATAATCCAAACAACACCAACAGCACCATGAATAATTTTCAAATAGTAAAGGGCATCAACTAGCATAGATAAAATCCGTAGGGAGCTATTGGAAACACACGTTAACCAATTATTACAAGTGAAGTTCTAACAGTAATATGTGTTGGACCGAAAAGGCGACTAGAGGGGGGTGAATAGGAGCACGCTCACTTTTTCACAAATAATTGATTCAATAATATTTTACTCCAGTAGCTATGGAAGCTATGAAGATCAGTATATCAGTACAACGGAAGACTAATATTGAAACCAATTTAAACCCCTAAGCAATACGACAAAATCAACAAGGACTAAAGCAATTCAATGCACTGCCAATCAGACCGCTGGCTTAATGGCGGTCGGACCGATTGCCTGCCGGTCTAACCGGTTGCCTTGGGCGGTCTGACCGCCGACCTGAAGAACAGAACACAAACAGCCCGATGACGAAGTTACAAATAGATGAAACTTTTGATCTACAACTCCAAACTTGATAAAATTTGGAACACACCTTCTCTATGATGTCAGGAACCTATTCCAATCGAAGATTTTGATAATTCTTGGAAGAATAGCGATCATTTTCCGTCTGATTGAAGAAGGGTTCAAAATTGGGTCAAAAGGAAAACTTGATCCAAAAACATGCTCGTGGGTGATTGATGATCAAGATGATCCTAGATAGGTTCTCACATGTCACAACAAGCTAGATCACGTGGAGAATTCAATCAAAAACTCGCGAATTAAAGAAAGACTCAAAATCATCAAATATAGAGAAAGAACGCAATAAGACAAGACATGATCAAAACTTTCCTTTGATTGATTGATATGATATTGGCTTACAGTCTCTCCATCAATGGAGGACAATGCTCAATCCAAAAGCACGAAAATCACATCAAACTATCAAGAACCCTAGCCTCCATAAAAGCTCTCCCTAAGAAAATTAGGGTTTACAAAAATAGCAAAAGAGACGAAGCAGAGGTGCAGCCACCTCCCTCCCCAATTTATAGTGGAGGCTTAGACCTTCTAGAAGTTTGACTCAATTGGGCTTCCGTTAAAGCCCAAAACAAACGGGACACATGCGCACATATTTTAATGCGCCGTCTTTAACACCCCTTGACCTAATTAGCTACACCTTGCGCCATCTTGCGCCTCGGATTAGCCAATAGGTCACCCTTGTCCATCTTGCACCACGCTAGAGTACATTGACCTCACCCGGCATCGTCGATCGTTCTGGACCTCAGCTCTCCAAGCCTAGTCCCGATCATCCTAGTCGTTGACCACTAAGCAACATGCACAACAATAGATAAGTAAACCGAATTTGGGAACAAGTTCTTCACAACTTGACCCATGTTAGTCAAAACATGCATCATGCAATATATATACCCTGAAACTCATGACTTTGACCTAACAACCGAATATCGCCGCCACGACGGGCGACGCTCCAAGTGAAAACCAGTCAGACCGCCCCTAGGGTCGGTCTGACCGCCCACCCTGGCCGGTCTGACCGCCACCTATTGGCCGGTCAGACCGCCAGTAATGACTTAGCCGCATTTCCTCTCTGGAAAACAGAAACCTACTGGAATTTTTAATCCAATAGAACTTTTGACTGCAGACTCCAAAAATTATGGGGCCAAGTGCAATAGAATCTCCTCTCTTGCCTACATACTCTATTTTTGTCCCAGCTCAATTCCTCACTTCTGAAGTTGGCCGGTCTGACCGCCGCTATGGTCGGTCGGATCGATCTTGACCGGCTCGATCGCGCCCTAGCCGGTCGGATCACCGAGACCTGAAAGTCCTGAAACTTTACCGAAAACACGTGAAACGATAAACCATTAACGTCATTGCCAATTATCACATCATTCTAAGATCTGGAGCATATCTCCATGATATCCACAATATGGTAAAAGAAGTATTGTTTATATGGTGTGAAGTGCAACAAAGTGAAATTATCCCGTGAACTATTTCCACCTGATGCATGTCGTTCTCAATGCGCACCTAAAACAACAAAAGGTAAGGGTGAGTCCAAGACTCGGCAAGTACAAATAAACGACATACAAAACAGCATATCAATGACAACTCGTTCTCAATATCCAAACAACAAATTCAATTTTTATGAATGCAATGCAACTTATGCACATGTCTGCACTCCACTTTTGCGTATACCGGTATAGCCGAGTGTAACACCCGTCGGTGTTCACTCATGCCCGTATTCTCAAATGCGTGGATCCATTGCTCGTCGCATGCGTATTTATATTCAAGTTATTTAAATCCATGTTTTTAAATTATAGTTATTCCCTATTCCTTTGTATAGCCAAATGTTGCGATGGAAGTAGCCATACTGTGATGCTATAGTTAAAATCTAGTTGGTGCGTTAGTATGAACTAGACACATTGCAAAAGCTTATGCTTAGTTAAAGCTTTAGACAAAAAAATATTCAATTTAGGGAATTTAGCCAAATGATCAACTATGATTTAACATGATACTATGGTATTGTTTTTACTATAGAAATTTTGGAAAATGATTCAACTAGGAAAATAAAGTAAAAGTTTATTTGGACTTAGATGAAATGGATGTTTGGATGGTGCACGTTGATGCACGGGATCGAGTCATTTATATGATCGGGACCCATAGGTTTTATGGAAAGTTATCCAAGTCAATTAAGGAACGATCTTCGAGCCGCATCTTGTTAAGCCCCATCGTACTACCACATGTCCTGAATGGGCAGGACTAGGCTAAATAATTTGTAACATTTCACCGTGGTCATGTCATCTGGTTGTGTGGGTGTCTTTATTACCTACTTTTATGTATTTCCACACAACGCAAGAGGGAACTTAAATCCGACGGGTTTCTATCCAAAGGAAGTGAAACCTTAGCGAGGCGGGACTACTGTGGGATGGCGTATTGTAGAAGTCTTGTGATATTGACTTAGTCACACACCTTCGATAGTGTGTTAGATAGATATTATAAGTTAATTATCTCTTGTGGATAAAGATGTACAACCTCTGCAGAGTGTAAAACTATTTTAATAGCCGTGTCCACGGTCATGGACATGCTCAGCAAAGCCACTCAAAGTTAGAATTTGGTTTGATTTTAAAATAATTTATTAAATGATTTTGGAATAGTCTTATCCAATTGGGAAATTGAGTGGTTTGCCGTGTGATAGGAATGCATCCTTCACCAATTCTTGTATGAAGGTTATCTACTATAAAACTGTCATTTAAAACTTGATTTTAGTTATAGAATAAATTGTTTTAGAACTTAGCATGAATATTTAAATGGAAAACGTCGTTTTATGCAAATTAAGCCATAAAAGCCTTCCTTTGATGAATCCTTGCATGCGTTAAAATCTGTTATTGGGTGTAACTTGCGGAGCACGGTTGGTTGTGCTTACACTTGCTTAATAAATTGTTGAGCAGGAGAAGAGTGCTATGTGGATGATGAGAACTTGGGCAACTAGGATACGCCCCCAGATGATTGCATGTGGCCAATCGTGTGGCCTATCCTACTTCTTTTGCTTTCGCTGTATTTTACTTGTTGGCTTTATGCCCCTTTTGTAACAAACTTTAATTACTATTGATGAATGACGTATTATGGTTATACTACCTACTTTTATTTGACTGTGTACACTAGTTGTTCCTGGACTAGTGTATGAAACACAGAGAATCTAGGATCCTTCGCTCCCAAGCTCGACAATCTACGTTGGGGTGGGGCATTATAAAGGCCTTTTGATGATGTTCTTAGTCTCACGTATATGATAGCGTGTTGACATTATAAGATGATCATCTCTTGTAGGTAAAGTTGTGCGACATCTATAGAGTGAAAACTGCCCAGACAGCTGTGCCCAAGGTCATAGATGATGTGCGAGAACTTGCTTGGTTAGTCTCAACTTTAATAAAATAATTTGTGGGTGGGATGAAATGTCGGGTGGTAGCCCGATGATTTGATTTGCTCTGGTTATAGCCAGTGGAAAGTATGGGTTGTAACGCGAGGAAAACATGGCATTGAGTGGATGCAGTAGCGAGATTGCCAGGTGGATGCGGCCTGGAATTGTCGGGTGGAAGTGGCCTGAGTTGTTAGGTGGTTGCAGCCTAGAATTGTTAGGTGGTTGCAGCCCGGAATTGTCATATCGTTGTAGCCTTGGAATCGTCAGGTGGATGCTGTCCAGGAAAATAATATAGCATGATGTGAATGGGACTATTATCTACCCATGAGTGGATGGGACCTTTGGGAACTGTTCTCCACTGGCAGGTGGATGGAACATTGGGTAGTATTATACAACACTATATTTCATTAAGAAAATTGTTCTAGTCAAAATGCTAGGTCTCAGGACTTGTCTACTAATTAATCTATTTCAATAGTGGCTTTATGCAAATAAAAGAACCTCAAGTCATTCCTTTGATTAGCCCTACATATATTATAACTGCATTATGTGTGTTGGCTCACGGAGTACGGTTGTGTACTCACACTCGCTCAATATTACCATTCAGTAAGTGAAAAAGAAGAAGACTCTGTGGGCACTTAATCGCATCCGACAAGACTAGAATCGAGGAGGTCAAGAACTAGATCGCGAGCCCTAGTCGATTGCCTGTGGATATATCCTGAGGGTCCCCACCTGTTGTGTTTTTATTCTGCTTCCACTGCTTTTCTTTAAAGGCATTTGGCCGACCGGGCGATCTGTAAGTCAAAAGCCGTAATGTATATTTACGCATTGTTTATTATTTTGCAATAGCTTTACATTTGCAAGATATGTGTTTGATATTCAATGATGTAACTGTGTGCACTAGCTACTGATCCAAGGACTAGTGTTGTATACACAGAGGGTTTCGAGTTGCAAATCCGGGTCCCGACACCATCCATGATTTCAGGTGGAATTATTTGGTATGGGAAGGTACTGTGCATCATAATGAAAAATGTTTCTTCATGGTTCATTTATTTTGGGTTTTCTGCAGCATGCACTGATTCTTAAAATACAACATAACGCATGTAATGCTAAATTGAATACTCTCCCTATCAAAGCACCTCCATGCATGTTTATGATATTCAGCTAAACTGAAAAGCAAAGAAGTCAACTGGTTTAAAAGGTTTGTCGACATCACATTGTGTAGTTTAACATATAATGGTCACTTTTTTCATGGAAAGTGGCAAGGAAATTCCCCTGACAAGATCAATATGCACGGATCTGTAATCGCTCATCAGCAAATTACTTTGAAATTCCCTCTTTCTTTACAAACTAAAATTCTAATTAAGAGTACTGCATTTCACTACCGGACATGTTCATCTATGACACAAAAATAAAAGAGCGAACCTTGGAATTTAGAAAAGCAATGGCACAAGTACTTGCCAATACGGGCCCTAAAAAATTTGAGAAAGGGACTATTTTAACTCTGGTAGTATCTTCTTCAGTTATTACATGCTTGAAAAGTTCATAATTCAGTCATCGAGGCCTTCCCCTTTGAACTTACAATTGATTTAGGATTACATTATCATATACAACTACTACTGGGAGTTACTCCAATTGTTTTAATTTGGAACTTATTATTAGCATGCCATAGTTCCGTACACACTTTGAAAGAAACACAACAAAAGAGACATATGATGAATAGAATATGGCCAGATAGTCATTATAACAATTGTAAGAACCAAGAAATAACCTTGTATTGTTGCTTTGAATCACTCCCCATCTATCCTGAACTCTGGCACAAAACCCTTGCAGTACATAATAGAAACTGAAATAGCCTTGTGAACTTGGGTTGCTCCAGCTGAACAAGTGATGATTAGAGAAGGACACCGTTGGCAGTAAAACCAGATCCTGCCACGTACTGACCTCCATCGTCTTTCCATCATTCTCTTCTTTGAAGGATTAGATGATGGCATGATGCACATCAATGGATGAACCTCTCAATCTTTGACTTCCTTGCAGATTACAAAAGAAAATCTAGTCAAGTAAATTGGAGCGACATGGAACTCAATATGAATTGCGGTAATAATAATTTAAAAAAATAGGAAAAACTCTAATCATGCCCAAACTCGTCAATCCCCTGCACAACTAAGCAACAAGAACCTGAGTGAGGCCATTGAAGCATTCTATTGAACATGTGTTGGACAACAAGAACAATAACACCTACTCAAATGAAAATGAGGAAGGACCAGAAGATAGGACTATTGATGGCATTGACATGCCTCGGGTGGTGCTGATGGGGCTGAAGAAGTGGCAATGGGGAGAAGTAGTTCTGAAGAAGTGGCAGTAGGGCGCGCATTTTGTTAAAATAATAAAAAATAACAACACAAGCACACATATATTAGAGTCTGATCGCCTCAGCGTGGCTCCTTGCCTTATTGGTCAGTGCTGGTAGCCTGGTACCGGGGCTGGCGAACACTGGCGGGAATAGGTGGGCGGGCTGTATGGGTAGGTGTGAAAACGGATCGGATACGGACGGATAATGGCTCTGTCATATTTGTTTTCATATTTTTTTCCGGATCCGGATATGAATACGGATACTCCGGATCTGAATACGGATCTGAATAATATCGAATACGAATACGGGCGAATCTGAATTGAAACGAATACGATCGCGGATTATTTTCGGAACATGAAAACCCCTTAAATTGTATGCCAGAAATTAACGAAAACATATAACTAGTTCATTTGATGCAACACATTCATGAATTATTCATATTTTCAGCAACCACGCATAACATTGGCACTAACAAGTTGCATTAACTAGTCCATCATAAACATAACACTTAGTTTACCATATTTAGCTTATAAGTCAGAACTCACAAAGTCACAAGTCATCACACATTCACACTTAGCTTATCACATACATAAAACTTAGTTCACACTAACATTGATGAGGCTAGATAGTTAATCTATACGTAAATGACCGTAACATTCCAAAGTATGTTACCAAAAAATAAAATTAATAAAGTTATTAGTTTATTGGATTTTTTGAGATTTAAAAGAGTTTTCTTGATTAAAAAGAAAAAATAAATGAAATAAAGTCAATTATTTAATTTCCTAGTTTTCAATGTCAAAAAAAAATTATTGAGATTTCTGGGATTTTATTGTATTTAAAGTGAAAATGAAAAAATAATAATTAATTTCTTGAATTTTCTGGATTTTAATAAGGTTGTTCATATTTTTCAGAAATTAAAAATAATTTATGTGCAAAAATAAAAACTAACTTTAACTTGGAATTAATTTTATTAAGTTCAAAATAATTTAAGGAATTTTTGTGATTTTTTCTAGAATTTTTTAACTCTATTTGCTATTTTCTAAAAGGTTATTTGATTTGTTGCATTTTCTGAAATTCGAAAATCAATTAAAATCTTATTTTCCCTTTTGGGCTGAAATCCTCTTCTATTGGGCTGAAATCCGGATATCCGGACTTGTCCTATCCGGATAATCCGTATCCGTATCCGTATCCGCCGGATAGCATGCATACCGTATTCGTTTCCGACAAAAAAATCCGAATCCGTATCCGATCCGAAAATTATCCGAGAAAAATCCGATCCGAGACAATCCGAATCCGTTTTCGTCCGGATCGGTCGGAAACTATCCGATCCGTTTTCATCCCTATGCATGGGGCCACGGTCCTGCAAGAACTAAGAGAAAGGGACAAGACAGCCTCGGTCTTCTATTCTCACAGCCACAACCAACTCGAATAAAAAGGGTAATTAAAGTTGCATTGAGCTCACCGCCTTGCTTTCGGGGTTGTCATGGAGGCTCTTGCCGCTGTCGGAGGCCTCAGCGGCGGTGTCAAGGGATGGGGTGATCGCTGGAGCCGGTGGAGCAGTAGTGGCCCACACAGTCAGTCGTCCACGTAGAGGAAAAGGAGCATACGATGGTGAAGAAGTGCACGATGAAGTCATCCTCGGTAACAGGTGAGGCCGACTACCCCGCGAGGAGCCCAACAGGTATTCAATACGGGTGCGAGAGGCATTTGGGCGGGGGGGTTAGCACTTTTCTTTTAATAGTTAAGATAAGATACATGATAAGTTCGTCTGCATTGTCTGATCTTCACTCGACGGCAAATTGCCCACCAAGTTCTGAGCACAAGAAAAGATCGGTAACATGTTTGGCTTGAAGTTTAGTTCGGTTAGGGCCCAAGCTAGACGCTACTGCACATCTACTGAACAGGGGGATCGGAGATGAGAAATGGAACAGGAAACAGATTACACGCGAGAAGAGCCAAACAGATTACTGATCTGAATTTTATCAGGCAGATGAATTTTGATGCTCGATATAACAGCAAACATGCGCCATGCGTGGGGCAAATTCACAGAATGGATCGTACAAATCATCACAACCGACAGAGGTGACAACAAATCAATCAGCAAGGCACCACCGTTTCATTATCGCTAAACCAAAGCCGCCGCCGCTGCTGCAGCTCGTCCTCGCCCGTCCCCACACTTCAGTACCCCGGCCACATCCCCACCACCCAATCCAATCCACTGCCCACCTGTCCGGTCACTGCGGGTGGGGCCCGATTGTAAGCCTCCAAAGTAAAACACACTGAGACTGGGGCCTCTGCTTTGGAGGCTGGCGGCTTGGGCCCGCGTGTCAGGGCTCGCCGACGCCGTCCCACGCGAGCCCGAGGCGGCCTCCCTCCTGCAGCGCGCGCAGCAGCTGCGCGCCCTTGCGCCGTCCCCGCGCGCTGCACTCCCCCTGCATCGCTGCTACGACGGCCTTGACGACTTCCGGCGGCGGCGGAGAGGACGCCCCGTCCTCGCCTCCCCCGGAGCCGTAGATGGCGGCCAGGACGCCGACGGCGCACTCCCGCCCGCGGCCGGCCATCCCCTCCACGGCCCGCGCCAGCACCGGCGCCGCCAATGGCTCCCTCCGCACTGCCACGGCACCGCCCGCGGCCGTGCACAGCAGCTCCAGCGCTGCCAGCGCGCGCTCCGCCGTGGCCCCGGCCGGCCCCGACGCCGCCACAGCCTCCACGGCCGCGGACGCCGCGCCCAACTCGACCGCCGTCTCTCTGTTCACCTCCTCTAGCAGCACAACAAGCAGAACCTTCGCCGCCAGCCTCGCCGTCGCCGGCTCCCGCACCGCCGCGACCACCCCGGCCACGACCCCCGCCGGCACCGCCCTCGCCGCGGCCTCCATCTCCCTCTCCACTGTCCGCAGCGCCGCCACCACTTCCCCCGCCGCGAACTTCTCCTCCGCGCTCACCAGCGCGTCCCCTGCTCCTCCTCCCCCCGCCGACGCCGACGCCTGCGGTGGGTGATGCACCGGCAGCCTCCACTGCGTGAAACTCTGCGATGCCGAGGACGACGAGGACGAGGAAGACGACGACGGGCCGACATTCCTCTGCACGGCCGCCTGCGGCTGCTGCCTCTGCGGAGGCGGCGGCGTGGCCACGGCCTCCACCACCGGCGACGCGGACGCCTCGGCGCAGGGCGTGGTCGATCCAACCTTGACACCACCCCCCGCCACCACATTGTTGTTGGGAGTGGCGGTGGGGCTGAGTGCCGGATGCGTGCAGGTGCTGAAGATGCCGCAGGAGAAGAGCGCCCGTGGCGACGCCTTGAGCTTCGCCGCGCTGCCCCCGCCCCCACCCGATTGCGCGCGGCTCATTTGGCAACGCAGCTGCGCTCTCGCTCGCGCGAAAGCGTCACGTACGTACTAGGGGTGGAGATGCAGAGGCGGAGGCAGGTGCGGGCGGGTAGGCGCGGTGCGTGAGGCGAGCTATAGTATAAGACCGGCCGGCCGCGGCCGGTTGATATGGAGGTGGTGAGGTGGTGGTGGCCCAACCGAATTGAATGCTCGGGCTGTGCGTACCCGCGCTGTCGGGGAGATTCTGCGCAGCGATGCGAGCTGAGCTGCCGCCGCTGCCGCTGCCGCTTCAGCTGCGCCTGCGCGACGGTGTGGTGTGGTGTGCTTGCTTACTGTTGAGTATGCATCACTCGTATCCCAACCTACTGGGATTTGAAACGTGTTTTATAAGGATACATATCTGTTGGAACCGGCGACAGGGTTAGTGCGAGAGAATAATTACCCCAACCTAATGGGATTTGAAAACGTGTTTTATAAGGATACATATCTGTTGCAACCGGACAGGGTTAGTGCGAGAGAATAGTTACGATAAGTACACAAGAGACATGAATATTTATTTACGGGTTCGGCACCTACGTCTTCAGGAGTCGAATCGCAGCGGCTCTATCAGTACAAAGAGTTTCTTTCTTTTTTATCTGATTAGAGTTACAAGAGGTCAGCGATATATATATATATATATATATATATATATATATATATACACCTCGACTACATGTTTAATTCGGACTCATAGTCCGAACCGTAGGGGATAGTCTCACGTCAATTATAGGAGGAGACAGTGCACGATTTATAAGGGCGGGGTGTACCCACCTATCATGCTAGTCTTTTGATGAGAGATGGCCCAATACCACTTAGTTGTTGCTCTGTAGTTGGGCTTGCGGGTTAGCAGCCAAACGACCTGAGGCCGGGACGCTGGTTTAGCGAGCCAGGGATCGAACGCTGGTTTAGTGGTCCGATGGCGCAGCACAATAATTGGTATCAAAGCTCAGGTATCCCAGATACATCTCAGACTTCACAGTTGCCGGGGAGCACACCCGATGTGTGAGGGGGAGATTTGTTAGGATAGTCCCGCATCGGTTGTGGGGGGACAGGGCACGATTTATAAGGGGTGAGGGTGTACCCACCTATCAAGCTAGTCTTTTGGGAAAGATGGCCCAAGATCCCTTAGTTGCTACTATGTAGTTGGGCTTGCGGGTTAGCGGCCCAACGACCTAGGGTCGGGATGCTGGTTTAGCTAGCCCAAGATCGGATGCTAGTTTAGTGGTCTGATGGCACTGCACAATAATATCTGAATCATATTCCTATTTTCTTTTGAAGGAGAACTAGGGAAGACTATATAAAGCCATGAAGGGTAGTCATGAAGAATGTAAGACACAAACCAACCCATTCAAAGCAAGAGGTGCACAAAAGGATTAGATGTTTGGTTATTCTTTAACACTAGATTTTTGTATAGGGCTAGGATCCAAGAGTCTGAAAAGGTTCGAGAGGGTTGTGAGAGAGCGATAAGCCCTTGTAATCTTTTGAGGTTGTGTTTAAGGAATGTGTGGTCACCTTTGTCAAATCATTCTCTCTCGTCGCTGTTATTTGGTTCCCTCTACGAGATTCATCTACTTCGTTCTTGATAGTGTATGCACTCGTGTGGTATCTCGTAACTCTGATTCGATATGAGGGCTATTGCGCATAAGAAAGTGTATCAAAGTATAACAAGTGGTATCAGAACCAATGCTAGATTAATCTGATTTGCGATAAGGTCGGCAAAATATCAGGTAGCACAAAATCAAGATCGACGTCAATGATGTTGAATCAAGTGGAGAAATTTGACAGCGGAGGAAGTTTCAGCGTATGGCAATGTGTGGTGAAGAACGTCCTTGTCCAGCAGGGGTTAATCAATGCTCTTGAAGGGGGGCAAACCAGAAAAGATATATGTAGAAGAATGGAAGGTGGTAAAGTGGAAGGTTGTCAATACAATGCGTTTATTTCTCTTCAATGGGGTAAAATACTCAGTGATTAAGGTGAAATTCACCGAAGAAATTATAGAGTGGCTTAGAATAATTGTATATGAAAAAGTCACAGACAAACTGATGGGTGCTGAAGTGGCAACTGTACAGGTTGTGCATGGAGGAAGGCACACAGTTTGTTGATCATTTCAATATCTTCAGTAAGCTTATCACATTGGTGACTAGTGTGGATGAGAAAATTGAGGAGAACAACAAGTCGTCATGTTGACACCATCTCTACCACCATCATGGGAGCAATTGGTGATGAATATTCTCGTTGAAAAAAGCACTTTCAACTATAATGAGGTAGTGTCATATCTATTGGAGGCAAAAGTCACATCTATTGAAGAAGTCATCAAACTCTCCATTCTCGGGTGATCAAGCATTGGATGTTGTAGGTGTTGCAAGCAAAAGAAAAATTCACAGGAAGAAGAAGGGCAAGAGCAATGTCACACGTGTATGCTATCTATCTGATGAGGAATGTCATATGATAAATGACTGTCTAAGTTTAAAGCAAGTGAGGGGAGCATGCTCAGTGGCAGCAACCAACGATGATTGAGATGTATAGTCATCAGTCAATCAGGTACTTCTCATAGATGAAAAATTAGATTCAAGCTGTTGCTTTCATATATGTTCAGTGAGGGAGACATTTGACAAAAGGATCTCTATGCCAGACACATATAATTGTTTGCTTAACAGATTGCAAGGAGTATGCAATTACTAAGATGAGAATGGTTACATTGGAGATATATAATGGAGCGCATCGCAGATTGGCAGGAGTTTGGTATATTACTGGCTTAAATAAGAATCTAATATATGTGAGGTCGCTTGAACTCAAAGGTTGTGATGTATCACTTCGAGGTGGAGTCATGCGAGTTACTTGCAAAGAGCGGGTAATCATTAAAAGTATCTAGAGCAACGGAGGATACCGATTAATGGGTAATCATAAGGGAAGAGTAGCCAATGGGAGGTCTGATAAAAAAATCTTGGTCAGGAGAAGAAAACCGTGTCGTCAATGGTAGATACTCGGGTCTCATCTGTAGTATGTGCGGAACTACAAAGACGGTTGCAAAATCTAGCAGATAGAAAGGCGAAGGTATGAGCTGTTGGAAGAAGGAAGACGTGGTGATACCAACCACGCGATATCGACGAGTAAGTGGAGCTCGGAGACAGTACAAACCTATGGTGTGGGGATGTAGAAAGAGGAGGTGTGATTAACCAAACTACACAACGGAGGAGCTCCCAGGTGGAGTTTCCTGGCAGGTTAGCCCAGATACCGACACACACATTACGGTAATGCTCATGAGCCCCTGTTGCAGGGGCACTCCCAGAGGTGGGAGGAAAATGGAAAAACAAAAATAGTGGAGTAGACTTGGAGCGAATTATTGGAGGAGCATGATGACTTCAACAGATAGGAGTCAGTGTGAAAATTGTTGAGTATGGTTAACTCACATTCTAACTTATTAGAACTTGGAGATGTATTATATAAGGATTCCTATCATAATCTTATCAGTATTATGATTTATATTTCCTTTTGGAGTAGAATTATGGACACTATATAAAGCTACGAGGGGTGGTCGTGGATAATATAAGTCACGAATCAACTCATTCAAAGTAAGAGGTACACGAGATGATCAGATTTTTGTATATGGCAGGGTCTGATGGTCCTAAATGTTCAAAACGGTTGCGAGAGAGCGACAATCCATTGTACCCTGTATAAATAATGTGAAGTTGATTTCTTCAAAATCTTTCGATGTGATTATTCCGTTGTTGTTTTTTAGTTCTATATTTATCTACTTCATTTTCGTACCGTATGTGTTTGTATGGTATCTTGAACTCCGATGCGATCCAAGGACCGCTGTCCTGTGCGCATACGAGGGGGAGCCGTCGATGGCGCGTGCGCGTGCGCGTGCGCGGGCGGTAAAAAAGACGGTTGCTTTGCTTGATGTTGGGTGCGCGCGTACGGGCCTCGCGTTTTAACATCATAAAAAGGGTGGGGACTAGTAACTAAGTAGTGGGGTGTGCAGTGGTAAGGTAAGCATGCAGGGTACATTTTACCAGGATCAAGAGGGGACAAACAAAGCGATCAGCAAGGCTGCGAGGGGGTCAGGGTACTATAAAGGAGAAGGATCCCTAAAGCATGTGCGGCTCCGTCCTTGCGACGCAGCTGCAATCCTGCAAATCTGCAATGCTCTCTCTCTCTCTCTCTCTCTCTGATTGGTGCATGACTGTGTCACTGAGGCTGAGCCTACCTGACGCAGACGCAGACGGCAGACGGCAGACGGCAGACGGAGATGTGACAGTGGGAGCGAGCGGGCTAGGGGAGTGGGGGAGTGGGTTCTCGTTTCAAACGCCGCGATAGCGATCCGTGCCTGCGCAGCGCGCGCGTACGCACGGCGCACTGGGCAGCAATAGTCAATTAACTCGTAGTGAGGGGGTGTGTGAGACTGGGAGAGAGGCCATCGGATCGGACGAGCGATCTAGAACGTGCAATCATGCCATTGCTGCCGCCGCTGGCGAGAGCGACTGCGTCTGCATTATTGGGGTGCAGCAGCAGCAGCAGCAGCAGCAGCACTTTGTGTAAGATAAGAGCCAAGGACTGATCGATCCTCCGGTTATGTAGTATAAGCCAATGAACAACAGCTCGTTGAGTAAGACTGCTCATCTTTTGCGCCTACTAATATCAAGGACCGGAGGTGACCGAGTATGGGAAATGGGATGCACGATGTATATATATATATATATCCTTCTAGGGGCATCAGATAAGGTTAACATACAGTCACAGCTCACAACTGTAGTAGTGGTAACTTTGATGTTTGCAAAGTGTAATCCAAGGAGTATGTCTTTCTGGTGAACAGAATAGGTGCATCTCCAACCCTCCAGTGGCCGGCTCCTGCATATGAAATAGGAAATGCGCACATATATATACCATACTGCAGGACCATATCATACATACATAGTTCATCATGGGTTAAGATCGACCGCTCCCTTGTCACACACAGTACATGCATGCCTGAGTGTTCATTCAAAGCCATGGCATGGTGCGTCTACGTATGTGCGACATCCATGCTCCAGCTCTACGCCTTCACACTGCTTTGCTTCAAATGAACGAACTCGAATCGATTGATTTGGAGAACGCTTCGGCTCGTGCGTCCAATGGCTAGCCCACTGCTCATGACTCGACAATGTTAAGACCTATGCGCCGAATGAGTCGAAAAGATCAGCAGTTCAGTTGACCGGTATTCTCCGACTGCAAGCATTCTCCACCCCTCGTACCCTATCCAACCATCTTTATCCTTAATCTTTTTCTTTTTTTTCTCACGCTCATGCTCACTTCCCTGATTTAGCTGGCTTCTCTAATTACTCTGCCACTAAAGTTCAACCAGTGCGGGATGGACGATAGTGGTGAGGCTCCCCAAGTGATGCGGTGTCGGAGCAGAATGTATGACCGTCGCCGCCACGGCCTTCTCCGGGCTCACGACCGGGCACCACCGCATCCTCCTCTGAGTTCCAGGCGGGTGCTACCGCTTCCTCCTCCGAGCTCCGAGGTGGAAGCAACTGCTTGCGCTAGGCAATAACGCCTAGTATCCGCCCGAGCGTGCCGCCGCAGCCATCCAAGGTCGAGACCGGTTCGTGTCATGTGTTTGTTGCAAACGCTTGCTAAATTCATTGCAACAGTTGGTTCAAAATGTTGTATTGAATGTTTTTTTATTGCTGTGATGTTGTTGCACCAAATCTTGTGGCAATAGTTTTTTTGCTGCAATAGTGTTTTTTGATTTATTGTATAAGAGTAAATTTTTGTTTCGATAGGGATGTTTATTTGTTGTACTGAGGAATCCATACTTACTGCATAATTATTGCGTCTTATCGATTTTTGTTGCGTCTGATCGGATGACTAGAATTGACCATTTTAAGTCAGATCCGGTGGTAAAGAAAAAACATGCGATGAGAAGCCTTTCATCCTATATATCCGAGCTCTAATCTTTCCTTTGATGATTCCAAAGAGGTCCTGGCCGGGATCATTCACAAACTACTACTACTTCTACTTCAAGTCCGCAAGATGGAGACCCTGGGCGGCCGCATGCACGGGCGTACCGCATGGATCGGACGGAGCCGTTGGGCGCAATCGCATGCGGGGCGGGGGGGGCCCAGCGCCATGTGACCGGAGGGTGCTCGGCCACTGGGGCTGTCCAACGTCCGTGGCGCCACGCTATGGGTGCGTGACTGGACGTGTGACATCCATCGATGGCATCGCTCTGCATGCATGGTCCCTATCTATGATCTGACGCGCACTGCACCGCAGCACAACGCGCACACAGACGCACATTCGCGCGCAGTCATACACGTACATGCACGCATATATACTCAAAGCCAGGAGATGGCTAGCATGTGAACGGGGCGACGACGACATTTTGTGTTTGTGTTTGTGTTTGTGTTTGTGTTATCCATCGATCCTCTCGATCGATCGATGACCAACCGGCCGGTTTTGAAATCTGATCTGAAGTCGCTTCGCCACTCTTTCGGCCTTGTTGCAAGCTAGCATACATACAAACCGTGCGGGCCATGTATGTATTGTCAAACTCCCAGTGTTCCATGTCGCGCCGGTGCCGGTGCCGGTGCCGGTGCCGATGGTCCCCTCGACCTGGTGATCCGGTCGCCTCCGGCCTCCGTCGTCGGGACCCACCTCATCAATTCCTCCCGAGCTCCGCGTACGTCCGTCCTGATCGAATCATGGAGGCAGCGCGCTAGCTAGCTAGCCGCGCCCAACTCGTCTGGCTCCAACACGCCATCGATCGAGATGGCGCGCGCGTTCGTTCGATCGGTACTGCCCGGTTAAACGATCCAGCAGGACGGACGGACGGCTCGCTCGGGTTAATTCTGACTTGCTGTGGAGTTGCTGCCTTTGTCCGGGGAGGGCCAGGGAATCCCAAGTTTATGCTTAGCTAGACACGAACTGCCTTGGCACAACACAACAGCATGGGTAGTACTAGTAGTTGTTGTATACTAGCACTGTTCCTAATACCGCATATGCACCTTAGATTAAGGTAGCAGCTAGCGCTCGAACATACACTCCGACATAATGTCTGTACATAACTTTTACAACAAAATTAATTAATGTGTGCAACAAAATGCACAAATGATAAATACAATGATAAGAAGAAAAAATTTTGGGTAAAATATCAAATTCTCATCGAAAATGCATGAAACCATCAGTATAGAGCAAATCTGCGCTTTTAAAAACTAGTTTAGATACCCCAAACAAACAAATTACAATGTTACAAAACATTGCAACATATGAAAATAACAGTGGAAGAAATATCTAAAAATAATTATTGCAATATTTTTGAAACAATGATGCAACACTCAAATGGTGAAATGTTTGCATTTGAAAATAACATTATAAACACCCGAAATCTCTCACAATCCTGAAGTCTTAAACCCAACATTTCAAAATTTTGTTGCAACAATCAAAATAAATTGATGAAACATCTCACAATTTTTATTGCAACAACTTGAACAACCTATTGCGACATCTCACATATATGTAGGGTGATAACCTTTTCTTCTTCATCAACCATGACCACAGCGCTCACGGAGTCTGCTCGCCTACGATGGAGCGTGGCTGGCCTAGGTGGCGCTCATGAGCACAAGCGGTAGCATCCTTGAAAAGGGGAGGACATCCACGCAGGGCTCCAACCATGACCGCGAGTGGCGAGAGGAGGGAGGAAGAGGAACAAGCACTACTACATAAAATATCTTCACAGACGGTTCAAAAATATCATCATAGACGGTTTCGTGAGCCGTTTGAGTTTATGAGTTAGTAATGACATAAGGTCATCACAGACAATTTTCAAACCGTCTGTGATGCAAACTATCATAGACGGTCATTAACTCAAAATCGTTTGTGATAGTTGACTATCACAGACGGTTTGTAGATAAAATCGTCTGTGAGAGCTGATGTATCACAAACGGTTTGTAGAAGAAACAGTCTGTGAGAGCTGATGTATCACAAATGGTATGTCCTAAGTAATCGTCTGTGATGTTCTTTTGTATTGCTAAATCTATTTATGTTTATTGGCTAGCCTCAGGAAATGCTAGTCATGCCCTCTAAAACAAGGTGAAACACAACAACTATATGTATACATTCAATTTACATTCATTTCAGAAACAAGCACATCCAATTCACGTTCATTTCAGAAACAAGCACATCCAATTCACAAATTAATTAATTAAAATTAACCATTCATGTACATTTACACATAATGGTACATTAAGTTCAATCTTATCCCAATCAAGTTCAAACTCCATTGTGGAACTTCCCATTTGGATTTATGACCTCAAGATTCAAAAATGACGCAAACTGTCCTCGAATGTTTATGAGCTGATCCTGCTCCAACGCAGTTGTATCGATGCTCGCAACCTATCGCTAGGAAGATTATATTCATGCATATATAAATTGATAAGCATGAAATAATTATTACAAGATTGATAAACTTGAGGATCATTCATCATCGCTCGGATGCTTTGATGGATCCGAGTATTTTGAATGTCGGAGAGAAGACTGAAAACAGAACTCAAAAGGTGTGGAGAGGTTATCCCGTAGGCATAGAAGGCATCCGATGCTTTGATGGATCAGAGTATTTTGAATGGCAGGATGCGGTTGTGCGGATGAAAACCAGCAGCGTCTCCGTCATTTTCGCTCGGATGTCAGGTCGAAACGTTTCCCTTAGATTAAAGGTCGGTAACTCTCCAAACATGTCTTCTCTTACTCTTGCAGACTTGCAGGCAGCTCTGCTTCGAACGCTAGGAGCCATTCATAACTTTGCTCTGCTTAGTCGCTCGTCAGGGAGTTGGACGGATCGGGCCTACACGAGCAGCAGCAGCAGCAGCAGCAGCAGCACAAGCATGCCGGCAACCGAGGCCTGATGAGGAGGAGGGTACCTGGGTACGTACGTGGCACAGCAATGATCTGGAGTTGTTGCGATAGTTGGTAAGCGCATCGCGCCGAGAAAGAAAACCCGACCAGATCTCCCCGAGCTCCAGCCAGGCATATCCCCTTGTCGTCGGTCCAGTGCTTCGGAAGCGAAGATCTTGCCTTGCCTCGTTTTTTTTCCTTTTCCTGAATATTTGTTCTCTCTTATTCTGATCGACTTATGGAGGATCGATGGAGAAGGACGTGTAAGCATGTCATGTTCCAAGTTGACGGCTTTTTTTTTCTTTGGACACAAGATTCTCAGAGATCACAATCTTTGAATCCAGGTAGGCCTATAGACAGTACACTAGTTATTTCAGAATCTGAAGAACATGGAACTATGGAACCATACTATAGGCACCTGGCGTCCAGAAGCATTCAGCAAACTCCACCTGAACATTACGGGAAGCATTCTGCTGAAAGAACTTCCACGCACTATCACTTCGAAATTCGGGAGAGAAAAAAAAACGTCATGGAACAAGAGATAATTTAGAGAATTTTTACGATACATTCTGCTAGTAGTATAAGGTGGTAGTAGAAATCAGATCTGATCGTTGATTTCTTGAGGGTATTTTTGACTTTTCACTTTAAATCTAATCATTTTTCTAAAGGTAGTAACAACATTTTTTCTAAACCTAATCTCTCACACCGCCACTCCGCCATTGTCGAAATTACTCATATTTCATACATTCTCTTTACAGTTTTATCCCTATTGGGATCCTATTTTATATCCTAATAATACTGAATTATTGGATCATAAGGAATGGATGATCCATATTGAATTGAGAATACCATAAAAAAATCATAATTTACTAGTACCATGTACTATTTACCAAATCAGGCAAGCTAACTCCAGCTCCAGCACAGAGAAACCCCCACACACACACACAAAAGCCTAAATGCACAGGAACATGTAGGGACCCGGATTTGCATCCAGAACTCTTTGTATATTTTGAGTTAGTCTCGTGATCGATTGCTAGCCCACATAGTACAGATATCGGCGAATATCATATCCATACATCACATGCATAAACAAGTAACTAATTATTACATGACATGGTGAATAGACCTTAAAGCCAAAGCTTACAGAATGGTTCGACAGACCAAATAGTTCAAAGTAACAGAGTGGCAGCGGAAAAAGCATCATAAGAGTGTGGCATCTATATTTGTCACAGGCAACCGACTGGGGCTAGGACCTAGTTATTGCTATCTTCATCATTCACATAGTCGAATGCATAAAAATATCCATGTCTTCGTCTTTATAGTCTGAATCCACATATTTGAGCAACCATGAATACAAAAGTATTCAACAAGCCCTCACCGCAAATGCAATTATATAGATGCAAGGCTTCTAAGGGAGGGGATGTATGTTTATTTTAGCACAAAGTCAGTTTGCTCAAATACTATAATTATTTTCCAATCCTATGACTTAGCTTGTTTACTTCAAAACCAAAATTTCTTTTGTGTAAGCGATTATTATCTCGACCATATTTACCAAACATGATCACG
This sequence comes from Hsuehochloa calcarea, assembly GCA_036346395.1. Taxonomy (NCBI): domain Eukaryota; kingdom Viridiplantae; phylum Streptophyta; class Magnoliopsida; order Poales; family Poaceae; genus Hsuehochloa; species Hsuehochloa calcarea. The sequence continues at coordinate 11,240,315 of CM070601.1, read as the reverse complement.
TTCCCAATGAGCATGCTTAATCAGCATGTCACAGTTCCACCCAACATGTCTCAATTTCCAGTGGCCATGCTTTAACCAGCATGTCCTGTTCACAATGACCATGCTTTACCAGCACGTCGTAGATCACAACCACCATGTTTACCCAACATGTTTTAGTTCATTATTTAAGTTAATAAAACTAACCAATGATATTTTCTTCACAATGTCCATAACCTGGGGCACGACTATTCGAATAAATTTAAACATTGTGTAGGGGTTGTACAGCTTTACCCACGAGATATGATCAATCTCATAATGTCAGCCATGACACGCTTCCTTAGGCATGCGACGGAGACAGTCATTCCTTGGGAGTGCGACGGAGACGGACATAACAAAATTGTTTCCAATACCCAGACCTGACACTAGACCCACTCTGGTGGGGAAATCCCTTAACACTTGGACAGTGATTGTTACGGAGCACCCCCAGAACGTCCTTAAATTAGGTGCATTTCCAATGAGAGACCCATTGTTAGGGAGTTATGGCCCTTCTCGAATGCATAGTAATCTAGGCGCGGGTTTTCACACTGACGCTAAGTAAAGTAATTGGTCAGGTCTATCTCATACTAGATTTATAGTTGCACAGCTTAGTAGTTTAGAATGAAACACATGATTTGTTCCTTAATTGACTCAAATGAGACAAATCACAAACCCACTACATGCACACTGCACAAATCTCATACTGACCACTCACCCAAGCCTCAACCATTTTTAGAAAATATTTTCCTATTTCCAGTGATAACCCATGTTACCACGCTACGATTCCATTACATTCCAAGTTCTCGTTATGGCAATATTTGTGTCCTATTCATATTCAATTACTAAGCAGTATCTAAACACAACCAATAGTCATATTCATTTAACCACTTAGAGTTTTACTCACGTAATAATTAATCTTAAGGTTACAAGGAATCAAGGTTACCAACATTCAAGGAGGGGAAATAATAATAATCAATCCCTTGGCATAGCTAGATATCAACATTTAACATGGCATTTCATAAATAATAATAAGCATGCAAATAATCATTTAAATTCAAATACTTTGCATTTGAAATATAGGTTCAACATGATTAATAACAAGGACCTGCCTTGCACAAATGTAGATGGGTCTTGATCTTGGCTTGCAGCAGTGACGAGGTCTTCCGCGATATTTCAATATATTTAATGAAAAAACAACAACTTCAAATAAATGCTAATAACAAAAATAAATTCAAATGAACTCTAAAAATTATAATTTTGGTACTGCCGGAATGATCTTGAGTTTATATGAATTTAGAAAAGAAAAAACTAATCATTTGGATTTAAAAAGAGGGGGAACAAGCTTTGTAAAGTTTGACACGAGAGGAAATTATAGAAAATATGAAATCTCTAACATGTAGGTCCCACTGGGACTTTATTTTATTTTTATTAAGGAAAATCTATTGTGACTAATAGGCAGGATCCACCGCACTTTTTAATTTTCTTTTCTCTTTATTTTAAATCGGGAAACCCCGAGACACTGGCCGGTGGGGCCAAGGTCCATTCGACCTAGTCCACTCAACGTTACACGGGGGCTGGGGCCCACGAATCAACAGCTAGGGTCTACGGATTCAGTTCACGCACTGATTTCCTTAGGATTAATTAACTTCTTAACGTCGTCAGGCCCACATGTCATACACGAACTACTAACTAATTAACTAACAGATAAACCAACTTAACCTAATCACTACCACGTGGTGATGCCACGTCGGCATCGTCATCAGGACATAGGAGTGCACAAGGGAAGGCCATTGCCGCTTGGTGGGGAGCTCGTCGCCAGTGGTGTGGGGCATGACAGGCTCTCAGGTTTGGCAAAATGGAATGCGGTGGCTCGAACGAAGCTAACTACTGCGGTGGCGCGGTGGAAGGTGGCCCGAGGCGGTAGCGCGACGGCGAGGTTGGCAGCGGAGCTACTGTGGCCAATGAAAACTACGCAATTAAGCCAAATGATAGTGAACGAGGTGCGGGTTAGCAGCTACGCGCTACGGTGAAGCTAGCCACGGCGACGACGTGCTAAAAGAGGCTCGAGGACAGCACAAGCTACGGCGACCGGCAGTGAGGAAGAAGATGTTCGCAGAGGCGGCACTACGGAAGCTACAAGATAGCATCATCTAGCCTAACTAGTTTGCAGCCAATAGGAACACAGGATGACGCTAAGAGAAGGGGAAGGGGCTTACCGGAGACTGAGCGAGGAAGGAGGGGCTCGACGACGGCATTGTATCGACAGCGAGGACGAAGGGCCTCCGGCTGCTCGGGTGCTCCAACAGGAAGGAGAGCATCAGCCAGAGGGGAACGAGGCGAATCCAAGGGCGTGACTTTCAAGGTCAAAGCTCACTAGAACGGCAAGGAACAGGCGGTAACGGCGAAGACCGAGGCGGATCTGAAGTGTGGTCGTCGGAGTGTTCCCAGCAATTGAGCGGGAGAGAGAGGTGGCGACTGGAGGGGAAAGGCAGAGGATGGTGAGGCGTTCATAGTGACGCACTCGGGGCGGCATTTAAAGGGGAGGAGAAGGCGGCGATGTGGCGATCGTCTCAACAGTCTCTCACTAATGCGCGTGAATTAATGTCGGCGAGCTGACGCAATGACGGGACAAGGTCACAATGCAACAGTGCGCTCGAGGCCTACCGTAACAAAGGCACTTGTATGCCGAGGGTGTTAATGCGAGCAAAGGAAGAGGGGGGAGCGAACGCGTGCGTGCGAGGGAAAGAAGAGAAACAGTGCCCCAGTACCGACAAGTGGGATTGGGGTCACTGTAAGCGGACGAGCACCCCCAGTACTGACAGGTGGGGCATGGGCCGCTGTCAATAAGCAAGCGTGAGCTAGCACGGTGCTGGGCTGCAGCGCGAGCGCACGCATGGACAAGAAAGAGAAGAGACAAGGCTGGTGCCCGAGGGAAAAAGAGAAGGGAGAAGGCTGGCCCGCTTGGGCCGGGGCAACGCAAGGAAGTGGACCGCATAGGAGAAGGGAGAGGATTGGGCCAACAGTAGGTTGCAGTCCGAGGGAAGAGGGAGGGAAAGAATGCTTTGATATTTATTCGAAACTTTTCCAGGATTCAAATTCAAATAGGTTTTAGCAATCAACTTTTCTTATAGATTTTTATTAATTCCATGCAAGGCAAGGATTTTTATTTGACTTTTGAAAAGCAACCAAGTTTTTTGTAAAATCACAAAATGCATCAAAAGTTTTTAAAAAACACAAAATTCAATGAAATTTCAAATGTTCACAAAATTGAGCTGTTACAGAACATCATCTCAATTGGATGAGTGTGCTGATAAATACCAACCGTTCTAGGATAAGAGTTAAGACATCAGAGCTAGAGGAGTGTCAGGCTGAATAATTAGCTTGCTTCCAGACACAAAACAAGATGAAATCATGTGACAAGATTGGTCATTTCTATTGGCTACAATATATAGTGCAACTTCAGTATATATATATAAGAGAACCGATGAAAGTATCATACAGGAAGCAGTAGGCTTGCCTGAACTGATCTTTCTGAGACAAAAGCGACCATCTACAATGACACAAGATAACCTCATCGGCAAAATGGGTGTTTTACAATAGGCCACAGATTTCACTACACACGAAAATAAACTAGCAGCAGAGAGCCAGAGATACTTCAGATAAACCATTGTACCCTTCATCGTCATCTTACAGTTAACTCACAGTGCACACTTCCGTTGTTCAGATGAAGGCCAGGACACCTATTTGTTCTGACCTATCTGTTCTAGTGCTATTGGGGCTGCAGGAAGATTGATTATACTTCAGGCCAAATCAATAATCATAATAAAACTGATGTAAATGTTAACTACATGTTACTGTCAAATGTCAAATGAATACAGGCAATGTTCATTAATATCAGATATCAATGGAGAATGATGTTCCTAGATACCTTAATATTAAGGGGCAAAAACAATTCATTCCAGCGTATCCAGATTTGGTCTTAATTGTTCTAACATATTGGCAATATGGGCTTCTTCAACTTCAGCCAAATCACAAGTGAATTATTGAAATAAACAATGTATAAGACATACAATGGTACGTTAGTTTACATTGGTCAAGATTTATGTTCCACCCAGTCTAACGAATTTATGGTATACAAAGCATAAAAGATAAGTATTTGCTGGGATTTGACATATGGTATGGGACGTAACCCACAAGACTAGTGGTTTAAGTGCAATACAAGTTTTTTTCAAAGATCAACAACAAGGTCAGATTTAAGTCTGTTCAATTCCAGGCACTGCGCGCACTTTTCCCCTGTTTTTGTGCCTTAGCATCACTCCAGCTATTTTATAGGTTACTGAACAGTGATGAATAATTTAAATGTGCAATGCAATTTATTTTGAAATTACCACAACACCAAGCATGGGTACTAGTAATCAGCAACGGTAACATAATATGCAACTCAAGATAAACAAAAGCATGGCAAAGAAGGAAACATCAAATTTTGACTGAAAGGTAATTTGTCTAACAAAGCCTTCTCAAAGATGGTCAAGCACTACAAGATATGCCAGTGTGTGTGTGTGTACATACCCATTCCAGCAGCATCAGAGCCTCTCATGATCCTCAGTTTCCGACAAATAGTGGTAAACAAGCTGCAAATGATGTACAGATAGATATATAGCTAGTGAAGCGTTGAAAAGAATGCATGGTAACTAATTGAAACAATTCATAGGCCATACATTGTGTACAAAACAGACCACAAATTGATAATACAAAACAACATGTAGAGAAAGGAAAGGGGGCAAAGGCAGAACCAGTGGCATAAGATACACTTCTCTGTATAATCTCTTCAAAGGTGACAACCAAAAGTTCGCAATAAATTTTGTCCATAAAATTCATTTGTACTGTACATATATCCTTAGGAAAAATCAACAGGCGTATAGGATGCATCTAATTTTCTCTTCATACAATCTCCTCTAAGCTGATACTCAAGTTCACAGAAGAACTATCCACACATTAGCCAAATGAAAACTCAGATTCAAAAAATGGCAAAACTGCACTTCTCACAGAACGAGAGACTCAAATAGCCATTTTGAGCAAGTGTTGGATGTTGTTTTGGAAAATTTTAGCTGCCTTCAAACCACATGCAGGAGAAGTGTAGGCTACCATATTAAAGTTATGACAACTTCCATCACTCAACTATCAAGATCTGATCTCCTAAGTCCTAACTACAGTTACATCAACAACAAAGGAATATTATTGTCTGAATGGGTAAAGGTATTCTATGCAAGATAAGAATGCCACAAGAAGGGATCATGAAAAACATCACTATGCGGATAATCGGACAAGCCACACAAAGTTAGGAACTCACTCCCAAGGAAGATCACCAACAAGCATCCAGTCAGCATCCTTGTCTTCATATGTAAGGACATACTCTTGGTCCTGAAGGGCGTCAGCCCTAGAACCATCAGTAAACCTGTCTCTTCTTGATGTTTTGTACGAACTGCTTTTACCTGTAATGCCACAAGCTTAACCATAAATGTGCTTCCTTGATATATACATCTATATCGTACAGAACAATGGAAAGCGCTTCTATTGCTCTATTCATGCAAGAACCTAAGTAGGGCTAGATATGATTCTCGTAGAGATAGAAATGCTATTTTCATTGACCAGGAGATCATACTTTGTAAACTTTACAAATCTAGAAAAATCTTATAAAATGGGTGGCATAAGATGTTTCTTTTGCTCCAAGACTTAAGGTATATCTTATTTCTTTTGAGGAAAACTTAAGGGATATTACTATTAATGGCCTTTATTGCCACTTTCCTTTTGTTATGCTGCCATTTAGGGGGAAAACGGACTTTTAGCACCTAACTAGCAAAATTTACTTCAACTCCTTTTCTTATCTGTTGAAAAGGACATTCTAGATAATCCTAGTTAATACTTAGTTGTTGATCCAGATTATGATCAATGACTATACAAAATGGCCTGGCAGTCATAGTTTACGTAGTGCATCCTCCTCCAAGTTTTACCATTCTTTTATCCTGTCGAACTTCACAAATTAGAAAACCTCATTCCTAACTTCACATCTACCGCAGGCAAAAACATTGGCTCATTTTCATCAAAGTAATTGGCATCTAAAAACTACGTGGGGAAGACAGTAAATTGAATATAGTTACAAACTAACAGAGAGAAAAAACAACACTCACCAGTGATGAAGCAGCTAAACATCTTCTCAAGAGCTAGCGAAAGATCCTCATAGCTCGAATAGGTCTTAAGGTCGACCTTCCTAAGGTATGGGGCTCCATCCATGCTGACCTTAACATAGCAGCATCCTGCCTCGCTTCTTCCTTCGTCTTCCCCCTTGGTCTTTGTGGCATTCAAGGCCAACGTATTCTTCCGGTAGCTCCGAACAGGCGGCCACCCAACAACTTGTGCCCTAGTGCATAACACTTACTGTCAGATCAGACATCAACAGATATGCTTTTTAACAAACCATCAACCTCATGAATGTATTGCGTCCAGGCTACTGCACACATTGCATTCTAGATTCGTCTAAAATTCAAACTAGCTCCGAAATTTTCGGTTTTGATGAATGTTGTTCAAAAAAATTCGAATTTGCTTGAATTTTATTCAAATTTGAATTTTTTTAAATTTAAAATCCGAAAATTTGAGTTTTTTTTAAAAAAAAATAAAATCGGCTGAAAATTTACCAAAATTTCCGGTTACCGGCGGTAACCAGTGTTACCGGTACCCTCCGAAAAAAAATTCAGAGAGTACAGGGCTTGGTTACCGGTTAATTCCATATTTTCATGTTAAACAGACCAGTTATGTCTTCTGCAACAGTACTAGTACAGGAGGAAAATTAAGAGAAGCAGCCGCCGGTTAAGTGGCAGTTTCAGCAGGAAATTTGCTTTTTTGCGTTTCATTTAACAAGCAACTACTTCATTTCTATATTTCAGCAGGAAAATTAAGAGAATCATCACTAGTATGGGTCATTACTGCTCCTAGTCTCCTACTGTGATCCAAAACTGACTTAGTACCATCACACCTACAGATTAAACCCTCCCTCTAGCAACTGCTCCTATCTAGCGAGATAATTAAGAGTCTAGAACGCAATTCGCGGAGCTCGAAACCGAACTGAACCCTGCTTACTTGGCAGCTCGCGGAGCTCCGGCAACGGCTTCGCCCATCCCCTTCTTCTCCTCCCTCACGCCCCCGGCAGAGGCGGCAGCGGCAGCAGCATCGAGGTTCGCGCATCGGTCGAGAGAGTCAGCGAACCCGCGCTTGGCGCCGCCCCTGGGAGGAGCACGGCCGAGGGTGAGCGCGGCGTCGACCGCGGCCTCGGCGCTGCCCGGCGACTCGGAGCCCGGGAGCCCGAGGCGTAGCGCGAGTTGCGGCCCCACCTCCCGGGCCGCGGAGGAGGAGAACGAGCAGGAGGATGAGGAGGATGAGGAGGCCGGGGCGGCTGGGGCGGAGCCGAGGCCGATGTAGTCGCGCGCTTCGAGAGGCGGCGGCATTGGAATTCGGAGGCGAGACACAGAGAAGAGGAGAAGCGGGTCTGTCTTTTTGTTCGCTTGGAGAGGAAGGAGGAGAGAGTGGGGAGCGGGTGGTGGTGCCCTTGTCTTGTTAAAGACTGGGATGAGAAGTGGCCGACCGAGAGGACGGCTTTTTATTTTGTTCCCCTTTTTCCGGGCGGGGCAGTTTCCCGGGTGCGTGTAGTGATTTGGGAACTCTATTATGGCTCGAGACCTCCAGGGGGGGGGGGGGACATGGGAAAGGAAAACGTGTGCATCCGCCGTTTGCCTGTGTGGACAGTTTGACCCTGGTCATTAGGAAAGTCAAAAGGTTAATTGGAACGGTGATCACTTGGTTAGCAAATGCTTACGTGTTAAGCATAGGCTCATATAAGTCGCTCGCTCATAGCTATCTAGAAGTACAGATATATTGTATTGTGTGCAAATCTCTGTACAAGTACAGCTGAATTGCACTCAATCGTGGGACTCGATTATTTCATGCTATTCGGGGATATTTTGTATCATAATATTTATACATATATGTATAAGTGTTCGTAAAGATACCTGTAGTACGAAATATGACAGAAGCATAGTATATATATCCTTTATTTTAGGCACTATGATTAGCACAATTATAGCAAATTTGCTCGTTTTAACTAGGACGGTGGTGCAAAATAAAATTCTAAAAACTCGTTGCTGCTGCCAATTTGATATAGGCTTAGCCAAGAGATGCGGGCGACATCGGAAGTACGTGTGATTAACTATAAATGCTTGAAAATGTATGGAAATCCCAGCCCATCCGGCCGATATTTTGGGCCTGTTTTTTTTAAGCGACAGGATCTTCAAGAGGATTCCCTTTTTGGTTTTATAATTCAGAATTTCAGACAGCTACTGTACCACTCTTCTCCTACCCACGTGAGAGCCGCACCTATCAAACTGGCATTGGACCCACGAAAGAATTGGTCCCACATGTACATACCCACGAAAATTTTCTTGCTTCTCTTTATTGTTTTTTTATAAAAATAGTTAAAAATATTTTTTATATAGCTTACTAAAAAAAATAAGAAACTCACTGTAGATCAAACCTGCCCGACCTAGACTGATTTCTTAACACTACTAACCAAAAAGTATGGTCTCTTGTTAGCGGTAGTGGTGGGGGTGTAAGTACTGGTGTCGTGAGAAACGAAGTGGATAAAGTGATGGCCACGGTGTTGGGGGAGGAACAGCAAAGAACCGACACGGGGGCGCGAGTCCACCCGACAGCGCCGCAGAGACATCGCTCTCCTCTCCCCCGCTCCGTCCCGACCCGACGACTCCCCGTCCAAACCCACCACCCTCCCGTGCCGGGCTGCCGTGTTCCTCGGTTCCACCACTTCACACGTAGTAATAAGTCCACCACACCACCCGCGCAGCCGCGCCGCGCGGCTGATGACTCGCGCGCAGTCGCGCTCGCTAGTGGGGAAGGCACCGCCCTGCTTCCGCGAGCCGTGTCGCGCCGGTCTTGTGCCATGCCGGTTGCCATCCCGTTTCGGTTTACTTTCGCGTCGCGCGCGCTCGATCCCGTCCCGGAGCGGCCGCGCGCACGGCAGAGGCCAAGGGAAGATGCGCACGGCACGGCAACGGCAACGGCGACGGCGAGCGTGCCGCGTAGTACTAGTTGGTCGTATCGCAGATTCGTAGGCGTGCCAGTTTTAGGTGTATTGACCCGGATTCCACGGCGATTAATGCCGTTTCTGCTGCACACCGCGTAGCGTACCTTGGTGGTTGGTGCTCCAACCGAGTGGCCAACGCTACGGCTTCCACGGGCTTTTGCATTCTTTGCTCTTTTTTTACTTTTACACCGTTCCATTCTATCCGATTCCTCCAGCGTTTGTTCAACTGTGCGATCCCACCGAAGAGTAGTACACGTACAAGTTGTAACACAATATCCAGATCAACAACGCATTGGTGGATCTGAATTGATGACACTGCCGCTGATCCCTCTTGTGCATTTGGCGCGCGCGACAATGCCTGCGCAGGCATGCATGCAGCGGCAGGCGGCGGCAGCAGCGGCTGCAACCTGCAACTGCAAGCACCTATACGACCACTACAAGCAGCAAGTATTTACTAGCCTCTGCTCCCCTCCCATGCGTGCATCATCACCGCTCACCTCTCCGCCCATCATGCCACGGGTGCTCGAGAGCACCGCATTTATTTCTTCCTCTACCTCCTCCACTACGTGCATGCTCACTGATCGCTGCAACCGAGAGGGTAATTGTCCATCAGAACAGTAAAGTTGCCGTCTATGTCAACACCATGCTACTGGAGACGCCATGCTTGGGGCTGCATCAGGCGGTGCCGGTCGGGCATGGCCATCTCGTCGTGCCATGCCGGTAGAGCTAAAATGTTAGAACCTAAAATAGCACGTATTGAGCTAATCTAGACATCATTTCACTGGGTAGAGTGTCAACAATGAAATGAAAAAGGGGAAATATATTCGGGATTTTATTATGTGAAACTGAATGTAAACTATATGTAAACTAGAACACCCCATATTGTTGCAACCATTTGTCAGATAATTTGAACTATCGAACATAAGAGTATATGTACTGTTATAAATCGCTAATAGTAGTAACAGGGTAAAAATCAAACCTTGTATACACGAAACTGCTACTGCCCATCTTTGTCCTGAATCGTTATGACTATCTTTTCTCTCACTTTCTCAACTTCTGGTTCAGATGGCTCATCCAGAACTATATGTTCAGGTGGTTTCTTAGCCTCAAGGTCTTTTTTAGCAGTTTCAACCAACTTTTCCAGTATATCTTGAGCTGATTCACCTAATTTTGCCAAGTCTTGCTTCTTTAATCTGCAGATGACATATGCAAAACTTGGATGATCGTTAGCCAGTAACATGTCTAGTCTAGATACTGCTAATAAGAAATAACAAAACAAGCAAAGCACTGCCAAATCCATACTTGGCTGGCGGCATCACAACAATAATAACTAGTATGAAACATAGTAATTTGAATGCTCAATAACTCTTACATTTTGCATTTCGACTTTGCATTTGCATTTGCATTATAAGGATTCAGGAGGAGCCATCTTGATTTCTAGTTTCTACGTTGCTTCTGCAGATTGTAGTTCTTCTAGGCTCTGGGCTCTACCCAATGGCCACCCGCGCGACGCCACGGCACGCCCTCATGGCTCCGGCCTCTAGCTCAATCGTCAGGCTCAGGCCTCAACACCTTACTAACGCAGCGACGCCGTCGTCCACCATCCCCCCGCACGCCCCTCCGCACTGCCCGACGCCTGCGCCCAGCGTTGGCGCGCCCCTCTGAGGCTCTCAACCGAGCCGACGACCGACGCCACGCCAACTGGCCAAGCCACCAAGCGCCCACACCGTGACGCCGCTATGTCGGCCCGTCGCGTGCCACCTTCACCTTTCTGGTCTGCCGCCTGCCACTGCGTCGCTCGCCCGCACGTCACCTAGGGTTGTGTTAGGACCCAGGATTTACATCACTAAATTCTCTGTGCATTTCTGAACTAGTTCCATGATCAGTGGTTAGCTCACACAGTAAACAAATATGATAACATTCATAATACGCAAAACTTTATTAATAGTCAGAGTTTAATTACCAGAAAGACTTACAAGCCAACAAATAAGAACACAACAAAAGATAAATAAACAGTAGTAGAGTCTAACTAATCTGCCACAGACAATCGACTAGGGTAATGACCTAGTCGGAAGGAGGTTCGACTACAGGTTGTCGGTAGGAAGTTTTTGCTGGATTACGGGTAAGCACTACGATAGCACAAAACAAAAATTTACTACGCAACCAAGGAACCTCCGCAAGTAATAGATCACGAGATTACCGCTAGACGCGCCGACTCAAAGCGGAAGTAGAGTCGATGTAGCGAATAGATGCGGTCGTAGTCGTACTCGCCGCGCGACTACTCCTTCGAGTAGTCGTACTCGCTTCGCGTCTGCTCCTCTGAGTAGTCGAACTCGCCTCGCAACTTCTTCTTCTGCTCCGGTGATCGTCACGAGTTGCGGATCGTCCTAGTGCTGATGCTTCACAACAGCGCCTCTGAGGTATCCACACATACAGGGTAGGAACAAAAGCGCTGGTGTGCTAGCACCGGTAACGTGGTTGAGGATGGCGTGGCTATTAGGGTTTCGGGAGTTCTTTCAAAACCGTGCTTAACCCTATGCCACCGCTTCTCTTTATATAGGCATCCATGATGGGTCTCTTACTCGAGGCCCATTAGGAACTTATATCCTATACGAATTCGGATCACCATCCAAATAAAATCCCCAGCCCCTTAAGTGTGCGACTCTACAGGTTCTTGTGCGACTGGTTGTGACTCGGAAACTCTTTTCCGACCACTAGTCGTCAGCGGCACCTAGCAGCACGTAACGATTCCAAAGTACACAAAGAATATATCGGATGAACCTTAACGTAATATGATCTATGATCAGGTCCTCATCACTTACGACCAGTTCGTATCTTTATACGACCAGTCTGTGATTACGTTCGACCGGTCTACGACCAGATCGCATCTCCATACGGCCAGTCCGTAACCGATCGAACTAAGTGACCTACTCATGCATTCTCCCTTTGCCTCACGATGTCTGGTTGAACTCCAGGTGAGATATGGTGTCATCCATGGACTGTTCAATACTTTCTTGATCGAGTGTCGGATAACTTCATATGGTCGACACTTCAACCACTAGTGGCATGGCCATGCACTTTCTTTATCCGATCACCACGAGGGGCCCAGAGACATCTCTCCTGTTATGCAAGGATGGGCAAATTCCATCTCGACCAGTCATATCCCTCCGCATGTTTCATAGCATACCCGAAAGTTACCTTTATAACTACCCAGTTACGGAGTAGCGTTTGGTAACCCCTAAGAGTGCTATTACACATGTAGGGAACCATGTTGTTCTCAGGTCTAAGAATTATACATCATCATTACTTGAGACCAACTAATGACACATAGATTCATAACAATCTCAATAGTATCTCAATGATGGGTCTATCCAGCTCCATGTTCTCTAACATGTGCTCACATTACTGATTCGATATCTCTATATCTATGACCGGTGAAACATGGCCATCAATCAATATATGTGCTGGTCGTAGAGTCACGGTTGTTCCGACCAGTGACATTCGACCAGGGATACATTTAGAATGATATCATATAAGTTAATGAGTTTCACCAACAAGTCACGTACTCATTGATCTATAACTGATGATTCATTCAAGGAACAAGATAACATATTATCCAATATCATGAATATAAGAAAATACAATCATCTTTAGGATTGCCTCTAGGGCATATTTCCAACAGTTTTGACTACAGGTAGTCGAAAGGAGGTTTCGACTACAGGTGACCGGAAGGAGGTTTCGACTACCCATCGAAGGAGGTTTCGACTACCGGGTCGAAGGAAGTCGCAAGTGGCTGAAGGTGGTCGCGTCACCGGGGGAGGTTCGGCGGCGGCGACGGTGTGCAAAACAGTGTCGGGCTCAAGGAAGCAATGGTGCTCTGGCGAAGGGGGCGTCAGCGAAGCTCGGGCATGGCGAGTGTGGAAGGAGGAGAGGAGGCGGCTGGAGGGAGGGAGGTAGTCGGCGACGTGTGGGGAGGGAGTGAGGTGGGGTGGCAGTGTGGGGGAGAGAGCTAGACTAGAGAGGGAGGGAGGCGTCTGGAGGGAGAGGGACTGAGGGAGGGAGGCGACACATGGGGAGGGAAAGGGGCTGAGGGATTGCATATTGGGAATTTGGAGCCGAGAGGGGGGTTGGGGTTGGGCCAGGCCGGGGGGAGGAATTGGCCGACTGAGCCTCTTTTGTGCCGGGCCAACCAAAGCACGGTCCAACTGACTGTGTCGTGCCATGCCGCCTGACAGGCCGCATTCTTAGGCCCGCCCTGGGCCGGCTGTTTGTGTCGTGCTCAAACCGTATCATGCCAACCAGGCCTCGGGCCAGTTCAGAAAAGCACGACCCAACTCCCAGTTCTAATGCTACCCGGTGCATGCATTTTTTTTTTATAAACTTTACTTTATGACAATGCCAAATATTTTTGCTCGTCCAACCGGCAAATCTCCGAGTCTTCAATCCCCGGGCATCAGTCAAATCATCCTGGCTTTTTTTAAATAGTGCTTCATTTTCAAATAGACATGTTCAAACGCTGGGTTGGGGCGGGCTTGAAAAGCTCGGTTGCAAACGGGAAAGCCCGGGCCTAACCCGGCTCGATCCGAAAATTTATTTTTTAATTTAAATACATCATTTTAATATTTTTCAGAATAAAAGGGTATTATTTAATTAATTTCCAGGATTAAAAAAACATATTTTCATTTTTTATTATGTTTATTCTGGATTTCGGGCCAAACCGGGCTTCTTTCGGGCCAGAATTCCAATCCCAAGCTCAGACCGGATAGTGTCCAGCTCGGGTCGGGCTGGCGGGCCGGGTCGCCCATGGACAGATCTATTTTCAAGTACTACATTATTAAGTCACTAGACAGTCCTTGCATCAACTCTGAATGATTCATTCACGTCGATAAATCATTGACGTCTCTACTCTTGTAGCAATAACAGTTTAGTAGAGGTTTTACTTCAACTTAATTATATGATGATTTGGCCACAGTGGGGGTCGGTTTTTCAGGTGAAAACCCGATTGATCTCCATTCCCGAAATCCTGCTCCTTCTGCCGGCAACTGAGACGAGCCCGTGCAGCGGCAGTCATGATGTGCCTCTCCATATTCCTTTCCAACGCCACTGCCTGGCCTCGGTTGGCCACTGGACGAGACACTCCAAGCAAAGGCAAGCCGAGTTGTTCGCTTGGGCGACGACAACTAGGAGAGCCATGCCAGCTTTGCTCGTGTATGACCACAGCAATCGATGTCTCCCTCCCTCCCGTGCCGTGCCGTGCCCATGCATTACGCTGCAGTTACTTGCGTGCGTGGCAGGCAGGCAGTGTGGGGATCGGAGTCTGGCAGTGGTGTGCACAGTGAGCGGCCTCAAGCCAACCTGCCGTGTCCTGATCGACCCTGAAAGCTATGCGTCGATCCCATCTAGTACTTCTTTGTCAGAACTGTAAAAATAGCCCACCAACAAACGAGACGAGCTCGAGCCTCCTTTGAAGCCCGTGAGCTCTGACGAGGCTTAGAGTTTATGTAGATCCTATGTAAGTTTTCGTAGCTAGTCTTGCCCCCAGAATGCATCCCTCTGCCAAATTTTCAATTTGCCCAAGGAAGCAATTGCCCATCACCCAAGGCCGCAATCCCCAACCCTAGTACTCAAAACACTCAACCCTAGTCTGCCTCCTGTACTCAACTCCTTATTTCCTGCAAATCCTCGCATCTCATCTATCTCACGCACCAGAAAGCACCATTGCCCCTACGGTCCTCCCCATCCGGCAAGCTCCTCTCCTCCCTCGATAGCTGCACCCTGACACGGCGACCCGTCTCCTCCATCGACGGCAAGCCTCTTATCTACGTTTAATATCAATTCTGAAATGAATGCTACGTGACTCTTTAATCGAGACTATGTAAGATAAAATATAAGGTTTTTTTTTGGATAGATTCGGACATTCTCTTGAGAGAATAACAACTATACTCCTGTATTTTTATATTAACCATGTTTATAACCACAAAGAAGTCACTGAAGGTTAAGGCTAATGACTCATATCTTGTTCTTCGGTTGTTCTTGTCTCTTCTCTGTCCACTGGCAGCTATCCCATGCTAGGAGGCGCCTCAACGGTTGATAAAATATGTATATATTTATGGCAGTTATTGTCAGAGGGATAAACTCCCTACATTCACCTTGCTGTTATGCCGTAGACAAAGGTTGATACGTACAATTACGTTGGAGGATAATGACATGTGCTTAACTGCTGCATATAATTAAACACGGCGCATAAGGTCCCTAGTCGATTGGGTCCACATGCCTATGACCTTTATCAAACCATAGGGTGGTCGTGATTAACTCAGTCATAGTAAAACTTACCGCCATAAGGTGAACGTAGTAAAGCTTACAATTAGAAGGTGGTAGTAGAAGATCTTACGACTAGATTATAGTCATATAATAGCTTACGACCATATATGGTAGTGGTAATAAAGCTTACAATCACTAAGTAACTATACTCTTCTCTTATTATTAATGATAAGGGTACCTCTAAAGTTTGTGTAAATATACTATTATCTATAACAGATATTACAGATAAATAATTTAATTAATTAAGAATTATTAGATACTTCTCACCTCCACACTATAACTTCGTTTCTTGCCGTTGTTTATTTCTCTGAATGTACAGGAATCAGAATGTACCCTTTCTTTTGTTTCGTGTGGTTTTGAGGCCGATGATGTACATGTAGTTTCACTCTTTGATTTGGGGCAATCTGAACCCAGGATATTGATGTGTTTGAATGTTGTACTGAAGTCTTTGATTTGCTCGATTTTATCTAAAGAGCCATTTACTCGAGCCGAGCTCAAACCTATTTGAGCTTTCGCTGAGCCGAGCTTGAGCCCATCTCCAAGCTCGACGGCCAACCCAGGCTCGCTCAAGCTCGACTCAAGTTCGTATCAAGCTCGAGCCTCTGAAACGCAGGAACGATCTAACATTCTAACTAGAAAGTCATTCAAAACTGCCTACTTGGCTCGCTCGAGCTCGGCTGGTTTGCAGCCCTACTTCTGATCTTTTGGTTCGGCTAGACATAGGACATGTGTAATATGAAGCATTCTTGCTTTTCCTTTTGATTAATCAAGGTCATCTTTGGCGAGCTTCGACTTCACAATTTTAAGTCATGAAAAAGCTTAAACTCTTCAAACGTGGTATTATTGGCTTCTTATGTTCCTCAGAGAAGTTGGAAGACTCCTCCGTATTGCGAAGCTGGTGCCCTCACCAAAATCTCGAGGAAGTTAAATTCTTAGACTAACTAATTATAAGTAGTAAAAATATGTTCTACTTTTTTTTTGGAGAGGGAAATATATGTTCTACTAGTAATACACACCTCAGCTTCACACCATCTTCTTTAAAAAAATCCTGGATGATATGTAAGTGTACCTAGATTGAGGAAATATACCAGCACTGGACCGCTGGAGTAAACGAGATTGTCCTATAGCTTGGGCCCAAATTTATCTGGCCAGATAGATGGTCTAGATCGATCTAATTCAACCAAAACGGAACCCATCGAAGAATTTAAGGCGGGAGAAGGCCACTTCGAGGCTGGCCCATATTCCCCCACACTGGCGTCGCCTGGTGAATGGTACAATCATGCTCGACCTGCCTTGGGTTGGTGGCACCGAACTAGGTAATCTCATGTTTGCACAACATTTTGCTCTTCTGCTTTGCCATGTGCAGATGTGGTTAGGCTAGTTGACCAACTAGGAACAGGGCCATCAATCTTGCAGATCGACTTATACTAAAGGGGAACTTATGAACAACAAACTTCTAAAAACACAAGGTACCACATTGCATCTCATATCTCTCTCTCTCCAAATCAAAAGTATCAATGCAATTCAAATGCAAACAAAGGTAGTAGGACAAATGGGTGGTGCAAAGTGTCTAAAATCAGGTTCTTTTCATAGCGTAGTGGCTGAAAGTCACATCAGCTAATGGGATTAGTTAGAGATTTGAGCTTTCACTGGGTGTTAATTAAAGCCAACAACGCCACCTTTGGTGGACCTGTGGAAGCCGATATTACTATATTTAATAGCCGGTGGAAAGGGCCTCCTCTCCTCTCGTAGGGGCCATATCGCCGGAAATACATGCACCATCAGATCGCGTCCAGTTGGTTTCGGGCCGTTTGATCGGATCGGGCGCCGGCAAGAAAGGGGTCGAAGTCTTATCCCAACGAGCTTCGCGCGTTCCCACTTGGTGCTCGCATGTTCGTTTCCCCAACCCCACGTTGGCAGCGGCGCCATCTTCTCTGCCTCCTCTCTCCCGGTCGCCTCCGCTCGCCTTGACTTGCGCCGCCTCGCCTTCGGCCTGCCTCTCAGCCTCTTTCCCACACCCCTCCGACAGCCTCACCATGCCTTGCCTCTTCCTCCCCCGCTGCCCCCTCGATTTCCCTCCCCAGCAGCCGCCGCCGCCCCTCCCTTCTTCCTCCCCCGCCGCCCCCTCGGTCTCCCTCCCCAGCCGCCTCGGCACCTCCCTCTTACTCCCCCGTCGCCCTCTCGGTCTCCCTTCCTAGCCGCCGCCTTCCCTCCCTCCCTCCCTTCCATCCCCTCACCTCTTTGCCAACGCCGTTGGTCCCTCGCTCTTACTCCTCCGTCGCTCCCCTCGATCTCCCTCCCCAGCTGCCGCCCCCTCCCTCTTCCTCCGCCACCGCCCTCTCGGTCTCCCTCCCTAGCCGCCGCCTCAGCCTCCCCCCCTCCCATCCCCTTGCCTCTCCGCCAGCGCCATCATGTGTATTCCACTTATACCGGTATACATCCTGATAGATTTTAGTGTTCCACAAGAGCGTAATTTTCAGGGTCTAAATTCTTTACCGGGTCTAAATTCTTTACCGGGACAGTATTTAGTTGCAGCTTCATTGTCAGCATCCAAATGCTGTACTAGGATGGTATTTAATTGCAGCATTCAGATGGAAGTGCTTGATCTTTCTTCTTCATTTGTTTTGCTTTCTGTCGTGTCCTTTCCATTATGCTGTTATTTTTTTGTTCGAAAGACAACGTTATGTTGTGACTGCTATCTTCGGTTTATCTATCCTTTTTAATTTAGGTTTCTGAGAGTGGTGGGAAGAGAGAGCATCGAGGTTGCGGTGACGACACAAATGGATGGTCTTCGTCAACTCGAGGAGGATGAAATTGATGAATATGTTGCTGAGATTGAGGCAGAGAAGGCTGCAGCTGAGGCTGAGAAGAAGGGTGCCCCGGAGGACACCTAATTCTTGGTTGTGCTATGCCTTCATTCCATCGACACTTCTAGAGCGGCAGCTGTTACGTCACATAAACACTATTTTAACTGCTTTAGAGGAATGCTAGATTGTTCGGTGAAAGTGGATGCTCGTATGCTTACTGCACATCTAGATCCCATGGACTCAAATGCTTTGTGATGTGCTTTTCTATATACCTTCTTTTGAACTCAGGCTTCATAAGCTGCGAACGGAGGTTCCTGTGAATGCAGGCTTCAGAAGTCGTTGAGGCCATAGTGGGTGTAAGTACTGTTGTGTCACCGAGTAGTTCTTATGAATGATGATACTTTCTTGCACATTTTTTTTTACTAAGCAACGCCACCGCACACCTTAAAGATTAAGAAAATGGGATTGATTAACAAAGAAAGAACTTGGTGTAGTGCATAAATTGGTCTTTCGGAGCAAGATTATTCAGCCACGCCATATCCAACACAAAATCAGCTTCCTGGCTTACAGTCCAATGGCAACGAGTTCATCTGAGGACGGTGTCCCACAGGATACAGGGATAGATCGTTCGCTATTTAATTGAATGATGTCTTTGATGCCTTTTAATTACTCGTATGATTTATACACTTGAGATATTATTAGACAAGTACAGAGCATGCACATCTCCATCCTTAAAATCTTCAATCGATGAAACTGCACTGTATTCGACTATTCAGTTATGTACACTCAAGAACTACTGGTTAAATAGATGTTCGGCAGTACCGTAGTCCACATACATAGTGCCCACGTACCTAGATTCTTCCTACTTCCTAATGCCAATAATGTGGTTCCTTTCTTAATTATCTAGGATACAGTGGAGGTGATCAAATGAAGGTTAGTGTCAGCTACCCTGCTTGATTGCTCCCAAGAAGAATAATTTAATGACGTAAATGCTTTTTTAGAGGACACAGCCATCCTATTTTGACTTTGACGCTATGACAAATATCATCTCACTAAAAGATTAGCTAGAAACAAAATGATTGGTTACAACATTGCCTAAAGAATAAATAGGATTAGTTACATGGAGAAACAAGAGAGCACGCGGGGCAAGTTTGTCGGTCGCTCCACGCGATCATAAAAGCCACCATTTTATTACATACGCCTACTAAAGCGCGCTCTAATGGAAACACGCACCCACGTCACTGCTAACCGGGGCCCACACGTTCGTGCCGCTGGATATGCTGGCACTACGGAGCGGACGGCTGCGATACGCCCTGATCCGAACATGCGAACCGACGTGGCAGCCACTTCAACGACTCGCCGGCCAGGCCCCGCTGCTAGTCTTCGACCACGCGTCATTGACAGCCTACCCTGTAGCGAATTACTGACCGTATGATCGACACTCTGGTGGCTCCGATGGGCGCCACGTCGGAACCCGGAGGAGGGTGGCGCGTCCCGCGTGGGTCCTCCCACCGCTCCTCCCAAGTCCTACCGCTGGGTTAAAGCTGGAGACCATTTTTGAGGTAGCACCCTGTGTATTATGTGATTTGTGTTTATAGGCTTGGAAATTGTTAAAGAAAGACTTTTTTGGGGGTTATTTCTTAGATTGCACTTAAAAGGAACATTGGCGGACACGAGTTTGGATTGTCTTTTCAGATCATCGCGTAGTTAACCGTGTACCGCATGAATTAATTAGTGATCACCGTCTAGAGAAGTGATGTTGGTATTTCACTACTTTCACCGTCTAGGAGCGTTCGTTATAGACAATTCCAAATAGCGTATCAAGATGAAGTCATAAAGAATTGGCCGTACTAGTGTTTTGAACCTGCAATACTGGGGTGTAGAAAAGATGACACCAAATTGCCATGATATTGACCGGTTTTGAAAGTAAATTTTGACATGAAGTGACGAAGATGTCAAGATGACATGAGTATAAGACTACAAATAAAATATTTGTATATTGTATAGCTATGGAAAATGATAACAAATGTTTCAATGATTTAGAAAGCAATAATAATAGAAATCACTAAAGTTCGAATTGGTTCCGGCCAAATAACAAAACACGATATTTCATCTACACTGTTCCCTCCCCCAACTTTGACCTTTTGGAACAATTTAATATCAACTAATTTTCCGATGATACTAAAACATTTCAAATGGAATCTTTCGGTAATCAGCTACAAATTGGTTCCATTTGACACCCCATCACACACAACAAATTCTTATGATGGTATTGCTCTACAATAGAAAAAAATCAGCTCCAATACGTCATAATCTAAAACTTACACTTCCATATTTGAATTCTAGTATTCACAAAATAATCATCTAAATTCCTCAAAATGCCTCTATTTTCAAGTCAAATTTGCTAATTTTCAGTTGACTGAAATTTTCTTATCCATTAGCCACCTATAGTTGCACAGTACTAATCTTAAAATTACAGTACCAAGTGATGTGCAATTTTAGCACAACTCTATTGTAACTTTTAGTTCTATTTATTTTTGTTCTTTTTCTATTTATTTTTCTATTTTTTTGTATTTGTGAGGTTCACCTAGTTTTACTTTTTGTCTAGTTTAGAATTTTTTTTTTCATGCTGTTAGATAAAAATTTAAAGGTGGAAATAAACAACCTAAAAATAACAAATTTCCAAATAATTTACGCATAGACAGTCCCTTTTCAAGTATAACAATGCAGTGTACCAAGCCCCACAGTTTTAGAAATATTGCTAACAATGATACCGTCCGGAAAACCGCGTGAAGCGAGGGGCCTAAGTGCAACTGGGGATGCGACCTCCGACGGCGACTGGGCCGCCATTTGTTTACTTGCTCCTCCCTCCGCTTCCTTTTTTCTCTATCCGTCCGTCCATCACCTCACCAACTCCTCCTGTCTCGATTTGCAGGGAGTGGAAGAGAGAGAAGGGGAGCTAGACAAGCTGAAGCCAAGGGCAGCAGAGCAGGGAGAAAGGAGAGGGAGAGACGTGGGTGGGGCGCCTCGAGGAGCCAGCCGACAACTGTACGCCGATCCATCTGGCGTTCAGATCCCAATTCGGAGGTACTCCATTCATTCCCCCTGTTCTGCATTCTTTTGGGTTTTACATTGGAATTTTTTGAGTGAATTCGGGGGTGTTACTGGTGTTGTTGTGCTCTGCCTCGGATCAAAGGTTCCAGTTTTTCGTTATGTATCTTTTTTTGTCTTAAAAATCTTTTCGCTGTGCGACGGAATCCGGTTAGGGCCTTTTGGATCAAAAATTGAATCTTTGGGCGGTGATCTTGTTGTTTAGAATCCGAAGTAGCTGGTTGATCCAATTGCTTGTCATGGAAAAAATGACTCCTTTTGTGATCTTTGCGGTGATTTGGGCAGTGGCAGCTTGCGGATTGTATTGCAGTGGCAGAAGATGTTCTAATTTGACATGTTATATGGATGAGCCTAAAGGATTTGATCTTGAGCTGAGCTGAGGTAATTCTTGCGGTTGCTTGTTTTGCAGGTACAATTCTGCTCCATATATCCACATGAGTAAAAGGGATAGGAAGAGAAGAAATTTTGGACTAAAAAGCTCGCGCTTTTGAGCAATTTAGGAGGGATACATGCATAGCAAGACCTTGATCTTGGAATGGTGTCCAGTCGAAGGAACACCGCGGCAATCCAGCGGGAGGGGTCGGTTAAGGACTGGTCCGAGTTTGTCGACCCCTCACCGTCTCCTAAACTGCTATATTCGCAGTCCTATGTCGCGATGAGGGGGCTGATGGCTTCGTTAGTCTCTCTGGACTTTGCCCTGTTGTCAAGCAGGCTCAAATCTGCATGGGCGGCTATATTGTCCCAGAGGCATACTCGATCTACCGAGAGGTCAAAATCAAGGGGGTTGAGCTGCAAGAGAGTTGCATTTCATCTGTTTGTATGTTTCATGGTCGGCATCTTCATTGGGTTCACACCGATCTTCTCGGCTGATGTCTCTCAGAAGATAGTATCTGAAAACGAGAGGCTTCCGTTCGATGAGGGGGTGATTGAGAGGGAAATGGTGGATACTAAAGTTAAGGAGTTGGAGGCAGTCGTAGTGGAGAAAGAGGTCAAGGTGATTGACGAGCCCGAGGTTGAAGAGAGTCCTCCGGTTCCTGCAATGTTGGATGATGAGGCTGATTTTGTCGAAGCATCACCTGCAATACCTGCTATTTACGATTTGGATATTACCGTGAGGAAGCTTCTGATAGTTGTGACGATCACTTCTGTTCGGCCACAACAGGCGTATTACTTGAATCGTCTAGCTCATGTTTTGAAAGCTGTACCTCCTCCTCTTTTATGGTTAGTGGTGGAATGGCCTGAGCAGTCTCTTGAAACAGCAGAAATTCTGAGGTCTTCTGGGGTTATGTACAGGCATATTATCTGCAGGAAGAATACTACCAGTGCACGGAAGATTGCTGTCTGTCAGAGGAATAATGCACTCTATCATATTAAAAAGCACCGCCTTGATGGTATAATGCATTTTGCTGACGAAGAGCGGTCCTACATGGGCGATGTATTTGAAGAAATGCGGAAAATTAGGTGACAATTCTCTACCGAAACTTCATTTGCTGTACTGACATTCAATGAATTATGAATGTGTCGATAAATCCTCTTGATGATCCAAAATATAATGTTGAAAATTTTTATTGTATAAATAGGATTGTGGGAATTGCTTTTTTAGAAATAAATGTTTTTTTTACCATTACGCTTTTGTGGGTGTCAAATTATAGAAACTACTGTTCCTTTGCTCATGGTAGTCTTGCTATTCTATAGTATATTGGGTGAATGAAATGTTAATCTTCCTTGTTTATGACATAAGTCAGTGCTAGGTTGAGTGTTACATGTTCCTTGCTTATGAAATCAGTGAACACTGAGTAGAGTGCTAAATGCTTCCTTCTCAAGGAATCTATGGCCTTGTTTGAATTCCGCAGTTATATTGAAAATAATTCTGGTTGAGTGATATCTTCGATTGCAATTTATAATATGCAACTTTTTTTAGTTGGAAGGACAGTCAGATTTTGGTTACAGCCAACGAACTGAAGTTCAGAATCTCACACCCATGGCTGGGATTTCTGGAAATTTGCACTAACTAGTTTAGGCAAACAATGGCTATAACTGAAAGTTTCCTAGAGTTGTGTGACAAGTCATACCAAAACAGGGACTGTATTCTGCATTGTAATAGGAAGCTCTCTCCACCAGCAAAAACTCACTTTTCATTTCTTTGTTGCGACAAATCAGAAGAGTTTCTTTTACTTTTCAATTGTTGAACCTACCGTATACTGGTGAGTGTCAGTGGAGCAAAAACTTCCCTATCTATAGTAGACACATAATAATCTGGTGTTAGTGCAACAGCACCTTCAATTGTAAAAAAACATGGAAATGATTAAGATTGGCAATCCCACTAAGAATAGGACCAAATTCCTGCAGTCCTAATCCATTTGAAACTAGTTATGTGGACTTGTCCCAGAATGCTGAATGAGTGATAATCAGCCAGGCCTAGGTAAGTTCTTAGTTTCCAGCCAGTACCTTTTTATGGCAAAAAATAAGGGTGATGTAAGATTCCAGCCAGTACCTTGTCAGTAATTTTTCCAATATTTTTAAAAGTGATCTTTATTGTCAAAAGAAAATCAAGGAGTACCATACTGGGTGCTAAAACTCGAGAAGTTATGAAAAACTTAGTAATTTTGGCAGAGCTGATCAGTAAGAGTCTTTAAATGGTGAACCCTGTCAAAGTAGGAATTTTCTTTAGCCGGTGAAACAACATTGCTGACTTGTTGCCTTAAACTGCCTTCCAGAAATTTCAGACCAAAGGAATCCCTAGCAACATCAAAGCTGAATGAAATGATACTAATGATCTGAGCCTTTTTTTTTGGTCCCTGATATTTACTCTTTCTCTCTTATGAGCTTGTACTACTTTTTTTTTGCAGGCGCTTTGGCACATGGCCTGTAGCAATCCACGCTGGAACTAAGTACAAGGTGGTTTTAGAAGGTCCTATTTGTAAAGGCAATCGAGTCACTGGATGGAACACAATTCAGAAGAAGGGTGTAGCTCGTCGATTCCCAGTTGGTTTCTCTGGGTTTGCTTTCAACAGTACAATGCTATGGGATCCTCAGAGGTGGAACCGCCCACCTTTGGATTCTGTTATTGTCCACTCAGGTGGAAGAGGTGGCTTACAGGTGAGTTTGTTCCTAAAGTAAACTGCATACTGCCAAGCATATTGGAATAGTTTTTTTTTTTTTTACTTAGCTAATGTAACCAGAGATAGAAATCCCGTCCGGGGGCCGGGATCCAAAATCCCGGCCGGTTTTTCCTGGTTTCGTAAATTCAAATTTCAAATTTCGGTTGGTTTACATGCTACCGGCCGGGGGCCGGGATCCAAAATCCCGGCCGGTTTTTCCCGGTTTCGTAAATTCAAATTTCAAATTTCGGTTGGTTCAAGCGAATTTCGTCCGGGTTTTTTTCCGGGAAATCCGGTTACCGGCCGGGTTTTTTTTCCCGGCCGGCGACCGGGATTTCCCCCGGGAACAGTTTTTGGATCTCTGAATGTAACTTCTTTTTGTGTAAAATCCTATTGCTGCATAGCTGAATTGCCATTTACAGATCTCCATGGAGCAACTGCAATAAGTAACTATTAGAGAAAATTGTCAATTCTGTAATGAAATAAAACATCATAAAAGATTGGTTTAAATAAAGAAAGAATAGAATTGTAATGAAGGCAGAATCAGTAGAAATTATGACCATCCATAGGATCTCTTAAAGCAACTACAGCCACTAATATATCATGAAGAAAATGGAAATGCATAATGGCTATCTTTGTGACTCAATACAAAGCCACACAATAAAATTTATATGGACAACCAAGTCCTATACCATAATATCAAATAGATGGCCTGACCTAATTATGTGTCATTGCAGGAGTCGCGATTTATTGAGAAGCTTGTTAAAAATGAGCGTCAATTAGAGGGTCTTCCAGAAGATTGCAACCGAGTTATGGTCTGGAATTTTAACTTGGAACCTCCTCAACTCAACTATCCCACAAGCTGGTCATTGTGGAAGAACCTAGAAGTCGTCATACCTGTAACGTAAGGTCTTGCTGCAGCTGCTGCACTGTATTCGCTCCTACAGGTCATTTCTCTTGGCAAGCCAGAAGTTTGATAAACCGTCTGTAATGGCACGGAGGTTCTGAATTTCGACTTCCTGTGATGCTGCTGATTGATGCCCTCCTGAACAGGATGCACACCGGATTACACAAAGTTGATGTGTGACGATCTGCCTCCAGCAATGTCATATCAGTAGCAGCGCCAAGCAAGACGGCTAACCAAACTTATTCCTTTTTCTGGACTCTATTCTTTGTATGCCCTTCATCCCCTATTCGCCATCTATATATTGCCCTGTAGATTTTTTTAGCATCCTTTGTTTTTATTATATGTGTTACGTTACAGATGTAAAAGCCTGCAGCCACTGCAACTGTTAAGAGCAAAGGCAATACTCTCTTGATACGTGAACATATTTGAATCAAATCATTTAGGTTGTAAGTTGTGTTAGAAAAATAGAGATAAAAAGAGACAGATTTTTACGTGAAAAATCTTTGTGGGAAAAAACCACAGACGTCAATCGGCGATGATCACTATATGATGAGTATTTACAAAACGTAGGAGGATTACAATGAGACGTTAACTCTCTCCGTGCGGCTTACAAGAGATATATAAAGGGTGTGCGGCTTACAAGAGATATATAAAGGGGTAAAAGGGCTGAGTCCAAGTAGAAAACTAATATGGTATATTTGGATTCGTCTATATTATGAATTCGGATTACAAATATAAACAATCCCCACTTTGAGACGAATTTTCTCTTGTAGCAAAAAAATGAAGAATCATCAATTACCGAATAACTCCATAATAAGATAAAAATCATTGTGCGTCAACTAGTCTCTAGAATTAAACTGTAACACCAACTAAGTTTGAGCTTAACTAAGCTTGAGCAAAGCTCAAACTTAGTAACAGGAACTAATTTTGTCACCACGTCAGCTGGATTATCATGAGTATTTATCTTGCACACCTTGACATCACCTTGAGCAATAACATATCGAATAAAGTGATATCTTATATCAATATGATTTGTTCTCTCATGGAACATTTGATCCTTTGTAAGACATATAACACTATGACTATCACAAAATATAGTAGTACAAGAATTATCTCCACAAAGCTTAGTGTACAAATCTCTCAACCAAATAGTTTCTTTACAAGCTTCAGAAATAGCCATATATTCTACTTCAGTGGTAGATAATGCTACAGTAGCTTGTAAACTTGTCTTTCAACTAACAGCACAACCACCAATGGTGAAAACATAACCTGTGAGAGATCTCCTCTTGTCCAAATCACGAACATAATCAGAGTCAACATAACCAATAAGTTCATCTCTAGAATTCCCAAACTGCAAACAATCATTAGAAGTGCCACACAAATATCTGAAAATCCATTGAACCGCTTTCCAATGCTCTTTTTCAGGATTAGTCATGTATCTACTGACAACACTCAGTGCATGAGATAAATCAGGACGAGAAAAAACCATAGCATACATAATAGAACCAACTGCACTAGAATATAGAACTCTAGACATATACTCAATATCATAATCTAACTTAGGACATAAGGCTGAAGATAAACCGAAATGCCAAGCTAATGGAGTACTCACTGGTTTTGCATCATGCATATTAAAACTACGAAGGACCTTCTCAATATAACCTTGTTGACTAAGGTATAACTTGCCAAATTTCCTCTCTAATAATCTCCATATCAAGAATTTTCTTTGCTGCACTTAGGTCCTTCATCTCAAATTCATTACTTAATTATGCTTTCAGTTTTGCTATTTCTGACTTATCTTTTGCAGCAATCAACATATCATCAACATAGAAAAGTAAATAAATAGCTGAACCATTAATGATCTTTAAATAAA
This sequence comes from Hsuehochloa calcarea, assembly GCA_036346395.1. Classification (NCBI taxonomy): domain Eukaryota; kingdom Viridiplantae; phylum Streptophyta; class Magnoliopsida; order Poales; family Poaceae; genus Hsuehochloa; species Hsuehochloa calcarea. Next base: position 11,213,032 of record CM070601.1, on the reverse strand, counting down.
CACAACTATCATAATCAGACCGCTTAAAATCATGAGAGAGCATAAAAAGTCAAATCTCTTGTACTATTGCATAGGAGATTGCTTCAAACCATAAAGAGATTTATTTAATCTATAAACAAGGTGTTCTTTTCCAGGAATAATAAAACCCTCAGGTTGATCCATATAAATGTCTTCTTCCAACTCCCTATGTAAGAATGCAGTTTTAACATATAATTGATCAAGTCCATAATCATGTATAGCAACAATACTACTGAGTAAAGTGCGAATAGAATTATACTTCACAATTGGGAAAAAGACAACATTAAAATCAATTACTGAAATCTGACTATAACCTTTAGCAACCAACCTTTCTTTATACCTTACTGGTTCAGTAGGAGAAATACTTTCTTTTCTTTTGAAAATCCACTTGCAACGAACATGCTTCTTCTCTTTTGGCAGTTTCACTAATTCCCAGGTGTCATTCTTATCAAGTGACTCCATCTCATCACGCATAGTAGTTATCCACTTATTATAACCAGTGGAGTTAATAGCCTCAGAGTATGATGAATGTTCTGTATTACCTTCAATTTCTTCTGCTACATTCAAAGCATAATCAACAATATTAGCTTCTTCAATCAACCTCTTAGGTGGATTACTCTCCCTCCTAGGTCTGTCAACTGCAATGAACCGTTGTGGTAGTTGCTCAACAATAGGAGGATTCTCAACAATAGATACATCATGAACATCAATATTTTCCTTATCTGATGTGTTATTTGAACCAACAAAATGATCCACCTGAACACTTGAATTCTGCTCACTCTCAACAGGAACATGAGTAGACAATTTATCATGAAGCATAACAGATTCATTAAAGACAACGTTTCTGCTAATCACAACCTTATTTGTTTCAGGATTCCACAACTTGTATCCTTCAACACCAGATTTATAACCAAGAAAGATGCACTTAACAATTCTAGACTCTAATTTTCCATTATCAACATGAGCATAAGCAGTACAACAAAAAACTTTCAATTCTGAATAATTTACTGGTGAATCAGACCATACCTAAATTGGAGTCTTATTTTCAATTGCAATAGAGGGTGACCTATTAATAAGATAGCAAGCAGTGGAAGCGGCTTTAGCCCAAAAATGCCTATGCAAACCTGCATTAGACAACAGGTCTTGGAAATGATGGTCCTGTTTATATGCTTAGCTACATCGTTTTGTTGAGGAGTATGGGGAACGGTGTAATATCTGACAATGTCTTCAGTCTTGCAATATGATTCAAATTCATTATAACATAATTCCATCCCATTATCAGTGCGAAGTTTCTTTACCTTCTTTTCAGTTTGCGTTTCAACCATAGTCTTCTACTCTTTAAATGCTGAAAATGTTTCTGACTTATGCTTCAAGAAATAAGGCCATATTCTTCTAGAGTAATCATTGTCATAGCAAAAAAGGGCTATACAGTAAAAGAAGGGGGGGGGACCCCGGACAAGCTTGGAGGAGCTCCGGGGATCCTCGGGAGAAGGGACCAGTTAGTGACAAGAACGAGATGATTATTACTATTATGAGAAATTAGGGCTGTTTTTCCCCTCGTACATGGGGTGGGGGGAGGGTGCCCCCTATTTATTGTCCTCCCTGAGAGGGTCTCTACATTACTATTCTAACCCTATGACGGTACTGTGCGCGTAGGGGCTGCAGGAACATTTCCTCCCTACACTTAAGCCTTGGTCCATGGTGGACGCTCCTAGGCCTGGTCTACCCCGCCGATACACCCGGTCCATCCGCGCCCGTAGGGTCTTCGGGTCCACTCCGAAGGTGACACAGAGAGCTTCTTGCTCCGGGGCCAGGGGGCTCAGGAGCCTTGAGTCCCCTCAAGGTGACCCCGTGGTCTGGCTGTTCCGGCCTCGTGGGGCTCGGGAGCCTTCGGTCCCACGAAGGTGACCCCAACTGTTGCTCCGGGCCTCGTGGGGCTCCGGGGACCCCCGGGGAGGCTTCGGGTCCCCCCTGTAGGTTTTGACGACTGCTTCGCTTGGCCGTCCGGGCCGGTGGGGCCGCCCCTACGACAATCATCAATAATTGTTAACATATAACGACACCTCCTAGCGATGTCTTGCGAGATAACCCCCATAAATCAGAATGCACATAATTCAAAATGTCTTCTGTAGTATGAACTAAAGTATTGAACCCCACCATTTTGTGTTTGCCAAACACAAAATGCTCACAAAATTTCAGCTTGCCGATGCTATATCCATCAAGAAGTCCTCTCTTGCACAATTCTGTCAAACTAATTTCACTCATATGTCCAAGGCGCATATGCCAAAGATTAGTAGCATCGAAATAAGATAATAAACTTGAAATTACAGTAATATTACCTAATATTGTAGTACATCGCAGATGATAGAGATTGACAGATTTAATATCAGCTTTAATCACAACAAGAGAGTCTTTTGATACCTTCAAAATTTTACTTTCACCAGAATACTTGTACCCTTTAGCATCAAGAGTACTCAAAGAGATGAGGTTCTGTTGGACCGAAACGACAACTAGTGAGGGGGTGAATAGGAGCACGATCTCTTTTTCACCAAGATCAGATTCAACATGATTTTTATTCCAATAGCTATGAGAGCTATGAAGATCAATATACAAGCATAGCGGAAGACTTGTATTGAATTCAATTAAAACCCCGAAGCAAAACAACCAAAAACCATAAAAACACAATTTGCCATAAGATGGGTGGTCTGACCTCTCAGATTGGTGGGTCGACTTTTACATGGGGCGATCTGACCTCTCAGATGGGCGGTCTGACCTCCAGCCTGATGAACAGTAAAATCAGCCTGAAAAACGAAGTTGCAAATAGGTCCAACTTTTGATCTACAACTCCAAACTTGATGAAACTTAGAACACACCTTCTCTAGGATGTCAGAAATCTATTCCAATCAAAGATCGTGAAGATCCTTGGCAAAGTTCTGACATTTTTCCGTTTGAGTGAAGGATGGTTCATAACCGAGTCAAAACGAAAACTAAATCCAAAAACTTGCTCGTGGGTTAGAGATGATCAAGATGATCCTAAATGAGTTCCCACATGTCACAGCAAGCAAGATTGGGGGCAGAAACCAAAAGAAAACATGAGAATCAAAGACGGCCCCAAAATCACAAAATAGAGGCAAGAACGAAAAGAGACTCATCTCAAAAAAAACTTTTATAGATTGATTTATGATTGTTGTTGGTTTACAGCCACTCCAACATGGAGGAGAAAACTCAATACATGAGCACATAATCAATCTCTTCTTCAAGAATCCTAACCTCTCCACTCCCTAATCTCAAAAATAAAACTAGTGTTTCAAAATAAGCAAAAGGATTAAGGAGGTGCACAGCACCCTCCCATATTTATAGTGGAGGCTAACCTTCTAGAAGAGTTCCTATTGGGCACCCGTTAAGCCCACACACAAATGAGTTTAACCCACGCATGCATTTTAAAGCGCCGTCTTCATCTTCTCTTGTCCTAAACCGCTTCTCCTTGCGTCGTCTTGTGCCGTGGTTTAGCCAAAAGAAATCAAGACGGTATTTTAGTGATATTACCAAAATACCCCTTCTCGATCCTTCTCCAAAGACCGAGTCCAATCTTCATGAAGCAGTTCCATACTTCACCACGTGTAGGTTGATCAACGGCTCTCATCATGTCGGCAAGTCTCTCCCATCCGGCTCCCACCAAAACCATCATGGCACTTGTACCGACCCCCGGGCCGCTTGATGCAACCCGTCGCACCGAACTTCTCGTTCGGTCATCCTTATCCATTTTGCGCCACGCTCGAATCCAATGACTTCACCCGGTACCATTGATCGTTCTGAACCTCAGCTCTCAAGCCTAGTCCCGATCATCCTCACCGTTGACCGTCGTTGACATCCAAGCAACCTGCACAACAATAGACCAAGAAATCGATTCTGGGAACATGTTCTTCGCAACTTGACCCACGTTAGTCAAAACATGCATCATGCAACACATATGCAGTGAAACCCATAAACTTGACTCAACAAACAAACATTGTCGCTACGAGAGCCGACGAATCAAGTGGAAACCGGTCAGAACGCCATTCAATGGCCGGTCTGACCGCCCTCTGGCCGGTCAGACCGCCGGCCTGGCTGGTCAGACCGCCCAGCAGGGACTTAGCCAAAATTCATACCTTGAAATCTGAAAGCTCTCTGAAAATTTCAAACGAATAGAACTTTTGACTGGAGACTCCAAAAATAATGAGACTAAGTGCATTAGAATCCCCTCTCTTGCCTACACCCTCTATTTTTGGCCCAGCTCAAAACTCAACATTTTGTATTGGCCGGTCGGGCCGCCCCTGACCGGTCAGAGCGCCTATGACCTGATAGAACTGAAACTTTGCCGAAAACGCGTGATTCGACAAACCTTTAACGCCATTGCCAATTGTAACATCATCCTAAGATCACGAGCATATCCCCATGATATCCACAGGTTCCTTTTCAAATCTGGAATGTGCCTCACATCTGTCAAAGTTCTGATAATATCATTAAACATCTTGATCTGAATTGAACCAATTCCTGCAACCTTACAAGATGAGTTATCACCCATCAATACAGTACCACCTTCAACAGGTTCATAGGTGACAAACCAATCCCTATTATGACACATATGAAAGGTACATACGGAATCAAGAATCCATTCATCATTAGTCTTAGCACATCCAACAAAGGCAACAAGAACTTCTTCATCAGAATTATCATCAGCAGCAAGAGAGACTTTACCTTCATCATCTGGTTTACCTTTTGCCTTATAATAGACAGTTCTCTTTTTTTATTCTGCAGCTTCCAGCATTCAGAGATGTCGTGCCTACTTTTTTTACAATATTTGCACAACTTGTACTTGCCTCTTGATTTCGACCAGTTTTTGTAGCCGTTCGAACTTTTGCCTCGAGATCAATTATTTGAGTTCTTCTTCTTTTGTCTGCCACGAACAAACAAACATTCTCCCTGCGAGCTTGAATTTTCAGAAGGTACCATCTGTTTCATCTTCTCCTTAGCATGCAAAGTTTCATAAACTTCATTAAGAGTGAGAGTATCTATACTATATAATATTGTGTCTCTAAAATTTAAAAAAGAACTAGATAGGGAACACAAAAGAGTAAGACCCAAATCCTCATCATCATATTTTACCTCTATTGACTCTAGGTCGGCAATGATCTCCTTAAACACCGAAAGATGATCAAGCACGGACCCTCCTTCTTGCAATTTGCGAGAATACAACTTCTACTTGAGATGCATCTTGCTGGTGAGATCTTTTATCATGCAAATTTCTTTCAGTTTAAGCCATAATGCAGCATATGTCTTCTGCTTGAAAGTCTCCTACAAAATATTATTTGATAGGTGAAGGTGGACTTGAGATAAAGCCTTACGGTCTTTACACTTCTCATTTGCATTCTATGTGGTAGGTTGTTTCTCAAGTCCTTCTAATGCATCATCCAAATCCATCTGTGCCAACACAACCCTCATCTTGACTTGCCACAATGAAAATCTTGTGTCTCGACCCAGGAGTGGAAGATCATACTTCAAAATCGCCATGAGGAATAAATTATGAAATTGCTGGTACTGATATGTGTAAATCTAACAAAAATCATGATCTCTTTGGTACACTTTATACGTACACGAATCAAAGAGCTTCGAAACTCCTGGTACACTTATTGGGTGGACATAGCAAAAAATCTCCAAAACTACCAAACCGGCAGGATCACTTCACGTGATTCTGTTGAACGCTTGCTTGGTGGAGATTTATTAAAAAAAGATTGTTCTTGGGACCTGTGCTGCTGGTGATGTCTTCTTTTCTTGTCTACTCAGTTTTGTACACACGCGCGCTGGTGCTTGGTCGCTTGGCTGAGGCAACGCATGGATCAAGGTTGCTCTGTTGCTGTGGATGAAGCGCCGAGGAAACCCGAGGAAGGCGCGCTGTCGCTTGCTGACGAAACGGAAAAGCACGCTGGTCGGCTGATGGCGACGTTCGGCTCACGGACCGAGGAGATGGCTTCGCCTGGACCGTGGACGAGCGAACCCTCGGGAGCGATGCGCACAGGAGAGCGATAGAGGCGAAGGCGTGACGCTTGTGATGGCGGCGCCGATTGGATATGATATTTTTTTCGTATCTCTCGAAACTCTAATCCCCTGGCTCTGATACCACTTGTTAGAAAAATAGAGACAAAAAATATACACGAATTTTTACGTGGAAAACCCTTGCGGGAAACAACATAGGCGCCAATCGACGATGATCACTATATGATGAGTATTTACAAAACACAAGAGAATTACAATGAGTCATCAACTCTCCCTGTGTGGCTTACAAAAGGTATATAATAGGGTAAAATGACTTAGAATCAAAGTAGGGAACTAATATGCTAATATGACATGATTGAATTCATCTATATTAAAAATTCGGATCACAAATAAGTTGTTAACTGATGGAGTTGCCGTGCCTTGTCTCGAATTCCTTTTGGAGTTTAACTCTTACCTATGACATTACGACATTGTGGTTGTAATCTGTAACAATCATTGTGTTGAGGTTTGATTTCTTGGGAAGATAACCGTCTCAACTCGGCCCAGAGGAGGCTCTAGCTGGACGTATGTACTAGCAGACATACCAGACGGCGGCAATAGCAGTTCCTTTTTTTTTTGAAGGAACTGTTGACTTAAGGCCTGTGGTGGTATAAGATCATGGTTTGCTGAAGGTCCCTATGATGGTCTTGATCTTGAGATCGCCCTAGCACAGAACTGATTAGTAGTATCAATCATATAAGTGCTAGTTCAGGAGTCAAGTCTTTCCTCTCTGACGGGAAGAACCTCCTAAATCACGAGGTATCCAGAACTTATTTTTGCCGTAGACTGGCCCGCCCTTGCACGTATAGGTAGAAATCAGTTTTTTTCTCTATAAACTCGATCGTCGATATGTCCGAGTGGTTAAGGAGATCAGACTCGAATTCTGTTGGGCTTTGCCTGTCCTATGCAAGTCACGAAAAGGACGAAGCCGTGATTGCGAAGAGCCGCACAAGCTACAGACGGAAATCAACCATCCTGTGCCTCTCCATGGAGATTCTCTGGCGTGGATCTGCGCGCTCGCGTCGGGAGACTGGCGACGGGCCGCCGGGCGTACTGCATGATGGATTTGCTGTGGAGAGCCGAGCGTTTCGCTGTTTTAGCGTGAGAATGTAGTACAGCAGGAGGTGCACATGTAGCATATGCTCCCTTGAGTAAAATAGAAGGCTCAAGAAACATTTTGAACGTGTGGAGTGCTTCGACTAAAACAAAACTGTTCTTGAATTTGCATCGGAAAGATGCAATTCATGCATACACTAACTCATCGTGGCTGGCTGCAGTGTTATTACAGATGCTTACAGGTTGCACACAGACGAGAAAGAGTAGGAAGAGAACCCAACAAAATGGGACAAAATGAGTTCTCCGTATTATTGGTTGCATTCCGCTGAGAAACACTTCCAGTTGGGTTCCAAATTTGATACACTTCAGTGAACCAAAAAAAGTGCAAACAATGAGCGTAAAACTATGAAGCTATTCAATCTAGTATACAACAAAGTATCCTACTAAATCCAACAACAAAGGTACTTCAAGATGTGTACACAAATGAATATCTTCAGTCTCGTTGTATGGTTACGAACTTTACACATTCACATGTTCAGGCATCAAACCTGTTATATCTTTCAGTTGGTGGATGCAATGGATAAAAAATGGATGGCATGTCAAAGCCACGTACAGCACCACTATACACGAGCACCCAACGTCTGCAGCTGATAAAACGAAAAATGATGGTTTAGGGCAACAGCAGTTTATTAGGTCTTTGAAATGAAAGCCAGAATTTCCTATGATACACAGTCCAAACCTGGCTAACAAGAAGATCCACTTGTTCTCTGTACATCTCTTTCAGGTCAACAATATCATTTCTTAGTTCTTCCAACTGCAAAACAGGATGAAAATTTCCAAAGTAAGTCTGCATGAAATAACAGGTAAAGCTTTACAAAACAATGTGTTACTTATTGTGTAAACTGAACTGCAAACATATCCTGACTGTATTGTTGACACAGTTCTCACAAATAAATAATAGCTGTCAGTATGTTGGTCTATGGTGCAATGCCCACGTGTCCGAAAATGTGCTGTTGACACAAGTTCTTGCATTGAACTCATATCCCTCTGATCATGAGTCATGACAGCACTAAGGTCCTGTTTGGCCCGCTTAAAATTAGGCAACTTACATTAGCGTCAAACAACTAGCTCAATCGTTAAGCTTAAGTGCATCTCCAATGAGAAAGTAAAGGCAATAGGTAGATCTGTAGATGTGTATAAGGTTTATAAGCCTATGCTTATTAACTGACTTTACTCAAACAATTTATGCCTCAAAAGCTAGCTAGGCCGAATGTGCCTAAAACTGTAACAAGAAATCCAGCCCTTAAGGTGGTTCCGCCCAGAGATAGAAATCTCGGCCGGGGGCCGGGATCCAAAATCCCGGCCGGTTTTTCCCGGTTTCGCAAATTCAAATTTCGAATTTCGGTTGGTTTTTAAGCAAATTCAAGCGAATTTCGTCCGGGTTTTTTCTGGGAAATCCGGTTACCGGACGGTTTTTTTTCGAGGCGGTGACCGGATTTTCCCCGGGAACGGTTTTTGGATCCCTGGTTCCGCCCACCAAAAGTCACTGCAACATGCTTCGTGCAGGAATTACAGGTTTGTAATTTAGTGAAGTTAATTACAGAGGATTCCAGAATATGAAGCTTGATACCAATTTAATTCATGGAGGAGAACCTTTTTTTCAAATGCCAACAAACTAAATAAAAAACATATTTTTGACAGGTGATTTATGCATCTTATGAAGAAGTCGTCGACACAATGAGTAATGATGAGTGATAACTTATGTGTTGCAATACCTCTTCATCACGTTCCCCCATAAGTTCTAGAGCTTGAAAGTGTCTTTGTTTCAGTGCTTCCAGCTCGGCCCTTAAGCCAGGCAAAGCAGCAGCTTCAGTCCGCAACTTTTCACACTGCATAAAATTCAGTTAGTTTGCACAACATAGATAATGAAATGAACCTCTGGTTGGCTCATCAGGATTTACTTGTTCTGTCATTTTCACCAACTCCTCTGCCAGTGAATTTCGAATAGATTCCAAAGAAGCCTGTAATATAGTAGTAACATTAGTTCACTGATAAGAGCATCTGCATGACTAGCGTGCCAGCAACTGCAGGCCCAACTACTAGCAAAAACTAAGCAAATTAACAACAGCACACCCAAAGACCAGAGTTCATGCTTGTAAGACTATAGCAAGAGTACCAAGAGCAGAAAATATCCAAGATCAGAACCATAGATGAAATATATAATACTAAATCATGAACATTTAAGGGCGCCATGATAAAATGCCCTGCTCGATATTATAAAAACCCTGAACATGAAAAGCAAAATTAATAGGACTGGCAAGGTTGCCAGCATATGTGGCTTCATATGGTATAGGGAAATTTCCTAATGGTGAAAAAAAAAACTAACGGCTCAATGAGCAAAAACATCTTCTCATCGAAACGCAAGTCAAAACTATCCAAAGCTATTGGTTCCATTTCCTGGCAGTACCTCTTCCGTTACATTCCAGATACTGTTGAATATAAGTTGGGTAACCAGGCACCCGAGATACAGCCAAAAACAGACCAGTTTTGGGTGACATACAGTTGGGCTCAGGTTCGCAGGAAGTTTGAAAGTTTTCCCATTTTACAAAGAGCAGTGTGAAATAATGTGTTTATGGACATTGATAAACTCAGCAAAAATGGGTGTAAATCATCCTTAGTACGCTAACTTGGATAATCAGTTACTGTCAGTTTCCAGAATTCTGCTATAATATTCTATATACAACAGGAAAAAAAGGAGAGGCTTCATTGGGGGATGGGGCATTAATAAACGAATTAAAAAGTTTGAGATACATCAAAAGGATGCATATACATACCAAGCGTGACATGTAAGAAGCAAGCTCTCCATCCTTTTGACGAAGCGCTGATTCAAAAGCACTTGGAGTCATGCTCCTCAGATAATATGACATATTACTTTCTGCAGACATTCTCCTCTCTAATGAAGCACTGTCCGATAAATCCAATGACGCTCAAGGAAATGGCTTTCTTCCAGGCTATTGATAGTCTCAGCACTTGAGAGCTTTCTGAGAGGGGCATTTCCTTCAAGAGGAAACCAAAGATAGAGATAAGGCAACAAACGGATATAAAGAAGTTGGATTTAACTCAGAATTTAATCGAAAGTGAATAAGGAGCATACTTGTTTGGTCTGGAAGCGGAACTTTTGGTGCTTCATGGGAAGACGTTTTCTCAAGTTCTGCCCTGGCCGCCTTTTCCCTTTCAAGGTCCTGAAAGTGCAATTCATGCAAGAAATATATTGAAGAGATTACACTCTAACCAAGTTGGTCACATATGAACCAGAAAACGTGTAGACTAATCAGAAGGATGAACTGATCTGGTCAACCATTGTTTTTTTTATTAGAGATGTGATCGATAAAATATATAACACATTTTGTTCACGCAGAAAAAGCAACTAAGTAAATACAGACGCCAATGGTATCCACTTCAGAAAAATGGTGGTCTATCGATCCTAAAAAACCAGCTGTAGGAGTCTCCAAAGTTCAAAGTTTGTGTTACACGAGTAGTTGATGAAATAGTTTATTAAGTTTAAAGATAGTGTTTTTAGGCCTCATTAATGAAATAAGCAGGAGAAACATTGCTTTCATACACAGTTTTCTCAAACCAATCAAAATAGTCACTTGTATATCCAGTTTTTTTTTTCTGAAAGATTGATTCACATAGTAGGTCAACTACCTTCTCAAGCAGCTCCCTGTGCTCTGCTGCTTCTTGCAGCTCCTTTTTGTGCCTAGCCCTAAGCTCCTTTATTTCTTCTTCAAGCTGTTTGGCCCGTCCTTCTTGTATTGCGGCCTCCTCCTTAATTGCTAGGTACTCCTGTCTACTTTCAGATGCTCTCTGCCTCTCCTTTTCAAGGGATCGGCTCAGCTGTGTCTGCTCTGTTCTAAGGATTGTAATCTGCATAAAACCCAATGTTCATGTCAAAAGAATCACTTCCCTAACTAAATGTCTGAAACTGAGCCCCTAAAACCCAGGACCACTGGTTACAATGTAACACATTGTTGGTTTCAGAAGAAATTGATGCACAAACCTGGGTCTCTAGGACAGTTATTCGGGATAAATTTTGTGACAATCGATCATTTACAGACCGCTCCTTTTCTTCTGCAGCAGCAACTTTTGCTTCTGCTTCCTGCATATTTGAGTAAAGTAACAGATAAAAAAAAGTTCATGGAAACCAGTTAAGTGGCATCAAACAGGAAACCAGACAATAGTCACTGTGACTAGATGATTCTGTAGGTTGGTAGCAAGTCCATAGCTCATGTCCATTTCTTTTACTCTCACAGTGTCACTAACCATGTCCGTTTTACAATAATTTTAACCTCTTGTTTATAGTTTTAGTTTTCTTGATTAGTTTTATGTACACGGCTATTCAAAATAATTAATCAGAACAACAAACCTGAAGGCGAGAGTTTAAGGTTCTCTCCACACCAGCCCAAGCTTCTGCCCTTCGAGCAGCTGTCTCCTGTTAATATTAACACATAACTGATTAATCAACTCACAATAGCAAAAGCATTAAAAAAAACTGCAGAACTACTACATACACCAAGTAACGGAAGAACAGTGAAATAACTACACACAAGGAAAAGCAAAGGCAAGCACCAATACCTGCATGGCTTCAATTTGCCTTAGCAGTGGCCTGGTAGACTCAGGAACTTGTGTGACCAGTTCATTATAACGAAGTTCACTGGCCTATATTATTTAAAATAATTGAAAGAAGATGAGAGTTGATCGTAGTGTGCAGTACCAGTTGACCCAGAGAGAAATTTGCTTAGTACCAGTTAACCCAGAGAAATTTGCTTACTTGATACCGCTTTTGTAGATCATCGTAATCCCTTTTAGCCTTTCTTCCTGAAAGCAGCCTGAAACGGCCCCAAAGGAAACATTTGCTGTCAGTGGAGTCAAAATTGGACAACTACAAAAAACATGATTGAATAGAGTTTTTACCCATAGACCATAAAGCATACATTACAGTTAGGTCAGCACAATTAGATGTACAGATGCGGATACATATGTTCATAATTTACCTCCTGTTCTTGTCTGGTGAGAGCATGCCTCAGCTCCTCAATTGTCTTAATCAGCATATTTTCTTTTTCACTAGCTTCTCTTAAAAGGCTCTCAAGTTCAACTTTGGCTTCACTGTTGACTCTTGCTTCAGCTAATGCCTCAGCCTCTTTAGCTGCATTAAGAGCATTGGTGTAGAACTCCTTCTGAGCTGCAAGTTCAGCTTGATTTCTTTCTATTGTTTCTTGTAGTAACTTCTCAGTTGCTGCCTTGTCTCTCTTAATACTCTCAACCTTTGTTTCCTCAACCTGTTAAGTGATAAATTGCTAAGTACATGATTACACTTGAGGCCCGACAGCAAATAAAAATTAATGAAGGGTGCACAATTGCTTCGCTCAAGAAGTTGAAGTAACTGCATTTTTCTTTGTGAGCATATTTCAAAGCTATCTAACAACAAGAATAAAAAAGTTTGTCTATGTAACTAAATTATAAAGTGTAATCAGCTATAAAGGTGACACAAACTACTGTTTAAATGAAACTCCGCAATGTCATGTGCAGATGCACGATACAAACAGCACAGAACAGATGACCTAATAAAAAAAAGAGCCTCAAATTTTTGTTATTATTATGTAATCCAACAAAGACGAATTTCAGCATGTTCAACAAGGAAAGAAAATTTCAATTGCTTTGCATAGCTAAAGTAGATAAGAAAACAACTTAATTTGGATAAAGTTAATAAATATACAAAGCTGGTCTTCTTTTTACCTGAATCTTTGAGTTCAGACGTTGCTTTTCTTCTTCAAACTCACGAATCTAGCTTCAACAAAAAAAAGGACAGCAAACTCTATTAACTTTATAAAACCATTTTATTATTTGAACATTGTGTATAGTGATAGAGTTTTACTCCATGCCTGCGCTCTTAGTTTTCGTATAGTAGCTTCTTGAGCAGCTTGCTTTTTTGATAGCTCTTCACCTGTTCATTGGTAAAAACAAGATGTTGATGCCAACAGATGGCCTAAAATCTACTCAAAATAAAGGGGGAAATAATCACAGGGGGTCTATCGCATCCATCTGGACTAAAGCCCATAGGAAGGAACATCAGCCAACCTACATACAAATAAGTTCCTTTTATTATGCCTAGTTGCCTACCATTGGCAGCCAGAGCTGAACCTTAATATGTATATACTACATACTATATAAATATTACATGATAACTGAAGTCACAACTGCAATGACCGTCATTGACAAAGGATACTCAACAAGGTGCAATGTATTCTATGGTAATAATAATGCTTGAAATGACCACTAGACAATAGTCTAACACTTCAACTAACAGAAATGACAATTTCATATGCTCTCAGCAGAGCAAACATTGAATAATGCAAATTTAACATTTGTTCACACATGAACATAATAGAACAGCATAAAAATGTTGGTTCTGTGTACCTTCAGCCATGACCTGACTAATAATCTCATCCTTTTCTTTCAAAAGAGCAGCTGCATCACTTTTTTTATTTTGCTCCCTCCTTAAGGTATCCCTTTCTCTGGTTAGTGCATACACCTACACATCAAGGCATCCAAATCACAGACAATTCTGCCCTGCACCTAAGATTATGTATAGATGAACTAGAGCACCCAAAAAAGTCTACCAGTTGGCCTGGAAAATAGCAAAAAAAAAAAAACTATCAAAGCATACGAGATTCAGGAGGTAGCATTCTGATGATCATCAACAATGCAGCTCAATTTGATTTCCGCTTGCAGTATTAAACACTGTCTCAATCGTATCAAATTTAGAAAAGTAACCGCCTGAAATTCAAAATCTGGAATTTGAATGTGCTAAACAGGTTAAAAAACCGGCCGGTTTTCTAAATCCCAGTACCCACCGGTAAAACTGGTAACCGTCGGGGTTGCTATCCATGGGTACTGCACATAGCTTACATTTTCTTAAAGATTATACTAAATGCTATTGTTTCAAGATGGTTTTAACTCCTGTTTTAAAAATAAAAGGAAAGAGAAAAGGAAGCAAGCCGATCAATGTTGCATAGCAGTTATCAACCAGAGATGTTCTAAGTATAGCTAAATAGCTAATTGTTGAAGCACCAAAGAGAATCTTCAGTTATTCCCACCACTATCATAAAGAATCACAAAAATGAAAAATTGCACCAAAAGCAGGTGAGAGTAATTGCAACATTGCATATGGCCACATGGGAATACCATGTACTGTTTAAACACTAATTACTAGTCTAGTCTTATCATATGTATATCTACCACTTCTCCACGGTTATTACTTGTTAGTCCTAAATCTGATCGTCATATGCGATGGCCAATTGACCATAGAAGTGTTGTGTAACAAGAAAGTGATAATGTGTCTCACCTTCCTTTCAAGAGTTGCTACTCTTTGGTGATACTCATCCTTGAGCGCATCCATTTCTGCTTCAGCTGACTTACTCTGTACCATATCAAAAACAGATTAACCCAAGATTCATCACAGGCTAAGGTCACTAATGAGTAACCCAGAGAATAGTTGTATAACACTAACGAGTAACTCAGAGAATAGCTGTATAATATTCATCTTGTTCAGTTTTCACATAGCTTAACTAAAAAGTCCGGCAATTGATAAATTCAAGGTATTCTAAATATCTGTTTCCAGAAGTCATAAGATCAAGAATCTGCTAGCAAACATACCTTGAGATCATCAATTGTTGATTTCAGTTGCTCATTCTCATTCATCAGTCTAGCAATTTCATCAGCTTTGGACTGCAGGAAGAATTAAGAGTTGTTATAAAGTAAATTAATAGTGAAGGGCCAGTTGCAACTTGCAAAGAAATGACAGAATATGCGGGCATGAGGCATTTGAATTATACAATGTCGTGACAATGTACTCATGTCCATGTAATGATTGTAAAGGATACATGTGTAGGCATGTAATTGTACAGCATAATTTATACACAACAGTTTGGGCCTTGGGCAAGCTATTGGTTTCCTCATGGTAAATAAAACTTCAGGCTAAGATAAAAGCGGGCTAGTTAAATAACTGCCCCTGTTTTCATGCATTCACATTTCACAGAATATGTGATTAAGAAAACAGAAGTGTCTAATGTGTTCCTTTTTGACACTACAAAAGCATTTGAAATATTAGATAACTGTAGCTGGCATTTAAATTTCTTCAGTAAAGTATGCTGCCCTAAAAAGGAAAGTATAACATGGGTACACATAACCGAGCAAATAGAATCACTGAACGCCGATACAAGCAGCTTAGCAAGCACTCATCGGTTCAGTACCTCGAAACTGATTGAGCTACATTCAATTTCAAATAGGTGCAATAAGGTGCGATGCTTCCACTAGTGTTCTGTAGGATTAGAGTGTTTTTCCCAGAAGGCACTAAAATGTTTATCTTCTTTTCCACAACAAATAAGTATGAATTCATAAAACTAAAAAGGTTTCCTTCCAACTAGAAAATCATCTAGGAGTAACTTTTTTAATGTACACCTTCAACTCCACAAGCATTAACTGAATTGCTACAGTACATACTAGGGTATGTGGAAATGATACCTGGGATTGTCTTGCAGCACCTTGCAATGCAGCTTCCATCATCTTCATTTCACGTCTTAATTTCTCTAGTTCAACAACAGAACCAACGGATTCCAGAGAAGTTGTGGTTGTTACAGAGTCCTGAATCTTTTCTTCTTTTGTCAAATCATTTGCGTGAGAACCTACTTCTACTCCAGCAGGCACGTCTGCAGAAGAGGGCACCAACTCATTTTGCGAATTTGAATCATGCTCCACAATTATGGACTTCAAGCTAAGGTCTTCAAGCTGCTCCGTTGCATTATCCTCCTTTTCAGAAACAGATGCTGTCGATGCCTCTGTTTGATTGCTTTCTTCCTCATTTTCAGCAGTTAATGTATTGGCATCATGTACTTTGTTGACGGTATCACTGTTCTCGTGTGATCTAATTATTTCTTTTTGGACACCAGATTCTTGAACAATCTTCACATCAGCTTCATTTACATCGTCTGAACTAGATAGCATGGAGCCTACAGGCTGTGACTGCGAGGCGTTTCCATCATCTGTGTCCTCCTTTCCAGCTTGAATAGATTCTGCCGTTTCCATAACACTTGGTTGATCTAGTTTGGTAGGTGAACATGATGCTCTATCATCAGGTATGTCTCTGTCGGACTCTCCAAGCTGACTTGGTAAAGCTTCATCTTCAGGACCAGGATATGTGGTATCTTGATTATCCCGATTTTCCTTCTCAATCGAATTAACGGTCTCAAAGGAGCTGCTACGATTTTCTTCGTCTGTTGACAGATGTGTAGGAGATTGTGGTGTTTCTGATACTTCAGAACCACCGCCCTTAGATGTAGGTGACTCAGTGGAGCCACCGTGCTTTTCTTCTGCTGCTGAAGGATGTGTTGGAATTTGTGGTGTTCCGTATTGCTCAGAAACATCCGGCTTAGATGCAGGTGACTCAGTGGAGCTGCTAAGATTTTCTTCTAATTTTAAAGGCTGCTTTGGAGATTGTGTTGTTCCTGATACTTCAGAAGCATCTGCCTTAGATGTAGTTGGCTCAGTGGAGTCGCTATGATTTTCTTCGGCTGTTGATGAATTTTTAGGAGATTGTGGCTTTTCTGGTTCTTCAGCGGAATCCTCCTCACCATTATGTCCCATGAATGCCATGACAGGATTCAAGAATCCTATTCTATCAGAGTTAGATGTCCGTGATCCTGATCCTGCATTAAAAGAACATTTTATTTCAGCACGTAGATAACCATGTAAACAACACAATGTTAAACTCTCTCTCTCTCTCTCTCTCAGTATGCTCTTACTATCCAGACAATGAAGAGTTTTGGAAACAGTTTGGAAAAGAAGCATGAATAAGTTACTGCTTCCGACCCTTCTCAAAGGAAACAACAATACAAAAACTGATATAACTCAACACTAGTAAGAGGTACAGATAAGCTTTGATCACCCACTTAAACCAATCGATCATACATAATTCAGCAACTGATACAGATAGAATTTGGACAGTAAGGGGCTTGAGGTGAGTGTTGCTTAAGTAAGGACCTACGTCAGATTTTGAGAGGGGCAATGGAACCAGTGATAAGCAGAATGCAAACTTGCACTTCCTAAAATCAATTAGCTCATTCTCTACAACTAGCCAAATATCAAATGAACATAAGCATTACCACCATCGATCATCCCGTCACAGTTTCAATTGAACACTTGTACACAACCAAGCATGCACCAATGCAGCCTGATTACACAGACAGAGGAAGGGCGGGAGGGAGAGTTTTAGCGCCAGTGATGCTACGATACCTTCTTCATCGTCGCGCTTCTCCTCGAGGCCGAGCGCACTGTCAAAGTTCTTCTCGATGTTCTTCACGCTCTCGCTGATCTTATTCACGGCGCCGGCGATGTCCTGCAGCCCACCGAGCGACACCTTCCCCGACCACCACGCCATCCCGCTCCCCCTCCCTCCGGCTCCGATCAGCAGCAGCTCACCACCGTCTCGCCTAGATCTCGCGCATAGATCTGATCCGCACCACCAATCCACCACTCCCACTCAGGCGCGCGGGATTTGATCTGCCTCGCGACTTCGCCACCACAACCGAATCGTCAAAACACCGTAATTAAAGGCCGCGATGAGCTCCCGATAGAACGAGGGGCGAAGGCGGTGGGAACCGACGTCGCCGGAGGCGTACGAGGCGGTGTCGCGGGAGGAAGCTTCACGGAGCTCCCGCCGCGGGGGGCGGAGCCGTGGAGATGTAGGCGGAGGAGTGGGTTGTGGTTGCCGCACGACGGCGAGAGTTTTTTTTTTTTTTTTTGGTGTGTGTAGTGTAGTGCGTTTGGCCGCTGTGTGGCGTGGGGGCGCCGCGTCGGTGATCGCTCACCGGTGCGGTGTGATCCCGCGCGGCCGCCCGTTCGGTGGCTCGGTGCAATGGAGGCGGATGGATCAGTGGATCTAGGCCTGAACCGAACCGAACCGATCTACCAAAAGTCGCCGAGGACGATGCGCCTCCTCCCGTCCCGTCGCGTGTGTATCACCACGCCAACCTGTGCGTTAAACAGTGCGGTCGTCGTGTGGTGGATTGGATAGCAGTGGTCGGCAGACCTTTCGCCCGTATGGCCCGGTTCAATACTCTAGTAACGGCTCAGACGCCCAGTTACTGGCAGCTAAAGCTTTGGGCCTCTTTTTGTCCGGCCATTTGACCAGCAGGCTGCTTGGCAGGCTCGGACATGGGTCCAGTCCTAGCCCAGCCTCCGCTACAGTTGGGTACACCGTGCACCTGACCTTTTTTGGGGTCGACAAGACAAGGTGATCCCCATACGACGTACAGTGAATCTGCTGCTATTATTGCCTTGTGCTCCGAGAAGGGCGATCCATGCATTGATGCACCGCACATGCATCGTCGATTCCTTTACTGCTATAGCTTTACTCATCGCGGGGGACGGCGCCGTAGCCAAGCACACCGTAGAAAGCAAACTCAACGAGATCTGGACTCTGCATGCAGGATGAGCGGTTAGAAGCATCAAGAGGGGTGTACATCCTCCCGCCATTAATCAAAATTGATGAGCGGTTATCGGCGTTGCTTGCCGCACGCCTTTCGCGCCGCCGCGGCGCGCCACGGGCTGCTCCGCGCCACCCCATCCTGCCGCCGTCCGCCGCTCGTCGCGCATCCTTCGCACGCGCCGCCACTGATGAACAGGGAGGGGAAACCCTGATCTCCCCTGCACACCTAATAAACGGGTTGAAATAGAAATGAACGGCTCAAAAACCGGAAGAAAATGGGGGAAATCGGGAAATCGGGAAAATACTAGTATGTTTTATGGTTATATTGTATTTTATGCTCTCGGTTTATGATTATTTATTTTTATGTAATAATTTTAGAAACATGGTTTTTAGTCGTACGAACTTTCATAATTTTATGAAACCTTAGACTTAGCTCATACCGGAAGTTTCATACCATGGGTTTTATTTTCCTATATTTATTTGTTGAATTATTTTTCTGTCGCATTGATAATTCTAAAAATTATCCATATACCTCCTTAATTAACAGAAATTCATAATAATTGCTAGGAAAATTCTGGAAATTCATAAAAATATCTATTTAATAGATGTTAAACCAATCTTTACTTATTTTGTAATATTCATGCTTTAAATTCTATTTTACATGTAGTAAAATTGAATAATTGCATGAACCTAATGTACGAGATGTCAGACATTGTAAAGAAAGAATTTGTTGAGCTTGCCCTGAATGACAACAACTACCTCACCTAGTCGATGGACGCAAAGATCAGCCTAAAGTCTCGATCTCTTGGGGATGCCATCGCCGAGCTAGCAGTTGGCGCCCCTGCCATCCCTGAGGCCGCTAGGTATGCGGCTCTGCACTTTCTAAGGCACCACCTTCATGAAGACCTAAAGTCTTAATATTTAATGGCAGAGGATCCACTGGTGTTGTGGAATTCCTTGAAGGAACGCTACAGCTAGCATATATATGTCCTTCTCCTAGAAGCACAAAGAGAATGGACTAACCTGCACTTTCAGGATTTCAAGACCATGACAACATATAACTCTGACATGCACAAACTTATCTCCAAATTGAGGTTTTGTAACCAAGCAGTTACAGAAACCGATATGATAGAGAAAACCTTGTGCACTTTCCACCCCAATATGTGGATACTGCAGCAACAGTATCCCAATGTGAAGTACTCGAAGTACTCTGAGTTGATGTACACTCTGCTGGAAGCAGAGAAACATGCATAACTTTTAATGGAAAAGCATCAGATATGTCCCATTGGGACGATGGCTGTGCTTGAAGCACACGCAAACGCTCAGTAGGCTAGCAAAAAGCCAGGACCGTGGAAAAGGTCCAAAATATAATAAGGGAAAATGGAAGAAGGTTGGGGTGTAGAGAGGTAGGGGTAAACCCCATGGTAGAGGAGCATGTAAAGGGAGGCCCCAGAAGCAAGAATTAGACAACAAGACTGCTAATCCTCCCCAGACGTGCTTTAGATGCGGTTGCACCGACCATTGGTCGCGCACTTGCCGCACCCCGTAGCATCTGGTCAACCTCTACATGCAGTCTATGGGAAGAGCCAAGAAGACGCAGGGGAACAAAGTTGAGGCTCATTTCATTACTCATCCCGCTCTGATTGGGCCGTATCCTAGCCAAGACGTTGAGAAGAATGATTACGTGATTCTTGGCATTGCGGCTCAGGGAGAGGGCACCTCCAAGGATTACAACGATCTTCTTAGGTTGGAGCTCTTGGACCTTCATAAGGGCAGCCATGATCCATTGGAAACATGAAGTAGTCTCCTTAGATGTTTTATTGCATGTTAGTTTAGTTTTAGTTCCTCGTGAACATTGGTTTATTCATGCTCATGTTGAGCATTTATCTTTCATTATTTTGCTTATGTTGAACACTTGGCATTGTTATTTTTCTATATTAATATAATTCATTATCTTATTGTTCTATGCTTGTTCTATTTAATTTTGAACTATATTTTCTGTTGAATAATTGTTTGATCATAAATCATGTTTTAAATATAGAACAACCAGGTACGATCAAATGGCAGAAGAGGAAATTTGTCCTGTAGACAGTTGTACCACTAATTCAATTTATAGGGAAACTAAATATTTCCAGACATTAACTAAGAAAATTGAGAATATCATGACCATCTTCAGAAGCGATGCTCTCATAGTTGGCACTAGAAGGGTCGTCATAGTTCTCCCGATGGGTACATGTATAACAGTCGAGGATGCTCTTCTGTATCCTAAATCTAAACATACCCTCCTAAGTTTTAAAGGCATCCGTCTAAACAATTTTCATGTAGAAATTGATAACGAGAATGGTATAGAATACCTCCTCATGACTAAGTCTAATGGATGTCAAAAGCAAGTGGTCGAAAAACTCCCTTCTTTCTCATCAGGATTGTATAACACTTATATAAAACCTGAAGTTTATGTTACGATGAAAACAATTGTTAAGCGCCCAAATTTTTTTAAGATTTGGCATGAATTTTTGGGTCATCCTGGATTGGGTATGATGCTAAAAGTTATTAATAATTTTGTTGGTCATAACATAAAAACTACAGACTTTACTATATCTGAAGATTTCATGTGCCCTACTTGTGCCAAAGGAAAATTAATTATTAAACCCTCTTATCTGAAATTAAGAGATGAATCACCTAGTTTTCTGGAGATAATTCATGGTGATATTTGTGGACCTATCCAACCCCTGTCGGGCCCCTTTATATATTTTATGGTCTTGTTAGATGCCTCTACTAGATGGTGCCATGTTTGCATGTTGTCTACACGGAACAATGCTTTTGCAAAATTAGTTGCCCAAATAATCAGATTAAGAGCCAATTTTCTAGATGAACAGATTAAGTCCATTTAGATGGACAATTCTAGCAATATTACCTCAAAGACATTTAATGATTATTGTATGGCTCTGGGCATCAAAGTAGAGCATTTTGTACCATATGTCCACGCTCAAAATAGTCTCTCATAGTCATTAATTAAAAGAATAAAAAGTATTGCTAGGCCACTCTTACATAATTGTAGGCTACCCACCGGCTATTGGGGCCACACAGTGTTGCACACTGCTACATCAATCCAACTCAGACCAACTGCATATCATCCAATCTCCCCCTTGCAATTAGTGCGTGAAAAAGAACCAAGTATTTTCCATATGCGGAAATTTGGTTGTGTTGTATATGTGTTGATTTCACAACCGCAGTATACAGCCATGGGCCCTCATCGAAAGTTGAGGACCTATGTAGGTTTTGAATCCGTCAATTATTAAAGACCTAGAGCCGATGATAGGGGATCTACACACAGCTCGGTACACTAATTGTAACTTTGATGAGGACAATTTCCTAGCATTAGGGGGAGATAAGTATCACTCTAAAGAATGTCGAGAAATAGATTGGAATATCACTGGCATTCGGTCCTTAGATCCATGCACCAAAGACTTAGAACTGGAAGTTCAGAGAATAATTTATTTGCAACAAATAACTAATAGTCTGCCAAATGCATTCACTAATCTTGAGGGAGTGATCAAATCACAAATACCTGCAGTAAATGCATCTGAGAGAGTGGAAGTACCCTAGAAGGATACTGAACCCATTCATGTCCCTCATGGGAAGAAGAGGGGGAGACCTTCGAACGCACAGGACTTCATTCCGCAGAGATGTCGGCATAAACAAAGGACCGAACAAGACAAATCACTCCATAAGACAGTTGAAGAACCTCAATCTGATGTTGAGAAAATCCATAAAGTGATTCATCATGAGGATGGTAACCCCAACGAAAATTTGCACGCGCAATTTGATGCTGGGAGATCGGAACACCCAGACTCCATCATTGTGGGAAATCACGAGGAGCTGGAAGAAATAAATGAAGAAATTCCTACAAATTATGTGAACTTAGGAGTCATATAAAAGAAAGACAATAGTTGTTGATATATACTTTGCCTCTAAAATTGCTAAAACTCTTGAATTGGATCCAGAACCAAAGTCCATGGCAGAGTGCAAGAGCGCTCAGATTGGGCCAAATGGAAAGAAGCAATTGAGGCAGAATTGCACTCGCTGAATAAAAGGAAAGTATTCTGTCATGTTGTCCGAACACATCCTAAAGTGTTCCCTGTAGGATCTAGATGAGTTTTCACCCGGAAGAGAAACTGGAATGATCAGGTGGTGAGATATGAAGCGAGGTTTGTAGCACAAGGGTTCACACAGAGACCCGACATCGATTACGATGAGATCTACTCATCTATGATGAGTGAAACCATGTTCCGATACTTAATATCAATGGCAGCTTGCATGAATTTAACAATGCAATTGATGGATGCAGTGACTGCATTTTTATATGGGTCATTGGATAGAGATATCTATATGAGAGTCCCTGAAGGAATCAAAACTCTGGATCTAATAATACTAATCGCAACATGTATAGCGTAAAACTGCAGTGGTCGATGTACGGATTGAAACAGTTAGGAAGAATGTGGTACAACCGACTAAGTGACTTTCTCCTGAAGAAGGGTTACTCAAATAATGATAATTGTCCCTGTGTATTTATAAACAAGTCCTATAATGAATTTTGTATCATCTCAATTTATGTCGATGATCTGAATATCATCATAATCGTAGAGGATATAAATGAGCAAGTTCTTACCTTGTGACGGAGTTTGAGATGAAATACTTGGGTAAAAACAGGTATTGCTTAGGCCTGCAGCTAGAGCACTTCCCTGAAAGGATTCCCAGTACACCATTCTACCCATACTAAGAAGGTATTGGAGAAATTTAAAATTGATAAATCTCATCCTTTAAAGACCCCCATGTTAGTGAGATCCCTAGATGCGGATAAAAACCCTTTCAGACCGAGGATGGAAAACGAGGAAGTTTTTGGACCAGAAGTTCCATACTTAAGCGTCATAAGAGCACTGATGTACCTTGCAAATTGCACCAGTTCTGATATTGCATTTGTAGTTAATTTATTGGCTAGACGTAGTGCAGCTCCAACCAGAAGGCATTGGGCTGGCGTTAAGACTTTTCTCATATACCTGCAAGGTACACAAGATCTTAGCTTGTTTTTCTGGAAGAACCAAGACTTGATCATGGTGGGATATACAGATGTTAGAGATCTGTCTGATCCCCACAATGCCAAATCTGACTAGGTTTATATTTCTATGTGGTGGTACAACCATATCTTGGTGGTCATTTAAGCAGACTTTGGTAGCTATTTCTACCTACCACTCAGAAATTATTGCACTATATGAAGTCTCACGTGAATGTGTTTGGGTCAGACGTGTGATTAGCCATATTCAGAAGTCATGTGGCATTAACAACATCGATACCCCACAATTATCTATAAAGATAATGCTGCTTGTGTTGCATAAATAAAAATGGATTATGTTAAAAGTAATATCACAAAGCATATTACTCCCAAATTCTTCTATCCTCATGAACTCCAGAAGAACGATGAGGTGAAGATCTTGCAAACTAGATCTTGTGATAATCTGGTTGATTTATTCACCGAGTCTTTGCCTACATCCAGTTTCCAACGATACGTTTGTGGTATTATAATGAAGCAGCTTGGAGAGTTGCAGAAATCAAGGGGGAATCCTATGAATCACAATCCACTTAAGGTCCTGAAGTTTTACCTTAATCCTAAATATTAATCCAGAAGGTAAAGAGGTTGCACTCTTTTTTTGTGAGTTTTTCTTGAAGATTTCTCACATAAAAGGTTTTAACAAGACAACGATGCAATACAACTTGCGGATGCAATGTACTCTTTTCTTCGATTCTTTTTTTCTCACTGACTTTTTTGGAGGAGTTTTTAATGAGACAAGTGCATGACGCGGTATTCGTCCAATGGGGCGTGTTGAGAAACCCTGATTTAAGGGTTGATGAGCATAATACCAAAACTGTCTTGGTGGGTTTTAGTATTTAAATAGTATCTCATTGTATTCAGAAATATATCAATTTATTAATAAAGAGGTTCCCGATATCGTATCTCCATCTGTTATCTCATGATTGTTCATCTATTGCATGATAATTGATTGATTGGATTCCCGCGATTACTACGTTCTTTAACACTATCCACGCACATAAGCTTGCATGGCGTAGTAGCGTACCATATTGCATATTTTTCAAAAAAGATTGCTAGAAGATTAGCAAGATAAGATTGGTATGATCTTTTTCAAGGATTTGAGGGCTTTGATTAGGACAACAGACACGAGCTCCAGCTAGACAACAAGCCGGGTGCCACGTAGGCATGCCATGTCATCTCGCCCCAGAATCAGAGGATCAGGATAAGCCTATCCGGAACCGGCCACGTGACACCCTCTCTACGGGCCTCGGCCATCTCCGAGCAACGCGAAGCCTCCTCTCGCACCCAAATCTCACCCGGAGACCAAGCGTTCCAAATCCTTAACAGGATCCGCCGAATTTACTTTGTGCACGTACCGGCTGTCACACCAGCAGCATCCTCCAAAGCCAGGATACCACCACCCTAGCTCGATCACAATGGCGTCCCTCGTCGCCATCCAGCCGGTCGCCGTGAAGTGCCTGGCCGGCAGCTCCATCTCCGGCAGGAAGCTCGCCGTCAGGACGTCGTCCCGCGCCCTGTGCCGCACCACCCGCAAGTACGTCCATGGCCATCCATACGTAGGCTTCTTCTTAATTAGCTTGTGTACGTCACACGTGCTAAGGATACACGAGTAAGAGTAACGTACGTGCATGTGCATGCATGGCTAATCAATCGCAGGCCTCGCGCCGCCGTGGTGGCCAAGTACGGCGAGAAGAGCGTCTACTTTGACCTCGACGACATCAGCAACACCACCGGGCAGTGGGACCTGTACGGCTCCGACGCGCCGTCGCCTTACAACCCGCTTCAGGTGCTTGCATCTTTGTGCAGTTTATTATTATTATTATTATTATTATTACTCGTGCTGTTTCGCATGTAAATCTTATGCGAACTTGTATGTTTCGTTGCAGAGCAAGTTCTTTGAGACGTTCGCGGCGCCGTTCACCAAGAGGGGCCTCCTGCTCAAGTTCCTGCTGCTGGGCGGCGGCTCCCTGCTGGCCTACGTCAGCGCCTCGGCGTCGCCGGACCTCCTGCCGATCAAGAAGGGGCCGCAGTTGCCGCCGCAGCCGGGCCCACGCGGCAAGATCTAAGTTTCTCCTCCTTTGCCTTTCTTTCTTGCTTGTACTGTTAGTCCCCCGGATCACCATGGATTTCCCCCTATTTATGTGATGTTGATATTAATTGTACTCCCTTGCCTATTAAGTGAAAAATGATGCTGCTGCGTACAACAACCAGTCCCTTTGTTTTTTTTATTATTATTTTTGTCTTGATTTGCTCGAGTGGTTTAATTGTCCAGTGCTTGCAGTAGTACGTGGTGTTCATGGTGTGCATACATGGTACATTTACGGTGCCCATCTGAAGTACTCTCCCTTTGTTTTATGTCACTAGCCAATATTGCCCGCCGTATTCGTGACTTCAGGTGCAGAAGTAAATACGTATATGCACATTTGCTGCTGCTGGTAGAGCAACAGGAAGAATAAATCACTCATTAGTTAATTATGATAGCAGGATGTCTAGCAGCTTCTAGTCTTTGATTAATGCCACTAATGATTACATGAAATCTAGGAATTGGGATCATCTTGTAATACAGATATTCAGAAAGAGTTTATAATGTACTAGCGCAGATATGATTCTCCAAGTTAAATGATAGATTACAAGGATGCCAAATATTCAACTTACAAGATAAAGTACACTTACTTAAAAGTTGCATGGAAAACATGCTATAAAAGTCAACAATTGTGCAAGGCGCTACTACTAGAAGTATACGCAAACAGTAAAACCTACAGGTCCATTTTTGAGGGTCAGTGCAATCTTATGATTAGTTCATGTAAACAAGGGCAAAATCGGTAGAAATTAATACGGGCTGGGTCCTATTTTTAATTCTAATTAATTTCTGAAAAATCTCATAGGCCCATATGCGCGTGCTAAAATTGCTTAGTCCCACATGGAGTGTTGAAGGGGAGTTACACCACTTTATAAGGTGGAACGTGGTAGCCCCTCTTGTGGAATTTAAAAAAGCCAACACACGCGCGTGCTCGCTCGCTCGTCTCGCCGAGCCGTGTCGTGCTAGTGCGTGTCCTTGTGCGTCATTTTCCTCTGCCAAATGACTACTGAGGCTTCAATTCAGTTCTTCTAATCGACAATTTTGTGCTCGGAAGACAAGTCTACATATCGTAGGAGTTCTTCCAAGGCAAGACTTTCCATTCTACCAAGCATAAAAAGGATGATATTGTTAGGTTATCATGCGGTGCGGTGCGAGTGCGTGTGCGCGCAGGCACGTCGGGTGCGGACGCGTTTTTCTTTATCTATTCGAAAATCGAAATGCACCGACTCGAAGTAATAGCATTAACGAATGGCTGACAGTAATGGTTCAGTTACTAGTGAGTAATGGCTGCGGTTAGCACTGATTGATGGCAAATCAATGGCGACCGTTTCCTCTGGCCTCTGCCTTTTCGTTTTTGGCTATTAAAAGAACAGTGAATTGTTCGTGAAGGGTTCCTTCTCCAATTCACTCCACAAGAGACTAAGAAAGAATCATTGAGTCTGTTGCTGTTGTATCTGGCAATCTCCATCCCACAAGGCGCGTGTACGGTCGAACCGGGAGAGCAGGCCTCCGGAACCCCATCCTTGAAGGTTTGCACGAGCGAGGAAGAATAAGGTTTTTGGGGAGCGTTCGCGCGACTGCTCGCTGCTTCGTTCTCATTCGATCCTCTGCTACATCTACATCAACTGCACGACTACTATCACGACGTCCACTACGCCATAGCGAACGACGACCTCACTAACACTTCTGCTGTTGTTGTTCCGTCTACTGGTTCTGGGTATATCTATCTCATACTTGTTGTTTGTTTAGATTTATTATATGTTTTTGTCTTGGACACTGAGATTTGAATACTAGTTTCCGTTCTTTTAGAAATTCGTATGACTATGGTGTTCATGATTACTTACTTTATGAAAAAGACTAGAGTATTGTTCATGATTCATCTAGTATAATTCTGGATTAAAGTAATTCAAAAAATACTCATATATTCAACAAAATCAGCCCATTATCTGGCCTCGTGCACCAAAACTTCCATTGGGAATGGAGGTAAAAATGCTGACTGAAGTTTACAAAACCTCACAATTGGTACACCTCAATTCTGCACCATGCTCCGAACATCTGAGCTATTTACATACATTTCTTTCCGAAGGCTCTGCCGGAGCATCATCCATCTGTCTTTTCCCCTAGAACATCTAATGTCTAGATATTGGGCTTCTCGTTCCGCCCAAATGCTCAAGCTTCTCTAGGTTAGAAAACCTCTTGGTTACGATTGGCGAAACCTTTGTCAGCTTTGGACCGTAAGCATCCTCCCTGCCCTCTGTGCTGTGTGAATCTACCTTGATGGATTCAATATCTTGGTCTCGTGGACCCAAGAAGTCGAATAGTGTCACTGAAACCGGTTCCATTCTTCTCAGCCTCTCTACCTCGGCCTTAGCCTCTAGAACAACCCTATCAGTGTCATCTGCTGATAAGCTGGGCATTCTCATTGATTCTGCATCCTTGGGATCTTGAGTGAGGGAGTCAGAGTGAAGAACATCTTCAATTCGAGACATAACTGTGAAAGCTAAACTCTCAAGAGTCCTGGAGTAGCTCTCCAAAACGGCATAGCCAACATCCTGCAAAAAAAAAAATGTATTCAAGGGGCATGAGTAAACAAAGCACTGTAGCAAATCCGAAAAGGTTGGAAACTGCGGGCGCTTTCCAGTACCCGATTGAATTGGATTTTGCTTATGTCTAGAGCTGACTGAGCAATGCCGGGAAATCTATGCTTAAGGAGGAGAAGAACATTCTCCACCTCCCTTCAAACTGTTCCCGCTTCTCAAAACTGATACCATGTCCCCACGACAATTTGCCTTCCTTGTGCGTCATTTTCCTCTGCCAAATGACTACTGAGGCTTCAATTCGGTTCTTCGAATCGACAATTTTGTGCTCGGAAGACAAGTCTACAGATCGTAGGAGTTCTTCGGGATCAAAATGATCGTCGGTTATAATCTTGTACATTGAGTCTCCAAGGCAAGACTTTCCATTCT
Organism: Hsuehochloa calcarea; assembly: GCA_036346395.1. Lineage (NCBI taxonomy): Eukaryota > Viridiplantae > Streptophyta > Magnoliopsida > Poales > Poaceae > Hsuehochloa > Hsuehochloa calcarea. The sequence continues at coordinate 11,184,188 of CM070601.1, read as the reverse complement.
ACCAAGCATAAAGAGGATGATATTGTTAGGTTATCAGAAATGAAGTAAAACAAGGGCAATTTGTTGTACAGTGTTGTTGTGGTCTTCTGGATCACCTTAGGTAGAGACTTGACGAGGATCTAATAATCCTCATTTTATCTTTTATCTATAATTCTTATTATGGGTAAATATGATGTCACATAGTCCCTAGAAGTACCCCTTATATCTATAAGGGAGAGGCCTAACAAGTAATTGTAAGTTCTTCTACAATCACCCCCATAGTCGTAAGTCTTGCTACGACTATATCATGGTCGTAAGTCCTTCTACGACCACTACATAGTCGTAAGTCCTTCTACGACTGCTACCTGGTCGTAAGTCCTTCTACGACCAGGTAAACTACGACCACCTTATAATCAAACCTACAGGCGAGTGGGTCCAATTGATTAAGGAATCCGAACGGTCTGCACGCACTATTATTTCGCTTATTAATGGTGTGTAATTACCCCATTATCTCTGGAAGATAATTGCCAGACGGCGTGAAGAAGCCGAGGCGCCGGTAATTACTGCCATCATGCGCCCGTTACTGGATTAATTAGGCGCATCTCCCGCAGGACAAAACGGCTACTTCTTCACGACTATATAAGGGCATCAATCAGAGGGATAAAGAAAGGACACAGCGAACAAGAGCTAGTCAAGTAGAAACACAAGTGCTATTCTCTGTAATAGTCTTAGTCTTTTACTTGATCATCAAGAATACCATACACACAGGATTAGGGTTATTATTCTCTCCGGAGAAGGCCTGAACCTGTCTAAACATCCCGTGTCAATCCACTCTGCGTGATCTCATCTCTAGGAGACCCCCCGAATCAAACAATCTTTACGTAAGATCGATCCTAATACACCGACAAGACTCTATGTAAGCTTCTGGAACCTCCATTTCCATAAGAACATTAGCATTGATGGTCAGTGCTGCCTTTTAAGACTTGGACGACGAGGCCCTTCAAGTGTTGAAGCCACTTCCTCGATGCATCTGATAGACCATCAGGAGGGACCCTAACAGTGGGGAGCCACCATTTGTCATCCTGCCTCGGCGTGTTGCCCTTCTCGGATTCATCTGCATCTTTTGACATGTACCAAAACTCCCTGTCCTTGAAATTATCAAGATACTCCTGCTCCACAAGAGAAATACGCAACAATAGCACATTAGCAATTCAGGTATTTCCGTATTGATTTCGTAAACAATCGAAGAAGAGCATGGCATGCTTACAAGGAGCATTGAGTCAAGCTTGCGCAAGGCGGGATGTTCATTTGTAAATCCTGACGCTGCTGAGTAACCATTATCTGTTCGACAAGAAAATGGGTCAAAATTGATGGCAATAGAGGTATTGAAAGGTACCGTTGCAATTCAATAGCATAACGAAGTTGAATAGTACAAGTACTGTGAGAGAAATAAGAACGGATTCATTACTGACCTCCATGCTGGTTCCATCTTCCGACACCTGTTGCGAAGGAACAAATTCAACAATGGGATCGGCAACCGACAAAATCCAGTCGATCTCCTTTCTCCACCGCGCCTTCTGGTCGGCGGCCATTGGTTGGAGACGGCGTTGCTCACCAAACACAGAAGCTGAAAAATGTCATTGTTATGAATACTGGATTTGTTATTTCTAAGTCGTCTGGAATTTTCTTAGGTTTAAATCAGTTGTTGTGGTCATTGAAGTTATGTAGAGATTGATATGTCATATGATTGGATATTGATTCAATAGATAAAAAATACGACTTATGCTTAAGAAAATTTCAGTCACCTTAAGAATAGACAATCCCTATGAATATTATGTGTATATTGAAAAGACTCAATGAACAATATATATATGGTACAAAGAGATATATTACATACAAATAAAAAAAATATAAAAGACATATTCCTATCTCTAACACTCCCTCAAATGCAAGGCGTATGCAATAGAATTGCATTTGAAGATGGGTGACACTAAAATATAATAAATCCAAAATCCGAGTCTTGATAATATCGTCGTAGCATGCAACTCTTGGAAATATGGCGAATATCAAAAAATCGTCTCCCATCCGGGGTCGTGCAACAGCCCATAAAGCACAAAGTTCAGGGACTGAAAATAAACTTATGGACTTGTATGGCTTAGACAAACTCAAAGATTAAGTGTCATGGACTTGAATTGACGCAACGAAAGAAACGACATGAAGAAAGAAAACAACACTAGCCCAGAAGCGCCATGCGCAACCCAATACAGCCCAAAGCAGCACCCAACAGCTCCACTGACATAGCTCAAAACACCAACAAGCAACCGAGCGGTGGCGTTATGCCCAACATCCACCAGCAACTCCTCCCTTCCCAATCTCCATAGACCTCTCCCAAAGATGACCACTGTATGCTTGCTTCCTTTCTCCACCCAAAACTGCGCAGGCAAAACCGAAGGGGAGAAGACAGTAGAGCACACGACGCTCGGGACGCCATGAGCCGCGCGCGCCTCTCCCACCTCCTCCACCACACTCTGATTTCCCTCCTGCTCCCTCCCACTTTTCTCTACCCCTGAGCCCTGGCTCCTCGTGCTCCTTCGGCGGGTGGTGGCGCTGCGGTACCACGGGCGGCAGCAGCAAAGAGCGAGAGAGCCCGAGGACGGCCCGAGCGACGGATCCTAGTGGGGGCGACCGGATCCGGGCGGGAGAAGGCCAGGAGGCGGCGGATCCGTCGGGAGAGACGAGTTGGTCGGCGGTAAGAAAAAGGACATCGAAATCGCTGATGACGAGGTGGACGGTGACGAAGAGGAAGCCCGGTTCGTCGGTTCGACGAAGAATAGTCAAGCTGCGGCGTCGGCTTGAGCCGAAGGAGATGCCCCCAAGAGTTGAAGGGGACGACGCCCGCGTTGAATCCGGGCGGGTGCAAGCGCGGCGAGCAATCGGGCTCAGCAGCGTGGATTCGAAGGTTGCGTGCTTTGTACGGCGTCGGTGTCGACTCAAGAAGACACCGAGTGAAGGCCACCAAGAAGACGCCGACGAAGATGACGCCACGAAGACGTTGAAGAGGCCGCCTTGGGAGCGGAGATTGCTCCTCTCGGGGCAGTGGCGGAGGCTAGGAGGCAGCGACGTGTAAGAAATCCTAACCCTAATATTTGCTTTGTCATGTTATGAATATTGTGTGTATATTGAAGATACCCAATGAACAATATATATAAGGTATAAAGAGATATACCCTATACAAATAAAAATAATATACAAAAGACATATCTCTATCTCTAACTATCACAACGAGAAAGAACACATAATTGATCAGATTTTCCATCAGAAACTATTCACAGAATGGAATGATTGGAAAAGGAAAGAAAGGATTACCTGCAAGGTTGGTGATGGCATTGGACAGAGCGAGAGCAGAGGACACCCCTTTGCCGGTGCCGGACATGTCCTCCCCCAGCAGCAGCTTGGCGAACTTCTCCCTCACCAACTCCGCATCTGCAATCACCAGAGCAAATGATTTCTCGAACAAGATTGCAACAATAGAATCGGCATTGATCATCCCAGAACAACCGTCACCTGAAGGTGGTCCCTCATACCGGGCAGCGGGGTTCGCCTCAGTCGATGACGACGGCCTTGGTGCTTCCTCCTTATCCGACGGGCCGCCGGCCAACGGCAGCAGGTCGACCGACAGCCTTCCCCTGGACCGCAGCTCCTTGACAGCGCCCGCCTGGCACAAGGTGGCGGCGCCGGCTCCATGGGGCTTCCTGTGTCATCTGACGTCGACGACAGCGACAACGGCGGCGAAGATGCCGACCTCTGCCGCCTCAGCGAGAACCTGTCGAGGCTGTGCCCAATCTTCAAGTACGACCGGGCCATCACGGACGCATGGCAGGCAGGCACGCTACTGCATTACAGACCTTGCAGGTATCACAGACATTACAGAATGTTGACAGAAGGCCATCGCCGCTGCACTGAACAAGGTCAATCACTAGACTCTTGCTCCTTGAAGAAGCCAGCTGTAGTAGAAAATACGGTTTTAGCAAACAATCAGATTTAATTCTAACATATTTAAATGATATTTAAGCATAGTTCTTGCAATATTTAATATGATCAAATCAACATACACACATGTAATTTCTTCAAATCATCTAAAAAGGATAATATACTCAACACATCCATCATGTATACAAAAGAAATCAGCATAAAGTTTAGATATAAAAGATTAATTATTGCTCTCAGACGGCTAGTTGCATAAGATATAATCTTGACCATCACAGTACTAATGTCAATATTCTTCATCAATTGAATATGATAACTCTAAATTAGACTTTGAGCTAGAATTAAAGCTTTATCAATATGTCAAGTTCTATTTCAACAGACAAGTTAAACTTTAGAGTTAACAAAAGATCAAGTGATTATCAGTGCATACGAAACACTAAACTAGCACTTTGAACTTTCAGCAATCAAAGTAATGATCACTGATAGCGTACAGAAATTTCTAGCATTAGCAATCAAGCCAATCTGACAACAGATGACTAAAATATCACAGTACAAAATTGAAACAGCCCTGAAAATTTGGAGATTTGAAATTTTTTAAATCTTTTTGTTCAAATTTGAATTCTTTCCGTTTTCCAAAACTTCAGCCGATTTTCCGCTTTCCCTTGCTGGAAACCCACCTTCTCCTTTCCGAAGACGTCTTTTTCCCGTGCGCCTTCGCCCCTTCCTTCTTCTTCCCCATCTTCTCTCCCCGCGTCAGCGCCGGGCGTCATCGCCGCTCCCACGCTGCCGCCACCGCCACCTCCCACGCCACTCGCCGCCTCAAGCTTACACCGCCTTCATCGCCTCCACTGCTCGCCCATGCCGCCACTACTCCCTCTCGGCACCGCCCCGATCATTCCTCCGCTGCCACCGCGCCGCGACTGCTCCCGCCGTCCTACTACTCCCACCGCCTCCCCAGCCTATAAAAGCCGCCCCGGGGACGGCTCTCCTCCTCACCTCCACTCCCAGCTCCTCCCTTGCCCTTCATCTTCCCCAGCGCTGGCCAATTTGGTCATTTCCCTTCGCCTCCTCTTCCGCCAAGTGAGTCTCCTGGTCGCCCCTTCCTCCTCCCTTCCTCCCACCTCCTCCACCGCCTCTTGCCTTGGCGATTCTTTCCCCACCTCCTCCCTCATCGGAGCTCGTCGGCGCCGAGCTCCACCGCCGCCATCCCCACGGCCGCCGTCGCCATGCCGCCTCGGCACGCCTCAGGCCACCCCACCACCTCCATTGTGACCCTCCACTCACCGATGCTCCTCCACCCTCGCTTCGCCAAGCGCCACGGCTGTCCCTCCCACCCGGCCAGGCGCCTCCGCTGCCGCCGCCCCATCTCCGCACCTCCACCGCCTTGCAACTCCCAAAATGGGTTCACCACACTTCCGTGATGCTCCCAATGCCCTTCCCACGCCACGCCACCGCCATCGCCTGCATTGTTGCCGCCGCCATTTCGGCGAAGGCGGCCGGTTGGGCCTTAAAAGGCTCGCCAACAGCCGGTTCGCCCGATCGAATCAGCCTTGGGCGCATAAAGAAACGGGCCAGGCCTTTATCGCTCATTTCATTTTGGATTTCACTATTTGCTACACAGTAATTCTATTTATTGTTCATGTACCGAAAATCACTATTCACCTACCAAAAAATCTTGATTCCACTGTTCACAGTCATGAACAGTAGTGTTAGTTACTGTGCACCACCACCTTTTCATCCATAAATAGTAAAATATTACTATTCATCATCTAATACTATTCATCCAGAAAACCCTAATTCAGCATTTTATATCCATTTCGTCCGTTTCGAGCCCAGAAATCCATTTCTCTACTCCGCTCACCCAATTAAACCCGGATAAATTTCCACCCTCACACACCACCTTCTTTGTATTTCTTTTCCATTTGTTTTTAATTGCATGTTGTTCACAGCTCATTCCTTGTCGAGCCAGATTTTACTTGGTTTGTTTTATTATTTTGCTTCTCGTTAGGTCACGATCTTGAAGACCAAACTACAGAAGACATCAGACAAGAATAGGATCTACAGGACTTTGTGCTAGAAGGCAAGCCACATTCTTTGATCATTTTGAACCTACAGTTCATATATTTAATATTACTTTCATTATTGTATTTGTGCCAATTATTTCAAATATTGAAATAATATCTTTGGAATGTCATGATGTTTAGATAATTCCTATTACCCCACATACAAACCCACCTAACACTTGTAGACCATATTCACCTCGACAATGTTAAGATTTCTTGTAAGCCATATTCACCTTGACAAGTCCACATAAAATATTATCTATGCAAATAGATTTATCACCAAAATTGTGGTTATCAATAAAAAGAGAGTGTTGGCGGTTCGCCAGTGGTTTTGGTGTGAAGTTGAGGGTTGTGTCCAGGAACTTGGGCAACTCAATAGACTTGTGATAAAAGTGAGTCAATGGTGAGATCAAGCAGGTGGACAACCACGAGTTGGTGTTGGTCCATTTCCTCACTGGAGACTGGTAAAGACAAGAACCTTGTGCCAAAGTAATAGACACAGAAAACCACTCAACCACAGGTGTGATCATTACTCCCTAGCCTAGTACACTGCTCTTCCGATTGAATATCTACATCATCTAGAGTGGGATAGGAGTGGGCCTGCAGGGACACTCGCTGGTCTTCATAACGGTATGAGCCCATCAACATCGGGGTGAGAGATCCATAGCTGCGGCGGGTGGAGTCTCCGATGGTCGATGGAGTAAGAACTTACCGTAGAGACTAGAAAGGTTGAGCGATGAAAATCTTTGTTATCTCAAATTTCGATCGCACACTAACATGTTGCGTGTCTATGTTCTGATAGTACAAGCATGAGGTATCTTGTGGGTAAAGTTGAGCAACTCTGCAGAGTATATCAAATGATATTCGAATACGCCGTGCTTTCGGTTAATGAAGCTGTGTTCATGGGTGATTCCAATACATGAGTCATAAGTAGAGTTTTTGAGATGTGAATCTGGTTGGTGCATTTGTTGAGAACCCTTGTTGTTATTATTTATTATTGTTTTACTGTTTTAAAGTTAAACTGCTTTAAACTGTAAAATGCATCCACAGATGCCTGTTAAGGTAAACCATAACCATCCGTTGAACTCCTTGCATGTAATTATTTAGCTTTTCTATGTGGCTTGTTGAGTACGGTAGTAGTACTCATTCTTGCAAAATTTGCAACCCCTCCACAAAAGAAGATTGAGAAAATGCTGAGAACCCCAATGAGCAGGATTTTGGTGGGCCCCCTAAAGGCAGTGACTACTGTTATTAGGTCTCAATCGTGCCTGTGGTGTGAAGTTCTTTTGTCTTGTATTATATTAGTTTTGGGCTTGGAAGCCCGCGTCTGCGTCAAAACTGGTTGTTAAACCTTACTCTTATGTAATAAAAGTTGATTTTTGTTGTAATCGAAAGCTTGCTTGAGACATCGCTTCGCAGAATCGCACATCTTGGGCGGTTGTGAAGAGTCTGACAGACCCGGATTTTGGGGCTGTTACAAAAATAAAGTAAATCTATCTAGTCACAGCTGGACACAGAAAGTGCTAGAACAAACTGAAATAAACAGAGTTGACTACTGTAAGCACTTCTTATCTACCTCAAGTCTGATTACATTTATCAATCCAATTGCAAAATATGGCAGCAAGCATCATTGAGCTATTGAGACCCACCAACAGATACACTTACAATATCTCCCAACACAAAAATCAAGACTTTGATAAGTGCAGCTCACATATGCAAAGTGAAAACAAAAATAAAACATAGATACTCACAAAACTAGTGACAAATAAAGCCACTTAGAAGAACTGGACAAGACACCTCGTAAGACATTGTCTCAGAAAACCTAGCGCCCACGTGTCGCGCAATATAGATGAGGTTGACGGAAATACACTGCCGATCTTCGCTCTTCGTGCACACCGAATAACGAAGTTGAGGAACAGGTGAATGCTGCACAAGATCACAAGAGTACACTGGCCGAGTGCACTCCACCACACAGCATCAAGAAACAAACTGATGTTATTCTTCCTCCCTTAGAGCAATCCAAAGGCCTGCCAAACCCAAATCCTCCAAGGAAAACCCAAATTCCCTCACTCCAATCTCAACAGAGAGAGGGTGCAAGAGACCAACAGAGATTTGCACAAGAAGAAAAGGTTGAGCCTTACTTCCTACTAAGCCAAGATCAGCAAGGTGACGCAACAGCCCAAGAATCCAAGAACCGAGTTCAACCAGAGAGGAAGCAAAGCCAAAATCAGAGGAAAAGGCTCCTAGGATTTATTTAAGCATGTACTACAGTGTGATGGATCGTAGTGTAAGGGTATGTACAATGGTGTAGACATTAGTTGTTTGTAAAACCATTTTATATCATCTATAGATGGTGCTAAAGACGGTTCCTACAACACACATGCAGTAGAGACAACCAAGCATTTAATCTCCTTTTTTATGTAATTTTAATGACAACCGGGCCCACTCAACATTAACCTCATCATCTGCCCTTTCTCACTCCCGTAACTCACTTTCCCCAAATTCCTGACCCGACCTCCCTCCTCGCCGCTCCACCGCGACTCACCCTTCGCCAAGTCAGCCTCTCCCTCTTCACCGTACCGCCTCCACCGGCAGCTAACCGCACCACCCACTTGCTTCGCATATGCCATCGCCTTCTCTCTCCTACCTTTTCTAACCTGTCACCACCGACACCATCCACTCTTCCTCCTCCCACCAACATCCCCCTCCCTAGCTTGCCAATGAGTTGGCCTCCCCTCCTGGCGGCAGTGCCCGCCTTTGCTTCCCTCACCACTGCGCCTCACACTCTCACTCGCCTCACTCCCTCCCCACCTCGTTCTCTCAACACCACTGCCCACCACCTTCTCCTCCCCATAGTTGTCGCCGCCTCCCCACGCCACCCCTCCCCTCACCTCACCCGATCCTCCCCACTCCTATCACGCTCTCCATCTCCGATGACCAAGCCCTCACTGTCCAGATCTGAACATCTGACGTCCACATCTGACCGGATCTGGACTCCAACCGCTCGACTCTGAGCCGTCATCCTCGAGATCTAGAGCTCATCATCACAGTTTGCAGTGGTTGCCGCCGCCGTCCCGATGGCTGTTAGGGCGATGGTGGCGGATTCCCAACACATGGGCCCACAAACTGAGTGAGGAGTAGTGGGCTCCATACAACGACGTCGAAGCTGTCTGCACGTGCGTTGGTTCGCATGCTGAAGCCGACTACTACATCGTCGACAACCTTCCTTCTCTCCTCCATGTATGCTCAAATCCTAGCTAGCATATGCTATAGACGATCTGAAGGAATACGGGTAGGCTACACTAGCTGATAATTCAAAAATTCTACCACGTAAACTAAGACACCATGCAAGCAAGAGATCATAGATCGTTACCACCAGACGCGCAGTGCAGTGGAAGAAGAGTTGGAGCAGTCAGATCCAATGTAGAGCGCGTCGATGAAGTGATCGTGGTCAATCGTTCAACGTTCTCGATATCGATCGTCTCCTCCAGCAAGCTTTGACGTTCCTTGCAAATATCGTGGATTGTCCTTGAGCGTAACAACAACCGCAGTAGCACATCTACAGTATCCACACGTCTAGGGGAACACCGTACGCCGGTGTGCTAGCACCAACTCGCACTTTATGGATCTCAAGAAGATGGCGGCTAGGGTTTCACTGGAACAACTCACATCACGTGTGTCTCGTGTATCCCAACAGCATCATGCATCTCCTTATATATAGTGCCCATGATGATTCTATCGAACACGCTTGTTCTAATCTGCTATGTGTGACCCAGAGGTTCATGAGTAATCGGTTGTGACTCGAAAACTCTTTTCCGACCACGAGTCGTTAGCGTTCCTAGTAGGACATAACGATTCCCGAATACTCATAAATTATATCGGACGAAGCTTGTTGCAATATGATCTACGACCCGATCCTTATCACTTATGACCATTTCGTATCTTTATACGACCAATTCATATTTAATTATGACCAGTGATGAGGATTAAAATCTCTACGTATTACTTTAAATACATAAATAAAAGACCATATATCTTCGTGGTCGTAAACCATAAGACTAACGACCCCCGTGATCGTAAGAGTTATAGACCCTAAGGCTAACGACCCCCATGGTCGTAAGAGTCGTAACTTCTGAAGCTAACAACCTCTGTGGTCATTAGAGTTCTAGGGGTTACTTATAGGTACACTAGTCGGATGAGGTCTTGTACCTAGTCCCCACTGATGATTGCTCGCACAAGCAATGAACCGACATCCGATTCGCTCTAGCATATCCTTTACCGTGTGATGAATATAACACATATCATATTGGCTCCATACCACGCGATGTTTCATGATCCTAAGATACTAGCGATAAACTACCATACGGTTTAGTGTTCCACATACATTAAACCACCAAATGGTTGATACTTCATCAACAGTCGCCTTGCTCTGACCAGTCGCGACACTCCCAACAGGCGCCTATAGCAGGATTAACTGCCGCCACTTCATCAACTATTTAAGGAAGGGCGCGAACGGTGGAAAGGGGATCGAAGCCAATTTGGAAAATCAATAGATGATTGGATTTCATCTGAAGCATTAGCACATCAAGTTTTGCACTGAGTGTAATTAGGATTAGTTCACTACCTTGTCAAGGGCACCCCTTGTAAAGGATCTAGTTCATAGCAATAAAGAGCAGTCCCATCATCTGCCAAGAACTCTTTGCCATTCTCCTCTGTTTTGTTTCGTAAGATCGGCAATTCGATCGTCGACAACCAGTTTGTTACTCCTTACGACCAGTTTATGACCATTCAGTGATTATGTTGGTTCAGTCTACGACCAACTCGTATATCCATACAACTAGTCCGTATCTGTTCAAACTGAATGACCTGCTCATATATTCTCTCTTTGCCACACGATATTTGGTTGAACTCCATATGAGATAATTTGTCATCCATGGACTGTTCAATACTTTCTCAATCAAGTGTTGGATAGCTTCATTTGGTCGACTCTTCGACCACTAGTGGTATGGCCATGCACTTTCTTTATTCGACTACATCGAGGGGACCCAAAGATATCTCTCCTGTTATGTTAGGAGGAATAAATCTCATATCCGATCAGTCACATTCCTCCGCATGTTTCATAGCATACCCAAAACCTACCTTTATAACTACCCAGTTACGGTGTAGTATTTGGCAACCCCAAAGTATACTATTACACATGTAGGAAACTATGCTGATCTCAAGCCTAAGGATCATACATCATCATTGCTTGAGACCAACTGATGACATATAAAATCATAACAATCTCAACAGTGACTCAAGGTGAGTCGATCCAACACTATGTTCTCTAACATGTATTCACATTATTGATTCGATATCCCTATATCCATGACCAATGAAACATGGTCATCAATCAATACATGTGCTGATCGATAAGTCACTAGTGTTCCAACTAGTGATTCATTTAGAATGACATCATATAAGTTAAAGAGCTTCACTGACAAGTCACGTACTTGTTAATCTTTATAACTGATGATTCATTCAAAGAACATAATAACATTTATTTTATAACTCATAAATATATGTGTGATATAATCATCTATATGATTATCTTTAAAGTATATCATCAACATGATCTACTTGGAACCATTGTGCATGGCCTTAAGTGTTGCCGATGCTTTCTTCCTTCTTGCTTATTAGGGAAAAAAGGGCATGTCCAAGGCGGAAGTATAGTAGTAGAATTTTTTTTAAAAATGTTTGTAGTAGTAGAAATTTCTTTTGAAATGTTTGACTGATTAGTTGGCACGTAGAATTTAACAACCAGAACTCATTATGCAGGGAGCCGATCACTGCTCTTCGACCACCCCGACCCATCCGAACGTCCACCCTTGTTACAGTGAATGTTAGAGCTCCTAACCAATTTTTTAAAAAATAAAAAAACAACGTGCATCGCACATAAGCCCATACTTAGTACTGTTGTAACGAACGATCGATCAATCATGAAGGCTTCCAACTCTGCACAACAGAAACAACACATGCATTTCGTTCCGTTTTATTACTTGAAACCGGGCATATCGGGCCCTGCCACGGCCCAGCTACGACGACGTAAGACTCAGTGTGAGAGTCGCTCGGTCAGATAATCGTCTCGCGGTATCGGCAACAAGATTACAAGAGTGGAAGTCCCTCTCTCCCCAGTCAAACCAAATACACTTGGGGAAACACTGGGCTTGGGCGCTGGGCCGTCCCGGGGCCGAGCTGGTGGTGCTACGCGTCGCGGCCGGGGCCGTACTTGAGCCCAAATTCCCGGAACCCGATCTCCATGTCCGCGGCGGCGACGAGCAGCTCGGCCGCCTGCGCCGGCTCAAGGATCTCTACCGCGCGCTTCATCGTGCGCAGCCGCAGCGCGTCCGCCCTGCCGAGCACCCCCCTGACCCGGCCCACCAGCCCGTCGACGTCCAGCTCCGCGCCGGCCGCCACCACGCCGTGGCCCTCCTGCAGCTGCGCCATCTCCCGCGACAGTCGGTCCTCCTCGGCCACGGTCTGCCGCTGCATCTCGTCGATCTGGGCCAGCTGCGCCGGGCTGAGGTCGCCGAGGTTGCCCGACCGCACGCCCAGGAGCAGATCGGGGAGCTGCGCCTCGAACCGGCGGCCTGACTCGGTGTAGAGCAGGTGGACCAGCGTGGTCGGCCGCCACCCGGCTAGCCAGTAGGCGACACCGCGCTCCACGGGGCTCGCCCACGGCGCGGACAGCGTCCAGACCGGGTCTAGCTCGGCCCGCGCTGCGCCGTAGTCCTCGAAGTGGGCCACAAAGCGGCCCACCAGCGCGCCGAGCTCGGCCAGGTCGTCGGCCCAGCGGGCCGACCGGAGCTCGCGGCGCAGTGATCGCAGCCCGCGGAACCAGAGGTGGAAGCGCCAGGTCGCGGCCTCCAGCTCCATTAATCCCCAAGAGCGCGGGGGTCGGGTAAAACCCCCCGCCCTCGCGTGCCGGCCGGTGCTATTTATAGCGGGTGGCCGCGCGATCCGAGCCGTTGAGCCGGAGGAACGGACCCGGCGTATGAGGTGGCGATAGATGGCGCGCATGCAGGAGACTGGCTCTGGACGGCGACGCCGTGACGCCGGGGCTGACACTGACATGTGGCCTGGCCGTGCCAGTGGGCGTGGTGACGCATCGTTTAACGGGGCAGTGTCCTTCTCAAGGATCGACGATTGATGTGAGCAGGAGCAATATCTTGTTCTACAACACTCAAGTTCATACCTAACGCGTCGTCATGCGCATTAAGAAAATGATGTTTAGTTTTTTTATCGTACAAAAGATGTTAATAATTGATTCTTGCTTGAGCGTTTTGGCTTTTGATCTGGAATTCTGAATGGCTACCGAGGAGCGATGATAATGCTGAAAATATCGGTTTCCTGACGTGAGGGGTGACCGGCCGGGGCAGATCATTGGAGCGATTGGCGCTGGCCTCTGGATGATGATGATGATGCTAGCTACTGTCTGTGACTGTGATGCACTGCATGGAAGTTTGGGCTGCTTGGAGCACGTTTTGGATTGGATTCCATCTGGCTGCAGATATTTCGGACGGAGCTACACAACAATCTGATCGTGCGTTCCAGCAGTTTTCCAGGAAGCACGAGAGTTTTTAATTTTTTAATTTCGCGTGTTTTTTAGATTGGGTGCAGATCCCCAAGAGTCACTCCTTCACTCCACCTAGTGAATTTCACCCAATCTAAACTGTTTATTCTTTTAATAGTATTTTTATTGTATTAAATCAACGTAGTATTTTTATTGTATTAAATCGACGTCGATTCAAAGAGATGTCACGTAAGTGGAATAATATTAAAACATAATAAGTGGAACCCATATTACATTAAAACATCACATAAAATAATATTATCTTATAATTGCACTCTTTCCTTCTTTCATAAATAGGCTTATATGAGTTGTTTAATGCTTTGAATCGACTACTATGTAGAGTCCGATTTCAATTTTTTTTGTTGGAATCAACCCCTTCAATGTATTGAATCTCTTCTCTCTCCTCCTTTGAACTGGCTAAAATAATACATTGGAGATGGTCTTAATGAACCGGATCAAGGCACACTACACCATTTGAATATGAAGTGACACAATAATCAAATTGATAACCACGAGAGTCCAAACATTGTGACGCGGGTTCCATGGCCATGCACGCGAGGTGATATTGGCGGTGGCAGTGGGAACCTACGGCGGTGGCAAAGAAGAACATATTTCTTAAACAGTACATTTTTAAATAAAATTACATAAATAAATGTTCATTTAATACAATTACAAAAATAGGCTCATATCGCCGATTCAAATAGGGATAAAAGGGGGAAATCCAGCATAAATTCACTTTTAATCCGAAAAAAAAGAAAAGAAGGGGAGGAGAGGCCCGTTCATAGCCGTGAAGGGGAGAGAGGGAGGAACAAATTCGGCCACCCACATTGCAGGTAATATTTTTGTAACTTTGCATTTAAATTCGAAAACCTAGTAGGTTAGCAACCAAAACTAGCAGGTCCATAATTTAATAGTGTTGGACCGAAAAGACGACTAGAGGGGGGGCGTTGAATAGGAGTATGCTCACTTTTTCACAAATAATTAATTCAATAATATTTTACTCCAGTAGCTATAGAAGCTATGAAGATCAATGTACCAGTACAGCGGAAGACTAGTATTGAAACCAATTTAACCCCTTAAGCAATACGACGAAAAAAACAACATAAGCTAAAGCACAGCAATGCACTGGCGGTCGAACCGCTGGGACAATGGCGATCGACCGATTTCTGGTCTCGACCGGTGGCCTTGGCGGTCCGATCACCGCCTCCGTAATGCATCAAAGCACCGATGAATGAAGTTGTAAATAGATGAAACTTTTGATCTACAACTCCAAACTTGATGAAACTTGGAACACACCTTCTCTATGATATCAGGAAGCTATTCCAATAGAAGATTGTGATAATTCTTGGAAGAATAAGAATCCTTTTCCGTTTTATTGAAGAAGGGTTCAAAACCAGGTCAAAACGAAAACTTGATCCAAAAACTTGCTCGTAGGTGATTGATAATCAAGATGATCCTAGATAGGTTCCCACACGTCACAGCAAGCTAGATCACGTGAAGAATTCAATCAAAAACTCGCGGATCAAAGAAAGACTCAAAATCATCAAATATAGAGAAAGAACGCAATGAGACAAAACATTGATCAAACTTTCCTTTGATTGATTGATATGATATGGGTTTACAGCCTCTCCATCAATGGAGGACAATGCTCAATCCAAGAGCACGAAAATCACATCAAACTATAAAAGAACCCTAGCCTCCACAAAAGCCACCCTAAGAAAATTAGGGTTTACAAAAATAGCAAAAGAGACGAAGCGAAGGTACAGCCACCTCCCTCCCCTATTTATAGTGGAGGCTTAGACCTTCTACAAGTTTGACTCAATTGGGCTCCCGTTAAGGCCCAAAACAAACAGGACACATACGCACACATTTTAATGCGCCGTCTTTAACACCCCTTGACCTAATTAGCTACATATTGCGCCATCTTGCGCCTTGGATTAGCTAATAGGTCACCCTTGTCCATCTTGCACCACTCTTGAGTACATTGACCTCACCCGGCATCGTCGATCGTTCTGGACCTCAGGTCTCCAAGTCTAGTCCTGATCATCCTCGCTGTTGACCGTCGTTGACCACCAAGCAATATGCACAACAATAGACAAGTAACCGAATTTGGGAACAAGTTCTTCACAACTCGACTCATGTTAGTCAAAACATGCATCATGCAACATATATGCCTTGAAACTCATGACTTTGACCTAACAACCGAATATCGCCGCCACGACGGGCGACGATTCAAGTGAAAACCGGCCGATCGCCCTGTGGTCGGTCGACCACTCCACCCTCGCCTGGGTCGACCGCTTGGCGGTCGACCGCCAAGAAAGACTTAGCCGAATTTCCCCTTTAGAAAACCGAAACCTACTAGAATTTTCAAACCAATAGAACTTTTGACTAGAGACTCCAAAAATTATGGGACCAAGTGCAGTAGAATCTCCTCTCTTGCCTACACCCTCTATTTTTGGCCCAGCTCAAACCACACTTTCTGAAGTTGGCCGGTCCGACCGCCGCTATGACCGGTCGGACCGATCTTGGACCGGTCTGACCGCCGCCCTGGCCGGTCAAACTAGTTAAGGCCTAACAGTACTGCACTACGCCGAAAACATGCGAAACGACAAACCGTTAACGCCATTGCCAATTGTCACATCATCCTAAGATCTGGAGCATATCCCCATGATATCCACAAATAGATTAGATAGTTTTATATGTATGATTATGTAGTGTAGTTCAGTGTAGTACATCTTTATTAGGCGTATGTGGTTTAGTTATAGAAATATAGTTAGTCGTAAAGAATTTATTTATGGTGTAGTAATTGAATGGATTAGATAGTTTGAGATGTATGATTTTGTAGTCTAGTAAATCTTTTTTGGTGTGTGTAGTTTAGTTGTAGATATGCCAGTGTTGTTTATATTTTAATAGTACCTTTTTAATAGAATTACCGAAATAAATGCATGTTTAATAAAATTAGAAAAATGAGCTTATGTCGTCGTGTCAAATGACAACAAGCCTTATCGCCGATCGGTTGGATTGGCGACAGGCACCACCAGATGCCTATGTCGCCATTTGGAATGGTGATTGGCTTGAGAATACGGTTAATTTTCCCTTGTTGATGTTTTCTTATTAATAATAATGTAAGCACTGTTTTTTATGTTTCACACTATTTCAGATATGGGGTCCGCAGGTGGCTCTGCGCAGTGGCCCTTCAAGCTACTAGACTCGTCCGTTGATTCCTACCACCGTAGTCGCCTCAGTACCGTCCAGCTTCAGCTTGGCATGTTGCATTTGCGCACGCCCATGAGGGCATGGGGGATCGACCCACGGTGGGTTCCCAGATATGTGCACTTGTGATATTTTTGTACTCTATTTAAATACAACTTTTGTGGGCGTACTGACGTGCCTTCTTGATCGTTTTGATGCAGGCTGAGAGCGTCCGACCTATTTTCGCTTGCGAGGATGGTGGAGGCCACGTGGGAGGACGATCGAGACATCCATTCGTCTAGGCATTTTCCGTACGATCGGTGCTTGTTGACGGTGGTGGTGAACTGTTGGAGGCCAGACGCACACATCCCACCTTCTGTGCGGGGAGATAGATCCTACGCTGCACAACGTTGTGTACCTTACGGGTCTCCCTTGTGCGGGCTTCCTCGCCAAGTTCACTGGGGTACTACCGCACAGCGGTGTATTCGAGAGTACACACGGGCCTTCGCTGAAGTGGTTTTGTTAGTTCTATGTAAGTTCCCCCCTTTCTAGTGTTCGCGCTTACTTTATGTTCACCGAACTTACTAACGGGTCCTTGTCATTTTGCAGCCACAGGGTATGGCCCGTGACGCCCCCGACTACACAATGAGGATGCACTTCGAGGCCTACTTGTTGTGGCTCTTCGGGTGGGTCTTGTTTTGCGGATCCCACGACGACAACATCGACAAACTCTACATCCAGTACGCATAGGAGTTGGTGGACGCGGAGCTGGAGGAGATCCAACAATATGTCTAGGGCCCGGTGTAAGATTGAGGTGGCCGACTAGAGGGGGTGAATAGACGGTTCTAAAAATCTTTAGCGCTAAAACCAATATAATGTGAAAGCTAATAACAAATTAGTATTGTACAATTAAAACCTAAATTAACTAGGCTCCCCTAAGTGCACTAACAATATGAATACAATACAATATGAGCAATCATACAAAGATATATAAGCAATTAAAGCATGTAATGTAAATTGCTTAAAGTAAAACACAAGACAAACTAAGATGAACACAATGATATTTTACCGTGGTGTTCGGAGACTTGCCGGTCTCCCCTAATCCACGTTGAGTAAGCCCAACCAAGTTGGACCGGCTCCACTAATTAAGCCAACACCTCCGAGGTAAGTCCAACCACTTGGACTGGTTCCAACACGAACCAACACCTCGCTCCAGTAGGGTTGCTCTTTCTCCACTCCGGAGATGGCGAGCACCAAACCACTCACAACCACGCCGGGCCTTCTCACAAGCTTCTTGAGAAGATCACCAGGCACGACGCCTCCACGTCGTCTAGGTGTTAGCAAACACCAAGAGAAACAAGTCTCAACCTTCACTTGAACTAATCAAGTGTGAACGCTCAAGTGGATACACAATCCACTACCTAAGGCAACACATGAACATATGAGATGAGAGGCTTGCTCTTAGCTCAAGAGGTTCAATAGAGGTTCACAATAACACCAGCAACCATCTCCAACCGGCCAAGGTGAGTATTTATAGCCCACGCACAAAAACTAGCCGTTGGAGGAGAATCTGCTGAAATATCAGTATATGCGGAACTACCTCTGTTATACGGTCGGTACTACCGCACCTTCACGACAAGCACAGCAACGGCTATATCAGACGAGAAACTAGTCGTTGAAAAGTGAAATCGGGAACTACCGCCGTCAACGCACGGTCGTTCCGCACTCCGGTAGTTCCGTTTCTGCTAGGCGGTACTACCGCTTCCACTCAGATCCAACACATGACACCTTCTGGAAAAAACGTACCGCGCCAACTTCCGGACATACCGAGCTGCGGTAGTTCCGCGTCCAACACGCCGGTACTACCGCACTTCCAAGAGAGCAAAGAATACTCAAAAGGTACCTCTCTGGAAAAAAAAACATACCGCTGGATTTTCGGACCTTCCGGCCTGCGGTAGTTCCGCAATTATAACGCCGGAACTACCGATCTTTCTAACAGAACCAGCAATGGCTTTTACAACAACTCTAATTGCAAAATACATTTGCCAATTGATAAGCCATGCCAACAAGGATCACAGGCAAGATTCCTAACAAGTTGCAAAATACATTTTCCAACTTTAGAATCATACCACAAGGAATAAGGTACATGGACTTACACCATTTGCAAAACACATTTTCAAACTTAAGCCACGTGCTACAAGAAATCAAACATGAGCTTCAACTATTTGCAAAACACATTCGCAAATAACAGCATCATGCCACGACGCTAAAGTGCATGGACTTCAACCATTTGCAAAATACATTTGCAAACTATAGTCCTATGCTACAAGGATTAAATGCATGAGCATCAATCATTTGTAAAACACATTCGCAAATAATAACTCCATGCATAGATGAGCTAGAGCAAATACAATGAGCTATCAACACATGACTAACTCATGCTACTATTCAAGACCCCTCTTAATAGTACGGCAATCCTATACTAGCAATCCGGTCTTTCAACCAAACACCAAGACCGGTAAAAGACTAGGAACACATCCTTAGCCCTAGCTAGTCATACCTTTGCCTTGCATCTTTTTGAAGCTTGATGACGCACATCAACACTTCAAGTTCGGGTCCTTGATTTTGACAATCATCAACACATGATGATCTTCTTCACTTCGGGATCTTGTCTTGAACATCATCAACACATGATGATTTCTTCATTCCGAGTATTGACATGCATCAACACATGATGCATTCCATCACTTGACCTCCATCAACACATGATGGGTCTTCTCTTTAATCATCATCGACACACGATGATTCCCATTTCTTCAAACTCTTCATATGCATCAACACATGATGCATCCTTTAGTTGAATCTTGACTTGATGATCAACTCATGATCATCCCAAGTCTTCATCACCCTGGAACATAACCTATACATCCAACTCATGGAAAAAGTTAGTTTCACAATATGATTATCATTAATTACCACATCATACCATTAACTCATAATGGTGGGACAAGATCCTTAAATCTTTCCCTCTTTGGTAATTGATGATAACCATTTCAATTGTACATAAATGAATTATAGATAAATGTAACACTACATGAGTATAT
Source organism: Hsuehochloa calcarea (assembly GCA_036346395.1). Lineage (NCBI taxonomy): Eukaryota > Viridiplantae > Streptophyta > Magnoliopsida > Poales > Poaceae > Hsuehochloa > Hsuehochloa calcarea. Next base: position 11,164,251 of record CM070601.1, on the reverse strand, counting down.
ATTAACTACACAAGTTATATATACTTAAACATGAGTATGTAAGAACTACACAAGTTCTTATATACTCACAACATGAGTATTCGAGAACTACACAAGTTCTACATACTCAAAACAAGAGTATACAAGAACTACACAAGTTCTATATACTCAAAATATAAGTATACAAAAACTACACAAGTTTTGTATACTCAAACGGATATGTTTCAAAGTAAAGATCCCAAATATATGTGGAAAACAGAATATGGATCAATACTAATGAAACAACAAAATATAGAATGAGCTCCCTCTAAATGTGTGTATACACAACTGTGTAAATAGAAACATATGCACATATTCAAGATATACTTATGGTGGAGTTCAAAATATATTTTGGATCCGAGGAATGCAACATTATATAAGAGTGTAAGTCGAATGCATACCTCGTTGAATTTCACCTTTATATCCAAATGAGACTACACACTAGATATAGCAATAGAAATGTTAGTCTCACAATTAGATTTATCATTAATCACCAAAACACTCCATTAACTCATAATGACAGGTCTAAATTCTTCACCCGGTAGTGCTGTGTGTGACGTCCTAAGGCCTCTACGACGCTTGCTGGAGGGTCTGGGATAGCCCCGTACTATTTGAATGCCCACTCCTACTGTACCTGTGGTCATTCGAGCGCTTTCAGATCAGACAGCCACAGATCGACTTAAGGGCGTATCCCCTCGGTCTCTATGTCGACAACGACGTCGGTGGCCCGGCCATAGGTATGGTGTGGTGTCGCCGACGGGTAAGTTTTTTGTACGGTTAGTCTGTTTTGTACTTTGTTTCCACATGACGCGCTGAGGTGTGTGTTGTTTTCTTCTACAGGTTATGTTCACACCGATCACTACACACTCTTTGTACTCGGACTACATGGCGACGTTCGACTAGCTGACGGACGATCGCGTCATCTGGATACCGTACACTATCGAGAGGGTGTTCGCCCACGCACCGAATAGGTTGTCCAGCCAGTGCACACTCGACTTCACCTACTAGCTCACGCTAAGTTTCTTTTGTGCACGACGTGTACGTGGAGGCGCACTCCATCCACACATCGCAGAGACGACCGACACCTACCCCCATGCAGTCGGACTCTGCATAGCACCACGCAGTACACAGTGAACGTTCCATAGTATTTTCTTTACTTGTCATATTATTATGTTCTAACTGGATCTTCGTGCCCAACAGAGCGATTTTTGATGGGAGGTGCATGCCGAGGCAAGGTTTGTTCATAGCTGGATCAGGGACTGCCTTGACATGACGCTGGAGGAGCTGAGAGAGGCCATGGTTTGGCTCATGGACAATGGGAGGCATGCCAGCGAGCTCACGTCCTGTCGAAGGGCGAGAGATGTGGTGGCGCACTGTCACACGCCGACAGAGTACGTGAACAGGGGTAAGCCATAGCGTGTCACGCCTGATGCACACGACGATGGCTCCGCACCAGGACGTCCCGAGTGGGTGCTCGTGGCACCATGCTAGCAATACACCTATCGAGTTCGCATGTACATCTCTACAACTCACCTGTGCTTGTTCGTTTCTAACTAATTTTGTAACTAACGCCAATTTGTTGGAACATGACCTCAGTTCCATGCAGACACGGGGCAGTAGCATGGGGGGACATCCCTTCCGATGCAACGACCAGGTTGGTTACTACCCCCTCGTCGTGTTTTCAATTTTCCATTTGCATTACATTTAAATGCATGTCTTACTGTTTAACAGGGTGTCATCACAGTTGGAGGAGGGATACTGAGCCGCACAGGAGGGGATACAACACTCGAACTACGATATCGACGAGTCCTCTTTCCGCGTGATGATGGTGAGCCTTCACCAGCTGTGGGACCGCCGTACGAGGGGAGGGCCACCCGTGGAGTACACGCCGAAGAGGGCATGTGAGTAGATGTACAACCCATATTATGTAAATATTAATTTTTATATGACTAACATTATGCTTGTGGCCATTTTCTATCTCATTTTTGTTGTTGTGTGTACGACAAACCTTGTGCGGGACTCGGCATCGTGACACCCCACACATCCTGTATACCAAACGAACTAGTAGACCCCACGGAAATGACACGTACGTTGGCACCAACATAATCCAATGCCAACTCTATAAAAGCCCATCCGACCAACTAAACTTCATGCTCTTCTCTTCTCTTATCTTCACATCTACAACATGCACAAATCGGGTTGTTGATTCGTGTTTGCTGTCATTTGTATTACACGTAACAAAACAGTGTGAACCTTGTAATTCACAAGTACATTAGAAAGTCTTATTGCCGTGATTGAAATCTCATCTTCTAAATTTGACTCCTAAATTGTTCTTTATTTAATATTTCGTTCTCTTTTACGAAAATAATCGGTTGGGCAGACACTTAAAGATATTACAAAAAAATTGAGTCAAATCCTTTAAATTTGCCAAAAAAAATATCAAAATACCAGCTTCTGTCACTATTTTGATCGCCATTTCGGAATGATGGCATAGACAGTTCACACTATTTTGAACAAACAACAGAGTTCATGTCGCCAATCCAAATGGCAACAGGTTGCTGTCGCCAATTGAATTGGTGACATAAATATATTTTAATAATTTTATTAAATAGACATTTATTTCTAAATTTCTATTTTTAAAATTTTATTTTAAAAAAAATCCAGAAGAACATAAATAACGTCAAGATTATGACGTAGCGCAGTGCGAGCAAAGAGGCGAGATCTCCAAATTAGATTTGATAATTCAAATATGTCTTTGACATGACGCTAAGATCCAAAGGATGCTAATCGCATCTTTATTTCACTTATGTTGATTGGTGTCATCCATCCACATAATACTCGGGACTTATACGGAGGGCTTTCACTTGTAATCTTGCTAGTTTCTACCGTCGACGACCATGCCACCATGTCGTTCATGTACATGGAGACTACCAACTCCTCCCGTCAAAGGCACTCATGCTATATGATCCATGGATATCGAGGCCTTCTTTGGGAACCCGTTTCCCGGCCGAGGTCCTCGCTAGATCTTGTGGGGCAAAAGCCTCGTGGGAAGTTTCCCCGGTTTCTCAAACCTGGCGTTTGGATGGCTCGACAAGGTGGAATCCCTAGCTCAACCCCCCTCGTTTCCACAGGGGGAAAATCACACACGCGGGACACGGGAATTTTCTCCTCTAGGAGTCTTCCCACATCGCGAACTCTCTCCCGCATCCTCACCGTGAACTCCTTCGCATCGATGCCGCCGCGCGCCTCCCTCCCTCATCACAGGTGCCTCCCTCCCTCTGCTGCCAAGCGCTTCCCCCTTCCTCTCCGGCAGAGGCGTCTCACCGGTAAGACTCCTTCTCTTCTTCCGGCTATCATTCTGCATCTAACCCCATTTTCACATCAGTTTCTCTACATCTAGTGCTATCCGTTTTGAGGAAGGAGAGGCAGCGGTTGCTTTTTGTGAGAAGGTCGCTGAGGTGCAGATATATGGAGAGGAGGGAGTAACTGACCATTGGAGTTGCCCTTGAGAGAAGATGCTGCGAAGGTGAGTCTCCCTGCTCCTCTCTCTCTCTCCATGTGGTTTTGCATAGGGTGTTTGGGTGCTCGATCGAGATGATTTCCATGGGATTTTGGATCTAGGGGCTCTTGATTTTAGATCGATGCGATTTTTCCTGTTCTTAGTTCACTATGGATCTATATTTTTGGTGCATCAACAACTTAGCCCTCCTCTTGTAGTTTATATCTTGAATAAACTTTAGGTGTGGCTGTATCTTGCTTTACGTTCTGGTTGTGGATATAGCAGTAGTAGGCCATGATGATTTTCTTCACATAGCAACATTGCCTAGGAGCGTGGAGTGAAGAAAAGTTGCTTGAGCTTTGATGGAAGTTGCATGGGGGAGGTCTGCATGTCAACCAGTGATGTGGCATTTCATGTTATTGATGCTGATATGTGGGGATTCAGAGATGCCTGTGTAGAACATCACCTACAGAAGGGACAAGGAGTTTCTAGGAAGGCATTTATCTATCGCATACCTTGCTTTTCAAAAGATATCAGTCAATTCTATAAATTGGAGTATCGCCTTGTACACTATGCTCGTATGTTTGGATTGGTTGACTGCTTTACAATATGTTTGCAATATGAGTTTTTCCTGCCACCCAGTTGTAGAGACGAAGATGATCAAAACGCCTTGTTGGAGTCTATATTAGCTCTGATGAAGCAGTGTCTTCGTAGTCGTACTGATGATTCCCCACATAGAAACGTTGTCTAGGAGTGTAGTTCCTCACATAGAATTTTTTTTTTTACATTTGGTAAGCCACGAATGAGACTTCATACTTGAGAAAAGTGTTATTTAGGTTTTAATGGACCTTAAAAAATCCAGAGCTTCAGACAGTAAGCATGTGATCCTGGTGACAAGGATATAGCAATCCTCATTTAATGTAATTCCTATTACAAATAGTAATACGTCATACATGTCTTGAGTATACCCCTTAATATTTGTAAGGGAGAAACCTAGCTATGTGGTCGTGAGCCTTTCCACTACCACCCCATGGTCGTAAGTCCTTCTACGACCATGACATAGTCGTAAGCCATTCTACGGCTAGCTTGGCTTCGACCAATTGCTACTGACGACTGCTAATTGATAAGACTTGCCAACTTGTGGGCTTAGTCAATTAGGGAAGTTTTATACATCGTGTTCAATATGCACGACAATTATTACATGCATTTGTTCTTGGGAATAACTGCACATTATATCTCTATCTCTGACGATAACCACCCGGCAACGTGGAGATGGTTATTCCTCTGACAATAACCTCCATCAACGGTTCATCATTAGGACGTTGGGACGTTTCTTGACCGGAGCAATCGCCACCTCCTCGTATGCTACATAAAGATTGAAGTCAAGACGTAAGGACAAGTACAATTTGGAGCGCAAGCATTAGTATGTCCCTTGATTGTAACCAACATACTCAATATAGTCACACATGATTATGGTTGTTATTCTCTCCGGAGAAGGCCTGAACCTGTATAAAATCTCTATGTCATTCTCTATGTAGTTCTAATTTTGGAGACCCCCGGATCAAACAATCATACGTAAGATCGGTTCTATATCACAGACACCTGGCATCTCACATGCCCTAAAACAACATTGCCCCTATTTTAACTTGTTCAATTTTCTATTGGATCTTGGACGTCTCATCTGGACTGATTTAATGTTGATAGTACTGGCACATTTGCTAATAGTATTACTCCTGTGCAAAAAGGTGGAGCTCGAATCATTGGTGCCTCTTAAATCTTTCACCAAGGACTCTGGTCCCTCATTTTGTGACAACATGCAAGTTTCTTCAGCTGCTTCATAACTGTTGTACTGTAGGTTTTTCAGTTGTTTCATAACTGTTATGTTGTAGGTTTTTCTAATTAATCATGTCATTGGTTGAACCCAATTTTTTTTCCAATAGGATCCTACACTTGATCTAGTACTGGTAGTTTTTGCAGGATTTGGGTGTGATTCATGCAGCGATGGTTGTGGATAGTGAACTTTGTGGCGATGACAAGTTGAAATGAGTGTGGTCCCATAGTGCACTGGTTGTTTAATGTGTCAACAAGTGATTACTTACTAGCCATACTATGATGTGATGTATGCGATACTTGTTGTTATTGGTAATGAACTTACTGGTGACATGTTCCTGAGGTTGCTATGTTCAGATCGTTATAAATCTTGTACTCTTATCCATGATTAGTGGCATTTTCATGCTATATTATACTTCATATTTATACATATGTTCTGTCATTTTTTAAAGTTTGTAATCTTATCCTAGAATTTACATTTTTTTTAAAAAAAATGATTTTTTTTCTTGGCTGGAACTTCTATAACTATTGTACCCAAACGGCAATAGGGATTTTATTCCCGTCCGGGAATATTTCCCCTTGTGTTGAGGGGGATTCCATGTGCCCTAAAAAATCCCCCTTGGGGATTTTCTTCCCTGGGATTTTGCCCCCTAGCATCCAAACAAGCCCTGAGGTGTGACATGGCACATCTAGTCCGTTTAGAGGAACCAAAGGTTTAGATTAGCTGGAATCCACTAGGTGGATTTAGGGGCAACTCTAGGGATTTACACCCTTTCTGATTGTGTGACTTGTGATGATAAGAGGAGTACATTTTTGGGGCCAAGACGGAACCCATAATCCAAGAAAATGATATACTGGAAGGAGGTGGTGGCACAGACCGTAAGACTAAAAGGTAACTCAGCGCAGAGCGTATAAAGAAGGTGTCGAGCGGCGTGAGCATCTTTCGTGCGCTCGCTCCAAGGAACTTTGGTGTGAACCTGACTGGGAGGAGCCAGCTCTCCCTCGAAGTGTGGCCACTCCGGCGAGCCTTCTGCTTTTGGCGACAGTACTGGACAATGTGCCTAGAATGGTCACAGTAGTCACAGTGAAAGCCGGTGGGAGTAGCAGCAGCAGCCACGGGGGTAGAGGTAGGCGTAAGCACCGGTGCTAGGGTGCGAACAGCCAAGACTGAAGAGGGCTGCTAGTGAATCCCTGCCGTGCGAAGACGAGCCTTCTCAGCCCGAATAGCAGCGAGAGCCTCCAATGTGGAGGAAAGGGGATGTCTCATCAAGAATCGAGCGAACCACCTCATACTCCGGACAAAGCGGGCGAGGAACTCGCCGAGGTGACGAGTCTCCAAGTGATCCTGCTGACGGACACAGTAGGTGCAAGACCGATAGACATCTGGCCCCAAAGAGTCAAGCTGACGCCAAACCGCGACCAACTGCTGGTAGAAGGCGTCCACGGTAGTGTCCTACTGCTGGAGAGACTTCTCCTCTCAAAGAGCAGAAAGGTACAAGGCCTCGCTCTTCGGCTCGTAGTGGGCACAAAGACAATCCCATATCTCCTTGGTTATAGACAAATCAAGCACATTGGATGTGTGCTCAGGCCCAATGCTGGCCACCACAATGGCAGAGGCCTTAGCATCCCCTTCATTCCATACCTCATAGACGTGGAGCTGCGGCTGGTACTCCTCGAGCGCGTCCTCAAAGGCAGAATCGCACTCACCGAACATCCTCGATAGCATCGCAGGGAAAGCACTCGGTTGGCATGGACGGGCGGGGTGGGCAAGTTTGCTCACGGTGAAGTAGACCCACAGGCGTTGTCCTCGCAGGTGAATTCTCATATGCTGGACGAACTCATGGTAGTTGACGCCATTGAAGGTGACAAGTGGCTTCAGAACCAAGATAGTACCCGTACTAGAGGTTCCGGAGGGTGCCATCTTCGGTGATGGCTGCTGCACGTCGGAGTGACGCAATGTCGCCCACATCATGCATGGTAATAGCCGGTGAAGACATCGAGCCCTCCCCGCCGGACCCGAGCAGTGTTTCGGAGGGTGCTCGCCGGCGCGCCGCGAGCAGAGGTACTGGCGGCAACCGGACTGAGGTGGAGCACCGTGACGCCGCCAAAGTAGCTCGGCTGGGAACCAGAGGAACTCGTGAGACGGCACGGGCGACGCGGGAGGAGCCGCGAGCAGAGGAGCTCAACATCGGATGGCGTTGGGAAGGCAGAGCCGGGTAGGAGACGCAGCTGGCGTGTGAGCTCGGGCGGCAGCGCAGCTCGGCGGCAACTCGAGGAAGGAGCGCGAAGCGCGCGTCGGTGCCGGATCTAGCGAGCGGGCGTCGGATCCATGCGAGAGGGCTCGGGGACGACGCCGAGCGACGCCGTGGAGCCGAATCTGGGTGAGAGAAGGCTTGAGGAGGCGCCGGGCGACGTTGAGGGGCCAGATCTAGGCGGGAGAAGGCTCGGGGAGGCGGCTGGCGACATCGGGGAGGAAGGGGGAGCAAGGGGAGACCCGGCGGCACCTCGGGGAATCAGGACGGGGGCACTGCACGAAAGAAAAGGGGAGAGGCTGCAGGAATCAGGAGTTGGGTAGGAGAAACCCTAACCCTGACCTGTCTGATACCATGTTCAAAATAAACTTATTGTATTGCAAGAGACCAATGAGCTTATATATACAAGTAAATTGTACGTGCAATATACAGAAAACACCCTAAAATAGAGAAGAATAACACAACATATAAATACATCTTTTAACACTCCCAAGGTCATATTTCTACTTTATGGTATCAATAATGGACTTATCTATGTCGGCTTTGGCCGGCGGCGTGTCCTGACCAGATGACCTTGATCATGGTAAAGTAGACGAGTATTGCTCTGACTTTGGCACTTCCCTATACATGGTTTCAGACTTTCAGAGAGTTTACAATTAGTCTATTAGTCGCTTGTCGTTTGGTTGCATGATTGTATCAACCGTATGCTAAAGCGTTCTGAACGTATTACTAGGATATATATATTACACTCTGAAAGCATTATTCATTATGAATTTACAGCAGAAAATATGGACAGAGACGCACAAGGTCGCATAACAGGTATGCACAGCGAGAGCCTTCAGACTTCAGAGTGTTGTTTACAGAAGCATGTCAGATGAGCATTCCTTCTCACTAACCTGCTTCCGCTGATGAGAGGACCTCTAGCTCTGCCCACCAGAGTGGAGACAGTCGCGGCGTTGCTGCATCCGGCGAAATGGCTATGGCTTCTCTCAGCCTAGTGGTGATCTCCTTCATGCTTGGCATCTTCCTTCGATCACTCTGGATGCAATCGTAGATTACCTCACAAATGATCTCAAGCTCGTTTTCTTTATGAGCCTCCAGTGCAGGATCAAGCAAGCAAGCTATACTCCGATCGTTGTTTATGCACTCCAAAGCCTGTGAAGAAAAGAATAGAACATCCATCACTTGATTTCTAGAGATGACACTGATTTTCATTTTGTGTGCGAGTGTCATTGAAAGTATCTTGTTGCCATTACCAAGTTCACGAGGGAGCCCTCCTGTTCAGAGTATGGAAGCTTCCCCGAGATGATTTCAAGCAGTACTAGACCAAAACTGTAGACGTTCCCTGCTAGGCCAGAAGATATTGGTTCGCCATGATCGACGAGTTCATCTCTTTTCGCTACTTTGCCTTCGGAAATCACTTCCTGCCAAACACTCATGTCTGCAATCTGCAGAAATTATCAAAGTTTTCATCAAAGTTTTAGGATGACATCCTATTGTCCTGAAAACTGATCGTATCCTGTTTTGTGCCAACAATTTGTAAAATCAGGTGCTGAAACCCCAAGGAGACAAGAGCCTGTGGGCTAAACCATCTGAGTATACCTGGATAGGAGAGATCAGAAGACACATTAAACAAGACTACTTGCTCGTATGTACCTTAGCAGCACCATCTTCAGATATCAGTATAGCACTTGAATGCAGGTCAGGTGCACCAGAGGAGGACCGAGCTCATGCATGTGTTGGATAAAGTATGCTATTCCCATAACAATCCTCATTCTACCTCTCCAATCTATGTGATCAAATCCCTCAGCTGCAGAAACAATTTCCAAACGTGTTACTAATTGAATACCATGATTTCAAAGTTTACCATGTTCCATAAGCGCAATAGCGCAAACAATTTTTACATACTTACCATGGAGATTCTCATAAAGTGTCCCATTGGGTGCGATTCTAGCACCATCATCCTTATGAAAGGTTCCTCATCCTCGCAAAATCCGAGCAGATTGATAAAATTCTTGTGGTTTATTTGCGAGAGTGAGTCTATCTGCTAATTCATAAAAAGAAGTTGAAAATTTTCATGCTACTGCAATATGTAACAGAATGAGCTGTTCATATAGTAGGCAAATGTTGACAACCTTTTTCCTGAAGCAACTCTCTGAATGTTTTGACCAATCTTTGTTGGATGTAATCATAGTAGATACAACAGCAATCTCAACACCACTTGATAAGGTTCCCTTATAGACAGTGTAGTGTGGATAACGTGCCACAATATTACTGAAGCCCTCACAAGCACACTGCAGCTCTGACAACTGTAATTTGGGTACTCCTGAAATACATAGAGGTCACCAAAATCAACTGCAAATCTTATGTAGATATCCAAACAATTCAAACTGTAAAGAACTTTCTGATTATGTAATCCAAATGCCACACAACTGATAAATAATTGAGAACTTAATTGAAATGGTTATTTTGGGGGGCATATAGTACTGCTTTAATGATCCTATCCATTTCAATTGCTCTACTAATGTTGCTTCATTTTCTGGAAGCAAGTACACACCTTAAAAAGATCATAGTCAAAACAGTTCAGATTTAAAGTATAAAAACACCTAAAGAGAAGAGTGAAGCTGGATTTTAACAGCATACCTTAGTATAATGAAGAACTACAAGACTAGGATGCACAAGGTATTAGCACACACGTCAAACAGCAAGTATAGTAGTAGTACCTGAGACAAATGCCTTCTGCAGCTGGCCACTGAGTCCAGTCTTCCAAGGGCCTATTGTTGCTACTGTACTTTTGCGGCATGGGAAAAACATACATGCTATTCCAGTAAGCAACAGACAGATTATCACTGGAAGTACAATCATATACAGCCACTTCATGGTCATGGATCCTTTACTTGATACTGTCTTTGCAGGAACTTCACGCGACTTGGATAGCGCAGGCGCAGGCGCTATCTTGTTCGGATCATTTTGCCCTCGACTGGATGCTGGAAACGAGCCACTTTCAGTAGAATGAAAAGGAACATCTATGGAAGGTGCAGCAAGATTTCTGCCCTGAAGTAGTCTTCGATGGCTAAGCTGCGCAGGTAGATTCAGCGAGGAGCAGCCGTTCACGACAGAATGGAGCGTCAACGCAACAAGCACGAAAGAACCCAGTGCATCCATCGCTGACATATATCCACAGGCAACGTCAGATGGTCCTCTTTGAGAGCCTCTTGAACAAAGGAGAACCCATGGGCAGGATCATGAGACCAAGAACAACCTAAGTCACTTCAGACATGAGCGTTCATTCTCTGAAGATGCATGCCTCTGTCAGGTACCGCCTGCAACTCAGAATTCAGAAGTCAGAACAACTCAGGTGTCAGAAGTAGATAAAGAACAAGTCAGGTTCATGGGGAAAAAATCTTGGCGAAATTTCGCTGGTAACCGGTAGGAATTAAAATCGGCGGCGAAAAATCGGTTTTGATAAAATTTGTCCAAAAAAAATTCGATTTTGCATAAATTTTGTTTGAATTTGATTTTTTTTAAAAAAAAAAAATGTCCAAATTTTTTTTTAAAAAAATCGACCGAAATTTCCGATTTTCGCCGGTAACCGGTCTTACCGGTCCCCTCCGGGAAAAAAAAATCCAGTCGAGAAAGATTTCATTGGTCAGGTTTGAGTGTTTTTGGTTAAAAACGACGACAACGAAAAAAAAAATCCAGTCGAGAAAGATTTCATTGGTCAGGTTTGAGTGTTTTTGGTTAAAAACGACGACAACGAAGAAGAAGAACGGATTTGGGAAAAAGGATGGGAACTGGAGATACTCGAATCACCATAAATCAATTAAAGAACATACCTTTGGCTTAATCGCCCTTTCGAGAATTTTGCTCACACCGCACGCGATTCAATTGCAAAGAGGGTCTGGAAAGAACAAAGAGCGAGAGGGATAAGAGAGAGAAACAGGAGTTGCTTCTTGGTAGTAGTTGGAGAAACCAACGCACATTTTTCACAAAAAGAAATGGAAAGAAGAGAAGAGAAGAGAAGAGGTTGTAAAGACTAGAGAGAAGTGGGTAATATTCTTTGTTCACTGCATTCCCTTGTATGGTTCTCATGTCAAAGATCGGTTGTGTTGTCCGGTAAATGGCGGGAATAAGGAAGAACGAGGACGAAGACGAACCCGTCCTTATCTCGGTTGGTAATTCCACTTCCACACTAGTTCTAGAACCACATTTCAAAATAGCCTGATGACACGCAGGTCCCAGCCGGGGAGCAACCACTCTGCAGTCCGCAACGTCGTCGATCACCGGCGCCGAAGTCCACACGTATTTTTAAAGCAGGCGCAGTGGTACTAGACCACTAGCTTCCACTGAGGGAGGAAAAAGGAAGAATCACGTGAATCTAAATGCGTACAAACACGTCTAGAACTTGTAGTTTACCTAAAAAAACCGTAAACCCCAGTTCTGCCCATATATTTGCAGATTAACATCACTAGAACGTTTTACATTTCATCTGATCGATCAGCCTCCGGAACCATCTGAAGAATGAATGGACGCAGCAACACTTGTCTAGCACTGTCCGCACGCGCGCGGCGGCGACCTTTGGGAAATTTGGACGCGAAAAGGAACGATTTCTAATGGTTTTTTTGTGGTTTTCTGGTGCAACCGGCTGCGCCGAGCCGCGAATCCACCTTGGGCCGCTACCCTCCTTGGGCCCTTCCTCGTGTAAGTCTTCTTCTTCACATCCGAAACGGACATGAAGCAGATCGAAGCCTGCTCGTCAGGAGTCACGACCAATTGATTCTAGATCTTAGCCGTTGATCTCCCGATCGAAGGCTGCCCACAACGGGTCGTCGATTTCGAAGGCTGAACTGCTAAACCATGTGCCTCGAACTCTCGATCGAGACAGGGACTATCGTATGGTTGATTGAATTTCAGATCCAACATGATCTTCAATAATTGATGGGGGTCCAAAGGTGTATGCTACGGTGATGATAATATATGAGAAATATTTGATTCCTCCAACACACACTTGTTTCAACAAGGGTTTGATAATTATACGCAGTGAGCTAGACTTTATAAGTGCAGTGGCAAGTAAACTGTATGATCCTAACATTTTATAGGATATTCTAACTTCTGCTTGGTTATTAATCTGCGATGAAGGTCCCATACAGGATTCTGAGAGTTGGCAGACTTATCTATAGACTAGCCTCTTTATTATTTACCTAAGTTTTGATCCAATTACTCATACCATATTTTAAATAAATTGGATGATTAAACTTTAAGTTTATAATTATGCAACATATTTCTTATGATCATAAGCAGTATGTTCTAACATCATATAAATATAGGATACTCTTCAGGAATATAAATATAATATTAGAACATAAAATATTTGACCATAGTTAATCTACATATAAATAATAGATTTTCTTCTCGAATACAAATCAAGTGGAATCACATGAATAGTATAATTATTCGACGGGAATATGTATCGTTCAATAAGAACACTGTATTTAATTTAAGGGTGATAAATTGTATGTTTGATTTTAATATGTAATACAGAATCAGTATGATCAAATTTAGATCATTCAAGATCAACAAAATCCAATAGGTCATTATATTTTATTTTAGGAGTTATATTTTCTTCAAGCGAGCGATATGACTTCTGGTGGTGATGCAGTTGCAGACCATATTTACCAATTATGCATGTGTCATTTTCGATGAGTATGGCACGCTTCGGTGCGTAGTCAACATGGCATATGTGCGACTCACGCCAAGCGCCATCGGTTTGCTATGTGCATTCTTGCATCTTGGCGGTTAACATATTGTCAAGGCACAAATCAATTGCCCTTCATGGGCTGCAATGATTGTGGTTGCCAAAAGTATGGGTATCGACAATGGCGTAAATACCTTAATCCATGTCAACTGGATATGCAATTTACTTTTATCTATCTTCTAAAATAAATTGGATTTATTTTTGCTTCTGGTTTTGACTTAGGATATGCTACTATGCCTAACATGACTCTCGTTTTGAACATTTTTCTATGTCTCTTAGGTTCCAACATCCCACATAAGCCCAATTTCTCTCTATTTTCACGCCAACTATAAAAATATTAAGTGATAATGTGTGCATCTGCATTTGCCTAAATCAATTAGTGGTTTTAGCAAAGATTTGTAATCATACTTCAACAAGAGTATAATTTTATTGGCGTGAAACTAATATGCACTTTGCAACATTTTATTTACAAAGTTCTTCAGTGTGGTGGAGGATAGTGTTACATACATACCAAGTCTAAGGACGTAAGTTATTTTGTAGTTATTTGAGGAATATGGTATTTTCTAGCTAAAGTGATCCATCAGAGATCAACATATGATTAGGCTTGTTTCGGTACCACTGAGAAAAATATTTTTTTTTTCTTTTGCCATCTAGGCATCCGTGCACTACAAGCTAGTGAATTGAAGCTTATTAGATATCAAGAGTACATGTCTAATATTTTGTTAGGGAGGCATGGCAACATATTTTCAATTTTCACGTATACTGTTTACAAAAAAATTCATGCAAGATTAATTATTTTACTATAGGTAAAATATACTACTGGTAATATATTTTATTAAGCAGATTTAATCAACTATTCAACAGAGGATAAGGCTTTAATAGAATAATTTGGACCATTATTTTATTTATGGCATGTGAGAAATAAAGATCTAATGAATAATATTTTAGCCTAAAGCAAAATATAAGATATACTCATCATGGGCAGGACCAAGCTCGACAAGAGCTGAATCTATACTACTAATGCGACTCGTGCAGGAAAGCAACATCTTTACAAAGCTAATGGATAACTAGGATATTTCAACAGATCTCCATAGAACATACCATGGGCTTATCGTTGCCTTTGATTGCACCGACTTATTAATCAATATCAGTATTTAGTAACTTCTGATTACATAACCTTAGTCGGGAGATATCATGGTGCAGGGTAGAGCTACACCCATTTATGGACTTCTAGTCCTAGGTATGTGTGCCATGCAGGGGCACAATTTGGCTTTTACCGACGTTCTTTTAGAAAAAATAAATAGAGCCAACGAATCACACTTAGTCACCATGTAGTCATTCTGAATGGCAGAGTATAGGTGGTACATCATAAATTGCAAAAAAAAAAACCCTTTCCTTTTCAGTGATAGCAGGTTCAGATGTGCCAGCGGCTGGCTTGGCAATTGTATGATATAGAGATAAACCAAGGTGATATTGTTGCTACCATTCAGGATAAGCAAATTTCCATTTAGTGTTGTCTAATATATTCCACATAATTCAAGCAATTTTCTTATGTTTATAGCTGGTAAAAAAATTAAATACATGAAATGAGTGCAAAATAGTAAATATTAATTTTATCTATTCAATAGATAATTTTATACATTTCCCAAAGTTTTATGGGTATTTTTCTGATAACTTTTAAGGTTTGAAAGCAATTTTCAGAATTGCTAAACCCATCAATTAATTTCCCAAAACATACAATACCACGAAAAAATAAACCATAAAAAATATGATGCTTCCAAGGTGTACTAGATCTAAGGTTTTACAAATTTATGGAAGCTCATATACCTTGGAAATTCAGTTTCTATGATTAAATGAATTTTTTTAGAATTTGCTAATTCACCATTAGAATTACAAAAAAACTTCATGGTTCAAACCGTAAAATTCCATAAGCTGCACATTTCTACTGAAATTTATCTAAACTTTAGGGTTTTTTTCACCAAATTCTTTATATCGCAAGTTATCGTTGTAATTTTTAGTTACTCGAGGGGGTTTTCAAAATTTTCCTTTTCCACAAACTTTTATCCCGATTTTCTAAAAACAGAAGAGAGTCTTTTCGCAAAATTTCCATTAGGATGGATTCGCTGCATCCCGCTTGCACTACTTGGCCATGGCTAGCATGGCCCACCAACCAGTGAGCTAGGGTTAAAACCCTAATTCCCGTGTGCAGTGGCGGTCGGCGGCGCCCTCACGCGCGTACAGAGGTGGATTCGGGAGCGGCAATGGCACATGTCGGGCGTGGGCGCGGTGGCTCGTAGGCGGCCGAGCAAGAAGACGCGGTGGCCGGAGCGGCAGATGGCACACGCCGGGCGTGGCGCGATGGCTAGTAGGCGATCGAGCAAAGACACGACGGCGCCGCGATCGGCCTCGAGCGCAGATGTGTCGCTATGCGTGGCAGTGGCGACATGGGGCGGTCGGCGAACACGATGCGGCACGGCGGCAATGGCCGAGCGAAAGGCAGTCGACGCGGAGGCTAGCTACGGCAACGACAACTACGGAGGCCGCCGAGCGCGCGCAAGCGGGCGCGCGGCCGAAGCTATGTTCGAGCCGAGGCACTACATTCTGTGGTATGGGATGCACATAGCATGCAAGCCGCCGCCGCACGGTGTGGCGGTGTTTGGGCCATGAGTTGCATTGCAACCGGCAATGAGCATGGTGAGCTATCAATTTCGATTGATTATTCAATCTTGTCATGCATTGTTTCAAGGTGTTTCGATTTTCCATCTACTAGACCAAATGAGATGATACGGTTGTACAAGATTAGATTGAACAAGAATCATGGAATGAACTCACAGATTGTCTGTGGTAGATTAGATACTTGATGCTGGTTGATTTGCGATCTCAGGCGATCGTGCATATATTTCTATTGAGGAACCATCGCTAGTGAGTCCAGTCCAAACGATAACCTCGTAGACAAATATAGAATCGAGAACACAAGAATAAAATAGTAGATTGAACACGAAGATGTAGGGGGCTTCTTGCTTCTCTTTATTGCTCTTGCTCCGAGCAATCCTTTACAGTGACTAGCACCCCCTACTTACAGACTACAACCCCTGCTAGGGTTTGGGATGGGGTGCCCATACATGGGCCGGCTGCTGGGCCGAGCCTATAGTTTTCCAACACTCCCCTTTGGGCACCCATTCTCACATGTTCATGCATCGTCAAAACTCCATAAAAACCCAGTGGGAAAAATTTGGAGAAAGAGTACATGACACACGTTCTGCTGCGTGCACGAATTGCCTCGTTAAAAACCTTAATCGAGAAACTTCAGAAAAACTTGTCAAGGGAAAAAGAGTACAATCCACCAAATTTTATTTAATCTCCAGAATTTACTCTTTAGGTACTCGATCTTCGTGATCAGGTTTCAATAATGAGTTCGTGAAGGTTCTCCCCCTGAATTCTACACTTTTCTAAGTCTTATCATTCAAATTCCACGTATGCTCCTTTCAAAGCTAGATGCTGCAAGTGACTTAGTGAATAATCTACAAGATTTTCACATGACTTACTATGCAGTACTTTAATTTCGTTCATCTTTTGCAATTCGTGAGCATAGAAGAACTTGGGGTTGATATGTTTAGTGAGATGACTCCTCGCATAACTCATGTGCACTTGTACAACACAAGCTGCATTATCTTCATAGATAATAGTGGGGTTTGCGCGGTATTCAATCGACATGATTGCTGGATGTGGTGAATCATCCACCAAAGCAAAACACATTCTCGTGAGGCCTCGTACAGTGCTATGGTTCCTGAGTGGTTTGTCGAAGTCGATACAATACTTTACTTAGACGAGTTTCATGAAATGCAGTTCCACCACATAGGAATACATAGGCTGTTTGCGACTTGGCTGTATGCGGGTTCTACAAGTAACCGACATCTATATAGCCATTCATAGTTAGGTCTTTGTTCTTTCTGTAGAACAGACCAAGTTCTTTGCTTGCTTGGAGGTATCGGAAGATGTCATTCATTCCCTGCCAATGCCTTTGGTAGGTTTTGTGCTATACCTTGCTAGTAGGTTTACGGCAAATACAGTGTCCTGTTTAGTACATTTGCTAAATACATGACTGCTCCTACTACACTCAAGTATAGGAATTCCGGTCCCAGGACTTCCTCCCTCTTCTCTAGGTCTATACTGCCTTATTTGGTCGCAAAGACCTCTCGACCATCGGCACTTTCGAAGGATATGTCTTTCCAAAATCAAACCTTTCTAACACCTTTTGAGTGTAGATTGACTGATGTACTAATATTCTTTCCAGGGCATGCTCAAGCTGCAAACTTAGGTAATATTTGATTTTACCTAAATCTTTTATTTCGAACTCTGACTCTAGATAAGGGCTTGCTTTCTTAATACCTTGCAGGCTTCCAATGATGTTTATATCATCTTCATACACTGAGATTATACAAAATCCATCCTGGGATCATTGTATAAATACACAGGGATAATTTTTATTATTTGTGTAGCCTTTCTTACACAAAAAGTCGCTTCAAGTGATTATATCACATCCTGCCTGATTGCTTAACTTTGTAAAGTGACTTTCTGAGTTTCACACTGTACATATTTTTATCTACTCTGTCTTAGTTCTGGACAGGGATACATTCAGGTATCTTCATATGAATGTCCGAATCCAATATTCCATAAAAGTATGCTTTTACCACATCCATCAATTTCACTTTTAACTTCAAGTTTACTGCCATTGAGATTAAATATCTAAAACGTGGTTTCTCCCATGACCGGGGAATAGGTTTCTTCATAAACAACTCCCGGATGTTGAGTGAAACCTTATGCAATAAGCCTTGATTTACTTCATTATTTTCATTTCTCTTTTCGAATAAACAACTTACTGGCCCAAACACATTTCTTTTATTCAAAGAAAATAATTCTATTTCTATCGCCTTCTTCTCATCTTCTCAATATGATCTTTTCTTACATTCAGCGAGTGATGCATCCTCTGGATCAAGATCGATGATTGTGGTAATTTTCTTTGGAAAATCATTGTCGACATTAGCTGTTGTCTTATTCATAGATTCTCCCGAGGTCACAAAGTTTATAGCTATTTCTTCAAGGGGTGATTCTTCTAATGCTTCTACTTGCTCACCGCTGATTTCAATTACGGGGGCAAGTCCCTTTAGTTTTTCAACTCCGATGTGTGCACGCACATACATACTGGTATCTCCCATCATGGGGATGTTCAATTCTGGTATGTCTTTCGTGAAGGTTCCATACTAGTGCCAGGTCTCAACTAGCTCCCCTTCTAGTTCTGGGGAGCTTTTAGTGATCGGCTGTCAAGTCCTTCTTATCCTTTTCACCAAAGCGCCCCTGCTACTTCAGATTTGAGGGTCGGAATTCTCGCCCTTTGGAGGCCTCGTAACGGGATTAGGGTACCTTCATCGGTATTTCAACCCTCTCCAGTGCATTGCGTGCAGGCACATGCGATTTGGTCACGCTCTTCAAATCACTAAAGTGGTCAGGCAGATGATTTGCTAATGCTTGCAAATCAATTATCTTCTGGACTGCAATTGTCGTCTAGACTTCAATTATCTTCTATACTTCAATTATCTTCTGGACTTCTCTGTATGCTTCACTAGTGCGCGGGTCCTATGCATGGATTTCAATTATCTTCTAGACTTCTCTGTATGCTTCACTAGTGCACGGGTCCTATGCATGTATTTCAATTATCTTCTGGACTTCTCTATTTCCTAAAAATTTTTATCATTGGGTTGATTTCCTCCCTCTAATGACGGGAAACAATACTCATCAAATATACTATTAGCGAGGTGGACTGCATGAAAATATCCAGTCATGGGGTCCAAATACCTGATTTTGGATGTTGTCTCATAACCAACGTATATCCTAGACTTTCGGAGAGGGCCCATTGTAGTTCGCTGCGGTGGTGGTATAGGTACATAAACCTTGCAACCAAACCTTCGTAGATGAGAAATTTTCGATGCGGATCCTCGCGCTAGTTGCATAGGTGAATGGATGTTATATGCTGGTGGTCTAAGATTGATGAGAGTTGCTGCGTGCAGGACTGCGTGTCTCCAATATGTAGTTGGTAAATAACAATTCTTTAAAATTCTGTTAATCCATTCTGAGTGTGGACATGCGGTATGAAATGCTTAACTTTAATTCCTATTTTCTTGCAATAATCATTAAGTGCCTTCGAAGTAAATTCTTAAGCGTTGTCCATTCTGGTGGACTTCACATGATGATCAGAGAAATTGTTCTTAATGTTAATTATCTGTGAGATTAGCTTTGCAGAAGCGAGGTTTCTCGTAGACTGAAGGACCGAAATGGCAACAGAGGGGGGTGAATGGTGCCTAAAAATTAATAACTCCCCTTTACTGTATTTAAACAAGCCTACAAAGATCTCTGGAGATCTAAAGAAAGTAAATGAAGCAAGATTAAATAACAAAGACAAGCCTCAGGCTGTTCTTCTGGAAATCGGAAGCTCCGGCCAGTAATGTGCGGAAGTTCCGTACTGCGGTAGTTCCGATCTTCCAGTGCGGAAGTTCCGCAAACGGTAGTTCCACTGTAAAATCTAAGATCCGATTATCCCGACCAAGAACGTAACGCCGGTTTTTGCCCAAAATCCAAACTACTTTTGATTTGTTGATCTTCTCCGTCAAGTTTCACAGACATCATCCTAAGCAACATCTTGACCTCATGGAGAAGAATCGCAAACAAAGATTCAACAATCAAGCCAAAATCGGATTTCTTGAAGAAGGGCAAGAAAGACCAAAACGAAATAGACTCAATTCTCGATTCTTAGCTCATGAAACTTTGAGGATGTAATAGCAATATCAAAACGACTCTCGATATCAAGTTTCATGCTATTTCATAAGACGAATCAAAAGATATGCCAAAACCCTAGATATTCAACATGAACAGAGAGGGAATAAAGAGAGGCATAAATATGTAATCAAAGACTCAGAGTTTCATTGATAGAAGTCAAGAAATCCCAGAGGAAACACAGAGGAATGATTACAAGTATTTTCAGTTCATTCTCTCAAAACCAACAAACTCTCAAAAAGCAAAACAAACCCTTTTTTGGTGGAGCTAACCCTAATTTTCTCTCTTAAGGTCTAACCCTAACACCAGGGGTTGAGCTCTGACGAGGATCTAATAATCCTCATTTTATCTTTTATCTATAATTCTAATTATGGGTAAATATGATGTCACATAGTCCCCAGAGGTACCCCTTATCTATAAGGGAGAAGCCCAATAAGTGGTTGTAAGTTCTTCTACAATCACCCCACAAATGTAAGTCTTGCTACGACTATATCATGGTCGTAAGTCCTTCTACGACCACTACATAGTCGTAAGTCCTTCTACGACTGTTACCTGGTCGTAAGTCCTTTTACGACTGCTACCTGGTCGTAAGTTCTTCTACGACCAGGTAAACTACGACCACCTTATAATCAAACCTACGGGCGAGTGGGTCCAATTGATTAAGGAATCCGAACGGTCTGCACGCACTATTATTCCGCTTATTAATGGTGTGTAATTACCCCATTATCTCGGAAGATAATTGCGACGGCGTGAAGAAGCCGAGCGCGCCGTAATTATCGCCATCATGCGCCAAGCATCGGATTAATTAGGCGCATCTCCCGCAGGGCAAAACGGCTACTTCTTCACGACTATATAGAGGCTATTCTCTGTAATAGTCTTAGTCTTTTATTTGATCATCAAGAATACCATACACACAGGATTAGGGTTATTATTCTCTCCTGAGAAGGCCTGAACACATCTAAACATCCGTGTCAATCCACTCTGCGTGATCTCATCTCTAGGAGACCCCGAATCAAACAATCTTTACGTAAGATCGGTTCTAATACACCGGCGCTGGCGCCGTCCGTGGGGATCCTCCGTAATCTCTTGTCAACATACTCTCTTTTTCCAATCTCATGCAATCATGGCGGAGAATGGAACGAGGAGAACCGGTTTGACTTGGCGATTACGCAGACGCCGACATGGATGCGGTTTCGACTACGAGCCGAGTGATGCATCCGCCGATGGTGATGTTGCCTCCGAGATTATTCTCCAGAAACCATCCCATTAATGGAGTTGAGGAGGATCCTTATCCCCACAACAATACGCCCAACAGAGGGGTCAATTCCCTCAAAGGACAAGGGTCAATCCGACCAGACCGCCCCGTGAGGACTCACAACACGACGAGAGTTCTTTCTCCAAGTGTTCAAGTCCCCTTAAGACGGTCCGACTTGGTAAGTCAAGTTCGGGAGCCACCATTCCAGACTCCACCAAAGATCTAGTGATCCTCTCTCGTGGTAACTCAGAGAGGGTGGGATCAAGCATGCTTTTCCGCAGAATTCGACCGCCTCCCGCAGATCTCATTTGCGAACGGAGACAATTATAACCCGGAGTTCCCTACCGGAGGGATTACTCCAAGTCGCCAGATGGTGTCCTCGAGCACTCCTCAAGCGGGAGGCCTCGAGCGCAAGTGAGAATCATCAACGGGAGGTCTTCGCCCTTCCCCAAATCGTGGTCACCTCATGGAGGCCGAGATAAGAACACTCCCAAGATCACACACCGCGCCTCGTGGTAATGGCAAGGGCACCACCATTGGCGAGAGAACCAACACTGATGAACGCGAGGGAAATCCTCGACATTCTCGCACTCCACTAAGAAGGCCTCAAAGACTGATGAGGAGGATTTTGATGTCGCTGAAGAAAGAAAATTGCACCCGTAAGAACCCGCTCTGGCGATTCAACATCGATGAGGAGGTACAAGAACTCCAAGACATCAACGACCTACTCGAGAACCCTAGCCAAGAGCTTGCTCGAACGCTGTGGTACGATCTCTTTGTCAAGAGATTACGCAAAGACTTCGAACCGTGATGACAAGACCGAGGTACTCATCGACAACATTCGGTAGTCGTAGCAATACGACTTCCTCAAATTACAATCAATCGAATATTTTCACGAGGAATCGACACGCCATAAGTCGAATCGATCCCCTATTCAGAGAAATACATTTCGATCAACTGAAGATCAAGAAGCCCCTCGGAGAGGTGATCATTCACCACTTCGACAAAGAAATTCACAACGGGTGGAGTACGAGGAGTATTCCCCTCGTAGAACTAAGACCTACTACGAGCAGTCACTCACACGGGTATCGTCAGATACGATCACTGGTGACATTAACCCTTCTTTCCTACAAAGAAGGCGCTAAGAAGTGATTACGGATGCCGCATTCTCGCCTAACCTCCGAGCAGTTCGCTGGCCACCTCATTTTCGGCCAGTAAACATGGAGAAATTTGATGGATCTCAAAATCCCATCGAATTTCTTCAGATCTATACAACAGCTGTCCGAGCAGCAGGAGGAGGAGAGCATGTAATGGCGAATTACCTTCCGACTGTGCTCGAAGGATCCGCTCGATCGTGGTTATTAAACCAACCACTCGAGTCGATCTACTCTTGGCAACACCTCTGTGATCTTCTACAGTAATTTCCAATGCACATACAACCGCCTCGAAAAGAAGACGACTTGCACCGATAAAGCAGAACAACAACGAGACTTTGCGCCAATTCATCAAACGCTTTAGTCGGGTTCGTAACTCAATTCCGAAATTTCGATTTCTCGTGATCGTGGCTTTTAAGCAAGGAGTCCGTAGTAGAAGGATAACGCAGACATTGCTTTGAATCCTCCCAACATCGTTGTCGAACTCTTCGAGATGGCCGATCGATATGCAATCGCTTCGAGGCAATGAGTGGAACAACACTATCGATCGAGAAACATATACTCCTCGAGAGCCGTGAAGTTGGTAAGGATAAAAAGCAAAAAGTCCAAGAAGAAAATAAAAGTCAAAATCACAAACCGGTGGTTCCAAGGAAGTTCGCCGTGAAAGATGGAGAGCCCAAACCACCAAGTCGCACTCGATCAAGGCAAAGGTAAGCTACCGATCGTAGGAACGACAAACCAAGGTGGTGTCCTTTTCATAAAAGGAAGGACATGACCTCAAGAATCGCCGAAGTTTTCCAAAGAAAGCTCGAGGACTACTACAACGGCAAAGCACCACTCCCTACTCTCGAAAGGTGTAGGACATACGAGTGGCCAAAAGTCGCTCGGATGATGAGGAGATGCCGCCCAAGATCCGCAACATACCGCTGAGCACATCTACGAGGATCATCAAGATACGACTCCAAACGACAACTTAAAGTCACGGACGAGAGGTAAATTCTATACATACTCCTCTCGTCAATAAATTACCAAGTGGCGGAAGTTACCATCTCTTTGAGAAGGATGACCGCCCAATCACTACGAGTCGATCAGTCGATATCCGATTTGTGGTGAACCCACCATCAACAACCGTCGGGTCAATCGAGTGTTGGTTGATGGTGGCGCTTCTTTGAACATATTATTTACTAAAGCCCCGACGAGATGCAAGTACCAGACAAAGGTAAGGCTTGACGATATTCCTTTCATGGAATCGCATCGGGTCTTCGACCAAACCTATTGGCCAAGTTTTCTTCCTTTAACATTTGGCTCACCAAGTAATTTCAGACGGAGAAAGTCTCCTTTGATGTGGTCGATTTCGATCACGCATATAACGCCATACTCGGACGACCAACTTTGGCAAAATTCTTAATGGCTACTCATTACGGTATCAATGTCTTAAGATGCCAGTCCCAAAGGAGTGATCACCATTCATGTGACAAAAGATGGCGATAGTCGGCCGTCGATCCTCGAGATGGTTGGTCAAATACCAACTCGAGATGAAAGTCACCTTCGACTAGCAAGTCGAAGCCTCAAAGTCGCACCAAAGCCGAACGACCAAGTCAAAGAGGTTCCTCCGACGCAGAAGAACCCTCAAGATCTGCTCGCATCGGGAAACTTTCGACCCCAAATAGGAAGACGCCTCATTACCTTCCTCCGAGCTAACGCAGATGTCTTTGTGTGGCAAGCATCCGACATGCCCGAGTCCCTGTGGAGGTGATCGAGCACGTGCTAGCTTTACTACCGATAAAGTACCAGAAACAAAAATTACGAGATTTGCCCCGATCGATTTAGATGCTATTAAATTAGAGTTGATAAGCTACTTAAAGCGTGCTTTATAAGAGAAGTCAACCACCCGAGTGGTTGGCTAACCTGTAATGGTCAAAAGTCAAACGGCAAATGGCGATGTGCGTGACTTTACCGATCTTAATAAAGCTTGTCCAAAAGATGATTTCCCTTTACCTCAGATCGATCACCGTTGATTCAACCGCAGTTGTGAGATATTAAGTTTTTAGATGCATATTCGATACCACCGGATCAATATGTGTTTAAACGATGAAGAAAAGACCGCATTCATTACTCCATTTGGTACCTTTGCTATGTCAAAATGCCATTTGGTCTAAAGAATGCCGTGCTTCTTTCAACGCCTAATGCAATCGACTTTTTCATCTCAATTAGGCCGAATTTGGAAGCCTATGTTGATGATCTAGTCGTAAAAAGCATTAAGAGACTTAATCATATCATCGACCTACAAGAAACATTCGACAACCTCGTAAAGCACCGCTTAAAACTCAATCCGAGAAGTGTGTGTTTGGAATTTCTTCAGAAAATTGCTTGGATTCCTAGTATCCGAACGAGGAATCAAGCAAATCTGAAAAAATAAAAGCCATCCTCCGGATGCGCCCTCCAAACACAAAAAGGAAGTCCGAAACTCACTGGGTGCATGGCGGCTTTAAGTCGTTTCATCGCACGACTAGGAGAAAAGGACTACCTTTCTTTAAACTTCTCGGGAGACATGAAGGTTTTGAGTGGTCGAACGAGGCAAACGCGCTTTGAGGATGTCAAGAGGTATCTTTCGAGTGCTCCCTGCTCGTTTCTCCAAAGCCGTAAGAGACGCTCTTAATTTACCTAGCCGCCACGCCACAGCAAAGAAGCGCGAGATTAGTCGTAGAACGTGAAAACGCATAACGACCGGTTTACTACGTTAGCTAAGTTTTACACGGGCCCAAGGAGCGTTACCTCAGTCCAAAACTTCTATATGCCCTCCTCATGTCTTCGAGGAAGCTGCGCATTATTTTCAAAGACAAAATAGTCAGGTTGTCGAGTTTCCTTTGGGAGCAATCCTCCATAATAAGGAAACAATGGACGATGGCAAAATGGTCACGAACTTGGGAGTTCGACCTCCATTTCGTGTCCCGAACGGCCATAAAATCCCAGATCTTGGCGGACTTTGTCGCCGAATGGACAAATCTCGAACTGCTCAGATCCCCAAGACGATTCCCACCACCTGGATGATGTACTTTGACGGGTCACTTACTTTAAGTGGCTCGGGTCGGGTGGTCTGGTATCTCCTCTGGAGAAACCTTAAAGTATGTCATACAATTAAACTTTCGTGCTACTAACAATGTGGCAGAGTACGGTTTGCTAGGCGGCATACGAGCCGCGAAAGCACTCTCAATTGTCGACTACTCGTGAGAGGAGACTCTCAACTAGTCGTGAATCAAATCGAAAGAGTACAAAGTGCTCTAACTCAACGATGGCTCGGTACTTATCGAAGCACGTAAGCTAGAAAAACATTTTTAGGTTTCGAGGTACAATTTATCCTCGAAGGATAATTTCCTCATGAGACCAACTTGCTCGGATGGCTTCTTCCCGATCCACAAGCACCAAAGGAGTTTTCTTGGAGCAACTCCAAAACCGCCTCTCGGTCGAAGAACCGTAAACACCTCCTCTTGAGATGGCCTCATTAGATTACGAGGATACGGATGACTCCCATCTACGAGTATCTTTACAAGGGTTCCGCACCAAGATGATCTTGAGGCGATCGATTATCCCAAAAGCCAAAATGTATACTTTAGTTGAAGGAGTCCTCTATAAACGAGGAACCCAAGGGATACTCATGCGATGCATTCCGCAAAACGAAGGAATAACACTCCTTCACGATATACAAGTGGCATCTGTGGGACGATGCTTCCTCTGAACATTGGTTGGTAAAGCCTTCGACAAGGTTTTTATCGCCTACACTGCACGATGCTATGGAGGTGGTTAAAAGTGTGTCCAAAGTACAATTCCATGGTAGACAGATACACCAACCACTCAAGCATTACAAACAATACCTCTTTCTTGGCCTTTTTGACACTGGGGCTTGATATCCTAGGACCGCTTCCCAAAGCTCCAGGAGGTTTCAATTCCTTTTGTGGCTATTGACACGCTCACAAAATGGATCAAGTTGAACTCAGAATCGATAACAACTAAGCGAAGAAATGGTTCATGATGAGAAGCGTAATTAGTCGATTTGGAGTTCCGAGTCGGATAATTACGCATAATGGTAAACATTCGCAAGTGCAAAATTTCAGAATTTTGCGGCGAGTTGGGTACCAAGCTATGCTATGCTTCGCTGCACATCCCCAAAGTAATGGGGCTACGAACGCAAACGGCCAAATAATGCGAGGAATTAAACTCGAGTCTTCGATCCGACTTGTTAAGCGCCGGGGCTTGGGTACAAGAATTACCCTCCATATTATGGGCGGTTCAGACGACCACCAATGAGCAACGTGAGAAACACCATTTTTTCTAGTTTTGAGTCGAAGCCATGCTTCCTCCGAGCTAAAATTGCGGTCGACACGAGTTGAAACCTTCAACAACTCGGATCAGAACAACTTCGAAAGCGGATGACATTAACCTACTCAAGAGAGGAGAAACCTAGCCTTAATCCGCTCAGCAGCCTACCAACAAGCCTGCGCAGATACTATGATCGTAAGGTCCAACCTCGCACCTTGTTTGAGGTGACTTGGTATTGAGGCTCGCCAATCCAAGTCTAACCGAATAAACTTTCCCTAAATGGGAAGGTCCACACGATGGTCGAAGTAACTCTCGCCAGTGGTCGGTGACGACTAGCAATGGAAGATGGACGAGTTCTCTCAAACTCTTGGAACATCGACCGCCACGCAAATTCTATGTGTGACCGGGCTCGTGCAATAAAAGTCCGTGTTCTTTCTACCTCTTTTGCCTTATTTTTGAGTAGTGCTTTTTTTAATCTTTCGACTATGATGTTAAAACACCCAGTTTTCTTTATACTGGCCAAAAAGCGAGAAACGTCATCTGGTCGAAACTTCTCCTCTCTGCATGTGGTTCTGCCCACTAGAAGGAATTTTCTAGCATTGACTCGTTACTCATTTTTGCTGCCAATACAAAGAGCTCGGGTTTTATCCAAATAAATGTTCTCAAAGCCAACTCTCTCAATCTTAGTCTATTTTTTCAGTAAATTCCAAAAATATTCTAAGTAGAGCACACTTTCTTACATTTGTTCGACCACCTTTGGTGTACTCGATTTGTTTTAACTGGTCGAAGGAAGAGACACACCTAGTCGAAGTCTTTCCTCTCTGCATGTGGTCCCGCCACTAGAAGGAAACTTCCTAGTGTCGATCAGTCTCCTACTTTTGCTACTGGAAAAGACTTATCAAGTCCACCAAAAAGGACGAACGAATTACTAAAGTCCTCTAAGACGCTTGTTTAACTCTGTTGTCGTTCTTGGTTTGATTAAACTAGTCGGAGATGGAAACATCACCTAGTCGAAGCCTTTCCTCTCTGCACGTGGTCCTGCCCACTAGAAGGAACTTCCTAGTGTCGAGTCGTTTTACTCTTTCGACGGTGCTTGACAACCGTAACAAAAGCTATAAGTTAAATAAACCTCTCTTTGTTTTCGAAACCCCATTTTTAACACTATTTATTTAGATTGTCTAAACAATCTAAGCAAATAGTCGGGGCTAGGATAAAGTTATTAATTTGACTTCAATTCTTAGTCTTTCATTCGCTTATTATCTTTTGAGTTACTAATTACTCGACAAGATGATTTTCGTGAAATGAGGCGGATCATATATTACTCATCAACAAAATTGTGCGCCTTACAAGGTAGTTACAAGATTACTCAAGGGGAGAGCCTAGTGCATTTCCTCCGCCACCTTTTACCAACCGATCGCATTTCCTCAATCGACGACTTGCCTCGATTCAGACGATCAAGTCGGTTTCGATTGGTTTAACATTAAGGCGGGGTCTTGAGCTTTAAGTTTCGCCAAAGCATAACTTATCGCAGCTTGATCGCTTCCTTATTGATTGATTTTGATTAGTCTTCAAAGTGGTCACCATTTCTTGCAATTTTCCGACTTGTTCCCCAATGGTACTTGTGTGAGCAAACTATGGTATCTTCTCGAGGAGTTTTTCCTCTAATGTAGCTCACTAAGCACATTGTTCAGAGAGTGATGTTGCCTTGAAGACTAGTCTTCATCGACTCCATCTCTGTTGGGTACAAGTCGAAGCCTCGCAAGCTTCTTGTTTTCGACCACTTGTTACTGAAAAGAATAATATCGGTCAAACAAAAATATACTTCTAGAGGAAGATAACACAAAGATAATTATAGGTAAAAGCTTTTCTTACCTACTAATTGAGAATCCAATTTCTTGACCTCTTCTCGATGGGAAGCAACGGTTTGAGATGCTTTTGCTCCCACGCCCGATGTCCTCGCAGATTCATCTTAGCAATGCGGACATACTCATTGCAGATTAAGGTCTTTGCTTGGATTTCAGCCTCGAGGCTTCTCAATTGGGCAGCAATTTCTGAACCAGAAATTGGCATTAGAAAAGGGAAAGTACTCAAAAAGGATAGCGTAAAGATTTACTTAATTGTTAATCGAGTTCTAAAACCCTCGAGTTCTTGATCCTTATTAGCAGTAATGCGGAAAACTCTGAATAACCAAAGCTTTTCTTGAACTTGATGCGAGCTTCCGATCTCTTTTCTTTATCCGGAGAAGAAAGGAGAGTCTGTAAAGGTTAAAGATCAAAAGCGTCTTAAGTTCGTAACTTATCGCTTATTTTTTCCCGCAATCTTTTAGATCGAGACAGTCTCTCAAGTCTATCCGAGAGGACTAATACTTCGTTCCTTAGCCTCCTCGACTCTTCTTTTCATAGTCGAGTGAGTCGCCTAAGGTCTTCGTATCACCGCTTAACCTACAAAGAACAGAACGAAGATAAACATCGGTAGAATGGTTGTAAGTACTTCTACAACTACCGACCTAGTCGTAAGTTTTTACGACTAAGATATGGTTGTAAGTCTTTCTCGACCACTACCTAGTCGTAAGTAGTCGTAAGCTTTTTACGACTAATACTTTGTCATGAGTTTCTTCCATGACTATTCTCGTGAAACATTTTACGAGTATTTGTCGAAAAACAACTATGAATGATAAGTGACTTACCACCCTCTCGCCTCTGCACAGAGTAGTTCCTTCTCTGTCTTAGCTCTAAAAGTTGTCGATGATACTCACCGACAACAAAGAATTTGCTCTAGAGCTTTCAGAAAAGAAAAAACAGTGAGAAGAGAAGGAAAGTCACATATATAAGTATTTTGAAGATACTTACATTCATAGTCGTCCTAGCAAACATCGAATATACAAGGTCCGGGTTCTGTAGCTTATCTATCCTCGCGACCTTGTCCCACCACACCTATCTTTGGGATGGGGGACTCGGTCACGAGATCTGTAAGCAGAAGACCCTACGACGGAGGCAGCCCAAAGAAGTCACCACGAAGTTGAAATTTTCTCCTTACGGTCTCAGACTTCTCTTTGGGTAAGGGAAGGAACGCCTCCTACAATTTCCTTCCCAGAGTGGTGCCCAGGCTGGTCACCACCTTGACCAGAGGCTTCCACAGCTGCCTCTGTTGTTTCTACGACTTCAGTAGTCGTAGCGGCCACCTCAACAAGAATACCGCTACCTCAAGAGTCGTGAGTTACGACTTCAAGCAGATGTGGAGTCACTGCGGGAGTCTCGACTTCATCGGCCACTGGGCCAAGGGTGATGCTTGACCACCTCTATTGCTACCTCTCCGAAGAGTGAAGGGATAGCAATGGACTTCTCGTGAGAAGCATTCCCTGGTGAAGGAGTCGGATGAAATAAAGAAAAGCAAATCAGTTGTGAAAAGAAAAAGGTAAATGTCGTTCTTACACTTCAAGACATTTCACATACCTCGCACCTGGTCTTAACCAGAATTTTGGAGCAATCCTCCCAACGGAGGACCTCTTCTTCTCCACGACCACGCCCGTCGAGGTTCAACAATTAGCTCACCACGACCACGCTCGGTCGTAGAGTTTGAAACAGAACGAGCTCGTTTCTCGATCTTGGATGGACGAGATCGGTCTCGACCATTCCGATAAAGATCGCCCTCGATTGCGAGGTTGTCCGATGCAAAGATCGTCCTTCATAAAAGACATAAAATCCTTCCAGTTCTCCCTTTCCAGTTGCTTAATAAAACTAGGAGTGGCACCAACTGCGAAAGATTCCGTGTCATAATAGAAGGGTACCTTAGCCTTGCGAGGTTTGCGCTTGAGAGGTTCAACTGCTTCAACCTCCTCGGCCGGACTACTGCGGCCTCGGCGAGATACAACTACGGTGCCGCAGCCTGTAGAGGGTGCGGTCGAAGGACCGAGCTCGAGCTTGCTCCCCCTTGCCGCAGATTTTACAAGTCGGCGTCTCTTGAGGAGGAGCCGAGCCTTTGTCTTTCGACAACCCAGCGCCAATAGTCATCAGAACGACTTCTTCGTCGTCCTGGCGATTTTCCATGCCTACTTTCTGTAAAGCAAGACAGAAAAAGAAGAATCACTAATTAATCGTAAGTTTTTCTACGACTAGTACCAAGTCGTAAGTTTTTCTACGACTCTTTCTTGATTGTAAGATATTCTACGATCACTATTAGTCGTAGGTATCTTCTACGACTATAAAGTCCTAAAGAAAGAATCAGATTTCTGATTACCTTTAGGCGCTCTATCCTTTCATCTGCGGACAAAGCCGCAATGACTTGAGGAACCGCCCCTCGGAGTGGCGGGGACTTCTCACAGATGAGTCTGACTCTGGAGTCAACCTCAGCCTGTGAAAGATCTGTGTAAACAGATAAAAATATTAGACAAGGTTGAGAAAGACCAAACGAAGAGCTAAGTCGACAATTGCTTACCCTCCTCGTAGTCTCTGGTGGGGTCTCCTCTCCCCGAGTACCTCCACATAGGAGATGCTCGTTTCTTCAGAGGACTAATTCGGCGTGTGATGAAATCCTTCACCACATGCCATCCGGTAGAAGCCCTTCTTCCTTCAAGTCCTTAATAGCTTGAATATAAGGGCTAATCCTACTGATATCTTCAGGTTGAGTCCCATGAAGATTTCTTTTCAGCGACCTTCCCATGAAAGAAAGGTGTCTTCAGAGGTGACCTTCAAGAGAACCACCTCTTCCTCCGGCCCGACCACGAAGACCGGGTGAAACTCGAATGTACTCCTTCGACTTAGAGTCGTGGAGCTTGGACCACGACTTCGGCGATTCCGGTTTGTCGAGCCATCCCATAATAATATTGAAACGGCTCGAGATCTCGAGATCCGCGGAATCCCAGTACGCCTCGCCTGCAGATATACGAACACGCTCAACATGGTAATGGAATTGGGACCTAAGTTCACCAATTCCACCCCAAAGTGTTCGAGTACTCTCAGAAGAAAGGGGTGGGCAGCAATCGAAGGCCGCACTCACAATACGCTTGGAAGGCGGATTTGCCCATTTTCCCCGATGGCGATCTTGCCGATAGTGGAATCCACTTCACGAGCCTTCTCTGGAATCTTCCGACATCGACCAAGATCTTGATCTTAGCGCGTCCATCTCCGATTCCTCCCATTCGAAACTCTCTTGGCCATTTCGCCGAAGCAAGAAGTTTTTAATTGGGTTAGCGGCGGAGAAGATGAAACCTAGTCGAGGATGGAGAAAGCAAGAGCTCAAGAACGTGAGTGATTTGGGGAAAAGTAAAAATCCAAGTCTACCTCCTGGTAAGTTTTTATAACCACACGATCTCCGCCGCTTCGGAAACCGTCTCGGCTATAGGTCTATGATAGATGGTTGTACCGCTTCGGGAACCGCTTCATCGGACAAGTCTATGAGAGCGGTTGCAATTCCCGGATGGTCCGTTCGAGAAAAATAGGTACGTATTGTCACCTCCAAGCAAAATTACATTCTTGGCCAAGTCTTTCCAGTCAAAGGAAGTATTAATCGGAAGAGTTTTTTCTCCGATTCCCCTACTACGACCACCAGGCGGTCGTAGGGGTTTTTTATGACTTTTTGATAGTCGTAAGCAACCTTCCTGACCAAGCAAATTTCTGGTCAAAGCAGTACTCAAATGTCGAAGAGTTTTTCCTTCGACTATCATTCTACGACATTTTCATGGTCGTAAGTCCATTCTGAAACCTTTACCAAGTAAGTTATTTTCACTTGAAGCTGGGGGGCTAGATGACGAGGATCTAATAATCCTCATTTTATCTTTTATCTATAATTCTAATTATGGGTAAATATGATGTCACATAGTCCCCAGAGGTACCCCTTATCTATAAGGGAGAAGCCCAATAAGTGGTTGTAAGTTCTTCTACAATCACCCCCACAGTCGTAAGTCTTGCTACGACTATATCATGGTCGTAAGTCCTTCTACGACCACTACATAGTCGTAAGTCCTTCTACGACTGTTACCTGGTCGTAAGTCCTTTTACGACTGCTACCTGGTCGTAAGTTCTTCTACGACCAGGTAAACTACGACCACCTTATAATCAAACCTACGGCGAGTGGGTCCAATTGATTAAGGAATCGAGCAGTCGCACGCACTATTATTCCGCTTATTAATGGTGTGTAATTACCCCATTATCTACGGAAGATAATTGCGGACGGCGTGAAGAAGCCGAGGCGCGGTAATTCTCGCCATCATGCGCCAATTCTTTGGATTAATTAGGCGCATCTCCTTGAGGCAAAGCGGCTACTTCTTCACGACTATATAGAGGCTATTCTGTAATAGTCTTAGTCTTTTATTTGATCATCAAGAATACCATACACGGAGGATTAGGGTTATTATTCTCTCGGAGAAGGCTGAACTGTCTAAACATCCGTGTCAATCCACTCTGCGTGATCTCATCTCTAGAGACCCCGAATCAAACAATCTTTACGTAAGATCGGTTCTAATACACCGACGGTTGGCGCCGTCAGTGGGGATCCTCGGTAATCTCTTGTCAACATACTCTCTTTTTCCAATCTCATGCAATCATGGCGGAGAATGGAGCGAGGAGAAGCTGGTTTGACTTGGCGATTCTGTGACGTCGACATGGATGCGGTTTCGACTACGGCCGAGTGATGCATCCACGATGGTGATGTTGCCTCGGAGATTATTCTCCAGAAACCATCCCATTAATAGAGTTGAGGAGGATCCTTATCCCCACAACAATACGTCCAATGAGAGGGTCAATTCCCTCAAAGGACAAGGGTCAACCAGATCAGGACCGCTCCGGGAGGACTCACAACACGACGAGTTCTTTCTCCAAGTGTTCAAGTCCCCTTAAGGCGGTCCGACTTGGTAAGTCAAGTTCGGGAGCCACCATTCCGGGACTCCACCAAGATCTAGTGATCTCTCTCTCGGGGTAACTCCGAGAGGGTGGGATCAAGCATGCTTTTCTGCAAATTCGACCGTCTCCCGCAGATCTCATTTGCGAGCGGAGCGATTATAACCCGAGTTCCCCCTACGGAGGATTACTCCAAGTCGCCAGATGGTGTCCTCGAGCACTCCTCAAGCGGGAGGCCTCGGCGCAAGTGAGAATCATCAACGGAGGTCTTCGTCCTTCCCCAATCGAAGGTGACCTCATGGAGGCCGAGATAAGAACACTCCCGAAGATCACACCTGCGCCCCTCGTGGTAATGGCAAGGGCACCACCATTGGCGAGAGAGAACCAACACTCGATGAACGCGAGGGAAATCCTCGACATTCTCGCACTCCACTAAGAAGGCCTCAAAGACACGATGAGGAGGATTTTGATGTCGTCGAAGAAAGAAAATTGCATCCGAGAAGAACCCGCTGGCGCATTCAACATCGATGAGGAGGTACAAGAACTCCAAGACATCAACGACCTACTCGAGAACCCTAGCCAAGAGCTTGCTCGAGCGCGTGGTACGATCTCTTCTTTGAAGAGATTACGCAAAGACTTGAACTGTGATGACAAGACCGAGGTACCTCATCGACAACATTCGGTAGTCGTAGCAATACGACTTCCTCGGCTACGATCAATCGAATATTTCTCTCGTAGGAATCGACACGGCCATAAGTCGAATCGATCCCTATTCGAGAAATACATTTCGATCAATCGAAGATCAAGAAGCCCCTCGAGAGGTGATCATTCACCACCGACAAAGAAATTCACAACGGGTGGAGTACGAGAGTATTCCCTTGTAGAACTAAGACCTACTACGAGCAATTGACTGTCACCACGCAGGGTATCGTCGTATACGATCACCTGGTGACATTAACCCTTCTTTCCTACAAAGAAGGCGCCAAGAAGTGATTACCGGATGCCGGGCATTCTCGCCTGACCTCCGAGCAGTTCGCTGGCCACCTCATTTTCGGCCAATCTTTTATTTGATCATCAAGAATACCATACACACAGGATTAGGGTTATTATTCTCTCCGGAGAAGGCCTGAACCTGTCTAAACATCCCTTGTCAATCCACTCTGCGTGATCTCATCTCTAGGAGACTCCCCGAATCAAACAATCTTTACGTAAGATCGGTTTTAATACACCGACAAGCTCTATTTATAGCCTTTGCTTAATGGGCCTCCAACCCATTAAGCCCGCTACACCCGAACGGAACCGCCTCCACTTGTGCCGCTTTGCGAAATTCCGTTCGCCCTTGCACACCTTCCGAAGCCTCCCAGACGCCTTCTTTGTCCTTGACACGCGACCACCTCAAGATTCACGCCGTCTTCGACACATCCCGACCGTTCTGACCTCAACGCCGCCTGCGCCTAGTCCGATCACCTAGTGTCTCGCCACGACTTCGTCTCGATGTCCTGCAGTCAACACAGACAAAAACACATCACATAGCATTGCACAATATCATAGCATCAACATTTGTATAATACT
Source organism: Hsuehochloa calcarea (assembly GCA_036346395.1). Lineage (NCBI taxonomy): Eukaryota > Viridiplantae > Streptophyta > Magnoliopsida > Poales > Poaceae > Hsuehochloa > Hsuehochloa calcarea. The sequence goes on along the minus strand of CM070601.1, from coordinate 11,128,938 downwards.
CAAACTCATGCAAAATCAAAATCACAAATTAACCTTCTCGCGCGATTCGGACACAATCGGAAGTTCGCGACTTACCACGTGAAGTTACGATTTCGGAACATCCGCACTGTCGAGATTATCGGAAGTTCGCTCTTACCATTGCGGAACTTCCGATCTTCTAACATCAAGTAAACCAGATTTTCAAAACCGATTTTCATCTCGGAGGAAACTTAACACGGTATTATCGGACACTCCGCTACCCCATGTGCGGAAGTTCCTATTTTCTTCAGTAGAACTCAAAACCTGAGTTAATCGGAAGTTCCTATTTCCAACGCCAGTAGTTAGATTATCGGAACTTCCGCTCTATACACAATGGTAGTTCCGATTTCCGATTCGGCCTGTAAAGCAGTCCAAACCTAGACACTCAACTCTCAACCTATTCAACACGATGTCAAATACTCATCACTCGAATGGAGGACCTCTCACATGGTCTCTCAATCTCCCCTTGATGAGTATATTGACAATCACCAAAAGCATAAGATGAGTTTGAGTTTAAAATCAACCAAGGTCTAAACAAGAGTAGATAAGCTCACGACCAAGTTGACAAAAGAGAAAGACTTGAGATGAGATGAAAGAGCAATATGAAAGAGCAATTTTCGCATAAAACTCTCAAGGCTTTTCTTCAGAAGGCTTTTTCTCTCCAAAATTCTCCCCCTTTGGCAATAAAATCATCAAGATGTAGAAAAGGGAGGAAAAGGCTATATGATGTTCATTTTAAGCATTAAGAGCCATGTAGATTATCCAAAATGACTATTAGAGAATTACACCAAGCCAAAACACAGAAGAATGCTATCAAGATCATGACAATTGATGTATAGAATAGCTAAGACAGAAAATCAATAATCTGATTAATGATCCAATTCTTTAGCAAGTCAATTAAACCAAGATTGCAGTCTAGCTAAAGGTATCCAAGGATGATACAAGCCATGTCAAATAATCTAAGTTGAACCAAGAAGACTCATGTCGAACAGTTTAGAGTGCTACCAGTTGAAGAGAGACTCATTTTATCCAGAACTTGGTCTTTTTAATGATAAGCAATTTTAGCACTTTTTTTAAAGGCTTTTTATGGTTTTATCTCAGTAAAGCAAGCTCTGGACTAGGTGCCATCCACAACTGCCTCCTGAGCTTCAACCATTTTTCAAATTGTAACCATGTGCTAGATCCCAAGCCTTATGCGACCACTCCAAGCAACAGACTTAAGGAGGTGATCTTAGGTCATCCAAGGCTCCCCCTGAGTTCATGCCTAGTGCAATGGCAAGCAGTCTCATGAGAAAGATTTGGTGAGATCAGTTTTTCGCACAAAGAGATCATTTTGCTTTTGAAGTTCTTCGACCAGCGATTTAAAGATAAGTCAAGTTTTTTAACAGACTGACATAGCTTACTCAAAAGTTCAAAGGAGATACAAGACTCAACTCAGCCTACTTGACATGGCGAAAATCATAAAAGGATAGTTTCAACCAGACTAGTCTCAAGAGCTATCATGACAAGATTTTAATTCAAGTTTAGCATTTTTAATCACCTTAGCATGACAAAGACTAAGCTACACATAAAAAGTCATGATAGATCTAGCAGTTTAGCATAAATCATGGCAAGATGTAAAGCGGTGAAAGCAGATCATAAGGATAATAAACAAGGCTCCATTTGATTATAATGCAATGCATGATGAAATGCACGAAAATCCAGATTCCCTTGAATGAGATGCATCTTTTAATTACGAGTTGAGTTATGTAATAATTAAGAAGCTGGAATAACTGGATGAACTCCCCTGAACCAAAAGAACAAAAGCGAGAATCGATAAGAGAAAGCAGAAAAAGACAGTCCTTTAGAGCATAGAAAAGATATAGAAAACTATCGCTCAGACGTGTTCTTATCTACCCCATATGATTCTAGGACTATCAATTTGAACAACTCATACGCTAAGGAGCAAACAACGTCCCTGTCTACCCAAGGGTGGCCCGACCCCTGCTAGAACCTATAAGAAGTGAGTAAGCTCTACTTAGAGAAGGAAGAGACAGCTAATAAGCAGCATCCTAGAAGCACAAGATAAGAAATAGCAGTCAAAGCAATTTGGCAAGAGAACCACTCTAACCTATGCTGAAAGGACTTCGACCCAAAATATTAAAAGAAATGCAACCAGAAAGGAGTAATAGTATAAATATAATATTATATTATACAGTAGTAGCACATAGCTCCCCCTCACAACAGTCCGTAAGGACAAACCACTAAGCTCTCCCGCAGATTTGAAAACCGAGAGTCGCCCGGAGGCTTAGTGAAGATATCACCTAGCTGGCGCTCACTCTCCCTGGCTGGAGCACAATGTCACCTTTGTCTACATGGTCTCGAAGAAAGTGATATCTGATGTCAATATGCTTGGTCCGTGAATGTTGCACTGGGTTCTTGGCAATGTGCGTGTGAATTGTTAATTATACTTCTGGTGATCCTAAGACCTAGGCGACATAATCTATCATGCCAGAGATAGAAAAGTTCCAGATCTTCTAAATACAGTTTTCAGGGCAGTATAGGCTGCAGATACCTTAATATTAGTGTAGTATATTCCAGTTTTAAATGAAGAAAGTCGCTCTAATACCATTTTTCTACTTTCTTCACGCTTTGTAATGAGCATGTATTCCTTACCATACTCTTCTTCAGTCTCTACGTGGAAACCGTTAGCGCGAATATCCTTGAGAGTTCTAGTCAATTCTGGTTACAACAAGGCTTCTTTTAATGACCAAAGTTGTGCCCATTGGGAGTATAATTATAGCATTTTATGAGCCGATTATACAAGTATCGCTGCCTGCGATTATTGTAAGACTACCAACATTCTTGCTGAAAAAATTTGTCTCTCTCAAGGTGGTATCCATTGTGCCACTACCTGCTAAGCACACTTCCTCCATAGGGAGCTACACGCATTCTAATATAATGTACTTTATTAATATGCAGCAGAAAACAAGCAACATATAAATAAAACACTTCAGATATCAGAACATAACTTGCTATTATAAATACGGGAATAAGTCTTGCAGGACTCATCATAAGAATTTAATGCTTTGCTCTCCTAGAGGTTACAACCATTATTCAATGTTCCATCACAATCATAAGCTGTAAGTGACTGTGAAATGATCTAAGTGTAGAGCGTGCACTAGATTGAATCAGCGAAGTATGTATTAACTTCTGCCTGAATATGCTCCATGGCGATCTTCTCCTCTTGGGCAACTACGGTTGTGGTCGCTGCGATGTCCAAATGAGGAGTGATGGGGGCTGCTACTGGGCTGTCCACATCCATTAGTGCAACTAATGGCTGTGGATCATCTGTGCATGCAATGGTGAGGTGTGTCTTATGTTATCCTTTGTCCTTTTTCTTAGACTGGAAAGCATCGATAACGTGCTTGCGACCGACGACCTTGCCCTTCTTACCCCTCTCCTTCGTGAGAGGCTTCCTCGCCTTGTAGCTACTAGCGTTGGCTTCATTGCCAACATTGCTATTAGGCGGCTGTAGTTCTTTCTTAGAACATCATCTTGAGCTTTCACAACTTTCATTATATCAATTAATTAGGCATACTCTATGTAGCCATCTTGACAATAGTTGCGTGTTGATTGCACAATATTTGGGTGAAAGGTAGAGAGAGTCTTCTCAATCTTCTGCTCATCCGTGAGTACAATATTACATAGTTGAAGACTTGTACAAATTCTGGCCATACTAGGTCAGTTCTTCGAACTCCTGGTTCGTGATGCCAGTCATCTTCATATTCATGCAAATTGTTCATAAGATTACTGCTGGTAATCTGCATAAAATGGTTGTAAAATTCTCATAATGTTCTTCGAACTCTCGGTTCGTGATTTTGTATTTTTCTATGCATTTTTCATAATTTACTGCTATTTTCAGTGATTAAAAGTAATACAAACAATCACAAATAATAAAAAATAGTAAATACAGTACATAAATTGCATAGAAATAATAATAACAAAGTGAAACATATTTCAAATGCAAAAACTGATTCAAAATTTGAATTCCCGGGGCCCTTTTCTACTGGAATTTGAATTTTTGGCAAATTTTACAATTTTCAGGGGCTAAAGTGCAAAATTTCAATTTTGTGAAAAAATTTCGCGTAATTTTCAGATAACACGAGGGGTTTTTCAGATAATTTTCTTATCCAGAAAAATTTCTCATAATTTTCAGAAATCCGGAGCCCTTTTTACAAAAAGGGATTTTTTTTTTCGATTCTTATCCGACTAGGACAAGCGGGTCGGCCTACTTGGCCCGATCGCATTTGCTAAAAGAGGCGTCGGGGTAGGGTTTCGGTTTCCTACCCCAAGCTGCCGGGTGGCGGCTCCCAAGATGGGAGCGCGTTGGCAGCGCTGCCGAGTCTTGCGCGTGAAGGCGGAGGTCGGTGTCGGCTTCGGCGGCGATGGTCGGTGTGCAGCGCGGCGGCGGTGTGTCATGGGCATGGCCCGGCGGCGCGCGCGCGGCGACGGAGGAGGTGCTCGTCGCGGGAGCGACTTCGAGGGCCGGGCGGCGACGCGCTTCGGCGCGGCGGAGCGGTTCGAGGCCGGCGGCAGGCGGTGCTCCGGCGGAACGGCTCGGAGGCTGGGACGAGGTGGCGCTATGTCGGCGGCGCCCGGCAGTGCGGGCGCCGAGGCGTAAGCGGCGCGGCTCAGGCGATCGTCTCCTCCCCCTTCCCCTTCTCCTTGTTTTGGGTGGTGCGAGGCGGCGGCTTCAGGTCGACCAGAGTGGTGTAGAGCTCGGGTGGCCGGTCCAACGGGTGGCGGACGATGCTACGGACGACCGGCGATGTGCACAATACCGTGCGGAGCTACTGCAGGCATACGCGGTCAGCAGGACCGCTGCTGGGGCGGGGGTTCTGGGTTGACGGCGGTTCGACTCCAGGCCGGCATGACTGCGGACTGCGCGGGCACCATGGTGCCGTGTGCGGGCAGCATGCAGGCCGACGGTGGCACAGCTCCAGGCCCTGCGTGTGCATGCTTGCCGCATGCTAGCGGCGTGGCTCTGTCGTTGCCTCCGTAGCGATGCATGGTGGCGGGCTAGCCGACCGGTAACGTATCGCGGCGGTGGTGACGACCGCTTGCAGGCGGTGCGAGGTGGCCAGGTTCATGGCGAATGTGTGTGCGATGCTGGCTTCGGGCGGCCGTGAAGGCTGTCAGCCATTTTTTTGAGATACTATTTATATGAGATGTACTGTATATATATGAGTATTGTGCATGCGGATACTGCTCATACGTCCACCGATCGGATTGGTCAGCGACTTCGAGTCCGCTTGCGGTAGGTTAGAACGAATTCACAATTTCAATCTACGGTACAATCGACATCCAATCTTTCACGCAATCTACCGATCGGTATTGTGCCGGCGACTTTAAGTCGGCTCGCGGTAGATTAGAACGGATTTGCACCGTTGAAAAACCTATCTAGAAAGCCAAATTTGCATAATTGAAAGTAATATAGAAAAACGATTCAATCTACGAGTGTCGTTCTTCGACAGTTACCTTTCGATACGAAGAGGGTTGATCGTGCTAATAACGTGCTGAAGAACCGTCGCTAGCGAGTCCAGTCCGAACGATAACCTCGTAGACAAACATATAATCGAATCAAACAATGCAAGAACACAAGAACAGAATAGTAGATTGAATACAGAGAAGTAGATGGTTTTTTACTTCTCTTTATTGCTCTTTCTCCGATCAATCCTTTACAATAACTAACCCCTCTATTTATAGACTACAGCTCCTACTAAGATTTAGGATAAGATACCTATACATAAACCAACTGCTAGATTAAATCTATAGTTTTTTAGCAATTTCTTTGCGATAAGAGGGAGTAGCAAAGGAAGGCCAGGCCCTCGGCTGTACGTGACGGCGTCCAAAACTCCCGATCCATCCAAAGCATGCATCCCAAACCGAGACAAAAACATCAGTCACATGAATAAAACAGAACAAAGAAGAGCAGAAGGAACAATGCTGCTTCTCTTTGTTGCACTCGACGAGACGCCAGTACGGCGGTGATCTCCTTCGCCACAGTCTAACATGCGACGGGATGCATTAAGCAAACATAACGTGTTACGTAATTGATGCATAGTCGAAAGATAATCAATCCATTCACACGATAAATACTTATGAAAGATACAATATAGAGGATGATCTACATAAAAATTCTATTATTTATAATTCATACAGGTGAAAGACCTCTCAAAATAATTTAATTTTTTACCAATAAAATCATAGGTTTCGTAACAAAGGTTACACGTACTGGGTGTAATTACTCAACAATGACAGCGACATACGCATTGACTTCAAGCAGTGCTACCCACAGGCCACAGCCTACTACTATTATTTGCTAAATAAACAGCTGATGGATACCCTTGGACGAACAGTTTACAAAGTCAGAGCTCGGATCAGAATACTGAGATTTTTTTTTAATAATACTATTTTAAAATATAATTACAAAAATAAATAGTCAAATTTTTTTTTTTACAAAATGGGCTACTGCCACTATTCCAAATGACGAAATGAACATATCATCATTTGAAATGACAATAGCATCATTGTCGCCATTAGAACAGTGTGAAAATGTCTTTGAACGGCGGTAGAGACTTAAGTCGCTAATTCAAGTGACGACATGAAATATATATATTTTTAAAAGAAAACAGAAAGTGACGGCAAATATAAGACATAAAATTATAAAATTAGGACGTTACATTGTTTATAGTAAAAAAAGCAAAAAGTAATAAGAAACAATATTAACAGCAATACATATGTTATACATAGCAATTCGACGTGCGACATAACATCAGTATATCGGACAACACAACTAAATAGGACAGACGTCATCACATAGTTTCCCAACAAATCACAATGCAAAACATTCAGCACAACATATTTCAGTAAGATAAATCATCCCGTGGCCACCACCTCCACGTCTGCCATATAGACCTCCACGGTGCCCACCTCGAGTCGAGCGGTCGGATGAGATCTCCGCGCCGCCATACGGACTGCTGACCTCTCCTTCATGTTGTTCATTAGTCACATGTCAATTCTTATATGTATCCCGGGACTCCCTGTAAATAGAACACTTCTTGCATGGCTTCTGCTCCGTCCATATCGTTCTTGATACGCCGTCTTTGCCGCCGACCAACCTTCTCCTTCAACCGATCAATGTTCGCGGCCCAAATCAGTTGCTCCCAGGGTTTGCATCACCTCTTCCTTAGTGAAATACTGAGAAATGTATTAGTCAGGATGTTGCGCCACCTTCAGACATACCGCCATCATATGCGAGCATGTAAGCGCCACAGTTGATGATTTGTGCATGTTGTCGTTATCTTTGGTAAGACCGAAACTCCTAAATTGTTCTCTACTTCATATTTCGTTTTCTTTTCGGAAATGATTGTTGCGCGGACACTTAAAGATGTTACTTAAAAAAACTTGGTGAAATCTAGTAAAATTTGAAGGTGAATTCTCTATAAATACAAATATTATATTATATTATTTCTTACCTTTTGTCTGACGATAGAAATTCTGTGTCCGTTGTAAATGACGTCGGGTCTGACAATCGAATACTGAAGTTCACTCATGAAGTCAGCTAAACGATACATCTAGGCCAGGTGTTATTCAAGGCCTACAGGCTAAAGCTCAACCAATACTTTGTACTGATCACCAGCCTTAGGCTAACAATGGAGCCGTGAAGTGTACAGCGTGTACAGATGTTCAGCATGCACTGGAAGAGACCTTGCAGGATGAGATTTTTATGCAGAGATGGCGAGTACTATTCGCCAAAAGGGAACTAGGAAGGGCCAATTGCGCTTGTAACTTCTATAAGACCATCAGGAATGATGATGCATTGATGCTTTTGTAAAGAGGGGACCAGAAATGAAGAAAAAAAAACACTCGTATCAGTACATCCATTCTGAATCAACTGTGCAAGGAAAATCAGACGCTTGTGTTCTACAAAGTTACAGCCGTCAGAAACGACGATGCATTTGCGAATAGGAGGCATCTATCAGCTGTTGAGGCGTTCGACTTTGCATAAGAGAAAGGGAAATCACATCAAGTCATCAACCTACCCATTTCCCGGTATGTCGCCAGATGTCCGATCCGTTCGAGTCCCAGCCACGAGCGAAAATGCAAATCCGATTCTTCCAGAAAGAAATCAAAAGGGTTGTGAGAAAGTGGCCAATCAAAATGATATCATGGGCCCAGCACAAACCGAGCCCACAGGAGCGAAATGTGCGTGGAGTTGGAGGACGTCGCCGTCGTCCTTGTCACCGGCCTGCCTGCCTGCCTCTCCGCCTTATCTCCGTGTTGCCGTCCGGTCTCCAAACACGCTCCAAACCCGTATTTTGAGCAGTATACTTGTTAAAGAAATCCAACGCCTGCTGCATTTTGAAGCATGTTCTGAATGTAGTGTGCAGAGTCTGTCTTTGTCTGACAGTCTCACTCTCCCTTTTTAGGTTGCTGTAGAGCTTGGACTTAAATGAGTATCATATAGTGTAGTTCTAGGTCCACGAGGGTAACTGGTGTTGCTATAGGTAGGAGAATATTGTCAAATTTCACCTTTTCACGCCTTTCTTTCTACAGTGATGACGCACTTATCATCCAGATTTAGAAAACTAACAGCAGGTATAGAATGGAATTGAGGAATTGTATTCGTGTGAAATTCCTCCAGGTTTGCCATCAGGCTTTCCTGAGCCATCAGATTTTGCAGAGTATGGTTCAGATCACCTCCAAGCTTGGGCGGAGTTAATCCGAGCCATCCATCTCCCGAATCAGACAGCGCGTTGACTTTTCTCCCGTTTCTGGCAGTGGAGAGAAACAGAGCCCAGAAGCAGAAACCGCCAAGCACAATAAAAACGCGCGCAGAAACATCACTAGATCGGCTTTTCCCTGACAAGGCGGACACGGTTCCGAGTAATCTTCCCACGGCACTAACGAAAGAAGAGGACTAAGAGAGGATCGAATAAACCCTAGCGTGCGGGAGGGGAGGGGGTAGGGAGGAGCAGCGCGGCGCGGCGGGAAATGGTGCTCCGTCGGAGCCCGTGGAGGGGGAGGTGATGGTGGCGGACGAGGAGGGTGAGGACAGGTGGGCGCGGCTGCTGCCAGAGCTGGTCGCAGAGGTGGTGCGGCGTGTGGAGGCGTCCAGCGGTGAGCGGTGGCCAGCATGGAAAGACGTGGTGTCCTGCGTCTGCGCCTTAATAGAGTGGAATATTTAGTGTAATTATACACACTGTATGTATTGATAAACCAAAGATTACATATATAGACCAAAAGTAACAGTGTGAACCAGGAACCAAATAATCTAACACTAAGTGTGGATCAGGAACCGAAGAGTCTAACAGGAACTGAAGAGGCATAAGTAGGTAGCCCTTTGGTGAAAATGTCTGCGTACTAAGATGTCGTCAGAACGTAAAGAACGCGGACATCTGCAAGACCAACTGAATCCCGGACGAAGTGAAGGTCAATCTCAACATGTTTAGTGCGCTGATGTTGCACCGAATTTGTTGAGAGATAGACCGCGCTGATATTGTCGCAGCAGACGAAGGTAGCTCTACCGAGTCTTTGTGAAGCTCTGAAGAAGTTGGCGCGGCCAAGACGCCTCAAGAAACGGCATTGACCACGGCCCGTACTCGACCTCGCGACTCGAACGAGAGACAGTGTGTTGCCGCTTCGAGGACCAGGAGACGAGATTATCACCCAGGAACACAGCGTAGCCTGAATTGGACTTGCGCGTGTCGGGACAACCAGCCCAGTCGGCGTCAGAGTTGACAACCATATCTGTAGAGGTGGCTCGGTGAAGAAGAAAGCCGTGGTTGATGGTGCCGCGAAGATACCGAAGAATGCGCTTCACGGCGGCGAGGTGCGGCTCACGAGGATCATCCATATGGAAGCAAACTTGATGTACGGCGTAGGCAATATCCGGTCAGTGAAAGTGGGATACTGCAAAGCACCCGCAAGACTTTGGTAGAACGTCGGATCAGCCACATAAGAGCTAGCAGCAAATGAGACCTTGGAGTGAGTATCAACAGGGGTGCTACAAGGCTTGCAAACGTCATGCCGGCGCGGTTTAGGATGTCTAGAGTATATTGCCGCTGAGAGCGGAACATGCTGCCATCACGACAACTGACAGAAACATCCAGAAAATGATGAAGTGGACCGAGATCCTTCATAGGAAAAGTAGTATGGAGAGAGGCAACCACCTGACGGAGCACACGGTCTGAAGAAGCAGTCAGTACAATGTTGTCCACATAGAGCAGCAGGTAGACAGTGCCACCGCCTCAATGAGACACAAAGAAGGAGGTGTCGTCGGACTTTGCCTTCAGGAAACCAAGGGACAGTAAGAAAGCCGCAAAACAGCTGTACTAGGCCCGGGGCCCCTGTTTTAGACCGTAGAAAGACTTGTTGAGGCGGCAAACGTAATCTGGACGAGATGAATCCACAAATCCAGCCAGCTGCGAACAGAAAGCAGTCTCCGAGAGTGTGCCATGAAGAAACACATTCTTAACATTTAGCTGGTGGATAGACCTACCCCGGGATAGGGCCGGAGAGAGAACTATATGAATAGTGGCTGACTTGACGACTAGACTGAAAGTCTCATTAATATCAACACTAGGACGCTATGTGAAACAACGAAGAACCCATCGGGCCTTATAGTGGGCAAGAGTGCCATCCGAATTGAGCTTATACCGAAAAATTCACTTCCCAGTGACCACATTGGCATTATATGGCCGTGGAATAAGATCCCATGTGTTGTTGACCTAAAGAACAGCGTATTCTTCTTCCATGACGTCACGCCAACTAGGGTCGGTGAGAGCAGCCCAGTATGTGATCGGAACAGGAGATAGAGTGGCAGCATGAAGGTTCATGTGGGTGAGCGGCTGCCGAAAACCGTGCTTGCCACGAGTCACCATGGCATGAGAGTTTTCGACCTGCTGGAGTGGCACAACACCTGGGGGAAGCTGCGGGAGAACGACCCCGCTGGGAGTTGGCAGGCCAACTAGTAGACCGGTAGGAGTACCGTGTACTTCGACTGCCACGAGAGGAGCCACGGCTGGAGCACTAGGTGCTACCACAGCCACGGGGCCAGGAGGAACGCTGACGGCTAGCGTTACGTGCGCACTGGGAATGCGCACGACATTAGGTGCTGCGGGCGCACTGGGGTTGTACACAACCGACACAGGAGAGGCAACACCATCAGGCTCCACGGCCAGTAGGAGCACGGGCGGGCGTGCCACACTAGGAGGGGCACCAGGACCTGCAAGATGCTGAGGCCTAATGGGCATCGGCGTGTGATCAAGATCCAACAAAAAATCAAAGACAGTGGGAGAGGGCAGAGTGGCAAGCTCGGCAAAGGGAAAGGATGACTCGTCAAACGTAATATGACGGGAGATGATGACATGATTTGAGGAGAGATCGAGGTATCGGTATCACTTGTGTTCGGACGGGTAGCCGAGAAACACACACATAGTGGAGCGAGGAGAAAGCTTGTGAGAAGCGATGGCAGAAAGGTTAAGGTAACACTTGCAGCCAAAAACGCGAAGGTGAAAGTGGGGTGGACACCAAAGAGCGCAAAAAAGGTGTGAAAAAATTGAGAGTTTTGGTGGATTGGTGATTGAGAAGGTAGGTAGCGGCGTGAAGAGCCTCAACCCAGTAAGAGGAAGGGAGGCTGGCCTGAAACATAAGAGACCGAACACTGTTATTAGTGGAATGAATAATACGTTCAGCCTTGCCATTCTGCTGAGAGGTGTATGGACATGACATGCGGAGTATAACGCCATGGGTAAGGAAAAAAGTACAAGGGGTGGAGTTGTCAAACTCACGGTCATTATCGCACTGAATACTCTTGATCTTAGTGCTGAACTGAGTTGCAACGTAAGGAAAAAAGTGAGAGATGGTGGCAAAAGTAGTAGATTTCAGGCGCAAAGGAAACGTCCAAATATAATGCGAGCAATCATCAAGAATAACCAAGTAGTATTTGTAACCGGACACACTGACGACAGTCGAGGTCCAAAGATCATAATGAACTAAATCAAAATTCTTGAGAGCACGAGACTGTGAAGTAGCAAAAGGTAGATGCACATGATGACCAAGTTGGCATGCATGACAGATAGTGTCGGTGGATCCATTATCACAAGCAATGGCGGACACACTAGCAAGGTGAGATAGAGACTCAGGGCCAAGGTGCCCGCGACGACGATGCCAAAGAGAGGCGAAGGCGTCGGTGACGAGTGGGCACGAAGGGGAGGCAGACACCGGCATACGCTAGGGGTAGAGAGGTTCGATGCTATTGTACCTGGTGATCACGTTCCTGGAACGAAGATCTTTGACAGAAAAACCAACAGGGTCAAACTCAACAAAACAGTTGTTCTCAATAGTGAATTGACGAACGAAAATAAGATTCTTGATAAGGTGCGGAGTGATAAGAACATTAATAAGATGAAGAGAGCCAAGACTAGTGGAACCAGTGGAGGTGATGGGTAGCAGTGACTCGTCACCGACAACGATGGTGGAAGGAGTGAAGGAGTGAGGAGGATGGGAACAGGAGAGGTTACCAGCGTCCGACGTCATGTGCAAGGTCGCACTAGAGTCCATGTACCAGTCGGTGGTCGGCGGGGAAGTAAGAGTCATGGTGTTGAAAGAGTTTGCCAATAACTGCTGATCCCATGGACCAAGATCGAGAGGCGCAAGACCCGGATCAACCCAAGGAAGCCACGACGGCGGCAAGGAAGCCACGACGGCGGGTACAAGGGTAGCGTGTAGCCGGTATGGAGTTGGTCGGCTGCCAGCGGGTGCGGCAGGGGCGCACCACCAGGCGTGGCTGGGTGGGCACGTTAGGGGTGCGTGGACCGAGGAGGCTGGGGGCCTGACGTGGATGGAGTTGTCCGGGCCACACCTGGATGGTGCCGGTCTAGACGTTGTATAAGGAGGGCGGCCAACCAGGGGTGCTGCCCCCGGAGTGACCACCCGCACCTCCACCGCCGGTCTTGTGGTTGCTGTCGCCGTTTTCGCGGCGACTGGAGCCGCCCCCGCCACTTCCGGTGCCACCGGAGGGAACGCCCTGGGGTGTGCCAGTGGAGCGGCTGCCGAACGCGCCGCCACCGCCCCTGGAGGCACCACCGCCGGGACCCCCATTGCCGGTAGGGGTCGTGGCGATGAGGGTTGTGCAGGGTGCGGAGGGGCATGACGACATCATGATTTCTCCGAGCAGCAGATCGGACAGGCCTAAATGAACGAGGGGAACGGTTTTTACCGCTTCAGCAGGGCCGTTATGTATGCGAACTTCGTGTTCAGGCAGCACAGAAGGGACATAACAAGGGTGCGATCGTGCACTGGTTCGCCCAAGTCGTCGAGGGCGTCGACCATACTCTTCAGCTTGCGGCAGTGGTCAGAGATGGAGAGGTCGCTCTGGACAAAGTTACGAAACTCCGCGTCCATGTACAGGACACGCGTCTCCTGGTTGCCGATGAACTGTTGCTTGAGGCCCACCCATACGAGCTGCGCCGTGGAGGTAGAAGTCATCACGATCTTGAGAAGTTCGGCGGAGATGGTGCCGTAGAGCCATAAGAGAATGAGATAATTCATCCGGACCTAGTCTGCGACGTCAGGGTGTGCGTCGTCGGAGAGCATGTGGTCAGAGATGACGTACTTGCCGAGGGTGACGAGGGAGAGGCCACGCCATTTATTGTAACTCAGAGAGGCGTGGTCGAGGACGACAAGAACAAGGGCCTTGATGTTGAGGACGGCATATGCCTGAGCATGAAGGGAAGCAATGGCGATGGCCTCGGAGAGGGCCAGTGCATGCGCGGCCTCCTGCTCGTGGTGCACAGTGGCGACGACAGCCTCCTGCCCGCGTCGTGCGGCGGCGGCGACCTGCTGCTCGCGACGTGCGACAGCAGCGGTGTCATCTTCGCTGGCCATGGTTGCGGGATTAACGAAAGGGTGCGGTCGTAGGTGCGATCTGCTCTATTACCTTGAGAGAGTAGAATATTTAAGGTAATTACACACACTGTATGTATTGATAAATCAAATGTTACATATATCGATCAAATGTTATAGTGTGAATTAGAAACTAAAAAAATCTAACACTAAGTATGAATTAAGAACCAAAGAATCAAAAACTAAAAAATCTAATAGGAGATTCTAACACGTCTGCGGACGGTGGTGGGACGCCACGACAACCGTCCTACCCGAAGCAGGTGAGGAGCCTGCGGGCATTTGTTTTGTCGCAGCGTTTAGCGTCGGTCACTAGTTGGGTGTTTCGGATGGGACCAATTTGGTATCTGGACCGGAGCTGTTGGGTTGTAGAAATATCAGTTTCGTGGAGGATTTTGGGAGATCGGATTGGGATCGACAGGGTCTAAGCTGTGTTTACGCTAATACCAATATGCTATTTGGTGGTGCTTTGGGGTTTTGATAGGATTTGGGTATCGACTAGGAGAGTATCACTGTTCAAGTGCTAAGTTTGGTACCTAGAGAAGTCCTTAGTTCAGTGTGAAGGTTTTGAGACTGGTGATTTACGTATTTGAGTTTGGAGAAATGTATGTTCCAACTTCCAAATAGGCCACTAGTTTTAGGTGTCTAATATTTCTGTAGAAAGTTTACCTTTCTGACCAGATTTAATGCTGTAGTTTCAATTGCTTTTACATGTTCTTCAACGTCTGAGAGGCTACACATAATACATTGCAGGTTGAGCCACTTATAGCTCCTGTGTGACAAATGTTCTAAAAAAACACTGTTACCCATTTGGTTCCTCCGGCATCAAATGTTAGTTAAACGAACATGTTGCGTTATATTTTGGTTGTTGAGTTGCTGTGCTCTATTTGCAGTGCAATATTGTGATAGAACTCAATAGGGGATTCTGTGCACTTGCTAGATGAGAAGGCACATAATATACAGAAGTTTACGTGGGTGACTAGAATAGTTGTGTTGGACATGCTTGTATAAAATTATTCACATGGGATTACATGGGTGTCCTTTCCTTATTTCCTTCATCATTGAGCTTTTTGTTGCAACAATTATTCACATGGGATTACATGGGTGTCCTTTCCTATTTCCTTCATCATTGAGCTTTTTGTTGCAACAATTATTCACATGGGATTACATGGGCGTCCTTTCCTTATTTCCTTCATCATTGAGCTTTTTGTTGCAACAAATGTTTTGCTGACTGTTTAATATTTTTTTACGTCTGACAGCTACCGTGCATAAAGGGAAGTTTCTCATGGCTGCTAGAAGGTTTAGGCGTGGTGCCCATACAGAGTACATTATTTCCCTTGACGCTGATGATCTGTCACAAGGAAGGAATGCATATGTAGGGAGACTGAGGTACTTATGTTAGAGATAGAATATCCTTATCTATACTCTGTACTCTTATATATATTGCCTTTTAGGCTCTTCAATAACACACAATTCCTAACATGGTATCAGAGCAAAGGTTCTAAACCCTAGTCTACACCTAGCTTCCGCTGTCCGCTGCCCCCGGGAGGTGCAATCTTTGCTCCCGGGGGTGGCTAGATCCAGATTCATCCGGCGTTCCTCGCGTTGCTCACCTTGCAGAGGAGGTACCCGTCCATCGCAGCACCTCGTTCATCACCCCGGCGTTCGTCAGCATCATGAGCTTGCTCGGTGTGTAGCCACCGGAAGGCGAAGTCACCACACCGTCCTCCGCCGAGGCCTCCCGCCGCAGCAGGTTCTCGAGCGCCACGCTCCAGGTCCTCCTCGCCGCCGCCGCCATCCTCAGATCTCAACCGCAGATCGGCTGCCTCGGCGCTAGCGCCAGAGGGGCCGCTCGGATCCGGCTGTCGCCTCTTTAGCTACCCGCCGCCTACCGCGATCACTGCACCTACCTCGCCCGTGACGGGGACCTCGTCTCCGCCTTCGCCGAGCTCATGGGCCGCCAGGCCGGGTGCTCCCGCGGGAAGGGCGGATCCATGCATTCGACCGCACACGCGGACGCCGCCCTCCGAGTCAGGAGCTCTTCCCACGCGTCTCGGTGGCGGGGGGGGGGTTGTTCTCGGGGTCGGCGCCAAAGTTAAGGGTGCGGAGGAAGGCCTCATCCTCATCCTCCTCCCGTGCCTCACGGGTCATCCGGCGGCAGAGGTCGTCGATGGAGTAGGGGCACGGGAGCCCCGCCCGGAGGAGGATGCGGCGGAGGCCGCCTGATCTCGCTGGAATCTCATGCCTCCCCTCGTTGTCGCTTTCTCAGGCAAGAGGGAGAGTGAGGAGAGAGGTGGAAGGAAGAGATGGGGATGGATGGGTTGTTCGGCGTGATAGCCCGGAGTGATTGTTGCTATTGTTCGGCGTGCAGCCACCTTATTCCACATAAGAGTGCATCGACGTGTGGCTGAACTCGCACAAGACGTGCACGCCGTACGTTAATCAGCTCGGGAACGGCTGGCCCGTAATGCATTTGATAACACGCGGTTTCCAACCAAACATGGATCTTGGAGAACACTGCATTGTCCTCAAGCTCCAGATCGGGCCGCCGCTGAGTCTTGCTTTGCTGCTAGCTATTCTTGCTTTTACTGCTAGCTTGTTATTCCTTTAGGTTTTTCTTTGTGTCATTACTTCCAAGGCTTTCAAGGCCGTCGCGCTTCTTCCACACTGCGTCTTCATTGTACTTCTTGTGCATTGCACCGCTCTTCTTCTGTACTGCGCCTCTGTTGCGCTTCTTGTGCATTGCGTTACGCTTCTTTTGCACTGTACATTCGTTGCGCTTCTTGTGCACTGCACCGTCGCCGTCTTGGGCTACGATCTACGCCGCCATGCTTCCATCTATTCCTATTCGACTTGATTTGATAGCTCCCTCTATTCATATCGGTTTCATCATCTTCTTCGACCTGTTGCCGCGGTCAACTTTGCTCCTGCACATTGTGCTTTATGAGTCGTCGCACGACACCGGATGGGAGGAGGTTTTTTTGATACTCGACATATTTTTCAAGAGCTGCATGCTACGACGACATTATCAAAACTTGGACTTTGGATTTTTCATATTTTAGTATCAACCCTTTCAAAATGCAATGCTATTGTATACACCTTGCATTTGAGGAGGTTGTTAGAGATATATTAGAGATAGAATTGTGTAAAAACAGATCATCTGTTTTTAGTCTTGGGGAACATAAAGCAGAACATGCAAAAGGGCAGGAGCATGCAGGGCAGCACTGCAATTCAATAGATTTTCCTTTTCCTTTCCTTTTATGGAGTGCCCTTCGACTCAAGAGACCTGGGAGAACTCCCTTAAGACAAAATCTCTGAGGCGTACAGGTAGCACTGTCCTAAGGAACAAGGCTCCCCGGTGGCACGAGCACTTGCAGTGCTGGTGCTTGAACTTCCATGGGCGGGTAACAGTTGCATCTGTGAAGAATTTCCAGCTGGTGGCTACAGCTGACCCCAGCTATCCTGATAGCGTTGGGGACGGGGAAACCGTTCTCCTGCAGTTTGGTAAGGTTGACAGCGACATCTTCACCATGGATTACCGCCAGCCGCTCTCAGCATTTCAGGGGTTTGCCATCTGCCTTAGCAGCTTTGGTACCAAGCTAGCTTGTGAGTAAACAACCTTGTTCAGAAGCTCTTTATGTCACAGCGTGGTTGCATAATTCAGTAGTTGAAGCTGCTAATGTGGATCTTGTTAACTTGGCCATATTTAGTTTTGGTTTGGATCATGGTACTATTTCCGTCATCTTGTACCAGAAATGTCCCGCTTAGTCGTGCGGATTTAGGTCAGATGGAAAATATGTATTCTCAGCTGTGGGAATTGAAGCAAAAACAGGGCTTTATGTACATACGCCCTTACTGTTTTCCTGTTTCTTCGAGAGCCGCCGTTTTATATATTGTTGTAAACTAAATAATGCAATTTGAGTTATATAATCACGGCGATTGGTGATCCAAATTCGGTAAATTTCTATCGGCTGCAGCCTCCACAGAAAAGGAGAATGGCAGATGAACTCATAGATTCATTGAAGGAATATAAGTATATAACTGAAGCATTGAACCCTCCAAAACGAGCTGAAAATTCCTAATTTCAGCGCTAGTGTTCGTCCACTGCTGTTGCAGGCAAAGTTACTTTTAAGCTATCACCTAAATTCACCTGCGAAGTCACTGAAGCTATCAAGTAAAGACTTCTAAATCGTTACTCGTACGAGTCACTGCTCGCCTTCCCGACCTCGGTCTCCAGTGTTTCCATCTGCTGCTCCAGCAACCTCAGCCTCTGGTTCATGCGATGCAGCCGCTTTGTCGCAGCCTCATCTGCCGAAGGAAGCAAAGGGTACTGACTTTCTCTTGCTGAGCAATTAGTCCAGTAAAATGATGTGATCATTGAAGCAGAGAGTGAAGTTCAGCCTACCGAGCGGCGAGATGAACTGGGAGGCAGCCACTTGCTGGCCGTTGTCTATGGTGATGGTGGTGCCAATGGGTTCATGGGACTTGGATGATGAGCCACCTCTCTTCGTCCCAAGCATATCTGCAATTTAGCTACTCTTCCTGACACTACACTTGCAGTTGCAAGCAGCGTAGTGAGGTGTAACGAGTCTTACACTGATCCTGTCGTGTGTATATATATATATATATGGCCGGTTGTGTTTTCTAGTTTCCGGTAAGGGTATCTGTGGTATTTCTCTATTGTTTAAGAGTTTATTCTTGTGTGTCCCCTATACTTTATATATAACCTTTTGGGTTGTGCAATATAACTAATCATTCATATTTGTACTCACCCTCTTCATCCAACATGGTATCAGAGCTAAGAGCTAAGGTTCAAACCGTAACCTCCATTCTCTTCCGATGCCCTCGAAAGGAGCAATCTTCACTTCTGGGGGGACGGTCATCTCTTAGTTTTAGTTCGACCAATAGCAGCAGCCCACAACCTTCTCCTCTGCTCTGCTTCTGGCCTCTGCCCCAGCCTAAGACGTCGTCGTCTCCGGATCCGGCCGCCGCTCCGGTATCCCCAGCGCACTCACGAGCCGCCACCGCCAGGCCCGGGTTCCTGCCGTGCCGCCTCACCCTTCCGAGCGCCGTCACCATGCCCAGAGTCTCCTGCCATGCCGCCTCAACCACCCCCGCGCCGCCTCACCCTCCCGAGCGACGCCGATGCGCCCCGAGTTTCCTACCATGCCGCCTCGACCACCCTCGCGCCGCCTCGCCCTCCTGAGCGACGCTGCTGCGCCTCGAGTCTCTTGTCGTGCCGCCTCGACCTCCCACGCGCTGCCTCCGCTCGGGCCCCTCCATCTCCACCGAAGAAGGTCGTTGCCGCCCCGGATTGCCGCCGCTTGCGTCCGGCACCACTTCCCTCCTCTGCTTTGGCCGCCCTCCTCAGCATTGCCGCTCGAATCCGGTGCCGCATCCTGCGCCGCCTCGACATGTCGAAACCGTCGGCCGACTGGACAGTCGCCGTTGCCTTCCAGTTTCGATGGAGAGAGAGGGAGAGAGAAAGAGATGGGAGCAGAGAAGAACACAGTGTTTATAACCAGATCTTGCCAGAGAAGCTCCATTCTCTACCGGCTCTAGCTTCGGCTGATCTGGCTCCAGCTTCTGCTCTAGGTACAATCGGCCCGACTTCTTGGCTCGGCTTGCAAAGATCTTCCATTGTTAACGATTGTTGTTGCTAGTATATGCTGCTCTTTTGAGTCCTTTTTCCCTTTGAGTTCATCTAAGTCCGTAACACTATCTTTGAGTTCGTCTAAGTCGTGTGTGTCCATAAATTCATCGTCAGTTAGCTGATTGCTTTGCTAGCCATGCTCCGTCCTCTTGGATCGAGTGTGACCCTCTTCTTTCCCTTATGCATGGTAACAATTGCCGCTCTTGTCTCTAAGCCGCTGCTAATCATAGAAGTCGATGTGATGCTGTCACTTCTCTCTAAGCCGTCGCCCTGAGATTCTAAGGCTGTCGTGTTTGTTTCGCACTGTGTCTCCGTTGTGTTTCTTGTGCACTACGCCACCGCCGTCTTGAGTTTCGATCTGCGCCGTCATGCTTCTTTCTATCCCTATTTGGTTTGATTTGACAACTCTCTCTCTCTCTCTTTGTGTTGGCTCTATCATCTTCTTCGTCGTGTTACCGCAGTCGACTTTATGACCTACCGCAAGATCCCGGATGAGATGAGATTTTTTTATATTTTACATAATTTTCTAAGAGTTGCATGCTACGACGATAACTTCAAGACTCGGATTTTGGATTTTTTTTCTATTTTAGTGTCAACTCTTTTCAAATACAATGATATCG
Source organism: Hsuehochloa calcarea (assembly GCA_036346395.1). Lineage (NCBI taxonomy): Eukaryota > Viridiplantae > Streptophyta > Magnoliopsida > Poales > Poaceae > Hsuehochloa > Hsuehochloa calcarea. The sequence continues at coordinate 11,108,697 of CM070601.1, read as the reverse complement.
TATACGTCTTGCATTCATACGTCTTGCATTTGAAGGGAGATGTTTAAAGTATTTATAGTATTTTTCTATTATTCTAAAGTTTAATCTTAAATATCCGTCGTACTCTGTATATATCCCTTTTACAACTAATCATCCACGTTTGCACACCCCTTTCCATCTAACAGTTTTGACTGCTCCCATGTCCGGATGCTTGGACTGAAACCATTTTTTACTGAAGATTTCACTGATTAAGTTCCAGGCAAATGTTGGAAACCTGGGTCACGTCAGAGTCAGACCCGGCGACTTGGACCGGACACCTGGGCGCCAGTTATGATGACCGGGAAAAATTCACTGTGACTTCACCGACTTGTGAGAGTGATTTTACCCTCTCGTGTTAGAAATTTTGTGGAACTGCTTTGTCACACAAGTAAATGCAGTAAAAATTGCATACACCTGACGGCACATTTCGACACCAATAACGCTCAGGGACGGTACCATGAACAGCGGGGCAGGAACTTTCTGATTGGTTACTCAAAAGCACACACGCGTGACTGATAATTTGTGCCCCTGCCGTGAGTCTGTGATTGCGTTGGCACGAGTTCTTGACTGTTATTCAGTGCTACGGCCACTGCAAAGAGCAAGCCATTTGACTGCTGGATTGACTCAATTGCCCCACCGTTATGCCGTGATTGAAGCTGGATCAGTTTCCAGACTTCATCCATCATTTGCAGACCACAGGATTATCGCTCGTTTGCTCGTCTGCGAGTATGTATTGCCGCGTTTGCTCAAACCGCTGTCGTTTCCCGATCCACCATGTCGATCTTTGTTGTTCTGCAGCTCGGTGAAGATAGCAGCTTTGCAATTAGGCTGCCCCTCTCATCGATGCATGCAAAAATGCGTTCTTATTCTCTACAGGAGAACGTTCTAGTCATGGACAGAGACAGGCAAGCATCACAATAATCCACTTCCCAACTTCGCAGACTTGAGCGACAATCAGGAACTGGAAGTGGAAATGGCTTCAATACTCCTAATTTCTGCTAAATTTACAGCTACAACACACACACACACACACACGAACAAACGGAAACGGTCACAGTCGAGTGGTGACATTGTCACTCCAGACCGTTCGATCCGGAAAAGAATGTACGAGATTCATTACGGTACTGTAGCACATTATTACCTTACTGCAGCGTCTGCTCCGGTGCATCAGTTCTTTGATCCAACGGCTGAGATCCGTCCAAATGCGCTTCCCAAACGGACAACCCCCCTCCCATTCGCACAGGTTGCCTTCAGCCCTACTGGCGAAGGGCATGTTTCCACCGGCCCACCTGCCGAGTTAGGAGGCCGGGTGCCGTGCGTTGCGGGACTAGCTAGCTACTCGCTTTCGCCCGCCCGTCCGCCCCTAGTTGTCGGGAGCATCACTCCATGTCCACACCGATTGTCCATGTCTGTAAGCACCCGGTTCTCCCTCCTAATCAAGCTGGAAATGCTGCGGCTCTTGCGGCCGAAACTGGCCTGAGATGCCAACGTAAATTGCGTGAAGTTCCTGCACGACTCGCGCGTTACCAGCAGTGGCCAGTGGAACATGGCTCCTCCCCTTCCTCACGTTATTTGTGTGAAGTCCACTGCCAGCGCCAGACTCCACTGTGGTGCATGCCTACAGGTTACAGTACAAGCCGGGCCTGAAACGGGGGGAAAAGGCAAACGGCAATCGGACGGGCGACGTGTCGGTACCGGCCAGCCGGCCAGGAATTGATGGGGTTGGGTAACGTGGTGTACGGTACAAGCAAGCATTACTCGCGGGGTTGGACGGGGTCCGAATCCGATGCGACCCCTCCCCGCGCCGCGCCGGTGGTTCCATAGTCCATGCCCCCCTCCCCGCGCGTGCCGTCCGTCCGTCCGGGCGTCCGGCCTTGTGCGTGACAGCCTGACATACATAGCTACTGCGTCGCTAGTCGCTAGCCCTCCGTTTCAATGCGGACGGCTCGCGCTTCCTGGCCGCCGGGCGCACGAGGCAGAGGCAGAGGCAGAGGACCACGTCAAACTCAAACGCGCGTTGCCCTGGCCTCCACGGCCGCGAGGAATTTATGCGTCACCGCCTCACCGGCACACGGTTCCATCGAGGATTTGACATGAGTACGTACTGTTTCCGCAACGGCACAGTGGCCACTCTTTTTTTTAAGCAAATCACAGGATCTTTATTACCACGCAGTAGGAATACAATCACCGGTGACGATGTCCGTAATGAATTCAGGATACAGTTCACCCAAAAACACATCTTTATTTCCCGCTCCGATCACTCCAACTAATACGTGTTTTTCGAACTTTTTTTTTGTCGGAAATAAGGCTAATATTTTAGTTCTAGATTTTATTACGATGCAGAGATCACATAAAATTAGAGATGCATAAAGTAATAATAAAACATGCAACTCATTACGCTTCTAAATATACATAATGATAGGATTATAACAGAATAGTTTGGTCGTACACCTAACTTACAGTCAAACTTGATAAAGAACAGAAGAATTGTAGACTTGAAACAGTGCAGAAAGCAATGATGCAAGCGGTCGCGCAGGTGCGCTGCCCAAAAACTTTATTACGCCCTGTGCATGTGAATAGTGCGAAGAAACCCGCTCGTCTTCCTTCCCGGTGCACACTGAGGAGAAGAGACGACTCAGTTCGAAAGCACAACTCTCCAGCACAGTAGAACAGAGAGGAAGAGGAAGAAAATGGACATGAATCAATTCTTTCTCTGGTCTGGACATCTCCAAATCTTTTTAAAGTTGAGACAATTACTCTATAGTAACTGTAAAATAAAGCACAAATTAAACCACTGCTAACTACTAATTCAAAACTAATTAATAGTAATTAAACAGTGTTTATCATATCCTGATTACACGCTAGTCTACAACTTCGACCAGTGTATTTTGACCACACTGGTCTATTGACCCGACGACTATTTTTCGATCACTATGTTTCGACCACTTTATTTCGACCACACTAGTCTATGGATCCGACTAATATTTTTCGACTATTGTATTTCGACTATTGCATTTCAACCACGGTGTTTTGACCACATTGGTCTATGGATCTGACCAGTGTTTTTCGACCACTTTAAAACAAGAGAGAGAGAGAGAGAGAAATACATGGTTAGCAAAAGAAATGTGAACTAGGTTCACGATATGTTCACGGTTGCAAGTTACAAGTCACGTGATTGTCACGCGAATATATGCGTTCGCGTGCGTACGTGCGTGTGTGTGATTTTAGCTATAGTCCTCCTCATATCACCCCATGTCACATGACATGTTTCATGGATGGCAATGACTCCACCTTATAAATTATTCTCTTACCACTTAGTTAGGCAATATGGAACTAAACCATGCATGCTTTGAAATATCAGGAATGAATGAACATTTACACTTATTGGCTCAATTTTAACAATCCCACACCAATTGCAAGGCAAGCAACAAAAACGATAATAAGAACTATTGTGCTGAAGTGTTGTTAATATACTAGTCTTTTAGTGTAAGTCCTCTACGACTTGAATTTGCACCTAGAATAAAAAGATTCATCTTCTCACGGTCGATGAATGAACTATGTCTTGAATTCCCAGATTTTCGTGATTAGATTTCACTTGAAATCTCAACTGATACTAGGCTGCCAAAGAACCACACCTAAACAGAGTATTATTTGGTCATGCTCCCTTATCTGCTCATGAGCTTCTTAGAGAATGTCTTATTCTCATGAACTGCGATCTCACAATTAAGCTCAAGTAGGTTTATTCATTTTAGGTATCATGTAGGCTAATACATTTTTCCTCATTGGACACTAGAATACATTAAGTCTTTAAACCACCATTCCATACAGTTGATAGTACTTTGTCTATTAGGACACATGTATAAATATTATTAATTGTGCTCTCTTGTTACAACTTTAACTCGTTTTTGTCATCACCTAATTCACATGATCTCTCATCAAGAAGGTATGGATTACTATTGAGTTGTAACCCCGATGGATCTCATTCCCATGTCCATAGACGCAACAAAAATCGTCTTCCGTGCCAGCCCCTTTCTGAAAGGGTCTGCCAAATTTTTTTCAGTGTGAATATAATTCATAGTAATCACTCCATAGTTTCTCAGTTTTCTGATAGATTTAAACATATGCTTCACGTGTCTAAAGGACTTTATGTTATCCTTAGTACTTGTAACCTTAATCGACACTGTTTGGTTACCATAGTACATTAGAATTACCGATATTGTTTTATCAACCAGTGGCAAGTCCAACATAAGCTCTCTAAGCTATTCAACCTCAACAGTTATTGTGTATAGTGCTACAAATTCTACTTCCATTGTTGACCTTGTTAATATAGTCTGTTTACACGATTTTCATAAAATTGCAACACCTGCTAGGGTAAAGACATAACCACTTGTAGCTTTGATCTTATCTGCATCAGAGATCCAATTTGAATCACTATATCCTTCTAATACATATGGATACCCAGTATAGTGAATTCCATATGAGGTTGTGTCTCTCAAGTAGTGCAACACTCTCTCAAGTGCCTCCGAGTGACCATCTCCTGGCTTAGAAGTAAACTGATTTAATTTGCTCACAACAAATGATATATTAGGTCTTGTGGCACCAGATAGATACATCAGGGACCCAATAATTTGTTAATATCTTAATTGATATTTGCCTAATCCCTGATTACTTCAAAGCTTAACACTAATATTATAAGGAGTTGGAGAAATATTGCAGTTCTCAAAGCCGAACCGACTCAATATTTTATCATTATAATTGGATTGGTTCAATGTGATCTCATCCTCATTTTAGATCAATTTAATATTCAGAATAACATTTGTCTCTCCTAGGTCTTTCATATCAAAGCATATAGATAAGAAAGATTTGACATCGTCAATAATAGCAGTATTTGTCCCAAATATAAGTATATCATCGACATACAAACACAAAATCACTCATTGACTCCACCATAACGATAATATACACACTTATCTGCCTCATTCACAACAAGACTAGTGGATGTTAAAGTTTTATCAAATTTCTAGTGCCATTGATTATGTGCTTGCTTTAGGCTATACAAGAATTTGATTAATTTGACACGTTAATTTTCTGTCCAGAAATCACAAAACCATTTGGTTGCTCCATATAGATTTCTTTCTCCAACTCTCCATTAAGGAAAGCTATATTTACATCTATTTGATGGATGTGTAGACTATGAAAAGTAGTTAATGAAATGAGCACTTGAATAGTGGTTAATCTGACAATAGGAGTGTAAGTATCAAAATAATCTTCACCTTCTTTCTGGGTATACCCTTGACCACAAGTATTGCTTTGTACTTATCAATAGTACCGTTAAACCTCATTTTCTTTTTTAAAGATCTACTTGCATCCAACATGTTTGCACCCGCTAGGACGATCAATGATCTCCCAAGTCCTGTTAGCCATGATAGAATTCATCTCGCTATGGACTACCTCTTTCCAATTCTCAACATCGGGTAATGCATAAGCATCTGAAAGAGTTTTTGGTACATCATCCACGAGATATACAATAAAGTCTTCGCCAAAGGTTTTCTCAACTCTTTGTCGCTTGCTCCTGCGAGGAGCCTCTTCGACCAAATTGTTATCTTCCTCAGGAATATCACAGACTGGTGGTATATCATTTATTGGTTCAAAAATGGTGGTTGGTTCAAAATTACTTTTATTTATAGTTTGATTATCCTCAGTTTGATAAGTACAGTATGCAGTTTTCATAGGATAAATATCTTCAAAAATAAAGTATCTCTGAACTTCATTATTGTGTTAGCAATAAGCTCAGGAGTTTCTTATTTTACTACTAAAAATATATAGGCTATGCTGTTATGAGCATATCATAGTAAGACATAATCGACTGTTTTAGATCAAAGCTTTCTCTTTTTCTACAATGGTATATTGACTTTTGCCAACCACCCCAAGTTCGCAGAAAATTAACGCTGTGTTTTCTCCTCTTTCATCCCTCATAAAGAGTAATCTCACACATTTTAGTGATTACTCTGTTTAGAACAAAAATTGTTGTCAATATAGCTTCCCTCAACACATGTTATGCATACCGGCACTCTCTAATATGACATTCACCAAGTCTGTTAGTATCCGGCTTTTCCTCTCAGTACCTCATTTGATTGAGGTGCGTATGGTGGTGTAACTTAATGGACTATTCCATATTCAGAACAGAATTAGAAGAATTCATGATAGATATACTCTCCTCCACGATCAGACCTTAGCCTTTTAATTTTCTTTTCTAGTTGGTTCTCAACCTCAGCCTTATAAATTTTAAAGTAATTTAAAACTTCATCTTTTGTTCCAGCAGATACACAAAACAATATCATGATGTATTATCAATAAGAGTTAGCAAATATCTTTTGTCTCCTGTTGTCAACAATCAATTCATCTCACACAAGTCGGAATGGACAATATCTAATGGTGCAAAGTTCTTTTCCTCCTATAACCCCTTAAAGGGTTTTCGAGGTTATTTTGCTTGCACACAAGTTTGACACTTTGATCCTTTGACAATTTTATATTTTGGAATTAAATCGAATCTGTACATTCGAGCAATATTATCAAAACCAATATGACAGAAATGAGAATGTCATATATTGGCCTCGTATTTATTCAAACCAGTTGCAACATTTAGATTTTAATAACAATCTAAAATCCTTATACGGAACAAGCCTTCACTCTCACAGCCTTTACCAATAAAGGTACCAAACACAGACAATACAACTTTATTTAACTCAAATACTAGCTTATAACCATCACTGCATAGGAGAGAATTACTAACGAGGTTTTTATTTATTGTTGGTGCATGCTGCACATTCTTCAAGTGAACAATCTCTCCTGAAGTAAGCCTCAGATCCACTGTGCCAACACCAGGAACAGAAGCATATGACCTTATTCCCCATTAGAACAGGGGAAGCTTCGACTGTCTCATAAGAAAAAATAAGAAAATATCATAACATACACGAATAGTAGCTCCAGTATCAACCCACTAATTAGTAGATTGATATGCTGAAAAAATAACAGGTGAATTACCATACCCTCTTGTTGAGGCCTCACCTATGATCACATTGACAACCTTTTTCTTTGGTTGTTCAGTATCCTTGCTCTTGTGAAAACGACAATCCTTTGCCATATGATCGTTTTTTCCACGCACAAAGTATGTGATGTTCCTCATGTCTTTCTTCTCAGTTTTCTTCTTAAAGCTAGTTGTCTTGTTTGGTTTACGGTCCTTGTTTTTCTTGTTATATCTTTACTCTATGACATTTGCATTCATCTTATTGTTCTGACTTAAAGTGCTTGATGCATCTTTTTCCCTTGTCTTTTCTTCCACATCAAGGGCAACAATGAGATCCTCAATAAATATCGCTTCCCTCTCGTACTTTAAGCTAGTGGCAAAATCATACCATGAAGTATGAAATTTGACAACAATGCCGGCGGCCACAAACTTAGAAGGCAAAATGCGACCCAATTGTGCAATCTCGCCAACTAGTAGCTGAAGCTCATGAGCCTGTGCAACTATCGACTTAACATCATCCATGCTGTAGTCGAAGAATTGCTCGCACATGTAGAGTCAGCGACTAACCTCAGCTTCCGCATATTTGCGCACTAGTGCATCCCGCAACTCTGTGACAGACTTGAAGTCTAAGTACACATCATAGAGCTGATATACCAGTATGGTCAGTATGCATCCAAGGGTTGTTGTTTTTTGTGTCGAACCGCATGGTTATTCAATCATAAATGGATACTGTGGATGGATCACCCACCACAGCCCCAAAGACATGAGTCAAAACATGACCCTTGTCTGCCATCTACAAAATTTCTGACCAGAAAATATCTTAGATTTCATAGCATCAGAAGCACTAGCCATTGCTGAATCATAAAAATGTCAACAATAAGATTTCTGGATTGTTGGAAATATCAACAATATTTTAGTTCCAGATATTATTATGAGGCAAATATCACATAAAATTAGATATGCATAAAGCAATATTAACAACATGCAACTCACTGCACTTCTAAATATAAACAATAATAGGATTATAACAGAACAATTTGGTCGCATACCTAACTTACAGTAGGGCTTGATGAAGAACAGAAACCAGCGCAAACTCGAAGCAGTGCAGACCGTAGATGAAGCAACGAAGCGAGCGGTCACGCAGATGCGATGCCCAAAAACCTTATTGCCACTCCTTGCAGGTGAACTCTGCGATAATGGTTAGGAGAAACCCGCTTACCTTCCTTCCTAGTGCACGCCGAGGAGAAGGGAAGTACAACTCTCCAGCACAGTAGAACAGAGTGGAAGATGAAGAAAATAGAAGTGAATCAATTCTTTCTTTCGTTTGAATGTCTCTATATATTTTTAAGGTTGAGACAATTACTCTCTAGTAACTGCATAATAAAACACAAAGTAAACCACTGGTAACTGTTAATTCAAAACCAATTAATGATAATTAAGCAGTATTTATCATATTCTGATTACACAATGGTCTACAGTTTCGACCACTGGTCTACAGTTTCGACCAGTGTATTTCGATCATATTATTTTGATCACAATGGTCTATGGATCCGACCATTATGTTTCGACAATTTTATTTTGACAACAATAGTTCGACTACTTTATTTCGACTACACTGATTTATAGACCCGATCAGTGTTTTTCGACCACTATATTTCGACCAAAGTGTTTTTGGCCAGCCATTTTTCTGCTTTCAGACAAAAGAGGAAGTTCCAATTATCTATCATATAGGCTGGTAAAAGTCCAATAAATGAAATAGTAAATATTTTCATCTGCCAAGTACAGGAATATTCATAGATATTGGAAATTTAGTTCATAGTAGTGAATCGTGCTTGATGCCCTTGTAGGACCTCCTGTTTTGTTTCCCAACCTACTATGAAATGGCAAAACACACACTTCATTATATTATTATTCTCTTTTCTTCGGTCCTTTCATATCTCCAGGGTATATGTCTGGTGCATGATAGATTGCATTGCAAAGTTAGTGAACCACCAAAAGCTAATCCAGTTACCAATTGTCTTGCAAAGTTATTGAGCAATAATTTGCTATACAAAACTGTTTATGCTATATAGCAAAAAAAAATCCTTCTTTTCCGGCGCGCCATGCGGCGTGCACAGGCCGCTAGTAGCCACAAAAGTGAGCCTTGACGACGACATGGAAAGGCAAAAAAAAAAAGAGATGATTCCCTGATCTTGCCTCTGCTACGAAAGAATGGATGATTACGCTAATAGAGATGATTACCAAATCCAAGGCCGGCCTGCAGCTGCGAGCGATCTGCCCTGCCGCCCGTCCCGCCGTCCTCTTTTCCGGGCAGGTCGCCTCCACCCGATAGAGACAGCATCACAGCAATAATTGCCCGCCTCCCCGCGCGCGGGCCCCACCACCCCACTCCCCAGCCTCACCCACCCCGCGAGCGCGCTGAGTCCCCCCCCCCCTCTCTCCCCTCCTCTCGGCGTGTCTCTCTCTTCCTCTTTCGGCGCCCAGACGAAACGCAACGCAAGCCGACCAACGGCGACCACCTCAGCGACCCCAATTCCCACGCCTGACATACCCGCGCGTCTCCCGTGCCCCGCCGCCCCGCGCGAAATCCCCGCGCTGCCCCTGCCGCCCCGGCCCGCCCACGGGGGCACGCCCGTAATTTCTCGCCGCCACCGTATTCCGTCCGGTCTCCGGACCCCGGTGGGCTGTCGCCCGCCTTGCCTTGCCTGCCGCGCCTCTGCCTGCCTGTCTTTATCCATCCACCCCACCATCAGCCCGCGCGTCCGAAACCCGAAAGCCTACGCTATTCGCCGGTTACCCGGTCAAACGCATCCAACGGCGGCACGTCTCCGATCCGGTCACACCGATGCCTCGCCGGTCACCCTCACGTGCCGCGCGCGTGACGACCCCTCTCGGCCGGCGCCCCACCCCTCGCCGTGTCCTTTTATTCCACCCCTCGCCTCACCGCCCTCCCCCCAATTCACGCCACCACCACGCGCAGTCTTCTTCTCTCCTAGTGTTAGGGTTTGGTGCGAGATCTGAGAGGAGGAAGACGAGATGGAGGTGAGGGAGATGGCGGCCGCGGCGGCCGCGGCGGCGTCGGCGTCGGGGGGAGGAGGGGTCAGGCTGCCGCCGCCCAACCCCAACCTGCCATACAGGGAGGACTGCTGGAGCGAGGGCGAGACGGCCGCGCTGGTCGGCGCCTGGGGGAGCCGCTACATCGACCTCAACCGCGGCAACCTGCGACAGAAGCAGTGGCAGGAGGTGGCCGACGCCGTCAACTCGCGCCGCGGGGCTGCCGCGCGTCGCCGCCCGCCGCGCACCGACGTGCAGTGCAAGAACCGCGTCGACACCCTCAAGAAGAAGTACAAGGCCGAGCGCGCCCGCAACGCGCCCTCCATCTGGGCCTTCTTCCACGAGCTTGACCGCCTCGTCGGCCCCACACTCTCGGCCTCCGCCTCCAAGAGGCCCTCGCCGTCGCTGCCCCCTCACTTCGCCCTGCCCATCCATCCTTCCGCCGCGAGGAAACCCCCATCGCCTTCGTCTTCGCCGTCCCCGCCTCCGCCCATGGCTCTGCCGCTGCCCAACTATCGACGCGGGTCTCCGCTCCCCGCCGCTGCGTTTATCCAGAAGGAAGCCGCGGCCGCGGCCGCCGCGGTGTCTCATTCGGAGGATTCTGATGATGCGGGCGATAACAACAATAACAACTTGCAGCAGTCGCCGTCGCGCTGTGTGTCATCACGCTCCGGCAATAACAACAAGCGCATCCGCCGTGAAGCTGGCAGCAGTGGCGACGGGGGTTTCAGGGATCTGGCAAGTGCGATCGAGGCTTTTGCGGAGATGTACGAGCGTGTTGAGAGTGCGAAACAAAAGCAGGCACTGGAAATAGAGCGGCAGCGAATCGTCTTCCTGAAGCAGCTGGAGGTGAAGCGCATGGAGAACTTTGTTGACGCACATGTGAAGCTCGCTAGGGTGAAGCGCTGCAAGAAGAGCGGAGGGGCTGCAGCTGATGGTACCGGTGCAGTGGAGTTGGTTTCCTCCATTGCCGCGCTGCCTTTCCTCTCCGCTTCCACCTACCTCTGACGTTGAAGGGTTTAGGTAAATTCTGATTTGGCATTTTAGTTTTCTATTAACATTACCGTAGATTATTGTTATTTATTTGATATGTGGCTATTATAATGTTGTAATGCTACTGTGGATGAGCTAATAGTATAAATTTGGCGTAATGAGTTAATGTTTTAGTGATTGATCTCGGGAGTGGTATGTTTGAAGTGTGTAGAAGCAGAATTTTATCGGCGATCCCCATCTACAATTAAATATTGATAAGTGGAATTTGAGTTTTATATGTATTTGGTCTTAATAGTGAGCAGGTCTACAAATATAATTTAACATCTTGTGAATCCATTTGTGAGTGCTTATATGCTGGGAAATATAAATGGTCCTTCGGCACTTTCAGTTTGCTGTGGGAATGCTGAGGTTCTAATAATATATTTCATTGTGTCTCCTTAGTAATAGGGATGTAAACTAGCTTGAGCGAGCTCAGCTTGATTGTGCTCAGTAACTCGTATATATGTGCATTTATGTTAGTATTTTGTTGGCTTGAATAGGCTCAGGCATGGTGTATGTTAATATATGTATATAGTCGAGCCTAACCGAGCTAAGCTCGATAAGGATTCGAGCTCAGGTATGGGCTTGATCCGAGCTCAAATAGCTTGCCAAGCCTGACCTTTTCCAACATCTGTCCTTAGTGTGGTTGGCTTGTGCATATTGTGCATTTCATCATTTCAGACTATTTTATGTTTGTGTTATTGTAAAGCCGGATTTTGAGAATCTTCTGCGAATGTCCCTGGCCCTTTCATGCGATGAACATTCATAAACAAGAGCTATATCGGTAGATATGTTTGTGTATTTTTCTGTTAAATTTTGTGTCTGTGGATGAGAAACAATGTTTGGTGGATGTGTTGTGAGTGTATTTTCTGTTTAATTTTGTGCCTTGATGAGACATTTTCCGTACCTGTATTATTTTAGCTCTGTACTTTTGGATTTTCTTATGTTTGGTTCCCTGAGGTTTGTGGTGGGTTAAAATCTACCAAATCATTGTAGTGCACCTTACTAACTGGTTGAACTCTGTTGTGTTTACTATTTCCTGCATGGTGTTACTAACAAGTTAAAACTTTATTGTGCTTTACAATTTTTGTAAGGCAGAGTTTTTAAGCTTTAGTGCGTTTAGCTGTATGCTTATCTAACAGTAGTTTTTCTTCCATTGGATTGGTATGATAAAGAGGAATTTAGGGTTTTTTGGTTGTTGGTCTTGTAACCAAGTCCAGACCAGGGCTCATAGAATGGGAACCAGTCTGGTTCATAGACCCTGTGATTTGCTGAAGTCAGCTCGGCTGGTGGTTCCCACATTATTTTCCCCGAAAATCATGACTGGGTGGGAATATAATGGAATCGTCTTGAATCGGTCCGAATTGAGTCCATAACTAGGAACCACTTGGTGTAACTTGATGGTGAAATCACCCTTCACACGATCTTAAATGAGAAGCCTTAGGGTTTGTTTTGCCTAGTTGCACTTGGTGTAACTTGTCTGTCCGGATTAACTGGGAATCACCTGGTTGCACTGGTTTTCAATTCCCTTGTCCTGACTAGAACTCTAAATGGTTTTCACATCTTAAATGAGAAGCCTTAGGGTTTGTTTTGCCTAGCTCGAGAGTAGGCTTATCACCAAATATTTTGATCCCCTCTAGTTTTGAAATTTTTAGTACCTTTCTGTTGTCACTTTTTTGACAGATAAAGTTTCTAAAGTTCATTCTTGACTAATCATTTCTGGCATTTAGACCATGCCTCATTGACTAAAGCCATCATTGAGAGTTGAGTTAGCTGATGTCGGATAAAATTCAGGCCCATATTTAGTGTAGACGGTAGACATGAATAATATAGTTCAAACCAGTACGCAAGTTCCAAACATTTGTTCCAGACAAAATAAAATAGGCTATGTGTAACTTGCCTGTTGAGCTTATTCTGAAGGGAAAACGAATCGTTTGTTATTAAACATGTGTGAATATACTTGAGCCTATCCATACCCTAATGGCAATTTTTGATTATTACTGTTTCCTGACGTGATTAATTGATTGTTTTCCCGAATCTATTGTACAGATTATCAGTGGCAAGTTAATGAGATGGCGTTGCTCTCTAGTGAAGGCCGGCTTGGCAGTGAACGCACTATCCTTGGGATATGCTGTAGTCCCAGCTCTTCTGCTTAGGTTCATAGGTTCATGGTAGTTTGTAGTCGGCTAGTATATGAAGATCGAAGATTAGAAATTCTTAGTGTAAAGCAATGTTGACATTGATGTCTGTTCCTGCTATTTACCCTATTGTTTTGTTGACAATGTAGGCATGTAACTCTGACATTCTGTTTTATTTGAAAAATGCTGTGATGAAAAAGTGTCGCAATCGTTCCCTGTTGCTAATAGTCTTGAATCATGTGTGCTTCAAAAATTGCGAATAATTCAAGCGAGATTTTGTATGCGGTCTAACGCTATGCCCTCAAGAAAGTTTTGGCCCAAAAATCTAGGCAGCTATTTGGGGCACTGTACGCGACGCCGCTGCGTCATAGTATTTTTGGGAGAAAATTCATTAGGACACGGAATAACTTTCCTCTTAACGATATATCATTGAATTAACTTCTGCTTCATTGCACATAGCATATCATCGTGTTCTAAATTTTTCTTCATAGCATGCTATCGTTGTCTCTTGTCCGTCCAAGCCCTGAGAAGAAAACGAGGTGAATTTTGGGGTTATAGTAAGTTTTGTTTCCCTTTTCCCTTTCTATTTACTTTTAAGAAGAAATTGTCTTTTTTCTTTTGTTTTCTCCCACTATAGACCATATTTCAACTTGATTTTGCATCATACTAAATTACGCCTCTATTTGTTACCGCTGCTGCTCTCTAAATTTATTGCTCAAACCTTGCCATGTGAACTTGTGTACACGAAAATGAATAAAATGAGTTTTATGTCATCCTTTTCATACGTCTGTTATATGATATTATGTACCATAAGTATTTTCTCTTTCCTTTTTTTTGTATTGAGGGCTTACAAATTAAAACATGGCCAATAGGATATTATGTGACCTATTCCGTGAAATACTTGTTTCAGTAACTATGTTTATGTGAAATGCTTCTTTTGATAATGACGGATAGGGTCTATGCTTTTTAGTACATACATTTTTTGTTCTTTTTTACTTTCAGGAAAACAATTTTGATTCACTAAATTTTCCCAAAAAACAAGTCCACTCTGTGCAATTTAGAAATAAGTCTACAATGGAAACAAACTTAGATCAATGGCGCAGCATAGCACAAACTATCATCCTAGTTCATACTATCCGTTGTAAGTAGGGCGTAACATTTGTCTCCATGAAAGGCACCCAATCCTCCCATGCTACCTATACCAGATAGTGTTTTCTTTATAAAAAAAAACCTACACCCGATAGTATTTTGACCTACACTCATAGATGAATCTAGCCCTCTGGCCGAATAGGTTATAGCCCGAGGTCTAGAAAAAAAATTAGTGTAAATTTTCCGCAATTTAGGCCAAACAAAAAGATACATAGAGGCCCAGCCTCCCCTACTCTTCCTCCCATCCCATAGGCCCATCACCAGCCGGCCTAGCCCACTTGGCTTCCCTCTTCACTCCCCAAAGCCCCTAGAGAAACCTAATCCCCTCGCTCGTTCCTCTTCTTCCGCCCCTTCGCCGCGCTCTCCTCGCCCGGCCGTCCGCAGTGCCCTCCATCGATGCGCCCTCCACACCCTCCACCGCCGCCACCGCGCCTGCGCCCTCCACATCCGCTCCTCTTTCGCCTGCGCCCTCCTTTTTTGCCACTGTCACCGCACCCACCACGCCTGGTTGTCATGCCCGCCCTCCCTACTCGGCCGCCTACCCTCCATGTCCCCTGCCGCGCCCTCCACGCTCGGCCGCTAGCCGACCGCGGTACATCGACAACTTCAGCATACATTCATGGCTGGGATGAGCTTTTCGAAGAGAAACACCTTTTGTTTCCGACATAATATCTCGGTGCCAAACATGTCTGATATAAATACCGGTTCGGGGTCGTTCAAGGGATCGTAGCAGCTAGATGGTAACTTACTATGGCCATTTCCATCATGAAATATTTATTGTGGTGCATGACCAAATTATTGTCGAGTTGAATAATCGCTTTGCTGAAAGATCTATTCAATTGTTGAGGTGCATTGCTTGTCTTGATCCAAATAATTCTTTTGCCAACTTTGTTGAGGACAAATTAATTGAACTTGCTATGATGTATGTTGCTGACATTTCCCAATATGATTGTGTAGTCCTTAGGGACCAACTAGGCACATTTGTTACCGATGTGAGAGATGATCTAGATTTGGCAAACTGTACTGATATTGGAAATCTTGTTGTGAAGATGGTTCAGACCGACCGACACACGATTTTCCCATTGGTATATCGTCTCATTGAATTGACTTTGATTTTGCTAGTGTGGATATCATGACGATGTGCTCCAGATCTTAGGATGATGTGACAATTGGCAATAGCGTTAACGGTTTGTTATTTCACGTGTTTCGCACACGATTCTGATCTTGTCGGCGTTAACCGATCCGATCGGCGGCGGTGATCGATCGATCCATGATCGATGATCGGCCCTAGTGGCGGCGCCGACCGCAATGTCAGAAAGTGTTGGATTGAGCTGGGCCAAAAATAGAGGTAGCAGGTAACAGAGGGGATTCTATTGCACCTGGTCTCATAATTTTTGGAGTCTCCAGTCAAATGTTCTATTGGTTTGAAAATTTCAGTAGGTTTCGGTTTTTCAAAGGGAAAATTCGGCTAAGTTCCAGCTGGCGGTCTGACCGGCCCATAGGTGGCGGTTAGACCAGCCAGGGTGGGTGGTCAGACCGGCCCTAGGGGCGGTCTGGCCGGTTTTCACTTGGTTCGTCGCCCGTCGTGGCGGCGATATTCGATTGTTAGGTCAAAGTCACGAGTTTCAGGGCATATATATTGCATGATGCATGTTTTGACTAACATGGGTCAAGTTGTGAAGAACTTGTTCCCAAATTCGGTTTACTTGTCTATTGTTGTGCAGGTTGCTTGGTGGTCAACGACGATCAACGGCGAGGATGATCGGGACTTGGCTTGGAGAGCTGAGGTCCAGAACGATCGACGATGCCGGGTGAGGTCAATGTACTGAAGCGTGGTGCAAGATGGACAAGGGTGACCTATTAGCTAATCCGAGGCGCAAGATGGCGCTAGGTGTAGCTAGTTAGGTCAAGGGGAGTTAAAGACGGCGCATTAAAATACGTGCGTAAGTGTCCCATTTATTTTGGGCCTTAACGGGAGCCCAATAGAGTCAAACTTCTAGAAGGTCTAAGCCTCCACTATAAATAGGGGAGGGAGGTGGCTGCACCCCCCGCTTCGTCTCTTTTGCTATTTTTGAAAACCCTAATTTTCTTAGGGAGAGCTTTTGTGGAGGCTAGGGTTCTTGATAGTTTGATGTGATTTTCGTGCTCTTGGATTGAGCATTGTCCTTCATTGATGGAGAGGTTGTAAGCCTATATCATATCAATCAATCAATCAAATGAAAGTTTGATCAATGTTTTGTCTCCTTGCGTTCCTTGTCTATATTTGATGATTTTGAGTCTCTCTTTGATCCGCGAGTTTTTGATTGAATTCTTCACATGATCTAGCTTGCTGTGACGTGTGGGAACCTATCTAAGATCATCTTGATCATCAATCACCCACGAGCAAGATCTTGGATCAAGTTTTAGTTTTGACCCGGTTTTGAACCCTTCTTTGATCAAATGGAAAATGATCTATATTCCTCCAAGAATTATCACAATCTTCGATTGGAATAGCTTCCTGATATCATAGAGAAGGTGTGTTCCAAGTTACATCAAGTTTGGAGTTATAGATCAAAAGTTTCATCTATTTGCAACTTCGTCATCGGTCTGTTTGATCTGCTCGAGGCGGTGATCGGTCGGGCCCGGCCAAGATCACCGGCCGCCGGCAGAAATCGGTCCGACCGCCCTTGAGCCAGCGGTTCGATCGACAGTGCACTGAGATTTGTTATCTTGTGTTTGACCTTTTGTAGTATTGCTTAGGGGTTTTTTATTGGATTCAATATTAGTTTTCCGCTGTACTGATATACTGATCTTCATAGTCTCCATAGCTACTGGAGTGAAATTTGTGTTGAATCCATTATTTGTGAAAAAGTGAGTGTGCTCCTATTCACCCCCCTCTAGTCGCCTTTTCGGTCCAACAGCTAGTGGCAACAACAATGGTAGAAAGAGCCTTCTTAGCTATGAGCATTTTTAAAACTGATTTGTGGAATAAGGTGAATAATGAATGCATGAATCATAGCATAATATGCTATATTGATTGAGACATATTTGCAAGGACTAAAGATAATAAGATTTTAGAGTGTTTTCAAGGAATTAAGGTCACGTAAGAAACAAGTATCTCGCGCTAGCGGTAAGTTGGCTTCTTACAAATGTAAACTTCATGTTCTTTATATTTAATCATACCTCTGTTTGATTTACTTTTTTATGTTGTCTTTGTAGTTTATGGTTCTTGTCCGACTATTGCTGAAGAAATGGTGGGCTAGGATAGAGATAAAATCTTAATTATTTAGGTACTCAAATTGTATCTCTACGATACTATATTATTTATATTTTGCCATATATTTTGTTATGTTTTATGTTAAGGCATTGAGCTAAAGTTTCATGTCAATGATGGATTTGTGGCTTATTTTTGTTATTTCGTGGTGTGGGTATAAATTAATGTTAGTTCTAGGATGGTAGCCTATTAGAATTTAGCCCAAGGCGTGGTAAAATCCTAGATCCGCCACTGCCTGCACTGCACGGACCAGTTTTTTGATTATCTAAGGGAGTGTTTATGGCAGCTCATGGCTAATGGCCATTCATTCCACGGATCAAAGGCAAGACGAAAGAAGATGTATTGGAGTAGATCGTGCTTCATGACTGGTATGTCAAGGCGAGAGCAATTAGAAACGCAGTTGTTGTTGATTAAGTCGCCGATCTTACGAAATAAAAAGAGAAAAATAGCAAAGAGTTCTTGGGAGAGAATGAGGATGCTCTTTATTGTATTGTACTAGCTATTACAAGGGAGGTGCCGTCGACTAGGCGGTGGACTAGCTCTAATTACATCGAGAGTATCGCTATTGCTCTACTTGTCTTTAGAGTGTAGGGTCTTTGATTGCCCAAGCTTGATGTTCAATCAGATCGTCCTCTCGCTACCCATCATCTGCCCTTAAGTAACCGCAAAGAGGTGGCAGTTATTCCTGAAGGAGACATCTTTTGGAAGCATCGTGTCTGGTCGAAGAGAGGGCGACAGTTGGTGAAAAACAAACTGACCAACAATTAATGTCAGTGAGAGATAAAACCGTATGGTGGTTGTTATCAGTGATTCAGGGCTATCAAACGTCGTGTGGTTTGGAACAAATATAGCATGTGTTCTATTCATCACATGGTAAAAATATACTTGGAATCAAGTCCAAGTGCCAGTTCATCGCTTCTGCGAGCAGTCACCTGGTCGGAGACAAATTATAGGACCTCGATCGACTAGGGTACCCAAAATGTAACCTGTAGAATCCTTACGACAAGGGGTCGTTAGCCTTAGGGGTTACGACTTTGAAGGAGATGCGGTGTAATATTAAGAGATTTAATCTTCGTCAGTTAGCCCCCGAACTTTAAGTGAATCTGCGGTGTTAACCTTTCCCCGATCAAATCCGTATGCAGACCCTCATTTAATGAAGTAAAAAATGGGATGGTCTGTATTCACTTTAAAATTGAGAAAGTGCCTGTGAAACAGAAGAGTTTATACCCAATTGCAGTTAAGGAACTACGGCTATAAAATCCCCTTAGTGCGTCGCCTTTAGGACTTTGGGTAACTCCCAATTGCAATTAAGGAACTACGGCTATAAAATCCCCTTAGTGCGCTGCCTTTAGGGCTTTTACACTTTTAGTTTTTGCTTCAATTCCCTTTCACCTTATCGTTTGAGAATTTTCTTCGACCTCCTTTCACCTTTTCGCAAAGAGTTTCCTCATACCTCCTCTCATCTTTTCGCCAAAAAAATCCAACAATGCGGACACGATCACCAAATGGTTGGTTTCTGATCTGAGCGAGAAGAAGCTTAGAGATATGGAGAAGATCGGGTTGCTCCTTGACAGGAATTTGGTTTCTTGGAGACCAGCGGTCGGAGAGCATTTCCCGAGCAGCGAAGAGGGAGAAATCCATATTTTTCTTGCCCACATCGAGTGCGTATTCAAGTTGCCAGCACATGTCGAAAAGTTCTTAGGTTATTCATGGAGGGTTCATAGCAATGTCCTCCGTAAACCGCCGATTCCTTAAACCTGCCTTGAAAGTTTGAATCACAGAAGACTCTGCAATCTTTGGTATTGAGTTACGAACCTGGCTAAACCTCTTGATATATTGTCGAAGAGTCTCTTTCGGGGCGATCGTACATACCCTGGAAATTTACAATCAAAAGATCGCGGTGTTGTTCCCAAGTGTAAATTGATCCAACCGACTGGTTGAGCAACCAAGACAGGGCATATTCCTCCAGTACCGTAGGTAAGTAATTAGCCATTACACTTTCATCACCGCCAACTGCTCTGATGGCGGTGGTATAAATCCAGAGAAATTCTAACGGGTTCTGGGACCCATTGAACTTATCCATGTTAGCCGGTCAAAACCTGTTAGGTCAACGCACAGCCTGGAGCCCTACGGAGAAAGCTCGGTAGCCCGTGACTGACTCATGGCGCCTTCTTTGAAAAGGTACCGGATTGTGATCGGTCGGAGACCGGTTTCTCATATTAGAATACCGGTGCTCTGGTGTTCTGATCTGATCGTGGATGTTAGGATGACGCCTTTGATCACCTGCTCGGCCCAAACGATGTCGTAGATCATCGGGGCCAAGCGAATAACTCTCTCGATGAGGGGAAGGTGTGGTTGTTTGGAATAACCTCCTTCCTTCATGGCTCATTGGTCGGAATCGTCGAGGAGGTCTTGGTATCGATCGATTCCCAACATAACCATACCGCCCTCTACTGAGGGAGGAATGTTGGGACAAAGTCATAGTTTGACTTTGTGATGTCCTATGTTCCCGGTATGCTTCTGTACGTTGCACGGTTTGTTGAAGAATTTCCAATACATGTCCCAGCAACTGGACAAAACCTGGAGCTACCGCTAGAACATGGTCTGCGTTATTTAAAATACTCTGAATACGCTGCAAGTTTTGTACTGTTACTGAAGGTCTCAAAGGATTCATTGAGGTCGTTGGCGTTCGTAGATCTGAACCTTCTCTTGAGCTTGCGCCTGGTCCCGTGCGACCCATCATCCTTGGTGGGGCAGAATCAGGTGAATTAACTGATGGAAGTCCATCAGTTCTGTTGCCTATGGTAATTGGTGCTTGATTGCACGTACCATTTCCATCAATATGTGGTAGCGAGGCAGCGTGTGCAGGACCGTACACGGCAGATTACGATCGAGATTTTCAATCGCATTGACCTCGTATTTCAAAGAAGTGATCCTACGAAGCGCTTCCACTGTAACCAGTGGAGAGCTTTTCAGTGCTTCTACCAGAGACTTCCGCGATGGAGACCTGTCGGACTCAGCCTCCTGAGGTCTTCATGGCGAACTCAGCCTGATTCGGTGGATTGTCGATCGTATGCTGAGCCTTACTGCGAACCGGTGGATGAGGAAGATGATGACGCCCAGTTCTCTTGCATGGCCTGAATGCAGGCTTCTATGTCGAGATTGGAGTAGTCATTCAAATCGAACCAGTTCTCCTCGTCCCAAGTTCCTGCCATAGTCGCATGTACGATTATGAAAGATGGGCGAGGATTTGACGAGCGAAGAACTTCTTAAGGAGAATTGCGCCTTCTTCCCCACGGACGGCGCCAGCTGTCGACGATCAAATCACTGAACTTGCAAATATATAAAAAATAGAGGAAAAATGACACGTATCTCCTGGAAAGGAATGATGCTGCCCTTTATTTATATTAACTGGCTATTACAAGGAGTGCCTGTAATCTGAACAAAGAGGCTAATCCTAGTAACACTGGAGCGTAATGCCTGCTATGGTGTTGTAAACTAATCGAATAGTGGTCTTCTGAAGTGCCTTCCAATCGATCTCTTTTCTGATCCCCCTCTCCACTTTCCGCGATTATCCTTATGTAGTTGATGAAGCGTTGACAGTTATCCCTTGAAGAGACGTCTGTTGGGAAGTGACGCGTCTGGTCGGAGAGAGGCGTTAGTTGACAATGTATCAACTGCTGTGCGGTTATATGTCAGTGAGTCATTTAACCGTACTCCAGTGTCTTAGAGTTATGTAACGTCGCGTGGTATGGAACGTACAATACATGTTCCATTCGTCACACGGTAAAGGATATACCTGGACTCAGACCCAGATAGCAGTTCAAAGCCTTATGAGCATTCGACTAGTCGGAGACTAGGTTACAAACCTTGTCCGACCAGAGTACATATTATGTAACCTCTGAAATCCTTACGACCAGTGAGGTCGTTAGCCTTAGGGGTTACGACCATGAAGACGTGTGGTCTTTTTTTATGTATTAAATAATATATAGAGGTTTCAACCCTCGTCACTCAGGTAGATGAGTTCTATTATCGAAGCAATCAATTTGTGCATAGAAGAGTAAGTGGTATTCTCCCTCTTCCTAGCGTCATTAACAGGATCATGAGAGCATTATTCTTTCTTAGGAGTGGAAATAATGATAAAATACATAGGCGTGCATAGAACATAGTGAAATATATCATGAATGGCACTAGAATTGATGTGAATGATCTGATCATAAGAGAGATTGCCACATCTAAGAGAGATAAGGCAAAGAGTATCTATTCTGCTCCTTACATTATGAAGCTTATTCAAAGTAAGATTGATTTTGATAATCCTTGTGACATGGAGCGCAAAGAGTACAGACCTAGAGATGCTCCTCCTCAGGTGCCTCCTCCCCCTCCTCCTCGGCCTCAAAGGCAAGGATTGCCTTCTCATGGACATCCAGGGCAGCAGGCTCCTCAGGAGCAAAATCCTATCTTAATAGCTCTTACACGTCTTCCATTGAGCGTCGACCGCATGGACACAATGTTTAATCAAATGCATACAGTTCAGGTTGAGACTAGAGCCATGGTAGAAGGATTGAACATGAGATTTAATGAAATGAGCTTGAATGTCACACATTTGCATAAGAGGCTCACATAGTTTCAGCAGCAGCAGGCTCTTCTGTTTCAGAGGTTTGGGCATGGTTGCCATCCACCTTCCCTCACTCAGCGTGGTGATCATCCATCCACATCAGATGCTCCTCCTTCCTAGTTGTAGTATCTTTCATATTTAGGTCTATAGACCTTGTTTTCTAAGGATAAACTTATTCTCTCTCTTGTAATATCTTGTGTAAGTTTATTGAACCTTGAGTGCTTTTAAATATGTTTTGGACACTTAAATGATTTTTGTCTTATGCTATGTATCCATGTCTAAGATATGTTTATGATCGAATCCTTATTGATGTTGCATGCTTATTTAATTCTTGATTATGTTTCTCATGTCATGCTTCCTTGGATTCAATATATAGAAGAAACTCTCTCAAAATTTTATTAAAGTCATATGTTAAATACAGAGAAGTGTGTGTTTGGAGTTTTTTCGGGAAAGTTTCTTGGACTCCTAGCTTCGGCTAGAGGTATTGAAGCAGACACAGTACCAATATCAGCCATCGACCATATGCGCCCTCGACCACAAAGAAGGAAGTCAAAAAACTAATCGGGTGTATGGTAGCGTTAAGCCGTTTTATAGCACGGTTAGGTGAGAAATGATTCCCTTTTTTCAAACTTATTTGAAAATATGGAAGTTTCAAGTGAACTAAGAAAGCAGACGATGCATTTGAAAAACATAAGAAGTACTTTACGAGTACCTCGGTCTTAGTTTCCCCAAGATTGGGACAAATATTATTGATTACGTGGCTGTAACGCTGCAAACAATCAGTGCCGTACTGGTTGTAGAACGTGATAACGTCCAACGACCGGTGTATTACGTAAGCGAAGTCTTACGTGGACCAAATGAAAGATACCGACAGGTACAAAAGTTACGATATGGTCTCCTTATGTCTTCAAAGAAACTAAGGCATTACTTTCAAGACCAAAAGGTGGTCGTACCGACCGGATATCCCCTTGGTCAAGTTCTCAGAAATAGGGAGTCATCAGGACGAATAGCAAAATGGGCGGTCGAGCTTGGGGCGTTCAACCTCTATTTCATCTCACGAATAGCAATCAAGTCCCAAATAATAGCAGAATTCATTGTCGAATGGACAAATTCTGAACCCACCGAAGGGTCCGAGTACGAACACCACGACGAGTGGACAATGTACTTTGACAGATCCTTGATGCTCAAAGGCTCGGGGCCTGGATTCGTCCTAATATCCCCTACTGGAGAAATATCAAATTCGTCATTCAGCTAAACTTTTCTGCAACAAACAATATGATAGAATACGAAGGTTTACTAGCAGGACTCCGAGCAGCGAGAGCCCTCGGGATTCGCAGATTACTAGTGAAAGGCGGTTCTCAACTAGTAGCGAATTAAGTCGGGAAAGAGTATCAATGCTCAAGTATCAAGATGTCATCTTATCTGGCCGAAGTACAGAAACTCAAAAAGCACTTTTTCGGTTTTCAGATCCAGCACATTTCTAGAAAAGAAAACTTTCTGTTAGACCAGTTGGCACGGATGACCTCCACAAGGTTACCTATCCCGCTCGTAGTTTTTCCAGAGCAAGTAGATTTACCCTCGGTGGTTGAGCATTCCGAGGACATAGATGTTTCAAAGGAGGCCGTACAAATCAATCATGCGAACATAGATGCTCCACAGGAGGTCGTCAAGTATGACCCTGGTGGAGATTGGATGACGTTGATCTACAATTATCTTCAACATGGCATTATTCCCGAAGATGATGTAGAGGCTGATCGTATTGCTCGAAAAGCCAAATCATATACTCTGATCGAATGTACCTTATATAAAGGAGGATCTCACGGAGTATTGATGGGATGCATATCTCAAACAGATGGCTTTAAGTTGCTATCCAACATTTATGGAAGAGTCCGTGGAGCACATCATTCCTACAGAATATTGGTCGGTAAAGCCTTCACGTAAGGATACAACTGGCCAACTGTCCTTCATGATGCAAAAGAGCTCGTGACAAAGTGCGTACAATATCAATTTCATAGTCGATAAGTACATCAGCCGGCACAAGCTTTGCAAACAAAACCTCTTTCTTGGCCTTTTGCAACCTAAGGACTAGACATTCTAGGACCTTTTCCAAGAGCACCCGGGGCTTTGAATTCCTTTTTGTCATGATTGACACAATTACCAAATGGATAGAAGTCGAGCCAGTTGTTAAAATAACAACTGAAGCAGCTAAGATATTTCTCACAAAAAATATGATCACACAATTTTGTGCACCCAGTCGTATAATCACAGATAACAGTGCCCAGTTCTCTAGTAGAAATTTTCAGAAATTCTGCAAGGATCTAGGTATCAAGATACATTTCACTTATGTCGCTCACCCACAGAGCAACACAGCAGTCAAAAGAGCCAATAGGATCATAATGCAAGGGGTGAAATGCCGAGTGTTCGACCAGCTACAACAATCAGGAGCTTGGGTTCAAGAACTTTCTTCTGTATTATGGGCCATTCGAATCACGACCAGTCGTACGACCGGTGAAACACCATTTTTTCTCGTTTACAGTGCTGAAGCCATACTTCCTCTAGAACTAAAAATGTGTATGGCTCAAACTGATTGTTACAACAAGAACGATCAAGAAGAACGATGACTTGACGATATCAATGTTCTTTAGAAACGACGAAACCAAGCCCTAATACGATTAACGGTTTACCAACAAGCCATGCGAAGATATCATAGTCGTAAGGTGCAACCTCGTAGCCTAGTTGTAGGTGATCTAATTCTCAGAGAAATTCAGAGCTAGGCTAATCACAACAAACTTTCTCCCAAATGAGAAGGTCCATACACTATGGTCAAAGTTACCAGACCTGGTTCGGTACTACTAGCTATGTCAGACGGGCGTGTTTTGTCAAATTCCTTGAATACAGACCAATTGCGCAAGTTTTTTTGTATCATTGTATTTTTACATTATGTCAAATTTTAATAAAAATTTATCGTTTCTTTATTTTCTTCTATGAGTGATATTGTTTATATGTTTGTACCCATACTCTGGTTGCCTACTATTGCTGTTTACACTAGTCGGAGAAGACCAACTTCTCTCCGATATCCTTTAAAAGGATCCCTGTTACTCTCCGGCTCAGACATCTGAGTCAAACACCACAAGGGTCCTAGTCGTGACCATTACGTCAATGGTTTTCACACACGACCACACTCTTTTCTTAAAGAAACATGCGAGTACAAGAAGCATAACACAAACAACTGCATATAGTGATTTACATGCTTAAGATTTCAGAGACTATATTTCTGCACTTCAATATTATGTTCTACTCTTGTTTTGCTACTGGTCGAGACATGGAAAGCCTCATAGTCGAAGTCTCTCCTCTCCGCACGTGGTCCTATCCACTAGAAGGAGCTCCCTAGCGACGGTCCTTTTCCTACGAACTTTGCTGCTAGTCGGACTTGAGCATGAGCACGTTTCGCGGGGTGTTTCTCATGTCTTCAGTTCTTAGCAATCATTACGATTAGTTTGGATATTACATATAAATAAAACCGCTTATCGTTTATTGCATACATCCTTGTATATTTTCTTTCTCATCAAGACAAGTCTTATCTTCCGACCATGTAATCTATTATTTGGTATTTCGATGATGGAAAATAGATCTACAACTAGTTGAAGTCACACACTCGTTCCGACCACAATTGATTTTCTAGTATTAATACGATCAATTTTTTATCATATAATCAGTACATACTATGAACAGTGGTCATGACTTTTACTCTTATTCTTGGCTTATTGCTTCTTTAGTAAAGATCTTCTACTATACAAGCAGTTGAGGGCTAAAAAATATGTGAGTACTTCATAAGTCAAAAGGATAAATAAAATACTTTATTGATGAAAGAAATGTGAGTTTTTACATTCATACTTCCCATATTACAATAACCTACTCCTTAGGATCATCAGACTGATCGCTGCGTGTCGGAGATTCGACCTCTATTTCTTCCGCAACCTTATTTCTGAGAGGTGACATTTCCTCAAAAAGTTTGGTTGCGTCGTCTCCTGAGCAGTTGAAGTCTACCTCAACAGCTTGGAGCTTTATGGTGGGTCGGAGGCCTTCAGCTTTGCCAAAGCAAAACTGACTCTATTTTTTACAACTTCAAATAAAGTTTCTGCATAGTTCTCCCGAGTAGTTTTGAGCAAGTTTATGAGATCTTCAAAATGTTGGCCAAGGAAGT
Organism: Hsuehochloa calcarea; assembly: GCA_036346395.1. Lineage (NCBI taxonomy): Eukaryota > Viridiplantae > Streptophyta > Magnoliopsida > Poales > Poaceae > Hsuehochloa > Hsuehochloa calcarea. The sequence goes on along the minus strand of CM070601.1, from coordinate 11,082,207 downwards.
TGATCTTCTCCATGGGATCTCTTAAGCTGGGCAGTTGCGTTCTCGATCCCATATCGAAGAGCATCTTATTAATGCATTGACCTTCTCTTCAAGATTATGCCCAAATGTTGCCTCCTTGCCGCGTTCAAACTCAAGAGATTTTTCTGTTCTCTTCAATGCTTGATTTTGCTCTGCACGGGTAGACCAAAGAATAAATACATACAATTAAAGATAGTACACTGGTCGAGTCTACGACGTGTTACCTTCAACCTTCTCGATAGTTTCAAGGACTTCCTTGTGTCTGGTCGTCAAATATTCGATCGATCGGTCCTAGTGTTGGCATTCATCTTTAAGCTTGGCTATTATGACTTCTTTTGCTATAATATCTTTTTTAAGCTTCTCTGAATCTATCAAGTATGATAAAAAGATAAGTTAATCAACAAAAGGAGCCAGATGGTAAAGAAGGAGAGGAGAAGACATAAAAAAGTACTTACTTTCTAATTCAAATTTCTTTTGCTGCAAGACTTTTACTCACTGGGCCAGTCCTCCGACCACAGCGAAGTTTTCCACCAAATGCTACAAAAATAGCATACTCCTTTAAGTTTTTGATAAAGTTTAAAGGGAAAGGCTTTTAAAAGTGGTCGTGGAAGCTTGTCTGTATTGCCATGTTATTATATTCAGCAAAAAGAGTCGATACTCGTTTTTTATTAACGATCCGATATTCTTCCATAAGCCTCGTCGAGTTTATTATTGTCGAAGACTCGAATGTGTCAAGGGAAATTGACAGGAAGAGGAGACTTCCCAGTAGAAACCGAAACCTGTTGGAATTCCTCAGACACTACCACTTCCATAGGTGGGGTTGGAGCCACCACGGGTTCCTGAACAGGCATTGGCTTTGTCACCTGCTCGGGGGCTGACTCAACCTCTTTCTCCTCAGGAGCCTTCTCTTGAGGGATGCTTTGGTCGGAAGCGACCAGAACACCAGGGGATCTATAAAGAAAGAAGAAAAGAAACTCATGACTCTAGAAACACTAGAGGTAAGTATTTGCATTGTTTTCCTTTTCATGTATACATACCTGGTTGTTTTCTTGGTCTTTAACTTGAAGCGGGCTGAAGCAAAGTTTGACACGTTCGCCTTCCTTTTCTTTTCATTATGACCATAGGATCGTATGGTGTGGTCCCGTCGACCTCCAAAATAGTTATTTCAATAGCAACTGACAGGTCGTAAGCGACCACTTTGGAGTCCACAACAACCGCCTAATCAACAATCAAAGTTAGTTAAGTAACGAAAATTCTTCAGCTATAATATACATTTCTGTTCGGTTACCTACCACTGTAAGATCACCATCTCGGGTGGTCGTAGGAGCAGTCAGTGTCAGTCGGCTCACAACTCTCGGTGGCCTCATTAATCCTCAATCCGACCGACTACACATCAAAGAGGATTTACGGTAAACTGATCGAAAAACACATAAATCATGAAAGATGGTTGATATCTTTACCTTAAACCTATTGACACTCTCTTTTGCAAAAACACTAACCAAAATCCAGGGGAAATTAGCCTTGTCATCAGGCTCCCCGGAGCAGATCATTTTGATCCAGCTTCTAATCTCATAAGGAGAAAGGGTTGTAAGAATGAACAAGAGACTTTAAGGTTACAAAAGTGATAAACCAAGATAAACAAACCGGTCAGAATCTTTCAGGACTTACCCTCCTTGGAATCGTTGGTCGCATCGTCACGACCAATATACCATAACATCGAATGTGCTTGGGGCTTCAGGGGGCTAATCCGACGTATAGAGAAATACCTTACTACGTGCCAGGAGGTTAAACCCTCTATTACTAAGGTGTTGGATGGCTTCAACCCATCTCCCCACCTTTCCCTCTTTCTTCATAGAGGAGTGTCATTCTGGATTCTCGACCGCCTTCTTACCAGTATAGCAAAGGTTGTCTTTTTTAGAGTCCATCATGTAGAGCCAGTTGTTCCTCCATGACGACCATGAAGACTTTGAGTACATACGGATGTACTCATCAGCTTTTCCTTCGTGGAGGTGCAAGGTGCACTCCCCAGGCATCCCCATCATCATCCTCGACTTCGTCATCCTATAGAAGTACTTGAAGAGCTCTAGATCTGCGAAAATCCCTAAGTACGCTTCATAGAGGTAGACGAAGATGTTAAGATTAACAATGGTATTGGGGGCAAGGTTCACCAATTCGATTCTATAGTGCTCTAAGATCTTGGGGAGGAATGAATGAACCGAGAACCTGAATCCGCATTCGATATATGCAAGGAAAACATAAGAAATCTTATTCTTGTTCGGAAGCATCCTAATCTTCTCCAAAGCTTCAAGCTTCTTCGCGCTCAGAACAGAAACCGACCAGTTGATGATCGAGTCCGACGTATTTGAGTATTGGATGAAACAAAGAAAGGATGTCGTAGAAGGTTGTAGGCAAAAGGAGGTCAGAGGCGATCCTTCTCTCAGAAGATGAAAAGGAAAAGCACGAGGTGTAAAACCCCTAAAGCCATGCGCCAAAGGGATTTTATAGTCGCATTTCCTTAACTGAAATAGGGAATTACCCAAAAGTCCAACGGACAGAAAAACTCTTCAGTTCCCAAGGCAGTTTCTCAACTTTAAAATGAATACAAACCACCTCGCATGTCATGACATTAAATGAGGGTCTGTCCGATACGACTTTATCGGGAAAAAGTATTCACACCTAATTCATTTAAAGTTCGAGGGCTAGCTGACAAGGATTAAAATATCTATGTATTACTTTAATACATAATTAAAAGGCCATATGTCTTCGTGGTCGTAACCCCTAAGGCTAACGACCCCCGTGGTCGTAAGAGTTGTAACCCCTAAGGCTAACGAACTCTGTGGTCGTAAGGATTCAAGAGGTTACTTATAGGTACCCTGGTCGGACGAGCTTCTGTACCTAGTCCCCGACCAGATGACTGCTCGTCCAAGCAATGAACTGACATCTGTATTTTTCTCCAGGCATATTCCTTACCTTGTGATAAATGGAGCATATGTCATATTGGCTTCATACCACGCGACGTTTTATGGTCCTAAGACTACCATGCGATTTAGTGTATCACAGACATCAACTGCCGAATGGTTGATACTCCATCAACTGTTGCCTCACTCTTACTAGTCACAACACTTCTAACAGGCGTCTCTTTCAGGATTAACTGCCACTACTTCATCAACTACTTAATGAAGAACTCGAATGGTAGAAGGCAATCCAATTCGAAAGATCAAGAGACGATTGGATTTCATCTGAAGCATTAGCATAGAAAATACTACGCTTAGTGTAATTAGGATTAGTCAATTACCTTATCAATAGTACCCCCTGTAAAGGATCCAGTTCATAGCAATAAAGAGCAGTATCATCATCTTCTAAGAACTTTTTGTCATTTCTCTCTCTTTTATTTTGTAAGATCGACGACTCGATCATCGACATCATTCTAAGAGCAAAACCAGTGTAGCCCTGAAAATGGGATTGGTGCTCGTACACGCTGTCTTAGCAGGGTTCCAGAACCAACCTAAAAGAGGAAAAATATCTCAGCAGCAGCTGTAGTTTCGAAGAGTAAGGCAGTATAGTATCAAGTATCAGCCATTTCCATCCGTGAATTTTTTTGCTAATCTAGCGCGTTTTGATGATGAGGATATCCCGACTACTTATGAGGCTGTTTATGAAGCAAGAGTTACACTTCTCAAATAACAGGTGCAATTGTTTCTTAACAAGTTTCTTTGTGTTTTTCGTGAGAATTGGACACTACGTAAAAGAAATACTTTGTGCATTCTCAGGTTCGATAAGCTTAATGTCTTTGGAACGGAGAGGGAGGCCGGAGCCAAAGCAATAGAGGAGCACAAGGAGGAATGTAACCATATTTTTTGCCTAGTGATGAAGAACAAGAAGGTCAAAGCGGTTGGGAAGGAGAAAGTCAAGCAGCCCATGCCGATCAAGGAGGAAAGAAGCCCGTGTGATGGGAGAGCAAAAGGGGAAGAAGCCAAAGAACTTAAAGCTCAAGTTTTGGATAAGATTTTCAAGCCTAATTCATATCTCCCACAACCCCAATCGAAATCAAATTCGGAATCAACTCAGAATCAAATTCGGATTCGGAATCAGCATCAAATTCGGAATCGGAATCAGCAGGACAGTCCGGAGTAAAACAGTCATAACTTTCACAAACGGAGTCCGATTTGGGTGTTCTTAGGCTTGTTGGAAAGATAACTTCAAGCCCAATCCAACGGATCCTCCCTCAATCCGAAATTCCTCCTGCATGAAAAGATATGACCGAAACAATATAACAGTTGTAAAATTAGAGTTTCCTTTTTGTTTTAGATTGAGTCGGAATTGGAGTAGGAGTTCTAATTCCGAATTAGAGTATGAGTAGGACCTCTTGGCCAGCCATAAGGAGGAGAATGACACTATATATTAAGGGTTAGACCCCCATTGTAACCTCATACCAGTTTATGCATAAGAATTGAAACATAGCTATTGCTTGTTCTTTCGAAACCATAGTTCATGTGAGGACTTTGAGAGGAACTAGGCGATCATTGGTTCGTTCTGCAATTCAAGGTCAAGCCGTCGTTCCATTGGGAATTGGGGACTTGGCGATCGTCGTTCGTAGTCTCGCGACGATCAACTATCCGGTGTGTTTTGGGCATTGTCCAAAGAGTTGAGGGTTCGTGCATTGGCGCGAGTGTTCAGCTAGCGACATCGTCTACTTCGTATCAGTTATCCACGATTACTCACCGAGAAGATCGAGCATCCCCCGTATCAGCGTTTTCATATCGTATTTGCATATATAACCACGCTCAAACCGTATTAGCAAAAATGGTAACGTTGGTGCGCAGTGTCCGTGCACCAACGCGGGAGAGGCCGCCACCTGGTGTCGGCGCACGCCCAACATGCGCCCACGCTGCCCTCGCTGCCATGTGTCCTCGCTAGTCCGCTTCGCCACACATCATGCCGCTGGCACACGGTGGCCATGCGGCAGCCGTTGGCGCATGGCCACCATGCGCCAGCCAATTAGTTAGGTAATTAGTAGTCAGGTTAGTTAGGTAATTAGTTTGGTTAGTAGGTTAGTTAGGGTCTGAAATTTGGAGGAATTTTAAAATATAGCAAATGAGTTCAAAGCACTATGAAAAAAATTGGAGCCTCGACACCGTGTGCTTGTTTGTGTAAAAATTTTAAAATTTTATTCGTTCAAAAATTTTATCGCTATTTGTGGTTCAAAAAAACTAGTGTTCAAAAAATTGCACTTTGTGGTTGGAAACAAGACCCAACCAAAGAGCCGGAGAAGGTAAACAACGAGGTGCGTCCTAAAGACCTCGTGAGGTGCACCCTGCGGGCATTCGCTGAACTGCCTCAGCCAAGCCCGGGGGACACCACGTGCACCCTCTGAGAAAGGTTGGCTGAACTGCTGCTCCAGCCTGGACTTCCAGTCCGCACACGGAGGGCTCGGAACAAGCGGCTCACCCCGGATCGGGAGACTGGTCAAGAACGAGACGTCCTACAGGGTGACCGTCATCTCACCCCACTGAAAGGGGAAGATGTGCATCTCAGGCCTCCACCTGTCAACAAGTGCCGACAACAGGCTGGCGTCTAGGGTGAAGTGGCGTCCGACGAAGAACATCCTCGCAAGGGGCAACAAGCCCGTGTCTCAGAGGATCGAGACGTAGCGATTGTCCAATGCCTAGCAATCCCTCCCCACCCAAAGTGCTAGGGGCGAAGGGCCATCCGCGTCGGTGGTGAGCCACGCTTGCCCGTGGTCCTCATCGTAGAAGAGTTCGAGCGCGGTAGAGACATGGCTTACAACACATGTAATAGAGGAACATTAGTAAGAGGGTGACTAATGAATATAAAAGATTGTAAATTAATTGCAGAGTAGTTAAAAGATTGTAAATTAATTGCAGAGTAGTTTTCCTGGGGTGATAAGCTACATGATAAGATAGCTTAATTAGATTATGCTCCTCCGCTCTTTGGTGAATGCATTTCTTATTATTTGATTATTTGATTTTGCTTTACGACCAAACTAACACTACAAATTAATATACACTACTTACTTACTTAATTAATTACTACTAATTATTTCGTAACTAATAAACACTGTAAAATAAAAATTATAACCAAATTACTGCGAAGCGCGACTAATAATTTGAAATGTCGCAAAAATATAATTGACAGGGCAAGAGAGCGAGCCACTGCGAAATGAAATGAACGAGCGAGCGATTACGAAATGAAATCGCGCTCGCTTCCTCAAATTTATAGCCATTGCTCAAAGGGAATCTTTATCCTGCACGCGCTAATTAAGCCATACACTTCGGGGGACAAAGATTTGATGGATGAGACAAGGTGACGGGACAATGAGTGGTGAAAAGTAAGGCAAATAGAGGGAGAGCCTCATTCAGTTGTTTAGACAATCAATAAATGACACGATTTGCTGTTGATTTGCACAAGCATAACACTTATACGAAATATCGATAAAAATTCAGAACGAATAAAATTTTGGAAAATACGGTGTCACGAGGCTTCACAAAAAAATTATAATTTTTTTTTAACTTATTTTCTATATTTTAAAAATCTTCCAAATTTCAACGTACACTAAACATAATCCTAAATAACATAACTAATTACCTAACTAACATAACTACTAATTACCTAACTAATTGATTGGCACAAGGTGATCATACGCCAACCGTGCGCCAGCGACATGACGTGGCGGTGAGGCGGGCCAGCGGGGACACACGGCGGTGAGGGTCAGTCTCTCCCGCGTTGGGGCACAGCCACCGTACGTCAACGTTATTATTTTTGCTGATAAAGTTGGAGCGTAGTTACATCTGTAAACAAATTAGAAAAAAAGAAAACTCCATCCGTCGCCGTTCGGCTGTTCTTGCCCGACCCATTGACGACTCATTTGACCTCTCGTCCTGTCTCCTCCGTCGACGCACGAAGCTTGAGGCATCCCCGACCCCTCCCCGCGAGCCCTGGTAGCTCCAGCCCGATTCCATGGCCAACAGCAACCTCCCGCGCCGGATCATCAAGGTGCGCCTCGCGATCTGATCGCTCCTCCCTCCCAGATCTATCGCCGTCTCTTACTCGATGTATACCTTTTCTTTTGATTAATCTGCTTGTGGTGCGTGCCTAATCTGTTTGGAATTTGGATCTGTGCAGGAAACGCAGCGGCTGCTCAGCGAACCAGGTGCCTGATTTTTTCGGGATTTTTTCCGTAGAATTTTGGTGGATTTCGGCGTCTGTTATTAGCGTTCTGGTCTCGGATGTTGTTTGATTCGTTTGTTGATGTGAGCAGCGCCGGGGATTAGCGCGTCGCCGTCGGAGGAGAACATGCGCTACTTCAATGTCATGATCCTTGGCCCGGCGCAGTCTCCGTACGAAGGTGTTTCTCTTTTCAGATTTTAGTTGAAATATTTGTATATCAGTAACCTGCGTGCTTTTTTATTATGTGATACTTTGGACTGCGGAATGTGGATTCGCTATTGCAAGCCCTGTGTGTAGTATTGTCACATTTTGTGGACTGTAATTGCTGTTACTGTGTTCTGATTATTTGTAGGTATGCCTTTGTTTGTAAATAGTTGTTGCAAATGAGTAGTATCAGTATGATCACCTAGGGGGTTGCTCTAGCGCCAGGGCAACTCTATGGGTGGCTTATGCATACACTTGTAAACTTATGTTGTCTGAATAGGCCAGTAATTCCGCCATCATATCCTGGTTTAATTCCATTTTTGCTTTGTCCTGGTAGTTATGGTACTCCTGTGCGCTTTTAAGATTCTACTTTGAGCTTGCACTTTGTTGATTACACGCCAAAATATAGCTTCGCATATTAATTGCTGACGATTGTCACGTACGACTGTACGAGCTCTAGTAAACCTGATTTTTATTTGTACAAATTATGTCACATAGGAATATCGTCTTTTGCATTAACGCCTGCTATTAATTTCCATATGATCTGTGCCACAAGTTTTGATTCTTTCATGCTATATTCATGACAGTGTCATATTAATCAGTTTGCCTATGGCGCAAAATGCAATGGTTTGGATTCCCTTCACCCTTTCCAAGTATTCAAGTTACTGATATACAACACTAGGAATTAACTACCATGTTTCCATGCAATACGAAGTAATTGAATTGTGGTGCATGTAGATAATTAATTTGTACAAATAACAACTTGTTTACATATTGTTGAATGGTACTATATGCAATGTTCACCTAGGTGCTAGGCGGAGGATGGCTGCCTAGCGCCTAGCCCGCCTAGGCGGTGGTCTGTGCAGCCGGTGAACAGAGCAGCCGGAGGGAGAGAACAAGTGAAGAAGAAAAAATAAAAGAAAAAGAAAAAAGAAATGAGACTTATCTTCGGTACTTCGGCGTCCAGTCCAGTCCAGCCCAAGCCCACGTCGACCGAACGAGTGGCCTGCGTCGACCGAGTGGTCCCCTTCGCCCCTTCCTTATCCGCGTTGACCGAGTGAGTGGCCAGGCCATCCTCTCACACTCCCTCACCCATCCTGCCGCCGCCTCATCCCTCTCTCCCATCGCTCTCTCTTGCTCTCCTCTCCACCGAGTGCATCGTCGACAGCCGCCTTGCTCTCGCTCTCCCCTCTCCCCTCCTGCCAGCGCCTCATCCCTCTCCCCTCCCGCCGGCGCCTCATTCCCCTCCCATCAACACAAAATCCAGCGGTGGGGAGATCAAATTTGGCGACGGGGGATGTCGATCTGGCCGGAGAGGAAGCGGCGCGTGAAGGAGAGCCGGGAGGAGGAGCCACGTGACGGGGAGCCGGGAGGAGGAGCCGCGTGACGGGGAACCGCGGGGAGGAGGCGCCTAGGCGGTGCGTGACGGGGAACCACAGGGATTCCGGTCCAAGGCGGTGCGCGACGGGAACCAGAGGAGGTGGAGGCGTGGCGGCGCGCGACTTGCGCCGCCTGGGACCGCCTGAAGCCGCCCCGCCTCATGCCGCTTGGGACCGCCTTGGACCGGCTAGGCGCTCGGCCCGCCTAGAGCACCGACTGGCACGGAGTCACGGTGGCGGGGCATCGCCCAGCGATGCCCAGCGCCTAGGCGGCCTAGGTGACCGCCTAGGGGAACACTGACTATATGTGGCTAATCTGAATTGTTTTAGTTTAGATAACTTGTCTCAGTATACGGCATTTCTGTTTAGTATTAGACATTTTTATTGGGTGATGGAACTTTCTTTTGATTATTTACCTGCATCTGGTCTCCTGATATTGTTTCTTCTGCTATGTATTGGACAGGTGGAGTTTTCAAGCTTGAACTTTTCTTACCTGAGGAATATCCAATGGCAGCTCCAAAAGTAATTTCTTGATTGAGAATCAGTTAATGTTGGTTTACCTAATTATTAGTTGGACATTTATGTTTCCGTGCTGTATGTGCTTGGCCATAACGGTAACCTCCTTGATACTAATTATGGTTTATTTCCTAGTTGTAACTGCGAAGTATTAACTTAAAATCCTATCAGGGCGATCTTGGTAGTGATGTTATCATGTTAAGACCGGGGAGTGGGATGAGCCGACATATCCTTTTGTTATAAGTTATAGCTGCCTCTTTCATTAGCTGTCTCTTTCATATATCTATGTTTAGTGGGTAATTGAACTCAGCGATTTATTTCTGTTACTGATGTAAACCTATGCTGCATAGTTGTTTCAATAACCCAATTTCCACAGTGAAGTAAAGTTGGAATGTAATATCAAGTGAACCTTCTTGCTCTGCTTCAACCTTGTTTCATGTTTGTCTATGTTTTTATCTTGTTTTTTTGGGTGGTGTCATTGTTTGTTCTTGACATATTCTATTCTTTGATCCGCATAGTATCTTAGTGACCAGGAATACTGGTGCTATATTTTTTATTGGAAAAATCAACAGTAGCATTTTGTTAAAACTTAATACTTGTTGTATCCATACTAGATTTGTTTTTTTGTTTCTCTGTTCACTTCATTTCTCCTCTTTACATATCTCAACACTTGCCTTATTTGAAAGTGTTATATGGAAGTGTCTTGACACATGAACTTAATATAATGGGGTAATTCCTTATTTGATATTGGAAGTTGGCTAGATCCTTGATATGTCATCGGAAAAATTCTCCACCTTTCATTGCCACTCAATCTCAACTTTCATCCCTTATTTGTCACTCCTGTCAGTCCTGTTGGACCCAGCTACCGTTGAACCCAATGAACTTTTTTTTTCATAAAATACCCATCCTACCCTTAAGATGGACCACATGTAAATGATGTCATCATCTTCTTCCTTCTCTCCTCTCACCAGCCCCCCACAGGCCGTCCCTCTCCTCTCTCCAGTCCCCACTGACTTGCCGCAGCTCTAGAGCCTCCATGCACTCCCCCACCTCCCGTGCCTCCTCTTGCCTCCGCCCCCACCTCCCGCGCCTTCTCTAGCCTCCGCTCCCACCTCCCATGAATCGAGCTCACACGTCGGCTCAACCTCCATGCGGCCACCGAGCTCAACCTCCATGGGGCACCTCCAAGTGGCTGCTGCACTTGCCTCCATGCTTCGCCTCCAAGCTCACGGGGCTGCCTGTCGACCTCCGCCTTCGCTGCTCCCGTTGAGGTCGCTGGAGGCCACCGCTGCAGCCGCTTGGGGAGATCAGGGGCATGGCTTCCATTTCAACCAAGAGAAGGAGGAAGGGAAGAGGTAGAAGAAGGCGATATGGTTTTGCAGTTCATTTGACAGAAGGCTCACGGTGGATGGACAACAATGGCATATAAGGATCATAATTTGAGAAGTAGTGGCATAGAAGGAAAGCATAATTTTCTAATGGCAAATTAAGTAAGTGGTCAACTTTCAGTAGCAAATAAGGAATGATCTCTAATATAATACGTAACATTTGAGAGCAGTACTAACTGTCATCATGTTAAATAAGGGGTATGCTGATTGCTGAATATTAGTTGTCAACTCCTGGCCTTTGATTGTTATACTCAACATGCCTATTTTAGGATTAATGTCATCTAACCTAAGTAGTTACAACTATTCTATTTGTAGTTTTGTACTTTCTATATGTTGTCACTATGTTGTGTAAGGCTTGCTGACAGACATTTCTTTGACTGTTGCTGATGCAGGTCAGGTTTCTCACCAAAATATACCATCCCAACATTGATAAGGTAGGAAAGTGGTATTCTTGGCAGAACTTCATTTCGTAAAACAATGTCTCTTTTCTGATGGACTTCACCGCAGCTTGGCAGGATTTGCCTTGACATTCTTAAGGACAAATGGAGTCCAGCTCTTCAGATACGCACAGTTCTTTTGAGGTAACTGCCTGTGATTTCCATCGCGTTTTTGTTGTAGCTGATATATGATGATGTTACTCTACATTATAATTAAAACCGTGACTCACCCATTTCTCATGATAGTATCATAGTACCCAATTTCCAGAGTGTTTCTTGTATTTCTCTGATGTCTACTGTGTTAGTGTCATGGGCATGGGTCTAGAGAGAGCTATGACCATGCAAGGAGATTGTCATGGGGCAGAAATTACTGTTCATGTGTGCTGTTCATACGCGCAAACAGTGCCTGACCGGATTAGATTAGTTGTTTTCTTTATATTAGGAATAGTTAGATGCATGTCTTCATATTAAGAATGATTATATGTATATCTTCATGTGTAGAAAATATAAATATTATCTTATCCTTAGTTGATTGGTTGCATTAGATATGATAGTTTCCATATTGTTAGGGGTTAACCTGATCTATATAAAGAAAGGAGTCGTACCATTCATAAGCAAGCAAGAAATATGAATTAATCTAGTCTTCCTCCTAAGGTTCTATCATCCTAGTCTATATTCTAATCTCTTATCCCACCTAGCCGATGTCACTAAGGTTCATGACAGTTAGTGTACTATCTTACTGCCTCTTGACAACATTTTGGTCTTCAGCATACAGGCACTGCTGAGCGCTCCAAATCCAGATGATCCTCTCTCAGACAACATTGCAAAACACTGGAAAGCCAATGAAGCTGAAGCTGTCGAGACAGGTACTTGTAAATGCAGTTAACAAAGCCATGCCTAACAGTCTTTTGCTCCACTTTTGATTTTCCTGATACCCAACTATTTCATTTATGTGTTTTGCAGCGAAGGAGTGGACTCGCCTGTATGCCAGTGGTGCATGACAACCTAACACTGTTTTGGATGTAATAGCACCGTCATAGCTTGGATGTAATTGAATACCATTTGCTTGATAAGAACATACTTGAAATGTTCTGCGATGGAAGGAAGTGTCCAAATGATAACAGTTGAAATTATTGGTTGTATGTGCGGTGTATGTTCTGTCTCCCTTCACTGCTGCGCATCTTCAGCCAAATCTGTTATCGGTATAGATCTTCAATTATTTTTCCAGTTAAGTCTTTTGTGCTCTGAGCATATAAGCTGTCCATAGCGATAATGATAGGTTTTTATGTTCTGTTCATACCCCCCAGGAGCAGTTTCTATGCCATTCTTAGTTTGTGGGAGAACTGGAAACAATCTAAACTACCTCTGGAGGACACATGGTTCTGAGGTTTTGGCAAAGCCGTCTGTTCTGACTTCTGAGGTTGTATTTGTTACATTCTTTGTTTTTATCTCAGTACCTTGGCTTAAATCTCCAACAAGCAAACAACCCGCCGCATCGCAAGATCGTATGGCACACATCTCTCCTTTTCTCACCTATATAACCATTCCTAACTCTAACCCACTCTACACCCAACGCTGTCGCCGCCCCTATCCTTGCCCCGTGCCGCCTCTTGCTGCATCGCCAATGTCTGCCTGCCGGCGACCTTCTGCTCCTCTGCCCCACCTCCCATTCCTGTCGTCGCCCCGAAGGTTAGAAGAAAAAAAATTCAGGCGCGCGTGAAAATAGTAAATCCGTTATTGCATTTACTGCTTTAACATGTCGGCATTGTCTCCTGTATCATGTTCTCAAAGCTAAACTCGTCTTATGTTCCTGTTTCCTAGGAACGAGGAGGTGCCAAAGAGTTGCATGAGTTACAACATGTCGTGCTTATTGTTGTGTGTCGTTACATGTTACTTGTGCTCTGTTCGGCTACAGACCAAGAGGACATCTCACAATTGTATAGTGTCCGCACCTTTAGGCCTTCAGATCGACGCGACGCGGGCCGCGACATGCTCAAAACCGGCAACAGAGGCTAGCTGTCCACAGTCCACTTGCCTCTGCCTGCGCCTCCCCCCATTGCCGTCGAGCGGCACCCCGACAGATTAGTACAGGCAGCCCGCGCTGTCGCAGGCTGGACCGAGCCGGCCGTTGAGACGATGTGGACGGACGTGAATAGGCGTGGCCACACGGGTCGGTGACGCCGACGCGCGGCGCGGGTCGGTGCGGGCAACGACCAATGGGTACCGTGCCGGACGGGCACGGGAAACACGCACATAGGCGTGCTGTGCTACTCTTGTTCGGCGAACGGGTCTGGGTTGCCGCCACAACCGCAGTCCGCCGTCCGCGCATGCCGGCGGAGGCCGTCGTGCGAAGGTAGGATACGTACGGGCGAACCGCGCGGAAGATACACAAGGACGCGTGAGCGGCGGCTGGGCCAGGCCGCGCACTACAAGCCGTCAGAAACGGCCTGCGTGAACAGAGGGCGGACCAAATATATACATGTACCAGGCTCTATACTATTGCACAGGACCTGTTAGAGAGGATAGTACCTCCGCTTTCTACATAATAATTACACGCGTTCACATACTAACTGTAATCTATATATGTATAACTCATGTACTCTAATTTCAACAATCAAATGTAGTGTTACTTTTCTCGCTTACATGGTATCAGAGCGATGTCGTTCTTGAGCCGCCGCCTCCACAGCTTCCGCCGCGCCGCCTCTGGGAGATGATCTCATCTCCATTATCTCTCCCGGGGGCTACGTAATCCATAGTTTAAGTTGTGTCACTGATCATTCGATCGGCTACCAATTAGAGTTTTCATCGGTCATCTTCAAATCAGGTTTTCTCTATATTTTTTTCCCCGATCATAGATCGGTTTGCGTCGCCCTGTCGACCTATCGACGTTCCTCGGCTCCGGACTTCACCGTCTCGGCTTCAACCTCTTCGGCGTCTCCTCTCTTCCGATGACGTCGTGGCGTGATGCGGCGCGCTCGTCTCCACGGCCTTCCGAGCGCCCCGTCTACCGTTGTCATCACGCTAGATCATCGTCGCCGGACTGTCGTCCGCGAGACTTCCGTCTTCACCGAATTTAGGTCCAGTCTGAATGTCCGCTTTGACGACGTTCCGACTGCGGGGGTGTGTTAGACAGGATGGTGCATCGGCTTCCTACATGATAGCTGTATGCGTCATATGATGATAGTTATGCGCGTTCGCACACGTTAGTAGTCGTATATGGCGTTCATATACTAACTCATGTATATGATATGATTTGTAATCTATATATGTATAACTCATGTACTCTGATTTCAACAATCAATCAGTTGCGTGAATTATCTCCGCCAACAGACCTGACTACTGCAGAAACGTCTTGTTCGAAAAAAGAAACGTCTTGTTCGGAAAAAGACTGCAGAAACGTGGAGTAATTGCTCTGAGATCTGAAGACAAGTTTGTCAGTACTGCATTACTCCTACCCAATGGCTTCATGCGATCCTGGTAATCACCTTCACTAGCGCAGTTGGAAAATCAGTAGGGTCGGTACGTGAACGACGATGATACGGAGAGCTGGATCTCGAGATAAGGTTGGACAACTCTTGTTTTAAGGTAAGGTCGGACACATTCTTTTGGCTTACAAAAGGAAGAATTTGGACAGGTGTATATGTGTTTATCATGTCACTTGAAGACTACACCTTTCGCCACGATTAAAACGCCTCGTGCTGAATGTGGGTGGATGTTGGTCACCCTTCGTTGTCCCTCGAGATTGGTCCTGCGTCTACGTGCCACCCTAGCACTGTTCACATCACCTAGCTAGCTCTGGGCCTCTGTGCCTGTGGTACGTATGTTTTGTAGAGAGAATAAGTACTAATGCCGATCGACGCATTGCACCTTCCCTCTCCCAAGTGTCCCAGCACTGGGATGTATAGCTAGCTGACTGGGATGCTGATATGTCATATGTCCACGAGGGAAAGGAGGCTCGGCTCGGCTCGCTGCATCTTTATCCCTGCATTCAATCTGAAGAGCACGAGATGAAAAGGAAAAGCTTGCCCCCCTTTCATTGACTTGTCCAATCGGATTCGCGCAGCGCAGTGAGGAGCTAGCTAGCTCCTGCCACTTACACCTGGCGAGACAGAGATTCTCTGCATGCGGTGTTCCCTGGGGATAAAACCGGAGGGTATCTGGGCTCTGGTTGATTCGCGCGTCCTGCGTGTGAGACATGGTATTGGTAGCGCTGCTGGCTCTCAGGTGCAGGTGCAGCTAGCCCCTTCATTGAACGGTTAATGGCAGCTCCCCAAAGTCGGACGAGGAGGTGGCGCCAGCCTCACCATGGCCTCCCTCTGCATTGCTGCACTCGTCAGCTTAGCACCTACGATTAATTTCATACGAATTTAACAGGTGAATTAAATATACTTGATACTGTAACTACGGTTAGCAGCTTTGCACTCGATTTTTCAATTTTTCATCACAAACTAAGGCCGTTTCTGCTGTAAAGAAACCCACTGAACAAACTGAAGACGTGTACCTAGCTATCAGGACACGAGAACATATACAATCTCGTTTGATTAAAGAAAAAGAAAAAGAAAAAGAAATGAAAGACGCGGCAGAAATAATACTCCAGTAAGTCCGAAGTGAGATCACGGGTCATGTCATGCCCAATAGATACATGTCATGTGTGCGCTTTAATAGAAATTTTATGAGGTAGAAAATTTATTTTCGTCCTCAGTCTGTTTAGACGTGTGCTAAAAGATGCCCTCGGGCGTGTATACGATGTGATGTGATGTGCGTGTGTGTGTTCCTTTGTAATTGGAAAAAAAAAACGAAAGATAAGAGAAGACATCGAACAGTGCACAGAGAGTCAGTTACAGCTAAACGTGTCATTAGACCCTCTGTGTAAACTGTAAAGCTTCCCTTGGCCTCTGCAGTTTGTTCTTCACTTGGCATCTTTTCTGCCGGTTTTTGCTGCAGTTGCTCTTTGTCTTCAACCTTTTAACGGCTTAGACCGGTCCTGTGTTACGAACCTCAACCAAGTTCGGCTTCGTACTGCAGCAATCAAGATTGGATTCATAGCAATAGGGGGTCACAGTAGAGAGAGTTGGATAGAACAGCAGCAGGAGATGGTGGATACAGGAGAAGATGGGGAATAAGGTAAAACTTCTGTATCAATCGATGCCCCTCCTATCCAATTACAGATGCTATATAAGACTTTACAGCTCACTCTGAATACAGAAATGGGTTGACCCAAGACCGCGGCCCATACGGCCCACTGCCACGATAAGTCCACTACCGTAAGTCTTCTTCATAACCTCTTTCCTCTGCCTTACACATCCTGTAAACTTCACTTCTCTCTTAATTTGATTAGGCAGAGCTAGCTCCTGCTATTTCGTTAAACAAACGGGAGATTTCTACATGAAAAGGACGTGGCGTCGACTATTCAGAGACAGAATCACTACATGGCTTTGGAGACCAGCTTAATCATGCAAGTTTGTCAGTCTCTTTTGGTCAAATCATATGACAGGGGAAGCATGCCAATGACTCGTGTGACCTATCCTCCCTGATTCGTACCTTTTTGCTGGACAAGTAGATCTTCAGGTGAGGGGGACTTGCTGTTCTGCCTGGTCCATCGTCAATAATGACGTCCCTAATAAAAGGAGACGGTTTTTATGCCCATGTGACTCGTTGCTAGTAACCATTTCTTTTTTTTTTTTTACGCTACCACGCATGCGGCGGCATCAGCGTCGGAAGTTTTCCGAAATAACAGGGTACACTATGCAAATCAAGTGGCGACTGGCGAGGACTGCAGGTGCATTGCCAGCAGAGAAACGACCGTGAAAGGTCGTATATGACCGATCGGTGAGCCGAATCTAGCTAGCATGCCCATACACCTAACCCGTGCTTCCGCCGAAACCGACGATGACGATGCAGATGCAGATGCAGGGCACGTACGCGCTGCGTGCTCGCTCGAATAGATCGATCGCGCGTGAAGACCCCGGCCCTCACGTACGTACGAACGTCTTTTCCTATTCCCAGGGCCGCTTTTTTGTGCGCCCGCGGCCGGTGCCAGGAGATCGCACTCGCGCGCGTACGTTCCATCATTTGGCCACTAATCAAGCACGGAAACCGGCTCGAGTACGTACGTGCCTCAGGTCCCGGCCCTCAGCCGCGCGCGCGCGTGATAATCAACGAGAGGCAGCGCGCGCGCATACGTGGTGTGTCCCGGCCGGACGAACGATGCGACGGCCGCGCTCGCTCTCCCCTACCTAGCTAGCCGGTCGCTTTAGCTAGGCGAGCAGCTTGCCAATGGTCGGGGCCGGAGCCAAAGTCGCTAATTAACACCGACGACCGATATATATATAGGATAGTAATAGTACTGTGCCACTCGATTAGCCCATCGACACTTTTCCGCGCGTCAAGTGTAGTGATTTGCCCTCTTTTTAGATCCCCGGCCGGCCTGTCGCAACACGAGTGAATTCCACGAAACAAACCTGTGCGTGCTTGCTTGCTTGCTAGCTACTAGTTCTGTGGTAGTATCTAGTACGTCCAACAGGCAGCAGCTGCGCGCATCTCCCTCACACACTCGAAAGTTTTAACTCAAAAAGCTGGCAAAACCTAGGTGACCCAGCAAAAGTAGTAGTAGCAGCACATGAGTGCCGGGTGTGTGTAGAGAGAAAAGCCTGCATGTATAAAGGCGGCAACCACATGCATGCATGTCAGACAAGGGTTGACAAGTGTATATATGCTGTGTCTGTGTTTATCAAATTACAACTTACAAGTGAGGTGCACAAATTTTTGGACCAAATTGAGGGTTTGATTTGCGACTATATATATATATATATATATATTACTATTCTAAGGGTGTGTTTTCATTAATTATGTGTTCACATTAAGAGAAGTTAAAACTAACCTCGCAAACAACAACAACAAGAAGAAGTTAAAAACTAAAGAACAAATTATCAATAAATTGTTTCGTGAAAAAGTTGAACAAATGGTTATATATATATATATATATATATATATATATATATAAAATATAGCCAAGAAAAAAAAGGAAAAGAAAAGATTTGAAACACGGAATTCTGTACGATTTTGACAAGGAAAACATCCACTTAAGAGTGGATGTGGGGGTTTCCTGCGTAATTCATGTGAGTGTGATGCGCCGATAGGAGCACTGTGTTTTGCTGCCGCGAGGG
Organism: Hsuehochloa calcarea; assembly: GCA_036346395.1. NCBI lineage: Eukaryota > Viridiplantae > Streptophyta > Magnoliopsida > Poales > Poaceae > Hsuehochloa > Hsuehochloa calcarea. Next base: position 11,063,911 of record CM070601.1, on the reverse strand, counting down.
GTAAGTGCATCAACCGTACGTACAAAAACGCATCGCATCTAGAAACCAGCCAGCAAACTGCTTAATAGGAAACAAAGGGCAGTGCATGAACCGTACGCACAAAAACGCATCGCGCATTTCCCCATGGCAGTACAGTACAGTACAGCACAATTCTATTGCCACTTGGACAATATATTCGAGCACGATCTTATCCGCTCGAAACTCGAAAGCAACGCAGCCTCCGTGATTAACTGATTGTGTCGTCCGGTGTCAAAAGACGGTGGTCGTCGATAGGTTAATTAAGTACTACATATCCATGCTGAATTGCTGTCTAGACGGTGGGTCGTCGATAGGTTAATTAAGTACTACATATCTATGCTGAGTTGCTGACTAGCTACTTAGCTTATCTACAATAGTTTGTATCATTTGTTACTAAAAGATTATCACATTACATTTTAGTGATACGAAGGAGATGAAGTAAGCTTATTTCTAGACGAAGAAACAAGTACATTGTTGATACCAAGACATAAGAAATACTAAAATAGCTACTGGAGATTTGTTTGTTACTTAAAAATCAGTTTTGTGCATAGCAATTAAAGTAGGAATTAAAATATTAAATACAAACTCAAAAAATAATTCATTTCTTTTTATTAGATTAAGTACTCTATCTGTTTTAAGTAACAAACTAAAAATAATAATCTATTATAAATGCTGTTATAGATACTAGTGTTTTCTCCCACTTTGTCGAACGGCTGTTACTTTTCGAGGGGACAGCACGAGATTGAACCGCTGTTACTACAGAGCCCAACTGGATGTGTAAGACCGAAACTTGAGAGAATCTGCAGAACGTACAGGAGTAGTGACCACGAAGTCCGAGCCGAGTGGATGGCACGCAGTTCCTTTTTTTGCTCGTTTGGTCAGGCAAAGTTTATTCTACAAGAAGAAAGCGGAGTGAAACGACGGAGACACGGGCGACGCGCAGCTCAAGCGGCAGTGTCTCTACCCATCCCCTACCAGCCAGTTAGACTTGCATCCAATCACATCAACAGATGCCCGGCCTCGCGCGGATCGATCGGATCCGTGAATTCGACACAGGAGTACGTACGTGGCCGTGCCGCGGGCCGGGCCAGGCCGGGCCAGGCCGGTGAGTTAGGACCAGGTTATGCCGGCACATCACGGTTAACCCGCTGTGCCATGCTAGCGAAGCCCACCTCGCCTCCGATGAGCCTAAGTATGACACACTAGCATGTCAGGTCATCGTCGTCTTTGTGCGGTCCGAGCACACCCATTTTGTATTGTGGCGAGGTGGCAAGTTGGCAACTAGAATTAGAAAGAGCGAGGTGGTAAACACTTGTGTTGGACACCGTCGTCGACGGCCTTGCCATGGCCGCCATCGTGGTCGTGGATGTCGTCGTTACCATGGAGGAGTGCCGGCATCGCTGAGGGCGTCGTCGTGGTTGTCGACATTGTTGACAACAGTCGCCGTGGAGGATGCCTCCAGATCCAGACCATAGCCATCCGGATGGCGGTGGGAGCACACCTCCAGATCCAAACCATGGCTACCCAGACATTGAGCTCCACCACCCCTACCCCAACGCTCGGCTCTCCAGGGGGCGGAGGCGCAGTCATCCAAGTGGCGGACCAGACAGGAGCATGAGATCTACTCGTCGAAGCTCCTCGAGGTGCTCTACCTCGTCCGTGTTGACTCACTAGCTGCATCAGTTGCCCCGCCGCGCAGCCGAATCATGCGGGAGTCGATCGACCGTGCTCTCGACGTCGTGGCGTGCACCTCCGCACCCTCGCACCACCCAACTCCCACCGCCACCGCCTCGCCACCGGGGAAGGGCACCAAGAAGGGCGGCTGGTGCCCAACTATCGTAAACTTCCATTCCAGGCACTCCTCGCCAAGGTCTCTGACTACATCACAGGCGCTAGAGGTGCAGGTTTGCTCCATGATTGCGCTCGCCAAGGTCTTCTCCACCGTCTTCTCCTCGCCAACCTCAGCCCCAACCTCCTCCGGCGGCCCCTCCACACCGGCATGACGCAAGCTTCATGATTCACGTATTTGTTGTAAAATTCCCCATTTTTTCTCTGTCATCTCCTCTCAGCGCCAAAAGAGGAAAGTGAAGGAGGGGGAAAGCCGAAAACGTAAAGAAGAGAAGGAAAAAGAAAGAAGCAGGGAAAGAGAAAAACGAGGAAGGAAAAAACGAAAGAAGTACATGAATAAGAAAAAGGATAAAAAAAGGAAATGTAAAAAAAGGAAAGGAAATATGATATAGAAAATTCAAAAAAAAAGTGTATAATTGTAATGTGCATTAGGCATAAATATTTAGGAAAAAAGGAACTATATTTCATTAATTATTGGGTACAAATACAAAGCTATTGTCTCGTTAAAAACCTTACACCTTAGTGTGGGGTACCTTGGTAAGGGCAAGAGTACAATAACTACATGCACATACTAACATACATAGACTAATTGACATTGAGATTCTCTAGATCGGGGTATCGCCTTTGCGATCTCCGGATCCTAGAGCTGATGTTGTGTCCGTTCATTTGCGTTCTCTTAGTCTTTAAAGCATTTGAGTGCCTCAAGCCCTCGACCATCCCAGGTGTGAGAGACGGCCTACTTGACTCGAGTATCCTTTCCACCATATTAAAAGTGGCTTCTGATGAGACAACCTACTTGACTTGATGTGGAGCTCTATGTGGGGTGGTGGCGGTGTGGGCGGTGAGTGGCATGGCGACGCGCACGTGGTCAGTACTCGGCACGGTATCGATGATGCGATTGGCGCACGCTGGGTGTTGGTGGCGCGGTCGGCACCACATGTGCATGGTAGTGGTGGCGACGTGCTAGTGACGAGGGGCGAGGACGGTGTGCGCACAGTGCCTGTGGTGAGGAAGGCCCGCGCACAGTGCCCGTTGCGATGTCAGCGCGCGCTCGGTGGCGGCCCACGACGTCTCACGATGACGACGGCCGCCCGTGCTCCCTCCCTGCTTCTCCCTCTCACTCTCCGATCTCCGTGTGCTAGGCCAATGACAATAGTACCGGCAAGCCAGTGACGACAAAGGCAATGGCGGTAGCCTCCCCTGTGTCGTGGCAGGCCACGTGCCTTGCGCCACTGCCGCACACCATGCTGTCTTCGGGCCGGTGTGCCTTGCCACGAGCCGTGCCGTCAGATCTATTTCATGTTGTGTCAGCCTGAGCATGACCTAGACAGGCGTGTCATGCTGTGTCGTCTATTGTGCCTTCTCGGCAGGCCAGCACGGTATTGTCTTTCCTGCTGTGCTTTGGGTAGTGCCGGGCCGGGCGGTCCCGGCCCAATGCCCAGGTCTACCCCCATCAATGATAACACTGAATTCTGAATTGTAGTGAAGAAGAAAGCATGTATTTCTCAATAATTAAAGGCAGATTGATCGATCTTGCATATATGCACAACACTTTAATTACAACGTTGCCATTTAATTTGTGAAGGGCATACACAAACACGTACAATTACCTTACCAACACACAGGCTAATTAAGCTGCCTATTTACCGATAAGTAACCAAGCTATCACCTGCCTGGCCGGTCGGTAGAAACTAAGCAACAAAAGGGGCAGCATATTTGCAGCTACGTTACTACTGGAACTGGAAGTTACAAGGCAAAACCCAGGACAAAGTGGGCAGGCAGGACAGCAGAGGTAGACAGGCAGTGCCAGCGGAGGGCTGGCCAAGGTAACAACTCCCTTTAGTTACCAGATATGGATTAAACAAGAGGAGAGATCGATCAGGGTGTAGGAACATATGTAGGAGAGCCTAGCTACCTAGTACACTTGTGCCAGCTGCTGCTGCGGCTGCACGCAGGCGCTGTTGCTGCAGTGCTGATCGGCGCTATTTGCGGCCGGTTCTTTGGGCGATTTGGCGGCGGGCAGCTCGAAGGGGCCGAGCCGATGGTCGCCGAGGCGGGTCTTGTAGGCGGCCTTCTTGTATTCGCCCCACGTGAACTCCCTGTACAGGCTCTGCTCCCCTTCCCGCATCACCTGCGGCAGCGGCGCGATCCGCTGCGTCGCCGCCGGCCCGCCGAAGTAGATCATCGACAGCCTCGACTGCTTCCCGTCCGGCGCCACCACCCGGTGTTTCACGCTCCGGAACCGCCCGTTCGTCAGCACCTACAGCTCAACAGAATCTCACATCAATTCAGTCCACTATGCCTGCCAGTACTGCATGCGAGCTTTTGCATGGGTGCATGCATGTAAATCTTCAACTGCTGCAGTAACAAAATATCGTGCATGATTCACGGTCGAACGGCAATGAATGGTAGGTTCAACTTCCAAGTTGCACACTTGGGCGTACGTTGTTGACAATAACGGGAGGTGGGGGGGCTGCACGAGGCACGATATCGACCTATCATCCATGTAGATAAACACAAACTAAATGATGCGCGAAGACATGCATGCATTGCACACTTGGTTTGGTTGCATGCGTTGAACAAAGCTAGCAGTAAAGGTAACTTAGTAGTGGTACCTGCAGTGAGTCTCCGACGTTCACGAAGAAGGATTCTGGGTCGGGGGGCACGGGGACCCACCTGCCGTCCCTGAGCTTGATCTGGAGGCCCCCGGTGCGGTTGGACCTGAGCACGGAGATGATCTGTGGGTCCGTGTGCTCCCCGAACCCCGTCACGCCGCAGTCCCGCCCCGGCTGCCCCGGCGCCAGGGGGCAGGGCGGGTAATGGTTCACCCGCACCATCTCGTCGCTCCCTTCCCTCCCCACCACCATCCGCCGCAGCACCGTCCGGTCCTCCTCCCCCACCCCGAGCCCCTCCGCCATCAGCTCTAGCACCCGCCCGCCCACCTCCCGCACCGCCCGCGTGTACTCCTGCAGCGCCACCCTGCATCATGCACATGCATGCATCCATGTTCAGCGATAGTTCTTGATTGATACATGGATCATGGACAGAGAAGTAATGGTGTTGCTGGTGGATTTACCGGAGTGAGGGTGGCAGGGAGGAGCCGGGGACGGCGTTGGAGCTGACGGAGAGAAGGAGGTACTCCAGCCATCCGACATCGCCGTTGGAGCCGATGGTCTTGCTGCTGTAGCCGAAGGGGCGGGCGGGGCCGGACATGTCCAGTTTGTCCTGCTGGGGCAGCGCGAAGAACTCCATGGCGCGGGCTTCCAGAGCGTCGGCCAGGCCCGCCGGCACGCCGTGGTTGGTCGCCCTGAAGAAGCCCAGGCTGCAGCACGCGTCCGCCACCGCGATCGCCGCGCCCGGCGCCGACAGGTCGATGACCGGGATGGCGGTCGGCAGACCCTCATTGGCCTTGGGGCACCTCACCAGCGGGAAGCTGGGCGCCGTAATCGCGACCATGGCCAATGAACCCTGCGCTATCTTCTTCTTCTTGTTGTTCTGTGAGATTGTAAGTGAAACAGAGCAGGAACAGGGGAGCAGCTAGCTAGCCGAGACAGGGGAGGTGCTGTTCTGTTGCACGTTTGCACTTGTGGCGGCCTCGTATTTATAGGCGACTGGAGCATTATATGCTGCACTAACCACGAGCGTAAGTACAAATGCGTCCTTAATTAGGAGTGGGGCATTAGTACAAATGATGTGGGATTGGGAAGAGTAACTAGAAACGTTAGTTGCGTGCGTGCAGTGCAGTGCAGTGCAGCTTGCGGATTGGGGAAAAGCCAAGTTGCCAACAAGGCGAGCAGGGCGGTGGGGTACACAAACACCAATTGAATCTGCATCTGCTGCTGCAAGGACGGCTCATCGGCATTGCATTTTGGTCTCAATAATTACAACAAACGGAATGATCGTCGTCTGCGTGATCAGAGCACTAGCCAGAGGCCAAGGCAACCACCGGAAATCTGGAATATAATCCAGCACTTGCTCCCGGGAACCGCATGCGCGGTACAAACTATATAAGCACCGGTCCATGCATCGTTACCACACCAACGATGGGCAAATTTTGCATGCCGTTGTCTTGTGCTAATCTGCAGGCGACTGAACATTGCAATGGGCTTACATGGTTTATCGTTCGTATTTTCCCTGGAAGTTTGAGCTGGATAAGACATGTTTAGTTATTGTCTGCTGACATTCAGACCAACCAACTTAATGGTCAGCATGATGTTCCAGTGCTTGAATACTGTGGCACATGTACAGTTTTTAGCACACAATTTTTTTTTGAGTGGGTTTAAGCAGAATAATTAGCTGTTCCTGATTGTGGCCGCTGTTTGCTCAAATCTTGGGCTGACGTGTTGGGCTAAAATATGGTTAAAAAGCCTAATGTACGAGGATGTATTGGGCCAATGGTCTCTCTCTCTCTCTGCAATTTTCTATTCAAGGAAATTGTTTAGGTTACTTTTTCCATCATTTGTTTATGTGTGTGTGTGTATATATACCGACCATGGATTTGGAATTTGGGTAAATCTTTCTATCTTTCGATAATATCTATCTTTACCCAAAGGGCACGACCATATTTAGCACCGACCATTACCAAATCCACGCATGGTCCATACCACGGTCCACAGGCTAAAAATCCACGGTAGTTTCTAAATCTATCCACAAGGCCGCAGCCATGTATTGGCCTTGCTGGAGTTTTCTCGAGTCACACTTGGCTGCTCCACTTACAAAACCAGTTAATCTTAACGAATTGATTAGGCCCAAGCACAAAGACATTTCAGCACATCAAATGTTCAAAACCAATGTGCTGCAGCGTCTTAGATTTATGTGTCTATGCAGCGGTATTGCTCTGTGATGCAATCCCAACATGTAGCATTTTGAATGGCCAAAAAGATATTTATTATGTATGCATGAGACGATCACTGTCGTGCACTTGCGCTTCCACATTGCTGTAACTCAAAAAGCTAAAACAACGTGCATGTCTTACTCCTTGGAGTGTGACACGACGAGATCGATCGAGCTTGCCTCTCGGCGCAAGCTACAACTACTGTAGGGACTGTTCATATGTATACGTATAAACCACTTGTATTAATTCGTTTGGACGTATTTAGCACCGCATAATGACGTCAATACACAATTAAGTACAACGCGCTTGGGTAGTCTATGTATGCCCCTTAGCACACGCCTAAAAATAAAGAGTCCGGAAATAAATCTACGACCTCACAAAATTGCGGCCGAAACGGTCGCAAGTGTTTAAAGATTAGTAGCAAAATCTGAACCCTAATGGATCGAGTCGCAAACCTACCACTCTAAAGATGATTTTGGTGGTGGCCCACTTATCGACCTTTGTGTTGTATACGTACTTTTCCCCGTTTCGTAGGCGACTGCAAGGAAAAGATGTACAGGTTGCGTGCATGATTTGGTGTAACCTGTACGATGCAAACAGGTCGAATTGAAGTTACATCAAGGGTTCAACTTAAATATCGTAGTTGGTGATCGTCCGTTCTCTTATCATCTTCCACGTCTATTGGATCGACGGCCGGGTCACCAACGGACCAGATCATCTCGCGCGAAGAGCAACCCTAGCGCCTCCTGCTCCCACGCCAGTGTCCCAGGCTCCAGTCTCGGGCCGCCCTCACTCCCTCTCCCCTCTCTCACGCTCCCCATCCCTATCCACGCCGCTCGCCCCACATTCTCCGCCCCTCCCTGCCACCGCGTGTCGTCCTCCACCAGCAACACCTCCCCGAAGGCGCACGAGTTGCGGGAGCAAGAGACCCTCGCCTCACTCCCATCTTTCTCATGCTCCCCACTCATCATTCTCCTCCCACGCTCACCACATGCGTCGTTCGCCTCCCATGCTCAACACCTGCGTCGTTCGCCTCCCACGCTCCCGACCCGCACCCCCAACCTTGCCGACACCAGAGCACGGTTTGTATTACACCAGAGCAAAGTGCGGCAAGATGTGCTGGACAGCGAGGAATGAAACCCTTACACAAGAACAGATACAACCAAGGCGTGATCGACATAATACTAGGTATGCAGCTCTGACACCAGAGCAAAGGCTAGCAAGGCAAGAACTTGATAGAGCACGTTGCCAAAGTTTAACAACTAAACAAAGGCAAAAGATTAATGCCCGCCGAAGAGCACGTAGCCAAAGCTTAACAGCCAAGGAGAGGGGTGAACATGTAGCTAAAGCTTAACAGCCGATGAGAGGGGTGAGTTAAATATCGACCGAAGAGTAGCCAGGCAAAGCATAACACTTGAGGAGAGGCAAGCGCTGCTAAATGAATGTAATGCAAGCTACATAGCCAGGAGAGACACCTCATGCGCTGAATCAATTGCAATTCAATGCCCAGAGCCAGATGCTTCAACTGTGGTCAATCCATCATCGAACTCGCATTCATCGGCGATAGATTCATCATTGACTTCACTCGCCTTCGCTACTGTGGATCCCCCAACACAGTCACTCATTATGGATGATGGTAATGTCTACACTTATATTTAACTTTTTTCCTTAAGAAGAAAAAGAACCGTGAATAACCTGCACTCATGCAAATGTTAGGTGGTCTGCAAACCATCCTTGAAGAGGACATAGATGACAAGTATTACATGTTCGCCTGTAGAGGTATTTCCAACGCCATTTGTCTATTCTATCCACGCCATACAACACCTATCGTAACCCATTTACTCTAAGCCTATCCAGGTGACGACACAATAGACGACGCATACTTTGATGAGTCAGCAGATGCCTCCGTCGTAGGCTCTAACGTCCAAGATCCTTACAACCGTGTGTATAGCAACATACCAGATAGCACGCATATGCTAAAGCATATGGCAAACTGCGACAAATGTGGCACAAAGAGGTTACAGTACAAGACAAAGGGGTTTTGTTGTTGGAACGGTCAAATCAGGCTGTTAGACCCGGAGATGCCCCCGAACTTCGGAGGCTCTGGACAAGCACAAATTCTGACGCTAGGCATTTTCGGGACAACATTAGATTCTTCAACGGTCACTTCTCCTTCACCACCCTCGGTGTGAGCCTCAACGAGAACTACACCAACATGAGGTCAAGAGTGTACACGTTCCAGGCTCACGGCTAGATTTACCACAACGTACATTCGTTTGGTCCAAGTGACTCTGACCCGAATCATTTGGAGCTCTATTTCTACGACGACAACCCAAGTATAAATCAACAGATTCGCTACTCTCCTAGCACGGACCAGAAGTCGTTAGGAGGTGGTTGACATCCTTCGAGACAACCCCTACTCTCAAACTTTCGAGCACAGGCGGGCCGAAGACCTCGAGGAATACCTCATCTCATTGAACACTAAGCTAAAGATGGACTAATGGGTCTATAACAGGCCAATAACGTTGGAGGGGCCGCCATGTGGGTCGAGGGGAACGAGCTGCGCACTAGAGAATTCAATCCCAGTGTAATCTTTTATGGTAACAATAACGAGAAATACAATATCAAGCCATACTACGGATGCTACGACCCCCTGTCGTATCCACTCTTATTCTTGGGAGGGGAACTCGGCTGGCATCCAAAGATACCAAAATATGGCGTGCCCATGGAAGCTATAATCAGGGCAAGTGACAACAACAACAAAAAAAAAACAACGATGAGGATTCAGGTTAGTATTGTGGTGATGTGGCATTTGATCGTTCTTGTTATCCTATCTATCAACATCTCCCTTAACATTTTATGGCCCCTTCTTGTGCATAGATTCAAATAGCCGGTTGTGCATATATGTAGGAAACTATTGCTGCTACAAATTTCAGATGCGTCGTGAGATATTCAACGCCGTACTGTACAACAAACGCATGTTCTCGCAGTATGCGGTTGGCATGTATATCAAGGTGGAGAGTTCAAGGCTGGACTACATCACGGGTCACCAGACGGAGATACGTGCCGCCTTGTACCAAGGCGTGGTTGATATCATAGAGTCTGGAAAGAGTCGTGCACATGCTGTGGGCAAAAGGACTGTGCTCCCGACATCATTCATTGGGGTAAAAGAGATATGAAGCGAAGATTCATGGACGTTATGGCCTTGGTGAAGAAGTATGGGAAGCCGAACATCTTTCTAACAATGACCTGCGACACCAACTGGGAAGAAATAACACACGAGCTTGAATATTTATTTTGTCAATTGTGTAATTATGTCAACACAAGATTATTTGTCCAGATCCTGCTACTTAGATGTTTAGAGATGTGCTCGCACATTCAAACATGCCACATGGTTGTGTTTCTATGTACCAGGGAAGTTTCGGTATTTGATATTTTACACAGGAGGAATTCAGTGGGAAGCGACGTAGATCGTAGTTTTGATAACAGGAAGGTCAAACGGAATGCTTCTCACGTGGATTTGCTTGGGTCCGATCATAATACACTGAATTATTGGCATTGAATTGTTACGACCAAGTCATATCTTTTGAACAACATTAGTACAACTGCATGGTCAAGAACAAAGGAGTCCACACTAATGGCACTACAAAATGACGTGTCAGGCTTTTATTGTTTCGTAGCAACGCACCAGTGTTCAACTAGTTCAAGACAAATTATGAGTCGACATGTACGTGACCTGTTAAAAAAGTGAGTCTGGGTTGATCACGATGTAATTAATAAAGCGAAGTGGGTTGTTTTTATATATAGATATAAAACTTCGATATGGACCGCTGATTAGTTGATCAAACCGTCTAGACACCTCGCGGTTAAGTTTGCGCTCGGCCCGTGCGATGTAGTAGTTCCCACAGGGCATCGATCGAATCCAGAGATCCGAATGTTCCAAGGACTGAGTACAATTAGTAGTTTAGTACCGCATAGTGTATACAACAGCGTCACGTGTCAGTGGCAACAAAATAGCTGTCGCCATGTTCACCACCGGATGAACCAACCGAAGCGAGGTCCACCGAATTGCAGCCGGGGGAAAGTTTTGGTCCCTCCGGCGCGGTCCTTTGGACTCAAAAACAAGCCGACATGCGTCTGACGGCGGCACCGCGAGCGGCGGTCCACACACACGCGTCCGACCCGACCGTGCCGTCACCGAATTATCTTAACTAATAAAAAAAATTACCCCCACGAGTGGAAGATGTCATATCTCCTATACACACGATTGGTCTTTTTCATCCTCTCAAATTCACCATCAATATGCATCAACATATGGATCCAATTTGACAAGGACAAGATCTCGCCCTATCACCCCCTTGTGACTCATGAAAGTATATATACCCTCACTTCTTCAGTAACCACCCAAACCGTCGTCACCCCACTTCTTCACATGCACACACCGAAATTCATTGTCGTCCCACTCCTTCTTGTTTCGCGTCGCGACTCGCCACCTGCGCCCGTCCAACATTAGCTCCGTGCCTCATAGATCCTGACCCCCTCTGGCACTCAGTCCGCGGGTTGCAATGGCGGCGTGCACAAAGATGAGGGGATCTGACAGCGTAGTTGGCGGCGGCGGCGTAGGGAGGTAGCGCCGGCGACAGGAGGAGGTAGCGAGGAGGGGAGGCGGCGTCAGGTTTAGGAGGGAAGGGAGGAGAAGAGAAGGCGGTACCTTAGAGGAGAAGCGGTAGTGCCAGGAAACGGAGGGGAGACATCAACGGCGCACATTGAAGAGGCGGAGACGAACGCGTCCTTCTCTTGCTACGCCGCCGTCTCGAGTTCACCGTGCGGTGTCATCTTCATCCTAATCCTCCGTTGCGCCGCCGCCGCCTCCTGCTCCGCACCGACCGCGCCACCGCCACCGCCTCCTCCCCCGGCCTCTCACCGCAATTGCCTGGCGAGGGCTGCAGAGACCAATGGTCATGAGAACCGAGTTGTGGCTTGGGTTCAGGGTGGAAGAAGGTGACCATCGATGCGTAGCCCTCTTCCTTGTCAGCCGGCAGTGACTGAAAATGAGCAGCACGTCAGGAAGGAAAGTCGGCATCAACTTCAACTTTCAAAGTTAAACAATCTATGAGCTCCAAATTTTAATTTTGAGTAGTAGCAGGTGATGCAATAGGCGGAGTTAATGTTTCTGTTTATATATGTGTGAAAGAAAATTAATATTTATTATGCGATTTATAATTCTATCTGTTAATATGTATCACTTTTTTTTTTAATTTCGTTGTAACGGACGGGCACACCGCTGGTTGAATCCAAACACCGGAGTCAAACGCTGCGCCGTCCGTACCGATCGAGCCGGCCGCGCGCGCGGCTGGCAGGGCATTGTTTTTACACTGCAAAAGCGCCACTCGTTAATTGTTGTGTTTCCTTGCTTCGTGCAATTAATCTACAAATCTGAGGATCGTTGCGTACGTGCGAATCCCAGATCAACGGAACTGTAAACTTGTAAAGTAAACAAAGCATGCATGTCAAAAGCTTTTGGATGCAGAAAAACACTGTAACACATGCAGCAGCGGCCGGGCTTGCCATAGCTTTTGCATGCTTATGGCCAGGTGTAGTCCGGCCGGGCGGCCGGTTGGTGATGAGTTCCATCGCACTATATCTCTAGTACGTAGGAATTGAATGTGTAGGCCAAGATAACATCGTACGTTGCAACGGCCTAATCCGATGGCGATCGCTCGGCGGGCGCAAGTACAGACGTGTCAGGCGACGTGTCATTCGTGTCGATCGTGCTGCGTCCACTAAGGCCGGGCGTCTCGGCGCGGCCACGTACGTACGTGCACGGGCCCGAGTCTAAGAAGCTTCCGTGTATGCTTGCATGTGCGCGCGCGTTACGTATACTCGATCGTACGTTGCTGGTGCGCGCACTTGCATGATGTCCTCCTGGTGCGCGGCATTGTATAGCTAAGAGACGTGCGTGCATGTAAGCGTCGTCCATGTCCCTAGCTACATATGACCTAACGACTGAGGCGTCGCTTTCGCTATCTCCTTAGCCTTGTTGCATTGCAATGGTCACGAGTAGAATGTTGGAGCTAGTGGACACGAGGGGGGGACGCTACCAAGTGCAATGTTCACGTGGCCCGCGCGAGGTTCAGATTGGCCTGTCCCAATGGAGCGCCGGCACGTCGCCGGCGCCATTGGTTTGTTCTGATGACTACGCTATGTATGCATGCATAGTTGCATACAGCCGTGCATCGTCGGCAACACTTGGGTTTAAACGTACACATATGTACGCACGAAAGTGCATGTTTGCCACTACTTCTTACCGAACCACCAAAGAAATTAATTACTACCCCCTTGCTGAATTAAAAAGTTGTTATATAGCTCTCTCGAAAACGAAAGAACAGAAGTGAAGCTACGTTTGTCACAAAAAAAGTTGTACATGTTCGATCTTAATTATGCACTCTAGATTGAGCATACATTTTAGTTAGCACTGTCTGGTCGAAGTGACAGTTAACAGTACGTACTGTTTCTGATAAATTGCTCCAAATTAATCAAGCCGGTCAAGATGGGTATTCCTATTAAAAATCTAGTCATAAGTCACTCTTGAAAGTTACATCCTAAAGAGAAGCCAAATCAGGAGCCCTAATCTTACATATTCCGAGCGATCTGCACCGAAACATCAAACATACATCATGGAAATGGACGAGCACTAGGTTCTGAATCTGTCTACTGAAGATGAATGGAAGCGTGAAGCATCTATCTTCTATTAGCTTAATTTCGCTTTTTCAATATCCTGCTGACTCTTTCAGACCGCAGATTAAGAGCTCGTGCAACTTTCAAGTAAAAAAACTCTTCAAAATTTCTTTGACGACATCTCACCAAACGGCAGGGAGGAACCTCGATCAGTGTGTTTTCCAAGTCCCAATTATGAATTCGACCAGGGGGTCCATATGGGGCTAGCCCCCACTCAATTTTGATCTATAATGATATTAAATTAATTTTCACTATTAAATTAATAGACCACTCAGTTTTTATCATAGATCTGTCCCTAAATTCGACTACGTTTCCATAGTGTGAAGTACCCTAGGACCCGTCTTTCAAGGTTACATATCTAAATGGGTCTATTTCCGTGTCTCTCTCTCTCTCTCTGTTTTTTTTTTTGCTAAGCATTTTCAGTCTAGTCATTGGGAGAACAACAATCCAACCAAGATCGTGACAAACTGCTGCGGCTAGTGAGATATTTTACCGCATAGCTATCAGTGATTCATACGTCTAAAAACAGTGCGAAAGCATTGCGTTAATTTGGAACAGACAACTGAAGCCTCAAAGCCATTTTCTCATCCAGCTAAGAGAACATATACAAAATCCTTGAGGCCGTGACCAATTAATATTATCTTAGATAGTACACTTGTTACAAATTCTGCCGACATACATTTTATTTCTTGTTCTAAAAAAAAAATTGTAGGACGCAGACACATGGATTACAACTTTTTTAGAGGACACATCGATTACAATTGACAACGTGGCCATACTGCGGAATAAGCTGCCAGCACAACCCCAAATAAGTAATGCTGGGCCAGGATGAGATAATGGGCTGAAAAGAGAACTAGCCCACTCAATTGCACGGCTAGACAACAACATAAATGTATTTGTTGTACAACTCCAATGACAATGTGAAAAATAATTTAGGAATTTGTTGAATGTGGCTTATAAATATTAACTATTTAAGCGTATTCCTCTAAAAACTAACCGTAGATTGCATGATTAATATTGCCCATGTAGTTGAACATCTAACAAAAGTCATTATTTCTTTCGGCAAAACTTTTCTTATCACCTACCACTGTATTCGAAATCGGTGGAAAACCATCAAGAATATGAAAGCTCAATTAGAATACGAGAGATTAGGAGAGATGCGCTACACACCATTAGATCATAACTCGAAATGTCATGATCAAGGAATTTGTTCTGGTTGATTTCAAGGCCGTCAGCGCTCGAAACAACCGGTCGTCAAGAAGGCCATCCATCACAGATTCTACTTTGATTCATCGTCATCATCTTCCTTCCCATTTCAGTTTTTTTTCTCGTTTCTCTCTCTCTCTCTCTCTCGGATGGCGGCTCATTGGGCCTTTTGCATGGAGCTAGGGGTGAAAATGGGTTGGATACGGGTAGATATTGCTCTTCTTATATTCTAACCCATATTTTTACACTGGATTCAGATTCAAAGTCGGATATGCATATCTCGAATACAGATACGGGTTTTTCGGGATACTGGCACGGGCCATATGCGGATTGAATTCAAATAGTCACGAATAACTTGGCAAATAGTGTATACATAAAAAATGATATACCTTCATCAACGAAAGTGTCGATTATAGTACCTATTAGTGAATTATTTATCCTACTTACCAACATAAATATAATCAAATTTAAATTCATATAATATATTAGTCAATGACTAGAAAACCGTAGAGGATATTGGTGTTTATCAGATATCCATTTTGTTGATTTATCGGATATATTTTTGGATATCCTATAAAATACGGATACGGGTCGGATGTTGCTCTTCCCATATCCTAACCCATATTCCATGAGATTTTTCTTATCTGAGTAATATTGGATGCGGTCAAGACTAAAAGCGGTACCCATGTGGATTTTTTCAGATACAACATCGGATCGGGCGTGAATTATCTGCCCCATTTTCACCCCTGGACGCATGCAATGATCTTTCTCATTAGCATAAGCAGTACATATAGTACTGGATCAATCAACAAACTAGGAATATATCTGTGATTATCTCTAAACAAATACATGATATAGCTATTCAAATATACAGGTGGTTACCATATATACGAGATATACATTCTAACATCCCCCGCAGTCTCAACCGAGAGTAGCACAGACGTTGAGACTGGACCGAAAATTGTTGAAGAGTGAAGTTGGCAATCCCTTAGTGAAGATATTGGCGTATTATGACGAGGAAGGGACGTGCAGAATGCTAATGTCGCCAAAACCCACCTTGTCATGGATGAAATGGAGATCAATCTCCACATGTTTAGTGCGTTGATGTTGCACGAGGTTTGTGGAGAGACACACGGTGCTGACATTGTCACAACAGAAAATGGTAGCAGCGAAGGGGTTGGTGGCTTCGACCAACAACTGTCACAACCAATAGGACTTAGCCACAGAATTAGCCACGGAGCGATATTCAACCTCAGCACTAGAGCGGGACACGATGTGCTGTCGTTTCGAAGACCAAGAGAACAAGTTGTCCCGAAAAAATATGCAGTAACCGGAGGTAGATCTACGAGTGTCCAGGCAACCGGCCCAGTCCGCGTCGGAGTAAGCAACAAGATCATTGGTTGAGAATCGAGTAAGCTGCAACCCGAAGCCAACAGTGCCCTTGACATAGCGGAGGATGCATTTCATAAGCTAGAAATGAGGCTCACGCGGTGCATACATGTGGAGGTATACTTGCCGAACAACGTGAGTAATATCCAGATGTGTGAATGTGAGGTATTGCAATGCTCCAGCGAGACTGCGGTAGAGGGTGGGATTTTGGACAGGGGAACCTATACCGACAGTAAGTTTAGTCCGAGTGTCAATAGGAGTGGCACAAGGATTGCTAGAAAGCATGTTAGCACGTTGTAGAATTTCAGTGGCATATTTTTCTTGGGGGAGAAACATGCCATTGGAATCTCAACGAATTGAGACACCAAGAAAATAATGTAGGGCACCAAGGCCAGTCATGGAGAATTCATGTCGAAGAGAGTTTATGATTTTGTGGAGCAAAGAAGTAGTAGAAGCGGTGAGAATAATATCATCAACATACAACAAAAGATAGGCTATATGAGAGCCCTGCGTATAGATAAACAACGAGGGATCATATTTGGAGCAAATAAAGCCAATGGATAGGATGTAAGAGGTGAACCGACTAAACCATGCTCGTGGGGCCTGCTTGAGGCCATAGAGAGATCTATTTAATTGACAAACACGATCTGGCCTACCAGGATCGACGAAACTGAGAGGTTGTTGATAATACATTGTCTCGTTGAGAGTGCCATGAAGGAAGACATTTTTTGTCCAATTGATGGACAAACCAATCTTTACCAAGGGCGGGAGAAAGGACAGTACGGATGGTGGTCGGTTTGACGACTGGACTGAAGGTTTCATCGAAGTCATGCCTGATTGTTGAGAGAAGCCACTAAAGAACCCACTGGGCCTTGTAGCATGCAAGGGAACCATCCGAGTTATGTTTGTTGTGAAAAATTCACTTGTTAGACACAACATTGGCATTAGAAGGGCGAGGAACCAAGTCCCATGTGCTGTTGGAAGTCAAAGCATGGACCTCTTCGAGCAAGGTTGAATGCCAGTTGGGGTCATTGAGGGCAGCTCGGTATGTTTTGGGTAAAGGGGAGGTTGTGGAGGAAACTGAGGTGTGAAGATCAAGGACCTCATGAGGGAGTACACAATGACCAACTTTAGCATGAGTGGTCATGGTGTGATCATTGACAATAGGGTGAATTGAGACAATCCGTGAAGAGGAGGAAGTGGTTGTTGCGGGCGAGGCATCATTAGATGCGGCAGGTGCGGCAGCTACCGAGAAGATGTGGCAGCGAATCTGGCTAGGGCGGTAGTAGCTGAAACTATGCGACTGTTGATTCGACTAGCACGACAGGGGGTGCGGCAGTGTCGGGGCTGATGCAGCAGCAAAGCCGGCTGGTGCGATAGGGGCCATAGGGGGTGCGGCAGCCTATGCGGCATCGGACTCGGTTGGCGTGGTAGCAGGCATGGCTAGCATGGCAAGTGCCGCAGGTATGGTGCCAACCGGTGTGGCAGAGGGGGCACCCGATGCGGTAGCATCATCATCGCCAAGAAAATCATATGAAGCTGGGGGAGTGGTAGTTATGTTGGAAAAAGGGAATGAATCTTCATCAAACACAACATGACGAGATAGAATTATGCGATTTGTGGAGAGGTCTAGACACCTATACCCTTTGTGTTTGGAGGGATAACCAAGGAAAATGCATTCAGTGGAGCGTGGTGACAATTTGTTTGGGATGTGGCCGGAAGGTTTGGATAACATCTGTATGAATTACCCATTCATACCAACCAGTCTAAAAAGCGGAGACGTGTGTATGTGGGTGTTGTTCCAAAGAGAGACTGAAATGACATGAGGTTCTTTTGTGTTTTTGTTGGGTGTAGATTGAGGAGATAAGTGGCGGTGTTATGGGATTTTGCCCAATAGGAAGGTGGTGTGGATGCTTGCAACAACAGTGGACATATGATGTTGTTTGTGGTGCGAATGATCCTTTCAGCTTTGCCATTTTGTGGGGAAGTGTGCGGGCAAGAGAGCAATTAAGATGAACACCATGCTCAGAACCAATTGAGGAAAATAAGATCGAGCAATGTTGTTGTTGAATTCTCAGCGGTGCCATGAGGTTCTTTTGTGTTGCGCTCGAGCTTTGTTATTATCACATTGGATGTTTTGGATGATAGAGGTGAACTGGGTGGACACATGAGCGAAGAAATGTTTAAAGGAGGGAAAAGTGTCGAACTTGAGCCGAA
The DNA here is from genome assembly GCA_036346395.1 of Hsuehochloa calcarea. Lineage (NCBI taxonomy): Eukaryota > Viridiplantae > Streptophyta > Magnoliopsida > Poales > Poaceae > Hsuehochloa > Hsuehochloa calcarea. The sequence goes on along the minus strand of CM070601.1, from coordinate 11,045,661 downwards.
GAGAAAAAATACATAAAAATGAGTGTAATCATCCAAGCACACCTAATAGTATTTATACCCAGAAATACTAGGGAGAGGTGATGTCCACAACTCGCAATGTACGAGTTCAAAGGCTTTATTGGTGTGGGAAATAGAGGGTACAAATGGAAGACGAACATGTCTACCCATTGACAAGCCTGGCAAAGAGAAAAATATGTACCAATGCGTTTATTACATGAAATAACAGAGGATAACATTAAATGTGAAAGAGCTTGGCGTCCAAGGTGGCCAAGCCGACGATGCCATAAGTTCTCAGGTAGGTGGATGTGGCGAGAGCCAGGGAGGAGGAAGATGATGTTGGCCGAAGAGGGTAGAGTTCTCCCACTCTATTGCACCTGAGAATTACATTCTTGGTGTGGAGATCCTTCACAGAAAGGCCGAAAGGGTCAAACTCAATGAAGCAATGATTATCCGTGGTGAACCTACGCATGGATATGAGATTTTTAATTATGCGAGGAGAAACGAGAACATTATGTAGAGAGAGAGAAGAAGGCATTTGGTGGGGAGGGAGCTTGTTCTGGTGGCAGTGATGGGTAAGCGAGAACCATCACCGACAATGACATGTTGAGGGAAGGAAGGGGCAAGGGGAGAGGTAAGGTTATCAAGGTCGGACGTGAGATGAGCGGAAGCGCCGAAATCCATGTACAATTCGGAGGGGTCCGGTTGTTGAAGGCACACGACATTCATGGCAACGACGAGGGAGGACATGCTCCATTGCAGTGTAGCTGGTGTCGAAGGGAGACTGCTGATGGGTGGTGCAGTGGCCAAATGTGCTTGTTGTATGGGCATTGCCTGAGGATGCCATATGTCAAGGATGATATCGTTCATGGGCGCGAAGAAGTGCCCTGGGTTGGCCACATCTAGAACATGTCGGTCCAAGGATTGAACCATGGTGTCAGGGGAGTGCTACCACTGTTGGAAGGACTGACACCATTGTGACTATTGTATTACTTGCCATTGTCGTGGGAGTTGTAGGAACCAACAGAGGAGGTGTTGCGGGAATTGTTATGGTTGGATGGGTTTGAGTAGGTGGAGGGTGCGGACTTAGGGTTTGTGGTGGAGTAGAGGGCGGTGGGGAGGGTGGATGGTTTGGCGTGGCTAGCTTTGTCGAGGACGGGGAGAGAGCGAGCCTCAAGAAAATATGGGAAGGGTGTTTTGGTGGCGATGATGGTCTTGATGGTGGCGAAACGTTCGTTGAGACCGCAGGGAATGACCATCACAAGTTTATCATCGGATATCTTGTTGTCAAGTTCGTCGAACGCATTGGCAGTGGTCTTCAGCTTCTGATAATACGCCATGACTAGCATATTGCCTTGGGAAGTGTTGGTGAACTCTGCCTCCATGGTGAGGACGCACACCTTCTTGTTGTCTCGGAAGAGTCCTTCGATGCAGACCAAGAACTCACGCACAGATGAGCCAGGGGACAAGACGATACCGAGGATTTCATCCAAGATGGAGCTGTAAAGATAAGAGACAATGGAGAAATCATTGAGATTTCAATCGGCGTCGTTGGTCGGCTGTCGGTGCCGTCGATGTGGTTCTGAAGGGAGAAGCGGCTGACGAGAATCGTGAAAAGTTCATGACATTTGGTGTAGTTGGGAGGATTTAGTTCGAGGTTGGAAGGGATATAGGATTTGATTTTTGTGACAGTAAGCGCAAGGGCGGAAACCTTGTTGTTGTCACCCATGGCGATAGGAGGAAGGAGGTGGCGCATGCTGCCGGAGAAAAGAAGCACATGGGAAAGGGATGGGTAGGGTTAGGAGATCAACATTGCATCTGATACCATGAAAGCATGAATAGAGACGCACACAATGATCTTTCTCATTAGCATAAGCAGTACATATAGTATAGGATCAATCAACAAACTAAGAAATATCTATATGTGATTATATCTAACCAAATACATGAGATAGCTATTCAAATATACAGGTGGTTACCATATATACGAGATATACATTCCAACATTCCCTTAATTACATCCAAGGGTTATAGCTTATCATCATAATGAGGGTCCACAAAAGCGAGGGCCAGACATTTTTCTTTTTTGTGAGAAGTTATAGCATATTTCTCTTTTTTCAGCTAGCATCCATCTATTATGATTTGCTAAACATAATTGGGGTCCACAAACTAAAGATTGGATGTTTTCCTTTTTTTTCTCAGAATTTCTTGAATTTCTATTTTTTATTAGAGTATTTGACCAGAGCTTTTAGTGGCCCTATTTGTTTGGGATTTTTCTTCAGCTTAAAAGCAAAAAAAACCTAAACCCAAACAAAGGAATGACTTTTTCAACTAGGTTTTTGAAAAGCCTAAGCGCCCCCCAACTAAAAGGCATAGGCGAGCTTAGACAGTTTTTTTTGGTTTTTGCGAATGGAATGGACCATTTCCACTAAAATTCAAAGAAATTACCCACACGTACCAGGGTATAAAATCTCTGTCTCAAGCCTCACCATCTGCATCCCCTCATCCGGACCTGACCTACCTCCATAGAGGATAGGGTTCCCCGTACAAGAGCACGGTGGCCCCTCGCCTGTGTCCTCCGCCGACCTCCACTCGACGCTGTCAGCTTCCCTCGACCTCCGCCCAACACCGCTATCCTCCCTCAACCTCCGTCGGCCTCCCTTGACCTCATCCCGCGCCACTGACCCGGCGTCCCCCTCTGCGATGTCTCTCTCTGCCACCTCCCGGTTGCTACACCATCCCTATTCATGTGCCGTCAACCCGACCTTTGTTGTCGTCCTACCCCCCTAACCTCCTCCACACCTCCCTCAACTTATGACCCCATTCGCGAGCCGGTGGATGTGCTCCCCCACATCCAGATCTGGGAGGGTGGGCGGCAGTGAGTCCAATGACAGCCCTGTAGCAAGGGCAATCCGCCGACGAGGGCGACCTTTGCCCTCTTGTCCGTGACCTTTGCCTGCCCTCTCGCGACCTCCTCCCCATACAGTACTGAGGACTCTACCCTTGCCGCCATCCTCCTCACCATCCCCTACGATATCAGCCTCCTCTTTGTCTGCACCACCACCGAGGGATCCCCACCACCGCTGAGGTGTATTGGTTATTCTTCCATGTTGAGAAAACAATCTTTGATTGATCTGATGCATGTGCATTGATCCAAGAACGTGTTAATGGAACTTTCTTATGCTTGTACTATGAAACTTTTTGATGCTTGTACAATATTTTTCCTTTTGTTATACGCAAATACATCTGATGAATTAGTTTGTTCAAAGAGCTTTCCTGTATTGTCTTGTTGCTATAGGGAATTTCTCAATTGTCAATCTGATAAACTTGTTCTCTTGTCATCTCCTTTTTGTGATGTTTCTATTCATGTGTCTTGGTGGGTAATAAGGGTAGCTTGTCACTAATTCCTAACTATCAATCTGGTTAAGCTCCTTTGATTCCTTGAGGTGAATTTGTTATGAACATTAGCAACCTAATGATCAGGTCATAATTCCTTGATGAGTTAAGAATTTTGATATTCAGTTTTGATGGGATTTTTAATAGTGAGAAAATAAGTCATTAGAGCCATGGGTATTTTAGACAATTTAACAACAAGCCATAGCTCAAAAGGCATAAAAAGCCCGGTTACCAAACACCCTAGCTTGGCTTAAAAGCTAGGTGCTTATAGGGCCTGTTTGGGATAGCTTCTGCTGCAGCTTTTCCCTTCAAGAAGCCATAAGCTATCCCAAACACCTGGATTGCCGATGTAGCTTTTAGAGAAGCCAAAGCCCTCATAAATAGGAGAAACCAAAACCAGAAGTCGCTGGGGACTAGCTTCCTATGGCTTTTGCGGGTTGGAATTAAGCCTTTACCCTTGAAAGTTCAACTTATTTACCCACCCCATACTAGGTATAAAAGCCCAACCCACACCTCTCCTACCCATTCGGTTCCTCACTCCACCCACACCTCTCTCTCCGCCTCCCACCAGCGTCTCCCGCCCGCCTCCTGACATTGCCCGCCTCCATAATTAGTTGTACAAAGGTACAATTCTAGTATCTATAAAATATTTTAACCTCTGAGAAGTAAGGGATCATTATTTTGTTAGAGAAAAATGGCTTCAAGAGATACAAGCATCCCCTTGACAAATTCCCCATGTGTGTTCTTATAATAGAAAGTATGCAACAATGGCAGTACATCATATTCTGGTCCATGATACCTCTCTAGCAGCTACTAGATTGATCGATCGTTGCATCATCTGTCTTCTTCGGTTTCAATTGTACCACACAATACAATGCTTATTGTTTGTTTCATAAAACATAGTTTAATTTCAAAACGCGGAGCACATCTTTTGTTCTTAGGAAGCCAGGAGTGCTGCAGCTTGCTTGGCTTCAAGGGACTTCTCATACTCCTCAATGGACTTGAACAACTTGTTCCTGCTTGTTCTCATCCTTCTCCATGCATCCGATCCTTTGGATTATCTCCAGGAACAAGGTTGACCTGAAGAAAGTAGCTGGACCAGTTAGATTTAGAATCACAGAGTGGAAATTATAAGAGCAAGCATGACATGTACTTGGAAGTTCATAAAACACTTAAATCTCCTTTGATTACTGACTTGTTTGCTCCCTAGTTGCTTTGCTGATTTATGCCGTTGGAATGAAAAGGCACTTGACGAGGATTAAAATCTCTATGTATTACTTTAATACATAATTAAAAGACCATATGTCTTCGTGGTCGTAACCCCTAAGACTAACGACCCCCGTTGTCGTAAGAGTCGTAACCCCTAAGGCTAACGACCTCTGTGATCGTAAGGATTTCAGAGGTTACTTATAGGTACCCTGGTCGGACGAGGTCTTGTACCTAGTCCCCGACAAGATGACTGATCGTATAAGCAATGAACTGGCATTTGGATTTTGCTCCAAGCATATTCCTTACCGTGTGATGAATGGATCACATATCATATTAGCTCCATACCACGCGATGTTTCATGGTCCTAAGACACTAACAACAAAATCCATGCAGTTTAGTGTCTCACAGACATCAACCGCTGAACGGTTGATACTTCATCAACTGTTGCCTCGCTCCGACCAGTCGTGACACTTCTAATAGGTGCCTCTTCCAGGATTAACCGCCACCACTTTATCAACTACTTAAGGAAGAATGCAAACGACAGAAGGCAATCCAATTTGGAAAATCAAGAGATGATTGGATTTCATCTGAAGTATTAGCATAGTAAGCACTACGCTTAGTGTAATTATGATTAGTCCACTGCCTTGTCAAGGGCACCCCTGTAAAGGATCTAGTTCATAGCAATAAAGAGAAGTCTCATCTTCTCCCAAGAACTATTTGACATTTTCCACTATTTTATTTCGTAAGATTGACGACTCGATCGTCGACAGCACTACTCTGAATCTAGATGTCAACAATCACATTAGAAACCACTATCTGTGTTTGTGATTATGTAAGAACCATGTCCCAACTCACAGGATGGGATATGTTGTGTCTTAGAGGCTACACACATCAGTGTACACCATGTGCTTTATAAATTTTGTATAGTCCAAATATTCAAACTCGCATAATTAGTTGTACAAAGGTACAACTGGATTGAGTTTTGTATTGCTTGTTTCTAATGTAAATCCTAGAATCTCTTATTTTGTTACCTTGATGTGTCTGAATTTATAGCTAGTTTGTAATTTAGTACGTTCAATACTTAAATGAAATCAAATCCACTCATAATATCCCTTAATCGGCACCAAACAAGCCATCATTTGCCTCTGAGCATTTCAGATATCTCTCAACTTAGAACAACGAGTTAGTCTACCTAAAAACCAGATTGGCATTACCAAACATCTTCAGCTTAGCCCTTCAGCCATACAACCAACTCAAAAATAGCTTTTCAGAAAAGCTGCACCCATGGCCCTGTTGGGGGAGCTTTAAGCTGGCTTTGAAAATGCCAAGTCTCCCAAACAGGCTAGCTTCGCAACAGCTTAATTCTTAAGCCACAGCCGAAGCCCATGTAAAAGCCAAAGCACCTCCTCACCAGCTTCTCCAACTTATTGCAGGAGGAGAATAGCTATTATCTACTAGAACTTCCCTAAAATTACCCACCAAATACCACCTGTTGAAAGACCCTTCCCGTTCGATCCCCTCCCACACCTCGTACCCATTCGCTCCCACTCGTCCTATTTGCCCCTGGGACGAGCAAACGCAGCCACCCCAAGCTGGACCGCGTTGTCGCCCCAAGCTCCCTCTCCGCCACCTTGATGCTCCTAGGCCGTTGTCCTGAGGTCGCCGCATCCCTCTGGAGGATAGTGACGCTGCCTCCCGATGACACCACCTCGCAACCGGTGCCGACGCCGCCCCATCCTCCAAATCTCTGTAATTTTCCTCCCTTACCTCCTCTTCCTCCTCACCGAAGATCACTCACACAGGCCGAAGACACGGCCGCAGAGCAGAACGAGCCGTGGATCGTGGCATTCAGCCGAGAAACCATGGCTCTCCCAAGGTCTCCCCCGATCCCATGCTGGCCCTAAGTCCAAGGGCCCCTCTTTGATTCAGACTTTCCTCTCATTGTGCTCAAATCTTGGTGTTTTATGTAGCTTAATGCCAAGCTTGGAGCAAGGTTATAGCTTCCGTGGAGCAAGGTGATCTCAATCAACTAGGTGGGTTCAGGGGCAATTGCAGGGTGGGGGTCGTGCTCTTCTTCTCTGTTTGGATCACACTCACAGTGCTCAACAGGCTGGTGCGGCCGGTGTCGAACGGCTGCATGATGACCTACATGTACCCGACCCATATCCCCATCTCCACCCCCAAGAATGTCTCCTCCGACAGGCATGGGCTGTTCAAAATGAAGCATTGCTACTTGGTGTCCCCATCTATAAAATGCACAAAGGAAGGGATGCTAGTAAAGTTCTGAACATGAACTGTGTGTTGATGCACCTCATGGATGCTAGTAAAGTTCTGAACATGAACTGAAAGATTTTTCAGTTCCATCACGATATGGTAGTATACTAGATTGGTTTGCAGTTGATCTTGAAGGGGGCACTATGCAATGGATGGTCGCATACTTGAAGAGCATGCTGAATATGTTGTCTACGCCATTCACAGAGTAACCAATCCTAACTTTTAATATTGAATTTTCGTAGATTACTCTGCATAGAATGTGCCATATGATTTTCAGTAGTACTTGTGTGCAATGTGTATGTATGAACTACAATTTTGTCTAACTGATGAATAGTTTAGATTTTGGTTGCACTTGTGTACTAATTTTGCTTGCTGCAATTAAAGATCTTTTGCTAACCAACAAACAATTATGAATTGATATGAACATTAGCGGGTAGTAGAATCTTTCGCTAATTATCTACCATTTTTTTCTTGGTACAATTTACAAAACAAATGAATTATTGTGCAGACGGATTGGAGTGTTTGGTGAAGAATGTTACAATGGGGATTGGAGTGATCAAAGCTGAGCAAGGGAACAATGGAATGAAGTAGCTACCAGCGGAAAGGTATCCTCTGCATTGAAGTACTCAATGCAGAGGATCTATAGTGTAGTGGTATTAGGAGCGATCTCCGCCGTCTGATAAAAAATCAAAGGTTCGGATCAATCACTACAGTGTTTTTCGCTACTACGGTATTTTACTACAATTCACTGCGGGGCACTGTTTGCCTCCTCATAAGACACTGTTCACATAGTGTGTCTCTGCACTAATATAGAGGATCCAGATCCGCTACCAGCCTACCACTTGTGTTTACTGTAGTTGATATTTTCACTGAATGCTAAGTAGTGTCTTTATCTTTATTGTAGAACATTATTTAGCTCAACTCAACGCACATTGTGTTTGAAATGTTTTTATCTCTTCGAGTATTTGTATTATATGAGATCATGTATGGTTCATTAACAAAGGACCAGATACAATTCTGAACTCACTAACAAGATATAAGTGAAATGTCACTATTATTTTCTCTCTTTTGCATAAATGATAGTTATGCGAAGATAAAAGTTATGTACTATTAATTTTCAAGTGAGATTATGTACGAAAGAAAGTAGGAAATCGGTGATATTTTGGCATTTTTAGCAAACAAGTAGTAGCTTATGTGAGATGTATATCTCATCAATATTTCCGTAAAAAGAATAAAAACAATCATATTTACGCTAAATCAGCACACAAACATCCCTTTAGAATCCTTAAAGGTATTCCAGACATTTCATCTTTCCTCCTCGGCAGAAGTAGTAACCAGCCCAACAAAAAAACAAACTGTGAACGGTCTCTGAGGGAAAAAAAACTACTACAATCAACTACAACGGGTTTTCAGCCCAAAAAAACAATTTTTCAGAAAAAAACTACATCCCCCAAAAAAGGCCAAACATCTTATAAGTTGCTTAAGCCAAAAAGATGACTTTAAACTGCAGGCCTAAAAAAACTAAACCTAAACAAATAAGACCAATATATAACAGATTAGAAGCATCTGCAACCAGTCAACCACACTGTTTATTTCAGCCGAGAGAACGAAATCAATGTTGCTGGGTTGGACATAGTTTGTCCAGAATGCTAGGCTATGCCCTGTCTAATTAATCTCCTAGGCCCAGCTAAACCAGGCTTTTCGGCGGCCTAACCCGTCAACTTTATATACCTGAATTAACCCATTTTTCATGGCGAAATAACCGGAAGGGGAAACTGACTCGTTCGTCTTTAATCGATGGTTGCTCAAAATTAGACTTTTTTTTCGATTACAAGAGGAGGTGCACACACCATCACGCATGTATATCACACGTACATAGATAAGCACACGTCTAAACAGCCGGAGATCAAAAATAAATTCACAAACTTTATAAAATTTATACTAAAACATACTCCCGTGTGTTTATAGAAGAAACTTTTGTTTCGTGTTTTAATTTGCTCCTGAGCATGATAGGTAGCTAACCCTACCAAGTTGGCCACGACGAGAATTTTTCTAATCTTTTTAGAGTCAAAGGTATCAGGTGTATTACACGTCATGGTCGCACACGGCACAACCCTTTAGACCAGCTGAAACGCTGCCAAAGGAAAGTGACCTCACATGCGCACAAGCTAATTAAGCTCACACAGTTGTGCTAGAGCTGAAAATTCACGAAACGGACACACGTGATCTTGCTTCGGACATACAACGACGTTGATCTTCTTTTGAAATATGATGATCCGATGCCCCATTTTCAACGCCGATCGTGCGCCCTAAAAATTAAGAATTCTGCTCGGCAAGTCAAACCCGGCGCAAACCGAATCCATCCCCCACACCACACATGACATACCGACGAAACGAAGAGCGCACCACAGGAGAGCACGGGAAGTCGATCGGCAGTGCACATCTAACGTGTAAGCCCATCTCTCCGGCTATTAATTTGCCGGCCGGCCGGCCAGCTCAAGACTAGCTAGTGCATGCACGACCACGTACGCTTTACCATCCAGTACTAGTTCCCAATATATATGTGCAGATGGATGGATATCTTTACTTAATTTTTCAGCACCGGGCGGCGACCTATCGGGCGCCGCCTTCGTGTGCGAGTTGCCGGCCGTCTTGTCGCGGATCGGCACCGGCCGGTGGAATCCATGGATGTACATGGAGCAACGCAGAAACGTACGTACCAGCCGATTTGACCTCTCCCCATGTACGTACGTCGCTGATCAGTTAGAGCTACGCTTAGTTCCCAGCTACGCGCGCCTATATAAAACCCAGCTGCCGTTCGCAGTGGCATCGCATTGGACATCTACTCGATCGCAGAGTTGCAGTACGTTTAGTTTCCAGGTACAAGATCGACTCGCGGTGAGAGTAGTCTATAGCTAGATAGCTAGGGTGCACATGGCGAAGGTTGGCGTGACACTGGTGTGCGTCCTCCTGGTTCTCTCGTCCGCTGTGACGGCCGAGGCCGGCCGGCAATGGGGTGGGAGAGATCATCAGGCGAGGGTGGCGACGGCGATCAGGGGGCGTTTCAGCAAGGCGATGAGAGAGGAGATGGTCCAGATGGACGGCGACATCGCCGAGTCTAAGAGGCGGAGCCCTGGCGGCCCAGACCCTCAGCATCACTACTGAGAGATATGTATAACCAAGGAAAATCTCAAATCTGTAACGAACTTGGTGTAGGCAGTCATCGTCACCCTATATATATACACACACAGGAACTTGTAGTCGAAGAGCTTTCTGTACGCTTGTCTTAATAAAAGTGAAGAGTATTGTGTGCGCCATGTATATGCGTACTAGTAATATACTACCATGTGGTCTGAGTCCACACGAACCACAGCTTTGTGGAACAGGTTATGTAACTAGTTCCTCAAGATGAATAAAATTTAACTTTGCTTCCTTATTTTGCTCCATTCTGCTGAAGTTTCAGTTCACTTTGAGCCAAGCATTATTCATGCAACGGTCGAGCTGCTCTAGCTCCAAGGTTAACACTGCTTTGTAAATCTATCCTAGCTAAGTGATCTCGATCTCTCACCCTATATATCTATATTCAATAATCCGGAATCGCATCACCTGCTATAGTACGTGTAGCAATGACACCAACGGCACATCTTTAGAGGCTGTTGGATCAAAATCCAACGCTACAGAAACCAACTCTTCTCAGGATACAGACCATAGCACATGAACACGTACGGATCTTTTTTTAGGAACAAATATCGATGTGGTCTTCCAATATAACCTTCACCATAGTTTCGTTTTGCGGACTACATATCTTTTAGAAGCAAGGTTTTGTTTGTTGTTTGTTAACGTGAACATAATACTCCTGGCATTCTCAATGTGGAATTATTTGGGATAAGAGTTCAATGTATCACTTCTCCTGCCGCCTTACTGCACCGCAATTACAATAACATATTGTTCTAAAATTTATATTTTTCTGCATTTCCACGTGCAATACAGCGCATAACACTGTTTAATCCAAACTACAGAGCAGGCCATGTGCTTAGTACTCCTACTCCCATGTTGGTGTGTTTGGTACGAATACATTTCTCTCAATCTGGTTACCAGTAAACACATTACTAGCAATCTAAGATTCTAACGTTTGGTTGATTTGAAGAAATTACATATTAGTCTTTATCATAGTTCAAATATTTCATGACTCGAACCACCAAGTCCATAAGTTAAATTACAAGATTTGAAATTTCAAACCATGAAGGTTAACATCTGTAAATTTTGAATTTTACTATTTAAATTTCCAACATTCCAATTTTCATTTTTTAAATTATTCAAAAGATCAATTTTTGGATTTTGAAATTTTAGATTTCAAAATTTGAGTTTTGGAGTTTAAATTCCCGGTATTTGAAATTCCAAAAGCAAAAAATTGATAATTTCAAAATTCGAATTTATGAAATTTAAATTCTCAGAATTTTCAATACCTAAAATCCAGAATTTTCAAATTTTGTTATATATATATATTCGAAATCCAACCTTGAAATTTTGAATTTTCAAATTCAAATTGTCTGAATTCAAGGTTCCAAAATTTAGGATTCAAAATTTGATACTTTGGTTTCAAAATTTCCGGATGGTAGCTTTTGTGTTTTCCTTTTCCGCTTTTTCCCCTTTAATTTACCATTTTTCAGAATTTTCTCATTTTTATTAATCTCAACACATGTTGAATTTGAACATGAAAATTTACAAGAAGCATATCTACACAAAAAAAATCAAAATTTTTGAGATAATTTGATGCCTAAACCAGAACAATTTCCGTGATTCCACCCTAAGGTGTGGCTTTCACTTACAAAATTTGAACTTTTCTATAGTCTAATTTGAACATGATTGGTTTCACAACTGGATTTAAAGCCGCATGAAGTCCATCGCTTTGCCACCGCATTTCGACAAAAACAATTCATCTATTAGCTTAGGATCACCTCACTGCAACGAATGATTGGCTTAACTGATGGCTAGTTCACCACTACCGTTTCTTTGGACTTAATTTCGACATGAATACACGTGGACCAGCCCTCCAGTTATGCGCTTTCTCCCTTGCTAATGCCCAAGATCATTTTCCATTAGTACGCATCGAAGCTTTATTTCTTCGGTAAAGAAGACAAAAGGTGGTTATCAAATATATTGTCGCGGCACAGAATCCTTGTTAGCTTATTAATGGACATTGTTTGAAGTGATCACACTAATCGCACTAGCTAATCGGACAAATAGTAACTTACTATTTGGAAATTAATCCAAACTAGGAAGCCTAGAGAAGAGAACAAACACACCGGTCACCGATCCAACAAATTCACAAGGAAAAAGTCCATTTGACACCCCTAAATTCTTCTGAATGTTCATAAATTAATTCTGAACTACAAAATCGGACACCCGTTCCCCCTCAGCTATTAATACGGTTCACTTTACCCCCTTGAGTCCATTCCACTCTGATTTTAAGCTAACGTGATGGTGGTTTTGACATGTAGATTGGACCTAGACGCCACTTGGATGCTGTCAACGATCAAATCGCCGATCTTATGAATATATAAATGAAAAGAGGAAAAGTGTGCGTGACTTCAGGGAATGGATCTGACTTGCTCTTTATTGCTATGAACTCACAATTACAAACACAGGGAGTATCTAAAAACACAACACTTTGCTATATCTTGCTTGATGTCTTCTGCTTGTGCTGTCTATGCTGTACCCCGTGTCTTGTGTCTTGTGTCTTGTTCCGTCCTTCCATGATCCTCCTTAAATAATTGATGAAGCGGTGACAGTTATCCCATGAAGAGACATCCGTTGAGGAGCGACGCGCCCGGTCGGGAAGAGACGGCAGTTTGGCGGTTCCACTAACTGTAAAGGCGGTTGGTGAAAACGTCAACTGTTCTGCGGTTAATGATTTAGGAGACGTTAAATCATTAGCCGTAATAGTGTTGCATTATGTGGAATATGAAACACGTGATTCATTCATCACATAGTGAGTGGCGTGGTCGGAGACTCGACCCAGATGCCTATTCATAGCTTCACGAGCACCTACCTGGTCGTGGACTATGTTGGAGACTTTGTCCGACCAGGGTATTTATTATATATAACTTCCGTAATACCTACGACCAGTTAGGTTGGTAGTCTTAGAAGTTACGACCATGAAGACGTATGGTCTTCATTAGGATAACATATGAATATGTTAATCCTCAACAGATGCCATGTAGTCAAAATCCCCAAATCGTCTTCCTCCACAACGCAGCACTGAGCAAATCGTCCTGTCTGTCTCCGATGTTGGTGTCACCGAGTCGAACGTGTCCTCTGGTGTCTCCGCTGCATCCTCATCGCATCTGCGAGCTGTCTCCGCCTTTGATCTCCACTCCCCCAGCCACCACCGCCTCCTCTTCTCTACCCAAATCCCCGACCCCGCCCTACCTGGAAACGTCATCGTGGATCCGCACACTGGCGCCGTCTTCCTCACCGTGGGCGCCTGAATCTACAGGTTGTCCCCGGACAGCGACCTCACGATGTTCCAATCCTCGCCCGCGTACGACTCCGAGCCCCTATCCTCACTCACCGCGCACGTGCACCGCAGGTTCTTGCTCATGGGCCAGCCCAGCACGGGCTACCTCCTTCACATTGACATGGAGGACGACGCCACGAGAACCGTGTTCGGGCCCTTCACGCCTCCCACGCCGACCGTCGTGGCGGTGCGAAGCGATAAGACGGTGGCGGTGGGCGGGGCCGCAACGTTGTGGCTAATTGGTAGCAATGATGGGTGGGCGTCGTGCGCCGAGCAGGATGAGGCGGTGCTGGACGGTGTCGTGTCAACGGTGGCAGTAATGGAGTGGAAGCAGGTATACTCCCTGGTGGACGCGAAGACAAAGGGGAGGATGGAAACAGAGGAGGTGGTCATGCAACCGTCAGTTGGGCCAGGGGCTATTCGAATTCGTCACCGACGAGCTCATCTCCTTCAAGTCTGTCGGCCTGTCACCACCTCGCTTTGGCCATTCCTAACCTCCTCAGCACCTAGCAACCGCACCACTAGCTTCACCTCGCCTCACCGCATCTTGTGAGCACTATTGACAGTTGATTTCTGAGTACTATTGACAGTTGATTTCTTGATATTTGATTTCTAAACTTTTTCCAATTCATAATCACAAGGCCATCGGGCCCACTGGCGTTGCCACAGGGGCGTGTGTGCGATTTGGGCCCATCTAGGGGCGATTCGCATGATGTTTCTATTGATCCAAACCCCTAGCATGCGGCGCATGTGGGGGCGAAATCCACCACCATGCTCGCATGTGCGTGTGTTTTGGACCATGTGTGACTTGTTTAATCGCCTGCGTAGCACTGCGAACGATTGACAACGGTCTAGCCAACTTGAGGGGCCAACGTAGCGCCGACGCCCGGCGATGGGGCCGCTGAAGGCGTTCTTTTGGTCTACAGTCGTCGGGGTGTTTCTAACCCAATGGGACTGGAAGGATTCCTAGAAGATTGCTAATTGTATTTTACTTACTACTTCACCTTGGAGGAGGACTAGGGGGGCTAGATTGTAACATCCCAAAATTTGTTTGCATTTCAAATTGTTTGAAAATATGAAAGTTTTAAAACTTTTAATGCATGTTGATGATATTTGAATTTCTTGAATTTTTGTTTGAAACTTTATCGAGTTTTGAATTTCAAGAAATAACTAACAAAATACACACCTAAGTTAAATTGACAAAATTTGAAGACAAATTTGGATCAAAACCGAATTTGAAAAGAAAAGGAAATAGGGAAGAAAATAAACCCCAAAAAATCAGTTTGTGCCGAAACCCAGCCCGACCCGCCCTGCCTCCCTTCCCTCTTTCCAGCCACACCGCCCTCCTCTCCTCCTTCCTTCCTGGTATGCTAGCTCCCGGCTCGGCCCACTTCCCCTTTCTTCCCCACCCCCCGTCGTAGCCCACGCGCCACCGCTGCACGCGTCGCCACCACCGACCTCGCACGACGCCGAGCTGTTATAGCCACACTGTCGCCTATGTTGTCGTCGTCCTTGCTTGGACAACATCCACGTGAGACCCGCTCTCATCGTGTCGCATTGTCACCTCACATCCACGCCGTCACCTGTGAGCAACAGTAGTCACTTGTGCTCCGCTCGACCACCTCGTGGTCGCGATCTCGTGAGAGGTCACACCTCACCTCGTTCTACTTAAGCCACAGCCGAACGTGCACCACGTTCGCCGTCCTTTCCTCTTCATTTCCCCTTTCTTCTTCATCCCTTTCGAGCACCAGAGAAGAAGAATAGAGCCGAGGATCCCGACCTCCTCCGTTTCAGCCGCTGTGTTCGCCGAGCCGCCTTGGCTGCACCGGTGAGCTACGGCTATCACCGCCATGTCAATTCTTCATTCCCAGTTCGATTGATGGCTGCCAAACAGGGTGTAATATTAATGTCTTGTGAATAAAAAAAGATAATATATAGTGGCATAGCGTGGATGTTTAATCATAAATGTTGGAGATGAAGAGAAGAAAAATGGTAGAAAAATGAAAAAAAAAATGTCATTAAATCTACGCACACGCCTTGTACTTATGAAATAAGATTGAAAAACTAGATGGCCTATAAATAAAAATGGAGGATTACATGGTTGCGGTCTATGAGACTATGACGATAAATAACGATAGGGGGTTTACAAATTAAAGCTAAGTGCGTGCGCACAAACATGAGAATAACGCATTAATAATATGTTTCCACCTTACACTGAATGCCAAAATTTTGAGTACATGACCTATTTGGCCATACCTTATACTAACCGCTAAAATTTATACTACATGGCCTGAATTTTTTTAGAGGACTATATGACATATTCTTCCATTGATGCTATGTATGACGCAAAATGAATCATTGGTTAGGATCACTTCTGAGCCAAACAAATATACTATCAGCCGCACTTTTCCTTCTGCCGAAGAAGCAGGGAAGGCTATGCATTGCACCGGCCACGAACTGCTT
Source organism: Hsuehochloa calcarea (assembly GCA_036346395.1). NCBI lineage: Eukaryota > Viridiplantae > Streptophyta > Magnoliopsida > Poales > Poaceae > Hsuehochloa > Hsuehochloa calcarea. Next base: position 11,029,802 of record CM070601.1, on the reverse strand, counting down.
TTACAAGAAGGAAAAGACGTTGCCTTCAAACAAAAAAATATTGACCGCAGGCGATCGAGTGTGAGACGTGCGACGACCAAAATGTAAAGAAATGTCAGTAGCGCACACAGAAAATTGTCTGCCATCAGCCTTTTCCACCTACTAATGTGCGCCGCCACGACTAGAAACCGTATGCCGATAAGGCATTCATGTCTGATAAGCGCATCAGATCGCGGTGGCCATTAGCCAGGTGGTCAGTTTAGTTTGGTTTAGTTTGTCAACACTCCCAACTGCTGAGCAAAAGCGCCTAGTGCTCGAACCCGATTTAAAGGGGCACGATCCAGTGCATTCGCACCGGTCATGTTACTGTTTTGACCAAAATAAAATGAAGCCAGTTAGTTAATTGGTCTAAAAGGAAGCACCGTTTGCTTTGTCGGCAGAAAGAAAAGTGATGAATGCCTGTAGAAAGTTAGATTGGGTTTAAAAAAAATTTAGAACACTCAAAAGACTTATCTATAATCTTGTTACAGCAAAGTGAAAAGAAGTCATCATATTCGCTCTTAAAAGCTCAATTTTTTACGTTAATCGGTAGAAAAAAAATAACGATCTACACCGTTAATCGTAGTGGATTCAGATTATAACGGTTTATATTTTTATTAAAAAAAAGAGTCAATGGCAAGTACAATAAAACTAAAATTCAAAATATAAAATAAAATAAAATCAGCAATTTGATTTCCATATGAATTCCCAAGTAAAAGAGTCAATATCAAGTATAATAAAACTTAAATTTGAAATAAGAATAAAATAAAATTAGCAATTTGATTTCCATATGAATTCCTAGGTAAAAGAGTCCATATCAAGTATAATAAAACTTAAATTTGAAATAAGAATAAAATAAAATTAGCAATTTGATTTCCATACGAATCACTAAGTAAAATCCCTAAATAACTATAATTCAGAATAAAAATAAACAAAAATAGGAAATTAGATTTCTATACAAAATCAAACAAAAAACCAGAAATTCTGAATAAAAATTAGCAATTTGATTTTAATACAAATACCAATAATTATAATTTGGAATAAAAACTAAACAATAATTAACAATTATATTTGTATACAAAATCCAACCAAAAAATAATTGAACTCTGGAATAAAAATAAAATAAAACTAGCAATTTGATTTCAATACGAATTCCAAAGTAAAATCCCTAAATAATTTCAATTCAGAATAAATATTAAAGAAAAATTAGGAATTGGATTCGGATACGAATTCCATGAAAAAATAAACTAAAATTCAGAATAAAAATAAAATAAAATCTACAATTTGATTTCTATACGAATTCCAAAGTAAAATCCCTAAATAACTCAAATTCAGAATAAATTTAATAATTTTATTTATATACGAACTACAATAAAAATAACTGAAATATTCAATAAAAATAAAAGTTATAATGAGCATGGCACGAATGGTGTCGGAAGAGACACAAAAGAAGTCACCACATTCTCTCTCAATGTCACATGTTTCTATTGTTTCTTCCTATGAAATATAAATAAATAAAAAATTGATTATACAATACAATTTATAACAAGGATAGCACGAATGGTGTCAAATGAGACCACGAAAGAGTGCAATTGCATCAATCCATCCTACAAGAATATATTGACCCACGAGGAAGCGAAGACCTCAATGTGGCCACGACGAAGACAAGGACAATACCGTGTTGTTCACCGGAGCCATATAAGAGAAAGTTCATTGTTGAAGGAGCCAAAGACCTGTTGACAAGTGGACAGTGTCGGTCTTGTTACATAAGTTAGTGGCCAAAGAAGCTCGATGGTGGGGAAGCCTCGACAGAGAGGAACTGAAGCTTTGCATTGAAGACGGGCAATAGATGATATAAGGTCATCGAGTAGCTAGGACTACGCCGTCATTGGTGAGGGATATGTCATCGTCGGCGATGTTAAAAAAATCTCCATATCATTAGATAACGACTAAAACAGACATGACAATATTAGTGAAGATGGGAGGTCGTTGTGGTTAGTGAGGAAGGCACAATGTTGAGTTGACTAACATCAAAGAAGATGAGTGACCGAAATGAGAGAAGAGGATGTCAAGCATGTATAACATAATGTATGTGTATGTAAATGCATGCATCCGTACGAATAGAAACGCATACGTATAGAGGCAGAGGAACAAAAAAACTTGGAGTACAGATGACACAGTCATAGAGAATATGCTTGGGGTCACTGGAGAGAGCGTGACATGTGTCCTCAGCTGGGATTGGCGGCGATTGCATGTGTATGCGTGTTGATGTCGCTGTGATTAGCATTAAGTACTAACTTGATAGAAGTAGAAGATAAATATGTGGTAAAATATTGCATTGAAAGGGGTAGCAGCTGAGAGGGATCGATCAAGATTTGGGCTTACTATTGGAGGTTGAAGAAAAAAGCTATGATGGTGCAAAGAGATAGAAGCCACACGGTATGGTGGAACAGACGGCGTGTGGGGAAAGATAAGTTCAAAGTAGATTACCCATTATGTGTTGGTGTATGCCCATGGTAAATCGGTGTATGCTCAATGATTTTCTTCCATCAAAGCACATACTTCAATTACTCAATTATGTTCCTTTTGTTGTAATTTTCTTCAAGCTTCTATTGTCATTTCCAATGTTTAGATACTACTACAGAAAATGTCATTAGAGACGGTTCAAAACGTCATCACAGATGGTTTCGTGAGCTATTTGAGTTTATGGGTCAAGAATAGCAAGAGGTTATCACAGACGGTTTTCTAACAAGATGTGATGCAGACTATCACGGACGGTTATTAACTCAGAATCGTCCATGATACTTGACTATCACAGACAATTTGTAGATGAAACCGTCTGTGATGACTCTTCTCTATAAAGTCTCCAAGCAGTGGCTGCTTGTACCTTTAAAACCGGCTTCACACACACACACACACACACACACACACACACACACACACATATATATATATATATATATATATATATATATATATATATATATATATATATTATTCGTAGTCCCCCAGCCACTTTCGAGGAGTCGTCCACGTAGCATGAGGAGGATGAGACAGCAGCCACATGCAACTTTAAGAAGTATGGCTGTCAGGAGAGCATGTGGACATCCAATTACCTGGATAACGTCGACGGGTAACTGGACGTCGCTATGTTCAGAAAATAGCGTGGACGCGCAGGTACTCCGAATGGGAAGTGGCATCATGTATCAGCTTGTCAAGTTGTCAGCCTGCACTCCCGGTTGGTACTCTTGGCCGTCTCACACCCACCGCCGGCTAGCTCGCCCTCAACTGGCTAATGTAGTGCTTCCTAACGTCGCGTGTCTCACCGGTCGTGTAAAGGGGGAGGTCGAGCACGTAGGCCACGGCCTTGTGGCTGGCGACGATCGCCCGTTCAAGGAACACGAGGTTGCACTGCATGTATTAGGGCGCGAAGACAAGCATGAGGCTGACGATGAAGCAGACCTCTGGGTTGCTTGCGCTGGCTAGGTGGTTGACAATGGCGAGGTAGCGCTCGTTGTCCTGCCACTTCATCGGCTCCTCCCGCTCCAGCGCCACACGCCTCCCCACGGCGCGCTCCTTGGACGCCTTATACATGGCCTTGCAACTACAAAATTCAAGACAATAGAGTCTTAATACAAGAATTACTCCATAAGAGAAAATTAAAAGCCAGACCAAATTAAGGTCGTTGTTGCTAGTCAAATTTACTTCCGAACTGGATATTGGACACAAAACAAAATCAACACGAGATTATTTTGTGCCGTATCAACTGATACAACTTTTCATTTTTTTTTCTCCTTTTATAGATTTTCAGAGGAATTACAATCAGGTTCTCTATCGGAACCTGAACCCGAAACGAATACCCGAAGCTTTCCGACAATTAACTAGCATATGATACGCTACAGTCATCTTCAGAAACTAACTCTGAACAAAAACCGAAAAGAATGCTTACTCCTTTAGACCTACCAAAAACAAAAGAACGGAATATGTACATGGCTCGTAGGCGGTAGAGGTCAGCAATCGGCTGAGGAGAGCTCGCAGCCACGAGGTCGACAATATGGACGACGACATCGTGAGGGAAAGCGATAGCGATCGTCGACCTCCTCACCTTGGTCCTCGCCGTCATGCTCCGCGTGCTCACCAATACCATGCGTGCTCACCATGGTGTGCGATGATCATTCTTCTAAAACGTCGAAGAGACGCATCGTAACGTCGGGGCGCGAGAAGAAAAGAAGCATCGTGCGGGAGCCGAAAGATTGAATTATCACAAACGATTATATTTAAAAACCATCTGTGAAGTATGTAATCATAGACAATTCTGATTAAAAATTGTCTGTGAAGTATGTAATCACATACGGTTCTTATTAAAAACCGTATGTGATGCTTCAGTTGTAAACATAGGAAAAGGAGCGTCAATCGTATTTATGAAAAATAATTCCTGAAAAGATGGTGATGCTTTGGTTACCAACGATTTATTAGGAGCAGATTCTAATAAATCCTATCCGTCGGATTTTCGTCTTTATTCGTTAATTTAATCTTGTCACAAGTTGTTAAGCCTGTAAATAACAATCAGAAGTGGTGCACACGCAGAACTAAGAAAAAATCACTCACAAACTTTACATCTTTTCTTACTTCCATTTCTTCTTAAAGTTCTAATCTCGATCCCTAGTAAGACAACATTCACGGAACAAATTGATTTTTCGACCATCATGCATGGAAAAAAACAAAATCCATGGATGTCGGACCCAGATTTTCTAATCCCGAATCCTCTGTAAAAATACTGTGCTATTCCCTGGATCAATAGATAGCACTCATAGGCACATTGCTGAATCAATTTATACATGGCATAAAACCATACAATTCATTAATTTAACACACCAGAGTTTACATAGACCGCTTCGGACCAAGTTTTACAATAAGGGCCAAACATGTCAAACAATTACATCACAAAAGTAGCATAAACGACAACAGAAGCAAAAAAAAAGGGGATGAGAACACATCTCTCCACAGGCAAGCGACTGGGGAAACATGTATACGTCCGATATTACCCGAAAACTCAGATAATATAGGATGCACATAAGTACCGGCGGAGTGGGCTAGACTGAGGAGAGACTAGAATGGCTAAAGACTAAACTACGCTTCAAAAACTCCTGGGCCTTCAGACGCCTGGTTCCTCGCAGTAGTCGAAAGCTTCAGGATTTCCTGCTTCTGAGGATTTGGAGAAAGAGCGAGGATGAGTACAACTTATGTGCTCACGAGCCAACATACAAGATGCAATATATACATGCAAGGCTTAACAATGGTGGCTCGGGTTCTTTTATTTAATAAAGAAACTTTTTCAACTATTATAATACAAATTCCTAAGACTTAGCATTTTAAAGAAATTGTATTTTTATTAAAGAGAGTAATTGCAATATTAAATAACAGTAGATGTTCCCTCCATCGGAAACTCTACAAATGCTTCATTTGATTGGAGTTATCTTCATACATTACCAACACTGGATACGACGATCCAGGAAAAAAAAACCAAACCTCAGGCTAGATGAGCCGACCTAGTTTTTATCTCCACCCACAAGGTTTTTGAAATAGAACTAACTCTAGTAAGTTCGATGTCCGCCCGTGACCGTGGGTACGACTGTTCGAACAATTTATTTCTCTGCTGAGACTGTACACTTTACCTATAAGAGATAATCGTCTTGATATACACACACGTTTCCTTGGACGAGTGAATCAAGGGAGATTACCATAAGCCTTTACAATGTACCCCTCAGTGTTAGTTGCACCCGCTAAGGTTTCATCTGAGAGTGGTTACACTCACACACCCGCGTCAACCATGCCTCCAAACCCCCTCTTGTACCACACGGCGGCTTAAGCCAGCAACACGACCTATGTCCACGACGGCTTAAACCAGCGACACGACTCGTGGGTCTATCCAGTGGTGCAGCTCACATTGGTGGATACAAATTATTTAGCCAGGTCGACACCATTATAGACTTGTGGTTGTACTGTCTTACATTAGGAGGTCATCACAAGATTAAGTCATTAATCCATCCGGGCGGTTCATACCACATACCAACCACTCTCGTGCACAACAGCACCCACCACTCTTTCCATCCGCCTAGATGTGGTACTAGTAAGTTGTTTAGGGTTTTGGGGAGGAAAAACCAATTAACACAACACGCCAGTCATTTACATCCAATGGCTGCCTAAAACCATTTTCATGATTAAAAGGTGATGATCAGGACATTTGTTGTCCCGGTACTTAAGCAAGACTAGTATGTCGCTTAAGTACAAGTTATACTAGTATTTACCACATAGCTACTAGGGTAACATAAAAATAATAGATTTAATTATCAAAGGATGGATAATAATTAATTAATCATCAAATGGGAGTTTAACTACCTTAAGCTTTAACATACATTGACTACAAAATTAAAGCATGCGATTATGATATTTTACAACAAATATAATTTGCATAAAATGTAGGCTCAAAATGATCAAAGTATTGACTCGCCTAGGTCAAAGGCTAGAGAATCTTGGTATTCTTGAGCTTGGTCGAAGTGGGGATAGCTGGCTCCTTCGAACTCTATGCGGACGAACGCACCGAAAAATAAAAGACAAGCAAACAAAATAAATAAATACAAACACATAATAAAAGAACTCCAAGAATAACCAAACCCGTACAAAAATGTAGGTCTTGAATTTAGATAAATTTAGAAACAAATTTCATAATTTTTGGAGTTAGGATGGAGGAGAACGGAGCTTTCTGAAGTTTGAATTGGAATTAAATCGGGAAAAAGAAAAATGGTTCGCAGTACAGTGCACTGGTCCACAGCACAGTACACGGCGCGGGAAGGGCAAGGAGGCTGACGGAGGAGTGGAACGGGATCCCGAGAGGGCGGCGGTCCCACTGGCGACGGCGGCGGCGCTGGGGAGGGGTGGACATGGCGGAGGAGGCGGGACGAAGCGACGGCGGCGGCATGGGCGACGGGGAATCCGGCGATGGAGCAGCGCGGGGAGGCGGCCGAGGCGCGCGTGAGCTGCGAGGGTGAGGAAGCCGCGGGCGGCCGAGGCGACCCAGCGGCCGCGGCCGGAGGTGGAAGAGAAGGGGCTTGGCGGGAAGGTCTTCGTGGGGGAGAAGCGAGGGTGGAGGAGGATCTGGCGGTGGGGTCGGCCGGCCGGGACTCACCGGAGCGGCGGGACATTGGTGAGGCTCGGCGGAAGAAATGGCGAAAGGTCTTGTCGGCCGTGAGGAAGAAGAAGAGGAGTGGGGAGAAGAAGGAGGGGCGCGCGGACTTTATAGCCTAAGGAGGGGGTCGGGCCGCGATCGCGGTGGAGCGGCGACAGTGAGGGCGGCGCTGGTTGGTAGAAGCGGCGTCGCGGGAGGGGAGACAGGCGGCGGGCGGCGTGGGCCGCAGACGGCAGACGGGCGCGACGCTGACCGACGGCGGCGCAGAGGCTGCAAGCCGGGCGTGGGGAAGGCGAGTCTGGTCGGAGATGCCGGGGCGAGGGGAGAAGGCAGAAGAACCGGGCGAGCGGGCGGAGCTTCTGGGGGAGGGGAGAGAAGGAAAGAGGGGAAGCGCATCGTGGGAGAAATGCGGCCGGGCAGGGAGCAAAGCTAGGCTGAGCGGGTGAAGAAGGGGAAGGGCCGAGGCGAGCAGGCGGCCAGCCGGAGTGAGAGGGAGGGGAGATGGGCCGGCCCAGGAGGGAGGGATGAGCCCAGGAAAGAAATGGAGGGATAATTGAGGCAAATCCAAATTCGAAAAGGGACTTCAAACTCGGAAATCAAAATTTGAATACGATCGGAATGTTTGAAACACAAACCCGAGCTTAGAAGGAGGCTGGGAATTTTTGAAAGTAAAGCCAAATTTGAAAAACGAGCGAAAATCAGAAATCGAATCATATATTAATTATCGTCCGAAAATGGGATGTTACAATGGATGATCTATAGACTACTTCAATTTAAGCGGTCGGAAAGTCAATTTGGTCTTTGGATTTGAAATCTTCAAGAAATTGGTAGATAATCATATCCCTACGATCAGGTGAGCACTTCAATGTCTATGATGTGTAACTTCCGATCGATCGATTACGTGAAGTACTTCTGCATTCTTCTGTTGATCGAAAGTTACACGTTAAGACAGTGAAGTTACATATGATACAGAACAAGGTGTCTACCGGATTACATATCTTCTGCTTTCTTCTGTTGGGGAAATCAGTTTCAATTCGACCACTTTAAAAGATCAATATGACCCGATCAGGGGTTGTAGTTGGAATCGGCTAATCAGTTGTTTCTAATTACAGACGGTTCCAATAAATAACCGTCTGTGAATTTAGTACTATCACAGACGGTTCTTGTTCAAAACCCTCTGTGATATTACTTATTCACATACAGTTTTTAGTGCAGTCGAAAACACAGACTGTCGCTAAACCAAAACTGTCTGTGATTGTATTTAATATAGATGGTTTTTGTCAACCGTCTGTGATGAGTCGTCCAGTATTAGCCTTTTTGTAGTAGTGAGAATATGTTAAATATCTAAATAGTCTATAAGATACGTAAATATATTCTCAAACATTTATACAAACTCCGAAAGAAATCTAGTTGCACAAATGCACAGGCTACCCTGCTAGTTAATAGAATAAGATAAAGTACTACTGTTCTACTACGACGTGGGGAGATTTGGGTTAATTATGTCGATTTGTAGATTATCCTTTTGGATATAGTATTTCTATTCAGGGTATTGGAGAGAAAAATAAAGGCTAATTCCCCACTAGGCAAAGCTGAGAAAGTAGTTTAGTTACTTCCACCTTTCTTCATATCCAGTGTATTAGTAAGGTGATAAAAGTTGCAATTGTTTTCCATTGCCATTTACATTAGTAATGCAGTACTGGAACCATAATCCACATGAAAAAGCCTTTTGCTCAGCATCCACGAGTAGAATTAGAAAGTGCTTATCCATTCACATATGTGGCCGAGCCCAACCCAAACGACTGCATGCTATCGCTATATCAGCTCGTCGAGCCGTCCAGGTCACGTAGACGAACTTGTGCACGCATCAAACTAAAGTTCCAAAACACAGCACAACGATTGTGCCGTTTTCTGCATGTTCCGTGACTCGTATGGTCCTAACGGCCGGCTTTGTAGTGTGTCGTTCGCGCAGACAGATTGGCATGTCATTGCGTTTGCCAATTTGCCATCGGTCAGTACGTAGCAAAACGCTCGACGTCTGTGTAAAATCACACCGCGGCATGGCTTCGCCACTAGACCGATCACGAGGCGACGTGATGGTGGCTGAGGCACGCGTGGCGAAGCAGCAAAATCCGCCTAGTCATGCATTCAGGCTAGTGGGCAGTGACTGCCAAGATAGAGATGAAGGCCGGGGCCGGGCACACGGGCTTGACTAGGACTTTAATTTTTTTTTTTGCATGCATTGTGAATTCGTGATGTGTGATCAACTCACTCTATATATAAGTCGATCAAGGAGTATGCGATCACCAAGAACGATCCGATCTCATCATCGTAACGTATAGGCAGCACACTCAACAAGTAGTCTAAGCTAGTAGTAACTAGTAAGTGCATCCTAAACTAGGGAAACGAGCAGATCATGAGGCCTCGCGTTCAGCTATCGTGCCTGCTTGTGCTCGTGATGATCGTTGGCTCAGGGTTGTTCGTGGCGACGCCATTGGCGCGCGCGGTCCGCGACAGCGTCCACCAGCCGCACGGGCTTCATGGCCCGGCGCCGCCCGTCAGTCGGGTGAACGGGTGGAACAGGGGAAGGGCGACGGCGGAGGGCGACGGCAAGAGGGAGGTGCCGGGCGGCCCTGACCCGCAGCACCACTACTGAGAAGGTCTCGCAAGAATGCAAGCAGACGATACGTACGATCGACGTCCGTCGACTATAGTCAGAATGCATGAATAACTGCCAACGTTTCGGTTATAATTCCGAGTGTGGTTTTGCTGTATACTAGTCCAATGCTCGTGTTTTATTACGGATTAAAAAAATTCATATCTCGTCAACCATAGCACAAGGAAGACCATCAATTCCTTCTTTTAATTAGCAAAGAGATTGTGTGTTCGTTTGATTTCCTGGTAGTACTAGAGATCTGATTTCGATGATTAGAGCGAGCGACGTATGAGGTGTATACCGTAAGAGATATTGTTAGCAGTAATACATTGTATTATGCATAAGAACATGGTGCAACTATTTCCTATAAAATCTGTACATATAAAACTGCATGGGGCATGATATATCTGAAAAGTAGTAAAATTTGAATCCTAGGTGCTGAGTAAGCACACACTTGGAATAAACCGATTATCTCATAGTTACAACTACGCCTAGGTGCATTGCCCATTTCACCAAGACGCTGTCCCTGTTCCATCACCGATCTCACAAGAAAAAAAAAATGAAAAGATATGCAGCACGACCAAACACCAATTCAAGCAACAGGTCCTAATTTACAAAGTCAAATTATCCTCACGTAAATTATCCTCACGTAATCTTGACAATTGCATAACTCCAACTGAACTAGTACCAACATAACGTGCAAAACAGCGCCTTCTCATCACATTTACTACTGAATGTTCCTCACCCGCATCAACGCTTCTATTTTCTCAACATCTTCAGGTGCATCCACACCGTGGGCATCATGGTCTACTTTGATTACCTGCAATCAAGGAATGAAAATGAAAAGTCAATTCAGCAGTATTAGGCATAAGCTTGAAAATGTAACAGTGTATACACCATATATGTATATGATATTGAATAAATATCGGCATACAACTACTTAAAATGCAATTAAGCCATACAAGTTCATCATGTGCACCATTATACTGAACATGGGCAGTCGTGCCGTGCTTTTTAAATGATAGAGCGTAGTTTTAAAGCAGGCATTTGCAACAGTGTACAAACCGATAACCTAGAGTTTCCAGGAGCTATAGTAAAATGTGCAGAGGAGCAACAATGGATAGCCACTTTCTTTTCTGTATAGATCCTAAAGCTACATGCCAAATTACCTTCATCCTGAAGCCATTTTCAAGAACTTTAAGTTGCTCCAGGTCCTCTTCTAGTTGTAACGAAGTTGGTGGAAGCTGTGGATAGATCTTCAGAAACTTCGAATCAAATCCCTATATGAAAAAAGGAACCAGTATTAAGTGTGGGGCACTTCAGCCCGAAGGTGTATTTACAAAAAGAAGCAAACTTCAGCAATTATCAAAAGTAAGGGTTGGATGATATACCGCAATTCCCAAATGAAGAAGATATGGATAATGAGGATTGACTTTCCCTGATCTGAAATGTTCAAAATCTCAAAATTGTACGAGGAAATGTGGCCAATGAAGAGCTAAAGGAAATGCTAGTATCTCACTTGTTAAATGGGATCAGCCCTCTTGAGAAGTATATTGCATAACCCTGGTTGTCTACAACACACTTCACTCGATTTGTGTCGAATGCATCTTCAGGTTTTAGTGCAGTGACAGCTGTGCTGAAAACTGCATCAGGAGCTCGCTGGAAGCCAAATTGAAGCGCATCATAAATGCGAAGAAAAGAGGTTGATTAGTCCAAATTATGCCAAAGGTAGAATTTTCAGATTATCAAAATCCACCTAGAAGATTTCATCTCAATTACTTCAGCTAAAACCATTTTTTTTTGTAGAAGGCTAAAAAGTAGCAAGATAAGAGTTGCATAAGTAACCACCTGCAGTGCCATAACCACACCATCTATTATCTCTGGTTCAATAAGAGGCTCATCTCCTTGAATATTGACAACAATGTCATAATGCTTCTCAAGCTTTTGAAGTGCCTCGCAACAACGCTCAGATCCTAAATTTTAAAGCAGACGCCAATAAGTACATACAGAGGTTTACCAAGTAATCATGAAAGTACAGCACAATTACAAAACAATGAAAGCATTACCATTTTGGCATGATACTGATGTCATTATAACATCAGCTCCAAATCCTCTACAACAGTTGGCAATTCTTTCATCATCTGTTGCCACAACTAAGGAAAAAAAGAGAGAAATACTGACATAAAAGAGAGTATAATAACATGGCAAGTGTTGAAGACAATCAAGTAAAGACATAACTTAAGACAACAAAACAAGAACATCCTACTAGTACGGGGAGGTTTTGCACGGAAATATTAGAAATAAAAAAACTAGTAGGCTTGCACTTACCAACATGGTCCAAAGAAGAAGCTAGCATAACTCTTTCCCATGTTCTCTGTAAAAGTAAAATTGTTGACTAGATCACGAAAAATAAAAGACAGAAAGAATATAAAAATAAAGTTTTCTAAAGATCCAATATGGTAATGCTGAGTTTGTCGATGATCTAATTAAGTATGGTGTAAAGAAGTGTAAGGTGATTTACGAACTATACTGATTGCTAGACTAACAAAGTGTCAAATTTTAGCATTAATTAATAGCCAGCTGCCCAGCTCTATCCACCATTTCATATAAACCCATAGACACTATAAAAGCTAACTTGTAGTCCCACTCTCTATTCAAGCTGCATTATCTGCCACAAAAAAACTCGATGCTCAAACAAATACTGATGGTCACTAGATTCACTACCATGTAAAGTCAAGTACATCCACATAAAAGGCTACCCACTTAAGAAAATTCCCTTAAGAATCAAGAATGGATTCTTTGGAGAACTAAAATTCCCTTAAGAATCAAGAATGGATTCTTTGGAGAACTAACTTTGACCAGCAGAATAAACAACACAAACTCATGGTTTTGGTTAACTCAATAGCCACGCAACGACGATATCTCACATGACTAAAAAAGATATGCAGTAAAGTATCGAAAACTCGTATAACCATCTCATTTACAACTTAAACTCTCTCTTTTTGTGATGACAACCACGAGTACCAAAGAACATTCTAAACAGGAATCAACACCAACGAGACACCACAACCCAAGTCCAGAACTATGAGCAAGCATAATTCGATGTCACGCAATATGCCATTACTATTTCCCATTTGAAGTTTCAGACGTAAGCTTCCACTCGCTCTCTCAGATCCGGTGTCAGTACGCGAAGCAACTGCACGAGATAAGCATGCGGGGTGTAGGCACGACGGACCTGGATCATGGGCTTGCCGAGGATGGGGGCGAGCGGCTTGCCCTCGAAGCGGGAGGACGCGAAGCGCGCGGGTATGATGCCCACCGCCCGGCTGCGGAACCCGCCCGGCTGCCAGTAGAGGTAGGCCCCCCTGGCCGCCGCCACCGCTGCCGCGCCGAGGGCCAGCCCGTGTAAGATCCACGCGCGGCTCCCCCAGCCCGAGGACGAGGAGTCCGACGACGGCGGGCAGATCGGCATCGCGTCGGCGCAACGGTGGCGTGGATCCCCGCGGCACGACAGCCACTGGACGAGCGTAGGACTACACCTGTGCCCGGCGTGCTGGTATGTGAATCAGACTGGCCAGAAAAGCCCGGCCCGGTTAGCCTATTAGGCCTGGCCCAGAGCCAGCCCAAATGGCTCAGATGCAACGAAGATTTTTGTTCTTGACGTGTTACGCGTTTGTTCATCTTCACGTGATGACAAAGTAGAAGAGACGAACCTAAATTGTGCTATTGAGACGCTGAACATTATTAATCATGCATTAACGTGTGGGGAAGTGCATAAGAAATTTATTAGTGCAATTCACCCGACCGAGTCTCAATGACAATGTAAAGAACTCTTGTCAGCAAAGTAGTAGTAATGCTTGATTATGCGTGGACAATCGTGGGGTAACACACGGAGTTGACCTATTGCACACGGGTATGGGTCGTACGCATGAAGTATAACGGGTATAGGTTTGCAATGGACTACGATATGTAAATATTTTATCAAAAACTTCTTCCAAAAATTATTGGGGAAAAAAAGAGAACGAAAAAAAGAGTACATTCAATTCGTAAGCTGCATTACACTTATTGCCTAACTAAAAACCCTCGTGTGATAAAACTTCAGAAAAACTCATCAAAAAAAAGAGTACAATGTTTAATCTTCGATATCCAATCTTCAAGATTTTTTATAAATCCTCAAGATTTGATAAGGGTCATGATTTTGGGATTTCATTCCACTACTACAGAAAAGTTCTTTACAGATAGTTCAAAAACGTCATTACAGACGGTTTTATGAGCCATCTGAGTTTATAGGTCAGTAATGATATGAGGTCAATCTATCATGCACGGTTATTAACTCAGAACCGTCTGTGATAGTTTACTAACACAAATGGCTTGTAGATTAAATTGTCTGTGATAGCTGATGTATCACAGATGGTTTGTAGATAAAATTATCTGTGAGAGCTGATGTATCACAGACGGTATGTTCTAAGGAAGCGTCTGTGATATTCTTTCGTATTACTAAATCTATTTCTGTTTATTGGCTAGCCTCAGGAAATGCTAGTCACGCCCTTTGAAACAAGCTGAAACACAGCAAGTACATGTATACATCCAATTCACATTCATTTCAGAAACAATCACATCCATTTCACAAATCAATTAACTAGAATTAACCATTCATGTACATTTACACACATGTATCATTAAGTTCAATCTTTTCTCAATCAAGTTCAATCTACATTGTGGAACTTCCGATCTGGATTTATGACCATGCGGTTCAAGAATGCTGCAAATTATCCTCGAATGTTTATGAGCTGACCTTGTTCCAACGCAGTTGTATTAATGCTCGCAACCTATCACTAGAAATATTAAATCTGTGCATATATAAATTGATAAGTATAAAATAATTATTACAAGATTGACAAACCTGAGGATCATTGGTCGTCGCGGAACCGACGAGTAGTTCCATGTTTTGGCAAACATAGTATCCACAACTATTACAGGACGGTGGCAGCTGGTGGCACTGCAAAAATAGAATTGGTTAGTTTGAGAGGCATTACTATGAAGTGTTATATAGAATTAATGTGTACTAGCGAATACTGGAAAGTTTAGATCGTGTCGCAGGACCCTTCCCTTGCATTTCCCTCATTTAGCAAAGTACGCGGCGAACTGCCTACGTGATTCCAATAAGTTAGCATTAGTCATTGCAAAGGAAGGAAAGACTACAATAGAGTTATCTATGGAGGAAGTGTATTTACCCGTCGATTAATTGTCGAACCATTGTGAAGTCGTGTGCGGCCCTCTTTAGGGAATCTAGGTATATTACCTTGTTCCGTTTTGGTATAATTACAATTAGAATCCAGTGAAACCTACTCATGTATGTCGCTGTTGTCATTAAACCTAAGTAAGTGTTGCTTATAAAGTACAAATCAACAAGTATAACCACTAGTGCAACACTTATTGCTAGTTGTAGGGCAAAAGTATGAATTCCTTATCGCGGTGAGCCAGCAATGACTCTGTCATGTAATCCTAGATGAATTTTGCATTCTCCTTGATGGTTTGCAAGGAGACCAAGTGTGGGTCGAGAAACCTACCGGTGAATTCCTTGATTCGGCTTCAGAAATCATGTGTGACACACACACACAAAAGTAAGGAGTTATAGTTATATATAACATTTATCGGTATTACACGAACGTTGATCGTGGTTGTACACACTTATAATGTCCAGTATCACATGAGTGAGGCGTCGAGTGCGTCGAGGTTGAAGAGAAAGAACAAGTCCTCGAAAGTCACGATGAAGACACACTCTTGAACCATGTAGTTGAGATGGTCCTTCTTGAACTTGACGTTAACACCCGAGTGCAGGGATACGAGTATGCTACGCTAGCTAGCAATTCAAAAATTCTATCACGTAAACCAGGAAGCCAATCAAGTAGAAGATCACAGATCGTTACCACTAGATGTGCAGTGCAGCGGAAGATGAGTTAGAGTAGCATGATCCAACTGTAAGATCGAGGAGGCCGACTAGAGTGGGGTGAATAGGCGGTTTAAAAATCTCTTTGGCTAAAACCAATTTATAATGCTTGACTAAGTGCACCAACAATATGAATACAAATGAATATAAGTAATTGACCAAAAGTTTGAGCCGTCTTGCGCCGTGATTTAGCCAAAAGCAATCAAGACGGTATCTTGGTGAAATTACCAAAATACCCCTTCTCGATCCATCTCCAAAGACCTCTCGATCCATCTCCAAAGACCGAGTCCAATCTTCATGAAGCAATACCATGCTTCGCCACGTGTAGGTTGATCAACAGCTCTGTTCATGTCGGCAAGTCTCCCCCATCTGGCTTCCACCGAAACCACCATAGCACTTGCACCGACCCCAGCGCCACTTGATGCAACTCGTCTCTCTGAACTTCCCGTCCGGTCATCCTTGTTCATTTTGTACCATGCTTTAGTCCACTGACTTCACCCGGTATTCTCGATCGTTCTGAACCTTAACTCTCCAAGCCTAGTCCCAATCATCCTCGCCGTTGACCATCGTTGACCTGCAAGCATCCTGCACAACACAAGACAAAAAAATCGATTCCGGGAATAAGTTCTTCATAACTTGACACACGTTAGTCAAAACATGCATCATGCAACACATATACACTGAAACCCATGAACTTAACATAACAAACAAAAAATCACCGCCAAGATGGCCGACGAACAAGTGAAAGACGGTCAGACCACCACACATTGGCTGGTCTGACCACCCCCTGGCCGGTCTGACCGCCCAGCAAGGTACTTAACCTAAATTTCTCCCTGGAAATCCGAAACCTCTCTGGAAATTTCAAACGAATAGAACTTTTGACTCGAAGCTCCAAAAATTATGGGACCCAGTGTAGGAGAATCCCCTCTCTTGCCTACACTCTATTTTTAGCCCAGCTCCAAACTCAAAGTTACAAAATGGCCGGTCAAACCGTCGCCCATGGCCGGTCTGACCGCCAGCCTCTTGGCCCAAGGCTTGGCCGGTCTAACCGCCAGAGGTGGCCGGTCTGACCACCAGAGTTGGCTAGTATGGCCGCCGGTGGTGGCCGATCGGACCGCAATGTTGGCCGTCCTAACCGCCATACAGGCTGGTCAGACCGCCGCCTGGCCCGGTCGACCAACGACTGACAAAGACTGAACTTTGCCGAAAACACGTGATTCGACAAACCTTCAACGTCATTGCTAATTGTAACATCAACCTAAGATCATGAGCATATCCCCATGATATCCACAAATGGAAGCTCATAGACTTTAGAAATACATTTTTCTAGGAGTTAACGTGAATTTGCATAATTTACTAAGTATTTCTAGGAATTACCATGAATTACAAGGGCTAAAGTGCAAAATTTGATACTGCCACAAAAAAATCTGCAATTAACCAAACTTCATGTGTTTTCCACAAAATTGCTTACCCAAAAATATCCTCATGACTTTCTAAGATTTCGAGGGCATTTTCATAATTTTTTGGGATTTCAAAATTATTATTATTATTTCTCAAAAATCTTCGTGGGTTGAGCCGACCCAACGCGCCACCCGGCCTGCTATGCGCGCAGCAAAAAGGGCACTAGGGTTTCCCTAGCACCCTAGTGTCCCCATTTTTGGCCACAGTTGGTGCACAAGCGGAGACGCGCTGTGCGACACGAGGTGGCGGTAAGCCGGTGCACGCAATGCAATGCACGGCGCGACGCGAGGCCGGTGCGGCGGCAACACGAGACGCGGTGGCTTAGGGCGGCGTGGAAGCGACGCAAAGACGGCCGAGCAACGCACACCAACCGGACGGCGGTGGCTCGGTGACATGTGGTCGATGCGCACGCCACGGCCGTGCAACGGTGGTGCATAGGCATCGGTAGTCCGCTACACCACGACGACGGGTGAAATGGAGGCCCGCGACGCGCATGCGGCCTTAGCGGCGCGGCGGCGACGCAACAACGAGCTCACGCGGGCGGCGTGGTGCGAGGGCGCGCACGGCGTGGCGGCGTTCAGGTCGTGGAGTTGCAATGCGCACGGTGGCAGCTGGCGGTGCACTGCAGCGGCGCACGGAGGCGGACGGTGGTGTACATCAACGATGCATGGAGGCAGCCGGTGGTGCGCGACGACGGTGGAGCGGCTTCAGGCCAGTGCACGCGTGTGGGAACAGAGCTGTGGGCATAAATTGATTTTACATATACATGCAAGCGAGTAATGAAAACCAATCTGTAGTGCTGGATTAAGGACGCATGATCCAAACCTGACTGGAGCGACAGGCCGAGGTTGATTTCTTTGTTGTGGTCGATGCGAGGCAAGATCATCGGTTGTGACGATGCCCATCCTTCTCCTCGTGCCTCGGTGGACGATGTTACTGAACAGATTGATCACCATGCGGACATTGATTAATTTCTAGGAATTAGCATCACGAGAGAATTGATCTAATTGACAATAGTCTAAGAACAACATACCTAGATTGAAGAGATTCGTGCTGATACATGTTGAGAAATAGTCGTGGTCATCACGTTGCTGACTTGAAGATCAATCCATGACATGAGCAATCACATAAGGGAAATGGATACAGCAGGAGACGTATAGGGGGAGAGCTTGTTTCCTTCATCAAATCAATATTGTACATGGGGTCCTCGTATTTATGGCGGCATATCCGGTGCAAATAGATTGAATTGTGCACATATGGACATGGGCCATCTGAGCCCTCCATCACAAAATCACTGGCCGAGACAACCCACACCTCCCACTTAACACCATTTTTGCATAAAAACCCTGCCCGAATAAATTTCCTCTTGAATTCGCCCCTCCTCTATGTCTGTAGCCCCCGATCGCCATCGATCCCCATTCCCCATTTCCTATATCCCTCGTCCTAAATCGCCCGAGGTGACCGTGGCGGCACTGCTGCTAGGTTTAGGGTTAGTACCATGCACGTCCCCCGCCCTTGAGAGCCTCTCTGCCGCTCGTGGCCGCCGACCCCGTGCTCCTCCACCTCCAGATAGCGCTCCCAGCAGGACTCCCCTACACCAAATCAAGTCTAGGGTTAGGCCATGTGCTCTGCCTACACAAACCGACGACCCTTTGCTCGTTCACCCTTGAGCGCCACTCCCCGCGCGTTGCCGCAACATAGAGAAGAAGAAAGCTCGCGCTGAGGCGCACTCCGAGTGATCAGCGATAGCGCCTAGTGGGGGGCTATCGCTTGTGCCATGCCCAAAGTGTGATGCGAGGATGATCTGGGCCGTGTCTGGGAACTCGAAGAATCGAGGAAAAGAGTACTACAAATGCCCTAAAAACGATGGTGTAAGAAACTTCCCTTTGATTTGATTTTGATGTTGAAATTTGGTTTTTTGTTTTGCCGGCCGGTGCATTTTGATGATAAAATTTAGTGCTTTATTTTGGTCCAGATTTATTCAAGCGGTTGCGACACTTTCATGTGGAAAGACCAATACGTGAGGCATCTGACTGGGATGCATTCAACGAATGTAAGATCGAGGAGGCCGACTAGAGGGGGGGTGAATAGACGGTTTTAAAAATCTCTTTGGCTAAAACCAATTTATAATGCGGAAGCTAATAACAATTTGGTTTTGCACTATTAAAACCTAAAACAACTAAGCTTGACTAAGTGCACCAACAATATGAATACAATTGAATGAGAGCAATCATTCAAAGATATATAAATAAGTAATGTAAATTTCTCAAAGTAAAGCACAAGAACAAACCACAATAGACACAATGATGTTTTACCGTGGTGTTCGGAGACTTGCCGGTCTCCCCTAGTCAACGTTGAGGTAAGCCCAAACAAATTGGACCGGCTCCACAAATTAAGCCAACACCTCCGAGGTAAGTCCAACCACTTGGACTAGTTCCAACACGAACCAACACCTCGATCCACTCGGGTTGATCTTCCTCCACTCCGGAGATGGTGAGCACCAAACCACTCACAACCACGCCAGTCCTTCTCACAAGCTTCTAAACAAGATCACCGATCACGACGCCTCCACGTCGTCTAGGTATCAGCAAACACCAAGATTTTTAAATTTCTTTTAGAATAGATTTTACACAAAAATCTAGTTTATGTCAAAAATAATATACTATAATTTTGATTTTTGGCTAGAAACTCATTTTTACTCAAAAATAGGTTTTTCTAGAGTCAAAACTTTTGGAAAACCTTTGAAAAGCAGTTGTATACATTTTGCAACTAGTTTTTCAAAGAATTACTAATAATTATGAAATTTTTAACTTTTGGCTAAAAGGCTCAATTTTGAAAAATAATACTAGCACTTAATTTATTTTGAGCACACTTAGGGATATGGTATACATGAATATGACTTAGCACTCCCTCTTAATATGCCACAACCATCTTGCTCGAGATTTTAATAATAAACATTATGAACAAGAGCAAGAACACCCTTTATAAAAGATTTTCATGACATGCAACATACACAAGGTATAAAGGGCTAGATAGTTCAATGTAAGTACTTATTACCGCAATGGCATTGACTTATGATATGACATGATCATCCTTGAGCTTAGCTCAAATTTTGCACATGATGAAATCAACCTCTTCATGTGAGCCAAACTTCCAATGCCTCTCCAAGTACGTGTTAAGCATTGAAACACATTTTGGTACCCAATACTTGGTTGGGTCCACGAATGTTAGTCACAATAGATTTGGACACCCAAATAGCCCTAGAAATAATTTTATGCGAGCTAACATTCCTAGCAAACACATTGCCATTAATATCCTTCCTAAGCAAATAATCATTATTATAAATAATAGGCTTAGGAGTGATACCTTTGGGACATTGTTTACCGATATGTCTATTTTTCTGGCAATTGTAGCAAGTTGGGGTTTTGCTTCCCCTACTTGTCTTTATTTCTTACTTCTTGCCGGTTTGCCTCATTTTTGAATGTCTAGTCTTGACATCCATTTGATTAGGGCACACCGAGGCATAGTGGTCCTTCCCATTGAATCCATAGCACTTGACATTCTTTGTGTGTCTTGCGTTGTGCCTTGTCTCGCTATTCTCCCTTTTCTTGGGAGTGTAGCCAATTCCACTCTTATCTTGCAAGCCTCTTTGTTTGCTCAATATATTGTCGAGAGTGGCCTCTCCCTTGAAGCTTCTTTCCAAGTCAACTTTTAATTTTGCAACTTGGGCCTTGAGCTTATAATTTTCCTCTACAAAGTTAGTATCGACATGCACAGAGGAAATATGAGTATCTATTTTAGAGCAACAAGGTATATCTAGCAAATCATCACAAGAAGTGGATATACTAACCTTAGATGAAATGCAAGAGCTAGAAGCTATACATGGCATATCATCTAATAAATTACATATGATGCATATATCCACTTTAGAGCTATTTAGCTTTTTTAGGAGGAGAGCTTCATGTTCATCTTTTAAAACATCATAATTATTTTGAAGTGCGAGATACTCTTCTTCAAAAATTTGAATTTGAATTTCTCCTTTCCTAAATATTCATTAAGCTCTTCTAGTATGTCCATCAACTCATCATAAGTAGGCTCATCATTTTCATTTACCTCATTATTACCTTTAGCCATAAAGCAATGAGGTGATATGGATGGAGTTGAGGACTCGTTATTATCAGAGTTGGAGATTAAGCATTATTCTCCCGACGTCTATTCTTCTATGCAATCATCACTAGTAGAGGTAGACATTTCATAATAATCTTGAAGATAGGTCCACATCTCATGAACATTCTTGAGATTGCATATGGCATCGAATATTTCTATACTCAAAGCACTAAATAAAGTGTTAGTAGCTTAAGCATCGACATGTGAGCATTTCTCTTCCTCAATGGTTGGAGTAAGAGGATTGTTTGAAGGAGAAAAGCCCACATTTACGATCCGCCAAATTTTAGGGCTCATGGCCTTAAAATAACAAGTCATGCAGATTTTTCAAATATCATAACTTGTGTCATCAAATAAAAGTGCTTCACCTAGGTGCACTAAATCACTAGTCGCCATCCTTTACTCTCTAGACGATTAAGTCTAATAAATGAGAGACCAAGCTCTGATACCACTCGTAAGATCGAGGAGGCCGACTAGAGGAGGGTGAATAGGCGGTTTTAAAAATCTCTTTGGCTAAAATCAATTTATAATACGGAAGCTAATAACAATTTGGTTTTGCACAATTAAAATCTAAAACAACTAGGCTTGACTAAGTGCACTAACAATATCAATACAATTGAATGAGAACAATCATACAAAGATATATAAGCAATTAAAGCAAGTAATATAAATTGCTCAAAGTACAGCACAAGAACAAACCACAATAGACACAACGATGTTTTACCGTGGTGTTCGGAGACTTGCCAGTCTCCCCTAGTCCACGTTAAGGTAAGCCTAAATGAATTGGACCAGCTCCACAAATTAAGCCAACACCTTCGAGGTAAGTCCAACCACTTGGACCGGTTCCAACACGAATCAACACCTCGATCCACTCGGGTTGCTCTTCCTCCACTCTGGAGATGGTGAGCACCAAACCACTCACAACCAAGTCGGGCCTTCTCACAAGCTCTTGAGAAGATCACCGGTCACGACGCCTCCACGCTGTCTACGTGTTGGCAAACACCAAGAGTAACAAGTCTACAACTTTCACTTGAACTAATCAAGTGTCTAAACTCAAGTGGATACACAATCCACTACCTAAGGCAATACATGCACTTAGGGTTTACTCTCCAAGCTCACCAAGTGCAACACATGTACATAAGAGATGAGAGGCTTGCTCTTTGCTCAAAGAGTGAATATGGGCACCAGCAACAACTACCTCCAACCAGCAAAGGTGGGTATTTATACCCTACACATAAAAACTAGCCATTGGAGGAAAGATTCTATTGAATCAGAGATAGACCGGTCTGACCGCCAACTAATGGTCGATCGGACCGCCCAAGAGCCAATGGCTATAAAACTAGTTGTTAGACTCACTGCCGGTTGGACCGCCAACTAATGACCGGTCCGACCGCTTCATCCCGGTCCGACCGCCAAAGGGGAGGCGGTCTGACCAATCACAGAAATGAAACGACATTTCCAAAAAGTGCCTTCTCTGGAAAAAAAAATGTACGGCTAAAGACTCCGGTACTTTCGCTCTCCAGTAGTACCGTTTCTTTAATGACGGTAATACCGCACAGAAAATCGGCTCAAGAAGCAATCGGTCTGACCGTCCAACACATGGCGGTCCGACCGATACACCACCGATCAGACTGATCGACACTGGCGGTTAGACCGCCAGACCATAGAGAGCCTTTGCACTTTGCTTAACTCAATTTGCAAAACAAATTTGCCAATTTGAGTGCAATTCAAACAAGAGTTATAGGTGAGATTCTCAACAAGTTACAAAATATATTTGACAACTTTTAGAATCAATACCACAAGGAATAAGGTATATGGACTTAAACCCTTTTGCAAAACACATCTGCAAACTAAAGTCACATGCTACAAGGATCATGCATGAGCCTCGACTATTTGTAAAAAAAATCGTAAATAATAGCACTATGCATAGATGAGCTAGAGCAAGCACAATGAGCTATCAACACATAACTAACTCATGCTACTAGTCAAGACCTCTCTTAATAGTACGGTAACCTATACTAGCAATCCAGTCTTCCAACCAAACACCAAGACTGGTAAAAGACTAGGAACACATCCTTAGCACTAGCTAGTCATACATTTGCCTTAATCAACTTCTTGAAGCTTCATGACACACATCTTCACTTCAAGTCCGGGTCCTTAACTTTGATAATCATCAACACATGATGATCTCTTTTACTTCGTGATCTTGACTCGATGCTCATCAACTCATGATGGCATCCTTCGTCCCAGGTCTTGATATGCATCAACACATGATGCATTCTTTCACTTGACCTCCATCAACACATGATGGGTCTTCTCTTGACTTGACGGTCAACTCATGATCATCTCAAGTCTTCATCACCTTGGAACATAACCTGTTTATCCAACTCATGAAAAAATATTAGTTTCACAATATGATTATCATTAATTACACACCATACCATTAACTCATAATGGTGGGGACAAGATATTTCAATCTTTCATTCTTTGGTAATCGATGATAATCACTTCAATTGCAAATAATTGAATGTAATACAACATGAGTATATAAGAACTACACAAGTTTTATATACTCACAACATGAGTATACAAGAACTACACAAGTTTTATATACTCAAAAGGATATGTTTCAAAGTAGAGATCCAAATATATGTGGAGAACGAAATATGGATCAATAATAATGAAACCACAAAATATAGAGTAAACTCCCCCTAAATGTGTGCATACACAAATGTGTAATAGGAACATATGCACATATTCAAGTTAAACTTGTGGTTGAGTTCAATCTATATTTTGGATCCGAGGAATGCAACAATATATAAGAAATATGATGTTGAATGCATACCTCGTTGAATTTCACCTTTATATCCAAATGAGACTACACACTAGATATAACAATAAAAATATTAGTCTCATAAATAGATTTGTCATTAATCACCAAAACACTCCATTAACTCATAATGACGGGTCTAGATCCTTCAACGGAATAAGAGAAAAAAAGATGATTCTCTTGTGAAGTTGACCAATAGAAAGGAAATGGTTTTCCATGTCAACCACCAAGTATTGGCACATTTAGCTGTGATGAGAACATCATTGGACCATATTAATAAGTCAATCACGAAATCGGCTGTTGCAGATGACAAGTTTAAAATGGTTGTTGTTGTTTTTTTTTTGTTCTTGCTGCTACGAATTAGCATTGGGAAGATTAGCAACTGAATGTCGTATTGTATTGTGTAATCATATTTTGTTTGTACTATGTTATCTGCTTTTTGAAACTTGTGAGTTGAAAACCTGACTTGAGTGTTGAACTCTGATTGTAATGGCTATGTGTTATATATATGTTATCTACAAATTAGCATTGGGAACTCTGATACTCTCTACGTTGTGAGATACGGAATAGGGAGTAACTACTCCCGGGAGTAGGAAAAATGCTTCCTATATATAGGATAAATACTTTCTACTCCCGGGTGTAGTTACTCCCACCTCTGATATACCACTTAAAAGAACTTGACATACTCCTTTATCACTTTGGGTATACTCATATACTAATTATAAGATATTCCAATGCGAACCACATGAAAAATTTGTAAGAAAGTCCTTAGTTTTTAGCATATTTTGTAAATACCTTCATATTTGAACTAAAAATGAGTATGTCTAAAAATTTGTACATACCACCCCTGAAAATGTGTGAATACCACCTAGGTGGTCTTATATACTCGTATACTACACATACATACTCTCGGTTATGCAAGATACTCTCTACGTTGTGAGATACTGAATAGGAGTAACTACTCGGGAGTAGGAAAATGCTTCCTATATATATATATATATATATATATATATATATATATATATATATATGTATGTATGTATGTATATGTATGTATGTATGTATGTAATGGCTATGAGAAATTGAGTGTTGAACTCTGGTTGTAATGGCTCTGTGTTATATGTTTATAATGTCTGTGAGCTACAATCTGGGTTATAGAATGCCTGAATCTGATCTGTAATTACTGCCTGAGAACTCAAAAAATTGAGTGTTGAAATCTAGATGTATGCACTACAAATACAATCACAAGAAGAAAATAATGGATGTGTAAATACTGGATGCCTGAATCTGTTTGGTAATTACTGCCTGAGAAATTCATTTTCCATTTTATTCTCAATGGACTAGGCATGGTTTTGGTAGCAGTAGCAGTGCATACATCCAGAACTCAAAAAATGAAGTGCATTCTATCTAATGAGAATGGTCTAAGAATATGTCCGGTTGAATAAGTCATGCAATCTCTCAGAAAATATAGTAGTACTCCACTTTAGTCTAAGAATACGTCTAAGAGAGATTCTGATTGCATTATTTGAAATCTTGTCAAGAGACAGTGTCAATGAGGCAGAGAGCAATAATCTGGATTAGGTTGATGAAGTGACCTTATTGGAAAACAAAGTGCATCATGAACCAATCAAATATTGTCTTTCTGGTGTTCGTACTTTGTAAGTTTACCCCCAAGCATCTTGGCAAAACTAGTGGTCGCACGGAGCTGCTCACATCTTCCATTGAATCCACACGACTGCACATCAAAATATATATATAATAAACAATCGTCAAGACCCAACTAAACAGTCAAAGCGCAAAATGTGTTTGTGACAACACAATTCACATCAAATTCAGAATAGATACTCTGGAATTCTAAAAAGTAGTATTACTTCTCAATTCAAAATGAATGCTCTGGAGTTCGCTCATACACCAATATTTAAAATAAAGCCTATGTTTTAGCGTGATGCTATCTTGGCATAATTAGGCTAGTTGTCCACATAATCCAGGTAGGTTTTGAGGCTTATAAGTATCAAATCAAACTATTTTTAAGGCATCAAATGAAACTATTGAGAATCATGTGCTGATGTGATTAAAAGATCAAGAACTAAAGATTGCCAGGTATACAATAATTCAATAAATTGCTAAGGGATCAAGAAATAAAGATTTCTCAATGTGGGGATTACCTTTAACGGATTGAGCAAGGGAGGGTGGCGTGGCGGCGCGAAGCACGTGGGGGGCGGGGCATGGTGTAGGCGTCGATTGCAAAGCAGTAGCGCGCGGGAGGCGCAAGCAAGGGTGTGGCGACTGGGGAGGCGGGCTCGACGCGGCGAAGGGGGTGGCTCAGGGCTGGGCAACGACATGGCGCTAGGCGTTGGGGGTCCGAAACCCTAGGACGGGGTCGGGGGGAATGGAAGAGGGGAGCGTGGGGGGAGGGGGTTGTGGGATTGGGTCACACCATCTCGGCTGGTGATTTCGTGATAGAAGGCTTAGATGGTCCATGTTCATATGTGCACAATTCAATCTATATGCATATCGCTCGTATTTATAACCTATAGGGGTGAAACCCTTCAAAGATAATTTAATCTCTTGACCATAAAACCCGAGTTCCATAACAAATAGTAGTATTACCATATGGTCCACGCCAACGTCACATCTATTGGGGAGCCAGATAAATATGATTCACGTGTACATTTAATGACCCATTTTCGTCTCTGAATCTTCTGTTCGAAGAGATTATGGACGCAAGCTGATCCACAAGTACTGCCACGACGCTTCCGTGTATCATCTTCACTGTATCATTCAGTTCACTCGCGAAGAGCAAGCGGGCATCAACATCGTCCAACTTTATCCTCGAACCTGCGAAGCCGGTGCAGAACACATGCATGGATTGGATGTGCATTATTTTCTGAACACAAAGTTGGATTCCAATCCTGTCAAATCTATGTCACGAACATGTTTCCCGACGGACGGCGACAGGGTGCGATACTGTGGACAGAAGGCATCAACGGGCCACTGCCAGCCAATTAATTTCGTTTTCGTGTCCCCTTAACGAAGGCCACCAAAATTTTCAAGCAAAGAAAATGCCAGCAGATTTCATGTGGCGGAGAAGAATGGTGACCCATCACCATTCACCAACCCCGTTTTTCTAATGTCAGAATCCAAGTCAGCGTGACATCTCATCCCTAGATTCCTCCTTTCCTCATGTCTATCCACAATGCCAGCGTGGCGTCCCATTCGAATCATGCCTCGCGTGCCTGTCTTGGTGTCCACCAGAAATCTAGAATGCAACTTCAACATTTTTGTGGTGGTGCTGTGGGTGCAACTTTCCAGCTGGAAATCACCGTTTATGATTAAACAAGCAAAGAAAATATTAGATGAAGGTACAATATCTTAATCCATCATTGAGCACAACTTGAATTTGAATATGCATCGAGATGGGTTTGACTTGTTATTTGGTTTTTCTTTAGTCGAATTTGTCAATTGGGTTTCTTAAGTATGTTC
The DNA here is from genome assembly GCA_036346395.1 of Hsuehochloa calcarea. Classification (NCBI taxonomy): domain Eukaryota; kingdom Viridiplantae; phylum Streptophyta; class Magnoliopsida; order Poales; family Poaceae; genus Hsuehochloa; species Hsuehochloa calcarea. The sequence continues at coordinate 11,002,057 of CM070601.1, read as the reverse complement.
ATTTCGGAGTCTTGTACTTTACTTATATCTTACTGTTACTAGTATACAGGTCAGTCTCCTCGAAAAAAGTTCGTGTAGAGGTGGACCCACTCAATAGCTATGAGATCAAATGACCAAACTTCGCCGAACAATACATACACAGCTGAGACACCAACTATAGAAGAAGATTATGGATCTGCCAATCGGCTGGTTCATATGTATGGATATGCAAGTCTGGACTCACAAGTAGGGGTGGGCATGGGCTGCACCGAACCTAACCTGCCTTGTCCCTTCTGCTCCACATGAATTTTTGGGGATCCACGGGTTAATTGTTCGAGGAAGCAAGCAAGAACCAAATGATCCATTGGATCTCTAGGTTTGACACCTTTTTCTGAATACAACTCTCGTACTGCTTTTTTTCTCCTGGATCCATTCCACCTAACTGCCCCCATTCGACAACGAGATCCCAATCACTCCGGGCCGACCGCACCAACCACCAAATCGCAAAAAAAAGAAGATGATATGGGTATGGATTGCCATCAAAGAGCTCGTCGGAGCGACGCCTACCGTGTCGCTCAGAGGAACCGCCACGATCAGCCTTGCCGCTTGCCACATCTACCGCGCTGCCTCGGCTCGCTGACCGCCTCGACCCTGCACCACCGCACCTACCGCTCTGCGCTGACACGCCACCATGGTCGATCGAGTTTCTCTTTGCAAATAGGGGCACTGCCCAGCTTGTCGTTCAGGCCGCGTGCGTTGCCACGTCATAGACGGGAGACACAACCCCACGCTGTCGTGCTATCGTGTCGCATCGCCCCGACCACCGCACCGCTCCGGTGCAAAGCCACATGCACCGTGTCGCCCTGGTTCCACCGCACCATTGTGCTGCAGCACCGCTGCGCTTAGCCACCGCACGCTGTGTCACTCCGTGTCGCGTCACTCGAGATGATGTGTCACGTCGCCGCCTTTGCACTGAGCCACCGCTGCCACTTGAGTAGCTAGGGTTCGGGCGAAACCCTAGCCTACTCCTTTTGCCCGACGCCATGCGGGCCTAGGAATCCACACGGGCCAGGAATAGGCCAGTTGGGTCTCCTCCTCACCCGTCATGGCGCCACCCGCAACTGTCCTCCTCGAGCGGCGGCGTGTGGGAACAACCGAACGAGGAGGTGTCTGACCGCGTGGGTAGGGCTAGGAAAATAGCTCGAGGCTCGTGAGCCGGCTCGGCTCAAACTCGTAAATTTCTGAGACGAGCCAAGCCCTTTGTCCAACTTGCAAAAAAACGAGCCAAGCTCGAGCCGCTCGCGTGGCTCATGCCACTTTCTAGTACGAAGGCCTAGCCCAGTCGCCCGAGAGCCACTCTGTCACCCTGTCCACCGCACCACCGCCGCGCCCCGTCCTCGCTCGGCACTGCCACCGCCTTGGGCACGTCATTCAATTCGAACCGACGAGCTCCTTCTCGAACCACCCGCACCATGACGTGTCCTAGCACCCAAGGACTCTTTCCCCTCAACCAATTGCGACTTGCGTCCACCGGAGAGCCGTGTGTTGTCTTCTTCCTCAGCTCTAGCTTTTATGGTGAGCCTCCCTCCAATTCCTCTGCACGGGAGCATCCCTACATCCACCTCTAACCTCCCTCATCACTCACCCAAGCTCCCCTCCTCTGCAGCGCCGCGTCGCGTGGACATTGATGCGCTGCCTCGGGTCATCAACGCCAGCCCGCCAAGGCTTATCGCTGCCCTCTTCGACTACTCCGGTAAGACCCACACACTTCCCTGGTGCTCACGTGTGCCCCCATTTCTCCCCTATCCCCGCCCCCTCCGGCGCCGCCGCCCCATTCCTCTCCCGGTTTTGATCGCCGCACATCGTCGTGCACCCTCCTAGGTGCGCTCCCGGTCGCGACACCGCCTCCCGCAAGGGCACCTCGCTGCCCCCATTCCATTTTCCCCTTCCCATCTGTCGTCGTTGCTCCCTTCGCCGCCGTCGAACCCCTCTATGGTAGCTCCCCAAGCTCCTCTGTTTCCATTCCACTGCTCCCTCTCTGTCTCTCTCCCTCTATCTAGCTATGACAGGTGCCCCTCATCTCTCTCTCTCTCTCTTTGGAATGAGTGACAATTGGTCTTGGCTCGTGGGCCCTCGCAAGCCGGCTCAAGCTGGCTTTCAAGTCAAGCCAAGTCTACCTCCTAGCTCGTTCTCGAAACGAGTCAAGCCGAGCCGAGCACACTTTTCAACTGAGCTTGGCTCAAGCTGACTCGGCTTGTTTCCATCCCACGCATGGGAACAAGGAGGCAGAGTCGATCCACTCAACCCTAAGGACAAATAAGTTCCTGATCCACTCGGCTCCTTTTTGGACCTCACACCTGGTCTAGCCCATCTAACCAACTGTAGTTTTGGATTTAGATCGGCGATCCATTGGAGCGGGGGACCCACACGTCACCCCTACTACTCATGGCAAGCATTCATATCCACGTCAACTTTTCATACTACACCCGATCCGCGAAAACTTGTCATGATGTCGCCTGTATCCGTGTGCCATGCCAATACGCTGCCATTCCCCACCATGGAAACGCCGGCGACTGGTGGAGGCGGCCGAGCCGCGTCCGCCCGCGTCCCTCGGCCACGACTCACTCGCGGTGCAATAAAATCAGGTGGCCCGCACGGATCACGAACCGTGAAACCCACGCGGCCGCGCGCACCAAATCAGCCAAAACCATCCAAAAACAAGCGGAATCTGACCCGACGGGCGGGCAGGCACGCGTCGTCCGCCTCGGCTCGCCTCCCCACTCCTCTTTCCCCGCTCCTCCATATTTATTCCGCTCTCCATCTTGGAACGAACTCGCCTCCCTCGCTTTACTCCGCTTTTTAAATCCCTTCTTTAGCTTTTACTTCTCTTCTTCTTCGCTTCCACTACGCCCCATCCCCCCCCCCCCCTCTCTCTTCGTCCCTTCCCTTCCGAGCTTCGCAGCGCAGCCCACCCGGAGGAAACCCTAGCGCAGCCGCCGATCGCCCCCCCGCATGGCGTCCCCGGCACGGCCAGCCGCCGCCTCCGTCTCTGGCACCTTCGGCCTCTCCCCCGACCCCACCCGGTGCTCCTTTGACCAGTCGCTATTCCGAGAGGTGAGTTCCCGCCTCGATGTGCGTGAGATCTCTGTGCCTGATGTTGTTAGCTTGGAAATAGGTTCCGGAACTGGGTGGGTTTCGCGTGTGCGTGGAGGGTTGGTTGGAACGGTGGGTCGTCAGGGGTGCAGTTTGCTGTATCGTTGTGATTTCTGCTAACGGCGGGGAACGATTGGAACTTATCGTTTGTTGTTTGTGCGTAATAGTGGATTTGAGAGTTCGTTTACCATTTCTAGGTGTAGGTTTTTGGTTGTGCAAGGTTGTATATACTGTTTCTGTGAGTACTCTGTCCGATTTGAGCAAAGGAAATGGACGAAACAACCTGCTTTCAGTTTTATGGGGAGTTTCCAGGTTAGTTTTGGGTGACCAGTGGGCTTTGCGGATGTTTCGATCTGGTTAGGATTTCATGGTTCCGGGCGCAAACTGCTAGCAGCAAAAGTTGGGAGATTTGTCCTAGGTGCCTGATGCGTTTATGCTAGTTTTGGTTACGTTCTCTCCATATATGTGATCAAACTATTAAATAAAATGATATTATAGCACATCTCGTTTGTGTTGTGTTACTGTTACATTTCATAATTTACTTGTCTTGCTATTTAGATTCAAAACACATCGCCAAAGTAAACTACTTGTCAGGGTTGCTCTCTATTAACATGAAATTTCTTGGTACACATCCTCTTGAGCTGAAACTCTGTAGTAATCTATGTTACTACGCTATTATCATGAAATACAGTTGGTCTGAATTCAGAAAGTGTGTATTTCTCAGCTATGCAACTACGCAAGTATAGTTTGAATGATGCTTACATTGGCTGTAGATTTGTCAAATCTTTTCTGTTATCACTTTACCCTGCAGCTATATGGCTATATGCTCGCTCGTCGTCTGTGGTCCTTACTTGTTTTTTTTTCATTCTTCAATGAAGCAGGATTTTCAGGACAACCGACTGCTCAGGTCATTTGTTAATATCCATGAGCAAGAAAATTATTCCAGAGAAATCATAACGGAGGTTGTAGAGAACTGCATGAAGAAACAAGCCGATAACTTGGTGCATTCACTGGAGGTCATCAGTGGAAGGCTGTCACAATTGGAGCTATATTGCTATAAACTTGAAAGGTCCATTGGAGAATTACGAAGTGATGTGATGGATTACCACGGCGAAGCAAATCTTAACTTCCGTTGCCTTGAAAAGCATGTGAAAGAGGTATGTCTTGTTTTACATTGACATATGGATAAGCAATCATTGAGCATTGAGTACCAAATTATATGATGCATTAACTCGGTAAAGTTTTATCACCATGAGCTGTGAACATTTAATTTCTGGTTTCAGAACTTGTTGCAAATAGATTTTGTTTCCTGTTTCTGATGGGCTAATGTTTGCACAATAGTTTTCCATATGGTAAAAGACAAACGATGTTGGTTTTGGATTGAACAAGGTAAAGTGCATCTAATGAACTAATGAGGTGTTACCTGAATTGAATCATCTACATTGAAATATGGTGGGATGTTTTTTAGTTTAAGCATTTGATATTTGCAAATCAGAGCAGTCTCTATAAACATAAGCTTCATTTATAAGTAGGGATTTCTCAGGCATATAATAGCCTGTTATTTTTAAAGAGCTTATGTTAATAAGGCTACTCCTCTAGTTGTAGGTGCTGCTCCTGCACAGTGGTGCATCCAAATCATTGTAGGCTGAATTTTTGTGCTCTAATAGCAGGACATCATCGGCCTAGTCATACATTGATTAGCTAAACTAAGATGTTGCACTTACATAATGTATTTGGGCACCTAAGAGTGTCTGGCTAATAATTATTCTATAGATTGCAAGTATATATGAATATAAAGCACATGGGACATTGAGATATTGGCCTCAGGTGCTAAGTAAAACAACAAGTTGTCCTAGATCAAACAAACACAAAGATGTGATAAGGTTCACAATAGCTCAGACAATGCAGCCATGTACTTGGCTTGACTTGATTGCTCGACTTTATTGGTCTATGGGCTGTGGAGTTCGCTATCTTTCTTTTTGTGATGGTTATGGCTGGGAATTTTCAAGAAAAGCTTGTTTCTGCTTATATTAGTATTGACGTCCGGGCAGTCAAGATAAACCTCATAGCTGAGATTTATTGTGCATTTACCCCCCTAAAAAAAAAAACTAATGTCTAACTACTGCTCTCATTAACTCTTGTCATCATATTCTTAAAAAACTAACCAAACTACTTAGTATCACTCATAACTGTACCTACTTTTATGGCCAGATTCAGAAATCTGTACTGGTTCTGCAGGATAAGCAAGAACTTGCTGAAACTCGGAAGGAACTAGCCAAACTTCAAATAGTAAACGAGGACTCTGCACAAAAGAGTGAAGATACTGCTTCATCGATTCTTATGACAAAGGAAAATGATGGCAGCTTGCCAGTTGTAAAACACGAGCTTGCTCTTGTGCCGCTGCATCAAGTAAATGCAGTTCAGTCTCCTGCTATGCAATTCCAAAGTTGCAATGGGCTTTTCCTACATCAACTGGTGCCAGTCTCTTTGAGCACCCAACAAGAGCAGCAGCACTTGAACCAAGCCTCCGTGTACTGTATGCAAAGCCAAAGTCATCTTGAGCACAGGCAGGCCCAATCATTTCAACCTGCACCTCAATCTTTGCAGCCACATACCCAGAACCCTCAGCCACAGTCTGTAGTTGAGGTACCTCAGATAACTAGTCAGGCACTAGAGTTCTACCTTCAACCTCAGCAGCAATGGCCATATCATAGTGGTCAGCAGCAGGTTCACTCACAGGCAAGGCAACCACAACCACAGGTGGTTCAACAGCAGCAGTACAACAGTATTCAGCAAGTTCCAGCACAGATGGTTCAACTGCAAACATCTTCTCCACAGGCTCAAAGTGCACCTCAGGTCACACTGTTGTATCCTCCATACGGGTCTCAACAATCTGCCTGTGCTAACACTGAGCCATGCCCTAGAAGCATGGTTGTGCAGCCTTCTTACTCTACAATTTCTTCATCCCAGCGGAAGCATCATGATGTTGCTCCTATTTATGTGCAAAGTGGCGCAATTTCGGTTCCACTGGCAGAGCATAACCTCCAGCATCAGCAGCATCAGCAACTGCAGTCACTTGGTAGTGGCTCATTTGCACCTCAGCCAACCAAGGTTGCTCTACGTGGTGTTGCATCATATACAGTACAAGGGAGTGCCCAGACCTACGGCAATGCTTATGGAAACCCTTCCAACAATGCTGCTGCTGCTGTTGCTATTCTTCCTCAACAAGCACAGTTCAGTGCTCCAATGGCGCTTCATCATTTAGGACCACAGGCTGTGCAGAATCATCCGGTAGACATGGTTGAAAAGGCTGCTCAAATGGGTTACTCAAAGGATCAAGTCGAGAGCATGGTGTCCCGGATGGTGACTACAGGCCAGCCTGTAGAGTTCAATATCTTGCATGACAGGCTGAGTTCTGGTGGCAATGCGGTGACTCCACAGGCGTGGTCTGGGTAGTCGACAATGAGCAAGTCAGTATGGAATCACTGCATGCACTCTGGTGACTTGTTCCTGTGATGTATTATGATATCTTATTATCATCGTAAGCTTTTCAGCTTCCTATGGTATTTCCTCTGGCATCTTTTTATCAGCCAGCAGATTGGTACATATCCTCCAGCTTATTTTTGTCAGCTGGATGATCGTGATGAAATAAAACTGCTAGGTTAGTTAAATGATGATTGTTGGCATGTGTCCTACCTTTTAATGGACATATATGCTTGTAACCTGTTGTGGATGCATGCATGTTTGCAATATAAAGATATGAGAGATTTGTTGTTTTTCACTTAATTGTCGGGTGTAAAACTCATCGGTTTATATGCTCTTAAGAGTGGTATTGCTGGATTCATCAACAGTCTACTGCCTCGGTGCCTTGTGTTGACCGTTTGTTTGCCCGTTACTGCCCATAGTCCCTGTGAGAACTTAAAAAGGGTTTCAGGGTCTCGAGTTTTTGTCAAACAAGATAATTTTGAACGAATTGTCAAACAAGATATTCATCCACCGTGATCTTATCGGACGAGTTTACAAATCTCGCAACATCTTCACCTCGTGTCTAGGCAATTGCATATCCATTAGCCGAGTAAGGGTTGGAAGCGTGAGAGTATCAGACGCTGACATGATTCCGACAATGAGACAGCTTGGAGGATGCTGATGTCCGTATGGTTCCCGCAGTGTTTTCAGATGGGAACTGATGAACCGCCGTGCCATATGTAGGCGGAAGCAGCAAACTTGAGTACTTGACCAAGGCACTGAGCACATCCGCAACGAGATCTTTTGTTCAGTTCTCCACGTATGGCTCCACGACGGACCAACCGGCCCAAGCAAATACGCACTCGGCAGCCATAACGCCAGTTCTCTTCGGCAACAACGCGGCGCAACATTATCAAAAGGGAGACGAACGCTGGTGCCGTTAACCACAGAATAAGGGCTTGATTGGATTGAGACCTCGGCTCCATCCCTGCCCGAAGGTAGTCTAAAAAGTAGATAATTTTTATCAGATCAGACAAGCATAAGGATATGGTGTTTGATTGAAGACCTAGGTCTAGAGAAAATTATATTAGCCCAACAGATGGATTGGAAATAAATAGCATGAAAATGGTCCATTAACTAACTTCTAATCTCAATTAGCTAACATTATTGCTGCTGCCTGGGCTCCAGGCGGACGTTTTTGGTGGCCTGGGAAGGTATCCAGGCCAGGAAGGAGATGGCAACTCCAGGCCTCCAACCAAACGCCTCTTGCAGGGAGCGTCCAGGGAGTACTCCGGCCAGGCAAAATTGTTCCAGGTCTCAATCCAAACAAGCCGTGATGGAACCTTCAATTTGTTCATGATAGGCAGGAGCCTTGGTCCAAGCACAGTGTACAGATTTCTCATGACTGAGCCTTGGTCCAAGCACAGTGTACAGATTTCTCATGACTGCTGACGCGCAAAGACTTCACCTGCAGATCCAAACAGTTCGGCATTTTGTTTATTGCTCCCCGCACAAGTGATAAACTGCATAGCCTTCTTCTGTTGCATAGCATAATTATTATGTTGGTACAACAAACCAATGCTTCTAAACATAGAAGCGGTACAAACACAACCACGACCTACATAGATATCATATGCTGATCGCGGATTGTGATGGAACTGAAGATACAGACCGGTTACAATAACTTAAGATACCTCATGCCCACATCAACTCTGAACCTTACTGAGGAAACCAGGGCCAGAAGCATGCTATCTGTCATGGATATTGCATTCAGCAACTTGTGTGGGGCACTAATCTTTGCAAATCTGCACCAGGAAGCACCCATCTAGCGATAACTTACCTCATCTTGATTCATTAGTCCCCAAATAGAGTAGAGAGCAGCAGGTCTTGCACAAATGTTGCTCTGACGCTGGCTTGTTTCCGTTTTTGCTCCCTTTCTTCGCTTGTGAGGGACGAGTCAATACTGCCAAGGAAAAAAGAAGCAGATGACTGAATTGTAAAGTTTCACTAAATAAAAGTGGTCGCCCTGAAAAAACATTGCTTCAGTGATACACTTCACTGAATTTCCTAAAGATGAAAGAAGTGAAGCAAAAGTTTGTTGTTACATGCTGTTTATCAGTCAAACCAACTTGCTTCTGCTCGACCTACTTATTGAGTGCAAGGCTGTCATCAATGCAAAATATTGGCCTATAGTATATAGAACTATTGAGTTCAAATTCCCAAGGCCAAACCAGATTTCCCTGTGCTCTGAATGCACTGAAACTAAACATTGCCACAAGGCATAAGAATAACAGTGGCCACAATGACATGACTAGATAAATAAATCTAGAGAAGTAAGGTTCTGGCGTTTTGCAAAAGAGCACAGGGGAAGAAGATGATCACTACAACCTTGACTATATCCACAACAGTGTTTCTATCTAGCATGAGTTAATATATACCTTGACTCCCACAGCTGAGCAGGCATCTCTTTTAGCACGGATGCATCATCTGGAATGGAAGTAGGTGGTTTTGATGTTTCCTCGGCATCTGATGTTGGGAAGCTAAGGCCAAATGATGACAGCAGAGGATCAGCTGATATATTTGTCGTGTTATTGTTGCTTGACCTATGTCCACCACCCCCTAGAAGCACCTGCAAATGGGCTTCACGTAGATCTCGGCTCAGCAAAGAAAGGGCCTGGCTCCCAGAAATAATGAATCTGCGCAACCTGCGGCGATCCTGTAGGTGGTCTAAAGTTAAAGAAGCTTACACGAAATTACAAAAAACCTCTCTAAACTAAACAAGAGATATTTGTATGCATCAACTGTCCATGAACAAGTATTACATCATGGGCTAATCGTTTTGAGTAAGCATGAAATAAATGTAACGGGGGTGTGGTGGGGAGTACCTTGAACAAGTACCCATGTTGCACAGTGATATGATTAAGCATATCTTTTGTAATCTTATCAGAGCAGATAGGGCAAGGCTGAAATGAGGGAGGGAAATCATCAGCACATGAAAGCAACCCATGATATAGATTATTATACTACAACATAAGCAAAATTTGATTTTATCTATACTTTCAGCTATATACAAAGCTGGCAGTAAACAGATAAACACCAGGCCACTTTAACTGAGGTAAAGAAAAAGAATCCTCAGTCTATATGCAGCACTCCATCACATTTACAGCTCCTTGGAATCACATCCTTGTTTACTTGACTCTGATAAATCAGACAACAATTTGATTTCTCTTCATTCTGTGCTACCAATAAATAAGAATGTTCCACTTCATCGCTCCTAATGGATAGAATATCTACACTCAGCATCGCAAGGAGTGGCAGACATGAAAAGTGATTGCACATGAAGAGCTAGATTCCCCTTCACTCCATATTCCATAATAGACTCTCAAATTTTAACTAGAAAAAACTGTTAAACACATGAAATTTAACTTTCTTTTGCAAAGCTGATTACTGATATTCACGTCCAGAGGTAGAGAGGCTCACAACTGGAGACTATTCTTTGGATCAAACTAAAATCTTTCTCCTCCGAATTCCCATTTCCCAACCTTCTTCCAGTAAAAGTTTGCCGACCCAAGCACTCAAGCCATAAGCTTACACCACCAAAGAATGCGAAAGTTTCCACCATTTTTCCATCTCCAAATTTTATGGTCGAGTTTTCTACTCCAAGAACACTAACCAAGGCCAAAAATCCTACCTTTTTGCATATCCACAATCTGTAGTTTCAATTAGCCAGAATGGAGCTTTATGCAAACTATGATATTCTAGTCAAACTACAATATTTCTACTTCTAATGGCCAACAAAAAAAGGGAGGGACTCGTTCTTCAGGTCGGGTCAACACCCCCAATATGAGCTCATTCTCCAGGTCAACCACTAGTACAAACTTCATCTTCTCTAATCATCCAAGCAGCAGATTAAGGCACTCACCGCCGCGTGGAGCTCGAAGGGGTGCTCCTCCTCGAGGTGCGCGCAGAGGAGGCGGCGTCGTGGTCCTCGTAGCAGTAGGGGCATGCGAACTCCGGCCTCGCCTCCTCATCCATGTCCAGCTCCTCCATCCCCGCCCGATCTGCACCCACCAAACAAAGCCCAGATCAAGAAATCACAAACCTTCCCAGGAAACAAATCCGCAGAACAAAAAAGACAAATAATCCCAGGAGCGTGGTCGACGCACCGCCGTGGCCGAGCTGCGCCGCATAGAACCGCTTCGCGGCGGCCAGGCGCGAGATCCAATGCTCCGAGTCCATGGATTCGGCCGGGTAGATAAGGCTTGTCGATTCCGTTCCCCTCCTCTTCTCCTCCCGTGGTGGTGGTTGCCTCTCCTCTCCTCGACTCCACACTATCAGCTCGTGGTTTCTGCGACGGGGCGATTCGAATTGGAGCTCGGTGGATTTCTTCCTTGTCGAGGAGAGGAGCTGAAGTGGAGGAGGAGGAGGAGGAGGAAGAAGAAGAGGAAGCTTATCTCTTTCTGTCTTATCGGGAGGTGAGATGCGAGGGAGGGAGGAATGGAGGTGCCGCGGTTTTTCCTTTTTATTATTCGCCACCCGGTCGCCGTCGCCGCCGCGTCATCGACCAGCCGGTGGCTCGTGTCCTTGTTTACCCCCTCACCGGCTGTTAAATTATGCCGCGAATGACGAGTGGGGCAAGGCAAGCTGCCCACCAACGTGCGGTGGGGTGGACCTGTCTGGTTACGTACTCGTCACTCGTAGCTGTTCGTCCCGCCACGCCTTCGGTTTTTTTTTCTTAGCTGTTAGTTGCCCGTGCCCTGCGCCTCACATCGCCTCCATCGTCTCTTTCTCCGTTTGTGCATTATTTCCTCGGTTTGGTCGTCCCGTCCGCAGCTCGAGCCCCTTTCTCTTCTGGTCTCCGCCATCGTCGTGTAGGCACACTATCCACGCCAGACGCGCCGCCCGCACGCGGCCGCGCCGTGGCTGGTTGTCTTTGGTTCGCGGTCTCCCGTCGCTTCCTGCTGCTGGCCGTCGCCGCATCCCGCGGTATCCGTGGTTGGGTTTCCCTCGCCTACTCTGTTTGTCTTTTCGGTTCTCCTCTCAGCGTCATCCTTCTACTGCAGTTCGCCGCCGTGTCCCGCATCCCTCGCTTTCAACATACAAGTATACATGAGAATGAAATAAATAAAGGATGGTTGTATTATCTGATTCGTGGCTTTGCAAGGCGTTTATCCTTTGTGGCAGCATATCTGGTGCACATGAAAGTATTGGTGGACGTGTACACATATACGATCGCGGCCGTCGAATCTGAAATCGGCGAGCCAAATTGACTCGGACGTTCCCACCTCCCCACTTATAGCGCTTTTGCGACCCCCCCCCCCCTCCCTGACTTTTATTCCCAATCTGTCCCGTCTCTCCCCCACTGATGGACTCTTCCCACTCCCGTTCAATCTCCCCCATATAGGAGCTACTAGGGTTAAGGAGAGCCGTCGTCTGTGGTCAAAGCCGCCTCTACGACTCCTTGTCCATTTGCGTTGTCGCCCCCACCGTCCTCTGTCGACACAAGAAGCCCCCTCCGACGACGGCTTCCATCTATCACGCCCTAGGGTGGCCTCCATGCAGGCGGCGTGCCGTGACAGCGGCCTCCGCATAGGGGCACAGTGCGGCGGTGATGTGACTACCTCGACGCAGGGGGCAGCGCAGGTGGAGGGGCCGAGCCGCCTCCCCTGCGTCGGCGCCCTGCCCTTACTCGATCTGGTCGCTCCTCCCCCTGCGCCGCCCCCCTCCCCTTGCTCGATCCGGTCGCTGCTCTGTGATCTTGCTGTCGGCGTCGTCGATAATACCAAGGATGCAGAGGAGGATATGGAAGAATATGGTGTCAAGCAACCGAAGTAAACATTTTAGATGCAGCAGAGTGCTTTTGTATTTGTAGATGTACTGTGACACTATATTGATTGATGTGTAATCACTGAATAGAATGACATTATTGTATAAATTAAGTTGAGTGCTCTTGTGTTTGTGTAAGTACCATATGTGCATGCCATGTTATCCTGGACGGTACCAGGATGTGATTGACTTCGGTAAACTCTAGTATTGCTCAAATAACATAATAGATTCAGAATTGCCATGATTGGCATTTTTCATGTTTTTTTAGAAGTGTCATGTTTGCTGAATATTGGTAAGTGCCATTGACCTGATACTACTCATGTTCTAGCTCATGTGATTCAAACATTTCTGAATAAAAATGTGAAACCATTGTCATGGCAACATTTTCAATACAAAAGCATGATTGATGCATGCATACCACTGAATCAGGCTATCTGAATGTTGTACAAGCTGAAATGTCTGGTATCAACTGGACATGTTTGCGTCTTCCTGACATGTGAACTAGTCATGTGAAAAAGTTGACTGGAAGCTTCATTGTTGATTAGCTTCAGCAAATGCAGGCATACAATGGTACAGTTTTTTCTTGATGTATTAAGCAATGTGATACAGCTAGATGAGCTAGTGAATGCGATACAGTTGGATAAGTCAGTGAATGTGATACTACTCTTTCTTGATGTATGCAATCAGAACCATGCAGGATAAGTCAGTGAATGTGATACTACTCTTTCTTGATGTATGCAATCAGAACCATGCAGATTTTCTTGAATGTATCAGTGAATGTATTAGTTTATTATGCATGCTAGAGTCAGAACCAACAATTATTGAATGTATCAGTGAATCAGAACTTTCATCATTCCATTACATGAGGTCATGCTGCCAGAATTTAATGTCATTGGAGCACATCCTGATACTATTGCATTCAACCTGATCTGATATGCCTGATTCCATTATATGAGGTCATGAAACAGTATCAGGAATTGCTTTGCATATCTTCTGCTCAGAACCATGCAAATTATCTTGATGTATACAAGATGTTGATAGCTGCTGCTCACTGATGATTCAAAAAAATCAGAAGCATGCATTTTGCAAGATGGTGCTAGCTGCTGCTCACTGCTACCAATCAGAAGCATGCATTTACAAGATGGTGCTAGCTGCTGCTCACTGCTACCAATCAGAAGCATGCATATACGCTAGCTGTTGCTCACTTCTGCTCACTGCTACCAATCACAAACATCAGAAGCATGCATCTAGATCTCTATGCAATCAGAAGCATGCATATACGCTAGTTGTTGCTCACTTCTGCTCACTGCTACCAATCACAAACATCAGAAGCATGCATCTTGATCTCTATGCAATCAGAAGCATGCATTTACAAGATGGTGCTAGCTGCTGCTCACTGCTACCAATCACAAACATCATAAGCATGCATCTTGATCTCTATGCAATCAGAAGCATGCATTTACAAGATGATGCTAGCTGCTGCTCACTGTTACCAATCACAAACATCAGAAGCATGCATCTTGATCTCTATACACCTCAAGATGGTACTAGCTGTTGCTCACTACTACCAAAAAAAAAATCAGATCGGTACATACAAATTCAGAATAGTATCAGGCTCATGGAAGAACCAATGCAAGCATTCAACACCTCAACAGGAGTACATGTCTTGGTTCACAGACACACAATATATCCAACACTGATGATTCACAAACACATTCATAAAAAAGAAAATAGTTCACAGAATAACACTCCATGACGCATTATAAATTTCACAAATTAGTTCTCAGAACAATACTCTATAGAACATTGTAGTAGTAGTGGCATGCCATCGATAGAACACCAAATCCACAGGCGGCTGAGCGGGAGCGCGAACGAGGAGAAGCTCAGGGGATGAGCTGCTCGAGGGGGAGGGACTAGGCGCAAACCTGAGGCTCGGCACAGTCGGGCGTGCGCAGGGGGCGGCGGCGTAGGGGCTCGGGCGGGCGACGGAGGGGCAAGGCGCAGGCGTTGGGTTCCAGTTGGCGAAGAGGAGAACCAGGGCGGCGCACAGCACAGGGGGAGCTGGGGAGGGACTAGAGCTTCTCGGCGCCGGGGCAGGGGCCGTGCAGCACAAACCCTAGATGGGGGCGGCGACTGGAATCAGAACGCTTCGGGGGGCGCACGAGCTGCTCGTAGCGCAGGGGCGGCGGGGGAGGAACGAACACTTCAGGGGGGTTGAGCGCTAATTTGCAGCAGGGAGGAACACACAGATCGGGGAGGCTTGATCTGACCCGCTGATTTCGAGCTGGACGGTTCAGATCTACCATGTGTATATGTCCACCAATGCCTTCATGTGCACCAGATATGCTGCCATCATTTGTTGCCTGTTGGCTGTACATATTGTTGGCAAAGATGAGTGGCGTAGCTCTCTCTTTCCGATACTGTTGTGTAGTTTATGTTGAGAAATGATTGAGAGAAAAAAAAGGTCTTCTTTATTCCGATCTTGTATATATATATATACATGAAGAAGGGGTGGCAATAAAGTAAGGGGTGTCATGAAATGGTGACAATAAAGTAAGGGGTGTAAGTTACAAACAATGTTTTGCACATTGGGCATTGTTTCACAACACTCCCCCTTGGCCAATGTGTCTTCATATGATCTTCTAATTCATCATCTTGGAAAAACTCCTCCAAAAATCCTGTAGGGAAAAATATGAGGAGAACCGATAGAATAGATATGCCATGAAAAACTCCTTTAAAACCCAGTGGGAAAATTTAAGGAGAAAAGTTGATATGTCATATATCTGTTCATATCTTCCTAAAACCCCTGTGAGGAAAAGAGATATATTAATGATTATGTTGTCATATTGCCTCATTAAAAACCTTGATGAGAAACTCATAAAGGAAAAGAGTACAATATTTTATCCGAACGGGTTAGAGTCTTAGGAGATTTCTCCCCGACATCTGCAAATCACGTAGTCTTCGTGATACCAATTCCATGAACACATTTTTGGAATGCGGAAGTTGGTAATGACTTGGTAAATAAGTCCGCGAGGTTATCACAAGACTTAGTTTGCAGAATAGTGATTTCCCCACTCTCTTGCAATTCATGTGGGTAAAATAGTTTAGGCGCAATATGTTTTGTGATATTACTCTTTATGTAACCCGCTTGCATTTGAACAACGCAAGCAAAGATTATCTTCGTAGATAATGGTAGGTGATGAAATAGCACCTATATCACATGATCATTGTATGTGATTAATCATTCTCGCAAGCCATACACATTCACGTGATGCTTCATATAATGCAATTATTTCGTAATGATTAGTGGATGTAGCCACTAGGGTCTGCATTTCAAGACTTCCAAGAGATAGTCTGTTCCACCGTAAAAACACAAAGCCTGTTTGAGATCCGCATTATGGGGATCGATAAATAGCCAAGACATCAGATATCCTATTAAATCCATATTTTTATTCCTTTGAAAGAATAGACCGAGATCTTTAGTGCCTTGAAGATATCTAAGGATATTCTTCACTCCTACCCAATGTATTTTGGTTGAGTAGCGCCAGATCTAGCAAGTAGATTTACCGCAAATGCAATATCCGTTCGGTGCAATTTGCAAGGTACATAAGTGCTCGATAGCATCGAGATATGGAACCTCGGGTCCCAATAGCTCTTCATTGACATCTCGGGGTCTAAATGGATCTTTCTCTGCTGTCTAGAGATCGAACAACCATGGGGGTTTTCGATGGATATGCTTTGTCCATATTGAATTTTTCCAATATTTTCTGGACATAGGCTGATTGATGCACTAGAATGCCTGTATGAAGGTGCTCAAGTTGTATACCTAAGCAAAATTTGGTTTTACCCAAATCCTTCATTTCAAATTCCGTCTTAAGATGATTGCGTGTTTCATCTATATCTTGTGTGTTACCAATGATATTAATATCATCAACATACACAGATATAATACAAAATCCTGTTGAGGATCTTTTTATGAATACACATGGGCAATCATCATTGTTGGAGTATCCTTTTTTGGTTAGGAACTCACTTAGTCAGTTGTACCACATTCTACCCGATCGTTTCAAGCCGTATAAAGACTTGTTCAACTTTACACAATACATATTGCGATTTGCGCTTGGATTCGAATTGAAATTCCATCGGAACTTTCATGTATATGTCCGAATCGAGTGACCCATAAAGATATGCAAATACTACATCCATCAACCAAAAGCTAGATGATTTTTAACTGCCAATGAGATTAAATATCGGAATGTTATTCCACTCATTACTGGAGAATATATTTCATTGAAATCAATGCCGGGTCTCTGCGTGAACCCTTGTGCTACAAGCCTTGCTTTGTATCTCACCACCTCATTGTTTTCATTCCGCTTATGACGAAAACCCATTTGAAACCGACAGGAATACTTTGGGAGGTGTATGTATCACATTGGTGAATACATTTCTTTTATTGAGCGAGGCTAACTCCGCTTGAATTGCATCCTTCCATTGGTTCCGGTCGAGCGCTGCTTGCACTCGCCATGGTCTTAGGATCTGGATCATTTTGAAGGTTGTTTGCAATTGTTGTGGAGAAATAAATGTCGACAATTGTAGTCTTACATCATATGATTCTCCAGAATCATTATAGTTAGTGGAAATTTCTTGGACCCGATGACTCAATGTTATTTCCCAAAACATTTGAGTCGGGTATTAGATGTCCCGTGATCGAATTGAGTGCACTGTTGATCCGGGTTCAAGGATCCTTTGGTGTCTATCAACTTGAGGTTGATCTGCATTTACATTATTTTGTTTCCTTTGTCGCTTGTTAGAAGTCAGATCCGCCATTTGTGCCGCACTTCTCCCCTCTTATTTTGAATCGAGTTGAGTGGTATTTTTCGGTACCTCCACTCTTTTAGGCACATTTCGCGTGGTTATAGGATTTTGTGACACCTTTATAATCGATAAATGCATCTGGCAGATTATTTGTAATATTTTGCAAATGAATAATTTTCTGAACTTGAAGTTCAGTCTCTGTAGTACGTGGGTCTGAGGCAGGAATGCCTTGAACATTCCAATTAATTTCGGCATTCATTTGGTACTTATTGTCTCCCCTAATGCCGGAAATGCTCCTCATTGAATATGCAATCGCACGTCAGAAATGTGTCCCCGTTAGGGGTTCGAGGTATTTTATGATTGACGGTGATTTATACCCAACATAGATCCCAAGTTTCTGTGCGGTCCCATTGAGGTACGCATGCGGTGGTGAGATCGAGACGTATGTAGCGCAACCGAACTTTCGTAGATGGGAAATATCCGTGGATTTCCACGCACTAATTGTAGCGGGAAGTGCTATGATATGCGATTGGACGCAATTGTATTAAGTCAGCAGCGTGTAAGACTGCATGACCCCAACATGATGTTGGTAAGTTGCAATTCGTAGTAATGATCGTGCAATGAGCTTGATTCTCTTGATAAGAGATTTCGCTAAACCATTTTGTGTATGAACATATGGAACAGAGTGTTGAACTTGTATCCCAAGAGCCATACAATAATCATTGAAGGCATAGGATGAAAATTCAGCAGCATTGTCCATTCGAATTGATTGAATTCGATATTCAGGATGATGTGCTCGTAATTGGATGATTTGACCAATTAACTTAGCAAATGCATGGTTTCGTGTGGATAAAAGACACACATGTGACCATCTAGTAGATGTATCAATGAGAACCATGAAGTACCTGAATGATCCACACAATGGTTGTATAGGACCACATATATCTCCTTGAATGCGTTCAAGGAATTTAAGTGATTCAGCTCTGATTTTAAGATAAGAGGGTCTTAAAATCAATTTTCCGCTTGCACAGGAAGTGCATACAAAATCTGAGGATTCCGGAAATTTTGTTTTGAGATATGTATGACCAATAGAATTACTAATAATTTTCCTCATCATTCCAATGCCTGGGTGGCCAAGGAGATTATGCCATGTTTGGAATGTATTAGTATTTTAGAAAATTACTTTGTACGCAATATGTTGAACGGATTTGATGTATGTATAGTACAATCCGGAGTTTAAAGATGGAATTTTCTCTAGTACTTGTTTGCCATATCCGTTATTTTTGGTTAAGAGTAGATATTCCTCTTTGTTGTCACTTTGGGTTTCAATATGAAAACCATTCTGACGGATATCTCTATAACTAAGTAGGGTTCATGTTGAATCGGGATACAAGAGTGCATCCTCAATTTCCAATTGTGTACCCATAGGGAGAGTGATAGAAGCGCGACCAGAGCCTACTATCGTTGCATCGCGTCCAGCGATTGTTAAAATATTTCCTTTTCTCCTTGTAAGAGTTAGGAAATATTTTGTGTCCCTAAGTATAGAGTTTGTGGTACCGCTATCCACAAGGCATAATTCCTCCTCCATTGGATTGACTCCAATATCTATATACACAAAGAAAAGAATTTAATGAAATTCTTGAAGTAATATATAGAATACATACAAACTTTATTTTGCAATATCGAATATGTTCGATATATGATTGTAGCATACAAGCTTACAATATAGATGACAACATTATTTATATTACAACATAAAAGTACTTAGTAGCTATGGAACTAGGAGTCTAATTGAGATCTCCAAGCATGTCGTGAGAATGAAATTCTTCAAGTGTGTCCTCTGCACATGAGATCATCCTTCTTTGTAGAGGCACATGTGTCTTTGAGTTCTTGAATGAACTTTTGAGAACATCCGATTTCATCATCGTTGGATGTGAGATTGAAGTGTGCTTCAAATCTCTTCTGTTGAGCATTCTTGCCTTGAGCCAAAGACTGGAGGTAGAGGTTCACAAGATGCTTCGGGGTGCGGCATTTCTTGGTAGGATGGTTGTAGCAACCACACTTTTGACAAATCTCCTTTTTGTCAATTTTCTTACCAAAATTGCCTTTACCTTTCTTGAATCCACTTGATTTTTGCTTCATGTTGCGTTTGTGTTTACCTTTAAAGTTCTTTGAATGGTCTTTTGAACCATTGAACTCATTGTTATTTTGATTAGCATGAACTTCAGGAAGTGGAGCAGCCCCGATGGGACGTTGCTGATTATTCTTTAAAAGAAGTTCAGCATGTTTTTCTGCCTGAAGTAAAGTATGCATAAGATCAAAATAAGTTTGGTAATTTGCAAGACGCCATTGTCAGCCAGAGGACCTCGTCGGATGGGAGCATTGTAGAGAGAGTCTTCTATTTTATCCACATCTGTTGGTTCCTTCTCACAAAACGCAGCTTTGAGCAAATAGTATGAAGGGCATGGTTATAGTCTCCAACTGTTTTGAAATCTTGGAGTCTAAGATGTGCCCATTCATGATTAGCCTCGTAAGATAACAACTTCTCATTGCTCATATCTATTTTTGAGGGCTATCCATAAAGTAAGTGGATTCTCCTCATACGATATTCCGCCTTTAAACTGGATGTATGTGATTAGTATTATGTTTAAAACGGAATATTTCACAATATCCGAGGAATTTGATCCGCGGAAGGATTAAATATCACCCTTTCCAACCCACGTGTTGTGAGGTTGATCTTTAAGTCCATAGCCCATGTAGGGTAATTGGTACCATCGATAGCGAGTGGCTCAAAATCTTTGGTAGCCATTTAAAACCTACATGAAAAGTACACCATAAATAATTAATTTACATGAGGTAAATTAATGTGTATGGTATTGTTGTAATAAAATGCAAAATATGTGGAAAACAATATGAGTATTGTATTCCAAATGAATATATATACCCAAATTAAATATAACGTGTGGTTATATTTATAATACCGTATAATCACAATATTGGTGGTGAACACCAATTTATTGTATGGCATAGCAGATAAATAAATGTAGCAAAAGGGCCATAAATTGTGATATTATGGTATTTATGTTAGGTATAATATTTTGCAAAAATTCCAAATTATTAAGTACAATGGTACTCATTAAATGAGAATTTTGAATTTTAATTTTGCTAAAGATAGCAAATTTAAATATGGTCGCAATGTGTATTGTAAATAAATTGCAATAAAATAATAATCCTACATATGTAAAAATTATATAAATGTGAATGCACATTTATTTAAATATTTACATAATTTTCAGATCCTGTAGGGAATGAAATGCAAATTTATAATAGTATAATTTGACGAGTACAATTATAAATAAGCAGAGGGACTATACTGCAAATTATATAACAGAATTTATTTAAAATAAAATTGCAGATTTCTTCCGCGCCATGCACTTGCACGGCCATGCTTGTCATACTGAAATGAGTTTCCTCCTTCGATTTATGTGGATGAAAATGCATCCTCTGCGGAGGATGCTTGTATGAAGTGCGATCCAGAAGACCGGACGATTTGTTAGTAGCTGCGGAGGCATGCGCGGTCGCCAGAAGGTCCATAGCGTGGGGTTTTGCCGCTGGCAACGCCAAGCGCCGCCTATGGATGACGATGAGCCGGCCGTGAGCCATGACCGGTGGCGATGATGGTGGTGGATGCCTGGCGTGGTGGTGGAGGCTCCTCATGGAGAGGAGCAAGAAGAACATGCAAGTTCTTGTGTAGGGAATCAACTAGAGCGAGGATCTGCAGAAAAGCGCTTTTGTGATTGTAACAAAGTGCCATTACCTCTTGTTGCTTTCTCTGTTTGCTACTTGTGTGAGAGCAGGGTGCTGCTAACGTGTTGAGAAATGATTGAGAGAAAAAAAGTCTTCTTTATTATGATCTTGTACATGTATATATACATGAAGAAAGGGTGGCAATAAAGTAAGGGGTGGCAATAAAGTAAGGGGTGTCATGAAAGGGTGGCAATAAAGTAAGGGATGTAAGTTACAAACAATGTTTTGCACATTGGGTATTGTTTCACAACAGTTTATCAGATAGGACACGAAGCTGATACTGTCAGCATACTGGTATACATGAGAATGAAATATATAAAGGATGGTTGTATTATCGTTTCTTCCTAGCACGGAGGCTGGAGTCTTTCTCCGTCTCGCGTGTTCATCAGTAGCAGGCAGTTTTAGTGTCTCTTTGTTTCGACTGTGTTTCCTCGAGAAGCAGTTTTCGATTGTGCTACAGGATTTTTCAACTGTAGATTGAACGGCTAGATTTTTCTCGTTTGATGTTTAACCGTTTGGCTTTTAGGTAGGCTGGCTGTAGTTTTTTATACGAGAAATGTCTGAAATATCTATGAGGATAATAATAGCTTGTTTGATACCGTTTAAAATAATTAACAACATTTAACGATATCTAATAACATTTAACAACTATTAACAACTATTAACGACTACTAGCATAATTGATGAGAACTACCACAATAAACGACAACTACCGATATTGACCGCGATTAACGATAATATACCGTAAACAACACAATAAACTACGATTAGTGTATTTAACTACAATTATTACAATAGATATTTATTATAACAAATAATTATTACACACAATTATTACAGTTAATAATGATTACAACAATTATTTCATTTACAACAATAATGAATACACACAATTTTTTCATGAGCTGTTATTTCATGGAAAGAAGAAGAAAAAATACAAATAATTATTACAATAACCATTTATTACAGTAAATAATTGTTAGATAAATAATTCATACCCCCTCCACTTTTTCCTTGAGTTGGGACCGGCATCGGCAGTTTTAGGCACTCCTACCCTCCACGTACCCCCAAAAAATAAAACTAAATTTTGCTCATGTACATTGAACTACCCCTCCATGTAAATTTATTGGATAAAACTAAAATTTGCTCATGTACACTGCCAACATTTCCATGGACAAGCAGACAAGTAATAGCAAGTACAAACACAAGCAGAGGATAACTGAGTCACTGAACTGCACAACCTAGGAGAACAGCAAATGAAATGAAGTGAAGTGAAAATATCTCAAGTCAACTATTCCTAGTTCATAAAACAATCAGTGAAGGCAATTGTGGACAATTTTTACATAGACACAAACATTGAACATTGCATTAACAATCAGTGAAGGCAATTATGGACAATTTGTATCAATTTAGCTGTATATGTAACAGGAACATGCATTAATAGATATAATTACAATAAGAGTAACCGAACAAATTTCTATAGATATTGAGGCATCTAGAGTTACATCATAGCCATTGTAAACAGCTTCATAGTCACAAAGCATAGGTTGCTATCTAATTACTGACTTAGAACCATAATATCAACATATATATGCGCTTAATAAAATTTCTACAAGCACATGTACTACAATTAGGGCAATAAGGGATTTAGACGATTTCACTATGAAAGTTAGGCTCTTAATTATGAACCACCTGATCTAAATCTAACCCATTAACCCATTATCATATAGAATTACACACTGGACATCTTGTATCTCGATGCATTACTAATGTCGGCAACTTGTATACTTAATGTAATCTTTCTAGATAATGCCACTCATATCAACAAAAAATATAAACTCTCCTATGTTGACATGTTTCCTGATTCAATCTAATAGAAACTTCATGTATCACGTAGAAAACATGAAAAATAAATTCAATTGACAAATAGGCCATCTTCTTTAAGTAGCAATGGCAGTGGCATATATCAATCTACGAAAATATTTCAGTTAAACTATATCAACTTGTGGTGAACTACTTTGATAGTACAAACATCCTAAGGGGGATTTACAAACATCTAAGCACGGAATCATCTGTATAGTACAAGAACCACAGGAAGAAGGGGTAAATCCTAATTCCAACTTGTAATTTATTTCAATTCAGTACCAAATTCCACTGCAAAACTCATGTAACTTGTTGGGATACTGCACTAAATGACAATTCAAAAATTCTACCACGTAAACTAGTATGCCATGCAAGCAAGATATCATAGAACGTTATCACCAAATGCGCAGTGCAGCGAAAGAAGAGTTGGAGCAGCCCGATCCAACGAAGAGCGCGTCGATGTAGTAGTCGTAGTCGATCGTCCAACGTCATCGATCGTTCTCGTAGTCGATCGTCCTCGTAGTCGATCATCTCCTCGAGCAACCAATCGAGTTCCTCGCCAAGGTCGTAGATCATCCTTAAGCGCAGCAACAACCGCAGTAACAGGAAGGCAATTATGGACAATTTGTATCAATTTAGTTGTATATGTAACGGGAACATGCATTAATAGATATAATTACAATAAGAGTGGGTGAATAGGCGGTTTTAAAAACTTCTTTAGCTAAAACCGATTTCTAATGTGGAAGCTGATAACATACTATTTTGCACAATTAAGGCCTAAATCAACTAGTCTTTACTAAGTGCACCAACAACATAATACTATAGATAATGATAGAAATCATACAAAGACATATAAGCAAATTGATACAAGGAATGTAAATTGCAATATATGAAAGCACAAGAAGAACAAACCACAAGGACACAATGATGTTTTACTGTGGTGTTCGAAGACTTACCGGTCTCCCCTAATCCACGTTGAGGTAAGCCCGAACTAATTATCATCCACAAATTAAGCCAACACCTCAAAGGTAAGCCCAACCACTTAGACCGACTCCAACACGAACCAACACATCGATCCACTCGGGGTTACTCTTTCTCCACTCCAGAGATGGCGAGCATCAAAGCACTCACAACCGCTCGGGTCTTCTCACAACCTTCTTTGAGAAGATCACCGACACAACTCCTCCAAACCATCTAGGTGTCGACAAACACCAAGAGTAAAGAGTTGAAGACGCTCACTTGAACAAATCAAGTGTCTAAGCTCAAGTGGATACACAATCCACTACCTAATGCAACACATACACTTAGTGTTTGCTCTCTAAGCTCACTAAGTGCAACACATGCACATAAGAGTGTAGAGGGTTTGCACTTTGCTCAAGGAATGGGTAATGGCACCAGAAATTTTTTTCACAACCGGACAAGGTGGGTATTTATAGCCCACATACAAAAACTAGCCGTTGGAGAATAGATTCTGAAAAAATCAGCATGAGCGGTAGTACCGCCGTCCATCGGCGGTACTACCGCACTTCCTCTGACGCACAGTAACAGCTATAAAACGCCTCTGAAATAGCTGTTGGAAATGCGGCATGGTACTACCGCCATTGCACATGCGGTAGTTCCGCTCGCTAGTAGTTCCGAAACACAAGGGTGTTATTACCGCTTCCTTTAGAGGTCCAAAACCAGTCCTCTCTAGAAATAATGTACCGCTTCATAAATTGGTTATATCGGGTTGCGGTACTTACGCGATAAGCACTGCGGTCATACCGCGACACGGTAGTTCCGCCAAATGAACTCGGTACTACCGCTTTCCAGGAGAGCAAAACACACTCGGAAGGTGTCTCTCTGGAAAACACGTACCGCCAACTAAACTTCGGTCCGACCAGGTTGCGGTAGTATCGCACCACTTTCCCCGGTCATACCGCGGTGCAGTAATACCGCCAATACAACGTCGGTACTACTGATTATCCTAAGAAAAACTTAGTCGGTTTTCAAAATAAACTCAATTGCAAAACACATTTGCCAATTGATGAGCAGTGCAAACAAGGGTTAAAGGCAAGATTCTCAACAAGTTGCAAAACACATTTGCCAACTTTTAGAATTAACGACATAAGGAATAAGGTACATTGACTTAAACCATTTTTAAAATACATTCGCAAGCTAAAGTCACATGCTACAAGGATTACGCATGAGCCTCGACTATTTGCAAAACACATTCGCAAATATCGACAACATGCCACAAGGAGCAGTTACATGGATTTCAATCATTTATAAAACACATTTACAAATTATAGTCTCATACTATAAAGAGTTAATGATGCACGAGCTTCAACCATTTGTAAAACACATTTGCAAACAATAGCACCATGCATAGATGAGCTAGAGCAAACACAATGAGCTATCAACACATGACTAACTCAAGCTACTAGTCAAGACCTCTCTTAATAGTACATCAACCTATACTCGCAATCTGGTCTCCAAGCAAACTCCAAGACCGGTAAAAGACTATGAACACATCTTTAGCCCTAGCTAGTCATACCTTTGCCTTGCATATACACTTGAAGCTAGATGACACACATCTTCTTCAAGTCTGGGTTCTTGACTTTGATAATCATCAACACATGATGATCTCCTTTACTTCAAGTTCTTGACTTGAATATGCATCAACCCATGATGCATTCTTTCACTTGACCTTCATCAACACATGATGGGTCTTCTCTTGACTTGATGATCAACTCATTAACATCCCCTCTTCTAGATCTTGACACGCATCAACACATGATGCGTCCTTTACTCCAAGCTCTTGACTTCAATATCATCAACACATGATGATCTTCTTCACTTCAGGATCTTAACTTAAACATCATCAACTCATGATGATTCCCTTCATCCTGAGTCTTGACTTGATGACGATCAACTCATGACGTCATCCAAAGTCTATATTATTATGAAACATAACCTATTCATCCAACTCATAGAAACTGTTAGTTCCACAATATGATTATTCTTAATTACCATAACATACCATTAACTCATAATGGTAGGACAAGATACTTCAATCTTTCCCTCTTTGGAAATTGATGATAACCACTTCAATTGAAAATAATTGAATGTAGAGAAATATGAGTATATATAAACTACACAAGTTTTATATACTCAAGTATATGTGTCAAAGTAGAGATCCTCAATATATATGGATACAAAAATATAGATCAATACTAATGAAACCACAAAACATAGAGTGAACTCCCCTTGAATGTATGCATACACAAATAAGTAATAAAAAGATATGCACATATTCAAGTTAGACTTTTAGTTGAGTTCAACCTATATTTTGGATCCGATGAATACAACAATATATAAGAATATGATGTCGAGTGCATGCCACCATGATTTTCATATTTTTAATCCAAATAAGACTACACAATAGGTATATCAATAGAAGTGTTAGTCTCACATATAGATTTGTCATTAATCACCAAAATACTCCATTAACTTATAATGGTGGGTCTAGATTCTTCAATCGCGCCGCCTCGCTCCGCCGTCCGTCGCCGGATCCTTCGATCGCTCACCTCCGTCGCATACGGTTTGGGTTCTAAACCGTTTGTGATATGATTCTCTGTTTTTGTAAGAAACCAAAGAAGAGCATTCAACCTTTTTCCACACCGAATAAAAAAGAAAAAAGATAAATGTCATCCTCTTCGAGCACCATTTATGTTTCTCGCTGCCCCGTGATCTTTGATGGTCTCAATTATCGGGACTGATTTCAGCACATACGTCTCATACATGCGTTGTCAACGTCTTTGGGATTTTGTCACCGACGAGATGCCTTGCCCGTCTCACCTGTTCCACCTGTTGAGCCTGTACTCCCGAAAGATGCTTCTGAAGACACTTGTAAAGAGGCATCTGATACTTTTGAGGATGCATGAAGACTTTTCAGACTCAATATGCTGCCCACAATATATGGATTGATGAGGATGCCCGTGCCTCTACTATTCTGGTTATTAGCATGAAAGTGCATCTCGTTGGGGATGTCGTTGGCATGGCTTTAGCACAATTGATGTGGACACATCTGCGCAACCGCTACGAGCCATCTGGTGATTCCTTGTATCTTTCTGTTGTGCGTCAGGAGCAGTCGCTGCAGTAGGGAGATGTCACTGTGGACGAGTTCTATGCCTAATTGTCTGCGGACTAGCGTTAGATTGACTCTTTAGGACCGGATATTTGCCACACTTGTCAGTGTTGTCACTGTCAGTAGTTTCACCTGAAGTTTCATCGCATCTATGACTTTTTGACCCGTCTCAGGGCTGAGTATGAGCAGACTCGTGCTCAGTTGTTGGCACACCACCCTTGTGTGACTTTGTTGGAGGCCCTTGTAGCTGTTCGTGCTGAGGAGATTCGCCTTCGTGTTGCGGGTCTACTGCCGTCCCAGTCGTTTCCTTTGATTTTAGCAGCTCCTCTAGCTTCTACACCTGCTACAGCTACTCCATCACCAGTTGGGTCTCACCAGTGACAGCTGTTGTTGGTAGGGGACTCCACCGCACCTATTGCAACAAGAATGGACATGTGGAGTAGTGCTGCTACAAGAAGAAGAATGATTTACGTCGGCCATCCTCTGAAGGGCACTGGCGGTTCCTTCTCTCAGAGGAGCTCTGGTGCTTCTGATTCTCAGGAATTTCTAATACTCACTACTACACAAAACCACATCATAGACGGTTCTAAACCATCATCACAAACGGTTTTTGAACCGTCTGAATTTATGTGTCTGTGATGACATGAGGTCATCATGGACGATTTTTGAACCGTCTGTGAAAAAGGCTATCACAGACGGTTCTATTCACGAACCGTCTGTGATAATGAATAGAACCGTGTGTGATAGTCTATTTTCACAGACGGTTCTAAATCAGAACCGTCTGTGATAGTAATTATCACAGACGATTTTTGTTTAGAACCGTCTGTGATAGCCTTTTCTATTGCAAAAAAAACGAAAATGAGTTTTCACTTCGTTTGGAGCCTCGCGAATGAATCTGATATGGATTTTCGGATTAAACTTTTGTTAGCTTTCCCACAATAGCCACAACATCACCCACATCACAGTAGCATCAACTCAATCCATTCACGGAGCACTAAAAACAACACAACATCACCCACATCACAGTAGCATCAATTCTATCCATTCACAGAGCACTAAAAACAACACAACATCACCCACATCACAGTAGCATCAATTCTATCCATTCACAGAGCACTCAAAACAACACAGCATCACCCGCATCACAGTAGCATCAACTCAATCCATTCATAGAGCACTAACACATCACAGTAGTAATCCACATCACAGTAGCATCAACTCAATCCATTCATAGAGCATTAACACATCACAGTAGTAATCCACATCACAGAGCAAAAAGAGGAGTAGAGAGAGTGAGATCGTGGAAGGCTGGGGCGACGAGGTCGTGGGAGGCCGGCGACGATGAGGTCGGGGCCAGGTGGAGGAGGCCGCGGGCGACGAGCTCAGGGGAGGACGGGGTGACGAAGTGGAGGAGGCCGGGGGCTACGAGGTCGTGGGAGGCCGGCGACCACGAGGCTGGGCGAGGTGGAGGAGGCCGTGGGCGACAAGTTCGTGGGAGGCCGGAGCGCAAGGTCAGGGCGAGGTCAGGCGAGATGGAGATGGAAGTGGAGAAATGACAGAGGAGGAGATGGAGATGGCAAAGGAGGAGATGGAGGACTCTGTTAATATAAAGAGATTTTTGGCAGCCCGACCATTAAGTGCAAATTTTTTGTTTTTCCGCCCAACAAAACAAAAGTATCATAGACGGTTTTATACAAAACCGTTTATGATGACATATCACAGACGGTTCGTATCATGAACCATCTGTGATAAGAATATCATCATAGACGGTTCTTAATACAAATCGTTTGTGATAGAATTACGAAAATACTAGTCAGAAGGAGATTTCGACTACCTAGTCGAAGGAAGGTTCGACTACCTGGTTGGAAGGAGTTTCAACTAACTGGTCGAAGGAGATTCTGACTACCTTGTCGAAGGAAAGTTTCGACTACTTGGTCGAAGAAGATTTCGACTAGCTGGTCCTAACTGGTCAAAGGAGATTCTGACTACCTAGTCGAAGGAAAGTTTCGACTACTTGGTCGAAGAAGATTTCGACTAGCTGGTCGAAGGAAGGTTTCGATTACCTAGTCGAAGGAGACGTCATCATAGACGGTTCTTATTACAAACCGTCTGTGATATGTAGCTATCACAGACGGTTTGTGGTTAGAACCGTCTGTGATTTTAGATTTACCATGGCTTGGATTTTTACCGTGGTTTTGGAAAATTCCAAACCATGGTAAAAATCCAAACCATGGTAAATCTAAAATCACAGACGGTTCTTAATATAAACCGTATGTGATGATATCTGTGTTCTTAATACAAATCGTCTGTGTTGAGTATCTTATCACAGACGGTTTGTATTAAGAACCGTCTGTGATGATATGCTTACCACAGACGGTTCATGATACGAACCGTCTGTGAAGTATCACAGACGGTTCGTATCATGAACTATCTGTGATATGTCCATATCACAGACAGTTTGATGAGGCGTCTTCTATAGCCTGTTTTGTAGTAGTGACTGCTGCGTCGCATGACTGCCTTTGCACCGTCTGGTTCTGCTAGTTCTGCTGCACAATCTTCTAGTGAGAGACCACCTTCTACTCCTTCCCTAGGTATATCACCTTGGATTCTTGACTTTGGTGTTTTCTTTCATATGATATCTGATTCCAACAATCCCACTTCCATTGGTCCTTTAACTGCTCCTATCACTATTCAGACATCAGATGATACCTCTCTCTATGTCCCAGGATGAAGCACTCTTTCGAATTCCTCTTTTCATGTTTCTGTTGTTTCTTATGTTCCAAAACTAACCATGCAGCTCATATCTACCGGTCAGCTCACCGATCATGGCTGTTATGTTATTCTAGATTCTGATTTTTGTTCTGTTCAGGATCGATGCACGAGGACTCTAGTTGGTCCTGACCCTCGCCGCCGTGACTCACAGCGTCTCTGGGAGGTTGACTAGCTTCATCTTCCTTCCGCTGGCCCTGTCAGTCTTGTCGCCTCCACCAGCACCTTCGCTTCTGCAGCATGCTCAACTGCACCTTTTGCTCAGTGGCATCATCGTTTGGGATATCTTTTCGGGTCGTGTCTATCTTCTTTACTTCGTCGTTGTCTTTTAGGGTCTGTGTCCGGTGATGCATCTCTAAACTGTCAGATTGTAAGCTTAGTAAACAGCTTCAACTTCCATATCTTTCTAGTGAGTCAGTGTCACATTGTTCGTTTGATCTTGTTCATTCTGATGTATGGGGTACGGCTCCTTTTCTTTCGAAAGGAGGTCACCAATATTATATAATTTTTATTGATGACTTTTCTCAACACACATGAATATATTGTATGTTATCTCGTAGTGAGGCTATATCCATGTACCAGACTTTTGCCACCATGATTCGTACTCAGTTTGACTCTCATATTCATGTTTTTCGTGCTAATTCTACTTGAAAATATTTGTCAGGAGTTCTTCGTAGTTTTCTTGTTGAGTATGGCACTCTCTCAGTTTTCTTGCACTGGTGCTCATGCCCAGAATGATGTGGCTGAACGGAAGCATCGTTATCTTCTTGAGACAGCTCGTGCTCTTCTTGAGACGAGGTTGTTTCTGCTGTCACTTTTTTATATATTAATGTTCAGCTTTCTTCTTCTCTTCGGGGTGGGATCCCAATTGAGCGTCTTTGTGGCAAGACTTGATTATTCTAGTTTTTGCCTCTTTGGGTGTATGTGCTATATTCTTTTTGCACCTTGTGAGCACACTAAGCTGACCGCTCAGTCCGTGGAGTGTATTTTTTTGGTCTATAACGCTGAGCATAAGGGATATCATTGTTGGGATCCTATTGGCCGACGGATGTGGGTTTCTCGGAACATCACTTTTAATGAGTTTCGTCCTTTCTACCATCGTCATTCTCCTTCCACCACTTCAGCATCTCTTGTTGAGCCACTTTCTTTCCCGACTTTTCCTGCCACCCATATAGTCACCACACCTCGATCACAGCCTTTGGCCTCTCAGGTGCCTCCTTCACCGTCTCCTTCACCACCGACACCCTCTCTAGAGGCTCCTCCTGGCCTTGTTCCTTCTTATACTCTCTACTACACCCGTCGTCCGTGAGTTGAGGATTCTTCTGATGAGTCATCTTCTTCTGATGGATCATCTTCTTCAACCTCACCTCCTCGATATGCTCTTCATGATCGTCAGTTTATTCAGCCTCCTGCGTATTTTTGTTTAGCGGCTCTTGCTGAACCGACCTCTTATTGTGATGCTGCTGTTCATCAGTATTGGCAGCATACGATGGCAAAGGAGATTGTTGCCCTTGAGCGTTCTGACACATGGGATCTTGTCCCTCTTCTCGCGTGTTTTACTCCTATCACATGCAAGTGGGTCTACAAGGTTAAGACTCGCTTTGATGATTCTCTTGAACGCTACAAGGCTCATTTTGTGGCACATAGTTTTCAGCAGGAGCATAGTTGTGATTATGATGAGACACTTACTCCTATGGCTCACATGACCACTGTTTGCACTCTTCTTGTTGTGGCGTCTGTTCGGACATGATCCATTTCTCAGCTTAATATCAAGAATGTTTTTTTCAATGGTGAACTGTGTGAGGAGGTTTATATGCAGCCACTACCGAAGTATTCTATTCCTGAGGGTATTGTTTGTCGCCTTCGCCGATCTCTTTACGGCCTCAAGCAATCTCTTTGTGCCTGGTTTGATCGTTTCTCTTCCGTTATCACTGCAGCTGGTTTATCTGCCAGTGCTCATGATCCAGCTCTTTTTATTCACACTTGTGAAGTTATTTCTCAACCTGAGGGCTTCTATTTGTCTACAACTCGACTCCACTATAGTCATCTTCGTGTTCTATGATATATTTGTAGAACTATCACTCGTCATCTATTTTTTTCTCGCTCCAACTCTTTACAGCTCCAGACATAGTCTGATGCCACCTGGGCTAATAATCACTCTGATCGCCGGTCTTTCTCTGTTTATTGTGTTTTTCTTGATGGTTCTCTCATTGCTTGGAAGACTAAGAAGTAGATAGAAGTTTCTCATTCGAGTGCTGAAACTGAGTTGCGAGCTATGGTTTTGTTAACCACGGAGGTTATTTAGCTACGATGGTTACTTGAGAATTTTGGTGTTTCTGTTTCAGCACCCACTCAGGCACTCCTCTTCTATCTGACAGTACATGAACTATTAGTATTACTACAAATCCGATAAAGCACGGGGTTACAAAGCATATTGGTGCTCTTCAGTATGTGCCTTCAAAATTTCAGTTGACAGACTTCTTCACTAAGGTATAGACTAAAGTCCAACACAGTTTCTATCTCTTCAAACTTCGTGTGATTGAACCACCGTAGGTTTGAAGGAGTGTTAAATATATTATTATTTGTGTATTACACTTTTTGTATAATAGGTTATCTACATTTACACCACACATATACATGTATGTATATATATACTGATTAATACAAATGGTATTCATAACATGAATAACATATCTTCCTGCGAAAATTCACTCGCAAGTTCATTCGACCACACATATACATGTATGTATATATATACTGATTAATACAAACGGTATTCGTAACATGAATAGCATATCTTCCTGCGAAAATTCACTCGCAAGTTCATTCGATCTTGTACTATTACTACGAAATCTCGCATATTTCAATGTAGTTCGTGCACTAGGTATAAAATCTACGCCTAATTATGAATCGTCAGTAAACGATCTCCAATCTGGGAAATTTTACAAGGCAAATAGAATGCACCTCCAACCGTACAACATTACTTACTGGTTCTCAGACACGAAGGCCACATTGCCTCAGCACAGTCCCATCATCTAGTCCAGGACGAACTCGTCACAGATTCTGCCTTCAGAATCTCCAGTTCAACACACACGAAAAAAGGCCGATACATTTGCCCCGTCCGTCTGTGCGCCTGCTCTACTGCCCCAGAAGCCTCTTCACGCCGGACTTCTGGTCCACCGTGAGCCTCGTCGGGAACTTGATGTCGAACTTGATCCTCAGGTTGCCCTTCTTCGACGGGTCCTTGGGGATCGGCATGCCCTCCCCTCGGACCACCTCCTCGTAGCCGGGGTTGATGACGGAGTTGATCGGGATCGTGAGGCTGCGGCCGTCGAGCGTCGTCAGGTGGACAGTGTAGCCGGTCAGGGCCTCGGCGAGCGGTATCTTCTGCGTCACGACGAGGTCGTTGCCGTCCCGGGTGAACACCGGGTGCGGCTTCTCGTCAATGATGAAGACAAGGTCGGCCGGGATCAAGTTTGGTTGCTCGTTTCCTTTCTCCGGGAAGGTGATCTTGGTGCCCTTCTTCCACCCAGGCTTCACGTCTATCGTTAGGATATCCTCAACTGGAATTGTTTTCCTGCACAGTCATAAGGAATAGAGTTCAGTACATGGGCTGCAAACAGGAGGTCAACTTTTTTTTTTTGGAGCACATAGACTGAAGTTCTTCCACCCTTTTTTTTAACACTAAAGGGTGATAAATTGTCAGAATGATTGAGCAAGCTGTAGACTAAAGCTGGACAATTCCTAGAAACTGATAAGTTCCCAATCAAGAACACAGGAGTACAGGACTAAATGGTTAGATGAAGCCAAAAATGGCATTCCATTTATATACATACATGTAGCTTTAGTAGGCCATCAACAATGACAATAAACCAAACAAACTTCAGCCATGAATTTTGTTTTAAAAAAAACTTTAGCAATCGATGCATGTATCGCAAGTCCTATCTATACAAGGTACTAAAATAAACCTAATTAAGTCGCCAATTGCACATTCTAAGTTTAATTTGGGCCAACTAAGACATGTTCCAATCTTCCAAGATAAACTACTGACTCCTAAAATCTTAAACGATAACAACAAATCGCCAACGATAAGAAAGAGTTGTGAAGCAAAGGGAAGGAGACACTTACCCACTGGCATCGGCAATTTCCCTAGAAATCTTCATCTTCTTTGTGGTCCCCTTGTACAACTCCTCCAGGCTGCACGGCAGCTTCCTCTCGATCGCCGGCGCCTTCACCGGCCACCCGCCGGCGTGCATCCCGTGGTGCCCATCAGTGCCACCGCCGAACGCCGAGCCGAATATATCGTCCCCAAATATCGACGACGAGAACCTCGTGCCGCCGGTCCGCATGCCGGACCCTCCCCCCATGCCGCCGCCCATGCCGCCGAACGGGCTTGACGAGCCGAAGAACTCCGCGAAGATGTCCTCCGCGTTGCGCGGGTTGAACCGAAAGACCGTCGGCCCGTCGCCGCCGGTCGAGAAGAACGTCGCGCCTCCCGGGCCCGCACCGCCGGCGCCAGGCGGCGGCACCTGCCCCTTGAGCCCCTCCTCGCCGTACTGGTCGTACACCGCGCGCTTCTGCGGGTCGCTCAGCACCTGCCCAAACACGAGCACCGAGAATGCGTCATGACATTGCAGAATTCAACCAGACAGACAGGTCGCGAGACCAATCTACTACGCATGGATCTCTCGGCTGCTTGCTTACCTCGTAGGCCTCGGAGATCTGCTTGAACTTGTTCTCCGCCTCCTTCTTGTTGTTGGGGTTCTTGTCGGGATGCCATTTCATGGCGAGCTTGCGGTAGGTCTTCTTGAGGTCGTCGTCGGTGGCGGCCTTGTCCACGCCCAGGATCTTGTAGTAATCCAGCCCCATGGTTACCTCGAGCTGTGCCGGTTTGGTGTGGTTGTGTTCTTGGTTATCGTCGCGTGAGATTTGCTTGCGCTCGCGGCGTCGTCGTCGTTGTTGTTGTTGTTGGTTTGGTTTGGTACGGGGCGGGAGGAGAGAGGGGAGAGAAAAGGAGAAGAGAGAAGCGTCTGGAAGAGGAGTGTGGAGGATTCCAGAAGGTGCGCGGGTTTTCTCGGTCGCACGGAGCTCTCGCGTCAGGGAAAAAAATCTAGTCGCCTCACCCCGGTGAATTCAGGGCCCACAGAGAATTTCCTTCCCGCACGAGGACAGCTAGGTTCGTCGGGCTGTCAGGGTGGGTGTGGACTGTATAGGAGTATTGGCAGTACGCAGGCCGGTAATTCGCTACTTTCTATATTCCGTGAAAAATTGACCCGATTTGTCAATGTAGCCTAGTCTCATTCTTTTTGAACCTTGATAGCGATCCTAGGTTAGGATTGTTTTTTCGTGGGATCGAATAGCAGAATCCGATTCTTCTAGATTTAAAAGCATATATACTTTATATAAAAACTGAATTGTGTTTTCAATTACGTAAGTATACAGCGCATTTTTTATTTTAAATTTTGGGCACCGTTACATTGAATCAAACTTATTTTCAAACTCATTAAATGATTTTTATAATAAATTAATTGTTTAGATTTCCACTTATGTTACTCCCTCCTACCACAAGTACATATCGTTTTAGAATCCATGCAATCAAACTTTCAAAATCTTGATTATTGATATCCTTCTAATTGTTTAGACTGGATACATGAAAATCATATATATATGTGTGTGTGTGTGTGTGTTGAAAAGCATTTTCATAATATTATGATTTTGTTGGGTGTTATGGATATATTACAATAGAAATTAGTGATCAAAGTTGTGTTTTGAGACTGTGTCAAAATCCAAAAAGACATTTATTTGTGACGGGAGGGGGTATGGTAATTTTTTTACCATGGAACAGTGTGTGAATAGCAAAACCAAAAGCAAAGTAAATTGGTATAACTTAAATTAGCAATAGGAAATATCAAAATTTATATGTTGATATAGTTTGATGTCAGGATCACAATCCAACCCGATCCTAACAATACTATCTAATCATATATGATCATACCTTTACAACCACGATTATATGAAATTCTGATCCATATATCGATCCGTGTCATTTTTGTTCCATGGGATTGTATGATTCTACGATATGTGTCGTGATCCTGACAAACTTGGATCTTCTTGAATGAATCCAATTATTCTAAAGACTTTCTTGTTTCCAATTATAATTTGAACTCGTTCCTTTTTCCCTTCTTTCGTTGAGACGTTACGATTATAATTTCTAAATAAACTAGCTGAGTGCTCGTGATTTGCCACGGATAAAAAAATATTACTCTAGCACGTCGAGTCATTGTTATTGATATCCATGCCAACCTGCGTCGTGTCTCCACATGTATTATCGTGCTCAGCGCCTCAGCCTATAGCATAGCCTTAGCTCCGGCACGACGCTTGGTCGAGCTCTGATACAGAGAGGGTGTAAGAAAAGATGGGCATGTTGTTGCTTGCTCTGCATTCTGTTAGGAACATCTTCATCCGAGATATGATTTTCAACAACAACTGAAGCTCCCTACATTATTCAAGACTCGTTGAGTT
This sequence comes from Hsuehochloa calcarea, assembly GCA_036346395.1. Taxonomy (NCBI): domain Eukaryota; kingdom Viridiplantae; phylum Streptophyta; class Magnoliopsida; order Poales; family Poaceae; genus Hsuehochloa; species Hsuehochloa calcarea. The sequence continues at coordinate 10,965,729 of CM070601.1, read as the reverse complement.
GTTGCCGTGATTTGGGAGTGGTTATGTGAATGTTGCTTGGTACGACATCAATGCAAGTAGTTTCAACAAAGACGTAACAAACTTAGTCAGTAAAAAACATGTTACCATAGCATGTCACACCACCATTGTATGGCTTGGTTGTGCTATGCCGTCAACCTGTCAAGACACCTAGTTAAGCTCCACTGTGGTTCACGTTTCGCTTCCGACACTGTGTTTGTCTTACCCCGCACCCTTTGCTACGTTTCCACATTGGGAAACAGATAACAAAACTTTAATTATTTTTGTAATTGAGCCTGATAAGATGTTTACCACACAATGGAAATCAAGGAAATGAGTGAAATGGATGTGAGAACCCGAAAAATCAGACTAATCTAATTAACATTAATAGCGGGTTAACAGTAAATAAAAATTTTCTGAACTCAAGTAATACAAGAATTTATTACATCAGAACAGATCATGTTTTACAACTTTGAGTATATTACAAAAAGATTAAAATAAAATCTTGCATTGCATATATCAAGTCTTCCTTGAAGCATTGTTCGCTCATCGCCGTCCACCAAACCGTCTTCTCGACTCAATCCAAATTCCTACTCCATTGTCCGCCAATCAACCACAAGACCATTAGCGCTCAAAACTATAGAATAGAGTTAGAATAAAGTAGTTTGCCGTCATAGTGCAAGAGGAATCATCGCGGTTCCCGGATCGACCTAGATTAGTTTAAGACTCGAGTATCAAGACTACCCAAACCAACCTCAGGTTAGCCAAGATCCTGCTTTTCAAGTCACCTAGGCAAACCCAAATCGATCAAGACTGGATACTCACGATACCTAGACCAACCTAAGATAATCGGCGTCGTCTTATTTCCGTAGGTTTCATCATTCAGCATTTTCGAATCCAACACCTACGAATATCAGATTGCCTCGGCTGCAGAAAATCCCTCACATAGTGAATTGCCAGTCAATGGACCAAAATACCCCCAGCCCAAAAATATCTTGCGAAGCCATTCAGATGAGCACAAGGGCATAACGGTCATTAACCACCCCCAGGACGATGCATTCCCCCTGCACAAGCCAACCCCAGAGCCAGCACAAACCCAGCTCAGACAAGCCCCTCAAACCAAAGCAATGCAAGGCCAAGACCCCCCAGCCGAGATGCATCCCCCACACAAAGCCAGAACACAAGGCCACACCCACACTGCCAGAAGCTCAAGCAAACTCACAGCCAAACCACAGCCCCCAGATCCCCAACCATCCAGCCGAAGGAGGAGGGCAAGATGGCAAGACCACAAGGCCATGGGTGTCAAAGTTGGCACCAGGAGGAGGGAGAACCACCAGGCCAGCAACCGCATCCAGGGAATCAGGGAGCCAGGAGAAGAAGAGGGGAGCACCAGCCCAAGACCAGCACTGTCACCCTCTGCTCTCAACCCAGATTCATCAAGAGGTAACCCCATTCTTACACCAATTTGAGCTACCCACTGCACAAGTAGCAACCACACCACAGCCTCACCATCACTCATCCAAATCATTCACACAAATGCACATCATTTCCACATACCACCAGATCAGTTCATCATCTTTCAATGCAGCACCATCTCAGAGCACTAGGACGAGGGGTGAAGAGGGAGATCAGGAGGAGGACTTACCCCAGTGGCAAACCGAGTCCAGCATTTACCTTCAGTAGCCTCCACCACCCCAGTTGGTCACCATGAGCATGCATACATAAATCATCAGCTAGCAGTAGTGCATTAGTACTGAAATCAACTGGATTTTCTAAGAATCAACTTAGCCTAAAACCAATTTGGAGCGGGGAACCAATCCAGTAGTGGAACCGAACCGTAGGAGAGGCCGAGCGACGGCGCCAAGGCCGGGCGGCAGGAGGCGGTGGCGAGCCGGCCGACGGAAGCGCCGGTGAGTGAGCCGGCCAAGCGCGGGCGAGGAGGAATCGAGTAGAATGAGCCAGGAGAGGAGCTAACGCACGCGCGCCAAGCGCCGAGCCACCGGAGGAGGAGGCACCTTTGGGGTCGGAGTACACGCTAGACCGAGAGCGGGCCACACTCGGGAGGAGGAGCTGTTGGGAGAGCCGAGGAGAGTAGATCCGAGGCGCGCCGGTCCGAGCCAAGTCGGTGGAGCAGAGGCGACGCAGGCGGCGCCGGCCTCTGGCGCGCCAAAGGAAGAGGGAGGCGGCGCAGGACCCGGAGCGGAGGAGCAGACCGGAGTAGGGCGAGCCGAGGGAGGAGCGCAGCGGCGCCTGCGGCCGAGTCGGGAGAAGAGAAATCGCCAGGGAGAGAGGAAGAGAAAGGTGGAGGAGGGGCGGATTAGGAGAGGGCAGAGTGTCGGCCGGGGGAGATGAGGAAAAGGGTGAGAGAGAGCGTCGGCCGGGTTAGGTTTAGGGGTAGTTTAGGGGATAGAGATTAAGGGGAAAAAAGGGGGAAACTGAGAATTAAATAGTGAATTGATTTGGTGATTTGGTGTAGGAATTAAAGTATAGAAAATTTAGGAAAAATCGGCATAGATTATTTTTATTCAATTACTTAGAACCAACCCTGTTAAGGATGAGTCGGCAGTCTTAGTGTCGTGCACCCGACTAATTCGTGTAGGCGTAGCGAACCGTAGAGCGACTTTAGTGGAAGAATGCTAACTGGGTCGGGATTCGAAAAATATTTGTAAAATGAAATTGGCTAACCAATAGGAGTTGCATTAGCAGTTTATTCGCATAATATCACATAAAACCACTAAGTATTTGCTTAATTATTTATTATTCTCGCCGTCGTATAATTGCAGCAGATGAACCGACGCCTGCAGGTGTAGTTGGTATAGATTTCGTCGACGTCGATCTTTTCTGCAATTCTGAAGGCAAGCGATCCTCTTGAACATCAATATAGCTATTTTAAATGTAAACCGTATATTGCTGTAGAATATGTATTGCATCAAAAATTTATTTTTCAAAACTTAAATCAACTGATTGAGATGGTTATGAAAGAGATGAGAAAGATGAAAGAAATGTGATGAAATTATGATATGGCTGGAAAAGGGGGCCCAGGGCAGGGGAAGAAAATGAGAAAAAGATGATAATGATGAGGTAAGAGGTGGGACCCCTTTACATATGGTTATAATATAAGGACCAACAAAACCCTTACTCGGTCAGAGGCCGTAATCAAGTGCCAACCATTTTCCCGTTTCGGCGGGCAGAAAATGCTACCTTGTTACGTGATTATGCTATCCACAATGGGTAAGTAATAGGTGTGAGTGTGATATGGAGGAACCCAGACCGTAGGAGAAGTCGGAAGTGGGATCCAAGGCGCTATAGCGCTAAGGTGGAGTGTTGAGTGCAGGACAGGAGCTGCCTCAACCAACATTACCAGAACTCGGTGTGAAGACGAGGTCGGCACCGACGTAAAGTAATGGGTGGAGAACTTAATCACGTAACCTGGAAAACATTCTGTATTCTGAACTCGAAGTCGCATCAAAGGAAATGCGATGGACCTAGTTCACAGAGAGCTCAGAATAGCTATGGGTAAAGTGGTACAAGCGTGCGCAGTGCTATACAAATCATGAATTCATGCCAGTCTCCTGGATTGGAGTCTACGGGAACTACTGGGGGTCTTTCTTCTTTCCGAGTGACCAGTAGTATTTTCAGTATAAAATTTGCCACCATTATTTTAATGATTTATTTTCAGAATGAGATGAGATAGAAAATGTGATAACAGATAGAGATGAGTCATCCAGTGCATATGTTGCTATTTAATGCTTGCTGAGTACATCTGTACTCAACCTTGTTAGTATTCTCCTTTGTAGATCCTAGTCCGGTCGGGAAGTATCCCGAGTGGACAAAGGACATACAGGTACCGAAGACGCCGCAGGAGGCTATAGCGCTGGCTGCGAGGAACAGGGTGAGAGGCAGGGGCGGAACTAGAACGAAAATTATCCGGGTTCACTACGTCACCATACATATAACAACATATATAATTTTCAAGTAATAATGTACTAAATAGTAATTTATGTGGCAAACATTGGTAAAATGCATCATCCAGTCAGAGGTTGGGCTGAACCGGGGTGCATAACTTTTTAACCAGGGGGTGCACGCGTAGTATATATGGACTAATCTCTGTTAAATTTTTATTTTGACCCGGTGTCCTGTAGCAGTGAGTCTTCGCTAGATTACAATTGGATCTATTATAGGTTTTTTTGAACCACACACTTTTCATTGCTGGTTGCTGCTGTACAATATGTCAATATTATTCTTGGTCTTGTTTGTAACCATTGAGTATAGATCAAGCGCTCCTTCTTTTTTGCTTTTCTTCTTAATTTAAAATGACATAACATGAGTGAAAATTGAAAGTTAATGTGCATATGAACAATTTTATTACTATGTGCGAAGTAAGTTTCGAAAAATTGCAATTGCTGAACCTTGAACCTCAAGTGCATATGTCCCAGTTTCCCTTGTGGTAAGCTTGATGGGAAAATCATGGATAAACAGACATATATTTTTAAATTTCAACTTGTATTGATATTTATCCCATGGATTGGAGCTTGGGGTCACTTGTCCAATACATACTTCAGAAAGCAGTTATTTTAACTAGTGCACTATTACATACCATTTATAGACTTGCTATTCTCATTCTGCTCCCTGAAGGAAATTTAACTCAATTAATATGATGCTCTTCATTAATGAGGTTCATATTCTTGAGCAGTTGAAGCCGAAGGTAAGGGTTAAGTAGTCTTGGCGTTGTGAACTTGCTGAAGCCTGCATTAGCTGTGGTTGAATTACAGGTATTATGCTCACCTGGGTATGTACTATGTTCGTTTTTTCATCATTGCATAACCTGCATTTACAATTCACAAGTTTCAGTAGAAACGGGCTTTGATGTATGATATATCCATTGGAGTATCGTAAGTTCAAAACTTCAAATATCAGGATTTAAATATCAGAAAGATGTGCTGTAAAATATTATTGGAAAGTCAGACTGAAGACTGATACTGTGCATATCTCTGTGAAGCTAGTTCATTAGTCGGCAGGAGAGTAATTACTATTTAGGAGGCACAGTGATAATTATTCCTTAGATGCATTTTACTTCATCTTTTACATAATAGTTATTTTGCAGAAATGTCATCCTATGGTCTCTCCAAGCAATACGTGAATAGTTGTTATTTTAATATATGGTGAAGAAATGTTAATTTTTACCATCATGAATAAATTTGATGTTAACGCCATTTAGTTTAACTCCTAAAATTTTCTGCATTAAGTCACTACTTAGTACTACTATTTCTTGATGATCTTGTATAAGTGTTTCTTAGTGAGTTCATCTCCTGAAATCGGTAGATAGCAGACCAATATTTTGATGTATCTACTTGTGTAGAAGGATGCAAATCCGATGTTTGGATTATTCTCTCCCTCCCTCCCCCGTAGGTGCACTTGCGTGGTTTCCTGTGCTTGTGTTTGCAACACAATAATTTTTTTGTCAGTTGGTTCAACGCTCTTATGAAGTTTTTTTTTTCCTTTGCTTGCTATTAAAATGGTCAGTTGTTTCATTGTAAGATGTACTGATTAACTTGTTTGGCCATTGACCTTCATGCAGGTACCCCATGATTGACACCAAAGCATGGTCAATGTTACAACTCTTTGGATTCCATTTGCTTGCTGCAACTTATTAAAAAGTTGACAGTTGAATGATATATGCACGCATATACTCTCTTCACATATCATGCTGCTGGATTACTTTAGCCGAGACTTGTTCACCAGACAAGTCTTTGAAAATGTTATGCTTCTTGCTTAAAAACTATAAATATTTTGCCGCATTATTAGACCATGTCCCAGTCATTTTTACTTTTGCAGTGACATGTACCAATTGCTTGTGATTTATTCACTTTATGGAATGAAATTTATCTGCATGATTCGTTGTAATAATTTTATAACCTTCCATGGTTGCAATATGATTTAGGGCACATCCTTTATAATCGCAGCTTTGCAACGCTTCATGCATAACTCATTCGACACTTTCAAATGTTGTGCAAAAGATAAGATATATCATATGCACGTCATAGGAGAACTGAATGTTATCATTTTGAACAGAGTGCACAACCACCAGTTTGCTTACCTCTAAAATTGTATATTGGCAAAGATGGTTTACGCCCATGTCCAGAATTTCTCTTAAACATTTTTTTGTGTGGCTAGACTTGAAAATTTCAATAGCAAGTCTATAGGCTTCAGTTGTTAGATTTTGCATATGACTAATAATTTATCGAAAGATATTCACTTTGATACTTTGGTATTTGATTGACCCTTACCCGTAAGTTTTATCACATTGATCAATATGATAAATTGTACCAATCACCTTTTTTTCTTCGGAAATGATGGTATAATTCGTGAGGGAAGCAGCTTTGAATGATCTTGGTTCTTGGACAGATGGGTGAAATAGCTCGGACCTGTAATCGTTTTGAGTATTCTTCTCGCTGATGCGGCAGTTGTGGCATGCTTAGGATTTAGCTGGCTGAGATATTTTGTTTAGTGATCTCATTGAATTGGTAATCGACAATTCTAATCGGTGAGCTGTTCGCGAATCGTAATAGGCCTTACGTTGGGCCATCAGTGGACATTTGTGCGTTAACTCGAATTAATGTAACAGTGTAGTAAAAATTTGGTCCATCTTTGGGCTTCAGAGTTATTGTAGGCCTTAATAGGCCGATTACATTTTCTATTGGACCGCGAACGGACCCGCCTTACATCCTATTCTTCGACCTTAATGAACCATATTATACTTTTGGGCCATTAAAGGGCCTCCGAATTTTTACAATGTTGGGCCGCACTTCCCCCTATTGTTTTCCGATGGACCTATTCCGTTACCGTGTAACGCCGACCTTATTACGGACTTCTACCATGCTAACAGCGGGCTGCGATCCTTTCAAAAAATAAAACTAAATAAAAAACAAAAGGACCGCAGCTACGGGAATAATATATATCTTACCACCGTTCTATTGTATACACAGGGAATAAACTAAGCTGCAAGCTACTAACATACGCATGTACAAAGCCGATCTTCTAATGCTGTGCGGGGAATAGCTAACTTTCGCCCAAACAATCACCTGACTCGTCTGTTTCTTCGCTCGTTGACTGAGGCGAATATGTAGCTTCGATACTCACCATCACACGGCCTGGACCTATTCTTCCAGATCTCATTTATTCGCTATCCTCCGAAGAATAGGATGTACCACCTTCATCCTCGTCTCTGTTCTCTCCGACCCCACCCATATCATCAGCGTCATCATTGTCTTCATCAATAGGATGCTCGGCATCATAGTCCTCTCCATCCTCCTCACCCTCTTCATCAATATCTTCGGTCCCATCATCCATCATCCGAAGGGGGCTGGCCCCAGAATTGTCCCTCGAATAATCTGGAAGCAGCTCATCGTAGTCCTGATTCATTGGCTCGCCATTTTCCTCTGATTCATCTGATTCATCTGATTGAGGTACTGAATTATTATTATCATCCTCTGCATATGCCCTTCTCTCCAAGCCCCACTCTTCTGCACCGGAGCTCTGTGGAGAATGCAAGGTAGTGGTAGGCTTTGCATTACTTAGCATGCTAAAACTGCCCAATAAGTTTGTCTTTGGAATTGATCTGGTTCCGACTTCAGATGGCTGCCTAGGCCTAACAGTTCGAAGCCCTCGCCCGCGGCCACGATTACGCCCTCGACGTGCTGGCTTACGTGGGACTTTCTCATATGACTCAATCTTGGGAGAGCTGCCAATACCTCTTGAGACCTTGCCACCACGACTTCGGGATCTACCTCCTCTGCTACCCCCTCGACCTCCTCGTCCACGGCCTCTACGGCCATTGCCGGGCGTCAGCCAATTTCTGTCATGTTGATCAAAACCAGTAGCTCCTATTGGTTCCATTTCTTGTTTGTTCGTAACAGCAGTATATCTTGATGGAGGAGGCTTCTGCACGGAAAAATAGAGGGGTGATTCAAAAGCTGTAGAGTATCCTAATAAATCACCATGAACAAATGACAGTATTTTACGTAATTTCTCCAAACATAGCAGAGCAAAAGATACCAATTACCACAAAAAAACATGTAAACACCTTGAAAGGTAATGCAATAATCATAAGCTACAAGACTCACCATGAAATCTCCAGCTTCTCGATCCTTATTTGATCCAGCCTTTTGATGAAGCGTGTATGAGATGGCAGAATCTAGGTCTAACAATCTTAATGCAACAGCAGCAGTAGTGTCGGGCACCCATGGAAGGACAGCAGCAGATCCAGAACGTGCAACAGGATTCCGAGTGGCAGAATCTTGCGTGTTTGAATTAAGCAGCTCACTTGTTGTTTCAAACTTAAATGACAAGTAATCCCGTTTTATTGCACCTTCCAGCGCAGTAAGCATCTGCAAAAACATGACGCGGCATGATTCAGATAGGCACACATACACACACTGAAACGCATCTAAAAGTTGCTATCAAATTAACAAGTTTCTTTTTTCAAAAACATGATAATCTCTCTTATAACATCGTTGTTCAAGTTAGAATTAAACCCCACATCTCCATTAGGGAACCGCTAGAAGACTCAGGATGGAAAAGTGGGAGGCAACTTGGTGGTAACCCATTCCTAAATGGTTCAAACAGTATCAATCTGACTCGGTATTACAGGGACGTTGGCCACTGCCATCTGTCCAAACTACAGTCTACGTCATGAGTGAAAATTTCCTATGCATGAAGTATCAAGTTACCATGTTCCAAGTATGTTTGCTGTTTAAGCCTTTAAGGTGGGTCCCGAGCAGGGATAAAAAAACCGGCCGGTAACCGGTTTACCGGTAAAAAAATACCGGCCGAAATTTTTAAAATTTGAATTTGAATTTTTGACTCCATAATGTCCTTCCCTAGTTGGTTTAGGCATTCTTATGCTAGATTATGTATTGAAACATTAGTTTTTAGTATATTTAGCACTATTAAAACATAAATGAGGACTTTTTATGTACAACTTGAAACACTTTCTCATTAATTGGATTGCATGCAACTATGAGAGAATTGGATTGCATCATTATTTGCTCAGGATTGGATTGATTATTTAATCATATACTTTCAAATCATTTAGTGACGCGATATGATTAATAAGAGATACGAAAAAGTATTTGCTAATAATTTGTTCAACGACACAGGTTTCATATGTATGATTACTAGTATCAATATACTGGCATTTGTTTGACCAGGAATGGCCGACCAAGTCCAACTTTCATATTTCTGCTAAAAATACTAGCTCCTAAGGGTAGCTCATGTAACTAGAAAGCTATCCTTCTAGGAGGTGGAGTCATGTAACTAGAAAGCTATCCTTGGAAAACCAAGCTTTTTATGTACAACTTGAAACACTTTCTCATTAATATTTGCATTATTCCAAATTTAAATTTGATAATTACCATTTTCACCCTTTTCCGTTTTTCCCGGTTTTTTTCTACTGGCGCAGAATCGTCCGAGAAAATCCAGATTCAAATTTTGAAATTTGAATTGGCCGTTTTTTGAACTTACAGAATCGCCGTAATCGTTATTCTGGTACCGACCATCGTCGGGATTTTCCCGCATCAGATTTCAATCCCTGGTCCCAAGTGAGGCCCCAAAGCCCCATCGCAAGTTTTGTCAGAAAAAACTAAGGTAATAAATGTCTACCAAACAAAAAAAAACCTAATAGGTGTATTGAATAGATAGAAAGGGAAAGGATGTGCAACCTGGAAGACTTCTTCGGTAGATGATGTTGAATACAACTTTATACTCCATGATTTTCGATACCCATCCGTCCAAAATGGTTGGAGAGCTTCTGCTGGAACTGAGGCCTGTAGAACACAGTGCTATTAAGTCACACAGACAGCACTACTTGCAATAAAACAACATAGGAACAAAAGGCCACTGATCTAAACCATGTTCATTTACCTCAATGGTTGCTAACAGCAGCTTCAGCAATCTCAATCCTATGGGAATAGAATTGTCTGAAATTTGCATCCTCCAATTAGGATTTGTTCTCTGTTTCTCTTCACACTGTGAAGTGTGCTCTGAGAGACTGTGGATGGATTTAAATGTCTTGTGGCAAGAAGAACAGTGCATTTCTTCTGTTAAGTAAATCTGATAGCAATAATTACAAGATTGCATCAACTCAGAGCACCGTTTCTTTCCGTATTTCATGGCACATGTGGATTGGTGATTGTTGCACTCCCTCCACATCCACTTTACAAACATGCATGCCCTTTTGGAAATAGCAATCTTCTCCACATCATTACGCCCAAGCTCTATCTTGAAAGATTCAGAATGCATAACATTATCAGATGCAACACCAGAAAGGGTACTACATGGACTTCCAAATTCATTACTATGATTTGGACTTCTGATTTCACTACTTCCATTTTTCAAAATCCTTCCAGCTGTGTGTTGTCTACTAGCACATTTTTTCCTCCCTATAGCTTCCTTAAAGGTTGACTCAATGCTTTGCAACATTAAATGCAGATGTGACTCCCGGATGCCACGGGTATCAAGGGAAGCTACTAAAGCATCAAATGCCTGCATTTTCAAAAGGCAATCATGTTAAAACGATGAGAGGCTAATTGTGCAGATGCCTTGCAAACCAGATAGTACAGCTGGTTCTGTGAAAAACATTAACAAAAAAGACAATAATCTCCATGTAGAGCAATGCTGCACTTAATCAGCTTATAACGTATAACGAATTAATGTCCATTTGCTATTCAATCATGAAATATATAATGTCCATTACTCCATTTACTGTCTAATTTTTCAAGTAGTACCAGATACTGTTCAATAGCTGCTACCAGTTCAGAGCTATGGTCAGTTCCTTAAAGCAACAGCGCGGCAAGGAATCAGCACAGAAAAAAAGTTAGAAAAGCACATTTCTAGCTGGTTCCCAGCAAAATTTGGTACAAATGAGTAGTTCACGAGGCAAAACGCTGAACCTGACTGAACAGATGTACCCTGCCAATGTTAACTGACCAGTAACCCAGAGGTTGTGCTCAACATGATATGACAAAACATGCACAACAATCTTAAGTGAAGCATTTTAAGAACTAACATTAAAATAGGAGAATGAGAGCTACTATCTAAGCAATTGGATTCGATATAGATGGCTTACAAGTCACATCATCCACGAAAAAGCACCTTACACTTTTCAGAAAGACCCCTTGAATATATTACTCTTATACCCTCCCACCTGGCCACCTTCTAGTGATATGGACAATTCACCTTAATCTACATCATTCAAAGTCAAATAGAGGCTTTGATAATAACTCTCTTTCTCCTATTTTAAGGCTAGTTCCTATCCAACATGCTCCCATAAATTACATAAGTAAATTGATTAATTAACACACAGAGAAGACATAATTCACCAGCTAAATTGCAGTATTTATAGAGCTTCTATTGAGAATATTAGCTAATTAAATTGCATCCAAGAGTTATGAAGAAAATAACTACCTCAGCCGAGTCAATGAGGCTCCAATATCCATCTCTAGATTCAAAAAAGATTCTTCCAGAACCAGGGTCAATGGGTGATGTAGAAGTGGAAAACTGCCAATACCGGTTCCGTCTCCGATCTTGTCCCAGGGGTAGTGATCTGTAAACATAAAGTTGTTCTGCCTTGTGACCTATGTATGATTTCAACTGAGATCGTGTTTTCTCCGATGAAGCATATTGCTGAACAGACAAGCTTTCTGGATTAGCATTCAGTTCCCGGCTGACACCATTCCTCTCATGAGCTATGTTGCTAGCATTAAGCTGACTTTGCTGATTGACAAGTAAATAATTGTTTACTGTGCTGGCATTTCCATCGTTGTCGAGGTTATGCACTGGAGTACTTTCAGCAACATTATTTTCTTGATCAGCATCAGCCTTCAAACCCACACAAGAATCATATTGCATTTTATTAGCAAACTCTTCCCTTAAACGCCTTTTATCAAGTTGTGCCTCTGCCCACATTTGCTTTTTTAAAGCATTTGCCGCCTCCAGACGTTCCTGCAAAGTCTCTTGTTCAGATGATGTTCAGTGTTCCATTAACAAAATAAGAGAGATTATTCAAGATCATTACCTCCAGAATTGCACGTATAGAGTTTCCTTCGGTGGCAACACCAATCAGTGCAATCAATGCATTGAGGCGTTCCTCAACACTAAGATCACAGTAGTCACCTTCAGATAGCCCCTGAACCCAGGATTGCCCTTGGTTACTTTCATCGATCTCTGTGTCTTGTGCATCGTCAGTGGCTACCTCATGATAATCTGATGAAGCTCCAATGGGCGGATCACTTGAAGTACTCACTGCACTGGACTTGTCTAAAGTACGCAACGAGTCACTTTCATGACATTTACAGTAAGTACTTGGTGGCGTTAATGTGTTAACCACACTATTTGGTTCCTCATTTATGTCACCAACTGCAGTTGGCAAACAACCATCACGTGCTTTAACTAGGGGAGCCTTGACGTCTTTTTCCTCAATATCCACTTCATCGCCATCAGGTTCATCATCGGCATCATCACATCCAGAATCATCGTCCCTTTCAGCATCATCCACATCCTTTTCCACTTCTTCACACTCAGAAAGAGTATTCTGAAACACCCTTATTTTTTCCCGTGCTGCTGATAACACAGCCTCAGAATCAGCTGGGTCTTTTCTGTAAAGAGTTTTAACACAATATGTCGAAGGTGCAGTTCGTTCAAAAAGCTTTGTATCCCTCGACAATGCAGCAGATATAGATGCCTCGGGTGTCTTGCTTGTTGTAAGGTCTCTCAGTCCAGATTTCTGAAGAGATTAACAATCAAATCAATAAGGATGCATAAGAAAATAACAGAAGGTCAGGGTTAGTTTAGGGAAAAAAGAAGAAAATGGTGTGGATATACCTGAATTTTTTCTGCAACTTCCAGTATCGAGAGACCTTTGCTTCCTTCAAGTGACAATACATGGAAAGCAGCAAATTTTACTGTTCCAGGTGTCAGACGGTGTCGAGACCTCCGACGATTAGTGTACCCTCTTTCTTTCATTTTAGCAGCAGCATTCACAGCTGTAGAACCATTTCGCAGAGCGGAAATAACATCCTCACCATCATCACCCTGCCAACAAATTTTGCATTAAATTGTTCAGAGTTCTTGAATATTTTTTCCTTTCTCGTCATGAGCAACAAAAGAGCACAGGTGTAAGTTTACAAAAAACTAATCTACTGCAGACATGCAATTTACAAAAGGTAATCTTCTTTTTTGAATTTTCATGAAAAGCATAAATACCGCTGTACTTCAAGATGGGAAGTATGTATTAGAGAAGTTTCTAGTACATCAACAAAAATGTTACTAGACATATGCCCTGCTGTTACTGACAATTCAAATATGCATGTCCAATAACTGATAAGCGCTAACAAGCCCATTGCAGACTCATATTCGCTAATACCATATTCTAGTCAGCTCTCGGTGAGCCCTGAACTGTTAGGTGTTTACTGTAAACCCGAAGTCGCTGAGAAACTGGCAGGTTTCCAGCAATATCAGTGGAATCGTCAAATCACCCTTTAGAATTAATGGACTATTTGGTCTCTCAACTTTCCATATAGGCTAATTTTGGTCTCCCAAGTTTTAAAATAGGCAATCTAGTTCTTAACCTATCATTATTTGACCAAACAAGAACTTGTGCCAAGGTGTCAGTCCATGTAGACGTGCTTATTAAGCCTCGAAGCATAATTTTCCACAGGTTTTCAATGGAATAAATTATATATATATGCAAAAACAACAATACAAAAACAAATCGAAATTGGTAGTCGCTTAAATTCCATGAACTCGGAAATATTTCAGTGGGTTTAATTTTATTTTCCCCTCGACACAATTTCAGGATACTATATTTCAGTGAGTTAACTATATTTGCCCCTCAGCATGACTCCAGGAGTTGCCACCAGCTTTCCTGATCCTGATGCCCACACCTCAGCTAAACTAATCGAGAGTGTAAATTCACACACTTTTCAACACATCATACTTCTCATTATTGACACATGGATACTAACAAAACCAGATACCCAATCATAATCATGTCAGTCTGTGGGTAAAGGAGTGCCAAGGCTCTCCAAGTGCGAGAAAATACTAGCTATAGTGAACAGTTAAATTTATCCAGCAATGGCATTATGAGCCAAGAAAATATCACAATATTCCCCCCGCACAACGACAGATAAGCCACCACATATGTTTATGTTTGACAGACCAAGAAAGGACAACAAATGTCATTATGATCACGCAAGACAATCATGTCTCCTATAAAACTCACTATAATATAGATTATAATATAACTGCTAAGCTAAAACCATTTTACAGATAATTCGATATTCTTATTGGAAACTGTCAATAGTCAATACCTCGTTATCGTCATGGTAATACACATCTTCAGCATTCCTTTTCTTTAACTGAGACCCAACACTGGCAGATAAACCAAACTGGCGCAATATTTCAGGCCATGTAAGAAAATTCAAGTGGCGCTGCCAGTTAAGTATGTTGAAGCCCCAAGCATATGCCTAACAATACAAATCAGAAATATTAGAAAAATATAATAACATATAAATTGCTGGTTTTGAACAGAACAAAATCTACATTTCAGAAAACCAGGAGATCTGCACACACACACCCCTTCAACAATTTGGGTATGGCCACCTCCAGGATTAGCAGAACTGCTCTGATTCACCCCCGAAGCAACTGAAGGAGTCCGGGCAACATCCTCAATATCTTTTACGATTGATTTCAGCAGAGCGACATGCAATTCCCCTAACAACCTTGAATCCTATCAAATGAATATCAGTGGACCCTTAGATTCAGATATAGTATACAGCTGTTAAGCTTTATAAATGACACAGAAAATAAAAGCTTTGAAAACCTAGTCATGACGCAACAGTCAAGTGCTAGTTCAGTCTTTACTCTTTAGCATACTTCAGTATGAACGGATTGGGTATACAAGCTGAGAAAGCAAATACTATCATGCAAAGGAGTCAAAGCAGAGACATAGTGGCTGCCACATCATAAACTGAAAATACCAGCATTCAAAGGAACAAAGAAATGCCACAGATGGAAAAGCCTAGGGTCATATCTAAGTCTTAGTTCTTATTCAATTATTGCTAGGAGATAGCATAGAACCAGCACTATATCATCATATCACAGGTTCATCATCTCCTCAGTATTAACTAGACCAAACCATACCAACAATCCAAGATTGCCTTTTAACATAATAGACCAGGCCAATAACTTACATAATCATGAAGAGACTGCACGAACTCATCGAGTGTGAATGATGGAAGCCCAAGAATATCAGCAAAGGTAATAAAGAACTTCCACACCTGAATTTAATTAGCAGCAGTTTCCATTAAAAATAATAATAATAAACAGATCTAGCATATAATGGACTTTGAAGAGAAACAAGTTCAGAATGTGATAATTCATCATTTGGCAAGAAAACAAAATCTGTAGATAAATTTAGCGAACACATGCAGAAGATTGTTTGTTCATACATGATCACCAAAGGAAACATATGTGGTAGTAGCAAAATCAACAAACTTTCTAGAGGAAAAAAATAATGATAGTAGTTGGCCTTCTGGATGATCTACGCAGGGCAATGGGGCAGTATATTTATTTATATGAAAAAGACAATTTGAAAGCTTTTGCCAACTATTCTTTGTGGGGGAAAGGATTTAGGGGGGGGGGGGGGGGCAAGGACAAAACGTTGAAGAATTAGATCAGGAAGTACCATCAAAAGGTTTCCAATATTATCCTCAGCACTTGTCCATGGTTTTATTGAAAATGGCACCTTCAATCTCACAAGTTCAGTAGGAAATTGTCTCATCATTCCTGAAAAAGGACAAACTTAATTTCTTGTGTTACATTATGCAGCTACCCTTCAAACATAAGAGAGCCAAACTAGCATAACAATAAGCTAGCCATTCTTGTGATATTTACCTCAAACCAAAGGAGGTACTTTGATGATCCAGCACCAACCAGACAGTAAATAGTAATAACATAACTTGTTCTATCTTTTGTCATCCTGAAGTACTGATTTATTGCTTAAGTAGTTTGTGAAAATTTCATTCGGAGAGGTTATATTGATTTGTTGCCTTAAATATTACTTTTTTAGAGGGGGAATTTTAGTTCACAATTCCCCTTTTTTAAAGGGGAAACAACAGGGGAGACTACTGTATATATATTAAATTAAAAAGGTAAAAATAAAGCTATTTATAACAGTTCCCATTATTATATTAGATAAAAGGATAATAATCCTAACAACAGAAGAACTTCAAGCTTAAATGTACTAGGAACCAACTATATCATAAATTTAAATTGATGGATCCTATTTTGACATAAAACTTGGTCTTTTGTCATCCTGATTATGGCAGTACCTAACGAGAAACAGATATAATTACAGGTGCCCAATTGAGAAAGACAAAGTTCAGTTTTAAATCGACAAATGCATTTGTTTTCTTTTCTGGAGTGAAACCCAAGGAAACTGAGAAACTCTACAGTGTACACAATCCAGGCTCTTAGATCTAGTAATGCTGAGCGCACCTCTAAATGAATCAAGTTGCTGCAATGTGTCACTATCAAGAGAAAGCACTGAGGGCAACCCTTTGCTTTGTGAAACCAGTTCCATTAGCTCTAAGTGCTCATCTTCCATGAGTTCCGTATATCCCCGTGCAATTCTCCGTGCTGTAGCCCTTTCATTAGCTGCCATCTGTCTTGCAGCTTCTTTCTCCATTCGAAGCTCCTCTTTTGTCTTAGTTTTTCAGCCTGTGCATAAAACATATTGTAAACTAAACAGTAGCAGTGGTCTAAACTATAGAGTTATTGCATTTATAGTATAGGAGCTAGTGAACTAACTCTTATGGATTGTTTCCGCAAAAACTTCTCCATACGCTTGTGTTCACGCCTCTGTTCCCTTTGGAATCTCTCTTCTTCCCTCTGCTTTTCACGCATCAACCTCTCCTCTTCTTTTCTTCTTTCACGATCATGTCTCTCCATTTCCCTTCGCATTTGTTCTTCTCTCTGCAAATATATGAAAATTTAAGTGCCATGCATGAAAGATATAAATGATCTTCCGTAATGTAAATAAGGAAGACCTTTCTGTTCAACACATCTTGCTTCTCGAACTCCTTTCTTATTCGCTTTTCATGAGCGTCAACTTCCTTTGCAATCTTCGCTTCCTCATTACGCTGAAGTAAGTTTAAGACAGAGCGTTCATACATCAACAACTCGTGCATACGGAAAAACAAAGATACAAGTACAACCATGAAGTCAGTGAAAATCATACTTTGCGCTTTCTATCCAATCGATAAACATCTTCATCACGATAATCCATTCTTTCAGAGGATGCAAGGGGGTTTTCAAATCCAGCAACTTGAGGAATGCCAAACTGGCCTTCGATTGGAGCAGAACTAACATTAATATTAGATGGAGCCGTCACATAATCTGTGGATCCCAATGGAAAAATCGGCGGTCTGCCATGTTGAGTTAAATGGCCAGAACAAGATATTTGACCATGATATGTATAGTTAGGTGCTTGCTCAGCACCATGGAGAAAGTGTGGTCCTGTAGACAGAGAAGATATCCTTGAATTTGAAGCTTCCGTTGGAGCATCATAGAAGCGCGACTGGCCTGCCCTCTCATAGATATCACTTGGTTGCTCAGGAAGAAACTGGTACTCCTGAATTGCCTGTGAACCAAGATGAGAAAAATTTTCAGCCATGTATTTCCGCTTCCCAGTAACTGTATTTGGAACAAAAGGGTCTATGCTAGGCAGGAATGCTGATGCCTGCAAGGGGAAACCATAGCTTGAACTGACCCATAATGGAGTAAATTAAGAAAAAACACTTTAAACAAAAAGCAGTAAGACAGGAAGACAAATATTAAGTGTGATGTGATTAATCATCAAATAGAAAAACATGTATAGTAATCAAGCCATCAAGAAACACCAACCATACATGTATTGCTCCATAAAACAGAGCAAACACACATGGTGTCGCTTCATGCTTTCCCTTAAATAATGTAGCAATATACATAGAAGGAATAAACATGTCATGTAGCATTACATGAAAAAAGTACCACAAAAATGTGACAAAACACAATTAAACAGCCCCAACACATGAAAACACCAAAAGTATCATCCACTGCAGTGTTACACTATTCATAGACTCAGATCAATTGCTAAAAAGAATAGTAGTTCATCATTCATTCAATTCTTCAATTTAATAGAGCTAATGGTAGCAAGGTAGCACAGTACAGTTACAGCAAAAAATCATGTCCCATACCAAGTCGAATCAATAATCTACATCACTAACAACCACAGATACACATGACCACCATAATATAACTTTCAAACACTGGTACTCGAGTGGGGTCATATGCGATACCAGAAGCAAAAGTCAAAACATGAACATACTTGCCATCACAACAATCATCTGATATTATTAAAACCTAGCATTATTTTATACGTCCATGCCCCATACCAAGTTGAATCAATAATCTACATCACTAACAACCACATGTACACATGACATGACCACCATAATATAACTTTCAAACACTGGTACTCGAGTGGGGTCATATGCAATATCAGAAGCAAAAGTCAAAACATGAAGATACTTGCCATCACAACAATCATCTGATATTATTAAAACCTAGCATTATTTTATACGTCCATGGGTAAAGTTCCAATGCAACAACTTACTAGTTTTACATAGATTCTAAATTCCTTATAATTTATTTTACAAAGATAACATAAGGGCTCTATGCAACTAAGGGCTCTATGCAAGTTTTAGCAGCTCTCTCTAGACAATAGAATTCCGTTGGTTGGGCTGCTCATTAGCTTGGTTAGTTTTGGGTCTGTTGGACTAGGCCCCAGCCTGGCCCCGAACAGCTAGTTGAGCCAACCAGACCAGGCCACCACTACCAACAGACGTCATAACGGGAATGCTACAATCTGGTAGGACCAGGCTGGGAGGGATTAGATTTTTGGGCCTAGCCTGTCAAACACTGCTGTGACAAATTTGCCCAGATCTAGTTCTTTCCCTCTTTTAACTGTGCTCTCTACTTTCCTACAGGAAATATAATCAGCAGTTTAAGACTTTAAGTATTAAGCTCTCTGCTATCTTTAGAGCTAATTCATATAATCAGCTTTTCTAAATTAGCAATGATGATTGAGCCATACTCTACAAAGCCTGCTTGTGTTCCAATACCTGAAGAACTAACTATGATGCATCAAATGCCAGCAGTATGATATGGCTCTCCACAAAATAGTTTTTGTTCTTTGCAGCCATTACAGTGGCCTGCTAATTCTCAGTGTCTGTGAAGGCAGATTAATGAAAGGAAACCGGGATAAATGAATAGACCCTGTACTGAAGCCATCTATTCAAGGACAGGGGTGTATGAAGCTGTCATTAGGAAAACCAAATATTTATCCGCAAATGTAAGGAAGCATACCTTCATGAGCTTGGGATCATGCCCAGAAAACATCTTGGTCTCATAAGATCGGAAAGGCTGCTTCCGTTGCTCTGGAACTGCTCCAAAACATGAAAAATGAACAGCAGAAAACAAGTCAGCAGATTGTAAGTATCACACAAACATATTGGCACCAATACTGGAACTACAAATTCAATGCCCGTAAAAACTTTCACTTTCCTAAACATAAAAACGTAGAAATGCAAGTTTATATCTGCCACAATTTGCCCAGGTATGTCATTAAGTATGGCAATTACTCGTAGAACCTTAGGTTATGACAGGAAGTAAGCTAGAAAGATCTACCCGACATTCGTTTTCAGAATCATGTATGTATCATAAGTTCATAACAAGCCAAAGGAAAAGCTTCGGCATAAATAAAATACGCACATATTGGAGCACTAGTAAAATACAAAACGGAAGGACAACAGACAAAAGACTCATACCAATAGGCGCCCCAAATGCACCAGGAGGAAGCGGACCAAACTCAACACCAAGCACCGGCCCATCCTCCCTCAGCGGCTCCCCAATCAGTTCTTGCACAGAATCAATCACCCGGCGCTCTGCCCGCGTGAGCTGTATCGGTGCCAGCGGAGGCAGCATAACTTGCGGTGGCTCATAGTACCTCCTCCCAATCTCCGGAACAGAAATCCTTGGCACAGCGGACGACCGACCAGGTCCTCTCCGGGAGCAGGGCAGCAGCTGCTCAACATGCGTCCCAGCAGAGCCCACCGTTAGCTCGCAGTGTGGCAGTGATGGGGGCAGCACAGGAGGGGGCGCTATGACTGGAACGGCAACCTCCTCCCGCTGCTGCGGCTTCCGGTCCTTGAGCCGCCGGTGGCAAACCACATCTGCAGCTGCCTGTCCGTCAGCCCCAACTTGACCGACAGCTCCACCCGCAACGTCTCGTTCGGATACGGATCATCTGCACCATCACAAACCAAACCAAATCCTCAGAAAAATCATAAGCATATTTCGACCAATTATTCGCCAAAACAAACACGAAACGGGAACATAAAAAAATTCAGAATCCTCAGAAATCATCCGCGAACCTGTATAGGTCTTCTCGAGAACCTCCAATTGGTAGGGCGTCTTCATCACGCGCTTCACCACTGGCTTCCCGCCGGATCCAGAGGCACTGGCTCCACCACCAGCGGCGGGCGCCGAGGCCGGGCCAGGGTTCTCCGGCTTCCCCACCCCGGCGCTATCATCCCCTCCATCGCCGGAGGAATCCATCCCCGGCGGTCGATCGATCGAAACCCTAGATTCGCCACCAACCCCGCCGCAAACCAAACACGACAGAACACAAAATCAAAACAAAACAACCCAAACCTAACCCTTCCCCCTCCTACGCCTCCTCGCCCGCGGCGTCAATCCGCGCGATATATAGACCAGCCAAGGAAAAGCCGAACCCACCCGACGATGTGCGGCTCGATCTGCGCCAAGAATTACAGGAACAAAACGAGGAGGTGGGGAGGCAGCAGCGTGCAGAAGCGGAAAGAGACGGAGGAGACGCGGCGCGGGGCGCGATTGGGAGAGCAGCAGGGGAGGAGGAGGAGCAACACGTGAGGCTACAGCTTCTGCCACTGCTCGATCCGAATTGGTCAGGATTTGGATCGCTCGTTCCATGCTAATAAAAACCCCTTTCGATGTCTCCGACTTTATTATTTGCTCCTGCTGTTGCTGCTACCGTTGTTCTCTCTATCTTTTTTTTCGATGGGAGAAGGGGAGGAAAGGGTGGGCTCTTGGATTCGCGGGGGGTTTTGATCTTTGCCCGTGCGTTTTGTGAGTTTTTTGCGATGGGGATGTGCTTGCGCGTGTTCATGGGATGTTCCTAGTTCGGGCTGTACGAGGCGTAGAACTGGGCGCGGATCTTCTGTGGTGGCGTGGGCATGTATCGGCGTACGGGGTGGGGCCCGGGCTGGTTGGTGGGCTACGGGTGGTTTGTGGGCCTGGGAAGATTTGGGGACCCGCGTGGCAGTGGGATTCAGCGAGTGGGTCAGCTGAGTTCGTTTGTTCTGCAACTTTGATGGGATGGATCAACTGTGTCTGTGAGTTAGCGTCTTTTTATAAAAAATATTGGTGTCTGTACTTAGACAAATGTTTAGGGTGATATATCATGCGCACACATTGAGAACAAACAATAGGGATATGTGGTGACCGATGATCACGGCTTGGGGTGGTTGTGATGGGGGTAAACTAGGCGATTGTTGGTTGGCAGTTGAGTGTCTTTCTCTGTTTTTTGCCACAGTGCCAAACAAACACATGGGAAAAACTTCTAACCAATCCGTTGGAGTCTGGTGTATATCCACGGAACTACACAAAAACCTCAGGTGACAAGTAAGGTCGCGTCTCTTGTCGTGTTATGAATGTGGGACATCTGCCATGTATCCCTCTCTTTACTTCAGTGTTCTTAAGTACATCGTAATTCATAGACGCATATGAAAAATAGAACATGTGTCGTATATTCCTACTCTTACAATCTATTCTTGTAAATTTATTTACAAGAACTAGAAAGAAGAATGAACACAAGCAGCACCCCATCGTAATTAGAGCGGGGAGAGGGGAAACCCAATCCCATGGCGGGTGGTTGGGAAGCTCACGAACAACATGCTCCCGATTACTCCAATAGTGATGGGCAACGCTGTGAGCACCTGCATCGTGTCCTCAGACGGCACCGGGTGGATGCACGACACCACGCTCTGATCGAACAGCGCCACCACCGCGAAGATCATCACGGACACCACCGCACGCACGAAGTCCAAAAACCGTATCTTGTAGCCGATGGCGGCCTGCGGGTCGAGCAGGGCGCCACCGTCTATGACCCATAGCCCCCGGAACGTGGCGAACCCATATCGCACAGCGTGCTCGCCGTCCTTGAAGCTGTATGTGAAGCTAATCACGAAGCAGGAGAGCGCGCAGAGCACCATGAGTGTGCGCCATGGCCCGGCTATTCGGATGCGTGACTCGGTCGCGTGACGATGCGGGACAAGAGATGGAACGCGAACACGGTGCCCATCGGGAGCAGTTTGGTGAGGTGTGTCGCTCGCACGCCCGCCGATTGTCCTCTCTGACCGGCTCATGCCACCTCCGCTGCCGCCGAGGACGGATCGCTTTGCCAAGAGAGGCCGCTTTGAGTCATCGTGGACCTCATGGTCACGATCATGTCGCGACTCCACGCCCCGCGCTATGTTGACGCCGCTGCCGCCATTGCCACCGATTTCTTCGCACTACTGTGCACTCTCTTTATCTGTTAATTGGGAGAAAATGTGACTTATCTATGCTGCTGCATGAGAATGGAAGGGGAGCTGGTAAGGGGGTTTAAAGGTTAGGGGAGAAATGCGTGCAATGCATGGCGGCGAATTGGATTGAGCGTGCTGGGCGTTTTTGGTTGGTAGGCACTTGGCTTGCACGAAACAGGAACTGATGCTCCCTGTTGTCCCGATCTTTCGATGAGAGGGGTAGATTCCGATTAGAGGACGGTCAACTCTCACGATCCAGGCTACGAACGCAACACGCATGAACCAAGCAATCGCTGAACTAACCACCAAGTCGTTATCAACCATGCCAAAGACCCGGTTGACCTGATCACGAGGATCAATTCCTGCAAGCAATCAAAGAACAAGCAAGAACGAGGTAAAAAGAAATCTGATTTGCAAATATATAATTGAGTTCAAAAGGTAGGATTCCGCAGCGGTCCTTTACGGTTGGTCTTGTCGACACAAGCGAAGAACGAGAGCTTTCACAATGGAGAAACTAATCAAACGAAATTCGAGTTCTAGCGAAAGGATACGGTGGCTCCTATATAGGGAGACGGCTAGGGGTGGCGACCAGTGAAGCGGACGCATGCCCCTAGAGTTACAAGGCCTATGGGCCCAAGTGGAGGTGACGCAGCACCCGTTTGACTCGGACTCAGAAACTAACGTGAACTCTTTTGATGATTGTGGCCAGCTCAGATGGAGTTTGATGATGATCTTGGATTCGTTGGAAAGTAGACTTGATAAGCTTTCCATGAAGTCTAGAATCGCCCCCAAACGGAGTTTGTATGAAGAAGTTATGACCGTTTGAAGTTAATAATATCGCAGCAGCCCGAATTCGAATCCAGAACAAGCCCAACTTGAACTCTTGCTTGACATGGACCCAAAGTGACGTAGTGACCTCCACTATGCCTTCCATGCCTGTCCATGACTCCACAAGCCCCTCCTTAGTCCATTCCCATGTTCCTAAGCACAATTAAATCACTTGCATTAGGTAGCGGTTTATTCTCATTAATATATAAACATATGAACGAATTCACCTGGTAATTTAGTTGGCGAGTACAAGCCCGGGTAAGAGGTCCTTGTATTTGGTTGTGGATGAGTTGTGTGTATCCATAGTAGGGATGTCCTCATCAGGAACCTTAACCGAAACAAATATGGGAGTTTTCAGTTGCTTGCAACAGAGAGTGATGGGAAAGGGGAGAGGAGTTTTTGCCGCTTCAACCTTCAGTTACTTCCGGTTGCCTTCCAGCCACGCTTAAACACAAACATGCGCACCACACCACACATGGTTGAGTAACGGAAGAGGCAATATGCTAGTCTCTGCTTGCCTGCCTTCCAAGCCATCCGGTTAGTACGTTTTTGTCATGCATGAGAAGCTTTGGCATAATGCAGATTATGAAGTTCATGTATGATATCGCAAGATTTGATAGATATGTACGTACGTGTCATGCAGGTGTGTGCGTGTTTGAGTGAACAAGCATGGTATGGGGAATATTTTCTGGGATTTTGGACATGGCATGACGAGATTCAGATGAGGATAGGTGACGAGGACATGACCCCTATGGATACAACCATATTTGTTATGCTTACTGTTTCAATTACAAGAGCTCGTACATTTCACCTAAATTATCTCGTTTTTAGGAGTGTCTTTATATTGTATGAACTATATGATGCTACATAATGATAAAAATATATATTTGTGCAACACTACGTCACTTTTTGTTAAAGTCAAGCAAGAGTTCGAGTTGGACATGTTTTGGAATTCAATTCGGCCTCTGGAGACAACATTAACTTCAAACGGACATAACTTCTGCATATGGACTCCGTTTGAGGTCCATTAGTACTTGATGAAAAGCTTATCTTGTTCTCTTTCCAACGGATCCGACCTTACCTCCAAATTCTTCACGTGCACGCCGCAATCGCCAAAAAAATGTTGTATCACCTATTTAGACCATGGGCCTTGTAATTTGGATAGAAACTCTAGGCCCATATTGTTTGCACAGTTACTGTTCACGTATGAACAGTACCACCACCCCTCCCTCTTCCTTCTATACATAGTGGCCTCCACCCTTAGGGTTTATTGGATTTTGTTTTTGTTTAGTTATCCTCTGTTATAACTTGTATCTTCTACGTGTGTCGACTAGACCACCCGGTCAAGATCCTTATTCAGAATCCTACCATATTGAGTATTTCAATCCTATTTGCAATTTCAGATTATTTATTTTCTTATTTTTGCTTGTTTTTCGATTGCATGCAAGATTAGACTTTCGTGGTCAGCTCGATCGTGCTTCTAGCAAGGTCGATAACAATCTCGGAGTTGGTTCAGCAATTGCCAGACATATTGGTTGTGTTCTATTTGGTAGCTGAATCGTGAGAGTCGTCTCCATCAAATCTAGTTACCGTTCTCATCGAAAGATCGAGACACCCATTATCTCATCAACTAGGACTCCCTTGTGGTCATTGTTGTTTCTGCTACGCATGTTCTTTTTCTATGATGGTCGATGGCCGCCGGATTGGCGTTTGGCACTTTGGCTGGCGCCGAGAAGTCATTGGTCGTCATGTATTGCTTCTAGTCTGAGAGACGGAGGTAGGGTGGGCATATTTTCACCGAAACCGAAATACCGAACGAACAAACAAAAATTCTCAGGCTTTCAGCTTTTGGTTTCCGGTGACCGACTCAGTTTTTATTTCTAGCTTGTTCGTTGTTTTCTTATCAGAAATCGAATAAACCATTTTAACCGATATGCAAACAATAACCCAGCTGAACAACCTAAGCCCCCAGTTCTAGCCTCTCACGCTCTTAAGAGTAGCCACTAGCTAGCGACACGACTTCGGCCCATGGCCCAACACAGTAGGGGTGGGCACTCCCAAGTTCCAAGGCACATTGTCTTTTCTTTTCTCCCCTTGCTTATCCTTTCTTCTCTCCCACAAGGGGAACAGACGAGCGCTTCTACTCATCCCATGAGGTCATGACTGGCTGACTGCACCACCGCCACTAGTACTCACCTCTGGACACTACACCAAGCCTCTCGACCTCCTCCTCTTGCTCCGTCGCTTGCTACCACACAATCCCTTTCTCCTCTCGTCTTTTCCCCAAGCTTGCCATCACACCGCCTCCTCCGACCGCCGTGCGCCTCCGGCCACCACACGCCACCCTCGACCGCCTCTTCTTGCTTCCCCACTCTCCAGTGATTCTCTCGCCTCTCCCCTAGACTCGCCGTCGCACTACCTCCTCCTAGGCTTTGATCGTCGTGTCGACTCCAGCCATGCCAACAACCTCCGTAGATATGGACAACGAGCATAAGGAACGAGAAGATGGCCGCCACAAGAAGAAGGAAAGGTTCAAGAAGGAAAAGCAAAAAAGCTAAGTCGGTGTGACGCAACAGCGAATAGGCAATCAACACTGATTCACTACTACCAAATTTACCGAACCAAATAAATTCAATTAACTAGGTTCGATTTGTTCTTTTGGTTTGATTAATTCGTTTACCATCTCTCAAAAACCGAATTGTTTTGTTACCGAATAAACTGAAGCGAAGAAACCGAATGCACCCCTAGACCGAGGATGAAGTGAGGCTTTCTGGCTATTTCTCGCATGGTTCCCTTGGAAGTTGGGAAGAACAAGAGGTCCAACAAAAATGACCCCTGAAAATATAGGCCCAACAAACTGTGAACCTCTTGCATGAAAAGCCCAATGGACTATAGAGCAAAGTTGCGCCATGTTCTCTGGCCATTTTGAAACAACACGCACGGGCATTACTCTGGCCTGTGATTAAAACTCGAGAAAAGGATCGAATTGGAACAAAGTGCTTGTGCCATGACAAGTATAAGATTTTTGCCAAGACAAACATCGTGCAGTGGGCCTAATGTTCCTTTACGTGCCAGCCCAATTGCTTTTCTGTGGGAAGCTAGGAAAGATTCCAACACATTGCATCGCATCAAAGAGCATGCACCAGGGGTAAGGGAGATTGGAGAACATTGCAAAGTTGCAAGAGACGACAGCATAAGCCATTAATCATGTGATTCCTTTTCTCCGTGATCTCGTGTTGTAAAATTCGCGGTTTTAGCAAATATTTAGAAATAATTCTAGCAATATTTATGAACATAAAAGCATATTTTTAGCAACATTTAAATGACAGAAACAACAAACAATCATTGAGTTTAGTATGTAAACTTCTTATGTCAATTAAACATGATAATATGCTCAAAAGATAGAACATGTGGATAATTAAAATCAGTATAATGCTCAGATTTAATAGTTATTTATTACTCTCGTATGTCGGGCTGCTCAAGAATTAATTATTGGTCTCCTTGCCACTTTTATCTAGTATTTTCACTAATTAGATATGACGATTTTCAAGAAATAAACCAGACCTTGAGCTGAACTAAATGCCTTACCAAGGTGATAAGAACATAAGTCAAATTATCTCATAAGTCACAATACCAACACTTTTTAATACTTTTGGCCAACATAATGATCAAACATATCAATGCAAGATCAGAATTTAAAGTTAAATCAAATTCGGCCAGCAATGAAGCAACCGAATCACAGTGTAAACAAATAGAACTATGTGACAATCTCAATAGAATAAATGAACAACTTGACAATAGTATGCAATTAACAAGCTCAAGTCTGATTTATAATATCAATTGTCAATCTAATCCCATTAGTAACAATAGTTCTCATTGAGCATTTCACAAGCCCACAAGAATACCATGCAAAGTCACCTTGTGCTAGATATGTATAAAAGACAGTATAATTTGAAATATATTAGCATGACATACTCTGCAAAGTAAAGCAATTAAACTGAAAATGTAAACTCACTGAGCGGATGGCACTCAAAGCCACCGAGAAGTAACCAAGCAAGGCACGCTGAAGGTGCTGACTCGGAAAACCAATAGCCTCGTTGTGCCGTGGTGAAAGGACGTGGTCGTCAGAGATACAATACCGCTCTTCACAATCTGGGACATACTAAACGTGAAGTTGAGGTACCGTGAATAATTCCACATAAGAATCAACAACGAGATGCACTAGTCGAATGGACCAAGAACCTTCTCTCCCAAATCAATCCCGAGCTGGCTGGGTCCAAGCCTCAATGGCGCAACACCCAAACTTCCTCACCGCGCCCTTAACAGGGAGATGGCGCAAGGAATCAAATGGCGAAAGCGCAGGAGGAGAAGCCGACTCACTACCGACAGAGCCATGATCAACCACGGTAGCGCAACAGCTCCCACTGCCCAAAACCGAAATCAAATCTAAAGAGAGGAATAACCAAGAAGGGAAAAATCTCACTGTGTATCGGGTGAAGAAAAGAGAAGAGAGGAGATGCCTTAAGAAGGGGAGGAAGTGGGGGTGGCATGACTGCTGCGGACGGCCGGCGCCCAAGGCGCTCGGGCCGTCCGCGCCTCCAACGTCGCCGCCGCATGCGAGGATAGGGTTGGAGACTTATCCCATCCTTTTTCTTTCACCGAAAGGTGGGCCCCACAACCTTTTATTTTCTTTTTTTTCCATTTCTTCTTTTCTAAAATGAGAAATATCCAAATGGTCTCTGAAATACAACAGATCGATCCGTGCATGTGTATAAGCATCAGTAATCTTGCCCTATCTGTATCAAAGGATCCTCATTGTTAAGAAACTCTGGGTCCGGCCCAGAAGCCGGCTCATATATAGGTAGCCCATTGGAAACCCTAGCAGGATCGAGAGGCTATAAATAGAGAGGGACCCCCAACCATTGTAACATGATTTTGAGAAGCAATAAAGCGAAGCCTGAAGTCCCCTCATATCTCTGTGTTCAATCTATTGTTGTGTCATTATGTTCTTGATTCGTTCTTACGTTTATAAACATTGTTTACGAGGTAATCGCTCTGACTGACTCGCCAGCGATGGTTACTCAACACGTTATCAGCACGATCGACTCTCCTCGCATCAAAGGTAACCGTCGATGAACGACACTCGTAGATTGAATCGTTTTTCTAGATCGCTTTCAATTTTGCAAATTTGCTTTCTAGATTGGTTTTCTACGGTGCAAATCTGTTCTAATCTACCGCGAACCGACTTGAAGTCGCTAACACAATGTCGATCGGTAGATTGCATGAAAGATTGGATGTCGATTGTACCGTAGATTGAATTTGCAAAATCGTTCTAATCTATCATGAAATAATTGAAGTCGCAAGAAAAGACGATCGGTGGACATATGAACAGTACACGCATAAACAGTATTATATGAATAGTGTTTTTGGATGAACAGTACGCACATAATTTTTTTCCACACTAGCCGCCTCGGTCGTGATCGCGAACGCTGCTCGGCCGCTACCGCCATGAGGCAAGATCGAGCCGCTCGCCATCTTTCTCCCGTAGAGGCGCCGGCCTCCCACTCGGTTTCTCCTCGGCTTGAAGCCGCCGCCCGCCACGGCCGCCACACAGATACCAAACCGCGCCGATCCGCATGGCGCCGCTCGAGCGCCGCCACACTGGTCACCGGCCGCTTTGAAGCGCCTTGTTGGTCGCACACGCCGAGCCACCGCGACCGGCCGGCCGCCTCCCGCGGTGCCACCTCCGCCATGAAGCCGCGACGGAGCGCCGCCGCCGCAGCCGCCTACAAGCCACGATCGCAGAGAGAAAGAAAGGGAGGAGGGAGAAGAACACCCAACGCCGCCGCTGGCGGCTGGCCACCGCTCGCAGCTGTCACGGCCGGTGCTCAGAAGCCACGGCCGGAGTCTCGGCGGGCTCCATCGCCACCACGGCGGCCCCACGAAGGAGCCGCCACACCTAGGGAATAGGGTAGGGAAACCCTACCCCTGCACTACCCCTGCTTATATGGATGACGAAACCATGCCTTAGGCCGACCCATTTTCTTGGCTAGCGGAATAACAAGAAAAAAAATAAGAAAAGGAAAATAAAATCCAGTTTTGCAAAAAAGACCCTTGAAATTCCAGAAATTATAAGAAATTTTCCGCGAATAAGGAAATTTTGCAAAACCCCCCTCAAAAATCCAAAAATTACACGAATAGTTTCTCAGAACTGATTTTTTTTTTTTGCATTTTACTGAAAATTCATATTCCAAAATTGCATAATTCACTAAAAATTCATATTCCAAAAGAAAAGGGCATCGGGAATTCAATTTTTTTGAATCGACTTTGCATTTGAGGCATGTTTAACTTTGTCATTTTTTTTCTATGTAATTTATATAATGTATTTACTGTTATGATTATTTGTGATTATTTATAGTGCTTTTAATCACTAAAAAATAGTAGTAAAGTCTGAAAATGCATAGAAAATACAGGAACATTATGAGAATCTTTGCAACTATTTTATGCAAATTACCAGCAGTAATCTTATGCACTTTTTGCATGAGTATGCAAATGACTGGCATTATGAATCGGGAGTTCGAAGAACTGGCCCAGCATGGCCACAATTACCTAACTTGGGCATCAGATGTCAAAATTGTACTTGGAGCCAAGAAGCTCAGGTCGCTATTGATCGCCTCAAGTACGCTACTCCAACCGCTGAGGAGAATGATCAAACACTTCATTTCCTCATACATCATCTTTGCCTAACGCTCAAGAATGAGTATATGGCAGAAAAGAACGCACTAGCTTTATGTACCACACTAAAGAAGCGGTTTGAGAAGCTAAAGTACACCATCCTTCCTCGGGCATAGCATGATTGAAACTGATTACAAGACCGTGGGGGAGTAGAACTCAGACATTACACGTAATTTGTACAAGTCTTCAACTCTATGGTAAGGTAACCACGCATTTGAGCGTAAACTAGAAAAAAACCATCTCTACCTTCCACCCAAACGTGGTGCAATCCGCATGCAACTATCGTCAGGATGGCTATAAGGAGTATACTGAACTGATTGACATCATGCAAGTTGCGGAAGTTTAAGATGACGTTCTCCAAAAGAACTACATCTCACGGTCGCCTAGTAGCAAAGTTGGCTATGAAGTCAACGCAAGCAGCTACAAGGTAAGGAATCCTCACTCAACAGAAAGAGGCAGGAAGGGTAAGGTCATGGGTCGCAAAACCAAGCAGAATGCCCAAGCCAAGAAGGACGAACAAAAGAAGCGCGATGAGAAGCCCTACGGTCAGTAGAACCAAAGTTGCTACCAATGCGGCACTTGGGGACATTGGTCACGTGTTTGCCGTGAACCGGAGCACATGATCGATGCCTTCAATGCTAAGAAGAAGGACAAAGGATAGCATGAAGTACACCTCGCCATTGCAGTCATAGAGGATCCACAGTCATGGGATGCACCCATGGATGTGGACATCCAAGTAGCAGCCTCCACCACACCTTCTTTGGACATTACAGCAGCAACAGCTGTAGTTGCCGAAGAAGAGAAGATAGATATGGCACAGATTCAGGAAGAAGTTTCTTCCTTCTTTGCTGGTTCAAACTAGTGCACGTATTGCACTTAGATTTCATAGCCATTTGCAATTTATGTTTATGAGAGAACATTAATTTTGAATAATGGTTGTAAGCTCTAGGAGAGCATAGCAATAAATTCTTATTATGAGACCGCACGACTTTTTCCCGTATTCATATCAAATTATGTTTTGTATTGAAGTATTTTACTTATGTGTTATATATATATCAGAACGCAAGTGACGCCCTATGGATGAAGTGTGCTTAGCAGACAGTGGCACAACGAGTACCATATTAAGAGAGACAAAAAATTTCCAGTCGATCAACAAGAATGTTGATAGTCTTCCGACAATCGCATGCAGCGATACTTGTGTAATAGACTCAGGAAGAGCCACAATTATACTCCCAATGGGCACAACATTGGTCATTAAAGAAGCCTTGTTGTACCCAGAATCGACTAGAACTCTCTTAAGTTTTAAAGATATTCGCGCTAACGGTCTCTACGTAGAGACTGAATAAGAGTATGGTGAGGAATACCTACTCATTACAAAGCGCAAAAGGAAAATAGAAAAAGGGTATTAGAAAGACTTTCTTCATATGAATCTAGGCTATACTACACTCACATTAAGGCACCTGCAGCCTATACTGGCCTGAAAACAACTTTTAGAAGCTGTGAAATTTTCTATCTCTGACATGATAGATTAGGCCACCCGGTCTTAGAATGATGATAATATAATTACTAATTCTCATGGACATAATATCAATGTAAATAATTTCTCGAATCCAGAAGATTTCGTGTGTCCTGCATGTGCCACCGAGAAAATGATTACTAGACCCTCTACTCTGAAAGTAAAGGATGAAATCCTTACATTCCTGGACCATATCCAGAGAGATATATGCGGTTCTATACAGCCCCTGTCAGGGCCATTTGGGTACTTTATGGTGCTCATCGATGCTTCCTCGAAATAGTCGCATGTATGCTTATTATCTACGAGAAACCACGCTTTTGCAAAGCTGATCTCGCAGATAATTAAGATTAAGAATAATTTATCTGATCATCATGTGAAGTCCATCAGGATGGACAACGCCGAAGAATTTACTTCAAAGACATTTGATGATTGTTGTATGGCAATAGGAATTACTGTTGAGCATTCTGTACCACATGTCCACACCCATAATGGACTAGTAGAGATATTAATTAAAAGAATTAAATTTATTGCCCTACCGCTCATGCAGAATTGTAATTTACCAACTACGTGTTGGGGACACGCAAATTCTACACGCAAGAATCTCATCAATTTTTGACCATCAGCATATAACATCCATTCACCTATGCAACTAGCGCAAGGGTCAGCACCGAAAATCTCCCATCTTTGAAGGTTTGGTTGCAAGGTTTATGTTTCTATATAACCACCATAGCGAACTGCAATGGGCCATCTCTGAAAGTCTGAGATATACGTTGGTTATGAGACAACATCCATAATCAGGTATGTGGACCCCATGACTAGATTTTTGCATACAGTCTGCTTCGCTAACATCATAGTTGATGATGACAGTTTCCCATCATTAGGGGGAGGAAATCAACCGCTTAATGAAAAATGTCGGAAACTGACGTGGCAAGCCACGGGAATCCATGCACATGACCCACACACTAGTGAAACAAATAGAGAAGTACAGAAGATAATTGATTTGCAAGCAAGAATCAACTGCCTGACCACTTTAGTGATTTGAAGAGTGTGACCAAGTCGCATGTGCATGCACGCAATGCGCCGAAAAGGGTTGAATTACCAAAGAAAATAGAAGGTATTCCTAATCCCGTCCAAAGGTCTCAGAATAAAAGGACGAGAACTCCGGCCCCTCGAATCCCATGTAACCGGGGACGCATGGCAAAAAAAGATAAGAATGACTTGACACAGCCGATCACTAAAGCTCCCCACAACCAGAAGGGGAACCAGTTGAGACCTGGCACCAGTATGGAATCTTCAGAAAAAGGCATACCAGATTTGAATATTCCCACGGAGGGAGACATCAGCATGGATGTGTACGCACACATTGGAGCTGAAAAACTAAAGGGACTTGCCCCCGCAATTGAAAGCAGCGATAAGCTAGTAGAAGCACTGGAAGTATCGCCCCATGAAGAAATAGCTATAAATTATGTGACCACGGGAGAATCTATGAATAAAACAACAGACAATGTCGAAATTTATTTTGCAAAGAAAATTATCACAATCAGTGATCTTGATCCAGAGCCTGCATCGCTCGCCGAATGTAAGAAAATATTGGAAAGATTGGAAGAAGGCAATAGAAGCAGAATTATTATCTCTGAATAAAAAAGAGGTATTTGAGCCTGTAAGCCGCACACGTCCCCATGTGCACCCAATAGGGCATAAATGGGTATTTGTTCGAAAGAGAAATGGAAACAATGAAGTTGTAAGACATAAAGTAAGGCTTGTTGCACAAGGTTTCACTCAACGACCAGCAGTCGATTATGAAGAAACTTATTCCCCGGTTATGGGCGGAACTACCTTTAGATATTTAATCTCAATGGTAGTAAACTTGAATTTGGAAATGAAATTGATGGATGTGGTAACTGCATACCTTTGTGGAAACTTGGATTCAGACATTTACATGAAGGTACCTGAAGGTATCCCTGTCCTGAACCAAGACAGAGTAAATAGAAATTTGTACAGCAGTAACCTCGTAAAGTCACTGTATGGACTGAAGTAATTAGGCCGAATGTGGTATAATCGCTTGAGCGACTTTCTCTGCAAGAAAGGCTATACGAAAAATTAGGATTGTCCCTGTGTTTTTATACGGCAATCCCAGGATGGATTCTGTATAATCTCAGCGTATGTAGAGGATCTGAATATCATCGGGACCATGAAAAAATATTAAGAAAGCAAGCTCTTACCTGGGGCCAAAGTTCGAGATGAAAGACTTGGGTAAAACCAACATCGCCTAGGCTTGCAACTTGAGCATACCCTGGAAGGGATTCTAGTACATTAGTCAACCTACACTCAGACAATATTGAAAAGGTTCGGCTTTGAAAAGGCATATCCCCCAAAGTGCCGATGGTCGGGAGATCCTTGCAGCAAGACAAAGACTCGTACAGACCTAAAGAAGAGGGGGGAGTCCTGGGACCGGAATTCCCGTACCTAAGTGCAGTAGGAGCACTCATGAATCTAGCAAACTGTACTAGACTGGACATTGCATTTGCAGTAAACCTGCTAGCAAGGTACAATGCAGAACCTACCAAAAGTCATTGGCAGGGAATAAATGACATCTTCCGATACCTTCAAGGAAGCAAAGATCTTGGTCTATTCTACAGAAAGAACCAAGACTTGACTATGACTGGCTATGCAGATGCTGGGTACCTGTCAGACCTGCACACAGCTAAGTTGCAAACAGGCTATGTATTCCTATGTGGTGGAATTGCAATTTCATAGAAATCGTCTAATCAAAGTCTTGTATCTACTTCGACAAACCACTCACAAATCATAGCACTGTACGAAGCCTCACAGGAATGTTCTCGGCTTCGGCGGATGATTCATCACATCCAGCAGTCATGTGGATTGAATACTGTGTAAAACCCCACTATTATCTATGAAGATAATGCAGCTTGTGTTGCACAAGTGCAAGTGAGTTATGTGAAGAGTCCTCTCACTAAGCATATCAATCCCAAGTTATTCTATGCTCATGAATTGCAAAAGATGGATGAAATTAAAGTACTGCACACTAAATCATGTGAAAATCTTGCAGATTTATTCACTAAGTCATTTGCAGCATCTAGCTTTGAAAGATGCATACGTGGAATTGGAATGATGAGACTTAGAGAAGTGCAGAATTCAGGGGGAGAATCTTCACAAACTCTTTATTAAAATTTGATTACGAAGATCGAGTACCTAAAGAATAAATCCTAGAGATAAAATAAAATTGGGTGGATTGTACTCTTTTTTTCCTTGACGAGATTTCCTGAAGTTTCTGGACTAATGTTTTTAATGAGGCAATTCGTACAACGCAGTAGAACATATGTCATGTACTCTTTCTCTAATTTTTTTCACTGGGTTTTTATGGAGTTTTTACTAGGCATGTACATGTAAAATGGGTGCCCAAGGGAGAGTGTTAAGAAAGTCCGGTCCGCCTAAGTCACCCCATATATGGGCCGCCTGCTGGAACCCTAGCAAAGGTTTAGAGGCTATAAATAGAGAGAGACCCCAACCATTGTAACATAATTTTGAGAAGCAATAAAATGAAGTCCAAGTCCTCTCATATCTCGTGTTCAATGTATTGTTGTGTCATTGTGTTTTTCATTCTGCTCTACGCTTCAATATTATTTATGAGGTAATCGTCTGACCGACTGCACAACGACGGTTACTCAACACTCGTGAATGTGGGAAAAAACCTACCAGAATCGAACATCCCAACTTTTGGCCTTTGAAAATCGTTAATCTAGTTGCTAGTTGAAAATCTCACCATCTGCATTTTATTTGAATATAAATTAAAAGCTTAATATAGAATTTCGTGATAGAATAATTTATTGAGGTTAATCCCAACATCAACAATTGCCAAAAGTATTTTCTTTGGATTCTATATGCTTGGATATATTTTCTAGAATTTTCTGGAATTTTTCCAAGATCGTTTGCTATTTTCTATTTGCTATTTGCATTTTCTCGAGTTTCTAAAAAGAAAAATCAAATTTAATTCTTCGGAAACAGTGTTGGGCCAAGCCCAACACTATTCCCGCCAAGACTAGCCCATCTCCCCGCCGCTCGCGCCGCCCCTTGGATGTGCGCGCGTTCTCGCTTTCGACGGACGCTACAACCCCGCTTTCTCCGTTGGATGTTCGCCGCGTGGCTCGCCACGATCTCGCCGCCGCTTGCTCGCGCCGCCATCGCCAGTGGATCGCCATGTGGTCGCTGCCTCGCCCCTCTTCTTCTTCCTCGCGCCCGCGCCTTCTCCCGCCATTGTCGCTCGCGGAAGCTTCGTCCGACAAAACGGATTCCGTTGAGATTTCTTCGCGCCGACCCGACCAAATCCGAGTCTTCTCTCTACCTTATCTATTCCCAACCGTATCAAACTCTGAATCTCTCTCAATCTCCTAGAATCAAGGAATTTGAAATCGTGGTCGCTTTGACTCAATTGGGGTTTCAATTTCGCGCTCCTCGCCTATAAATACCCCTAGGATCACCCCCTCCGCAACCCAGAGCCGCCACCTCGCCACCCCGACGCTTCTAGCGCCGTCGCAATCCAAGTTTTAGGTTTTCGACCGAGCTTCTTCTCGCGAATTGCACCGCCGTTGTCGCCTTGCCCCATCGACTGCACCACCGTGATCAGCAAGGTCCCAGCTACCTCATGCGCCCCTCCTCATCACCGGAGCATCGCCGGAGCGCACTTTCGACAAAACCCAAGCTCCACCGCCGATTCTTCCTCGCCACGGCCGCCACCGTTGCTGCTACCGGCCGTAAGGGCACCAAGCAGTACGATTAACCCGAGGAAGCTCTCGGTACCCTCCGCCCGGTGACTCGCCGCTAATCGCCGGTGACCATCGGTCCCGAAGCGCCACTCGCCGCCAGAGCCACGCCAAGACCACCGCGAATCGGGCCACAGCGCCTTTCGGTGCTTATGTGGCATCCACGTGGAGCCCAATCAAGACAAAGACACGCGCGACGTGGTCCAACCATCGCGCCGCTTTTGATTTGGCTTGGTGAACCTGGGTTCACCGTGAGTCTGGCATTGACATGTGGGGCCCACATGTCGATTTCTTTAAATCTATTTCTTTTTCCGAAATTTCTACCGACGCAAGCATTGCGCAATAAACCGATTTTATTTTATAAAAATAATTCGGGAAATCAAATTAAAATTCAAATTAGGGTTTTAATTATTTTCCAATCTTCTAAAGCCCATAACTTTTGCATCCGACCTCCGATTGAGCCCATTCAAATTTGTAAATTTATATAAAATCAAGATCTATTTAATGGTGAATTTTATTTGATTTTTGGAGTTTGTTTTGCCTCTGTAATTTATTTATTTTTATTTCTTGTGTCTCATTTATGAGTAGACGCGACACTTCTGAAATTTTGGAGAAGAAGGAGCACATCAAGATCAAGACCAATACCTAGACCTATTCCAAGGCAAGTTATATCTTTGATCATCTTGCACCCAGTTTTTAAAATACTTTATTTCAATGTATTGCATTCTAATTCAAGTATTTATTTAAATGCTTTTGGGATAGTTATTAATCCAATTTGTTATATTCACCTTGTCTATTGTATGCCATGATCTTTTGTCACCTTAGGTTGGTTCATTATTAGTTGGTATTATCGTAGCACCAACGTGGATTGGTTAGATACGAGTAGACTGCTTAGCCATGCCACGAGTCATCATTTCATGTGAGTCGCAATTATGAATTTGACTAATTGAATATGGAACTGTATGATAAAACTGTGTGTTGTGTGCTATTACTCATTGATGGCATGTGTTGCACTAAATCAACAGGTGGGAAAAGATTTAGACTAAGGCAAGTGGTGGATCTGTGTGAATGGTGGAGCTGTGTGCTTATTAAACTTTGTGATTTGGGTAAGACTTCCAGTCTTACCTTGGTCAATTAAGGAGTTCACTTTGTGCGCTATTGAACTGTGCCTTACTGTACGACCACATGCCTAGTATGGGCTGAGCCTGACTTAATAAGTTATGGAGTTGTGACATTGACTAATTGAATATGGAACTGTATGATAAAACTGTGTGCTGTGTGCTATTACTCGTTGATGGCATGTGTTTCACTAAATCAACAGGGTGGAAAAAGATTTAGACTGAGGCAAGTGGTGGATCTGTCTGAATGGTGAAGCTGTGTGCTTATTAAACTTTATAATTTGGGTAAAACTGAAAGTCTTACCTTGGTCAATTAAGGACTTCACTTTGTGCGCTATTGAACTGGGTCTTACTGTACGACCACATGCCTAGTATGGGCTGAGCATGACTTAGTAAGTTATGGAGTTGTGACATTGACAACTCAGGTGGGCTGAAGGTGTGATATATCACATCGCGGACGGTTCACGATCCTCGTCCAACGATGTGTGTCGTAACCAAACGCCGTGTGTATCGGTTGGGCAGAAAGCACATCGGAGTGTCAATGCTTGAGATGAAGTTTCAAAGGTTTTGTTGTGATCAACTCGATCCAGCTTGATTTCATCGTGGGTAAAGTGTACAACCTCTCGCAGAGTGTTAAATCAATCTATTCAATAGCCGCGTTTCTGCTATGGATATGCTCGAATTTCACATAAGGGTAGATTTTCATAAAACAATTGGGAATGGTCAGCTGTGTGAGATAAGTTGTACAATTGTGTGAATAACTTGTTTAGACTGTGTGTCCTTTGTGAAATCCAATGTTAAATTAATATTCCTTATTTGTTTCAATTATGTTTTCAATATATTACTTGTATTCAATTGCAAATGTTGTATTTCTGCAAATTAACCACAGAAGTTATTCCTTTGGAATAAACTATCATGTATAATTGCATTCTGTGGTATGACTTGCGAGTACGGTGTGTACTCACTCTTGCTAAACAAATCAACAGAAGTGGAGGAGTCATCGCCAGCTTTTGAAGAGGAATTCTACGAAGGTTGATCGTTAGGGTCTTGATCCCAGTCAGTTATCTGTGGTAAATTGATGGGAGCCCACTGAAGTTTACTTTGTTTCCGCTGCAGTTTATTTCAATATTGTCAGCCTTGCATGGCTTAATAATTGTAAAACTCGACCTTAAGATCACAACAGTTATTTGTTATTCAAATTACTCGTTTATTTAATATTTCATTGTATGGAGTTGATATTTCATCAATATTGGCACTGTGTGCACTAGCGT
Source organism: Hsuehochloa calcarea (assembly GCA_036346395.1). Lineage (NCBI taxonomy): Eukaryota > Viridiplantae > Streptophyta > Magnoliopsida > Poales > Poaceae > Hsuehochloa > Hsuehochloa calcarea. The sequence goes on along the minus strand of CM070601.1, from coordinate 10,926,762 downwards.
GATCCTGGACTAGTGTAAAATACACAGAGGGTCCAGATTTGCATATTTGGATCCCGACAGTAACCACCGGTTACCAGTGGGGGTCCGGGATCCAAAATCCCGGCCGGTTTTCCTGGGTTTTGCAAATTCAAATTTCAATTTTTGAAATTCGGCCGGTTTTCAAGCGAAATTCAACCGATTTTTTAACGGATAATCTAGTAACAAACCGGCCGGTTTTTTTTACCCGACCGCTCGGTGGTATTTCCACTGGTACCGGGTTTCCGATCCTTGCTGGTAACATTTTCCTCATCTGGCTAGCGCAGCATCGATCATCTCCTTTACGTGTGTGTACTGTCTACTTTTATTATTTTCCCTTGGTTTTACTCGGTAGACCATATCATGTAATATCTGGATCAGGTTGACGTCTCTGCATTATTTTGTTAGAGAAATCAGGAGCAATATCAATAGCTAGCTCATAGAAACGATCGAAGCATCCATTTTTGCTTTAAGGTGGGTGCAGAATACCACCACTCACTGACCATTCCTTCGTAATCACTCACATAAATTAAGGCCCAACTTGTTTTTTTAGTGCAGAATTAACTTGTGGACTATGCAAATTCTAAAGGCAACGTATGTTTTGCAATCAGTCTTTGTATGGTGCACTCATGTAATTGCTTTCTGTTTAAACACCAAATAAATATGAAAAATTCCCCAAAAAAATCTGGATGTACTGCTAATTTTTGTACCTATACATAAAAGTTCATGTTCAAATTAATTCTATGTTAAGAGTAACAAAAAATGAGAAAAAAATATGTCAAATGATAAATCAAAAGGAAAAAAGAAAAAGACAAATGCTACCGTTCACAACAAACTTATATAATTATTCTACTAACACATTTTGAATATGAAATTAAAATTTAAAGGTCCTAGAACACTTTATAAACTGCATCATGTATTTTTTTGGGATTTTTTTCATATTTATTTGGTGCTGAAAAGGGAGTGATTGTGTGAGTGCACCACCAAGATGATAGCATAACATACGTTACCGATTCTAAAACAATAAAACATCATACATTTACAGTCATGCATTGACGTCATGATTAAACGGAGGGAGTATGTACAGGCGACTGCATCCGTGAAGTCTTCCCACTACTGAATAATTAATCATGCGTTGACAGTTGACACGGCACCGCAAAATGTCCAATCAATCTCTTAATTTATTAAAGCGCGTAGGATTGACGTCCAGCCGCGCTAGCCACGTCGCCTCTAAAAAGAAAGCCGTCCGATCGAGCCCGCGCAGCACCGAAGCCGTCGGATTCGCTACCAGGCGCTTCATGGGAATGCGCGGTCTCAAACGAACCACGCCGCTTCGCTACAAGGCCTTCGCGAGTCTTCGCCTCGCTTTCTTCTCTCCTCGTGACTGCCCTCCTTCACCGGCCTCGCCGCTTCCTTCCTTCTCCTCCTCGCGCCAGATCCGTCGCGCCGCTTCGCTGGGCTGCATAGCTTCGCCCCGCTTTCTCTCCTCACGCCACCATCCTTCACCATCCCCGCCGCTCCTCCTCGTCCCTCCTTTGCCGCGCTTCGATCTCCGTCCCCAACCGCCGCCTCCTCTCGCTTATCTCGCTCTCCTTTCCCTCTCCGTCGCCTCTTGGCCAAGATCGCCGCTTCTCCCTTGTCTCCCCGCAACCCCTCGATCTCCTCCCCGCCGCCAGACGGTGCCTCCCTACCCGTCTGCCTCTCCCCAAGAACCGTGACGGAGCCCTCTCCTTTTCTCCTCCATCGCCTCCCGGCATGCGCCGCCGCTCCCCTTCTCCCTCGCAACCCTCGACCTCCTCCCTGGCCGCCACCTAGGTGCTCTCTACCCTACCGCCTCCTCCCCGCCTCTCCTTTTCTCCTCCATCGCCTCCCTGCAAGCGCCGCCGCCCCCTTCTCCACCGCAACCTCGATCTCCCCGCCGGTCACCACCTAGGTGCCGCTCGCCGGCTGCCTCCTCCCCGACCACCGCCCAGCACCTCCTCCCGTCCATTCTCTCCTTTCCCTCCCCGCCCTTCTCCACCGACATCGACGACACTCCTCTTCCTCCCATGCCGCCTCGATCTCTCAGCACTCACTGGCCGCCTCGGCGACCATAAGGGCTACTTCAAAGCCGCCATTGCAAGGGCATCCTCAAGGTACCTACCTCCCTCCCCATACGCCATTGACTGGGATTTGGAAACAGGGGGTTCTCGACAAGATGGTGTGCCTGGTCGACAAGCTCACCGCCGACAACCGGTCTACCACAAGGTCTACTGTGTGTGCCGCCTCGGCGACCACAAGGGCTACTTCAAAGCCGCCATTGCAAGGGCATCCTCAAGGTACCTACCTCCTCCCCATACGCCATTGACTGGGATTTGGAAACAGGGGGTTCTCGACAAGATGGTGTGCCTGGTCGACAAGCGCACCGCCGACAATCGGGTCTACCACAAGGTCTACTTCTGGTGCCGCCATTGCAAGGCAGCCTCAAGGTACCCACCGCCGCCTTCCCTGTACACCATTGACTGGGATCTGGAAATAGGGGGTTCTTGGACCCTAATGTCTACCATTCTAGGTTCAACAAAAGTTGTTCTTGAACTTCTAAGAATCATAACATTTTTTTAGAGTAAAAAAGATATTTATGAGAGAATCAAAGGATCGTTACTTTGCTAGAAGAAGTTAATTGATGCAAAGTGAAAACACTTACAAGTATGTATGGTGATGTTTCGCATGCTTATGTGACATACCCTTTGAAGGAGTGCTCTACTTCAAGCCTCACTTTGATCCGCTAATCAAAAGGACCGAAGCTTGGACCGAGCTTTGAAGGTACCACCATTTCGTTGATTCCTTAGAAAACAACTACTGTTGAGGCTAATTAAATATATCCTCGCGCAATGGTTCAAGAACTCCAAAGGTTGTCAAGCTAGGAAAAGATAGACTAAGATATGCATCATGTTAAAATGCATGTTGTATGTAATAGACTCATTTCGATCGATCGCTACTTTGCATTTTTGTAATCCAAAAGTTCCACAGAAATATTTACACATAAATGCATGGACAACCCCTCAGAACCTAAGGTGAAATGCATGGATCTCGTTAGGGATGGAACCTATTCAGAGCTTGAAATGTAACACATAGATCTGAACAGATTGGGAACATAGTCCAATAAAAAAAATGACATTTTGCAAAAATGATAATAAGAACTTTGTCGAAGCTTTGGTGCCCATACAGTCCGTATTGTGTTTCATGTCATGTAGTCAGCATTATTCATCTTTTGTTATTGTTCAGGTACCACATTTGGTGATGATTATCATGAATGTATTCTTACCAAAATGCTATTAAACTGTAGCAGTCTCTTATTGAATAGGTTTGCTGTCAAATTGTCTTTTGCCTTTAGATTGCCAGGCCATATTCTCGCATAAACTATGTTTTTACTGATCGTGGTATCTCCTGATATAATTGTGCCACGCTTTGAGAGGTGGTTATCTCAATCTGCTGGGAATTCTTATCCCTTTACTTCAAGACACATGCAAACTATGTCCACGTATGTTAGAGTTAGTATTCGCCATTTTCCTTTCATGAACATAGCCAAAGACAACACAATCGTATGTCTCATGTGGCTAAATCATAAATTGGTTTCCTTTCGCAAAGAATGGTTATTCATGATGCAGATCCTCTATAGGAACAAAGAGGAACCGAACTACTAAGCAATTTTGAGATCCCGATGTGATTATCTTATTGATTGGATTTGTCGTTAGATTTTCTTTTGGATATAGATTGTCACATCATATTCTCACATAATTTTTTTGTGCTCATGGTGTATCCTGTATATAGTTGTGCCATGCTTTAGTCGATGGTTTAGGTTGATGTCTCCTCAGATATAATAGTGCCGCTTTTAATCAATACCTCAAAGTTGATAACTATTTTATTGGATTATATAGATGCTATGTCAAGATGGTTTGCCCTCTAAATTACCGATAAAAGCTACATATCCTGTAGGGCTTATTTCGCTGCATACACTGCTACACGCCGGTATATAGTCATCTCAGATATACATTGCATTAACTAAATGTTGTATGTGTCGCTTATTAGGAATACATTAACACTTCCATTAAATAGTTCATTTAGCTCTCTTATGTGTTCTTCAATAACCACCACACAATAATACATAGCATTTTTATGCCGCTGCCTAGCTTCTGCAAAGATAATTGTGTATCTATTCTCTATGTCCATTTTAGCTAATCGCTCTCAAAATTCCACATACAACACCACTATTTCTATTCATTTTCCCATTTTTATATTGTCACAAGACGTAAATCTTCTATGATACTACGTAATGTTGGTGTCCCTAACTATTTCAGATTTTTCCATGATTTCAAGGATTTAATCACATGTTGTCTAAATGTTTCAAGGTTGTTACCGTAATCAAAAGTGAAGCCTTCGTTGCAAAATTATCTTGTGCTAACTATGGGGCTAAAATTTGTCCCGGTTCAAATTAAGTAAGAGGTATGTACCCATCGTAATTCAATTTTTTGAGATTTATTCTCTCTACCTCTCTCGCATTGCTTACTAATGCAATTTTTTCCTTTTCCCTCAGTAATTCCTTTTTTCTTTCCATTACAATTTCGCATGCTAGCTTCTTGTGCCAAATAGGATGGCCATGTGGACATTTTTGCCCTTTGCATATCTCTGCTTTGTGGTTTCTAACATTGAGATTTTATTTCATCCGTGAACAAGGATATGAGAAACAAACCGCCTAGAGGACATGACATTGATATGCAAGCAATATGTTCTTCCCACATTGGAGATCATGTTAGAGACTATATTTGATATGTGAACAAAGATATGAGAAACAAACTACCTAGAGGACAGACCTTCAACATGCAAGCAATATGTTCTTCCCACATTGAGATTGTTCTTAGTCGCTCATTTGATCCGCTTGATTCTACCGATTGTTGATCTTTCCTCCTTCACGCTAGCTAAGATTTGTTATTAGTGAGTACATTTGGTTGTATACACTTAGCCTCGCGCCAATTTTCCTTTTATATGCTTAAGAAATTATGTGTCTTATTTTTGTGTCATCCATTGCTATTTCAGATAATACTTTTCCATGATTTCAAAGCATTTCATGGCGTGTTATCCAATGCTTCCAGTGATTAGCATAACATTCGTGTCATTTTATGACATGTTTTCCGATGCTTCCTAGGAGGTTCATGCCTATACTTTTATTCATTCATAGGCTATACCGCTACTTTGAATCGTAAAAATGCACCTGTGCATCGGACCGTATTCATTGGTTTTAGAACTATCATTATCGCACTATTTCCACAGAGTACCACTATCCTACCATGTCCGAATGGCTTATCCTATCGCTTTTCTTCCCGCTATATATGCCTACCAAAACATACCTTTCGCTTCTTGAATTATGCATGCTATTTATCTTTCGCTTTCGAATTATATCTATAGTCCTGCTCAATCATACGCCTATGTTGGCACAAGACATATAGATGCTACCTATAAGGCTCAAGATGCTTGCTTGTCTCGCAGACCGCAGTTGAAATTCTCGCACACAATTCGTATGTATTATTCTTACATCGCCAATTCATGTACATCTACTTAGATTCTCCAATTATGTGTGTTTCCCACCTATGGCCCTAGCCTTCCTAATCAACTATGCTTCTATCGCTTGATCTTTATTACTTCTTTCATATACTTTTCCTCACATAAATGCCGACGCCAAAGATATGTCCAACATATCCTCCTAGCCAATTGGCAAAAACAATCGCCCACATCGAATGTCATCATCGACCATGCCTAGAGAAGTGCGTAACACATAGCGCTATAAATCCAAGCCATCGTCGCCTCACATTTGTATCGTATATCGATTTCTTTTGATCTTGCATATTGAAACCTAGATCCAATTATTTTACATCGTGAGTTCACTTTTCCGCACAAAAGCCTTCTTATTTCCTAAGGCTATTATTCAATACATTTGTAGTGCATGATGTTGTTCTTTCCGATAACTTGGTGAATTCTGTTCTTATTTCTTTGCATCTTGAGATATGCCCTGGGTTGAAAACTACTTTGTTGAAACTATAGAGGCAAATAAAATTGTTAAGACATATGAAGTCACACTGCATAAACTAGAAAAGTTCTTATGTTGGATCCAATGCTACCTAGGAAGCTTGAACGCTTTAGCTACTATCTATTGATTTTATTGCGTGGTGACTAATCATACGATTAGTCCGAGTCAACTTTTGGATGATATATTTCTTTTGGTTGTTTTTTCCTTACCATGTCCAATTGCTTATAAAGACCAAGACTACCTATTAACAGCTTCTATTACAGAGTATTAAACAAAAGTCGCAATGCTATCATTGGTTCTTTTATGCTTATTTGGGATATTTTTATGAAATCATGACCTTCTACCATCATTGTGAGTTGCACTGATGCACACATCATCTTTTATTAGTAACATGTGCTTTTTGAGTGTATATGATAAGATGTTCTTCTATTCTCAGGTTGTTTAAGCTAAAATGTTCTTGTGTTTGTCCAGATGGTCATATTTCTTATCCAGAAGAGCCATGTTATGTGTATGGTGAGAATTATATGAACTTATAATGAAATATGTATGTATATGGATAGTCATCGATATGCCACTCATTGTTGGATGCGCTCAGGAGGCCTATAGTTATTACTTGCATTTCATCTTTGCAGAGTAGGACTAATATTGGGTTCTTTTCAAAGTTGATAACTCCATGAGCTTATGTAACGATGAAGGATCTCTGCTGTCGCTACTTCAAAGCTATTGACTAGCATCCTTTATTCAAACCGTGGGATGGGGCTGTTAGTTGGTATAATGATTGCTGTATGGGCCGAGAAGGTTAATGGTTGCTTTTGATTATATGTTTTTTGTTTCTAGTCAGATGTCGCTTCTATGCTTGATGCTCTCTATCTTGATCTAGGGTCCTGGGTTGTACTGTGTTGATAGTGAGGGCGTAAAGCTCAAGAGAAACCAGTTCTCTGTTGGCTCAGGTTACCTACATGCTTATGGTATAGACGAAGGGTACATTTTTTTAACCTCTGATATGTTTGTTTGTCGCTCGCTCATATTATCTTGGAGTTGCCCTATGTTTGTGCCGCAACTTTCGCCATCGCTCGGATGCCATTTTAGGAAGCATGTGAATTACCACAATGCCTATTTATCGTGGCACGCCCGTGATGGAACAGTGGTGTTTGTGTTATGTATGTTTTCTATTTCTTAATCTATATTGGTATGTTTATTTTACGCTTGTATGTTATTATGTTTCGATAGCTATCTACTTATTCGCTAGGGTCATATAGGATCCATCCATTTTCTTTCTTTTGTTGATAGTGTCAAACAACCTTCTACAATATAATCCTAGCGTACTGTTACCATGGTGATTTTTAACCAAGATGCCTAGTCGACACTTTGGATCAACGATCGGAGTTTCTAGAGAAATGCTAATGCAATCTGCATCGTATTTATATTTGCTTTCTATAGACTATTTTTGGGTGTTGCTAATGTTATCACCGACTATGGGAACTTTACATTTTTGTAGCGCTTAGCAATGTATTAATTTAATTAGTTCAATTCACGTGTTCTATACGGCTTTTATGTCGCGAGCAAATTGGTGTGGCAAAGGAGCCGATTAGTCCATTTCACTGCTTCTATGTCTTGTGTGTTGCGCATAACTTAGGATTGTAGTACATGATGTTGTTCTTTCCGCATAACTTGGTGAATTCTGTTCTTATTTCTTTGCATCTTAAGATATGCTGCTGGGTTGAAAACTACTTTGTTGAAACTATAGAGGCAAATAAAATTGTCATATGAAGTCACACTGCATAAACTAGAAAAGTTCTTATGTTGGATCCAATGCTACCTAGGAAGCTTGAACGCTTTAACTACTATCTATTGATTTTTATTTCGTGGTGACTAATCATACAATTAGTCCGAGTTAACTTTTGGATGATATATTCTTTTGGTTGTTTTTTTCCTTACCATGTCCAATTGCTTATAAAGACCAAGACTACTGCTAACAGCTTCTATTACAAAGTATTAAACAAAAGCTACAATGCTATCATTGGTTCTTTTATGCTTATTTGGGATATTTTAATGAAATCATGACCTTCTACCATCCTTGTGAGTTGTGACCGATGCACACATCATCTTTCTATTAGTAACATGTGCTTTTGTGTGTATATGATAAGATGTTATTCTATTCTGTGTTGTTTAAACTAAAATGTTCTTGTGTTTGTCTCAGAAACACTTTTGCATGGCCTCCTACCCGCTCTACGATCGACCAACCCGCAAAGAAAACCCGCTCGCCTACAAAAAAATAGATAGCTCGACGCAACAATACAGACTCAGTATAATACGCCGCTTCCCGCTTTAACTAAAATATCGCTTTACGATCTCTTTTGATCTATCACGTTTATACAGCTTGTACAATGCAGATCTAGAACCACCGAACGATGACTACATCCCCAAGAGCATCCGATTACTTTTGTATTACCGCTTAATAAATAGTCTTAGTTAGTAGATATATACAAGATGCCATCCTTAACCTTTTCATACTCTTTCACAACCTATTTTGTAAATGTCCTCAATTCAACTATAGTCCCGACTTACACAGCTTGTCAAGAAAGAACACTTCATTGTATACATGCAAAATACTTAGCTAATACCGCCCTACTTTATAACCAAAAAATGAACATCTCTCTTTCATCCCCTAACAAAACTATTCGCTATGAATTACAATCATTACCATTTATGCTAATTCATGTATGAAACCATACCACTAAGAACAAACGGGTGCAAAAGCAACAAGACCCGCCATCCTAGTTAGAAAGTACTTGTCACCATTTTCAACATGATAGAGGAAGCAAAAGCTTCTCCCACAAGCTAGTTAAACACTTTCAATAGATTAATTACACACCTCCATTAGTAACAAATCAGCTCGTATATACACAACTAGCATGAAGGTTCGTACATTTACGCGATTAGATTTATTTTAAAGTTTGTAGTTAAATGATATAACTTAGATGTTTGAGAATATATTTATGTATCTTATAGGCTATTAGATTTTTAAGGCGTCATAAATATTACAAATGACAATAATAAACTTGAAAGGAAAATACAACTCGAGGAACGTAATTAAAGTATAAGCTTTGATGAAAAGAAATATATTGGGTATAATAAGTTGTTGAGGTTCTTAAAAACATAACCACTCTTCATCATGTATGGATCATGTAGCTGATGCTCTAATTCTTCCTCCATTAGTTACTATTTTTCAAAATGTACGTATGCATATGTATCTCTATTTAATCTCAAGTAGTATGTTGATTATGTATGCGATAAATTATCTTATTAGTTTACACGGTATTAGAGTAGCAATGCACCATGGGCGACTTACCTTGAACTTATCTACCCTCACACGACGGCTACCCCACCAAACTGTGTGTCTTCTATATCTTCTCACCGCCATAATTTTTCCGCTTCAATCTCCAACAACAAGCCCAATTATTGATCAATACCTCTCAACCGCCACCCCTTCCAATGCAATACTCTACCATATAATTATATTCTACTTTTCTCCAATTATTACTTAATGCTGATTGTTTCGACATCAATACACATTCACGTGCAACCGCCACCGACTCTACCGGACACCCGTCAGGTTTCTCTCCAAGGGCCCCGAGACTATTCCCTACGATCGCGCCATGTCTACTATAAACTCTTTGCTCCTCCGCTTCAGACTCGTGCTTCTATACATATGGATGCATGCATGCATATACACACACACATGATGTTATGCATGCTCGATTTCTTCTTCTCCGTGTTGGTCGCCTCTTCTTTAACGGTGGCCAACTAAACACCGTGGCTTTCCAACTAACCGCGATGACCTCACATGTTCACCGATTGACATGTCTACTTTTGTCGTTGTCTAATGATATGTGGAATCTTCTCGCCATCACCGGTGGCATTGTGCCCTAACTGTACCATGACACGCTCCTAGCTACCCAATGACCCTATATCATCCATAATCATCTTCAAGCAAAGCTTCTTCTCCTCTCTACCAAGGCTTCCCTATCATCGAGCTTCTTTGGCTATTGATTTCTTCAACAATGCCAACGCCACCACTCATCGCTTCGGCTCTTCACCCTTTGACTTTGGTATTTTCTTCGACAACGCCGACACTCACCATTATTTTCACTCCGAATTTCGCTTATTTTTTTTGTTGAAATTTGTATAAATCTGATTGCTAATTTTGTTTTATGTTTATTTTGAAATTCAGGTTTTTTTGTTGGACTTCAAATACAAATCCAATTGATAATTTTTGTTTAATTTTTATTCCAAATTATAATTATTGAGGGATTTTACATAAGAATTCATACGGAAATCAAAATGTTAATTTTATTATATTTTTATTCCGAATTCGAATTATTTTATGGGTTGTGCTTGACATGGACTCTGCTAATTTTATTTTATTTTCTATTTTGAATTTTAATTATGTTTAGTTGTGCTTGACATGTACCCTTTTTTTAATCTAAAATGTTATAATCTGGATCTACTATAATCGACGGTCTCGACCTTTTCTTTTCCACCGATTAACGTATGAATTTCTAGCACTTAAAGAATGAACATGGTGATTTTTTTTTTACTTTTATAAGATAATAGATAGAAGATTCTGTAGCAGCTTGACATACGTAATCTACGAAAGCAGAGAAACTTCCATGGCACGTAAAATAAGAGGAGGGAATGTATAAATAAGAGGAGCAAATGGGTGTGCAACTACAAGCCTGCAGTGTGTACGTGTAGATTCATCTGTGAGACAGGCAGGCGAGAAGAAATTACATATTTTGTACTGTCTACATTATAATGCGTGCAAATGTCTGTATCAAATGCTACATCTCAACTACAATACTATAATATTACGTATATATCACCAAGTGCAATGGGGTTGTACTTTACAACTTCATCCTGTAGACAATTAAAAAAAATTTGTTGCTGATTTGACATGCATCATTCGTCAAGAGCGTGTAGTACTGATATGTAGTAGCAAATAAATATGTTTTTGGCTCCTTCGATGGTGCCATATATGTGTGGCAGTGTGGGATACCCAATCATTTTCCGATAGAGGCGTCCTATCTCTCGATCGATAGCTAAGAGCGCTCTCTCTCTCTCTCTCATATATATATATATATATATATATATATATATATATATATATATATAGACGTCCGTTTGCTCTCCCGGAGTACATACTTCGCTAATATACCACTTAAATAAATATATTATACTTCTTTATCATTTTCAGTATACTTAAATATTAATTATAAGATACTCCAATGCGACTTGATTGAAAAAATTTCATTAGGGTCCTTTATTTTTTGCTATATACCCTTTTTCATATATAAAAGAAGTATATACACAAATTTAGCTATAAAAGATGGACTTTAATGATTTTTTTTCATAGAACTCACTTTGGGGTATCTTATAATCATTATTGGAGTATACTTAAATAGATAAAGAGGTATTATCATACGATTTAAGTGGTATATGAGAGACGGGAGTACATACTCCCAGGAGTACCAAACCATTTTTCTATATATATATATATATATATATATATATATATATATAATACAAATAAGTAATTGAGTGCTAAGGTGTAAATAACATCTTGATCGTTAGATCTAGATTGAACAGCCAAGATTAATGCGGGCTCCCACCCCCAAACCATTTAATCACCTTGCATACTCCCACCTTCAATACGCTTCATTAATGCGCCCGCATGCTCCCACATCCAATGTCCTATATTAAACACTTCATGATCAATCTGGCCAAGATTGATATTTGCACCTTAGCACTCAATTACCCATTTGAACCAGATAAGTATCTAGTGCTAATGGGTAATTCAAAGCTAAGGTGCTAATACCAATCTTGACCGTTGATCTAGATCTTGACCGCTGGAGGTGGAGCATGCATGGTGTTTAATGAAGACGATTAATAAAGGTGCATTGAAGGTGGGAGCATGCATGGTGTTTAATGAAGACGATTAATGAAGGTGCATTGAAGGTGGAGTATGCAAAGTGATTAAATGGGTTAGAGGTGGAGTCCGTGATTAATCTTAGTTGTTCAACTCGCATCCAACGGCCAAGATTGGTATTATCACCTTAACACCAATTACCCATTAGCACTAGATACGTTAATATATATATATATATATATATATATATATATATATATATATATATATATATATATATATATATATATATATATATGTGAAGCATTTTTTCTACTCCCGGGAGTAGTTACTCCCTATTCCGTATATCACAATGTAGGGACTATCTTGCGCAACCGAGAGTATATATGTGTGGTATACGAGTATATAAGACCATCTAAGTGTATCTACTTTCTACTCCCGTGTGTGTGTGTGTGTATGATTAATACTTTCTACTCCCGTGTGTAGTTACTCCCATCTCTGATATACCACCTAAAAGAACTTAGCATACTCCTTTATCACTTTGGGTATACTCATATACTAATTATAAGATACCCCAATGCGAACCACATGAAAAAATTGCAAGAGAGTCCATAGTTTTAGTATATTTTGTAAATACCTCCATATTCGTATATAAAAAGGAGTATGTCTAAAAATTGAACATACCACCCTAAATATATATAAATACAACATAGGTGGTCTTATATACTCAGATACTACACATACATACTCGCCATGTAAGATGCTCCCTACGCTGTGAGATACTAATAGGAGTAACTACACCCGGAGTAGCAAAAGGCTTCATGCACACACACACTTCAATACAAAAATTATAGCTTGGGATATATTAATGATGAACCTTGAGTTTTTTATATTAATCAAATATCATGCTTACTAAAGGGTCGATAATTTGTTAAAATATCTCTCAACAATATCTTTATTATAGCCTTGTTTGGCAAGAGTAGCATTATATAAAAAATATTGTGAAAATTCTTTTATTCTTTTTCAATTTGTCAATGTTAATTTTTCTATCTCTCTCAACCTTTCATTCTGTAATGTAGTATATCATAATTCTGGATCTTCTGCTATAATAATATTTGATATCATATTTGCAAAATTATTTGGATTACTACCTGCTCTTTTTAATTCTTGATAAAGATTAGGATTTTCTTCTACCCATTGGTCCCACAAAACTTTTACAAATTCACCTAAAAAGGTTTCTAAATAGGTTATCATATCTTTAACTTTATTTCCTATATTATGCTGATTTTGTATGTATTTTTTGCATTATTTATATATTGCTACTACTGCCAAACAAGGCTATAATAAAGGTATGGTTGAGAGATATTTTCACAAATTACCTGACCCTTTAGGAAGCATGATATTCGATGAATATAAAAAAGAAACTCAAGATTCAGTCATTAATATATCCAAGCTACAACTTTTGTATTTAAGCAATTTAAAAAGGGGGGCGCATTAGTGCTAATGGGTAATTCAGTGCTAAGGTGCTAATAACAATCTTGACCGTTGAATCTGAATTGAACAACCAAGATTAATGTGGACTCCCACCTCTAAACTATTTAATCACTTTGCATGCTCCCACCTTCAATGCACCTTCATTAATGCGTCTTCATTAAACACCATGCATGCTCTTACCTCCGACGGTCAAGATCCGGATCCAACTGCTAAGATTGGTATTAGCACTTTAGCAATCGAATTACCCATTAGCACTAGATATGTTCCCTTTAAAAGATATGCACAAGTATACATGCTCAAAGATCCATGAAATATGCGACTATAATTTTTGCAATAAGATAGTCCAAATACCATTAACATATGGAGAAGATATACCTACTAATAAGAAATATCGTAAACCTCAAAATAAAGGATATAATAAACTCAAGACAAAGAAAAGATTTCTTCTAAGAAAATCATATAATAGAGTTCATTATTTACATAAGAGAAATGTAAGGCGCTACGATCATATAAAGAATTAAGATAAAACATGTAGATGCTTTATGTGCAATTCACCTGATCATTTAAGTACAATTTATCCTAATAAGGATTAGAAGAGATATTCTAGTAAATATGAAGAACAAGAAATAGTTCTAATAGTAGATAATGTAAATAAAAATATATTAGTATGTGATGATCAAATAAAAGATGATGAGTCAATATATTCGATAATAGAAATAGAAGAGATTGGGAATAATGAAAATGAATATGAATCAAGGGATGATGAAGTTGATTTAATAGATAAATTAGCTGGTTTAAAAGTGAAATGATGGATCAAGTAAATCAGAAACACGATTGTATTAAAGGAAAAGGAGATTATAATATAAAATGTGTTTTTGGTATATATTATCCAAGCCAAAAAAATAGAGTTACTTGTAGCTTATGTCTAAAACAAGTATGCTCTATATGTTTAAAGGCAAAGGATCAAAAATGGAGAAAGGAAATAGAATTAGAACCGAATGAAAGAATATTGTCTAGTAGAGTTAGAATATTAGAAAACATGATAAATAAGTTAGAAGTAGAAATAGAATATTTAAAAATCATACAGACACTAAAACCTACAAGAATATAAAATTAAAAATGAGTTTAAAGAACAAACAATAATATTAAAAGATAGTAATAAGGCTAAGATGATTTAGTTAAAAGATGCTATAACTAATTTTGAAAATAAATATATAGTTAAGTTACCTTTTGAAAAAGTATTGGGAATAAGAATCCTAGTAAAGGTAAAGCTAAAACCAAGCATTACCTATAAAATATTAGCATTAGTAGTACAAGATGTACAAAAAATATTATCCATGATAAATACTTCATAAAATGTACTGAAATAGTTGAGACGATAGATAATAATGAAGCGTAAATATCTACAGATATGTCGGGGATAAAAAAGATCCTTAACCAATTGTCATATAATATTGAAATGTACATAAATGGTACAAAATATATAATAGATGAAATTACGATAAGGAATTTATCAATAATAAATGACGATATGATAATTGGTCTTAGATTTTTACAACATTCACTATGCATCACAATCATATATGAACAAGGAATCACATTCATTCCATATCAAGATAATATTCCATATATATCGAAGTGCAAAAGCGTGCAGGAGACACCTCCGCATCCGTGTCAATGTGTTTCTAATCTTCAAAGTATCAATAAAATCAACATGCTCCTGAAATAAAAATAAAAGATGAGCTTAGTGCAAATATAGAAGAATATTATATAATGAATTCTTTTGTAGATCGTTGGTTGCAATCATTTGCACCCAATTGGTATAGAGATGTCAAGTCTAAAAAAGATATAGAAAAGATTGTTCAAAGATTAGAAGATATCCAAATAATTGGAGAAGTACTTATCAAACATTGGGATAAAAATTCTATCATATGCAAAATAAACATAATAAATCCAAAATATATAATCAAGACATGTCCAATAGAAGCTACTCCAAGGGATATAGAAGAATTTAAAATGCACATAGAAGAACTATTAAAATTAGGAGCAATAAGAGAAAGCAGAAGTCCGCATAGATCAACCGCTTTATAGTTAGAAATTATTCCGAAATAGCTAGAGGCAAGTCAAGAATGGTTATTAATTATAAAGGCTAAATGATAATACCATAGATGATGCTTACAATATTCCAAATAAATAAGAATGGATCAAAAGAACACAATGAAGCAAGTATTTTGTAAATTTGATTTAAAAGTCGGATTTTGGCAAGTAAAGATGGCAAAAGAATCTATAGAATGGACAACATTTACATGTCCTCAATGACACTTTGAATGCTTGTAATGCCCTTTGATTAAAAAATGCACATGCATTATTCCAAAGAAAAATGCAAAACATATTTAGTGAAAACCAAGAATTCATGTTAGTATATATAGATGATGTGCTGATATTTTCAAAATCTTATAAACAACACCTTGCTCATCTTGAGATATTTTTAGAAAGGTAGAACAAAATGGGCTAATATTATCTAAAAAGAAGATGAAGATTTGCAAAGAAAAAAAATCAATTTCCTTGGTCATGAAATAGGAGAAGGCAAAATATATCTACAAGAACATATTGCTAAAAAGATTTTGCAGTTCCCTAACGCCATGAATGATAAAAGGGTTTTACAACAATTTTCAGGAATCGTAAATTATGCTAGAAATTACATAGTTAATTTAGCAAAACTAGTAGGACCATTATATGCAAAATTAAGAAAGAATGGACACAAGTACTTTAATTCTGAAGACATTAAATTAGTAAGGTTAATAAAGGATAAGGTCACATAATTGAAACCTTTAGAATTACCATTAGATAACAATTATTCTATTATTGAGACAGATGCTTCTCAATTAGGATGGGGTGCCATATTAAAACAAAAACCCAACAAATATTCATCAAAGACAGAAGAAAAAATATGTAGATATGCCTCTGGAAGTTATAAACTAAAGACCGTGAATAATACTGCCAGAGAAATCCTAGCAGTAATAAATGCAATAAATTCTTTTAGGCTATATTTAGGTTTCAAATAATTCACAGTAAGAACAAATTGTGAAGCCATATATAGGTATTACAATCAGATTAATAGCAATAAAAGTTTTACTAGAAGATGGGCTTTACTTGAAGATATTATTACAAGAAATGGTTATAAAGCTATATTTGAACACATAAAAGGAAAAGGGAATAAATTGCCTGACTTGTTATCTCGTTCATCCATTTTGCAGGTATGAAGAGGACAATGAATTATAATGGGATTGAATCCTTCAACTTTGGTGCTGATAATAAGCTTAAAATATTCCCACCAAATTCACACAAATTTAAACCAAAGGACCATATAATTATCGATGAAATACAAGAATGTATATTGATAATTTTTGTACCAATATAATAATAAACGTGAAGATAAAGGTTATATGGGCTGTTTGGTATGGCTCCAACTCCCACTTCTTAGTTGGAGTAGGTGGAGCCATGCCAAACGGTCCACTCCAACAAAAATTGAATTTGGAGTTTGAGAATCTGAGCAGTCAGTAGTGTATTTTTTCAGAGTCATGAGAAGGTCGCCCCGCATGGAGCACCATCCGCTACTTAAAATACCCCTAAAATTAAGATAAAATTACCCACCAAATGCCATCCAATAAAACCCCTCGCCCATCCAATAAAACAAGGGTAGTATAGTCTTTAACAAAGATCTTTCTCATTCCCGAGTTGGAGTTAACTTTCTAACCAAACACCTCAGAGACTACTCCAACTTCTCATAGGAGTGGATCCAAGAGTGAAGCCGAGTTGGAGCAGTAAAAATTGGAGCAGAGCTGCACTCAAACAGGCCTATGTTACCAATATTGAATATCCTTGCGGAATACTTCCATATGTTAAATGAGACAATACCTATTTTGGAAAATCCTGAAATTATAGAACCAAAACCTTTGTATGTGGTATTTGAAGGTAAAATGTCAGGCATATATATATCATTTGAAGAAATAGTGGCTCAAAAGATAGATTCAAAATTGGCAGGAGGACTCTCTTGGAAAAACTATGCAAATATTGACGAAGCATTAACTCAAGCTAGAAAAATATTGGGAATAAACTATCATATGGAACGAGCCGCCAAATATTAGATTCAGAAATATAGAATGGAAAAGAATAAAAAAACCTCAGGGTCCTCACCCGTGGTAAATACAAAGGAAGAAGAGGCATAAAAAAGATATACATATAGAGAATGTTTTGTCAAAGGGACAGATCCCTTAGACGCATCATATATAGACTTGAAGATAAATGACAAATTTCAGATTATATCTTCACAATGGAAAAATGATATGAAAGAAGATATTTTAAAAGAATTAAGAAAGGAAATGAATGATATGCGTGAAGATATGAAAAAAGCATATGATGAAAAATTTGAAATATCATTATCAGATGAAGACATCATGGATATTGCCGAGAATGGGCAAAATCCAAAATAAAGAATGTATTAAAGGCAGAGCCTACAAATAGGAAGAATCTTAAAAAGATAGGCTATATGAAGAAAATAACAAAGAAGCCCTATAAAGGTACGCCGATATTAGATAGGGTACTATCAATTATTCAAGCAAGAGAGATCATATCAAGAAAAGGACATAGCCAGAAGGAAAGGGCAATTAAAAGAGTAGAAGGCCCGTGAAGGCTCATGAAAGGGCTCCTCCCGCAACTATAAAAAGGCATCAGGGGATCAAGAAAAAGGCATCGAGCAAACGAAGCATAGAGATTAGAGAGCATTAGCCTTCCACTAATAGTGCTTTCTCTCTTTAGTACTTAGTAGAAGAACACCACTATAAGATAATCATCCAGAAAGAAAGCTTGTAATATTTTCGGTGTAAGGTACCTGTCTATCTTTGTTTTAATTGTCGGGGTTCGCGAAAGGGAAAACTATATGTAAGCTATTTTGTGAAAGTAAAATAGTTTTTCTTTGAAAATCCCTCGGGCTTTCTTTAGCATGATCATATGAGGCAAGGTTTTATGCTAAGGACCCTATAGGAGAAACCTCTATAATCGGCGGTTCTTCGGTAAGCCCTAAGTTTGGCTGTGTAGGGAGAACGTTGAGGCCGTAGAGAAGTGTTTTCTTCGGGTGGAACTGCCTGAGGTGACGATAAAAAATTATCTCATATGATTGACTAAGAACGCTTAGGGAAATCTTAGCTACTTCTGAAGCAAATTAGCAAGAAATATAGTGAGTACCGAGTAGGACTTCACAACCATAGTTGCACAACCGGCCGGCTTGTTGGTCTCGCTAGCCTGCCATATCCTGATAAAAGTTACTATTTGAATTTGATTAAACATACTATTCACTAAATACTATTTACCAAATAGTAATTAGAAAGAATACTATTCATGAACACTATTCACTATCCACATAATATTATTCACAATTCATCGAATACTATTCACTAAATAGTAACAAGAATAAAATACTATTAGAATATTATATTCACCATAACAAATATAATACTCATAGTGGTACAACCATCATACCACTAGCATATTATCGTGATCTCTTATATTGCTTAATTAATAAGAGTTCCTAATCTAATATCAAAGTTAATCTTGGTGTCATATAAAATTGTGAATATATTATATATATTTGTGTGTGTGTGTTAATGACAGTTAAGTGCTAAGGTGCTAATGTCAATCTTGACCGTTGGATCTAAATTGAATAATCAAGATTAATACAGACTCCCACCTCCAAACCATTTAATCACCCTGTATGCTCTCCAATGCGCCTTCATTAATATGCCCTCATGCTTACACCTCCATTGCTCGCATTAAATACCTGCATGATCCAATGGTCAAGATTGACATTATCACTCAATTGTCCAATAGCACTATATATATATATATAGTGTTGTTTATACAACTTTAATATTTATATTGTGTTTCGTATACAATTGTAATAGCTCTATTATAACTGATCCACCGCGATTGTCGGTGTAGATATCTCTTTTTCTTTCAATTTACGTGGGAATTTTTAGTGCTCGAGTGGAAATGTAGTGGCTTCTTTTTGTTTAGCCGGTATATTTTCTGATCATTAATTTGATTAAGATTTAGCCACGATTAGTATCTAAACGGTGGGGAGCGTGGCGCCTTGCAGCAGTTCGCCTCACCTAAAAGCAATAAACAGCTTGTGGCTACAAACCAAAGGTCGATCGATCCATTTGGGTCAATCCGCCAACCAGTTCCTGCCACGCCACCAACTCCTACCAAACTTCCAACATGTTTTATCGCTAAGCTTGCATGATACTGGTAATCTGAAACAAAATCGATTAGGGTTATCATATATGTGTGAAGTCACTGAGCATAAACTGCAGGGTGCACACTTATACATACATAAATTTTGATAAGACAATACGACTTTAAACTCGGTGTCCCGTGCACCCCTGTAGCTCTACGTGGATCCGCCCCTGATACTACCTGACATGATGCACACGTCTAGTAGGCATGGTAATTAAGCTTGTCCCATATTCAAAACTAGAAGTTAGCTATTAATTTCCTGAAAATCAGTGTGCACTCTGTTACATATACACTACATACATGGAATAAGCAGTATGCACGGTACTCCATTATATATGCAAGGATGACGTACGCATGCCTAAGCTTCAGGGTGCGTGTACATGCACGTAGCTAGCTCGCCTTTTCTGCTGTGGGGTATTTGTCTTGCAAGACACTCCACGGCGACCTCGTATCTAAAGCCGCCTCCTCCTCCTCCTCCTCCCTTCATCCTCTTGGCGTCGGTGTGGTGGAACGTCCTACGAATCGGCCGGGTTGCCCCATCTCCACTCCACCTACTCGATCGCGCGCATGCATGACGACCTTCTAAGCCTTCTTCCTTCAGTTACTGACTCCCCGCGCATTCCATCGCAAGACACTCCACGGCGAATTGCATAAGAACTCAGGCACTTGGTTAATATCCAAGTGCACAATTGACTATACCCGCTGCCGCCTGTTTAGCACGCAAATGATCATTTCAAGGCATTCTTTGGAACACAGAGTATCGTATGAAATCTAGCGGATATGATTTACACCTTTTCCTACAATGAGCTTTCGATTTTTTTATTATTATGAAATTGCTATGTTCCAGCCAGACCCTAAAAAAGATCCAACAAACATACCCTCTCCTGTACAGGGAGCTGCATTGAATCTTTGTCCAAGATCCAAACGTGAGTTTTTGATGCGCATGCATATCTTCATGCACCTAACCAATGTACGTACTCTCTCATTCCCTAATTCCACACATGCGTTTGTTATGTAATAGTATCTCTCCAAATTTGGTTTCATTAATGAAAGGGAAAATATCTATCTATCTTGGCAATGCAAGTATATATGAAACGCAACCAGGTTTCAGTTTTAGATATTTTTCACCTGTAGTGCGATCTGCACTGCATGCACGACCTCACCAACGATAGATCGAGAGAAAAGAATGTAGGTCGACGTGTGTGTGCCGCGGCTGCTTTTAACACGGCCAAAGTACAAATCTTGATTAGATCTCATGCATTCATGGACGCTTTTCGTGTTGGCAACATGCTTACAGCCTTGCAGTGTACTGCTCCATACTGACTTCTATTGAAAAATCAAACAAGTTGGAATCGATCCAATCATGGACAGTTGCCATGTCCATGCTGATGCTATGCAGCAACTCGATCCATCGCCGGCCGTGCATGGGGAGTTGGGGACCGAGAGCAGATAGGAGGGCCCGCCGCGCGCAGAGAATCCGGGCGCCGCCCCGGTTTCCTTCTCACGTATACGAAAAAATTTGCAAGCCTATACGTGAGGACCAAGCAACATGCCATCATCATCTATCTATCTACCTATTGTGTGCTTGTGTGTTTTTGTCACAAAAAAAGAGAAGAAAAGCTCCATCTCTCCCTCTCTTGTCGGGCTCATCCTTTAATTTCCTTTAGTAGTGCCTCTCTGGATCTTCTTGGGGAAGGGAAAAACCTGCATTGCATGCATGTTGTATTCCCTGCTTGTACCAACTGAAGATAGAGAAATCGCAGAGGGGGTAGTACGGGGTGTTTGATTACAAGTAGCTTTTAACAGGGACAAGCTAGCTAGCTATAAGCTTCCTTCTTTCCCTCTCTCTCTCTCTCTCCTCTTTCCAGGACCCATTTGTTAATTTGTTCCTCGATGCCTCTATCCTTCTTTTAATCCGGTAGTGTCCTCTCCAGCCCAGTCTTAGTTTTTTTTCCCTCTTATGGGGGCTCGTAATACTAGTTAGTATTGTGCAAAAGCATATGGTTTGTAGAGACTAGAGAGAGGAAATTAAACTAGCTAGCTAGGCCACCTGTGAGAAAGATCGATCGAGGAGGATGACGTGGTGCAACAGCTTCGACGACGTCCGCGCCGCCGTGGACAACAGTTTGTCCCCCGCGGCCGCCGTGGCCGCCGCGGCGGGCAAGAAGGCAGCGGCGTCGCTTGCCGTCCTGGTCAAGATGTGCCCGTCGTGCGGGCACCGTGCACAGTACGAACAGGTACCTATGCATGCGCGCGCGCGCGTGTCCTCTTGGCTAATTCCCGGCCGTATGCTCGTGATCTTGTGCAGATTTTAACTTAGCGAGCGTTAGATCAAAGGCATAGGGTGCATGCATGCATCGATCGTATATGTGGCAGCTTGCAAGTGTGCAATTCAATCTCTCGTGCATGCATGCAGTTGAGCCACAGGTGGGCTTCCACCGTGAGTTATGTTTAGACACCGTGAGTTACGTCTTGCTGGACTTTTTGGTACCAACGTGCATTCATGTAAGATCATGCATCCTTCATGTTAGGTTTGTTTTGTCAAGAGATACTCACGGTAATTAATTAAGATCGAATTGCACTAGTCTGAAACAGCAGTATTCACATGCGTGCGTATGCATGCATCAAACGAATAAAATTTCAGGAGACCACGACGATCCAAGACTTGCCGGGGCTACCGGCCGGCGTGAAGTTCGATCCGTCGGACCAGGAGCTGCTGGAGCACTTGGAGGGCAAGGCGAGGCCGGACTCCCGAAAGCCGCACCCCCTCGTCGACGAGTTCATCCCCACCATCGAGGGCGAGAACGGCATCTGCTACACCCATCCCGAGAGGCTTCCCGGTACGTACTTACGTATGCACAGCCATATGTGCGTGCATGTGTATGTGACGTGATAATTTTGTGGATTTTCAGGTGTGAGCAAGGACGGCCTGGTCCGGCACTTCTTCCACCGGCCGTCGAAGGCGTACACGACGGGGACGAGGAAGCGGCGGAAGGTGCACAGCGACGAGGACGGCGGCGAGACGCGGTGGCACAAGACCGGCAAGACGAGGCCGGTGCTCGCCAACGGCAGGCCCAGGGGCTACAAGAAGATCCTGGTCCTCTACACCAACTACGGCAAGCAGCGCAAACCGGAGAAGACCAACTGGGTCATGCACCAGTACCACCTCGGCTCCGACGAGGAGGAGACGGACGGTGAGCTCGTCGTCTCCAAGGTCTTCTTCCAGACGCAGCCCAGGCAGTGCGGCTCCAAGGAGGCCGCCGCCGCCGCCGCGCACAACAACTCCGTTCACGGTGCGCTTGCTGCCGGTCATCACGGTGTTGGCAATGACGTTCTCAAGGAAGCAAACGTTGTAGAATTCTACAACCCGGCAATAACGGGGTACAGCCAGGGGGTCCCAACTAACAGGGCACCTTCTGCTGCTCGCTTCATGCCAAACTTTGCAGTGCACGCAGGAAGGAATAGCTTTGGTCCTTGAAGCATCGCAATTACACAAATCTATCGATTCATACATGTGCCAAATTAGGAACAGTTGAGAACCGATGAGTGGTCGGTTAGCTAGAGCGCGGTGTGCGCTCTTAGCCCAACAGTATTCAAGTTCTGCTCAACGCTGCTGCTCACCCGAATATACACTCTTTAGTTTAAATGTGATACGAATTTCGTTTCCTACTCCAACTTATAGTTCTACTTTTACACAGAGTCTTTCATGTATCACAATAAATATATCTCTGTAATCCATAGGGAAGAGCGAGAACTTCATTGTAAACATCTCCTCATATAATGAAGTTGCCTTCGTGCGTCCGTGGTTTTTTTTTTTCCGAAAGGGTTTTTCACGTAAAATTTGTGTCTCCCATTCCTATTTTTCATGGCATTATTTACAACAAGTGGTATCATAACACATGGGATTTGAGAAACGATTTTTCTTGTGTCTCACGAGTTATCATCCGAATCGGCGTCGAATTCGAGACTGTCTCTGTGTCAAAGACAAGGAGTAGTTGTTTCTCCACGCGGAATAAAGCAGAAAATACACCAAACAGATCACGAGGTGAGCAAAGTAACAACAGTATTGATTGCTAGAAAGAGAAAAGGCAGCACAACAACATTGATTGCAAAGAAAAAGCGTCCAGGCAGATCAGCATTGATTGCAAAGAAGGAGGTGGACATTCCGTCGGTTGGCTTCAGTTCTTGAATTCATCCTGGCGGAAATTGCTATGTACACACACGAAGCGATTTGCTAAGCACACACGAGCAATCGTACACAGAAGTTTATCGAAGGTTTTGGGAATTCTTTGATAGGCATATATTTGCACCAGCTAATTTAGGATTTCTTCCGCACGGCGACTTTAAAGTGTGATCTTTTGCTGCTAGATCGAGACACTATGCTTTCTCTATAGCAAGCCAAGATGCAAGCTATTCTTACACAACTTGATTTGGATGACGCTTTATTGGGAATCAACAAGATGTCTGTTGCTTGGTAACCTGAAGAGAAGCAAACATAAGATCGTAAGGCCTTGATGAACCACAGAGGTCCTAATCTGGCCCGATCTTTCGATGAGAAAGTAAATTCGGTAGAAGTCGCTCAACTCTTACGATCCTGGCTATGAACTCGCAATACTCGAAACCACGCAATCGCTGAACTGCTCGACAAGTCGTTATCAACCATGCACAAATACCCAGATGACCTGATCACGAAGATCAATTCCTGCATACACCGAAAAAGCACGCAATAACAAGATAAATAAGCAATCTGAAATTGCGAATAGGAATTGAAATTGTATTGATAAGTGGGGTTCCAAAGACAATGTCACTGTTGATCTTGCCGAACAAGAGGACGAAGTATAAAGTGTCAAAGCTAAACTTCAATTAACAAAACCTACCAAACCATAAAGGTGACGACCACTATCTATAGGAGCAAGAGGAGAAGAAAGGGGTGGCCAGGGAACAACGCCGCTTGAATAGTACCAAAAACCCTAGGTGGTCGGCCTTATAGGCTAAATTAGTCCATTTATTACATAACCCATGGGCCAACAATAGGTGACACAACACCATGGCATGTAGACATAGCTCGGCTCGTATGAGTAGAAGTAGCTCGGTCTAATTGGACAATATGGCATTACAGTAGTCGAAAGTCCTATTGAAGAAGATGTGTCTGAAGTAGAGGATGCAGTGCAGCGTGTCGAAGTGGTGGTTGCATCCTTATGGTCGATGTCCTCATCAGACCTTATATCAGATTCATCTTCATCTATCAAATAATATTCTGTGGGAGATTTTGAAGGAGAAGACTATGTCATATTATGGTCGAAACTGGAGTAGATTTTTATTTGAAGCAGAAGCCTTATTCGTACAAGATGGCGTATATGGTCATTATTGAACCACCTGACATCGTTCAAAGAATAGTCTCAGATCTCAAATCTATAGAGGTAAAATATGATGATGAAGATTTGAGTCTTATTCTTTTATGCTTGCTGCCTAGTTCATTCTCTACGTTTAGAGATACTATTATATATAGCCGAGATACTCTTGCACTTAATGAAGTCTATGAAGCACGGCATGCTTAGCACATTCTTGATTTGAAGAGAAATATTATCTCGATGAGTACTCTTAATGCTAAAGGGTACAAGTATTTAGGTGGAGGTGGAGTTCTGAAGATCTCCAAAGGCTCTCTTGTTGTGATGAAAGATTATATAAAAGGTGTCAACTTATATCATCTGTAATGTACTATAATTTCAGGTAATGCTGTTGTTGCCTCAAATAAATCATCTGATTCTGGTGCTACTAATATTTGGCATATGCGTCTGGGGCATATAAGTGAAATTGACATGATGAAGTTATGTAAAAGATGACTCCTTGATAGTCAAATCATCAACAAGTTAGAGTTTTGTGAACATCGTGTCTTCGACAACCAAAAGAGGGTGAAGTTCAACACAATAATTCACTCTACAAAAGGCATATTAGATTATGTTCACCGTGATTTGTGGAGAGAATCCCGTGTTCTGTCCGTTGGAGGTGCTGGCTACATGTTGATCATCATCGATGATTATTCAAGAAGTGTTTAGCCATATTTCGTGAAGCACAAATCGAATGTGTTCAATACATTCAAGGAGTAGAAGATTATGGTTGGAAAGCAAACTGATAAGCATGTCAAAAAGCTACGTACTAATAATGGTTTGGAGTTCTGTTATGGCGAATTTGAAGCTTTATGCAGATCAGATGGCTTTGTGAGATATTACATTTGTCTGGGATACTCATCAGCAAAATAGTGTGACCGAACGCATGAACATAACCATTATGGAGTAGGTACATTGCATGTTATCTAACTCTGGTTTATCTAGGAGTTATTGGGTTGAAGTCGCGTCCATTGCTTGTTATTTGATCATTCGGTCACTGAAAGCATCTAGGCCTCTAAGATTTATTTTGGTTATTAATGACAATATATGAATATGGGACTAACTTGTTTGTTGTGTATTTACAAGGTTTGATTCCAGTGGTGGTTACAGAAATTTGGACATGCATGCTTAAGGCTCAAGTCAAGGTACAAGTAGTCTAGGATCCTTTTTAATTTTAACGGTCTTAAGGTGAAAATGGTGGAAGACCGAATAATAGGTTAAATACCGTACTATTAAGAGGGATCAAGTCTAGTAGCTTGATAGCATGTTCTTGTGGATATTGGATCAATCTAGGATCATGCATGCACTCAAAATTTGTTTTAAAAAGCAAATCTTGTTTTCTGAGAAAAATCGGTAGTACCGACGTGTTGTCGGCGGAACTACCGCTCTGCAGTATGACCGGCGTTCCTTGAGCGGAACTACCGCAGATTGGATGTACCAAAATCTTGCAGTACGTATTTTCCAGAGATACACTTTTTTTGTTTTATTTTCTCTCTTGGAAATGCGGTAGTACCGGCGTTCTTTGAGCAGAACTACCGCAAGTCGGTCGTACTGAGCAAAGGCGCGGAATGTTTTTTACAGAATGATGCATTTCCGTATTCATTTGCTGATTTGCTATTGCGGAACAACCGCTGTGCTTTCCGCGGAACTATCGCAGTTCGATGCGACTGAAAAATTCAAGCAGTACGTTATTTCCAGTATGCGGTGTTTTTGAACTCCAAGGAAATCGGTCATACCGCCATGAGTTGAGCGGAACTACCGATAATCGAAACAACCGCACGATCAATGGCGGTAGTACCACACCAAGTTTTCAATAGCTCTTTCAGACACATTAAATGCCTCTGCTGTAGCCATTACTGTACTAACGTTGGAGGTGTGGTAGTACCGACCATTGCACAGCGGTACTACCGATTTCGCTGATTTTTTCTGACATTTGCCTCCAACGGTCGTATTTACTTGTGGGGAGTATAAATACTCCCCCACCAGCTCTAGGACAGGTAGAGAACACTTCATTGAACATCTTTAAGCCTAGAGCATTCACTCTTCTCCTTATTCACTCTTGTTGCATTCATTGTGAGGTAGTTGAGCAAAATCAAGTGGATTCATTCTAGATTGATCCATAGCACTTGATTGCCGTCAAGTCAAGTTCAGGATTCATTACTCTTGGTGTTTGTTGACACCTAGACGGCTTAGGGAGCTTACGTGGTTATCTCTTCAAGAAGATTGTGAAGAGACCCGGCGCCAATTGTGAGTGGTTCGGTGTTCACCATCTCCGGAGAGGAGGAAGAACAACCACAAGTGAAACCGAGGGAAGACTTAATTCGTGAAGCCGGCTTGATTGGGTCAAGCTTTCTCAATGTGGACTAGTGAAGATCGACAAATCTTCGATACCATGGGAAAAACACATTTGTCTTCATAGTGGTTATTTCTTGTCCTTATTTATCGCATTTACATTTGTAGCATTTATCTTGTAATAGGAAGTCTTGTTAAGATTATTTTGCTTAGTTTCACAAATTTGTAGAAAGTTTTAAAACCTCCTATTCACCCCCTCCTCTAGTCGGTTATCCTTGATCCTACATTCACCCAACCTAGCAATTGATAAGAAGACTCCGATTGAGATACGGTCTGATTCTCCAGTAGATTATTCAAATTTGGGAATATTTTGATGACTTGCTTATGCTCATGTTAATAATGGTAAACTGGAGCCTAGAATCACTAAATGCATTTTCCTTTGTTATAAATCTGGTGTAAAAGGATATAAATTGTGAAATCCTGAAACAAGAGAGGTGGTTATTGGCATAAGTGTTACTTTAGATGAATATGTTATGTTGGATAATAAGCCATCTATTGATGTTCTCTTTGAGAAGCTGCAGAAATCAAGCATGTAGGTGGAGCATGTTATTGATTCAAGATCTACATCAGAAACTGAAAAAGGAAAACATGCATGATGTTCATGTTGTTTTTCAACCATCACGGTGTTCCATTGCAGCCGACAGACCTAAAAGGAATATTCAAACTCCTGAGAGATTGATTACAGAAGTTGATGTTGCGTATGCTTTGAATGCGACAGAAGAAATTGAAGGTGTTGCAGAACATTTCACTTATTCAAATGGTATCTCTTTTGGTGATTCATAGAGATGGATAGCTATGATGCATGATGAGATGCAATCTCTTGAGAATAATGATATTTTGAAGCTGGTCAAGTTGCCAATTGATAAGAAGGCTATTCGCTGCAAACAGATCTTCAAGAAAAAAGAAGTCGTTTCACCAACTGAAGAGGTTACATACAAGGTAAGGCTTGTTGCTAAAGGATACAACCAAATTTCAGGTGTTGATTTCACATATGTCTTTCCCTAGTTGTGAGCATAATTCTATTTGCACTTTACTCAGGATAGTGGCTATGCATGATTATGAAATTGAACAATTGGACATGAAAACTGTGTTCTTACATAGGGAAGTGGAGAAAGACATTTATATGGAGCAACCAGAAGGTTTTGTCTTTCCGGAAAAAAATAATTATACTTGCAAGTTGAAGAAATCTTTTTATGGCCTAAAAAAATCACCCAGACAGTGGTGCAAGAGTAGGGATGAAAACGGATCAGATAGTTTCCGACCGATCTGGACAAAAACATATTCGGATTGTCTCGGATCGGATTTTTCTCGGATAATTTTCGGATCGGAAACGGATTCGGATTTTTTTTTGTAGGAAACAGAAACGAATACGATAGACATGCTATCCGGCGGATACAGATACGGATACGGATTATCCGGATAAGACCAAGTCCGGATATCCGGATTTCTGCCCAAAAGAAGAGGATTTCGGCCCAAAAGAGAAAATTAGATTTTAATTGATTTTCGAATTTCAGAAAATGCAACAATTCAAATAGCCTTTTAGAAAATAGCAAATAGAGTTAAAAATTCTAGAAAAAATCATAAAAATTCCTTGAATTATTTTGAAGTTAATAAAATTAATTCCAAGTTAAAGTTGGTTTTTATTTTTGCATATAAATTATTTTTAATTCCTGAAAATAGGAAAACCCTTTTTAAAATCCAGAAAATTGAAGAAATTAATTATTTTTTTCATTTTCACTTTAAATTCAATAAAATCCCAAAAATCTTAATAAATTTTATTTTTACATTAAAAACTAGTAAATTAAATAATTGACTTTATTTTATTTTATTTTTAACCAATAAAACTCTTTTAAATCTCAAAAAATCCAATAAAATAATAACTTTATTAATTTTATTTTTGGTAACATACTTTGGGATGTTACAATCATTTGTGTATAGATTAATCATCTAGTCTGATCAATGTTAGTGTGAACTAAGTTTTATGTATGTGATAAACTAAGTGTGAATATGTGATGACTTGTGACTTTGTGAGTTATGACTTATTAGCTAAATATGGTAAATTAAGTGTTATATTTGTAATGAACTAGTTAATGCAACTTGCTAGTGCCAATGTTACGCGTGATTGCTGAAAATATGAACAATTCATGAATGTTTGCATCAAATAAACTAGTTATATATTTTCGTTAATTTCTGGTATACAATTTAAGTGGTTTTCATGTTCTGAAAAATATCCGCGACCGTATTCGTTTCAATTCGTATTCGCTCCGTATTCGTATTCAATATTATTTGTATCCGTATTTGTATCTGGGGTATCTGTATTCGTATCCGGATCCGGAAAAAAAATATGAAAACAAATATAGCAGAACCATTATCCGTCCGTATCTGATCCGTTTTCACCCCTATGCAAGAGATTTGACTACTTTATGATCTCTCAGGATTTCAAAAGATGCAATTTATGATAGTTGTGTTTATTCGAAGACTATTAATGGCACATCTATTTATTTGCTCCTATATGTTGATGATATGATGATTGTTGCAAAAGACAAAGCAGAAATTTCAAAGTTGAAGGCACAATTGAGTAATGAATTTAAGATGAAGGATATCAGCGCATCAAAGAAGATTCTTGGTATATAAATTATCTGAAATAGATAGTTTGAAAATTTTTACCTAAGTCTTAAAGGGTACATCGATAAAGTTCTTCGTCATTTAAACATGCATAAGGCCAAACCAATGAATACTCCGTTAGCTACATATTTCAAACTTTCTTCAGAGTCATGTCCACAATCAAATGATCAAGTTGAGTACAAGTCTAGAATTCTATATGCCAATGCAGTTGGTTCACTTATGTGTGCTATGGTATGTTCTCGCCCCCGATTTATATCAATCATTGAGTGTTGTTAGTATATACATGGTTAATCGTAGCAAAGAGCATTGGAAAGCGATTCAACGAGTTATTCGATACTTGTAGGACACATCTCATGTTTGTTTACAGTTTGGGAAGACTAAAGATGGAATCATTGGTTATGTGGACTCAGATTTTGCTGGAGATTTGGATAAAATAAGATCTTTTACTGGTTATGTGTTCACTATTGAAGGATGTGTCGTTAGTTGGAAAGTAATCCTGCAAGGTACTCTTGTTTTGTCCACTAGAGAAGCCGAGTATATTGTTATTTTTGAAGTTTGCAAAGAAGTTGTTTGGCTAAGATGTTTGTCTACTGAGCTTTGTGGAAGCAAAACTTACACTACAATATTATGCGACAGTCAAAGCGCTATTTGCCTTACGAATGATCAGATGTTTCATGAGATTACGAAGCACATTGACATCACATATCATACATTCAAGGTGACAATGCTCAAGGTGATATTAAAGTCAGCAAGATAAGTACTCGTGATAATCCAGTTGATATGATGATAAAGCTAGTTCCTGCCGCTAAGTTTGAGCAAAGCTCAGACTTAGTTGGTATTATTCAGTAGTCTTATGGACGCTCAGCATACAAGGTGTTGATGCTAATCTGTTTCGAGGAGATCACGCTTTGTCTGGCTACAAGAGGAATTCGTCTTAAGGTCAAGATTGTTGAGTTTAAGTGTGATGTGAATTTCGTTTCCTACTCCAACTCATAGTTTTACTCCTACAAAGAATCTTTCATGTAAGAATGCAGCCGGAGCGAATATAGACAGATATTGCTCATCACGTATCCCATTCCATTTTTTTTCTCGGAATCATAGTCGGACACGGACAATGCCGGGTAGTCTCGGTCATGAATAAGGAGCGAATATATGCTGAACCGAATACTGATTGTCTCCGTCACAAATATTTAGTCAGATATTGCCATATACTACCCAATAAATTATCCGGATAG
Source organism: Hsuehochloa calcarea (assembly GCA_036346395.1). Lineage (NCBI taxonomy): Eukaryota > Viridiplantae > Streptophyta > Magnoliopsida > Poales > Poaceae > Hsuehochloa > Hsuehochloa calcarea. The sequence goes on along the minus strand of CM070601.1, from coordinate 10,895,370 downwards.
CTCCGGATCCGATAGATACTTTCTTCCTAAATCTGTTTCCATATCCGGCAAAAACTATCCAACTCCGGATCCGAGAAAAACCCCGGATATCCGTTTTCAGGCTCCGAATAAGATCTAAACTTATACGGATGGACGAACGGTTGGGAACTATGTGCTCCGTTTGCACCCCTACTTTCATGTACAACTATAAATATATCCTTGTAGTCAAAAGTTTTATTATAAACATCTCCTCATATAATGATATTGCTTTCGTGCGCCCGTGGTTTTTCCCAAAATAGTTTTCCATGTAAATTTCGTGCATCTCGTCCCTATTTTTCTATGTATTATTTCCAACACATGCGCATGCATGTTCAGCGTGAAAGTGTGTGTTCATGCTCCACGAGGCATTGGTTTCTCTGTAAAAATTTCCAACGTGTTTAGGAGACGTGCAAGCGTGTGTGTGCATGTGGCATGAGTGGGGTGTGTGTTAGGTGTATTCGTCTCCCTTATACTCTAAAAAAAAAAGGAACAGTTCAGTGGAGTGGATTGTGCGTGGTTTGAATTGCTAGAGCATAGTCATCAAGATGTTGCGAGTGTCCTAGCCTCCTAGGAGTATTATCGTGTTCGTTACACTCTTAACTTACTTTCATTTATAGATTATTTACCTTTTCTTTTAAGCTGTTAATGTTCTGTAGAATTTGTCTGAACATCACGCAGTGCAGCCTAGTACTCCATTTGTAACTTGATACTGTCAGATGTAATATTTTATCCGTCCTTTGGATATGAAAAAGGTATCCATGCTCTACATCGGTTCATTCCTTTGGGTAGTTCGGATCACGCATAGTTCGGATCACGCATGAAAATGCCGTTTCCAGATAGAATCCCGCCGGGCAATCGGTAAATGGTTACCAGCCGGTAACCGAAATTCTTGGAAAAAAAAACTCGGTCAAAATTCGTCTAAATAAATTTGAATTTGAGATGTTTCCGTCGGAATTTTGAATTTGAATTTGAAGTTTCCGGCTGGTATTTCGAATCCCAGTTCCCACCGGTAACCGGCGGGACCGGAATTTCGATCTCTGGTTCGGATGGTTTTATGTTCTACCAGTAGAAATCAGTCTCTCTGTTCAACTATACAACAGTACAAGTTGCACTCCTAGATTTGCTTTTTTTTACGAGGTATTTGTAGATCTGCTTATTATTTAGTTAGCAGAAAAACGCCAGTGCAAGATGATTGTTGTTTTTCAAACTACATTTCTGACTGCAAACAGGTACAACTTGACAATGAATCAATGATGCAGGCAAAGTAAACTGCACCAGTTAACAAGCGCACAAACCAGACTTTCGGGCTTAAGTTACATTCGCTGTTTCACACTTCCACGGTTCCACCTAAATCGTGTCATCAAACATTCAACGCTACAAGGAAATCTAGAACGCATAAAGAGGAACATTACGTAGTACTGTTGAGCAAACAGCTACTTGCCAACGGCATGCTTCTCATATAAAGCGACGATGTCCTTCTTGTTGGGATTCTTCAACTGCAACAGTTGAGCACCAAACCCATGCTTAGTGAGCCCCTGCTTCAATTTCAGCACGGCGAACTTGGTGTAGTCTTCAGTCTCTGTTTCCTGCGCTTGCTGGCTCCCGTTGTTAGTATCTTCTCCCATAAGTACAGATCCACCATCCTCGGTGCGATTGTTCTTAAACGGGCTTGTTGTGCTTTTTGATCTTTTCATTCGCCTCCAATTGTTGTCATCGTCGATATCCATATCATGGACAGGCGCCTTGCATGCGAAGCCTTAAGCTTGCTGTCGAGTGCGGTTTCGTTGAGCCGAACAGATGTCAGCTCTCGCTGGAGCATATCCAGTTTACCTTGAGTTGCTTGCAACTGCAATGACAAGGCCTCAGCTCTCCTATTGGCTTCAGCGCAAGCCTCGCGTTCTGTTGACAGTAAACTCTCAAGCACTTGGACCGTGCTGGATCTTTGCTGATTATTCCGTTGCATCATCTCATCAATGTCCTTTCCCGCTCATCAACACTTTTTTCAAGCAATGCGACCTTGGATTCGGCATCCATCTCAGATTGATGAAGTTGCTCGATTTCTTCCACCATCTTATTCTTGTCTCTCTCTAGACTTTCAACCTGCCTCTCCATTCTTTCTATTAATGCAAGTCTCTCCATTGCAAGGCGCTGAGCTTCTCCCTTATCCTTCTGAGCAGCAGCAACTTCTACACGAGCTAAGTCAGCCAATTCTGTTGCTCGTTTAGCCTCCCTTTCAGCTTCCTTGCACCTCCTATCTGCCTCATCGAATTTTTTGCACTCTGGTAGATACTTTTCCTGAAGATGGTTTTTTTCTTGTTCCAGGATCCTTACTTCCTTCTCACGTGACTGAGCTTCAGTTTTAATAGACTCCAACTTATCAGTCAATAATCTGATATCTTCCTTCAAAGCCAATGAATCTGACTCATGGTTCTTAAACTTTGCTTCAGTAGCCTGAATTTGATCATGACAGAAATGAGAGATTATTATTTTGTGTGTGTGTGTGTGTGTGTGTGTGAGAGAGAGAGAGAGAGAGAGAGCTACCTCAAGCCTCGAGATCAAACTTGTAGCGTGAATTTCAGTTTGGTTAATTTTTGCATTTAATCTTGCTATTTCTTCTTCCTGTTGATGGCATTGAACAAGCATAAGTAGGCCAACCAAGCACCTGTAAGAAATAAAAGTAAAAAACTATCAAGGCTCAAGAGAAAGGATTACCTTCTCGGACAGTCGATGAGCAAGTTCAGCCCTCGAAGCATCTTCCCTTTCTTGCACTTTCTTATTTATGCGTTCCTGTGCTACAGCCGCTCTCTGCAGAGCTGTTTTGGCCTCACTGACAGCAACATCATATTTACGTTTCCACTCTGATGCCTCCTCTTGAGCAGACTCAGCCTGCTCTCGTACAGCAGATAATCTGCCCTCACTGATATTCGTCCTAGACTCCAGAGAAGCAATTTGAGATTTTAGGGTCTGTTTGGTATGGCTCTGCTCGTAATCTGAGGAGGTGTTTGGTTAGAAAATTAACTCCAGCTTCATAAATGAGAATGATCATTGTAAAAAGACTGCACTACCCTTGTTTTTTTTGTATTACTTAACTTATAAAAGTTTAATAAGTTGATTTCAGTCATGCCGTGCTTTTATTTTTTTTATTTTTTTGTCATATTGTACCATGTTGTGCCATCTTTTTCACCCTCTCAAAATAGAAAGGGTCTGACTAGAACCAATATAATCAAGTCAGTTACAATGAGACATATTTGCACCTTCTCATTAATAATCTCTTTTACTTCAAGATTAGTAAACTTTTACCATTTTACTTTAAGATTAGTAAACTTAGTAAAGAGGAGTACCGAAGCAAGGCGCAGCTCTGTTGTCATGCTTCAGAGAGAGCAATAGGGAGTGGCTTGCCATGTTTATCTTACATCTGATACCAAAAGCCCCAAAAAACCTGAGATAGAGCTGCCACCAAAAAAACTGATGCAAGCTTATATGTTCATTGCTTGCAATGTAATACAGTGCCATAACTGAAAGGGAGTCGAGTTACACTTGGGAAGAGAACACAATGTGCATATATGTAGTTTAGGACTTAGGAGTTCAGACACACAGATCATGAAAACAAATGCCCGACAGGGCATCACAATTCACAAAGAATTGAATTTACACATTAACGAAGAAAAATACAACATAGTCAATCGTTAGAATGGTTATGCTATACATGTCATTCACTAAGTAGAAGGTCGTGTCTGAACAGAAGTGAAGGATGCATCAGTTGACGAACAATGCTATCTTGATTTCTTCTAGCCTCTAGGCAAAAACTTGTCATCTGACAGGAATCCCTACATTTCTAAACAAGGTGTAGATTTTGTAGTTCACCCTACTCAGCGGCATACAACCTTTGCCGAATCTCTGCCTGGCTTAGTGCTGTATCAACGCTGAAAATGAATAACGCCACGAATTAGCATATGTCTGAGAATAGTGGAAGAGAATAGTCGTAAAGTTTGTTGGCCGTGGATATATGTTCAAGATGTATTTGCTGTCCATTTCAATACTACAGTAAAAACATTTATGCATCGGATAATAATGTTTACCAGCAGAGAACATCTCCAGTTCGCGCAGTCTTCTCAAAGATCCAATCTGGAACGAACTCTTCCAACAAACTCAATTGCTCTTCAACTTCACCTACAGATGTCGTAATTCAACATCAGGAATCACATTGCGGGGGCGGCGGTTGCTCCGACTTCTCCGGCGTCCAGATCTGCTCGCCACACGGCCGCCGCCACCACCACCTTCTGCTTTGGCTTCTCCGGCGTCAAGATCTGGTCGGCCAACACGGCGTCGAGGTCGTCGTTGCGTGTGCACACTAGTATTGGCTCAGGCGCCTCGAGGCAAACGGGGCAGAGCCGCGGCGAGAAGGAGGAGGGCGAGCGCGGCGGCCCCGGACCGAGGTGGAGTCGTTGGGGAGAGAGGACGAAGAGGTCGGCGGGCGAGAGGCCGCCACCCCGGTCGTCCCCTTGCTACGAACGGGCGAGGGGATGAGAAGAGGCTGCGTAGGGGATGCGAACTGGCGAACCGGTGCGAGGTGGGGGCTGCGGTTTGGGTAGTGGAGTGGCATATTGCGGGTAATTATCCTTAACTCTTAGGGGTATTTTATTTTGTTGGTCCGCAGCTCCTCTTTTGAAGCAAGGTTCTACCCACTTTTAAAATTTGTACTACAGGCTACTCCGCTCTTGATTGCTCCAACAGTCCAACTTCAAAAAATTTATGGAGCAACTCTGTTTGGCACAGCTCCACCCACTCCCACAACGAAGCTAGAAGTTAGAGCTGTACCAAACAGGCCCTTAACTTGCTTTCATCTGCCTTCTGCTGTAAAAGATTGTGATCATATTTGCTCTTCCAGTCATCTGATTCCCGTTTTGCATGTTCAAGAGCGGAAGACGAGCTCATACACCGTTCTTCCAACCTGCTACTCTTGGTCTGAAGTTCAGCAATACGAACAGAGTAATCCTTTGAAATTTTCTGCTTATCATTGATAGATTCCTCATAGCGCATTAAGTACTCAGCTCTGTGCTCCTCACTAGCCTCGAGCTGCTTCCTGAGCAATGCCAACTTATCATCGCTTGAATTGCATTTCAATCTCAGGGCATTCCTCTCAGCATCTATATGCTCCAACTGTCTTCTGAAAAGATCTAGCACAGGACCTGCCAAACTACAGTAACCATTCCACAAAAATGAAATTCAAAGCCACGAGCAAAGGAAAATGGAGGGATGCCTGCTTAAGATGTTCAATGACATACATAGCGTAAGGATAATAGCAAAGGATCAATTTAGCTCCTAAAAGTGTCAGTGGTGATATGTAATCATGTAATATCATGATGCCAACTTGAACAGCATAAATTCACGGGTTGCAGCTTTCCAAATTAATCAATTTCACACTATGCATTATGGGAAAAATTACATACCACTGCTGTAGAAATGTAGCTAGATTTTTCCATTTTCCAGGACCATAAGACGTTGACTCATACTCCGTGAGGAGGCCATCGAGGAGCTGCGTTGTATCAAACAGAAGATATTTACAGGTGCATATTATTGAATTTTAAACAAAATGAAGAATAGGGTATGCCATTTGTCCGTGTCTGCAGAGAATATCATAAATGTCTTACCCTGACTATCTCATCCAACTTTGCATCAGGACGGTTACATGCTGCCTGCATCTTTGACTCCGTGCTCTGTATTCTATTTGAACATTGCACATCAGCCTCCGGACAAGTATCCCTGTTGCAATCCTGCATTCATGTCATTATCGTTTAGCCTGTTGGCTCACACTTAAGAACTAACTCAATTTAACAATTAGCAGGCATTGATCAATGGAATGTTCATGAGTAAAAGAAAGACAAACAGTAGCAGGCATGTTCAATTCAAGTGGCGGATCAGGAGTGTGAAGTCACCTCAAAGGCCTTTCTGAGAGAACTTTGAAGAAGCTTTTCAAATTTCAAACGAGCTGACCCAGCACCGACAGAAGAAGCATTAAAAACACTAACAGCCTTCCTTATTGCATCTTCATGTGCTTCTCTCAAAGCATCCTGCAACCACCCACTAATCAGCACCTTCCAAGAAAACTCAAATAATAAAACTGTTACAACTCGTATATTAGCAATATCAACCTCTTCTGCTGGTTTTTTGCGGTCAAAAGAAGAATTGTAAGCATCAACCGCAGAATCGTATGCCCTTCGACATTCTGTTTCCTCCACACTCAGCACACAACTAAAAAGTATCAGATAACTTCCTCCCTGACAGAAATCAGATAAAGATGATAACTGAATTGTCGAAAGAGACACAACAACGATAGAACAGTTCATCAGTACTCCACTAATCTATAATTGCTGTAGTTGCTCACCAAACCACAATTGTCACTTCGTATCTCTATCCATGTTCTGCATTTCTCTAAAATAGGCCAAAGAGTCTTTTCATCCACTGCAAATTCATGTCAATAGTCTAGTCTGTACTTTAATAGAGCTGTTCTTTCACATTTTATCTCAAACTTCCTTACTCTAGTAAGCAGTTACTTTAGGGTGATTACCTCATAGAATGTCAACTATAACTTCATAATCACCAATAGACAAAAAAATGTTATCAATATTAAAAAAAATCTATCGCACAAAATTTATAAAGCAAACACCAAGGAACTCTACAACAGTTCAAATTCTTTAGAGGGTTAAGTCTCCATTTGGCACTGCGATGGATTATGATATTCTTATTTGGTGGGACCCTAGGATCAAAATCGATGACGGATAAAACACCGCCTCGCGCCATTTCTCCGTTAATACCGATAATCGAAATCCGAGAAAACCCTACAAGTTTGAAAATTGATATTTGAATTTGCTTAAAACCGCCGAAATTCAAAATCGAATTTGAATTGGTTAAACCGGATAAAACCAGCTGGTTTTCTAAATCCCGGTACCCATTGGTAAAACCGGTAACTGGCGGTTACTGGGGATTTCTATCCATGGTGGGACCAGGATCAAAAACCGAACCGTTGAAATCCCGCCGACGGCAAGACGTGAAGTCCGGCTACGTAAATCCTTAAAAATCGGACGAATTTCAAAAACTGAAATTTGAATTTCCGATTTTGAAAACCAGAACCTTGTTAGTTAAAAACCGCCGTAAAAACCGAAACCCAATGAATTTTGAACTGACGAATTTTGAATTAGAAAGTGTTTAATGAAATGCATATTTAGCTCATACAATACGTAATCTAGCATATTTAGCTCATACAATACATAATCTAGCATATTTAACTCATATGAAGTGCAAACAGGCCAAAAACAATAATTCAAGCATATCTAGCTCATATAGTACGTAATCTAGCACAAAATAGGCACCAACCTAGGAAGTGATGAGAGAAGTTAAAAATTGAAAATTGAAATTGAAATTTTCCGGTTGGTTACTATTCACCCAGTCGACAACGGAAAATCCGGTTACCGCCGGTAACCGGCTGGGATTTTTTTCCCTGGTGGGACCGCTTTTACATATTTTGGTGTTTGACTGGTAGCTTTTTCTAAACCATGTTGCCAAAGGAGATATTGTTGTGTTCTAAATAACAGAAGATATTGGAGTAGTTAGCTAAAAAAAACATGTGAGGAAATATAGAAGGCTTAATTATTGGATAACATAATTAGTTAAACTACAATCTAATTTGCCAAACAGCGCACAGGATTTTTTTTACAGTTTCTTATTCACAGCAGGTTTAAAATAAACGCAGCGCAGCACATCACAACAACCGCAAACTGGCCCTACGTTTAAATGGCCAAAAAAAGTCGATAGAGCCAACTCATAAACGGATACACTGCAGATAAGGTCAATTTCCCAATAGCATCGTAGTAATTAAGCTGCAAGTAACACCAAACATTGGTTGCACAACATACGGAAAAAGATCAACATAAGTCATAATGCAATCATCAATTCTGGCGTACCTGCCATGATGAAGATATTGTTGGGACTGCACCAGTATTAATGGCATCAAGAAAAGATTGTGTCAATCCAGCAAGGATGGGGCCTGTCATGAACTCATGATACTAGCTCCAAGTTGTTTAGGTCTTGTTCGATCAAACACAAATTTTGTCAAAGCATCCAGACCAGATCTGAACTCTGGACGAAAGCTATTCAACTGCAAACAGGGGAACAAACTAAGCATGTAGATTTTTTTTAATATAAATAGTATAGAAATGAGAATACGTTTATCAACACCACCCACTTAGACAAATACGATAATAGTAAAACATGCAACACGATTCAACATCCAGAAGAGGGAACACATAAAACATTAATTTAATTTACTCTCTAGTCTCTTGCTGAACCAAGTTCACCAAATCTCCAGAGGCATTTCCTGCATAAACTTCTGTTCTCAAACAAGGTCTATTCCAATTCATGTTGGGCCGAAGAGGACCAAATGTCAGTATGCACTTACATGTAGCTAAATATACCATTACTGGCAATGGCATATCAAACATGTGCCATAAATTCATCAATTTACTGATCCGACTATTGCCATCCGTGCCAAAACCAGCCGAAAGTTGGATATTTCTGACCGGTACCATGACAATGCTACCATCTACAAGAGTAACTATAAAAATCTTTTTTTTTCATACTCTAATCCAATAAGCACTCATAGTCTATACATACAATAAACTGCATCAGTACTTATGATGTTATGCAAATACAAAGCTTGACAAAAATGTGGTGCTATCCGGAAAATATGATACGGGTTGAGCTTCTTCGGGCATGATTGGTTTGCTGCCTCAACCTCCGGCCAGGCCCACCAGGTGCTATCCGGATAATATGATACGGGTTGAGCTTCGTAGGGCGTGATTGGTTGGCTGCCTCAACCTCCGAGCCAGTCCCTGCAGATGCAAGATTCCCCCTAGAGCTTGGTTGAGGAACGCAGGAATCGGGCTTCACTGTGAAACCTGGGCCGAAGGATGCGGCCGAATGCCCATTGTTAGGAATAGCAACTTGTATTCTCACGAGGCCAAAGGGTCAGTATATATAGACAAGTACAGAAGGTAAATATACAAATAATCCCTCATAACAATGGGGAATAACACAACTATACATATATCTCTAATACCCCCCTCAAACTCATGGTGGATCAACAACACTGAGTTTGGAGAGGTAGAAGCCATATTGTGCTCGAGTCTGGGCCTTCGTGAAGAAATCCGCTATCTGAAGCTCGAAAGGCACGTACTGAAGAGCAATCACCTGATCATGCACACAAGACCTCATGAAGGAAGCATCAACACCAATATGCTTGGTGAGCTCATGCTTCATAGGGTCACAGGCAATACTGATAGCACCTGTACTGTCTGACAAGAGAGGAATTGGTGTAGTGACAGAAACACCAAAATCCTCAAGCAACCACCGTAGCAAGTAATCTCTGTCAAGAGAGCCATAGCTCAGAACTCACCTCTGCGACTTGAACGGATATGCACTGCTTCTTCGCCTTCCGTGCAATGAGAGAACCACCAAGAAAAACACAAGAGCAGAGATAGACCGCGATCGAGGATCACGCCCAAGTAGCATCCGAATAAGCAAGTCAGAACGAAAGTGGAGTGTGCGAAGAAGAGACGGCGAAAGATAGTCCCACGAAGGTATCGCAGAACTCGAAGAAAGTGGCTGTAGTGAACATGAGTGGGAGCAGAGACGAACCGACTCAGAATGTGGACTGGATCATAACAAACACTGATCCAGAAGTAACAGTGGGTGTGGGTGTGACAGTAGTGACTTCTCCAGTAAGTGCTCTCAGAGGCCCAATAGGTGCTCCACGATGATGTCTCGCACGGTAATCAACAAGTCGATCCGATGTAACTTGAAGCACTTGTCAACAAGATGATCACCATCTTGCAATAAGAACATACCAAAGACTCCGTGGGTGTCGCCTCGATAGATCCGCGTTGTGAGAGACCCAGAACAACATATAGTGAGGATCCTGAGGTAGGCATAAGTGAATGAAGATGAGTCTCCTCTGCAATCAAACTAGAGAGCACCTCAGTCAAAGTCGGTGGAGTATGGTAGTTGAGTAACTGAGTACGAATAGGTTCAAACTCTGATCGAAGCCCCATCACAAACTGATACATGAGCGTCTGCTGAGCATACTCATCTTTGGCAACACAAGACTGGCAAGCAGCAGCAGCCTTCGGTGTCATAGATTCTAGAGGGCCGGTGATATGAATGAAAGCAATGTAATACTCCTCCACTGATTGATCCTACTACTGCTGAATACTATGAAGGTTCTTGAGCAATGTGAAGCGAAGAGCACCACTGGACTGAACATATCTCTTCTCAAAGTATGTCCACATCTACCTGACTGAAGTATGATACTCTAGACTCATCCTCAAAGAAACATCAACACTCAGAACAAGGCCAGTCATAACACGATTATCCTCTTTCTGCCAAGCCTTTACTACCTCAACATCAACCTTCTTCGGATCAGAGGGATCATCAGTCAAATGAGAGATCAAACCATAACCCCTAAGAGTAGTCTTGACTGAGAAGGCCCATGCTCGGTAATTCAACACATCTAGTTTGATGTCCGTGAACACGAGAGATGAACTACCCCCAAACATTGAGTCAGATTTTGCCATCTTGATGGACCACAGTCACCAATCACCAGCACAATATCAGTACAGAGAACAGAGAGAGTACCAAGCAGAGAGAGCAACATCAGTGCAGAGATGTTGGATGCTGGAGTAGAGGTTGAAGTAGCAGTCGTCAGTGCAGAGCTCGTCGAGGTGGCACCAGGAGCTTGGATCTGGTGTGGGCGGCGACGTCAAGCGTGGATCCGGCTGGGATCCGGCATCAGGAGAACTCCGGGCGCCGTCGGGCGTGGATCTGGCTAGATCCGGCGTGGTAAAGGCCAGGAGCTTGGATCCGGCGTGGACGGCGACGTTGGGCGTGGATCCAACGTCAGGCGTCGGTAGCAAATCCAGTTGGTCGAGGTGAAGTAGAGGCTTGAGAGAGGATGGATAGAGCAGGGGAGAGGATGGCATCGTCGGGAAGTAGAGGCTCGGGAGAGGATGGATACGAGCAGGGGATGAAGAAGTTGAAGCGGCCCGGGCCCGCCGACCCACGGCAGAGGAAGCGCTTCAAGACAACGGTAGCTCTGATAACGGGGGTAGGGTTGGAGATTGTCCTGATACCATGTTAGAAAAGAGAAAGCTAGGGTTTTGCTATTCACAACTGTGTATCTTATTCATTTATTGAGAGGTATATATCAACATTATTACATAGGCCTCATGGACTACAGGGGCTAGAGAGGGAGAGAGAATGAGACTGTATAGTACTCTTAACAGAGGCAACAATAATTGATGATGAACTTTTTCCATTATTTCATTTGGTGCAAATGATGAACATGGCTAAAATTCTCAACCAAAATTTTCACAGCTTGACATATTTTATTATTTTTCAAGTTAATTTGATGCTCTGAACATTGATCTGCCAATTTGATGTCTGCTGTTATTCACGGTTTCACACGCCGAGCGAGACATATTTAGAATCATTAATGATAATATAATCATTCGATACTTCCAAGGTATGAAATCTCGCAGAATGAATTTGCATTGTGAAGTCACGATTCAAGTTATTGTCTTAGTGGTATGGTTCGTTTATTTTGAATGTTCATGATCATTTAAGTACAATTTACTATTGTATCACTAATTTTGATGTAGAGGTCGTTATCCACTGGAACCATATTTATATGTTTTGAGGATGCGCTTTCCATTAGCGAGATAGCTTCATTGTATTCCTCTTCTTCTTTTTTGCTTTGCTTTTCTTTTATTATAAATTTGATTGCATAAGAATACAAAACTATATTTATCTTAAATTAGCTTAATCATTTGAGCCACCCTCCATTTTCATCCCGGTTTCGCCACTGCTGCCTAGAATCGAAAAGTTCACCTATACCACAACCCAAATTGCTAAATTTATCCCTTCATCTTCCAAATAATCTCACACTACGGTCTAATACCCCAACCGATCAAATAGCATAAGCAGCACGAAAACCGTAGCCACACATTGCCGATACCAGACCAAACTTCCCCAAACCTACATGGGCAAGCGCGCGTACCTGGTTGAGCACGAAGCTCTTGCCCTGGCGCGCGCGGCCGCAGACCGAGATGACGCCGATGGGGCCCTTCACGAGCTGCAGCGCCGCCACCGCCTCGGGGTCCATCACGAACTTGCCCTTCTCGTCGCAGTAGACCAGCCGCAGCGGCCGCGAGGGCCTTCGCCTCCGCCACCGTTCCTAACGGGGTGGCGGAGGGGCCGGCGCCCGCATCGCCGGAGCTAGGCTCCCGCCGCCGCGGAGGCCAAGCATCTGAAGCATCGCGACTTCGCCGACGGCAAGGGCTCTCGCGTTTTTCGTTTCAAAATGAAGGAGGGAATCGTGGGCTCGTTTGCTCCAGGGTTAAGCGACGAAGCGACGCTGTTGGGTTCGAGTCAAGTCAGTTCGGTTCACGCCGCGTTGGAAGCGACGCGGTTGCCTTCTGGGTTCAGTGCTTTGTTCTGGACTTGGGGCTTGGTCGGTGCAGGTGCAGGTGCAGCGCGATCGCAAAGCTTTAAAAAAATAAATCCAAGGGCCTGGTGGACTGTATTACTGGGCCTAGTTTTGGGCCTTGCATCAGATTGCACGGCCTATTAGTGCCTTTAGCTATAGCACTATAGGCATACCATCACACTTTCTACAAACTAAGTAGACAAACTTGCATCTTACTATCTTAGATTAACTCCAAAAAGCAAAAGAAAAGGGTTGCATCTGATGCAAACTTTGGTGCATATGATGCTAACGCTGCATCTGGTCATATGATTTATTCTCGTGTAGACATCATTGGTTTACCGGATCATGCAAAGTAAATCTGTCTGAATCAGGCACACGTCCCATCTTTACCAGATTAGCAAAAGATGGTTTCTGCAGTCTCATGTGGCCCTGCCAGAATTGGACTGCTGATTTTTCTTTATGCAAGGGCATCTGCGGCAGAATCTTTCAGACGCCGTTTGATTCAGGTGGGTGTCCCTCAAATCTCAAATGATCGTACTTTTGCAGACCAAGTTGTAGATTATACTAAGAAATAGCTGTAGCCTGTAGTTGTACCGCCATAAGCAGTAAGCAACTATTTCAGCATGTAGTATTTACAGCACTGAAACGGAAGAAAAGAACGGGGTTTTACAGTGAAGAAAAGAATGTGTTGGACCGAAATGGTGATTAGAGGGAGATGAATAAAAACACGATGTCTTTTCATCATGATTGGATTCAACACATTTTCCACTACAATAGCTATGAAGATTAATGTACAACTAAAAACATCAAAAACTCAATTCACAATGAGTTGGGCGGTCAGACCTCTCAATATGGGCGGTCTGACCTTCAGCCCGATTAACAGTAAAATCAGCACGAATTCAGAATCATAAATCGGCTTAACTTTTAATTCGGTGATCCAAATCCCCTCAAATTTCAATCATAGGTTATCAAGAAGGTCAGGAAGCTATTCCAATCGACAATTTGGAAGATCAAAGCCAATATTCTATGAATTTCATAGATGAGGGAAGGAAGTCACAAGAACCAAGCAAAACCTAAGATTGATCCCAAAACTTGCTTGTGGATAGAAGATGATCCTGGATATATTCTCACATGTTACAGCAAGCAAGATCACGACCAAAAACCAAAGGAAAATCAAAAGATCAACGAAAACCCAAAAATCACAAAAGAGAGAGCAAGAACAAAAATAGATTCATCTCGGAAAATTTTGCTTGGATTGATTTGAGATTGATGTTGGTTTACAGTCACTCCAACATAGATGACAAAATCTCAACACTTGAGCACACAATCAATCCAACTCTCTAGAACCCTAACCTCTCCACTTCACTTTCCTCTCTCTAACTACAAACTAGGGTTTCTCTAATGCAAGGGTTAGGAGGTGCACAACCAGCACCCTCCCTTATTTATAGTGGAGGCTAGCTTCCAGAAGGACATCCCTAATGGGCACCCGTTAAGCTCACACACAAACGGGTTTCACTCACGCATGCATTTCAAAGCGTCGTCTTCATCTTTTCTTGACCTAAACCGCTTCTCCTTGCGTCATCTTGCTCGCGATTCAGCCAAAAGAAATTAAGGTGGTATTTTGGTGAAATTACCAAAATAATCCTTATCCATCCTTCTCCAAAGACCGAGTCCAAACTTTATGAAACAATCACATGCTTCGCCACGTGTAGGTTGATCAACGACTCTCTTCGTGTCGGTAAGTCTCTCACATCTGGCTCACACCGAAACCACCATAACACTTGCACCAACCCCCGCGCCGCTTGATGCAACCCGTCACACTGATCTTCCTGTTTGGTCATCCTTGTCCATTTTGCGTCATACTTGAGTCTATTGACTTCACCCGGCATCCTCGATCGTTCTGAACCTCAGCTCTCCAAGACTAGTCCCGATCATTCTCGTCGTTGACCGTCGTTAACCTCCAAACCCCCTACACAAACAATAGACCAATAAATCAATTCTGGGAATAAATTCTTCGCAACTTGACCCACGTTAGTCAAAATATGCATAATGCAACACATATGCACTAAACCATAAACTTGACCTAACCAACAAACATTGCCGCCAAACTAGCCGGCGATCGAGTCAAAACCGATCAGACTGCCCCCTGGTCGGTCTAACCGCCCAACAAAGGGACTTAGCCAGATTTCCTCCTTGGAAATCTGAAACCACTTTGGAAATTTCAAACGAGTAGAACTTTTGACTCGAAACTCCAGAAATTACGAGACCAAGTGTAGGAGATGATAGGTTTATATCTTTTGATCTCTCTGGATCTGGGGTTCTCTGGGTTTTGGATCGGGTCCGAGATTGACCGAGAGAGAGAGAGAAGCGTTCTGGCGACCGTAGAGGAGGTAGGGTTGGTCATGTCGTCTGGTTGTGGAGGTCTCGCGCTAGAGCGGCCGACGTTCGGTGGAGAGGTGCGCGGCTCGGCGGCGGTGGCGTGTCCCGCGCGAGGCGGGGCCGGCAGTAGTCGATCGCGTCGGTGAGGCGGCGGTGGGCGATCCGTCGCTGAGCGCTACCCTTTGGATCGGATTAGGGTTTTGTCGGTTAGGGTTTGTGGCGGCGCACCACTTCGTCATTTGTGCCGCCCGGCCCCACCTTCTTTTATAAGCGGCCGGCGACAGGGCCCACCACCATCTTGGTCGGGCGCCCGATCGTATGCGATCGAGGGTTGGGCACTTGGCCGTTGGGCCAAATGCCCGAGATCAACTCTAACATTCTCCCCTTGATCTCAATCGTGCTTTATCTTTAATTACTTTTGACTTTACTCATTCCATCACAAATTGGTGCATAGAACGTGTCTCATCGTCACGGTCAATCGCCGATAGATTCAACGACTACAATACACCTCCTGCTCAAATAGTTATTTTAATCTTTTGGGCCATCTTTTAGTCCAGAATCATATGCTTTCCTTAAACCCATGCCGCTATATGTTCTCTCAACACATTGGGTGGTAAGCCTTTAGTAAGCGGATCCGCTAACATCTTTGCGGTACTTATATGCTCAAGACTTATAATTTGATCCCGAACTTTATCTTTCACAACATAGTACTTTATGTCAATGTGTTTGGCAACACCACTTGACTTATTGTTGTGGGCATACATTATCATGGGTTCATTATCGCAAAGACAACTTAAGTGGTCTATTGATGTCGTCAACCACTTTTAAACCGGGTATGAACTTCTTTAGCGATTCACCGCCTGTAGCCTCATAACATGCTACAAACTCGGCATACATTGTGGGCGATGTAGTGACGTTTTGCTTTGAGCTTTTCCACGATATAGCTCCTCCAATGAGAGTGAAGACATATCCGGATGTCGACTTTCTATCATCTCCCGCAAAATCGTAATCAGATACCCCACTATATGGAGTAAATCGATCTTCAGATGTCATCATGAGGCCTTTTGTTCCTTGCAAATAACGCAAGACTTTCTTTATCAATTTCAATGTTCTATTCGAGATTGCTCGAATCGCCAAGTAACCCAGAACAAAAGCTAAGTCGTATGCAGTGCACACTTGAGCATACTGTAAGCTTCCGACAGCTGAAGCATATGGAACCGCTTTCATTTGATCGATCTCATACTGGTTCCTGGGGCATTGAAAATCCCCATATCTGTCGCCCTTGACTATAGGTGCAGGTGAAGGACTACATTTATGCATCCCAAATTTCTTTAAGACTTTCTCTATATATGTCTTTGTGATAGTCCCAATATCCCTTTGTTTCTATCCCGGTGAATTTCGATCCCTAGAACGAACGAAGCTTCACCAAGATCTTTCATATCAAAGTTTGAGGACAAAATCTCTTCGTCTCCAAGAGCAGAACGACATCACTACTAGCCAAGAGGATATCATCCACATACCAGGATTAGGAAGATAAATTTCCCATCTTTAAACTTTGTATAGACACAGTTGTCTTCTACATTCTCTTTAAACCCAAATTTTCTTATTAGATCACAAACTTCAAGTACCACTGTCTTGAAGCTTGCTTTAACCCATAAATTGATTTCTTTAGGCGGCATCCCATTCTTTCATTTTCTTCCATGACAAAACCTTTTGGTTGTGCCATGTAAACATTTTCCTCCAAATCCCCATTAAGAAAAGCCGTCTTTACATCCATCTGATGTAACTCTAAATCATAATGTGCTACTAATGCCATTATGATTTCGAAGGAATCTTTACATGAGACCGGAGAAAAGGTCTCATTGTAATCAATCCATTCTCTTTGCGTAAAGCCTTTTGCCACAAGTCGCGCTTGTATCTTTCTACATTCCCTTGGGAGTCGAGCTTTGTTTTGTAGACCCATTTACACCTCACTGTTTTGGCTCCTTTAGGAATAATTTCCAAGTCCTGCACTTTATTAGTCTTCATGGACCTCATTTCCTCTTCCATGGCCTCAAGCCATTTTGAAGAATTTTCGCTTTCATGGCTTCTTCAAATGAGGTGGGTCATCCTCCATTTGAAATTCTTCGTATGATAAATCGATAATCATCGAAATAGTGATCTTCTTACTCTTTGAGACCTCCTGGCCTCCATATTTGGTACATCTTCTGCTTGAGGTCAGCTTTGTTGCTCCCCTCATTTGTGGCAATGGGTTCTATAGGATCCTCAAGAATGTGTTCCTCATTCTCATTCATTGTTGCCACGGGAGGAACAATAACAGTGTGCCGCACCACAAGATCTTGTACCGTCGGTCTGCAATGGCAGAGTAGTGTGAGCGGCTCTTGAATCATCGGGAGGGCACATATGCCCGCTTCTCTTCAAGGTCAATCTCTCGAGCTACCATGCTCCCCTCATCATTTCATCCTCTAAGAAGACAGCGTGTCTCGCTTCTACAAACTTTGTATATCCGTCTCGACAAGAGAAACGAAAACCTTTTGACTTTTCGGGGTAGCCAATGAAATGGCAACTCACCTGCTTTGGGATCTAGCTTCCCAAGGTTTGGGTTAAATACTTTAGCCTCAGCAGACTCCCCACACACGCAAGTGGTTTAGTGAGGAACTCTTCTCGTCCACAACTCGTGCGGTGTTTTGGGCACCGACTTACTAGGCACTCTATTGAGAATATGAATGGCGGTTTTAACGCCCATCCATAAACTCAATGGGAGTGTGGAGTAGCTCATCATGCTTCACACCATATCCATCAGTAATGCAGTTGCGTCTTTCACTACTCCATTTTGCCGAGGTTCGCCGGTGTAGAATATGGGCTACTATGCCATTTTCCGTAAGAACCTCGCAAAGGTCCAGAACTTGTCCATATGGGGTATGTCGATCGTAGTACTCCCCACGATCGATCGAACTATCTTAATCTTTAAATCGTGTTGGTTTTCAACTTCACTTTAAATATCTTGAATTTATCCAAGGCTTCATTTCTTTCTTTGATTGGATAAATATATCCATAACGGGAGTAGTCATCTGTGAATGTTATGAACGAGTCATAACCATCTACACTTTTCACATGAAAAGGACCACAAATGTCGGTGTGAACAATTTGTAGAACTCCTGTGCTTCTTTTTGCCTTTCTTAATTTTCTTTACATATTTTCCTTTAATGCATTCTCTGCATTGTTCTAAGTCCGAGAACTCTAATAGAGGAAGAATTTCATTCTTAACTAGTCTTTCTATTCTCCCCTCAAATATGGCCTAAACGACAAATGCCATAATTTTGACGATTCATTATGAGTTCTCTTTCGCTTTTTCGCTTACATTCGTGAGACGAGGATTCAATCACTTTCTCGCACGCGACGTTCCCATTATCGCATACGACATTCACATCATCACATAATGATAACAAATAAAGCTCATTTTGTAATATGACAAGACCAACACATTCTTTATTAAATATTATTTCGCACTTGCCATTTCCAAAATTATAATCATAACCATCTTTGTCCAAATTGGAAACACTAATCAAATTCCTCTGTAAAAAGGGAACAAAAAGAACATCTCTAAGTAAAAGATTGGAGCCATTAGCTAACTCTAATGAAAGATCGCCAACGGCTTCAACTTCAGCTTGGACTCCATTTGCAACTTTAATGCATCTTTCGTTTCTTTGCGTAGTCCTCGTCGAACGGAATCCCTGTAAGGAATTAGCAACATGAACAGTTGCTCCTGAGTCAATCCACCAAGTGGATTTTGAATATTGTACATATAAGCATTCATTTATGAATGTAATAATGTTCTCACCTTTCTTTGCCATTATCATCTTTAAGTAATCGTGATGCTTCTTCTTGTAGTGTCCTCGCCTTCTCTGATGAAGACACCGATCTTTGTCTACAGCAAATTTATTCTGTTGAGGCTGATGGACAGAGGCTTTTCCCTTGTTCCTTGAGAAGGAGGTACTGTTGAAGTGCTTTTTCTTGTTATCCTTCACATAGTTGATAGATCCACCATGTGAGGATTTAATTCTTTCCTCCTCTTGAACACACATAGCTATGCACTTTTCTAAGTCCCATTTATCGGGCTGCATGTTGTAATTGACAACAAAAGTGTCAAACTTTTTCCGCAATGAAGCAAAAATCAAGTGAATAAGGAACTCATCCTTGAGTGCCAAATCCATTGGTTTAAGCTTGGATGCTAAGTTGCTCATCCTTAATATGTGTTCTCTTATTCCACCGCCACCACTGTAATACCTTCTGTCACAAGTCGCTTAATCACCGTAGTAGCATATGTCTTTGAAGAGCCAGTAAACTGACTCTTTATTTTATCAAGGTATTCTGTGACAGTGTCACAGTCTGCGATTGAGCCCACAATTGCAGGCTCAATCGTGTTCTTTATCACGACCATACATTTCTTGTTGGTCGTGGTCCATTTCTTATGCTCTAGGTCATAAGACATCCGTAAGGGAGCATGATCTCTCTGCCTTTTTCGCCAAGCAAGATCATCCTCATTTTGACCCCCTCACTGGTGCCATAGGCTCTGGGTCGTCTTCAGAGCGAGGACCCAGTCCACCTCGGCCTAAGATAAACGCTAAGTCTATCTTTTCTTCCACTCTCCATAATTGTCTCCTTTGAGAGTGGGAATCTCTCTGATACAACCCATCAAGTTGTATCCTCCTGAAAATTTAGTTCAAATAAAGTGAGAACGTAACATTAAAATTATATGTCTTATTTCCAACGTTGGTCAAAAATACGACATACAATTAAATCAATTTTATCTATACATTAAATCTATATCACCGTCAAGTAAATAGAAACAATGCATAAAAATATCAATTAAAATTATAATATCTGTTATTATCAACTTTGGTTTTAAAATAACAATATCATAATTCACAATAAATTTAAAAATTAAATTCTCTCGTTGGTTCGAATTTAATTAAAAGAATTAATCAACATTAACTTTTGCAGAGGAAACAATAAATTATTCAATAATTCATTCTCAGAAGCATTATAACTATACACATTTAATCTCTGAAAAATAACACGTTGGTGCAAAATTTACAGAGATTTTATACAATTTTTCTATTGAAATTCATTCAAAAAATACTTCTGAAAATAAACTAAAATCAATTTCGATTTTATCGCTCATAACCTACTAAACTAATGCTTAAAACCGGTCATTTTATTGTTCAAACCGCCATTCTACCACTCCCAATCGCTTTTTGGCCCATTATCATGCGCTACCACCAATGCGCCATTAGGGTTTTCATGAGACGATTTAAGCTGTCGGATTCACATCCGACTACCGATTTCCGATTTTCCGTTTTCACAAGGCCAAGGCTGCTCGCTTCCGCCTCAAGATCTCGATCCGATTGATTCAAATCTGACGGCTGAGCGCAGATCTCGCCCGAACAAAACCGCGAGCCGCAGCCGCCCGAAACCCTAACTTCATTCGCTCCTCCCTCTCTCTCTCTCTCGCTTCGCTCCCGAGCGGCGGAAGACGAAGAAGAAAAACGGAGAAGCTGAAGAGCCCGGCGCCGCCGCGCTGCCTCTCGCGGCGTCGCGCGCTCCTCGAGGCGGAGCGCCGCCGCCGAGGCTCGCTGGCGGCGCTTTCGCGCCGCGACGCGCTCTCGGGAGCCGGTTTCGCGCGGCGAACCGCGACGACGACGACTAGCTCCCGGCCGCTCGACCTCCCTACCTGTAAGACCGATTTGTCTTAGATCCGGAGTTCTAGGGTTCTAGGGTTAGGGTTCTTTTCTTTTGAATCTTTGTCTTTTGGATCTTTGCCGTTTTCTAGGTTTTGGATCGGTCCGAGATCGGTCCGAGATTGACCGAGAGAGAGAGAAGCGCTACCGCTACCGTAGAGGTAGGGTTGGTCATGTCGTCCGTTGTGGAGTCGCGCAGAAAGCGCGACGTTCGGTGGAGAGGTGCGCGGCTCGCGGCGGTGGCGTGTCCCGAGCGTGAGGCGGGGCGGCGAGAGTCGATCGCGTCGGTGGAGGCGGCGGTGGGCCCCGTGGCCGAGCCGCTACCTTGGATCGGATTAGGGTTTTGTTTGTTAGGGTTTGTGGGCGGCGACCACTTCATTATCATCTGGCCGCCGCCCCACCTTCTTTTATAAGCGGCGGCGACGGGCCCACCAACCATCTTGGTCGGGCGCCCGATCGTATGCGATCGAGGTTGGGCATTTGGCGTTGGGCCAAATGCCCGAGATCAACTCTAACAGGAGAATCCTCTCTCTTGCCTACACCCTCTATTTTTGGCCCAACTCTAAACCCAAAACCACTTTTATGGCCGATCATATCACCGCCCATTGGCCGGTCTGACCGCCAGCCTCTTGGCCCAAACCTCGGCGGCCTAACCACTGAGGTGGCTTGGCCGACCGTCACCATGGTCGGTCCGACCGCCATCGTCTCGACAGACTTGAACTTCGCCGAAAATGAGTGCTTCAACGAACCTTTAACGTCATTGCCGATTGTATCATCATCTTAAGATCGTGAGTATATTCCTATAATATCCACAGAGTGCTTTAACAAATGGCCACAGCACTGAGTTGGATTTACAAGAGGAACACTGTTAGATTAGTAGTTGATCCTTATAAGCCGCGAAAGTGAAGGGGGTAGGCCAATCCAAAGAAAGTGAAAGCAAGATGCTACCAGACAAAAGGTTCAGCTGAAAAGAAGGCTAAAGCTGACATTTCCGTAGTGTTCAGCGTACAAAATATTTCCGTAGTGTTCAGCGTACAAAATAGGTTCCCTATCTAATTGCCTAGAACACTTACTACTATCTTGCTTCACACCTCTTCAACTCCGCTACTAATTATTAAAAGCAGCACGTACTAGATTGCAAAGTTTCATTTTTGTAGACAGCCCAAGTGTATCTGTCATTCTGTAACCCTAGTGCTAGTTACTCTGCCCTGTTGTAGTAGTACAACCTGCTTACTCTATATAGGAGTAGTATTCAGTACTTCTTGAATTCTGGTTTTTGGCCTTTTTAAGGCGTTAACCAAATGAGGACAAACAACTACAAGACGTGTACAAATTATATAAGTGTTTGATGGAAGATAGAAATGCTGAAAATCTTCACCAGCATAATTAATTAATTGCTTGCTACCTTCATTTAGGAGTACTCTAGATGCACTTGGCTGCCACCGCATTTGATTAACTGGAGAGCACAGTTTGGTGCGGTCCTTAAATTTCTATCTCTCACTCTGTGTGGTCACTCCCCTCACCCTGCCAAGATCTGCCGGCCATTCGCTGCCCGTTGCAGGCTATGCATGGTGCGAGGTGTGCGGCCGACACGGCTCCCCGGCCGCTCGAATCGATCAATCGAATGAATCGTCACGCGCGACGCCCCCCCGGCTTAAACGGGCAAATTCCTGCGATCCCTTTCGAGTATGCGCAGCCCGGTTGGTGCATGCATGCATGCCGGGTCCGCCCTCGTCTGCGTCGACATATCTCTCCTGCTGGTTGCGAGATCACTAGCATGGTCCAGCTCCAGCTCCAGCTGCTGCGTGATTGCACATTTGCGTCTCCATGCCCTGCCAATCACAGCACCAGCGCCCAGTTCTGTACTCTGTAAATGTAGCAGTGGCAGTTGGAGGAGTATTGTATTGATGATCACTCTGGAAGCTTCTCTCTCTCTCTCTCCCCTGCTAGACCCATAGTCCATAGATCTTCAGTCTTCATGTTAATTTGTGAAGTGGTTTGCGTGTCTGTGCATGTCCCGGTATATCCGGGGAAATGCGTTGGAGTTTGAACATTTTAATGTTAATTTGGGTTAGTTAGGGACTGTCTGGTCTTAGCCTAACAAGATGGCCAATCTTAGTAGGAGTAGGAGTGTTTTACTCCTATTGCATTGTCTAAATGCTACTGCTCCATACATGTATTAATTAATAGGGGGCATTGCCAACTGGTAATTCACCATTGCTAAGGTAGTCGGCTGGTTTTGTATCTACATCAAGTACTTGCTTGATGTTGGCTCAGATTTGCTTTGATACAGGGCAAAGTGGGGATACAAATTAATGAATAGCTTTTATCCTGGGTTTAGGTGCGCAGCATTTGCTAAAGCTAAAAGGACGTGCAGCCTTTTGCCAAACTGGGGATCAAGATCATTAGGTCGGGGCATTCACGTTAGCAATGCTAAGATGACACTTTGCATGGACTAGATTAAGGCTAATCCAAAAAAAATCATAAGAATCGTCCTAATCCCAGCCATGTCTTAAATTTTCCTTTGCATGCTCAGATCACTGCATACATAAATCCCCAAACTAGCTACAAAACCTCTATTTACATTTTATTATTGTCATCAGCTGCTAACATCCTCATGATCTGCGTGCCCGGGTGCCCTTGGTTTCTTTCCCCTAGCGTCTTTCCACGAAGTCCTGCAAGATAGCGTCTTTCCATGAAGCAGTGTTGCTAGCTTTGATGGGGGATTCTCCTTTTACGTACTCATGCTGCACCATGTTGCTTCCCATTTTTCTAATAGCTAGCTAATATTCATCAGCTGATCAAACTTTTATCTTTTGGGATCCTCAAAGAACTAGTACTACTACTACCTCTTTGCAGGCAATAGCTAATCACTAGCTCGTAGCCTCATTATCATCATGGTTGCCTCAAATCAAAATCGCACCAATCCAATCGTACTACCAGCTAGTAAATAGCGATATCTTAGAGACATGACTGAAGTTTACCATAGTCCTTTGCCAATAGATTCGTCCGGTTCTTTTTTTAAAAAAAACTTTATCACATCCCAAAAGGGCACTACTAATGGTGCAGCATTCATCCATACTTTCCTCGCTAGCTAGCTGTTTGTTTGATGTCGTCTATTCATTGTCCTAGGTTGACATGTCTTTCGACCCACCAAAGTAGAGAGACACATGCCGGGCCTAAAAGCTCTGGTCGACGGTTTGCAAACCAAATCAGTATACATGTGCGTCGCTAGCTTCTTTTGCAGTATCGCACTATCACTTTCTTTCTAGTTGGATCTCAGGGGAGATTTATGACTCTGTTTGGTTAGCAGCTCACTAACCTGAAAAATAGAAGTACGTATCACCCTTTAGCGACATGGATGGGCCCGTATACGGAGACCCGCAGATAGGGCTCAACTACACATCAACGGATAAAAGTTACTCTAGTCTCGAGATTCAGAAAATTGTGGAGTAAGCTACCGTCAGTTTTTGCTCAACTATACATCAATAGTTTCATGGAGTACTACTTTCTAGAGTAGTAGTAGTACTACTACTTATAGCCGAGGTTGTGTTCTGGTAATTAGCATGGGGTAGGAAGGAGTGCCAATAATGCAAACTTCGAGCAGCTCTACAAGTGGCAACATTGCTCGGCAACCTTTAGGTGCTTCCCATGAATCTCATATTCTCATGTAGCGCGGTAGCGGTCCTTATTGGGCGAAACTTTAACCTGTATTTAATTCCAGTAGCTAGCCAGCTTGATCTCCTCTCCCGGCAGCCGGCAGTGGGATTTATAGTACCATTTATGGAGTATTAAAGCGAGAGCACTGTATCGAGTCGGACGGACGTACGAAAGCGACGTGCCTCCGCCTAACCGCGCCGATCGAGCCCGGGCAGCCGGGCCCGGCCGGGCACGGGCAGGCAGCCAGGCGGGGGGTCGATCGGGGAGACGACGACGGCGACAATCCAGACAGCAAAATAATCCCCACCATGTGATGCCGGGCGCATACTTCCAGGGACGGCCCTAGGTTAAAAACGACCGGAGACACAGCTGATCTGTTGGGATATTTTTCTCCCTCCCTCCCTCGCGCACGGCTCGGCGCGGCCAGGTTTATTTCTAGAGCCCAGCTCAGCTCACGCGCGCGTTGCTTTGCAATATTTGCCGCGCATTTCTGGTTTATTTGCGTGTGTTGTGTAGCCGGCCCTGAAAGTTAATAATGCGCGCAGCGTTGTTTGTACCTGCCTACAGTAGCACCGTAGCAGAACATTGATAAAGATTAAAACATCTATTTATTATTTAGTATATAGAGATTATACGTCTTCATGATCACCTCACTGGTCGTAAGAATTCCAGATGTTACATAGTACCCAATCTGATCGGACATGGTTTCAAACCTAGTCTCCGACCAGTCAAATGCTCACAAGGTTTTGAACTGATGTCTGGTTCTGCGACCAGACATATGCTTTACCGTGTGACGAATGGAACATGTGATATATATTCCATACCACGCGACGCTACGATACTGGAGTACGATTACATGACTCATTGACATATAACCGCACAACAGTTGATACATTATCAAATGATACCTCTCTTCGACCAGGCGCGTTACTTCCCGAACAGGCGTCTCCTCCAGAGACAACTGTCAACCCTTCATCAACTACATAAGGAGGAATGCGATCGAAGTTGAGGGCCCGAATGATGAAGATCATTGGGGAGACACTCTCGAAAGAGCCTTGTACTCCCGAATTAGTCTTTAGTCTAAGTTATATACACTCATTGTAATACCCAGTTCAAAGCAATAAAGAGCAGTCTCACTACTTTCTAAAAGATACGCGCTATTTTTCTCTTTTCATTCATATATTCATAAGATCGGCGATTTGATCGTCGACAGCTGGCGTCGTCCGTGGGGAAGAAGGCGCAAATCTTCTAAAGGAATTCTTTGCTCATCAAATCCTCGTCCATCCTTCTGTTCATGAGATCATGGCAGAAACTTGGGACGAGGAGAATTGGTTTGATCTGGACGACTACTCCATCCTCGACATGGACGCCTCGCATCCGTGCCATGCAGGTGATTGACGCCGTCCTCTTCTTCCTCTATTTGGTTCGCAAGTCGACAACGCCAAGTCGAGCAGATGGATGAGGATGCACCATCGCAACAAGTGGAGCTTCCGAGGACGTGACATTCCGATCGCCGAGTGTCCAATAACCTCTTCAATCCCGGTTTTTCCGACTGGCAAAAAAGGTGATGAATTTTCAGCCCTACAATCCTAGAGTCAATACACTCTCGACACCATCATGGTTGATAGGTATTCACCCACGGCTTCTAGGAATTCCAGGAGCCAACCGACATCTGGTAACGGTGTCGATGAAACCCTCACCAGCCATGGGCCGAGTGGGGATGATAAAGCTCAGCATACGATCGGCAGTTCGCCGTATCAGGCTGAGTCCGCCACAGAGGCCTCAAGAGGTTCTCATCTCCGACCGGTATCCGTCGTGGAAGTGTCTGGTAGAAGTACTGGGAAGCTCTCCACTGAGTACAGTGGAAACTCTTCGGAGGATTGATGCTGGAAACACGAAGTCAATGCGATCCGAAATACTGATCGCAATGCCCTGTACGGTCCTGCACCCGCTACCTCACCACCATGTGTTGATGGAAATGACGCGGGCAATCAAGCACCAGCTACTAGAGGCAACAGAGTTGATGGAAGTCTATCAGTTAATTCGCCTGGTTCAGTCCCACCAAGGATAATGAGTTAAGTACAGCCAGGCGCGAGGTTAAGAGAAGGTTCGGATCTGCAAACGCCAACAACCTCGATGAATCCTCCGAGACCATCCGTAACGGTACAAAATCTGCAGCGCATTCGTGATATTTTAAATAATACTGATCCTGCTTTAGCAGAAGCTCCAGGTTTTGTCCAATTGGTAGTACAGGTGTGGGAGATTCTCCAACAAACCGTACAACGTACGGAAGAATACCGAGAACGGAGGACACCGCAAAGTCAAACCATGACTTCGTCCCAGCGTTCTTCTCTCGGCGGAGAGCAATATGCGTATGTTGGGAATCAATCAATACCGCAACCTCCTCGACGTTTCCAACCAATGAGTCATGAGAGAAGTAGATTGTTCCGAACAAATACACCTTCCTCTCGTCGAGAGGGTCGTTCGCTTGGTCCGAACGATCTTCGACATCGTTTGAATCAGGCAGGTGATCGAGAGCATCATAACGCTCGCGATCAGGTCGAGACATCAGAGCCTCAGTTCTCTAATCTAAGGAACCGGTCCCCAACCGACCACAATCCGGCTCCTTTCCAAAGAAGACGCCATGAATCAGTCATAGGTCGCCGAGCTCGCGGGGCTCTGTGTCAGGCGTTGGCTAACCGGTTTCGACCGGCCAACATGGACATGTCCAATGGGTCTCAGAACCTGTTAGAATTTCTCTAGATCTATACCACCGCCATCAGAGCGGCTGGTGGTGATGAAAGCGTGATGGCCAATTACCTGCCTACAGTGTTAGAAGGATCTGCCCAGTCATGGTTACTTAACCAGCTGGTCGGATCAATCTACACTTGAGAACAGCTCTGCGATCTCTTAATCGTGAATTTCCAGGGTACGTACGACCACCCAGGGAAGGAAGATGATTTACATCAAATCCGGCAGAACACAAAAGAAACTCTCCGACAGTACATCAAGAGGTTCAGCCAGGTTCGTAATTTCATACCCGAGATTGCAGAATCTTCTGTAATTCAGGCTTTCAAGGCAGGATTGAGGAACCGGAGGTTCACAAAGGATATAGCTATGAATCCCTCACGAACAACCGCCGAACAATTCGATATGGCGGATAAATATGCAGCTACTAGTGAGGCAGTCGAATGGAGCGAAGCTATAGATCGACAAGACAAAACTCCTCAATCTGGTTTAGAAGAGCCTGAGAAGAAGAATAAGAAAGTTCTCAAGAAGAAGAAGCATCGCAAGATGGATGGTAAGGAGGTCTTAGCGGTCCTGGAAAAGCTTACCAAAGGTAAGAGGGACTATGCCGGTCAAGGTAAAGCAAAGATTCCGACCGATGGATATAAAAAGAGTAAGAAGTGGTGCCCGCTTCACCAACAGGCTGGGCACGATCTGCGCACCTGCCGTGTCTGGCAAAAGAAGTTGGAAGATTATTATACAAGTAAAGGCCCGCTTCCCTCAATACAAGAGTTGGGGGATGCCAGCTCCAAAAAGGATAAAGATGGCGACGAGGAGATGGAATACCAAGAACCTCAGCTCACAGTCAACATGATCTTTGGAGGATCTTCATCGTACGACTCGCGACGTCATCTGAAAGCCGTGGAGCGAGAGGTCAACCTAGCAGAATCTCCGATCAACATCAAGCCTTCGAGGTGGTCGGACACCGTAATCTCTTTCGGCAATAAGACTGCTCTGTTTCGTCGACTCGGCCGGGTAGATTCCCTATTATAGTTGAGCCTACCATTAATAATTGTAAGGTCAATAGAGTCTTGATAGATGGAGGTAGTTCTTTAAACATATTATTCTCGGGAGCTTTAGAAGAAATGCAGGTTCCTAAGTCAAAGGTAAAGCCAGTAAAATATGTGTTCCATGGCATAGTCCCTGGCTCTACCGCCAAACCGATAGGACAGGTGTCCTTACCGGTTACGTTCGAAAGTCCTGATAACTTCCGAACGGAAAAGATTTCGTTTGACGTGGTCGATTTTGAGACCACCTATAACGGGATCCTTGGTCGTCCGGCTCTAACAAAGTTCCTGATAGGCACGCATTACGGTTATCAGAGTTTGAAGATGCCAGGACTAAAAGGTGTCATCATGGTTCTGGGAGATCAAAAGATGGCTTATGTCTGCGATTGAAGATCTTTAGAACTGGTCGATGAGCTTCCGACTAGATATACTGACTCTTCTGCGATGCAGGTCAAACACTCCAGACCAAAATTGACACCCAAACCCTTCGATCAGACAAAAGAGGTGCCACGCGACAAAGGCGTTTCTCTGAGAGACGCCGGGTTGGGAGACATCGACAGATCAGTTCTGAAGTTACTGATCGGAGAAAGACTCAACCCTAAATAGGAAGAGTCGCTCGTCTCTTTCCTCCGAGCAAACCAGAATGTTTTCGCTTGGCAAGCGTCTGACATGCCCGGAGTCCTTAGGGAAGTGATCGAGCACAGGCTAGCTCTCCAACCTGATAAAAAGTCAGTCAAACAGAAGTTAAGGCATTTTGCACCTGACCGGAAGGAAGCAATTCAGTCGGAGATTGACAAGCTCCTCGAAGCTGGGTTTATTCGTGAAGTCCATCACCCTCAGTGGCTTGCCAATTCTGTAATGGTTAAAAAGAATAATGGGAAATGGAGAATGTGTATTGACTTCACATATCTTAATAAAGCTTGTCCGAAGGATGATTTTCCCCTTCCTCGCATTGATCAGCTTGTAGACTCCACCTCTGGGTGCGAGTTACTAAGCTTTTTAGATGCATATTCAGGGTACCACCAGATAAACATGGGTAAAAGTGATGAGGAGAAAACTTACTTCATCACTCCATATGGCACTTACTGTTATGTTAAGATGCCCTTTGGTCTCAAGAATGCTAGTGCAACTTTTCAAAGGTTAATGCAGAAAACTTTCAGCCCGCAGGTAGGTCAGAATTTAGAAGCCTATGTAGATGATTTGGTTGTGAAAAACATCAATACAGGCGATCATATCCTTGACCTACAAGAAACTTTCAACAACTTGAGAAGACATAACCTCAAGTTGAATCCGGAGAAATGTGTGTTCGGGGTTTCTGCTGGAAAGCTTCTTGGTTTCCTAGTTTCGGCTAGAGGTATCGAAGCAAATACGGCTAAGATAACAGCTATCAATCAGATGTGTCCCCCGACAACAAAGAAATAAGTCCAAAAGCTAACCGGTTGTATGGCAGCCCTAAGTTGTTTCATAGCCAGGTTAGGCGAGAAGGGATTACCTTTCTTTAATCTTCTTCGAAAGCAGGGGAGTTTTGAATGGACGAAAGAACCCAACGAAGCCTTTGAAAAACTCAAAGAGTACCTTGTAAGCCCCCCAGTCTTATTCTCTCCAAGACCGAAAGAAACACTGTTGATTTACATAGCTGCGACGCCGCAGGCTGTCAGCGGTGTACTGGTCGTAGAGCGTGAAAACGTTCAACGACCAGTATATTACGTAAGTGAAGTCTTGCATGGACCGAAGGAAAGATATCCACATGTACAAAAGTTGCTCTATGGTCTCGTTATGTCTTCAAGGAAACTAAGACATTACTTTCAAGCCCACAAAGTGGTCGTACCTACAGGGTATGCCTTAGGTCAAGTCCTTGAAAACAGGGAATCATCAGGACGAATAGCAAAATGGGCAGTTGAACTAGGGACGTTCGACCTTTATTTTATCTCACGAACAGCTATAAAGTCTCAGGCAATAGCAGAATTCATTGCCGAATGGACAAACCCAGAACCTAAGCAAGAACTCGAGTACGAGCACCACGACGAGTGGACAATGCACTTTGACGGTTCATTAATGCTTAGAGGATCGAGGGCTGGAGTCGTCTTGATATCCCCTACTGGCGAACACATTAAGTACGCCATCCAGTTTAACTTTTCTGCTACTAACAATGTAGAGGAATATAAAGGTTTGCTGGCAGGACTTCGAGCAGCTCATTCGCTCGGAATTCGCAGATTACTAGTGAAAGGCGATTCTCAACTAGTAGCGAATCAAGTAGGAAAAGAGTATCAATGCTCAAGTACCAAGATGTCGTCTCATCTGGCGGAAGTACGAAAACTCGAAAAGCACTTCTTCGGTTTTCAGATCCAATATATTCCTAGAAATGAAAACTTTCTAGCAGATCAGTTGGCACGGATGGCCTCCACAAGGTCAACCGTCCCACGGGAGTTTTTCTTGAGCAACTCGATTCGCCCTCGGTGGTCGAGCTTTCCGAGAACATCAATGGTTCACATCAGGTCAATCCAATTGATTCTGATCACATGGATGCTCCACGGATCGATGACGATCATGGTAGAGATTGGATGACATCAATCTACAATTATCTTCAGCATGACCTAATTCCAGAAGATGATGTAGAGGATGATCGTATAGCACGAAAATCCAAATCATACACTCTAATCGAATGTACCTTGTATAAACGAGGATCTCATGGAGTGTTGATGAGATGCATATCTCGCTCGGATGGCATTAAGTTGCTAACCGAAATTCATGGAGGAGTCTGTAGAGCACATCATTCCTACAGAACACTGGTCGGTAAAGCCTTCAGGCAATGATACTATTGGCCAACTGCCCTTCATGATGCAAAAGAGCTCGTGACAAAGTGCGTACAATGTCAGTTTCACAGCCGACAAGTACATCAGGCGTCGCAAGCTCTGCAAATAATTTCTCTTTCTTGGCCTTTTGCAACCTGGGGACTAGATATTTTGGGACCTTTCCCAAGAGCACCCGGGGGCTTCGAATTCCTCTTTGTCATGATTGACACGTTTACAAAGTGGATTGAAGCCGAGCCAGTTGTTAAAACTACAACTGAGGCTGCTAAGAGGTTCCTCACAAAAAACGTGATTACACGATTTGGTGTACCCACTCGTATAATCACGGACAATGGTACCCAGTTTTCCAGCGGTAATTTCCATAAATTCTGCGACGACCTGGGTATCAGAGTCCATTTCGCTTCAGTTGCTCATCCGCAGAGTAACGGAGCAGTTGAGCATGCCAATGGTATCATAATGCAAGAGGTCAAACGCCGAGTATTCGACCAGTTAATAAAACGGTCAGGAGCTTGAGTTCAAGAACTTCCTTCTGTTTTATGGGTTGTTCGTACGACGACCAGTCGTGCGACCGATGAAACACCATTCTTTTTAGTTTATGGGGCCGAAGCCATGCTTCCTCCAGAATTAAAAATTGGTTCTGCTTTGATTGATTAAGTGGATTAGGGATAGAGGGGAAACTCAAGGGGGCTAGTATGGTAGTTTAATCCCGAACTAACACTGCTACAGAAAAGCTCATCACAGACGGTTCGTAACAGTCATCACAGACGGTTTTTGAACCGTCTGAAATTTTATGTCTGTGATAACGGCGGTTATCGCGCAGCGGTTGAAAACCGCTCAGTGATTCAGAGTATCACTGAGCGGTTCGTGGTTGGAACCGTCTGTGATAAATCTTTAGACCTAATTAATTTTTATCGTATTTTCAGCTAGCCTCAGGAATTGCTAGCCATGCCCTATGAAAACTAGCAAGAAGAAACATATCACAGATAATTGTTGACAACTCAAAGTGATCATTTAACTCAAAATCAATTACAAAAGAATGTTTCAAGTATATATTGTCGCTAGAGTTACAAATTGAATTACAACTACCAAAGTGAATTACAATATTGAATCAATTGTTTCGATGTCGCTCATCGGTGTCGACGGCGTGAAACTCTCTGGTGGTGTTAACTATGTCCGCTCTGATGAAGACGCAGAGCTCCTCGAACGTGCATGACTGGTCCATCTCGAGTGCATTTAACTCTATGTTCAAGCCACTGCCGCTAGCGTGAGTAAAGTAGTAAGCATATATATTTAAATTTATAATTAGAAAATAATTATTACAGATTGACAAACACGGGCATCGTGCGCCCTAGAAGCAATCAATAGTCGCATATGATGGCATACGTAGAATGCGCATAGGTGATCTCATTTTCTTGGCAGACCGCAAAAATAGAATTACATATATATGTACAATACCGAGACGCAATATTACAGAGTATGATATATGATTATTGTGTTGTAGCGCGTACCAGAAATCGCATCCTATGAGTCAGTGTGGCGCTCGTTCCCTTGTATAAACCTCTCTCGCCAACATAGCCGATGAACGCCCTACATGATTCAAAAAAGTTATCCTTGTCCATTTCAAACGAAGGAAGACTACAATAGAGTTATGTGCAGAGGAAATGAACATACATGTCGAGTATTCCTTTAAGAAGGGTGAAGTCGTGATTTTTGTTGAGTAGAGAATCATGGTACAATACCATGTTCCTCTTTGGCACAAGAATCAGAAGAATCCAGTGGAACCTACTCATGTATGTCGCTATAGTCATAAACCTATGTTGAAACATAATTTGTATAACAAATATTGAAGCACTTACTTCTGGTTGTAAGGCACCATTATGTAGTCCTTGTCGTCCAGAGCAAGCAATCACATTTTTATGTAATTCTCGACATAGAATGCGTCTTGGTTGATTGTTTGCTAAAAGACCACATGTGGGTCGAGGAAACCCACCGGTTCTTTGATTCGACGGGCATATTTCATAATGTATCTGTACATAAGCAATGAGTTATGATTTTTATCGGTATCACATGAGTGTAGAAATTGATTGTACACACTTACAGTGTCCAGCATCGTAGAAGTGAGGCGTCGATGGCAATTAGGTTGTATAGGTCAAATAAGTCTTAGAAGCCCGCGACGAAGTGGCCAGGCTCATGGAGAAAAGGCTCCCTCCCGTATCTGACGGTGATTCCAGTATGGCCCCCCTCCTATCGGGTCTTGCGCAAGTACCAATCATGCAAAGCTTAACAAGCTAGTCCTGAGCTCTTTATTTCTGCGCCGGAGACCAACGGATTTTCGAGGGAGTATTTCACGGGTTTGGGAGGTGCCTTAATGTTCTTCGATTTTGATTTCTCCTTAATGAGGCGGCTGAGGAACGTCTTCCCGTGAGACGCCTCAGGGACCGATATGGTGACACGATTTTCTTGTCCCTTCACCGTCTTCTCGACGGGAAGCGATGTGGCGGCCTTCTGAAGCTTTGGTTGCGGTGGACTCATCGAGGGTCCTATTGGAGAGGCTGGGTCCTGTCGATATCGCGTCACTGAAGGGTCCAGTGTGATGTCCTTCTTGGACCACTGGATAAAAGTGTACGTGGCATCCCCTAGTGTTCTGATTTCTTCGTTCGGGGGAATCTCCTGCGGGATGGCTATGAAATTGTCATGTACCATGTCCACCTGCACCCTGGCGTAACCTTGCGCCAGCTGGGCACCGTGCTGCACTACCCCTTCCTGTTATGGATACATCATACCCCGCTCAGCCTCAATAGGAATCGACCCAACCATCCTCACTTGGAGCTTGCAGGGCGTCGGCCCCTACAAAACGGTACACAATTAGCTAAGGCGTCCTATAGATCTATCTTTGGAGCATTCCAGAGATGTACATTACCTCGATGTCATCGATCGGTAATTGCACGTCGTCATGTCCAGAATTATGTGTGGACGTGACGCTACTCCGATGTCGAGCAGGACTTGCTCCCAAATTAACAAGGGCGGCTTGCGCGTGCATTAGTTGATTTACTTGGTTCTGCAAGTTTGTTATTTGTTCTTGAAATTTTTCAATAATCACATGTTCCAACCGAGCGTCGTGCTGGTCCTTGGATCTCTTCCTAATCCTATATGTGTCGGAGTTGTGTGGGAATCCATCCCTCTAAGGTACGTAAACCCCAACGCCTCGTGTGCGACCCGGGTGCTCCTTGTTTCCCGGGGCGAGATGCGGTACATCCTTCTCCTGTCTATTTCGAAGGAACCTTGGGAAGATGCGGAAGTCAATGCTTCCTGCAAGAGGACATCATGTTATTGTAGACACCATGAAGTTATGGACTTATTAACAATTAAGTGGTTCGATAAATTTACCAGGCATTGAGACACTGCCTCGTCACGGGTTTGTGAAAGAGATCTTTGCCGAAGACGTGGTCGATGCCCTCGCTCTTAACTGTGCTCGAGCGCTTCGTCGAGATCTCAAGAAGCGGTCGAGCGGCGGTCTCGTGCTCGCCGCCCATTGCGTGGCTTTACTGCGTACCCGGCCGAAGTGCGTGGGGGTGAGTGTTTTGTGCTGAATAGCTCGTGTGCGCGACTTTGCTCCCGAAATTCGGCCGTCGTCTTCATCCGCACGAATGCGTCTCATGTATCCCGCAACAAAAATTGATATGTCGTGAAGGGCGTTCGACCCGTGTTCACGCATCGCGTGACAAGCGTGTTTTGAAGGTCCTCCACGCGTGGGACATCGCGAAAGGCGCTTGCCATCGCTGCGTGCACAGTCTCGCTTGGGAAAGTGAACGAGGCGAAATTTCATCCACATCCGGTCTCTCTGCACATCCGCCGAGACTTCCGTGTTGGGGTGGTGATGGGGACTGCTCCTTGCAAGTACCCCAGACGGTTGAATCTCGCGTTGCTTTCTTGGGACTCAGCGGGATCCCGACGTCACTGACCTCTGTTATCGTCATGCGGCCCGAGGGCAATTTGGAGATTCCTTTGCCTTCTCGCCTGCGTACCACCTTGATCGGAGATCCAGACGCATTTGAAGACGTCACGACAAGCGCAGTGCAGTGCCTCGCCATCTATATAAGTTACGTATGCAATGATTACATAATCAAATAGAAGTTACCCATTGAACCTAAATATATGATACGTAGTAAATAAAATATGTGAAATTGCATTAAAAAATGCAAAGGAGGAGGAAAATATTGCAAACAAACAAACACACATACAGGACTCGAAAACATACAAAATTAGCATAATGCTCAAATTTAAATATTTATTTATTTTCTCTCAGATATCGGGCTGCTCGAGATGAAATCTTGGCCTCCTAAATGTCAAAAGTGAATCTCTTATATAACAAGTTATTCTATCAGCCAACAGAGAATTTAATTTGCTTTATAGTGCAATTAATTTTAGAATCAAAACTATAGCATTTCAGTCAACAGAGTAGTAAATGACTAACAGAGCTAAAGTATCACAAATCAGAGCATGGTGAGAGCATGGAAAATTACTGGCTTCATATGCCAGACTTTGAAAATTTAGTAATTCAAAGCTGGACACGAGGGACAGATTATTTTAGAGATCTCCTCGGTATAGAAGGTCCTTGGTCTCCAACAATTAACCTTGCATATCTTTACCAATAAGATGAAAATCTACATGCTCTCTCTGATTGCTTCACTTGGGAAGAGATAGCAAAGGCAATTTGACACTCCCCGAACAACAAAAGTCTAGGACCAGATGGATTCACCAATGAGTTTTACAAGAAATTCTTGAACATTACGGTATACTACATGTAGCAAAGCAAGGAGAGAAGAACCGTAGGGTGGCGCCGGATCGGGGGAGGCGGCGTTGGGTGGCGCCGGAACGGGGGAGGCGACGTTGGGTGGCGCCGGATCGGGGGAGTCGGTGTTGGGCGATTCTAGGAAGAACTAGGGCAAGTGTTAAGAACTAGGGCAAGTGCCGGACCACTTATATAGACTAACATCACATACGGTTCTTTAATATAACCGTCTGTGATGACTTATCACAGATGGTTCTATTAAAGAACCGTCTGTGATAACTATAACAACATAGACGGTTCTTTAATAGAACCGTCTGGGATAACCCTAAACATCACAAACGGTTCTTTAATGGAGCTGTCTGTGATGTGAGTAATCAATCTAGGCCGTTGATATCCAAATCGGACAGTTCAAGTGAACGGGGCGATCGGCCGGTCCGATCGACCACTCAATCCAGGCCGTTGATATCCAAATAGGACAGTTCAAGTGAAAGGGGCGATCGGCCGGTCTGATCGGGCACTCAATCCAGGCCGTGATCTCCAAATCGGACGGCTCGAATCCAGGAGCAGGAAGGCCCGAGTGGTCCGAAAGGGTACGAGATCTGGACCGGATGATCTCCATTGGACGGCTCACACACGATGCGGTTAGTCGGTTGAGCTGAACCGCGAGACTCGGGTCGGAGTCTGACTCGGGTTCGAGCCCGAGGAACAGTGATTTATCACAGACGGTTCTATGGTTCTATTAAAAAAACGTCTGTGATAACTATAACATCACAGACAGTTCTTTAATAGAACCATCTGTGATTATTTATCACAGACAGTTCTATTAAATAACCGTCTGTGATAACCCTAAACATCACAAACGGTTCTTTAATGGAGCCATCTGTGATGTGAGTAATCAATCCAGGCCGTTGATATCCAAATAGGACAGTTCAAGTGAACGGGGCGATCGGACGGTCGGATCGGCCACTCAATCCAGGCCGTTGATATCCAAATCGGACAGTTCAAGTGAAAGGGGCGATCGGCCGGTTCGATCGGCCACTCAATTCAGGCCGTGATCTCCAAATCGGACGGCTCGGATCCAGGAGCGGGAAGGCCCGAGTGGTCCGAACGGACATGCATGTATTCTTTCTACTTCCATTCCCAATGGACATGCATGTATTCTTTCTACTTCCATTCCCAATGGACAAAGAACCTTCTTAGTTTGGTAGGTCGTGCTGGGCAACACGTTTCCCTCCGGAAGGATGTTAGCTAAGAGACCTAACAACGCCGTAAAACTCTTGTCGAACCAACCATTGCTTGCCTTCAATTTCAGCAGTTCAAGCACGGTTGATAACCTTGTGTATTCCGTCTTGCAACCAGGGAACAAAGGTTTTCCCGAGTCCTCCATTAAGCCCTCGAATTTATAAAACTCTTTCTCACCGTAGTTCCCTTCTACATCGCGTAACATCTGATCTAGATTGTTATCATGCGACCTATCCTCATCAAAAGCACATTCCATACCCTGTATATCGTTGACTTCCTCGGCGATGTCGTCATTACTGACTTCCAGTATAATCTGCTCTTCACCGTGACTGCTCCAACATGTATATCCTTTTTTGAAACCCCTTCGTATTAAGTGGGCTTCGATCTGCGCCGGGTTGTTAAACATTTTCATATTACCGCAATCAATGCATGAACAGTACATAAGTTTTATCCCCTTCTTCAACATATCCTGCTCGGCGGCTCTTCTAAAAGCAAACACGTCATTAATACACTCTTCACTCATACGGTTCTCAATGTACATCCAGTTTCGGTCCATCTACACATATACGCACATAACAAATTAATTAGTGTTAAATTATATTAATAAACCGCAAGTACCCTTCATAATGACAAAACACATTAGTGATTAGCCTCGAGCAAATATAAAGGGTTACAGATCGTTACATATTAGTGATTAGTCTAGAGTAAAAATAAAGGGTTCAGATCGTTACCCTTCTCTCCAAGGTGGCGCAATGTGAGAGGAGGCAG
Source organism: Hsuehochloa calcarea (assembly GCA_036346395.1). Taxonomy (NCBI): domain Eukaryota; kingdom Viridiplantae; phylum Streptophyta; class Magnoliopsida; order Poales; family Poaceae; genus Hsuehochloa; species Hsuehochloa calcarea. The sequence continues at coordinate 10,857,628 of CM070601.1, read as the reverse complement.
CAGAGGTGCCGCAATGGGGGAGGAGGAAGCAGGGGTAACAGCTCAAAACGAGGGAGGAGGCAGCAGCAGCAGCAAGGTGGCGGCGCCTCAAATGGAATGGAAAGGGGGCATGTCAGGAGCATCTACTTATAGTGCTTGTATATCACAGACGGTTCTTTACAAGAACCGCTGCAGGATAGGCATGTATCACTGAGCAGTTCTTCCGTGATAACACATAGAATCACTGCACGGTTCTTTATACGAACCGTGCATGAAATATCATGCATTTGTTAACGAAGAACCGTCTGTGATAATTTTATAGCATGTTTTGTAGTAGTGTAAGAGGATTAGAACATTTTACCTGGATTAAACTAACCATGTCTAACCTACCAATATTTGGCTGGTTAAACAACCTCTAAACCCAGCTCTTAGGGTCTATTTGGATTGCAGCAATTCCATAGAAATTACACAGGAAATATCTCATTCCTAGAGATGTCGGAGAAAAATTACAACATGCCCCCATAGACCACAGGGCTTAACTTTGACACAAGTTTGGACATGCTGGGTTTGTTACCAAGGTGAGCCAAACGAAATTTTGATAACACCAATAAACATTGGCTATCGTTTGATTTACTATCAATATTGTTTCGGATATTCCCCTGTATCTTTGCTCCGCATTTGTATTCGGCACAACTATTATGAATAAAATGTTCAGATCGGACGTGAGCCTACCGTAGAGTCCTAGACCGTTAAAAAATTTATTTGTGCCCAGTTTACTAGTAGTTTCTAAATTTGATATGTTTTCTCTGTAGATCTATTTATCCAGCACATTTTTGCTCTAGTTTTGTACCTCCAACAGATGTCACTTCGTATGTTTTCACATATTTGGTGAAGATTATGTTCCGTATTTTACTGGCTCAATATTTCTAAGTTTCAGCACGATGACTAGAATGCAGTACATACTTGGGACATAAAGAAGCTGTCTTTTCTTGCGTATAAAAGTACTTTGTCTCCATGTCACGGACAGCAAGTGGTACATCCTTGTAACTCGTAAAAGGTTGTTTTTTTCCTCTTCAACATAAGGCCCCATTCTCATGTTGTGCCGAGTAATACCATGTGTGTTTATTTAGGACTATTTTCTTTGCTAGTTCTAATGTTGTGCCGAGTACTACCCCACTATCCTCTCATGAGGACGATGGACTATGTTAGTACGTGTACATCTTCATTCAATTGGAAAAATATCTGAAAGTTGAGCAAAAATAGTTAGTTCTACATTTGCTTATGTGCTTTCTCCACAATGACATCCGCAATGATACCAATGCACGCAGCTAACAATCTTAAATAGTTCGAGGTTCAACCACGAGGTCAAAATAGTCCCGGACACAAGATCGTAACCAACCACGCGCAAAACATGTTATCCTGAAGAGAAAAAAAATTCCTTGAAAGTGAAGCTCCAGTGAACAGGGAAAGTTACTAAAGGCTCCAATACTATCTAACTCGATCGCCACTTACTTAGGCAATGTACTATATAGCCCCCTTTCCAATCAGACGTTCACACCACACAGCAGGACACGCATCTAGCCTCCGGTGTCCGTACCAAACATACTATCCGCGCGTGCCGACCGGGGGCGACGCAATGCGCACGCATCACGTGCATGTGCGCGTGAAAGATTTGCCTCGCATCCACGGTCCCGAGGGAGAGGAGGCGGCGCAAAACGGACGGAGCACAACGATTTGCCCAATCATAGCGTGAATCATCAAGGCTGCCGTGCCGTGTGCCGTGCCGTGCGCGTTGCGCTGGGAGCGTCGCACTCGCATCAATGCAATCATCACATGCGCGCGCGCGCGGCCGAGCCGTTCCACGTACGGCCCACGGGGGGCGCTCCCCCTTTTTATCTCTCCGTCCCCGGATGCGTACGTGGAGGCGCGGAGCCGAGCATCCGATAGAACAGAAGGGCGAACAACGGCACGGGGATCTTCTACCTCAACACGCGTTGCCAGTTTGTCATCGTCGCCGTCGGCATGTTGTAATCTACGCCGCATCGCTGCTGCTTTTTGCCCTCCCGCGCGTGCGCCATTTCTAGTTGTGCAGACGTGTACAGTGCTGTCACAAATGTGCAACCCCTTGGCTAGGGCAACGGCCAACGGCATGGTATGGTTCAATCGTACAAATGTGGGAGTATAATAATGTGTACAACAATGTAATAAGGAGCTTTTTAAGGTACACTACTTACCCCTATTGACGTGAGAATGCTGGATAAATCCTAGCCATTCATTGAGAATAACGTATTCATACAAGAAAAAGTGATAACCGGCTATTCCAGGTTACAAGTCATGAGACAGTTAAGGGGTGCATTAAACACCATTCCCCCTTACTAAATTTCAGATCGTGTACCGTCGAAAGGAATTCAAATAGCTTATTTAATAGTTGCTAGCGGGGCCGGGCTGTGAAAAATGCACTTCTATGAAATGTTACGATCGAAGATTGCTACGGTGCAACCATATAATGGTAGGAGACCTGTGAAACAGTGAAAGGTGCATTTCTATGAAAAGCTACGATCGAAGAACGGAATGAGATCCAATGCAGATTTCGAACGAGGTTTCCACTGTTGCTATCACAAGACCATATACCGAGCTAGATTGAGCTTGAGCACTATTCCAGCTACTTACTATATATGTGAGATTTTCTTGGAACTGTCCTCGGCTAATGAGTTCTCGACGATGGATCAATGTGGTATTTTAAAATCGAGTTATCGACCAGGTTATAAAAATTGTTTGTCATGTCTTGTCGTCATTAATTCGTTTTGATTTTTGACCTACACTGAAAATCATGTGCAACCTATGTTACTTTATGGATTTCTGTTCATTTCCTAGACTGTCGCATTAGTGCGTGACTAGCCGTATAAGATAAGTACATGGCTCGCCAGCTAGTCAAAATCTACAACGGTGCACGATGGAAGAGGGGGGAGTCTTGACCGTGGGGATATCAAGTTAATTGCACTTTGAAGCGATACACGAATTCATTCCCATGGGGTTGGATCGATTCGATCGCAGTTTGTACTTTGATCTTAGTTTGTTTATTGGAGTACGGGTAATAGTCTTTTAACTTTGTAGATTAAGTGGCACCTTGGCTAAAGGCAGACCAGCATGTACGTCCTAAACCTAAACGTAACAGAGTTTCAATGGCAAAGGCCACCAAGATGTTACATGGCGGAGTATAGCGCAGAAAGCTCAAGTCAAACTCATGTTGGAGTTGCTTTGCGCACGGAGGAAAACCGAGCCGACAGCCGGGCCCACGGATCGGAGTGCGTATAAAAGCCCCCATGATATTGCTCGGGGACACGTGCCCGCGAGGGGCACAGGCGACGCGTCCTTTAATCGAAAGCAAGCAACACAACACAACAGGGAGAAGCAGAGCAACAACGATAACAAATGCCACTGCCGATAGCCCGATACCACATCTCTCCCTCTCTCTCCCGGAAAAGCAGAGCGCATTCTCCCCTGTCTTGTCATCTTTGATGTTTCGCTACCACTTAGATATCACCCGCCCATTAATTCGTAGCTAGCCTCTCGTCACAAGCCAACAAGCCTTGTGACGGTACAAGTACGATTGATCAGCGGGCCGGTCGGCCCCACAGCTAGGCCCCACCTACCAGCCCCCAATGCGTGGGGTTCCCAGGAGAGCCAGACCGCCAAAGCTAAAGCAGGAAGCTACGACACGGGAACCACTGTCCGTAGGCCCGGGCCATGGTCCGGACACCATCGATGCCTACAGTAGAGGATCGATACACTACACGGTGCGAAATTGATTGCGCCCGGATGAGTCCTGCATGTATTCCAATCCAACAAGCCGCGCTTATATGGTCGTGAGGTTCTTTCATGTCCTGATAAGCAAAACCGCATGCATTTTGGACTCGCCGAACCTATTTTACAATGCGATTGGGTCGAACCGAGTGGTTTCCATTTACCCCGATCCATTTGCCGTGCATTGTTGGCAGCGGAGGCGCTCGTGAGTGGAGGAGATGACATTGATATGAGCGTGATCCATGGAACGGAACAAGCGAGCGAGCTTGCGGACGAGCGGGCGCCCGGGTCCCCAGACGCGCGCAGGGGCAGGCAGGCAGTGGCTGCCGCTGCTGCTGCATGTGGAGCGGAGCTGCCGCACGCAGCTGCTTCCTGCAAACGGCAGCTCTGACCCCACGCCCGATAAAAGCGAGGAGAAAGTTGAGGTGGCACGTTTCAGTTTCACTGCTGCTACTACTAGCTGCCTAGCCTACACGCTGCCTGCCCCGTCCCTTTTTTACTCGTTTGCACTCCTTCGGCTTGTAGCTGTAGTTGCACACTTACTCAGTTACTCCTACTGCTAGTAGTACATTTGATTTTTGTAAGCACATTTCCTTTCCTTTATGACTAGCTTGCTACTAGTACATTTGATTTTTGTAAGCACATTTCCTTTCCTTTCCTTTCTGACTAGCTAGGTGAGTAGATGATCTACGGACGCATGCTTCTATAGATTTGTGTGCGCCTAGACGAGACGCCTCTCTCTCTACATGCATGGCTGTGTATATCTTTTTGACAGAATGGCATGGGTTTATCTGGCGTGGTGACTGAGTGTGAGCTGCTTTTGGTCCTTTTCCCCGTTCTTTCTACACTGGCCTCTCGGACCGGTGGCAGCGACAGCACCATCAAATTTAGCAGTTGCTGCATTAATAGTCTTAAGCCAAGCATGGGGTGCCATTATTATTTTGTTCCTATTTGCAGCCTTTGCACCCCACACCCTCATACGCTGGAGTTTTGTGAACCGGTACTCTTGTACACCTGAATCTAGAGGTGACGCCAAGCATGGTGTGGAAAAGCTAGAAAGCTGGGGAATACAAAGAAATATACAAGGGCATAGTATAGGTAGGTACGCATGAATCTCGAAGCACGTCGAACGGTGAGGATAGTGCATACGGTACGGTGCATATATGGTAAAAAAACACATTCTTGATAAATACGTACCGCTGAATTGCTGCATCAGATCTTTGGTGAACTACTACTAATTACACACGAATATCACTGATAGCGTCCTACAATAATTCTATATTCCCACGTTCCAAATAAGTCACTATACCCTAACTTTGAGAGCTACGTTAAAGAAGCATCGTAATTTCCATCTGGGCACACAGATCAATGCTCGCCGGACTAAGTTTTCAAGTCCTATGAGGCAATAAATGGTTTTTGAGGACTGGCGATGCTAAACGTTGCAACTGCTATATTTTCAGCGTAAGACTATCGACATTTCTATGAATGACGCTGCTAGAATTTTTGACCGTTTTCGACGCGAATTTATATAATTTTTGACCGTTTTCGTCGCGTATTTATAGAATTTTTTTTTGACCGTTTTCAACGCGTATTTATAAAAATGACTATGTTCAAAACATATTTATAAAAATAACACCATTATCATACAACCGTTGTACGACAACCCCTCTCCGCCTGCCACGTTACCCGTTGTAGCACGACCGCCGTATCGCAACACCCCGCCGCTGCCACGTGGTCTCCCCGAGCTAGCCCTGCCGCCACGTCGGTTTTTCTTCTTTTTTAAAAAAAATATATTTGTACATAATTTTTAAAATATAGCAATTGGACTCCTAAAAGTATAAACTTTTTTTGTGGAGCCTCTTGACCCAGTGAAATTGCTCGTGTAATTTTTTAAAAAATTTAATTCAAAAAAATTTAGTTCTTCCTGAAATTTCTCAAAAAAAGGGAAAAAAATTTGCTACAGTATGGTAGCCGTAACCATACTGTAGTATTTTTTCTTCTTTTTTAAAGAAAAGTATTTATGTATAATTTTTTTAGAAATTTTTAAATATAGCAACTAGACTCTAAAAATTATAAAAAAAATTGTGGAGCCTTCTGACAAAGTGTACTCGCTTGTGCATTTTTTTTAAAAAAAATTTATACATTTTGATTTTTTTTTTCTCAAAAAATTATTTAAATATAGTATTTGTAGGAATATTATAATATAGAAAATGAGGACAAAAATTATGGTTTTTTAAAGACCCCTCACACAGTGGTCTTAATTGTGTAAAGAATTAAGAATTTCGGTCTAAAAAATTAGGGTTTTAGGTTTCGAAAATTTGAGTTTCATGATTTCATATGACTTGGAATGCAGGAGCGAATCTGGGCCTCGTGCAGGGTGGGCAATAGCCCGAGGCCCAGAAAAAATATCAATTTTTTTTTATACATAGGCCGAAAAAATACATAGAGCCATTTAGTTCCCCACTGCCTACTCCTTCCCACGCCGACGCCCCAGTCCCCCCCACTGCCGACTCCTTCGTCTCCTTCCCACCTCCCACGCCGACGCCTTCTTCCCGGCTTCCCCCACTGCCAACGCCCGCACCTCGTTCCCAATTCCCCCACGCCGATGCGGCGCCTCCTTTAGTCCTTCCCCCATAGGCCACGACCGACACCTCCTTCCGGCCTTCCCCCACTACCGACTCCTTCCCACGCCGACGCCTCCTTCCGGCCTTCCCCCACGGCCGACGCCTCCTTCCGGCCTTCCCCCACCGCCTACTGCCCGGCGGCTGCCTCCATCACCCAAATCCACTCGGGCGCCCCTGACTGCCTCCATCGGTGGCGGCTCCCCGCCTCCATCGCCCAAATCCGCCCGGTCGCGCCGCCTCGCACCGGTTCGGCCCTCTCTGTGTCACGCCTTACTCGCCGTTAGCTCCTCCGTCTGCGTGCGTGCTCGGTGCTTCGACTTAGCGGTCGGCGATCGAGGTCTCCTGCGCCACCCGGCCAGATCCTTCTTGTCGCGCCCGCCTCATGGCCTAGCTCGACTTCGCCTGCCCGGTGACCGCCTGCGCTCCGTGCTCACCTCCACCCCGCTCCTGCTCCCGGTTCAGCCCTCTGCTGTGTCACCACCGACTCACCGTGGCGTCGCGCCTCGCTCCGACTTGGGGCCTCCTGCGCCACTGCCACCCGACCGTCGCTCGCTCGCCCGCCACCGCGACTGCCTTCAAGGCCACCTGGGCTTTGGCACGGTTCGCCCTCTCGGCTCTCTGTCGCGTCACCGCTTGGCAGACGGCCATCGGGCTCCTCCGTCCCCAAGGTAATTACTAATGAGATCGGGTGAAATGTGAATGGTCATGACATCGATGAGTGATGACCGTGACACAGTCCCGTGTTATATGATTTGTCTATATGAAGAGGTTCAATGAATCAATGTTGTCATGTTGGATATGGTTAGGACTTAGGACCGCAGTCATATGGACTATATGGTTCATTGGTTGTAGACTTGTTGCCTTTGTATTGTTAATAATTGTATTGTTTATTTAGAAATTAGAGATACAAAATGAATCAATTAACTTGTTGCCTGCATATTGTTAATAAGTGTATTGTTTATTTAAAATTAGACATACAGAATGAAGAGGAGTAAGACATTGTCATCATATTTTTCAATACAAACACAACAGTCCAACCAATCTTTTTCATCATGAAATATTTATTGTGGTGCATGATCAAATTATTGTTGAGTTGAATTATCGCTTTGCTGAAAGATCTACTCATTTATTAAGGTTTATTGCTTGTCTTGACCCAAAGAATTCTTTTGCCAACTTTGATGAAGGCGGATTAATTGAACTTGCTAGGATGTATGCTGCTGACTTCTCCCAATATGATTGTGTGGTCCTTAGAGACCAACTAGGCACATTTTATTGCTGATGTGAGAGATGATCTAGATTTTACAAACTGTACTGATCTTGTAAATCTTGCTGTTAAGATGGTTCAGACCGACAAACACAGCTTTCCCATTGGTATATAGTCTCATTGAATTGGTTTTGATTTTGCCAGTGGCAGCGGCAACTGTAGAAAGAGCCTTATCAGCTATGAGCATTATTAAAACTGATTTGCGGAATAAGATGAATGATGAATGGATGAATCATAGCATGGTATGCTATATTGAGCGAGACATATTTACCAGCACTAAAGATGATAAGATTTTAGAGCGTTTTCAAGGAACGAGGTCATGTAAGAAAAAACTATCTCCCGCTAGAGGTAAGTTCGGTTCTTACAAATCTAAATTTCATGTTCTTTGTATTTAATTATACATCCTTTTGATTTATTTTTTTTTATGTTGTCTTTGTAGGTTCTGATACTTATCCAACTATTGACGAAGAAATGGTGGGCTAGGTTAGAGATGAAATCTTCGTTATTTAGGTTCTCAATTTGTATCTATAAGATATTATATTATTTATGTTTTGTCATACTTTTCTTATTACATTTTATGTTGAAGCATTTTTTATAAAGTTTCATGTTAATAGAGTATTTGTGGTTTATTTTTTGTTATGTCTTGCTATGGGTAGAAATTAGCGTTAGTTTTAAGATGTTGGTCTATTAGAATTTAGCCCGAGACGTGATCTAATCCTAGATCCGCCACTGTTGAAAGGTGTGAAGTTTAGTACCACATGGACCACTGTAGGTGCAGAAGGATTGCTATAGCAGTAGTGGCAGAATTTGAACTCCCATAGTAGTACTAATCATACTACTATTATTTAGATTTTTGGTACTATACTATTTTCTTTCTCTCCGAGTAGTACTAATTATACTACTATTATTGGCAGTATGATTAGTACTACTATGAGAGTTCAAATCTACTCAAAGCAAAAAAGTAGTATGGTACCAAAAATCTAAATAATATTAGTATGTCAACATGGCTGCACCTTCATGGTAAACTTATGGCTTTTATCAGGTGTGTACAAAAAAATAATATGGTACCGACAATGTTTGCATTGTGGCTTTATCAGGTGTGTACAAAATTACAGTAAAAAAAATCAGGTGTGTACCATTGTGGCTTTTATTGTCAGTTGCATTGTGGCTTTTCAACTACATTATTAGAAAACGAATTCACGAAGATGCTTCAGATTGCAGTCAAATATAGATTGTCATGAAGGTGCAGTCTAATTTTTGAAATCTAAAACCATAATTTTTTAGACCTAAATACTTAATTTTTGAGATATTTTCAGAACATATAAAATTCTGAAAAACATTACACAATCAAGCCCACTGTGTAAGGAGCCTTAAAAATTTTTATAATGTTTGGACCTCATTTTCTATATTATAAGATTCATACAAATAGTGTACTTAAATAAATTTTTGAGAAAAATTTAGAAACATATATATATATATATATATATATATATATATATATATATATATATATAAGTACACAAGCAAGTACATTTTCTCATGAGGCTTCACAAAAGAATTCATAATTTTGAAAGCACATTCGCTATATTTAAAAAATCTTACAATAATTATGCATAAAGAAATTTCTAAAAAAGGGGAAAAAATTGCTACAGTGTGATTGCCGCACAGTGGCTATGTGGCAACTATACTGTAGCACATGGTTGTCACACGACCACCGTGCGGCAACCACACTGTAGCAAATTTTTTTTTTCTTTTTTGAGAAAATTCAGAAGAGTTTAAGTTTTTTTTAAAATTTAATTTTTGAAAAATTACGCAATCAAGTATACCGAGTTAGGAGGCTCTACAAAAAAATTATAATTTTTTAAGCTCATTTGCTATATTTTAAAATTCCTACAAAATTATACATAAATAATTTTTTAAAAAAGAAAAAAGAAAAACCAACGTGGCAGGAGGGCTAGCTGGGGGAGGCCACGTGGCGGCGGTGGAGGCGTTGCCGCATAGTGGCCGTACGGTAACGGGCGACATGACGAGCGGAGAGGGTTGCCACACGTCGGTCGTACGACAACAGTGTTATTTTTACGAAGACAATCAGTTATATAATTCGCATCGAAAATGTAGTAAAACGGCCAAAAACTCACACTACTAAAGGGGGTATACGGATGTATTAAAAACACGACAAATCGAATCGTTGTCTTAAAATTGATTTATTTAAGGACCACATGAGATGAACACGCCAATAATGGCGAGGTTGCGTGCCAACGCACGGATATTAACCAGTGCAAGGGACACCTCTTGAGCAACAGCTCAACAAATAAGGTACTGGAACACAAAAGAGAGTAACGAGCCTCTCTACTGGTCTACACCTCTCCCTTGCTGGTCTCTCTCTACTTATGTACACATCTAGGCTGTGAAGACAGCGACACGGACACGGACACGGACAAATGCCTACTGGGAGTTGATAGTAATGGACGCCCGGGGACACACGCAAATGGCTACTGGGAGTTGATAGTAATGGACGCCCGGGCTGCAAGAGGTACGGTCCGCTTTGACACTTTGACCCCCCCTCTTAACGACTAGTAGCAGTACAAAAAAAACGAAGCTGCAAATACAGAAATGCCACCATGGCACCGAAGTAGCAACAGAGCAGTATAGGTATTAGAATACAGTGCAGTGCATATTTACTACTATAGATAGTAGTCTTACTACTGCCAGGGTAAAATCTAGAGAAAATTCCATACAGGCTACTTAAATTTATCCCTATTTTTTCCATACTATTGAAAAAAGATCGATTCCTCGTATGTCATTGAGTTTTCCTTTTGTTCACTTTCATGCTATTTCTATCACCTCCTATAGTTGGAGTCGCCGTTAAATCCAAAAAATCTCCACCTTACGTTCATCTTCTTCCTTCTCCATTCTCCTCACCCCCACTATTCTTTGCAGCCGCCGATTGCTACCGCATGTGACATGCCCACACCGTCCATCCTCCTCCACCACACGGGCAGGGCGCTCGCACCCCATCTTGTTGTCACACCCCTCGAGGAGCACCTCGCCGCCCACGATTGTGACACCCCGAAGCTACTAGTCCAACAACCAACACTTGGTCGTCACCCACGTCGCGCTCTAGCAAAAGGGTGAAGGATTCGAGTGTGTGATTTTTGGATCTTGTTGTACAATTCTTTGTTATTTTTTGTTCTAATTTTGTTTATGTGGTGTTGCCCATCGGTTCCAACAGAAAAAGAAGAAGAGGAAGAGTGGAAGGAGGGATAGGAGAAGAAGAAGAAGGGCAAAAAAAAATGGTTTTTTTGTGTGTCAGTTGAGAAAGAAGATGGTTGAAATGGTATAAAAGGGGATAAAAGAAAACTCGGTGTTACAAAAGGGTTCAAATTTTTATAGGTGGTACGAAAGGGAACGGGATAAATTTCGTTGTACACGTCTCCCGCCTCTTGCGCTCTCTTTTTAAGCTTTTCCCATTTCTTAATTAATCCCCCACGCCTCCGGTCCGGTCCGGTCCAGTCCCCCCTCTCCTCAAATACCCTCTCGTCACTCCTCCTTTTCCCTTTACTCCCCCGCAGAAAAATAAGCAAGTATTAACTTGTACACAGGCAGAGCGGCACAGCCGTTGCAGCCGCCCGCTCCCCCGCTTCTTTTTGGCTACTAGTAGTGGTACAGCTGAGCTCCCCTCTGGCCCTCTCGATACCATAAGGCCATGACCCCCCATTCATGGCCATTACCACGATGTGTCACCCCACCACACCGCCCCCTCCACTTCCCCTAACCCTAAGCCCCCCTAACCCTACTACTGCTGCTGCTGCGCTCCACCCCCACCCTCGCCCTCTTCATTAATCACTTCGCCTGCTCGCTCGCCTGCCTCCGCGTGCTCCGCTGCTCCCTCGTGCTCGGCGCTCGCTTGTTGCGCTTTCCTGCGCTGCGCTGCGCCGCCGCCATGACGGGGATCGACCTCAACACCGTCGAGGAGGACGAGGAGGAGGCGGAGGAGGTCGCCACCAACTGCACCCACCACAGCCAGGCCAGCTCCGCGGCCACGGCGACTCCGCCGAGGCCGAGCGCTGTCTGCCTCGAGCTGTGGCACGCGTGCGCGGGACCCGTGGCGCCGCTGCCGCGGAAGGGGAGCGTCGTCGTGTACCTCCCGCAGGGACACCTCGAGCACCTCGGGGACGCGGCGACGGGCGGGGTGTCGGGCGCGCCCTCCGCGGCGGCGGCGTCCGCTGTGCCGCCCCACGTCTTCTGCCGGGTGGTCGACGTCACTCTCCATGTGCGTGCGCCGGATTGGTGCTTCCGAGCTCAATGTGTTCGTTTGTGTGGTTTCCTCTTCGAGTGAGCGGCTTGTTGATTGGTTTATGCTTCCGCTTTGCAGGCGGACGCAGCCACGGATGAGGTTTATGCGCAGCTCTCGCTGGTCGCCGAAAACGAGGTACGAACAATACAGCATGCAGTAACATTTGTGTGCGTTGGTTAAGATTCCGCCTGATTTGTTTCCGTTTCTGATGCGTGAAGGAAGTGGCGAGGCGGCTGCGCGAAGGGACGGATGACGGGAGCGGCGGCGACGCCGAGGACGGGGAGACCGTCAAGCAGCGCTTCGCGCGGATGCCGCACATGTTCTGCAAGACGCTCACGGCCTCCGACACCAGCACGCACGGCGGCTTCTCCGTGCCGCGCCGCGCTGCCGAGGACTGCTTCCCCTCTGGTGAGCGCATTGGCGAAAGGGCTCCTTTTTGTGTGTGTGTGTGATACGGTACTATATGATGTTTTGAGTTGGTTTTCTTAGTTTTTTTGGTTTGGGAGCGCAGGATTATAGCCAGCAGCGGCCGTCTCAGGAGCTTGTTGCGAAGGATTTGCACGGCACCGAGTGGAGGTTCCGCCACATCTATCGAGGTACAGCACAACAAATATACGGGGGATTTTACCTTGTTTTGGTGACTGAGATATGCGCTGTGCACATACATTCCAACTTCTTCATTAGGCTTCTATACAGTGCATGCATTTCCAGTTGGGAGTTGCTGCACTGGCTGAACCAGCGCGCCTGTATCATTGATTGAGATTGAATAATGATACATCAATTCTGCTTAGTGCTCACCGAGGACCAGCGCTCCATGGGTTCTGACTGGGCATTGAGCACTTGTAAATACCACATACATCAACTTTGCTCACCGAGGACCTGCACTTGTATTTATGATTGACAAGCTGTTCTTTTCGAATATCCATCTGAGCTTTGTGTGATCCTTATGATTATATGCTGAGGACTGTAGACAAAGTGTGTTGATTCTTCGTACGCTCTGCATTTACTTGTGTGCTACACAAAATTTCTCCATACCTTTGTGGGTACCTTTACTGTTGGCAATATTACTTGTTAGCCATGTTTACTGTATTTTACATTTGCTATGTGCTACAAAACTTCTTTTCGGGGGGAAGGCCTGGTCCCTTTTTAAGGGATGTAAAGGACAAACATTAGAAGTTAAGTGGTCCTAAATTTCTGATAGATCTACATCTGAATGTGTTACAGGCCAGCCACGCAGGCACCTTTTAACCACCGGATGGAGTGCGTTTGTCAACAAGAAGAAGCTTGTCTCTGGGGATGCTGTACTATTTTTGCGGTAGGCCAATAGAATCATGCAGATAATTATCACATGTTTGCTGCTCTTTCTTAAAGATTGTTCATCAATTTTCAGAGGTGATGATGGGGAGCTAAGACTGGAGTGCGCCGTGCGGCTCAGCTAAAAATGGATCTGCTTTTCCGGCTCTTTATAAGCAGTGTGCAAATCTTGGTACCCTAGCTAACGTTGCACATGCTGTGGCTACGAAAAGTATGTTTCATATCTACTATAACCCCAGGTAAAAAAAAGGCTCTGGTTGATTTGTTAATGCCATAAGACATTCATGCTTGGTGAATTTCAATTGTACTACTAAAATACGCTTAGAAAAATAGCATGTATTATGGGTTGAGAGGGTGGGATGTACTTACGGAGACTGCTGTTGTGCTAGAACTACTTTGCTGGTGGCTGGTGTGGATGTTAAATTGTGTGGTTGTGCCCAATATTTATTACGTGTTTGAGTTATTTTTATTGGCAAGGCACTAGATCCAGCTCAGAATGTTCCATTCTATGGTTTTAGCTGGGTACTTTGGTGTTCTTGCTGAGATATAAAGTTTTGAACTCAGGTGGTGTTGCTTTGTCAATCACTTTCTAAACGTGTTTTTAGAGCTGTTTTGTTTAAATGTTATGATATGCAGAAAATTAATAATTTCTTTCATATCTTCATTTTTTAATCTTTGCCTTGTAATTCTTGTGTTTGTGATGACCTATATATATAGTTATATGTACTGATATGCTGTGCTGGTATCCCGTCCTTTTGCTGATGCAATAAAGCAGGTTCTGATGTCAGTTGTTGCTTTTAAAAAACTGACAGGTTAAGTCAATCCGAATTCATTGTACCCTACTGGAAGTTCATGAAAAGCCTCAGTCAACCATTTTCTGTTGGACTGAGGTTCAAAATGAGATATGAAAGTGAAGATGCTGCTGAAAGAAGGTTTGTATGCTGCAACTGTTCTACTGATAACTGATATTATCTGAATTGGATGTTGGATTGGTGATGAATATAAGATTATTCTACAGGTACACAGGGATAATAACTGGAAGTGGTGATGCGGACCCTATGTGGCGTGGTTCAAAGTGGAAATGTTTGCTGGTACGCTGTCTTTTCTCAGGTTTCTCACGATAGATGATTTTCAGCATCAGCTGTGTTTGCAGTATAACCTTTTGCTCTATACCGTTCGAGCAAGATTCCAAATTTGCCCATTGTTTTTGCCTAGTGCATTGATGTATTTGCATCATGTAGCTGTCTTGACCTCCTGTTATAATTTGGACAATATTTAATTTATAGCAAGCCAACATGCACATTCTAATGTCAAATTTTCCTATAAAAATGTGCTTCCATGGAGCTGTCTCACTTCAGCAGGCATGTGAGCGGTACTGAGTGTGTAAGCGAGGAAAGTGACGCTATCTTTGATTATTGAAATCAGAGTACATGAGTTACACATACATAAATTATAGCTATCATGTGACTGCGTGATCCCTCGGAAGAGAAGACGTCATACATGTAGGAAGCCGAGGCACCATTCTGTCTAACACGCCCCCGCAGTCGGAACATCGCCAAGACGGACATTCAGATTGGACCTAAATTCAGTGAAGACGGAAGTTTCGCGGACGACGGTCTGGCGATGATGATTCGGCGTCATGACGACGGTAGACGGGGTACTCGAAAGGCCGTGGAGGGAGGGCCGTGTCGACGAGCGCGCCGCGACGTCATCGGAAGAGAGGAGACGCTGGAGAGGTCGAAGCCGAGGCGGTGAAGTTCGGAGCCGAGGAATGTCGACAGGTTGGCAGGGCGACGCAAACCGATCTATGTTCGGAAAAATAGAGAAAACCCGATTTGAAGATGACCGGTGAAAACTCTAATTGGTAGTCGATCGGATGATCGGTGACACGACTTAAACTATGGGTTGCGCAGCTCTCGGGAGAGATCATGGAGATGAGATCATCTCCCAGGGGCGGCGCGGCGGAAGCTGTGGAGGCGACGACTCAGGAGCGGCACCGCTCTGATACCATGTAAGTGAGGAAAGTAACGCTATCTTTTATTATTGAAATCAGAGTACACGAGTTACACGTATATAGATTACAGCTATCATGTGAACACGTACAACTATCATGTGAACGCGTGATCCCTTGGAAGAGAAGGCGTCATGCATGTAGGAAGCCGAGGCACTATCCTGTCTAAAAGAGTGTACTGCAGCACGTGCAAGCATTGTTTAGTTACTGTAACGTGTGTGAATAGTACCCCGCCGGTACTGTGTCATGGTGTTTACCATACATGGCTGATGAGTTTCCTAGGATAAAGAATATTTGGTTAGGTAGATTATTTTGGGATTACTTATCTATTTAATTATTGTTAGGAATATGATTTTATTTACGAGGAATGTTATTTTTAATAGTTGAAAAGATTAGATTGGATTGATAGGTTTCCTTGTAGATTATTTATTAGGCGTCAAGTCAGATTGTACCTATAAAAGGATAGCATGTATCCATAATCCATAATCAATAAGTAATCAAAAGTTCAACTAAGCCTCGCTACCTAGACAGGGAAGAGCCTTGCTGGCGATTAGATGAGAGCGAGTGCCTTACCCTCGGTCCTCGGACCCGTAACCAATCAACGGCCACAACATTTGGTATCAGAGCCACCCACCATGGCTTCCGGTGCCTACCCTTCGCCACGTTGAAGGCTGGCAACGAAAAGATGATGGCCTCAATTGATAACATGATGACCATCTTCCAAAAAATGTGGGCATTGATGGTCAAGTTGGAGCGGGAGGAGGCGTTGCGTGCCATTGCAATGGTGGCGCTACCATTACCTTCCTCAACAGCACCACAAACGGCATCCCAGTGGGTATCGCTGTACTTGGTTGCACCGCCGGAGAAAGGATGCCGCTGTCCAGCGACGATCTTTTCCACACGACGGGCCGATGTTGTGTCATAGGCAAAGCAGAGCGCAGCAACCGAGGGGTCAGTGCCGCCGTCGCGTCCTTCCCGTCACCGTCACATTCTAGGGCAATAAGGGCGTAACTGTTGCCTCTAGTCGGTTGCCCATACCGCCGACGTCTTCCTCAATGCCACAACATGCTAAGGTGTTTCTTCCTTGGGCGCAATACGTTGGAGTATCACTGATCTGCTCTCAAGCGAATCGCCGCCGATACGGGATACTCTTGTCAACATAAGGCCACCAAGGACTTCAACCGTGGCCACCACCGCAACTCGAGGACGAGCTGCCTCGCCGCGAGGAGTGTAATGTTATGGAGCAAGACGCGACGCACCGCAGCAGGCATGTGAAAGACACCGAGGGTACGGTAGCGACCCGTAAACAGTGTCCTCGTTGGTACTGTAGCATGGTATTTCCCATACGTGACTTCTGAGTTTCCTAGGATAAATAATATTTGGTTATATAGATTATTTTGGGTTTCTTATCTATCTAGTTATTGTTAGGAATATGGTATTATTTATTAGGAATGTTATTTTTAATAGTTGGAAAGACTAGATTGGATTGATAGGTTTCTTTATAAATTATTTCTTAAGTGTTGAGTCGGATTGTCATTGTAAAATGGATAGTATGTATCCATTACCAATCAGGCAATGAGAAATCAAAAGTTCAACTAAGTCTCAGAGAGCCTTGCTACCTCGACAGGGAAGAGCCCTTTCGGCGGTTAGATGAGGACGAGTGTTCTACCCTTGGTCTTTGGACCCGTACCCAACCAACGACCACAACATGTAGTAAGTGACTTTTGGTTTACATACTACTAAACCCAAATTGGTTGTCCTAAAAAAACACATTGGCATTATTTTTCTAACACAAACTCAGGTCAGATCATTGTGAAAGCAGAAAAAGGCTCTGCAAGATTGTTAAGTAATGTAATTTTAGTAATACTCAATGTAAACTTTTATTGCTATTGTTTCACACTGACAACTGTCCTCTAGCAAGTTAGGTTTCATGTAACAAAGTGGAAACGGTCTTATAGATTCATTGTTAATGTAATTTATTCTTCTTAGCTCACAATTTGACTGTTCCAAGTTTCTACACTAGTTTAGAGGTATGTTGCATACTCAGCTTGGTTTCCTTATCAAAATGATAGTAAGTGAATATGAAGTTATGAACACTGGAAGCTGGTGTTGTCTTGGCATTTTTCCTTCAAGATTACTTAGGCATGTGAAAGCAAAAGTATATTTTACAGTTTGTATACTATGGTTCTCCTGACTTGAGCAGATAATTTTATTCTCTTAACCTCACTTCCCTAAGATCCTTCTGAATATCTGGCAATCTAATCCTTTGATGACCCTACTTATGTTTTAGTAACTTATGGCCATTTTGACAGGTGAGGTGGGATGATGACGTTGAGTTCCGTCGACCAAACAGGGTATCTCCTTGGGAGATTGAGCTGACCAGTTCAGTTTCAGCATCCCATCTATCCACACCCAATTCAAAGCGACTGAAACCATGTCTGCCCCATGTTAATCCAGAATACACGGTTCCACGTATGTTAAAAGTAATTGTTTACTAAATAATTATCGTTGGATCTACCTGCTGAATTCTCTTTTCCTTTTGGCAGACGGAGGTGGTTGCTCTGATTTTGCGGAATCTGCCCTATTCCACAAGGTCTTGCAAGGTCAAGAATTATTGGGTTTTAAAACTCATGATAGTGCTGCTGTTGCTACTTCCCAGCCATGTGAAGCAAGAAATTTGCAGTACATTGATGAACGGAGTTGCTCCAATGATGCGAGTAACAGTATCCTAGGGGTTCCAAGACTTGGTGTTAGATCACTACTTGGAAACCCTGGGTTTTCCTACCATTGCTCAGGCTTTGGGGAGTCTCAAAGATTCCAAAAGGTCTTGCAAGGTCAAGAAGTGTTTCGTCCTTACCAAGAACTATGGTTGATGCGTGTATGAGAAATAGTGGCTTTCATCAACAAGATGGTTCTCGTGCACCTGGCATGGTGAATAAATGGAACACACAACTTCTTCGTGGGCTCCCAGCACCAGTGCTTCCATGTCAATCATCATCTCCACCATCTGTTCTAATGTTTCAGCAAGCTAATTCAAAGATATCCCAATTTGAGTTTGGGCATGGTCACTTGGATAAGAACAAGGATGATAGATGTGCTAGGTTCGGCCCTGCTGAAGGTATTGGAAGAACAGAGCAAACATTTCCATTCCGGCCTCATCTTGTTTCTGGAGAAGTGATAGATGGGCATGCTGCAGTCGAGAAGTTGCACCAGCCTGTCCGTCTAGGAAAGGATGGACCAGATAACAAAAATGTTAGTGCAAATAGTTGCAAAATTTTGGCATCTCTTTGACTGAAAATGTTCCAGCAAGAGAGGAAATAATAGATTGCGGTGATGCCAACTATCCCTCTCCATTCCAGTCGTTGAAGCAACAAGTGCCGAAGTCCCTGGGCAATAGTTGTGCTACTGTAAGTGCTTTATGACGTAACTTTTATGCCTTCCTAGGGTAAACTGCTTGTTAACTAAACATTCTGCAGGTTCATGAGCAAAGGCCTGTTGTTGGCAGGGTGATTGACGTTTCAACAATGGATATGATGATCTGATCTGTTTGCTGGATTTTCAAGTTATCTGGAGGTGAAGAAATGCTAAGCCTGGTATCGTCTTCTTGTCAGTGATACTTGAAAGCATAAAACCTATGCTCTGACCATTCCACCCAGATATGTGCTGATTATAGCTTTGATGCTTTGCAGACACTGATCTTGTATTGTGGATAGTCTCTGGATGATGATTGGTTCTCGTGAAGATGGATGGATCGAGGATGCTTGTCAAACTTGTATCTTAGTTGTAAGCGCTGGAGCTCTTATTATGTGACCTAGTACTTAGGTGCTCATTGTCAGCAGCATATGTTGCTGCTGGAACTACCTATATGTTTATATAAGCTGTATGCTATGGCAGGCCCATTTACAGGGCTCTGGTACTATTAGAATATAATTTGCTAGGCCTGCTTTGCTCCTTGGCCCTATCTTCATCTGTTCTTACGTTGTTCAGAGTTCAGTATAATATGATGGGGGCAGCATGAATCTGAGAGGGTACATTCTGCCATCTGTTCCAAGCGCCACGTTTAGAGCATACTACTGAACTAGTATGCCTTTTATTCTCGACATATCGCTCTTTTTTTTGTTATGATTAGTGTTGATGATTAAGTTGCTGATTTTACAAAATAAAATAAGTAAAACTGTTAATTTTTGGAGGAGAATAGGTTGCTCTTTATTGCAATAAACTGGTTTTTACAGAGATGCCTTTGGCAAGACAACAGACTATACTTAATCACACTGAGTATATTGCTTAAAGAAGTGAGTTGGTCACAGTGATCTTAATCATGTGGCCTCTCATTCGTCCTGCTTGTTGTGCTTCGGTTGTTCACTTGTTATGCTTTCATCGTCCACCCTTAAATACCAACGGAAAGACGCCAGTTACTCCTGGAGAATAAACCTTATAGTAACGACGCGTTTGGTTAGGGAAGCTGTTGTTGTCAGTTGAAGAACACTTGATTGCTGATTTGTGTTAGTGGGAGACAAACATGGGAAAAAAAAACTATATAGTAGTTATTGTCAGTGACTTAGCACTGAAAAGCATCGTGTGATTTGTAGTAGATAAGACACATCTAATTCATCATACAGAAGAAATATACTTGGAATCGGGTCTAAGTACTAGTTCAAGGTTTCTTCGAGCAGTTATCTGGTCGGACAAGAGGTATAGTGTTTCTCCGACCAGGGTACTCCTAGAGTAGTCTATCAAATTCTTACGACCACAAGGGTCTTTAACCGCAGGGGTTACATCTATAAAGGCCACATGGTATTTAATTAAATGTTAAAGCAGCATTGAGGAATTTTAATTCTCGTCAGCTAACCTCTGAACTTTTAAGTGAATTTGTAATATGAACATCATATTGGGAAATCCTTTGTTTAATGATAAGAGTAACAAAGTGGTTCATATTCGCTTTAAAGTTGAGGAACTGTTTGGGAAACTGAAGAGATTTGTGTCCGTTGGGTTTCGGGCAACTCCCTTTTTGCAGTTAAAGAGAAACCCTTATAAAAATCCCCACAGTGCGTCGTCTTAGGGTTTTACGCTCTCAAAACCATCTTTGATTTCCTTTTCAACTTCTTGCCACAAAACCAACAATATTGTATCTCACCTCCAATTAGCTGGCTTCTGAGTTGAATGATAAGAAGCTTGGGGTTATAGAGAAGAGTGGGATGCTTCCCGACACGACCTTGATCTCTTGGAGATTAGCGGTCGGGGAGTACTTTCCCAGCGGTAACGAATGAGAAATCCATGTTTTTCTCGCATATGTCGAGTGCGGGTTTAGGTTACTGGCGCACTTGTTCCTCTCCCAAGTTCTAGAATATTATGGAGTTGAGCTGATAAAGATCTGACGGTCCTTAGATATTTCTACAAGATGACGAAGTCGGGGAAACCGACGACGTCGCACGGGGAGTGCGTTTTGTGCCTCCATGATGGAAAACCACCATCTAAGTCCTCGTGGTCGTCATGAAAGAAGGATCGGTTCTACATGACGCCGCCAGTGCCTTTGCTTCACCGTTCAGATGATAGTCGAGAATCCTCGGTGGCGACCCTCCTCGAAGGAGGGAAAGGTGGGAAGATGGATCAAAGCCATCCAACACCTTAAAATTAGAGGTCTAACTTCTTGGCACGTGGTGAAGGATTTCACCGTGCGCCGAATAAGTCCTCTGAAGTTTCGAGAACGTGCCATGCTTTGGTACGTTGGTCGGGACGATTCAACCAAGGATTCTTTAGAACGTAAGTCCTGAAAAATTCCGACCACTTAGGTTTATTCTAGTTGATTATTTTGTAATCTTAAAGTCTCTTCTTCTTCTTTTACAACCCTTTCCCTCAAGATATCGTGGATCGATCAAGATGATTTGTGCGTGGACGCGTGAAAAGTTGATGACCCCGATTTTGGTACTACCTCTCCGTAAGAGAGGATAGAGAGGCTTAAGGTGAAAAATAACTTCTTTTTATCGTTTATGTATTTTTCGATCGGTATGCCATAACACTCCTTTCCTTTAATGTGCAGTCGGTCGGGTCGGAGAGCAGCGAGCTTACCAAGAGCTTGAATCCTGCCGCTGCCCCAACCACTTCAGCTCCAACGACCACTTAAGATGGTGGTTCTACGAAGGTAGGCTTTTATTATAACTCTAAAAGTTTTTGTTTTAAGCCAATTTCTTCTCTTATGAGAAGGATAGAAAAAGAGCACCGAAGGAACTATACATTCTCGATGAAGAATTTCATTGTCGAACTAACCTTATTTATTCAAGAAGGAGAGAGAGAGAGATCCACTATCAGAGCCACAGTGACCGTAGATTACGAAGCGGTCGTGATCGACTGCATAGCTGTTCTCGGCGGTACTGCTCTAGTGGTCGATGAAGCCACGACTTCCAAACAGGCAGTCCGGGAGATTGCTCCCGACATCCACTTTGGAGGATGTGAAGGGTCTGACCAGCCACACCAGAACAGAACCAGTGAAGTTGATCAAGAAGAAGAAGAGGAAAATGAGCGCTCTGGACTTCGCTCTAGGACGTTTCAACTTCAAAGCCAAGAAGACCAGGTATGTACAATAAGAAATTTACATAAATTCATACCTTTAGATTTTCATGTATTCTAAAGTATTCACCATCTTTTTTTGTTTTCTTAGTGCCTCTGGTACTCCGATCACTTTTGATCAGGGTACTCCTCAGCAGGAAACTCCTAAGGAAATGATGGCCGAGCCAACCCCTGATGTAAGATCGAGAAGGCCGACTAGGGGGGGGGGGAGGGTGAATAGTTTTTTCCCTAAAAATCTCTAAGGCTAAAACCGACGTTTAATGCGGAAGTGAAAGTAAATACGGTTTTGCATAATTAAAACCTAAAGATTCTAGTTTCCCTTAGGTGCACCAACAACTTTAGTCTAAGTCAAGATTTGTGACGAGGATTAAAACCTTGATGTATTATTTTAATACATAAGAGAAGACCATACGTCTTCATGGTCGTAACCCCTAAGGCTAACGACCTTACTGGTCGTAAGGATTCCGGAGGTTATATAATAAATACCGGCCTGACAAGGTCCCAACCTAGTCTCCGACCACCAATTACTCGTAAGGCTATGAACCCAGTATCATCCGGACTCAATCCGGTATACCCTTACGTGTGATGAATGAAACACGTGCTATATATTCCATACCACGCGACGTTACATAATTCTAAGACACTGGACTACGGTTGAATGTCTCACTGTCATATAACCGCACAACAGTTGATACCTTGTCAACTAACACCTCTCTCCACTGCACGCGTACTTTCCAAAAGCGCTCTCTAAAGGATAATCGCCACCGCTTCATTAACTACTTAAGGGGATCAAGGCAATGGAGAGGGATCAAGGTAATTGAGAAGGGATCAAGGCAATTGATAAGGGATAGAAGACAATTGAGAAGATTAGCAATAATTTGATTACAACACCATAGCAAGCATTGCGCTCCAGTGTAACTAGGATTAGCCTTTTGTTTGATCACAGACATTCCTTGTAATAGCCAGTTCATAGCAATAAAGAGTGACCCGATTCTATTCTAGCAGATACACACCATTTTTCTCTATTTTTATATATTCATAAGATCGGCGATTTGATCGTCGACAGCTGGCACCGTCCGTGGGGAAGAAGGTGCAAATTACTTGAAGAAGTTCTTCGCTCAAGCAAATCCTCGCCCGTCCTTCATAATCTTATATATGACTGTGGCAGGAACTTAGGACAAGGAGAACTGGTTCGATTTGGATGACTACTCCCATCTTGACATGGACAGATGTATTCGCGCCATGCAAGAGAACATGATGTCATCATGTTCCTCCTCCGCCGGTTCACATGTCGCTGACGACAGCGAAATCGAACAGATGGATGAAGATGCACCACTACGATAAGTCGCGCTTCTGGAGGGACGTATTATTCCGACCAGCTCGGAATGTTCAAAAACATCTCCAAGCCCGGTCCTTCTGACCGTTGAAAAAGGTGACGGAACTTCAGCCCCGCTATTTGAGAATCAATACACTCTCGATACAATCATGGTTGACACGTACTCACCAACGTCTTTTGGAAATTCCAAGAGCCAACCGACATCCGTAGCAGATCGATGAAACTCCTACCGCTATAGGTCGAGTGGGAATGATAAGGCTCGTGCACAATCGGCAATCCGCCGGGTCAGGCTGAGTCCGCCCTGAAGACCTTAGGAGGTGCTTATCTCTAACTGGTCTCCATCGTGGAAGCATCCGGTAGAAGCACTGGAAGACTCTCCACTGGTTACAGTGGAAGCTCTTCAGAAGATCGCTGCTGGAAGCACGAGGTCAATACGGTCGGAAATATGGAACAAAATACCGTGTACGATCCTGCATGCA
Source organism: Hsuehochloa calcarea (assembly GCA_036346395.1). Taxonomy (NCBI): domain Eukaryota; kingdom Viridiplantae; phylum Streptophyta; class Magnoliopsida; order Poales; family Poaceae; genus Hsuehochloa; species Hsuehochloa calcarea. The sequence continues at coordinate 10,833,956 of CM070601.1, read as the reverse complement.
CTACCTCGCCACCACATATTGATGGAGATGGTGCGGGCCATCAAGCACCAGAAGCCAGAGGTAACAGAACGGATAGACGTCCGTCAGTTAATTCAACTGGTTCTGCCCCATCAAGGATGATGGGTCGGACGGGGCCAGACGCAAGGTCGGGGGGATGTTTAGATCCACAAACTCCTACAACTACTTGAACCTCCAAGACCTTGAGAGCGGTCGTGATAGAACCTGCAGTGTGTTCATAATATTTTACATAACACTGACCCAGCTCTAGCATATGCTCCAGGTTTTGTCCAACTGGCAGGACATGTATTAGAGATCCTTTAGTAAACCATGCAATGTACGGAAGTATACCGGGAACAATGGATATCACGAAGTCAAACTATGACTTCATCCCAACGTTCCTCCCTCAGTAGAGGGCAGCATGATCAAGTTGGGGATCAATCGATGCCAAGACCTTCTCGACGATTCCGACCGAGGAGTCATGAGGGAAGAAGGCTGTTTCAGACAGCCACTCCTTCCCCTCGTCGAGAGGATCAATCGCTTGACCCTGACGATCTTCGGCATCGTCTGGGCCGAGCAGGTGGTCGGAGGCGTCATCCTAACGCCCACGACCAAGTCAGAACACCGGAACCCCGGTATTCCAACCTGAGAAATCGGTCTCCGACCGACTACAATCCGGCGATGTTCCAAAGAAGGCGCCATGAATTAATCACAAGCTGTCGAGCTTTCTATGATCTGCGGGGCTCCAGGCTGTGCGTTGGACCAACAGGTTTCGACCGGTCAACATGGACATTCAATGGGACCCAGAACCCGTTAGAATTTCTCTAAATCTACACTACCGCCATCAAAGCTGTTGGTGGTGACCAAAATGTGATGGCTAACTACTTATCTACGGTACTTGAGGGGTCCGCCCGGTCATGGTTGCTCAACGAACCGGTCAGATCAATCTATATTTGGGAGCAACTCTGCGACCTCCTAATTGTAAACTTCCAAGGCACATACGATCGCCCTGGAAAGGAGGATGACCTCCATCGGATCCGGCAAGAACCAAAAGAGACTCTTCGTCAATACATTAAAAGGTTCAACCAGGTTCGTAATTCAATACCAGAGATTGCAGAGTCTTCTGTGATTCAAGCTTTCAAAGCGTGTTTAAGGAATCGGCGGTTTTTGAGGATATCGTTATGAATCCTCCACGAATGACCGTGAACTTTTCGACATGGCTGACAAATACGCAACCGCTAGCGAGGTGGTTGAGTGGAGCGAGGCCATTGATCGAAAAGATAAAGCCCCTCGATCTGTCTTGGAAACGTCCGAGAAGAAGCACAAAAAGACTCTTAAGAAGAAGAAACACCGCAAGCCCCAGGATAAGGAAGTCCTTGCGGTCCTCGACAAGTTCACCAAAGGCAAGAAAGACTTCACCGATCGAGGCAAGGCAAAGATTCCGACCGGTGGATATCAAAAGAACAATAAGTGGTGTCCACTTCACCAGCAGGCAGGGCATGACTTGCGCACCTGTCGAGCTTGGCAAAATAAATTAGAATATTACTATGCAGGTAAAGACCCACTTCCCTCGATAGAGGAGCTCGAGGAAGCAAGTTCCAAAAAGGACAAAGATGGCAACAAACAGATGGAGTACCAGGAGCCTCAACATACAGTTAACACGATCTTTGGAGGATCCTCCTTGTATGACTCACGACGTCACCTGAAAGCTGTGGAGCGAGAGGTCAACCTTGCAGAGTCTACGGCCTCCATCAAACCATCAAGGTGGTCGGACACAGTAATCTCCTTCAGCAAAGAGGACTTCCCCATCCCGTCAACTCGACCAGGTAGGTTACCTATTATAGTTGAACCTACCATTAACAATTGTAAAGTTAATCGAGTCTTGATAGATGGTGGTAGTTCTTTAAATATTTTATTTGCGGGAGCATTAGAAGAAATGTAGGTCCTCAGATCTAAGGTAAAACCAGTGAAGTATGCTTTCCACAGCATAGTCCCTGTTTCTACCACAAAACTGATAGGACAAATATCCTTACACTGGTTACGTTCGGGAGTCCTGACAACTTTCGAACAGAAAAGATTTCGTTTGATGTGGTTGATTTTAAAACCGCGTATAACGGAATCCTTGGTCGTCCGGCTTTTGCAAAGTTCCTGGTTGCCACGCATTACGGTTACCAGAGTCTAAAGATGTCAGGACCGAAAGGAGTCATTATGGTTCGAGGAGATCGAAAAATGTCTTATGCATGTGGTCGAAAGTCTTTAGAACTGGTCGATGAACTCCTGACCAGAATAACTGACTCCCTTGCAATGCAGGTCAAGCACTCCAGAATGAAGATGACACCAAAATCATCCGACCAGATAAAGAAGGTACTACTCGACAGAGGTATTTCTCCGGAAAACGCCAAGTCGCCACATGAGTTAGGAAACACTGATGGGTTTGTCCCAAAAGTGCTGGTCGAAGAAGGGCTCAATCTCAAATAGGAAGAGTCGCTTGCCTCCTTCCTCCGAGCAAACCAGACGTTACCGCAAAGCGCCCGACATGGCCGAGTCCCAGGAGGTGATCGAGCACATGCTAGCTCTCTAGCCTGACAAAAAACTGGTCAAGCAGAAGCTACGATGTTTTGCACTGGACCAAAGGAGGCGATCCAAATGAAATTGACAAGCTCCTGAAGGTTGGATTTATTCGTGAGGTCAATCATCCTCAGCGGCTCGCTAACCCTGTAATGGTTAGAAAGAGTAATGGGAAGTGACAAATGTGTATTGACTTCACAGATCTTAATAAAGCTTATCCGAGGGATGATTTTCCCCTTCCCCGCATTGATCAAGTTGTAGATTTCACCTCCGGGTGTGAGTTATTAAGTTTTTTAGATGCGTATTCAGGGTACCACCAGATTAATATGAGTAAAGAAGATAAGGAGAAAACTGTTTTCATCACTCTATATGGCACTTACCGTTATGTTAAGATGCCTTTTGGTCTCAAAAACGCTGGTGCAACTTTTCAAAGGTTGATGCAAAAAACCTTTAGTCCACAGATAGGTCAAAATTTAGAAGCCTATGTTGATGATTTAGTTGTAAAGAGAATCAACGCTGGCAATCATGTTCCCGACTTACAAGAGACTTTCAATAACTTGAGAAGGTATAACCTCAAGTTGAATCCAGAGAAATGTGTGTTCGAGTTTTACTGAAAACTTCTCGCTTCCTAGTTTTGGCTAGAGGTATCGAAGCAAATCTGCGAAGATATCGCCATCAACCGATGCCCCGACCACGAAGAAACAAGTCCAAAAACTAACCTAATTTGTATGGCAGCGCTAAGTCGTTTCATAGCAAGGTTGGGTGAAAAATGATTACCTTTCTTTCAACTTCGGAAGCATGGAAGTTTCGTGTGGACAAAGGAAGCAAACGATGCCTTTGAAAAGCTTAAAGAGTACCTTACGAGTACCCTGGTCTTAGTCTCTCCAAGACCGAAAGAGACATTGCTGATTTACGTGGCTGCAACACCACAAGCTGTCAGCGGTGTGTTGGTTGTAGAACGTGAAAACGTCCAACGACCAGTATATTACGTAGTTTAAGTCTTACATGGACCAAATAAATATACCCACAGGTACAAAAGCTGCTCTATGGTCTCCTTAAGGCTTCAAGGAAACTAAGACATTACTTTCAAACCCACAAAGTGGTTGTGCCTACCGGATATCCCCTTGGTCAAGTCCTTGGAAATGGAGAATCGTCAGGACGAATAGCAAAATGAGCGGTTGAACTAGGGACGTTCGACCTCTATTTTATCTCACGAACAACAATAAAGTCCCAGGTAATAGCAGAATTCGTTGCTGAATGGACAAACACTGAACTCAAGCAGGAACCAGAGTACGAACGCCACGAGGAGTGGACAATGTACTTTGATGGTTCTTTAATGCTCAAAGGGTCGGGGGCTAGAGTCCTCTTGATATCTCCTACTGGCGAACACATTAATTATGCCATCCAGTTCAACTTTCCTTCTACGAACAATGTAGCAGAATACAAAGGTTTATTGGCGGGACTTCGAGCAGCTCGTTCGCTCGGGATTCACAAATTACTAGTGAAAGACGATTCTCAACTGGTAGCGAATCAAGTGGGGAAAGAGTATCAATGCTCAAGTACAAAGATGTCGTCTTATCTGGCGAAAGTACGGAAACTCGAAAAGCACTTCTTCGGTTTTCAGATCCAACATATCCCTAGAAAGAAAAACTTTTTGGCAGACCAGTTAGCATGGTTGGCCTCCACCAGGTCAACCGTCCCGCTCGGAGTTTTTCTCGAGCAACTCGATTCACCTTCGGTGGTCGAGCATTCCGAGAACATCAATGATTCGCGTCAGGTCATACAAATTGATTCTGATAACATAGATGCTCCACAGATCGGTGACGATCAGGGTAGAGATTGGATGACATCGATCTACAATTATCTTCGGCATGACCTAATTCCAGAAGATGATGTAGATGCTGATTGTATAGCACGAAAAGCCAAATGATACACTCTAATATAACCTTGTATAAACGAGGATCTCATGGAGTGTTGATGAGATGCATATCTCAATCGGATGGCATTAAGTTGCTAACCGAAATTCATAGAGGAGTATGTGGAGCACATCATTGCTACAGAACATTGGTCGGTAAAGCCTTCAGGCAAGGATACTATTGGCCAATTGCCCTTCATGATGCAAAAGTGCCCGTGACGATTTTCACCTTCATGATTTTCAAGCATTATGCACATAGATGTCATTGAGCAATTAAAGCTTCAAGCATTATGCACATCATGCACATTATTTGCTACAGAATTATGCATTATTCACCTTCATGATGCAAAAGAGCCAGTTTAATATAAGAAAATGATGTCGAATGTATCCCTTCATGATTTTCACCTTTTCATCCAAATGAAACTAAATAATATCATAGTGAACAAACATGTTAGTCTCACATATAGATTTATCATTAATCACCAAAACTAAATTAATGGAGCTCGAACTTACAATCTACCCCTTTTTGGTGATTGATAATAAATCCATTATCAATAACAACATTTGGATATAAATTAACATATGATAGGAATTTAAGCTATTAAACTATATCCATAGATGTCATTGAGCAATTAAAGCTTCAAGCATTATGCACATCATGCATATAAGAGGCTATGTGTATGAATGAGATGCTCCTCCTCAAGACATGCATGAAATAAGGTGAAATCTCAAGAGAATATATCATTAATCCAAATGTGGAAAATAAATTTATTATATCTCACAAAAATTCTCCCCATTTTGGCATTAATCACCAAAAATACAAAATAAAACTTAGAAAATTGGAGTCTTTGTAAAAACAATAAGCTTGGCAATGAATTCATCTTATTTTGGTCATAAGCTTCGGGAGCGAGTGGGAGGGTTTCAGCCACGGGGGCACTAGCTCGGCTGCCGCGTCGGGCGGGGCGGCGAGGACCACATGGCGCTGGAGCAACGTCGGGTTAGGTGGGTGGGGATTACTTGCGTTTCACGAGTCGAGGGGGAGAGGGCAAAAATGACATTTCTCATATGGGCCGGGATGATTAAACTGGAAATATGGATTAAATATTCAAAAGGGGCAAATTAACGAAGTGCGAAGATAAGATGTGGCATATAGGCTATTACATCGATCTTAATGACATTTTACGTAAGGCAGAAGAAATGTATGTCATTTTGACAATTGCTCCTTTTTTCTTTTCCTCTAGGAGGGAATGGAGGGAAGCAGTTTTTTTAGAGTATACGACAGACACACTCACCCACTCACACACATGCACACCACACGCACGCCCTCAGGCACACGCGTGGGTGCGATCTTAACATACATCTAATCTAGAGCAAAGGTTTAGACCTCATGTAGCGCAAGCACACACTTTAACAATTGAACAAACCTGTGCGAGGTGGGGAAGGCAGGGAAGGCTCGAGGTAGTCCAGTGACATCGAGGTGCTACGGCAACGGAGGGCACACGTGGTCCATTTTGTGCTGAGCACAGGGGGGGATAGTGGGCATCGAGGAGGAGCTCCAATTGCGAGGAATCGGGTTGAAGGGCTCAGAGACGGGGTTGGCGACGACGGAGGGCGCACCTGGTCCACTTTGGGCCAAGCACAGGGGGAGGTAGAGGGCGTGGAGGAGGAGCTCCAGTTGCAAGGAATGTGGCGCCTGCGTGTCCCTGAGGGCTAATGCCAAAATTGATTGAGGTCTCTTAATTGCCTTTTGACTTTACTTATTCCATCACAGATTAATGTATAGAACATGTCTCATCGTCACGGCAATCGCCAGAGATTCAACACTACAATACACCTCCTCGTTATGAAATAGTTACATTAATCTTTTGGGCCATCTTTTAGTCCAGATTCATAGGCTTTCCTTAAACCCATGCCGGCTATATGTTCTCTCGAACACGCTAATGGTAAGCCTTAGAGCGGATCCGCTAACATCTTTAAGTGCAGACTTATATGCTCAAGACTTATAATTTGATCCCGAACTTTATCTTTCACAACATAGTACTTTATGTCAATGTGTTTGGCAAAGACCACTTGACTTATTGTTGTGGGCATACATTATCTTGTTCATTATCGCAGATAACTTAAGTGGTCTATTGATGTCGCCAACCACTTTAAACCGGTATGAACTTCTTTAGCCATTCACCGCGCTCGTAGCCTCATAACAAGCTACAAACTCTAAGATACATTGTGGACGATGTAGTGACGGTTTGCTTTGAGCTTTTCCACGATATAGCTTCTCCAACAGAGTGAAGACATATCCGGATGTCGACTTTCTATCATCTCCGCAAAATCGAATCAGATACCCCACTATATGGAGTAAATCTGATCTTCCAGATGTTATCATGAGGCCTTTTGTTCCTCGCAAATAACGCAAGACTTTCTTTATCAATTTCCAATGTTCTATTCCGAGATTGCTCGAATCGCCAAGTAACCCTGAATAAAGCTAAGTCGTATGCAGTGCACACTTGAGCATACCGTAAGCTTCCGACACCAAGCATATGGAACCGCTTTCATTTGATCGATCTCATATCGTTCTGGGGCATTGAAAATCCTCATATCCGCGCCTTGACTATAGGTGAAGGTGAAGAACTACATTTATGCATCCCAAATTTCTTTAAGACTTTCTATATATGTCTTTTGTGATAGTCCCAATATCCCTTTGTTTCTATCCCTGAATTTCGATCCCTAGAACGAACGTAAGCTTCACCAAGATCTTTCATATCAAAGTTTGAGGACAAAATCTCTTCGTCTCAAAGAAAGGATCGACATCACTACTAGCTAGTAGGATATCATCCACGCATGTGATTAGGAAGATAAATTTCCATCTTTAAACTTTGTATAGACACAGCTTGTCCTCTATATTTTCTTTAAACCCAAATTTTCTTATTAGATCACAAACTTCAAGTACCACTGTCTTGAAGCTTGCTTTAACCCATAAATTGATTTCTTTAGGCGGCATCCCATTCTTTCTTTTTCCTTCCACGACAAAACCTTCTCTGTTGTGCCATGTAAACATTTTCCTCCAAATCCCCATTAAGAAATGCCGCCTTTACATCCATCCGATGTAACTCTAAATCATAATGTGCTACTAATGCCATTATGATTTCAAGGAATCTTTACATGAGACCGAGAAAAGGTCTCATTGTAATCAATCCTCTCTTCATGCAAAGCCTTTTGCCACAAGTCGCGCTTTGTATCTTTCTACATTCCTTGGGAGTCGAGTTTTGTTTTGTAGACCCATTTACAACCCTCACTGCTTTGGCTCCTTTAGGAACAATTTCAAATCCTGCACTTTATTAGTCTTCATGGACCTCATTTCCTCTTCCATGGCCTCAAGCCATTTTGAAGAATTTTCGCTTCTCATGGCTTCTTCAAATGAGGTGGGGTCATCCTCCATTTGAAATTCCTCCGTATGATAAATCCGATAATCATCGAAATAGCCGATCTTCTTACTCTTTGAGACCTCCTGGCCTCCACATTTGGTACATTTTCTGCATTTGAGGTCAGCTGTTGTTCCTCATTTGCGGCAATGGGTTCTATAGGATCCTCAAGAACAGTTCCTCATTTTCATCCATTGTTGCCACAGGAGGAACAATAACAGTGCCGCACCACAAGATCTTGTATCCGCTTGCGCAATGACAAAGCAGTAGTGGAAGAGTGGCTCTTGAATCATCTGAGTGGGCACATATACCCGCTTCTCTTCAAGATCAATCTCTCGAGCTACCATGCTCCCCTCATCATTTCATCTTCTAAGAAGACATCGTGTCTCGCTTCTACAAACTTTGTATATCCGTCGACAAGAGAAACGAAACCTTTTGACTTTTCGTGGTAGCCAATGAAATGACAACTTACTGCTTTGGGATCTAGCTTCCCAAGGTTTGGGTTAAATACTTTGGCCTCAGCAGACTCCCACACACGAAGTGGTTTAGTGAGGAACTCTTCCCGTCCACAACTCGCATTTGTGTTTTGGGCACCGACTTATTAGGCACTCTATTGAGAATATGAATGGCGTTTTAACGCCCATCCATAAACTCAATGGGAGTGTGGAGTAGCTCATCATGCTTCGCACCATATCCATCAGTGGTATACGGTTATGTCTTTCACTACTCCATTTTGGCCGAGGTTCGCCTTGTAGAATATCGGGCTACTATGCCATTTTCCGTAAGAACCTTGCAAAAGGTCCAGAACTTGTCCATATAGGGTATGTCGATCGTAGTATTTCCCACGATCGATCGAACTATCTTAATCTTTAAATCGTGTTGGTTTTCAACTTCACCTTTAAATATTTTGAATTTATCCAAGGCTTCATTTCTTTCTTTGATTGGATAAATATATCCATAACGGAGTAGTCATTCGTGAATGTTATGAACGAGTCATAACCATCCACACTTTTCACAGAAAATGACCACAAATGTTCTGTGTGAACAATTTGTAGAACTCCTCGTGCTTCTTTTTTTGCTTCTTTCTTAATTTTCTTTACATATTTTCCTTTAATGCATTCTCTCGCATTGTTCTAAGTCCGAGAATTCTAATAGAGGAAGAATTTCATTCTTAACTAGTCTTTCTATTCTCCCCTCGAAATATGGCCTAAACGACATGCCATAATTTCGACGATTCATTATGAGTTCTCTTCGCTTCGCTTACATTCTGTGACGAGGATTCAATCACTTTCGCACGCGACGCTCTCATTATCGCATACGACATTCACATCATCACACAATGATAACAAATAAAGCTCATTTTGTAATATGGCAAGACCAACACATTCTTTATTAAATATTATTTCGTGACTTGCCATTTCCAAAATTACAATCATAACCATCTTTGTCCAAATTGGAAACACTAATCAAATTCCTCCAGAAAGAGGAACAAAAAGAACATCTCTAAGTAAAAGATTGGAGCCATTAGCTAACTCTAATGAAAGATCGCCAACAGCCTTCAACTTCGCTTGACTCCATTTGCGACTTTAATGCATCTTTCGCTTTCATGTAGTCCTCGTCGAACGGAACTCAGAAGGAATTAGCAACATGAACAGTTGCTCCTGAGTCAATCCACCAAGTGGATTTTGAATATTGTACATACAAGCATTCATTTATGAATGTAATAATGTTCTCACCTTTCTTTGCCATTATCATCTTTAAGTAATCAGATGGTCTTTTTAGTGTCTCGTCTTCTTGCAGTGAAGGCACTGATCTTTGTCTACAGCAAATTTATTCTGTTGAGGCTGATGGACAGAGGCTTTTCCCTTGTTCCTTGAGAAGGAGGTACTGTGGAAGTTCTTTTTCTTGTTATCCTTCACATAGTTGATAGATCCACCATGTGAGGTTTTAATTCTTTCCTCTCTTGAACACACATAGCTATGCATTTTTCTAAGTCCCATTTATCTAGTCCGTGATATTGTAATTGACAACAAAAGTGTCAAACTTTTCTGGCAATGAAGCAAAAATCAAGTGAATAAGGAACTCATCCTTGAGTGCCAAATCCATTGGTTTAAGCTTGGATGCCAAGTTGCTCATCCTCAATATGTGTTCTCTTATCCCACCACCGTATACCTTTCTCACACAAGTCGCTTAATAAGCCATGTTGCATATGTCTTTGAAGAGCCAAGAACCGACTCTTTATTTTATCAAGGTATTCTCGTGACAAGAAGTGTTAGTCATGATTGAGCCCACAATTGCGTGCTCAATCGTATTTTTATCACATGCCATACATTTCTTGTTGGTCAGGGTCCATTTCTTATGCTCTAGGTCATAAGACATCCGTAAGGGAGCATGATCTCTCTGCGCTTTCTCGCCAAGCAAGATCATCCTCATTTTGACCCTCAACGGTGCCAGAGGCTCAAGTGGTCGTGGCAGAGCGAGGACCCACTCCACCTCAACTAAGATAAACGCTAAGTCTATCTTTTCTTCCACTCCATAATTATCTCCTTGAGAGTGGGTATTTCTCTCGATACAACTCATCAAGTTGTATCCTCCTCAAAATTTAGATCAAATAAAGTGAGAACGTAACATTAAAATTATATGCCTTATTTCCAACGTTGGTCAAAAATACGACATACAATTAAAACAATTATATCTATACATTAAATCTATATCACCATGGCTGTAAATAGAAACAATGCATAAAAACATCATTTAAAATTATAATATTGTTATTATCAACTTTAGTCAGAAAATAACAATATCATAACTTACAACAATTCTTAAAAAATTAAATTCTCCCGTTGGTTTGAATTTAATTAAAAGAATTTATCAACATTGACTTTTGCAGAGGAAACTTTAATTATTCTAAAAATAATTCAATATTCAAGCATTATAACTATATACATTTAATCTCTAAAAATAACACGTTGGTGCAAAATTTATAAGAGATTTTATACAATTTTTTTCTATTGAAATTCATTCAAAATTACTTGAAAATAAATTAAAACAATTTTCCTGGATTTTACTGTTCAAAACCATTAAAATCGCTTAAACCGCCATTTGGCCCAAGCATCGTGTTCTCACTATTATCGCTTTCTAGGCCCACGGCCGCTAGGGTTTCACGATAAGTTACCGGGTCGATTCTCATCCGACTACCGATTCCAACGCAACTGCGGCCGGCGACCCGATCCGCTTCGACAATGATCACAACCGCTGATTGGAATCGGACGGCCAGGCGCTAGCTTTGGGCGGAATAAAAGCGTGAGTGCGCGCGAAAAGGACTAGAGAAGATGAAACATGTGGTAACGCGAGTGGTTTGGGGGAGAGCTTACCCGAGCTGGCCGGAACGGCGAGGCCGATGCGGCGCCAATGGTGGTGGTTGCGCCTACACTGAAGAAAAAGACGGTTACGAGTGAGCTCCTGCACGAGAAACCACAAATTAGTTGAGGGATTTTGGATAGCAAGTGGAGGACACGACATGACATGGTTGGCGCAGCAAGAGGCTCATCGGAGCGATGGGAATGCAAGGCGGGTGAGGCAGCCGGTGTGGGGTTGTCCTTGGTGCACCACGATGCCGCTAGCCGTCACCACAAACGCCCATGCCAGAGTCGCTCGCCGATGTCGTCTCAAAGCCGCTCTGTTGCGTCGACAAGTCGCTAACCGCCGCCGCCGCCATCCATGGCCACCGCAGCCCCTAAACCATGCCCCCCTCTCTCTGCGTTTTGAAAAGGAAAAAAGAAGGTGCTTTGACATGGACGGTGATGTGGATGTACACGGACATTGATGTGGATGCACACGTGTGCGCTATGTATTACTAGGAGTTCATGTCAGCGAAAACTACCGCCACGTCAGATGAAACCATGGTGATTTCAGGTTAAGGTTGTGTTTGCATCAATATTGTTAGTTGAAGGTGGTGTTTTAGACAGTTTTATAGTTCGAGATTGAAAAATAGACTCACACTTAATAATCGAAATATGGACTTTTTCCTCCAGGAATGAAGACATGACGATGCTGTAATTAGGCCTGTACTATCTTGATCTGAAACAAAAAACTTGTACTATCCTTATAAATAAATGCGACGACATGGTGAAGCTGTAGGTTTGTACTGCCATCTTTAATTATTATTTATAAATCAATTGTGATTCAGAGAGAAGAAATGTGGCGTATCAACTATCAAGTACGAGTGCAGAAGTCTTTCAGAAAATTAAGAGTGCAGGGAAAAAAAACTCTGAACTTATGCCACCAGACTCAGAGTAGCATCCAAGGACGTATAATCGTGCATGCACTAAAATTCAACAGCCTAGGTGTAATCCTGACCTGAACCTTTGGATCTGAACGTTCTGAATCTGACGTGTCATTCATGTGATCACCTGCGCCTGCTTGCTAGAAGCCTGGACATTGCCAGGCAGGAAGCATATATAGATATAGGCAGGGCGGATCGGGCCTTGGGCGGTTGGGCAACGGCCCGAGATCCAGAAAAAATACTAATAAAAAAAAATTCAGTATGTCTATCATAAAAATAATACACAGTAGAAAGGCCCGAGCCTTATAGGCCGGCCTGAGACAACAAACCAATCGGTCGCCTAACTCCCCGGCAGAAGGCCGCCCGAGATCCAGCACCCACCCCCATTCCCCAAACCCCTGTGCCCCATTTTTCGCCCGCTCCGCCTCCCATTTCTCCCCATCCCCGTTCCCCGCCATTTCACGGCCGGCCTCACGCCCTCCCATTTCTCCCGCCCTTCTCCCGGCCCCGCCCCGCGCCTCGAGCCTGGCCGCTCTCCCCGGCAGGCTCGCGCTGCCCGCCCCGCCACCCACAGCCACAATGGCGGCTCCTCCCTTCTAGCGCCAGATCTACGGGGCGCGCCGATCGCCGGATCAGGCTCCTCGCCCGGCGTCGCTGCGTCTCGGCTCCCTCTCGATCGGCCTCGCAGCTCCGCCCGCCGCCGGGCGGGGCCCGCCTGCTTGCTTCGGTTCCGGGCCTCGCCGGCGTCGCCGCGTCGCCGCCCCGTCAGCCGCCACCCTATGGGTTGGGCTATCGGCGCTTGCGCCCGGCGTCCGCGCTGCCGCCGCTCCGTCGTTGCCGCCACACCTGGCCGGGCGGTGGCGTTCGGCGCTGCGCCGGCTTCTGCGCCGCGCCGCGCCGCCGATTCGGCTCCTCTCGGCTCGCTGAAGCGGTGAGCCGCGCCACCGCTTCCACCCACCCTCGACCCATCTGGCACGGCCTCTCCTGGTGCCTCCTCCCGCCACTCCCGACTCTTGCTCGTCGCCACGCGTCCTGCGCTCGCGCGGTGCAGCAGGCGCCCGCCGCTCGCCGGCTCGGCTCCTCGGCTCCCTCTCGATCTCGTCGCGCTCGGCCTCTAACGCACTCGCGCTCTCCCTTGGCTGCTCCCACTTGGCAGCGCCTCCCTAGCTCATTGCCAGGCGGCTTTGTCCTCCCATTTGCTACCGCGCCCAACGGCCCGCCTCCAGTCCCGTGCCACTCGCCCTCGGCTCGCCCGGCGCCGCCAACGCCTGTGCCCCCAAGACCCCAACCCTCTAGTTCCCCCTCCCTCCCTTTTTCTGTTTCTTCAATTTTTGTTTCATGTTGAGCATGATTGATCTTTTGATGATGTGATGATTTTGATTTCTGAGAATAGATGCTCATATATGAGTGCTGTGATGGAGATGGGTGCTACTGAATACTGATGGTATTGATTTACTGCTATCTTGAGGTAAAACTCCCCCACCCCCTTAGTTTAGGTTCTCGTACTATTGTTGATGAAGTTATGATAGGATTGAATGTACCAAATCTTTGTTAATTAAGCAAAAATTACCTTGTGTTAGTGGTATGTTATATTCTTTTTTACTATGTTTTATCTATTTTGTTGTATCGTTAAACGTCGAATTCAAATTTTATTTCAATTGTGCATTTGTATTGTACTTTTGTTATACCTCAGTGTTGATAGTATTTGATGTTAATTATAGACTTATAGCTTTTTAATTTTAGGTCTAAAGCTCTATCAAATCCTGGCTCCGCCACTGGATCTAGGTGCAGAGCTGGAATCAATTTCTCCTATTGAACATGTGGAGTCTCCACGACTACGCAGAAGACTCCAACCTGTGGATGAGCCACTTGTCAATTATTGTGTCCATCCATAAGCTGAACTGAAGCTCGAAAGCCATCGATCTGATCGATGAACTAGCTAGCTGCCGCTTCACGCATACGAAAAGCACAGCCCCACGAGGAGTGCCATATTGACTTCAGGTCATACTCCAAGATCGTCCTACTCGGTTCATTTTTTTTACAGCACGACTTTTTTAAAAGAAAAGAACCAGGGAAAAGATAGGAAGTACTGGTAGCACAACTAATGAGCACTGCTCATCTGAAGTTTCAACTTTCAAGTAGCAAGGAAATCAATCAATACTACTCGTTTAGTCTGGGCAAAATTCTTGTCAGTTTAATCGGAATCGCAATACGACTTGGCATGTGAATGCCAGCCAGCAAGGCGCCCGCTTAGGCTTTCGTGTTCTTATTTTATCCTTGCAGTTCAGTGATCGTTACGTCGTCACTGAACCATTAATACCGGCCCAATTACCCATGTAAATTTCATCGCAAATCGCCCTTGCGTTTCTGTACTGATGTGATATTTCCACATAATTTTTTTAATAATCTTTTTTTACTCAGAATTACAGAAATAATATTAGCTTTTTTTTTGTCAGAAATCATTATTTACCGTACCGTTGGACGACTTAGAACTAGTCGCCAACCACTTGGCGATTGTACAAAGTCGCTCAATGAATGCACAATAAGAGTTAGAGTTACTCGGTGGTTGAGCGACGTTATTAAGTCGCCCAATCGGTGAGCGACTGGAAGACGGTCAACGCTAGCAGAATAACTGGTTTAACTTCAAACCCCTTAAGTTTGATCAAGCTAAAAAAATAAGAAATAAATTTTAAAAATTTTCTAAGGTGTTCCTGGGATGATGTAGTACCCAGATAAAATTTGTAACATTGTTATTCAAGATTTATTCTTCTTATTTTAATTCATTAACAGCACGGCTTTTAGAACTTGGTTTGAATTTTTACAATGTTGAATTAAGCTCTAAAAATTTAGAAAAAATATATATTTATTCATGATAAATATTATCATATTTAAATAAATTATTTCCCAGAGATGATCCTGTTGTAGGATGTTATTTTTTTGGAAATAAAAGAGTGGTGACAAGGTTGGTTGGTCTGTTTGTGATTTTCGTAGAATCTCAAGGGTACAAAATCTGTCAGACTCGCAATAACATTTTGTGATCATCACATGTTGTAGTGCTCTAAATTTCCGAATAACTTTGTTAGGACAATAGATGTAGTAATGATTTGTAAGTACGAAGGTAAGCGATATTGCGATGCGACAGGAAATTCATACACAGTGGAGAACTTTGGAGAAATAGTGCAACAATAACAACACTTAATTTTCTCCAACAAGGGGTTACATGACAAGCAGGCTAACGAACCAAGGACAATACAAGTATGCCTTTAGAGAATTAGAAATACATGGGATGATGGACGAAGAGGCTCGACTATGCGTGGACCGAGGCATTTGCCCTTCCTTACGAGCTCGACGTTGTACTCCTCGCCGGCCGCCTTGGCCTCGGCATTAATTTCTCTCTTTTTCTCGCGCTCTCTCTCGCGAGCCTTGCGCTCCCGGCGCCTACACGCCTCGAGATGAACCTGCGTCTTCCGCCGGATACACTGGTTATGCTCTTCGGTGCGACGCTCCTCCTCCCTCCTCTCGCAGTGCCTGTTGGCATCCCACTCCTCGCAGTCGAGAGTCCACTGGTCGTGTGGGTGGATCTCTAGGTCGATTTACTTGCGGTAACCACATAGCGGATCCGGGGACTACAAGTAGATGTGAGAGGTTGTTAGTGCGGACTTTCAAAGAGAAATTGTAGGGTAACATACTGCTACCTGTCCTTACCGGCTGCCGAGAGCATCTTGTGTTCCAATGGCGGTCGGGCTAGTCATTGGAGTGTTCGCGCAACCCCAGTAACGCATGCCCAGGTTTAGCCGGTGCTTGAACTTGAAGAACTTGCATATGTCCCTGCACCAATAGAGGGGTGGTTCTTCCCTTCGGGCGGGTGTTGCGGCGAATGCTCGGTTATGATGTTCTGGTAGGGGTTGCTATTACCGGGGGTGGCGTCATTACGGCGAGGTGGCCTCCTGGCACGCACCCTTTGTTCCTCCTGGGCCGCATACTCCCATTGCATTTCGCGGATCTCCTCCAAGTGCTTGCCCATCTGAGCGAGATTGTGTTGAAGTCTAGATGCAAGAGAACCCGACGTGGAAGGGGTAGTACTTATATACCGAGCCAGCGCTGCGTACGAGACTGAATTGTAATTCTGTTGAAGGAAATTCACGTCTGCAAGGCAGCAGCCCTGAAAAGCTGACTCGTCGGGTCACGTCTTCCTGAAAAGCTGGACTTCCACGTCATCCTCGACCGAAGTGCCGTCCTCTTCGGTGGCCTCCAACATCCGCGCGAGAGGCAGAAGACCAGCACGACTCAGCCTGCAAAGCACAAAGAAGTAACTACATAGCGGACATATGACACAAAACAAGTGACATAGCTTGCGGACAAACCTGTCTACCCAGCGTGGATCCAGTTTCCAAGCCCGTCGAGGTGTCCACGTAAGAACCACCCCAAGTCACCAAGGCTCCTCGCGAACCGGATGCGGGACACGACGGCTCGCGACAAGGTCGCTGTCGACCAACCATCCAAAGAGCCGAAATGCCAAGGACCACTGTGGTCGTGAGCCATACCTGCCAATCAATTTTTAGTTAGCAATTATGACACAATTAGTGGGTTCAATTAAGACCTATTTACAACTATTCACAATATGCATGGACCCTGTCAATTATAAAATAAACGAGGTATTACATAGGTTTGTCAATTATAAAATAAATAACAAAGAAATTAAAAGGCATTAATGTTAATTGAGCTTTTAAATTATATTCCAATGGCAAATAAATAATATTTAGTATGTTCTCAGTGGTACCAAAACACTTTGCTCGAACACAGGTCCTGATTAAACGAGATATTACATAGGTATATCAATTATAAAATAAATAACAAAGAAATTAAAAACATTAATGTTAATTGAGTATTTCAATTATATTCTAATGGCAAATAAATCATATTTGGTATGTTCTTAGTGACACCAAAACACTTTGCTCAAACACAGTGGTAATAAATATACAATTTCATGAAAACCAAGTGGTAAACACACAATTTTCCCTACAAAAGGCTATATTACGCTAACACCGGTACAAGCTGCTATGGATTGCGAACCATGTATCTGTGATTTTTATCTTTGTATTTTATAATTCCTTAATCCAACCAAAACTATACATAAAATGTTATCAATTCTATAAACTAGCATTATATAAACTAGCATTTGCGAATGCACGGGTTATCGATATGTTTATATAATAGAAAAGTAACACGTTATTGTTTATCAAGCCCGGGCGCAATTAGCGCAACACACAAAATAGTACAACTGGATTAATTTTTACTGACAAATTTATTCTCCCTATGAACTTCCAAACTAATTGTATTAATCATGCTATCTCCAAACTAAGATTTTTAAAATTGACCTACTATTATTTCATTTGCTAACAATATGTCAATACACATGATGTTGCTTGCTAACCTACCATGGTTTCAAAAATACACGAATACAAAACAATACAAGAGGCTCAGCGTCGTCGTCGTCGATGCGAAGAAACTTTTTTTCCTCCTCTCCCTCTTCCTCTCCTCTCTTTCTCTTGTTTCTTCCGCTGTCGCTTTCTCAAATGGTGATTGTTCACGGCCGGCCGCGCGCGTGGTATATAATCATTCCAAGTTGCAAAACGGTTGGCCAACTAGGGGGTCCGTGGTGAGCGACAGGTGTTCTAGTCGCCCAACAATACAGCGACTAGGAGCGAGTCGCCCAACCGTACGTCCACTAGGACGCGAAAGGTCCAGTCGCTTCACGGTTAAGTAACTTATACATCTGTCGTTCTCCAATTGGGCGACTAGCCCAAGTCGTCCAACCATTGAGCGATACGTGATTATTTCTAACAAAAAATTAAGTAGTATTATTTATGTATTTCTGAATAAAAAATATATTATTAAAAAAATATATTTCTACATTAGTTACCCATGTAAATTTCATCGCAAATCGTCCTTGCGTTTATGTACCGATGTGATATTTCTATATCGGTCGTGGGAGAAGACAGAGTACAACTTATAAGTGTGAGGGTGGTACCACCTATCAGGCTAGTGACCTATCAGGCTAGTCTTCTGGGGAAATGGCTTAAAACCCTTTGGTTGTTGCTTTGTAATTGGACTTACGGGTATAGTGACCTAACTACCTAGGGCCGGGACGTTGGTTTAGCGGGCCCGAGATCGAACGCTGGTTTAGCAGGCCGATGACGCTGTGCAACAGTTGGTATCAGAGCCCAAGTATCCTAGATCTACATCTTAGGTCTCACGGTTGCATGGGAGCACACCCGATGTGATTTGTTGGGGTATTCCTACATCGGTTGTGGAAGGAGGTGGATCACAACTTATAAAGCGTGAGGGTGGTATCACCTAGCATGCAATATTTTTTTAGAGATGACCCAAGACTCCTTGGTTATTCATCTGTAGTTGGGCTTACGAGTATAGTGGCTCAACGGCCTACGAGTATAGTGGCTCAACGGCCTAAGGTTAGGATGCTGGTTTAGCGGGTTTGAGATCAAACGCTGGTTTAGCAGTCCTATGACGCTGCGTAACATGCACTGTCAAGGTAACGGCTACTTTCTGCCGTTGTCTTATACTCGTATTGTAATCTGCAAGTGGCATACCATACATTATCAAGCGCTGCTTCTGGCAAACTCTGATTCTTTAGTGTGTAGTTTCAGAACACAAGTACTTGTCTATTCTCGCGAGATGGCTCGTCTGTGCAGTGCTACAAGTAGTCTTGGCCAGACAAATGCAGTGGGGCAATTAGTTAAGTTTACGCCAGTCAAGGAGAGATCTCACAAGGAGCGAAGTCCATATGTATATTAAGGCGAACATACTAAAGAATGCAGATAGATAGATTGTGGTCACCAAAATCTCATTGTACCAGTAGAATTTCGCGTTGATTTGTGAGATTAGCTGCTTTGGATCTTTAGGAGGTACACCAAATCATCCAAAAAAATCAAATCGATCGAGTATGCCAAAGGGACATACAGGTTGCTGCTGTGGACAGGAAGTTAAAGAACACCGAACACCTGACCTTCCTTCTCTTTTTTCTGAGGCATGCGTGGGCTCACGAGAGCACATTTTTTTGCCAATTCAGTTCACCGGAGAGATTCTCTCCCTCGCGATTGAGCAATATAAAAAACGGATGCGAATCATTGTGATCAAGGCACAGCTAGCCAATTCCCCAGCTGGAATGCTCAAACTCAAACGAACTCTCTCTTCAGACTCCATGATGAGTGGTACTTTGAGTGCAGTTATATCCTGTTCCAGCAATTATACGCTCAATCACGGCACACATGGTGAACAGTTTGAATGAAAAAATCGCACGACTCTGCAGCTGCGTCCGCTTCGTCGTGCTCGGCGTGCAGCCCATGAGCAGATGTTGTCAATGACTACTAGCACCCACGTTTTTGTCGGTAGAACGAGTGATGTTGCTGGTTGAGCACGAAGCTTGCCTGACAGCTAGTAGAATTTAGTCAAGTTCAGTGTGCCCGCGTTGGCAATCTGGAATCGTGCAAAACACGAATGACTTATGAATCTGTGATCCTAAGATGCGAGTTCGTGTTAGGTTCACCATTGTTCATAGAAAGAAAACCAAGGAATGTTAAACATATAGGAGCATCTTTTCTGCTCGTCCCATCGCAACAGTAAATCATGCGTTTCTGATGGATTATACGGTTGTCTTGCAGTGAATGGCGAACCATTCGTCATCATGTGCTTGCAATATTGCAGAGAACTGTGCAGCAGCTAACAGTACAGGCTTGTCTTTTCCCCCATGTCCCCAAGGAGAAGAACATTTCTGCACCTTTGGTTACATGCACGTGCTGTTTTGTCATGGTCATATCAACTCCACAAAGCTTCCTACCGGAGGTAACTGCACAAAGTTTCCTGGCCATCACGCATATGCGCCCATCTCTTCCTCTGTGCATCTCACGTTCCCAAATAACATTTCCTGGCGATAACCCCTTAGATTGGGTACCCTATTCCAGATTCCACCAAAACCAGCTCAACTCTGAACTCAGCGTCTCAGCCCAACATGACAGCATAGAGACTGCCCCACACCGCACCTCCCCTCCTTCAAAGAATGATCAGCCTGCAAGTAAGATTATAACCGCCAGGAAAGATATCGCATATGTTCGGGAGCATCTGAAAAATACAGTATTTCAAGCCAAAAATCTGAAATTGAAAGCAGAAACTACCATAGCTATTTATCCACGGTGACCGGTCCAGCGCATCAATTCCATAGGCTGTACAGACATGTGGCATGTAACTGTACCCCCACCGCAGCAAATCAGTTTCTCCACCCCCAACCCAAAAAAAACTGTAGCAAATCAGAACCCACACTACATTTGAAGACTTTAAGTTGATCCGGCCTGTATACTTAACTGTTGAAGACTTTAAACTGATCCGGCATGTACTTAACTAACCACTAAACCGATCTGAATATTGAACAATGCTGTATACCATGGAGAAGAATAAAACAATATCAAAATCGTAGGGCAAATTTGCCTTCAAACCCTTCCCCTTCTATGCGCCTCCACTATCATATCGCCATATCATCTGGTCAACACTAAAACCAGCCAGCCAGACTGTCTCCATCTTCTCATCGATCTCACACATGCTGCCAAGTCCAAACCCCGCATTATATATCACCATCGCCATGTCGATGACTCGATCCATAGGCCATAGCTACTTGCTAACACAACACTAGTGAACACCACCACCGCTCACCAAGCTAACCACACACCACAATGCCCACCGCAAGAAGCCTCCTGGCCGCGGCGTTGCTGGCGCTGGCCGTGCCGGCGGTGCTGTGCCAGGCGCCGGGACCCGCGAAGGCGCCGGCTGGGCCGCCGAACGTCACGGCGATCCTGGAGAAGGGCGGGCAGTACACGACGCTCATCCGGCTGATGAAGGCGACGCAGCAGGACACGCAGCTCAACAGCCAGCTGAACGGCACCTCCACTGGCTTCACCGTGTTCGCGCCCACCGACAACGCGTTCAACAACCTCAAGCCCGGCACGCTCAACGGCCTCTCGCAGCAGGAGCAGGTCTCGCTCGTGCAGGCGCACATCGTCCCGCAGTTCTTCTCCATGGAGTCCTTCCAGACGGCCAGCAACCCCGTCCGCACGCAGGCGTCCGGTGCCGACGGGCCCTACACGCTCAACATCACCGCGACCGGCACCAACCAGGTCAACGTCTCCACCGGCATCGTCAGCACCCCGTCGGCACCGCGCTGCGCGCCGACCAGCCGCTCGCGGTGTACTCCGTCGACAAGGTGCTGCTGCCCAACGACCTGTTCGGCCCCAAGCCGCCTGCCTCCGCACCGCCCGCGCCCAGCGCCGGCAAGAAGCCGTCCAAGGGGGGCGGGAGCAATGTCGCTCAGGCGCCCGCGGGGGCCTCCGACTCCCCGCCCACCGGAGCGGCCGCCGTCGGCGCCAGGGCCGCCGGGTGGAGCTTGGCTGCCTTGGTGGCTGCCGCCGCGTGCGTCTTGTAAGAAGGATCGATGAAGCAGTGATCATACATACGAGATGGATCGAGGCTACGTGTCCATGTGCATGGATTTGAAGAGTAGTACTTCTTGTTGGTACTTCATTTTCTCCCTACCCTTCTTTCTCTTTCTTTTCTTCTCCTGTTACTGAATTTGTTCGGTGGTTTTGAAGATTGGGTTTACTATGTGATGCTGTCAATGACTCAATGTTAATGATGCTTTGCTGTTGAAATCCATATTTCTCTAGCCTTTCTTTCGCAGTTCATCTGCACAAATTAAGCGATATACAGGAGCCATCTCTGGTGGGGTGGTGGAGTTGTGTATACACAACTTCACCCACTAGTGTTTAAATTTTGGTGTCCACATTTATGCACAGTCAGGTACAGTTTCAGTAAAAAAAATTTGAGATTGAGTATTTACCGAAAGCCTTTGTCTTTTTAGGTATGTGCTAAGAAAACGCACTCAGTGTGTGTATGTGTGATGTGCACGTGTGGTGGTGTGAAAAAAGCAATATATAGATCTTCCATCTGTAAGAGGGGGACAAAAGCATTTAGTGCCAGATGAACTAGATCGATCTGAGCATTTGTCACTCCAGACAGACAAAATTTAGCTTGGTTGCATTCGGGTCAGATGGGCTACGTTTGGGCCCGGCCTAGCATGGGCAGTTGGATCGCATAGCTGACCAGGCCAGGCTGCTGCTATTGGGCCAATGTAATTAGCCAGGTCTCAACTCCTAGTAGTTTGGTGCAAACGTGAATTATAAAAAGCTGGTTAAAGTCCAGTAGTATGTGTGACTCGTTTAGTTCGTGATTTGCGTGAACGTAGTTTACGAAAAGACAAGGGGTTTGG